>CM069524.1:169471888-171871888 GCA_035773235.1 Eospalax fontanierii
GCTGAGGGAGGAAAGACAATGAGTGCAAGGCAGTGTGGCAGCATTAGGCAAAAGAACTTTCTGGTAAGGTCTGTGAAGTACTTCATTTATGAAGAAGGCTAGAGGAAACAAGTAATTTAGCATACAGCATAGCCAAATGCTAATCTGTCATGATGTCCTCACTTAAATTCTCTTCTAACTGGTGCGAAAGGAATCAGCTTTAGGGGCTGTTTCCCACACATTAGTTGCTTACTGTCCTGCACCTATCTCAAAGCCCAAGGCATCAGATTTTTATCCTAAGGACAGAACTGAACCTTCATTTCTTTGTGTCTTCAATGTCTTTCCATGTGCCTTTCTGAGACAGAAATAATGTAAACACATCATTGCAATGAAAATAGACAAAACGTACTTTAATAGGGAGAAGTCAGATGTCCAAAATCCCTCACCGTTTCACCAGATTCAAGAGTTGGTCTCTAACAGACAGATGATCTTGTGCACAGCGAACTTCAGGGAAAAAAATGGAGCTTAGTGGTACTTGTGAGCCAGGGAATTGGCCACACCAGCCGCCACCTTCTGGAAGGCAGCCTGCGCTGGTGGGGTGAATTCCTGGCCCATGTGATGGACCGGCACAATGATAATACTATTGCCCAGGAGCTGTAGGAAGGAAGAAGAGACATAAACTTGTATACGGAAGATGAACAGAAGAATTCCCAGACTCATTTCAAGCTGTGGATATTATTATAACATTATAACATAAGAATAATAATGGTTGGATTCCAGTAGCAAATTGTGATACTAATTATGCTGTCATGAAGAATTTATAAGGAAAAATTCTTCCCTATGATCTTAACCCAGAAAGTAAATTATTATTATTACTCTGCATCGCTAGGCAAAGAGGCAAGATAGGTTTTACTTTTACATCTTTTTTCTTAAGAAAAGTATACATACAGAATGTGAAAGAAGACAAAAATAGATTAAAATAAAAGTATATTAAAAATGTAATATTTACAGCAAAAAGAGAGAAAAATCACAATAAAATACAAGAACAAAATGAGTGGAAGCAATGTTAGTGAAAAGGGGAAGAAAGAAATGAATGCTCTTTGGCAGTTCAAAGTAGCACAACCAGAACAATTTCCATCGGAATGAGTCTCTGGCATCTTGTCCCTTGTCCTTGTGAAATGCAGCTCAGTCTGCATAGCAAGAAGGAAAGAAGAAGGGATCGAATGGACTCACCCTGAAGTTCTCGGGATCCACGAGCAGCTTGTCACAGTGCAGCTCACTCAGATGGGCAAAGGTACCCTTGAGGTCGTCCAGATGTTTCAGGCCATCACTGAAGGCTGAGCACTCACCTTCTTGACATGAGCACTTACATTGGCATTACTCATAACAGCAGAAGCATAGGACAGGTCTCCGAAGTTGTGAAAGAACCTCTGGGTCCAAGGGTCGACCACCAGCAGCCTGAGAAGATGAAGACACCCCAGGAAAAAATGAAAGTTAGAGTCTGTCAGAAAACAAAATAGAACAAGCACCCAGCTCCCATTTCCATCAGCAGTAGCTTTATAATCAGGATACCAACCTGTCAAGGGACTCAACACCAATTACATTCACGTTCACCTTGCCCCACAGGCCATTGACAACAGCCTTCTCAGCATCAGTCAGGTGCACCATGGTGTCTGTTTCTGAGGTTGCTAGTCAAGACAACTGTGTCAGAAGCAAATGTAAGGAGCATCTGCCCTGCTCTGCCTTTTACACCCAACCTTGGCTCCTACTCTCCATTCCTGTGTGAGCAGATTGACCATGGCCAGAGTGTGGCTCTGCAGTGAGGGGCCTGAGTGATGATAGCTATGCCTGGCTCTGGCAGACTGGCACTAGTCCAGAAGCCTGGGCTCTGGGACCTCCCTCTACATAGCTTCTGTTCTCATCTCGGCCTCACAAGCTGCCCCTTAGAACATCTTCTGTGGCAACATTATTTGTGCAGTTTTTAATCAACCACCTAGTTGCTCCGGTAGAGATCGCTTCTCCAGTTGTCTCATTATACAAATGATAAACTGAGACACAGAATGTAGAAGTGTATTTCTCATTGTGGTTCAGCTTGAAGGCATAGGAGGATCCCTCTCTTCTTCCATCCATGTCTCCAGAATATGCAAAACATCCTTAAGTTCAACACAATGACCTCCTCATCATGCTTCTAATATCTCACCTCAGTTTGAGATCAGAATTCCTGGTAAGAAAATAAAAACTCATTCATGTATTTGCTTCTACTGTTGTTGTCATCATCCTCTTCTTCCTCTTCCCTCCCTCCCTCCCTTTCTTTCTTTTTGTCTCTCTCTTTCTTATGTGTGTGTGTGTGTGTGTGTGTGTGTAAGAGAGAGTGTGTGTGTGTACTGTTTGTAATGCAAACAGCTACTGAGTGATGTGCTACTGGGACCTGAGTGCCTGACACTGATCCCTGAGAACCCGACTTTTCCTTCCCCACTGGATAGTGAATGAGTGGATGTGACTGTGCTTGAACACCAAACCAATGCACCACCCTTTATATTTATACTCTCACTGAAAACAGTAACATCAAGAAGAATGCTTGGCCCTGAGAGTGTGAAGTGGTACAGACCTAGGGCTGAAAGGGCAAGACTCCCCGTTAAGGTTCCATCCAAGCTTGTAGTTCCTCAGTTCATGCTGGAGAAACAGTTGTGAGTAAAAGAATGAGCGAGGGTGGGCTTGGGAGTCCAGGGTCCAGGGGACATCTGGAAGAACAGGCGCCTTCTGACTTAGGGTCCACCCTTAAAATTATACTTAAGAATCAGGCTGTTCATTCAGACGTATCTGTAATGCGCCTTGTTGTGCCTCACAGCTCCCTGTAGAGTTTCCGGGCTTTCCCAGGATAGTTCCCACATCTGACAGATAAGGTGACAAAAGTTTACCTTGCTATAGTTTTGTCTGTTTTGCTTTTGTTTTCCTAGTCTTTGAAAAATTCATGAATATGTACAATGTATCTTTTTTCTCATCTTCATATTGAATTTTTGTGGTGCCCACTGCCTCCTCCAGTTCCCTTCAGGACTGCCACCCTGTCACACCCCCTCCCAACTTCATGTCCTCCTTAAAAAAACTTAACCTATTGAGTCCAGTTAATGTTGCCCGCACACAGAAGGGTGTGGGTGTCATGCAACAGAGCACTGGGGAATCTACCACAGGCCATGTCTTCAAAGAAATGGGACTCACCCTTCCCCAGCAGACTACCACAGCTCCTGAGACACAGGTATGGGCTCAGGAGCCCCTAACACTTCACTGCCGGAAATTTTAATCTGCCAGTTATTGCGCAGATTTTGCCCAGGTAACCATGGATGCTGTGAGTTCATGTGTGTGACAGCCATTTCACGTCCGGAGGACAACATTTCCAGGCTCTCCTCCCCATCCTCTGGCTCTTACATTCCTTTCACCCCCTTTTCCTTGATACCCCTGATCTGGGGTGATAGAGATGTCCCCTCTACAGGTGAGCACATACAGTTTCCTATCTCGGCACTTTGAACTCATCACTGTGGAAACCACTCTCCACTGAACAGGAAGCGTCTCTGCTCAAGGCTGGAGGCAACACTGATCTATGAATATAAACACAGATATTTAGAATGGAGTGTGACATTGACCTCAGTGAGACAGCATATTTTTTATGTGAAGACTTGTTCCATGTTTATTGACCATTATTTTAATGGAATACTGTAATTCCTTACTGTATTTAAAGATATTCATAATTCCAGAATGGTCTGCAGCAAATAAACACTTATTTTCCAAACAGTAAGAACTAAATATATTTGGATATGAGTAACCCTTACTCTAAGATCTTGCAGATCAGAGACAAAGACATGTTAATCATAGTGGATATGATAACTGTTTAGAGTTATCCTTTGTCCTAGAAATTACAGAATAACCTGCCATAATAGACCGTGTTTTCATTTGAACCTTTGTGGTCATTTATTGTAACTTTTATTTTGTTTTTTTTTTAATATTTAATTGAATTTTTGTGAATTTTACACAATATAGATGATAGAATTTAAATACCCTCCCCCCTCAGAATTCCCTTACTATCCCTGGCCTATTATCATATAGTCTCATGTGCGTGCGTGTGTGTGTGTGTGCGCGCGCTATAGATATATGCATATAAAGTCAAACTTGTGTCCCAAAAGCACTTTGGTGTGAACTCATCCACTGGAGCCTGTCAAGACTCTCACCCTGAGATGAGACTGACCCTCCCTCCTCCCAGAAGCCATCATTTGCCAACAGTTCCTTAGGCAGGGTTGAGATTTCCCGCCCACTTCTTCATGCCAATGCTCATATTTTGTCTGTCGAGCTTCTGCATTCTGCCATCAATGCTATGAGTTCATATGTGCAATGGGCCAACTGTCTGAAAAACTGGTTCTCTCTGGTCATCCGCCACTTCTGACTCTTACCATCTTTCCACCCCTCCCCCCCTTTCATAATGATTCCTGAGCTTTGAGAGACACCTTGATATAGGTGTCCTGTTCAGGAATAAGCACTCTGCAGGGTTTTATTCTCTGCACATTGACCAATTGTAGTTCTCTCTGTTAATCACAATCTGCTGCATAAGGAATCTTCTCTAGTGAGAGAGTTCAGAGATGCAGTAATCTAATTGTGGGTGCGTCTCCATCTCCAGCACGGCTGTTGTGCTCCAGCCATGCCAGAGAATGGAGGACGATGGAACGGGACCTCAGGTGGCTCAGAGTGCGGCGGGAGGAGTTCCCTCCCGGGAGACTACGTCGGTGGGTAGTTCGGTTATTAGAGCCAATGCAGGGGCTTATATAGGGAGGCCTCCTGACCGTTACAGAAGGCGGGAAAGGTGGGGTATTGGGGTAAAGGCTGGAAGGTTGTGGAAGTTCAGGAACGAGGAAACAAAACCCAAAAACCTGGTTCTGGTGTGGGGTGGGGGAAAGGAAGATTCATATCTACAGTAGCTTCCTGGGGCCAGGTTATCACACAGGCAGAGCAGGTCAGACACCTGCCATCCCTTTAGGGTATCTGGAGTTGCTTGGCTTGCTCAGTAACCAGATCCCCACATCTAATGGCATAAAAATAAATCATTGGAGCTGGAGAGATGGCTCAGAGGTTAAGAGCACGGGTTGCTCTTGCAGAGGACCCAGATTCAATTCCCAGTACCCGTATGGCTAACAACAGCAACCCTCTTCTGATCTCTATGGGCATTGCCCAAAATGGGTGCACCTATGACAAGCAGGCGATACACTCATACACATAAAATAAAGATAATAACTAGTAAATATAAAAAACAAGTCATTAAGAATCACTTTAACACTACGTCTGTTTAGCAGAATAACAGTAGTAGGCTCTGCCCTAGCCACCACTGGTAAATATGAATCCCTATCCTCTAGCAACCATTAACTATCAATAACACCTCGAGGAATGATGGATCCTAATGAGTCAGTTCCTTCCCCAGTTCCTGTAGGGCTTTTATTCACACAACCTAGGTTTTGGCTAACCTCCCCAACAGCCTTTCTTCCCCTTACACTTGACTCTGTCTTCACTTAAACCTTACCACCTCCTGAAAAGCCTCCCTCTACTTTCGTAGCACAGGTGTTCCACCATGCTTGTTAGCTTTCTATTGTGGCAAAACATCAATCAAAAGCATCTAGGGAGGGAAAGGATTTGTTTGGCTGACAGTCCACTGTCTGCTATCGAGAGAACTGAGATAGAAATTCAGGGCAGGAACCTGGAGGCAGGTGCTAAAAGCACAGACCATGAAGGAAGGCTGCTTACTGACTTGCTTTTCTGATGGGGGCTCAGCCTGTATTCTTATATCATCAAGTTGGCTAGACCCACAGTTGGCTAGACCTTTCTGCATCACTCAACAGGCAGGAAAACGCCTCACAAACACACCCACAGGCTAATTCTCCCACTGATGCCCTTCTCCCCGGTTGTGTCAAGCTGACAGCTGAAGCTATCCAGTACATCTACTGTTCTTACAACGCCCCACTGTTTTCCTCTTTCAAGGTTCCTGACTGTGAGAAAAAAATTCACTCCAAGTTCATATCCAAGCCTAAAATTCAAAGCAAGAGAGAACATGCACTAGTTCTTTTCCTGAGCCTGAGACCTCATTTAGTATATTTTACAGAACCATCAACCTTCCTGCAAATTTCGTCATTTTACCTTTTCTTACTGATGAACAAAACTCCATTGTCTATATGATCATATTTTTAAAATATTTTGTTCCTTATACTTTTTATTTTATGAATGTGTTCCCTGCGTATATGTTAGTGCATCCATGTCCTGTATCACCCAGGAAGAGGACGTCAAATCCCCTGGAACTGGAGTCACTGAAGGTTGTTATCCATGGGTACTGGGAACAGATCCCCAGCCTTCAAGAACAGCCAGTGCTCTTAACCACTGAGCTATCTCTACAGCCCCATATGTACCGCATTTTCAATATCCATTCATCTGTTGGTGGACCACTAGATTGATCTTTCCTAGCTAAGGTGAATAGAGCACCAATAAACATAGATGTGCAAATATTCCTACACTAGGGTATATAGACCACTGGGCATCTGTTCAGGAGTAGTGAGGCTGGGTTTTAATAATGGCCATTCCAACAAGGGTGGGGTAAAATCTCAAAGTAGTTTTGATTTTCATATCTTTGGTCACTATATATGCTGAACACTTTTAAAAATATTTATTGGTCATTGGTCTCTCTTGAAACTTCTTATTTCAAAACCATTTTAAGTAGGTTTAGCCAAAATATAAAAACACTATGATGTTGTCACAAAAACAGGCAGAACAGAAGAGAACTGAAGCTCCAGGCACAAACATGTGTAACTATACCACGTGATTTTTGAGAAAAAAATAGTGCCAAATCCACTCACTGAAGAAAAGGCGCCTCTTATCAAATCTTATTGGGGAAATCAAGGACTCTACCTGTAGAAGAATTTAACTAGGATATGTATTTCTCCTCCTATATAAAATTAAGCATCAAATGTTCCAAATATCATAATCTAAAGCCTGAAATTCTGAAATTGCTGGAGGAAAAAGTAGAAAGACCGCTTCAAGATGTAGGACCAGGTAAGGACATCCCTCAAGACAAATACTTAACAAATGGAGTCTCATGAAATTTCAAAGTTTCTATAAATCAAAGAAGACTGTGAACTGACTTTTAAAATGTGAAAAAATGTTTATTTGCTATACAGATGACTGTTGGGCATAATGCAAGGAGAGCCTAGCCAGGCCACCTGCCAGGAGGAATGGAGGAATGGCTTCTGTGGGTGTGGCGTTCCACACCTGTTAGTTGTGAAGCCATTAATAGCATCAAGACCCAGGAAGACACTCTCCCTGAAGTCAACTGCCTTTAACTAGGTTAGTGGTGACATGTTCCACCCATCCACCTGAGAATCCTCTTTCTTTCTCATTTAACTATATCACTCAGACAATCAGAAAATAGCAATAAATCATGGAAGGAAGACGATTAAGGCCATAAAACATATTTCGAATTGGCAAGTAATCTTTTAACAACTTGTCACCAATCTTTTTGTTTGTGTTCCTTCTGATCACAGAAGTTAGGAAAGATTTAAATATTTGGAAGGCCGTCTGGTTTCATCCTCACTGCATATTTTGGTGAAAATTATTTTTCAAAATTTTTTGCTTGCAGTTTTGCTTTAGTACTCTGTTTTTTTTTTTTTTTTTTGAAGCAACACATTGCTCTAACAGGGTAAAGCTGCAACAAGTGATCTTTTATATCAACACATCACCACACTGAAGACTGCCACTGCTGATGAGAAAGGTTATTGTCATATTGCCAAGTTCTTTGTTTTTGGAATATGTGTGTGTGTGCGTGCGCATGTGTGTGTGTGTGTGTGTGTGTGTGTGTGTGAATAGTAGGGACTTGCTCCAACAGTCACAGCCTTGGCACACTTACAATCACAGTTTGGTCATTTTTGCTCAGAGTTTTCCCAGTATATGTACTTCCTATGTTCTTAACATGACATAAGAGAAGTGAATTTTACTTATTTCAGTATGCTGACTAAAAGTTCAGTGCATTTATAACCAAATCTGCCTAAGGAACAAGAAAGAAAAAATTACATCAAAGACCAAAGATAATACATTTTTATAACAATTACATATATAAGCATACCTGTTAAATGATATGTACCATCCCTTAATAACCAATATCTATTATAGATCCTCATTAAGCCCAGCAGAAGTGAGCAGTTAACCCATTGGAAGTGTAAAGATTGCTCACCTGTCTTTGGGTCATGAAAATCTCCACTGGATCAGTTAATAGACGAGTTGTAAAAGTCATTATTTCCATTTGAAAGCAGAACACACTGCTTCCAGAACAAGTAGAGATGGATTTCATTGCAGCAGATATGGGTTGCCAGGGGTCCACATTTTACAAATGGAGCTTCATATCTAACAAGAATACAGTTTTTCCCAGAGTTCACCTAGCCCTTGTCCCTATCCTCCTCATCCTGGTCTATTTTGAAGCCTCAACTATGAAGTGAGGTTCTGGTTTCATATCTGAAGTTATGTCTTCATGCCAGATTCCTATTCAAAGCACTTAGATCTGTACTAATGAAACTGTATTTTTCTGAGTCATTTCTTTTGCGAATGACTAGACTTTAGTAGATTGTGTGTTGCCGATCTCTCCAGAAAAGCTGGAATGCTCAACCTGCCTGGAATGAGAGACTGCACACATCATCAGCACTGAATAAGGAACCTCTCATCCACAAAACTATGTCAGTGAGGAAATCAGTTTGAGAACTAGTAATTACTAGTATGTTTATATACAATACACACACACATATATATACACACATACACACATTTATATCCACATCTGCATTAACTATTGTCTTTTACCTCTTTGATAACAGTCATTCTAAAAAGAATAAAGTGATACCTCTTGACAGTTTTTGATTTATATCACTTGACGCTGTTTCTTTCCAAGTATCTGTTGGCTATTGTATGTCCTCTTTTGAAAAATGCTTGTCCAATTCTCTGCCCATTTCATACTGTTTTCTATTGGGTTCTATGGGTTTTGTATATTCTTTGTGTTATTAATCTATTCTTGGATAGGTTTGCAAATATTTCCCAGTTTTATAGGTTGCCTTTTATTTTGTTGATTTTCACCTTGCTGGACAGAATTTTTTTCCTATTTCACATTGTTTTACTTTTTTAAATTTTTATTTTATTCCTGTGCTTTTTGTTTTGTCTTCCTCTTTTTATATTGCTTAAGAGTTTCACAGGCTTGTGTTGAGTTTTAAACAAATTCAGCTCCATTTCCTCTCCTACAATTCCTCCTCAGTCACCCCTTCACTTTTCCCCCCCCAATTTCATGTGCTTTGTTTTTTTAACCCATTAAGAACACTTAGTGCTGCCTGTTATGTGTGAGTGTAAAATCGTCTACCAATTCATGGGTAGCCTTTCATGTCCCACATCCCTAATAGAAACTGACTCCTATCCCCATAGAAACCAGTTGCCATAGTTCCTCAGACAGTGGTGGGACTCTCTGTTCTCTCATGCCTTTTGAGCTGGTAATTTGTTTGACTTGATGCTGCTTAGGTCTCATGCATACTAATTTAACAGGAAGCTTAACCAAATGATGCCCTGGCTGAAATGCTCTTCTAGGTTGTGTGTATGGAATCAGCTTCAGGGGCTGTTTCCCACACATTCATAGCTCAATACCCAGCACTTATCACGAAGTTCAAAGCATCAGGTTTTATTCTCAAGGCCAGAACTGAACCTTCATCTCTTGATAGCTTAAAAATCTTCTCATAAACCCTTCTGAGAAACAAATAATGTAAACACACCATTGCAATGAAAATAAATGTATTTTATTAGGCAGAAGCCAGGTGCCCAAAGGCCTTCATCATTTACCCCACATTCGGGAGTTGGTCTCTAGAGGACAGAGGACCTTTATGAAAAGAGAAAAGGGAACTTAGTGGTACTTGTGAGCCAGGGCAGTAGCCACACCAGCCACCACCTTCTGGAAAGCAGCCTGAGCCGCTGGGGTGAAATCCTTGCCCAGGTGGTGGGCCAGAACAACCACGATCACATTGCCCAGGAGCTGCAGGAAGAGAAAAGAGATATTACCGTGGGCAGCAGCAGATAGACTGAAAACATTCCTGTCTCATTTCAAGCTGTATGTATGGCTATAACATTATAATGTAATAATAATGATAGCTGCTAATTACTGGCCAATTCTGATAAGAATTCTTCTATGTCATGTAGCATTTATATGCAGAAATTCTTCACTGTCATCTTAACTGAGAAAGCAAATTATCATCACTACTCCGCATAGCTACCAAGAGGCAAAATAGTTATATCTTTTTCTTTTGCTTAAAGTATGCGGAAAATGTGGAATAAGACAAAAAAGATTAAAAGCAAAAATGTATTTTTAAATGAAAATGAAAATTTTTTACATTTACTGCTAAAAGAGAGAGAGGAAATAACAGAATACAAGAACGAAATGATAAGAAGAAATGATTGTGAAGAGAAGAAGAAAGAAAATAAATGCTCCTCAGAAGATCAGAGTAGCACAACTAGAAACTTTTCCATTGGAACAAGTCTCTGGCATCTTGTCCTTGGTCCTTGTGAAATGCAGCTCAGTCTGCACAGCAAGAAGGAAAGAAGAAAGGATAGAATGGACTCACCCTGAAGTTCTCGGGATCCACGTGCAGCTTGTCACAGTGCAGCTCACTCAGATGGGCAAAGGTACCCTTGAGGTTGTCCAGATGTTTCAGGCCATCACTGAAGGAGTTCAGCACCTTCTTGCCATGAGCACTCACTTTGGGGTTGCCCATAATGGCAGAGGCAGAGGACAGGTCTCCGAAGCTGGCAAAGAACCTCTGGGTCCAAGGGTAGACCACCAGCAGCCTGAGAAGATGAAAATACCCCAGGGGAAAATGAAAGTTAGAGTCTGTCAGAAAACAAAAGACTTCTGTCTCTGGGCACCCAGTTCCCATTTGCCTTCTTATAAGTTGCTTTACCAACCTGCCAAGGGCTTCACCACCAAGTTCATCCACATTCACCTTGCCCCACAGGCCATTGACAGCAGCCTTCTCAGCATCAGTCAGGTGCACCATGGTGTCTGTTTCTGAGGTTGCTAGTCAAGACAACTATGTCAGAAGCAAATGTAAGGAGCATCTGCCCTGCTCTGCCTTTTATACCCAAACTTGGCTCCTACTCTCCATTCCTGTGTGAGCAGATTGGCTAAGACCAGGGTGTGGCTCCTCAGTGTGAGGCTTGAGTGATGATAGCTATGCCTGGCCTTGGCAGACTGGCACTAGTCCAGAAGCCTGGGCTCTGGGACCTCCCTCTACATAGTTTCTGTTCTCATATCGGCCTTACAAACTGCCCCGTAGAACATCTTCTGTGGCAACATTATTTGTGCAGTTTTCAATCAACCACCTAGTTGCTCCGGTAGAGATCGCTTCTCCAGTTGTCTCGTTATACAAATGATAAACTGAGACACAGAATGTAGAAGTGTATTTCTCATTGTGGTTTAGCTTGAAGGCATAGAAGGATTCCCTTTTTCTTCCATCCATGTCTCCAGAATATGCAAAACATCCATAAGTTCAAAACAATGACCTCCTCATCATGCTTCTATATATATCTTCCTTCAGGTTTGGATCAAATTTCCCGGTAAGAAAATAAAGATTCATCATTTATCTGCTGCTTTTTTCTCACATGTGTAAATATGCTGTGTGTGTGTGTGTGTGTGTGTGTGTGTGTGTGTGTATCTACTTATATTAGGTATGAATGCAAATGTGTGTACAGTACATGTGAATACCCAAAGGTGACTTTAGAAAGTCTTCTTCAATTACTTTCCACTTACTCATTGAGGCAGTATCTCTCAGTTGAGCCCAGAGCTCATACATGTGGCTAATCTGGCTAGTCAGCTAGCTACAGTGATACCCTGTCTCCATCTTCCAAGTTCTTGAATTAGAGACAGGCTGCCGTACCTGCCTGGTTCTGAGAATCTGGAATCTGGTCCTAACATTTCCTCTGGTGAGTAGTCTCTCTCTCTCTCTCTCTCTCTCTCTCTGTCTCTCTCTCTCTCTCTCTCTCTCTCTCATTTGTTGTTTGTTTGCTTCTTTCATTTTGTCACCTAGCCAAATCAGTGATGCTTGAAAATGGGATAAATCAAAATCTAGCTTGTCCTGTGTAATAGTTGCTTTGCTAGGTTTTAGACATCCAGAGATGGAATGAAAATTCTGGAAAAATTAAAATTACTAGAAACCTGTTTAGAATCCAATGATTTGGAAAGCATTGGAGGAAGCAATTTTCTCAAAGTGGAGACTAAGCAGTGACACCTCCCTGTTTCTGACTGCAGTGATGTCGGAATGTGCCAGTGGGAGCAGAGAAGCCTCTCGTCATGGATCCCGAGTAGCTGGAAGGTTGAAAGCCACCTGTCAATTCATTTATTCATCTATTCATTCATTCAGTTCCATTCTAACTTCCCATTCTTGGTTTTGCCTCAGGTAATAAATACATTATTCATAGGCTCAGAAAGTCTAAAGTCTAGTTTTCTTTCTTGATCCAAAAAGACTACAGATGAAACGAGGGACAACAACACATTCTCAGAGTGCAGCGTAGGATCCAGGCATAGGCCAGAATTTTATTTGGTTCTCAATTAACTAAGTTATTTATTTAATCATTTATTTATTTGAGATATTTTGATGAGAATGACAGGCGATTGGTTTTTCCTTACAGCAAAATGATAGGATGCATTCATGAGTTAAATTCCTACAAATAAAGGAAAAGTATTTATGACAGTGACTTGGGCAGTGCTTTGGACTGATGGTTATTTAAAGAGTAATTGTAGGAAAATGATCACAAGTAGAAGTTACTTAGTGGTTATATCTCAGGTCTGAACTCCTCCACACATTTCCTCAAGTGCCAGGACCTTCTACTTTTGAAAAATTTGTGATAATTTCTGTTTTCTGAGAAAAGAGGTGTCAGTCTTCTATTAGTGTCAATATATGGACCTTTTTTAACCTAAACATTTCCTTTGACCTCTGTATAATACACAGTAGTTCCCTGCATGTAGGCCCTCTGAGACTTTTCCCATCCATTGAGTTAATTTGTTGTAGCGGGCAGAAGCTGTACTTTTGACTGTAGGGATTTCTCCCCAGGCTCAGAAGACAGGATTCTAGGAAAGGTTCTTCTAGTGGTCAGTAGAGAATAGGCTGGAATCCAGTGGTACAGTGAGCTTGAGCTGTAACCACACCAGCCACTACTGCTCAGCTGGAGTGAATTCCTTGCCACCACTTTCTAAAACCAATCTGCCCAGCCACCACCTTTTAGAAGGCAGACTGCCTGGCTGGAGTGAGTTTTTTTGCCACAGTTGCCAGACAGAACAAACACAATCACCTTGTTCGGGATCTCTGGAGAAGAGGAAAAAAGACAGGTACCTACAGTTAGCAGAAACGAAACTAACACCATAATATTTTTTGAACCACATCCCAACCCAAAGTGAACGCTAGACAATTTCTTCCAAAATAAAAAAAGTAAATATTTATTATTGAAAAAAATACCTACAGTGTTTCAAGTCACCCCCCCACCAAAAAAATACACATACAATATCTGAATGTGAGTTCATATATGTACCTGAAGGCTACTTAACAAGGATCACAGAGCCAGACAGGAGAAACTTCCCTTCAAGTTGTTAGTCAGAGTAGTCCAAGAGACTCCCCAAATGACACGGGCTATTGCCAGAGCCCTTGGTTACCTCCCAAAATGTTGAGATAGGTGTCTATTGCTGAAGACAGATACTTTGGATACAGGACTTGTAGCAAGGGAGCTGGAATCGATCTGGAAGCCTCCCTGTAAACTCACTCTCATAGTTTTGGACGATACTCTGCAAGCTGTTAAGGGAGAAAAAAAATCAATCAGCAGTCCAACCCAGCTCTAAAGCCTGATAACTACAATGACTGGCACAGCAAAATATTTCTGTTGTTGCAGTAGTGGCACTTTATCTAGGGGGTAATCAGCAGCTATCTAAGTGAACTTAAAGCCCTCTTGATGGGAGGGAGCTCAGGGGAGGCATTGTAAATACAGCCAAATACACATGGCTGGAGAGGTCATAAATCCTAGAGAAAACCCTTTCTCTGTCATATGTCTAGAAAAATGAAATTTCTTACCATATGCTCAATATGTGTCCTTATATTTACAGACAGCTATATGGTACCCCACTCATGGAAGAAGCTTCTTTTTGTGACAGATGGAGGCTATTTCTACTCCCTTACAGAAAACATATGTCTGAGAGATGCCCACTCCTAGGAGATATATCTACAGTGGAATGTCTACACCTAAGGCTCATGGAACATAGCAGAATGGGTGGTAGAGAGAAGACTCATATATCTCTCAACTCTCACCACTGAAGTTTCCTCATATGACAGAGTGTGATGTACACAGAGGGCCATAACTGGCTAAGTTTTTGAAAATAAAAGACTGCAGAGTGTGCATTCCAAGCTAAGACTTGTCTATTAAACCTCACCCACTCACAACTCAGGGACCATTGTGGAGGAGAAGGCAGAACAATTGTAAGAGCCAGGATTAATACATGAATATAAGGAAACAGAGGCTTCAATAATGATGGTGGCATGCACAAGGCCCATGCCAACTCAACCAGACAAAAACCCAGCATAGAATGAAGGTCTTCTTTAAGGGAATGACTCTAAATAGGTTTACTAGACTCCAGTGGATGAACGTACACTGAGGGACATCTGGGTACAAAGATTTGTGGAATTTACCACATTTCTATTAAGTTAAAACTATAAAAATCTCAAAGGATGTGATCTTGGGTAGGTTTTCGAGACTTCAGGGTCTGGGTTCACATCAAAGGATGTTTGGGACACAATTAGACTCAATAGGTCTTAAAAGATTAATACTGGGGGATTTGATATTGGACCAGGATTAGTAAAGGGGAGTGTGGTCAAGTGAAGGGAAGAAATCTGAATATGATCAAAATACATTTTATAAAATTCTCAAAAACTCAATAAAAAATTTAAAAATGCATGAATAAATTCCAAATGCAGTTTATCATCTAAACTCTGTTTATCATATTAATTTGCTTGGTCCTGTATTTTGAAGCAGTTAGCTTCTTTATTGCCCTGTGAAACTGATTTCATGATACGAAGATGACAGGAATTGTATCTGGGAATGAAAAAACTGTAGCTGCCTCTTACACACACACACATTTCTGGGCTCCTGAAAGACACCTCATCACTGTCCTGTTTCTTGTAATAGAATGCAATATCCCTAAAATAAGATGAGAGTTAGGATACAGGGGTGCTTTGGAATGATTTCACATAAATTAAATCTACATGGACAGTAAAAGGCTCCGTCTGAAACTATTGTTTGAGAGCTGGTGACCTGAATAAGACTGAATGAAATCTAGTCTCCCTCCAGATTCCACAATATTTTTCCAGGGTTTCTCCTCCAGTGACTCCGACATTTACCTATCCCAGTATGCTGGTGATATACACATCATCCTGATCTATTAAATGAACCATAGTTGCTGGTAATGACAATCTCAGGTGTTTAAAAATAACTATGTTTGACTGCTGGAAGGCATAGCCTTTTAGTCTCCACTGTGGACCAGCTATCACTTCTCTGCTCCCAAATACTATGAAGCTATTGGTTAAGGGAGGCTGAACAAGCTGGGTGGGGTGCAGTCCAGTGGGGTCAGGTTTGTATAGCATTCTCTTTAAGACACTGCCAAGTAGACCTCGTGGAGACCTGACTGTTCAACAGTTTTATAGCCTGTTCCTCTTTCTTTCATTCTCCCTTCAGCTTGGTTCCTTCTCATCACAGTAGAAAATTTGCTAAGATTTCTTTATCAGTCTTTTGTAATATCTTTTAGTCTACCTTTGCAGAGGACAGTAGGTAACAGCTGAAGTATAGGCAGATATAGAACATTTCTGAAGTAATGAGAGCAATTTTAGGCATGGAATCAGGGTCTCAAAAGAAAATATAATACGAAGATTTTAGAAGTGCAGTGTGACAAGAAATGTATACAATGTTAAGTTTCAATTGACTATATAAAAAAATGGAACAAATTTAGTAAGAAAAATCACATTTAAAGTGACTTAATTACTAGGTATTTGAAGAAGTAGTAAAAATTCTCATGCTGATTTTTTTAAAATCAAGAAAGAAAAATAAACAATAAAATCTTATCTGTTTACTACAGATATGAGCATTTAAAATCAGAGAAAATAGTTCCTTGGCAAAGAAGCAAAGAAAGGTTAATATGCCTAATATTATTAGTATGATCTCATCCATTTAACAGCGACAGCTTTCTTAAACAACCTGTGTGTTACATCATGTTGCTGTACATAAGTGGAGACTCAATTTATTTATTTACTTTTACTGATATAAGAATTCTAATTCATCTACACAAACACTTTGCATTTCCTTCTGCTCACACAGAACTGGGGTCCCTTGCGCAGACATGCGGCATGCTGACATTGGCCTCCGATCATTCGCTAGTTTATTTCCACCATGAACGTTCCTACCTCTCCCCGGGGTTAATAAGGATGTCTCTTCCTTGGCATCATGTAGTCAGTTTTTCCACTTTCTTTTGTTCCCTCACAAAAGAAAGGATCAATTTAACCTTCCTTGAGTATATATCATTCTTAATAAATAGGTTTCTCAGTAACACAAGGATGAGTTCTCTGCAGGTTACTTAAAAAAAACCCATCCTGTGTTTTGACTCCCAGTACCTCCAAGTACCAATCCAACCTCAGAGAGACTGTAAAGAGCCAGGGGCTCTTAGGAATCTCCCTTTACTAAATAAAATGGAAATACAATCTCTTCATGGATCTTTACTTCTTAAATCTTGGGATTTTTTTTTCCTGCACTGAACCTCTTCCTTGTCACTCTGTCTCTAACCATCCTTCAGATATTCCCAGGAGGTTTCCTCTTTTCCTCCAAATCTGGATTGTAAATGTTCCACAGCACTGAGCTCAACAAATAAATCCTTTAAAAAAATATACTGTGAACAATTGGGAAATGGCTAGACAGCTTTTTAAGTACACAGATGTTTATTGGAGCACTGTTCATAGTGCCTAAAAAGAAACAACCACAATAATTATGACATGATGATTAAACAAATCCAGAAATGTCCATTCATAGTGGCAAAAAATTAATAACCAAAATAAGTATGAACACATGATAGTTAAACGAATCCAGAAATACCCAGTCAATTGAGTACAGCATTTGGAATTTTTCAATTACATTAATTTAAAAATGTGCTGTAACAATGTAAATAATATCCTTCCGTAATCCTTATATTCTAATCATTTTAAGAGTGCAGTTCAATGCCATTATGTACTTTCATTCACCACATTCCAGTTCTAGAACTTTGTCAAATTTCCAAACTAGAACTGTATCCATTAAATGACTTCTCTTCATCTTGATGGCAACCTTCATTTCACTTTCAAAAAAACAAAATTTTATTGATTGCTCAAGAATTCCATACAATTTATTTGGCAGCAAACCAACCATCCATAATTCCAGTTCCAGGGAATCCAACACCTTCTTCTGAGCTCCGCAGGCATTGCATGACCTGGGTGCACTTACGTACATACAAGCAATGCACTCACATACATAAAATAAAAATAATAAATAACATATTTTAAAAGGACAAAAAAACAAGAGCTGGAAGTAGCTTTAGGAGTTCCTCTGGATTCCTGGATAACTGGGGGAACATTTCCCCCTATGCAGTTTAAATATCTCAGAGTGAGGCAAGGAAGGATAGCTCTTCAATGAGACTGGTGCCCTGACAAGATGCTATGGTAGGAGGAATGCTTATAAAAGCGGACCCAGTTTGGATTCCTGGAATGCAAGTACACAGAAGAGAACTAAAACTAAAGCACCTATTGAGAGAGATTTATAATCTACCTGCTATGCACAGTTCTATGCATGCCAATATGTTATTTCGATTCTTAGTATCTGAATATTATGAATTAGGTTCATTTGCCTTTTTGGAAATCAATACAATAGTATCAGTATAACTGATTCATAAAGTCACAGAGCAAATGTATTGAACAGATTAATTATTGACTTTATTTGGTACTAATTAATGTTCAAAACTAAATAGAAAATACACATACACACACACACACACACACACACTTCTCTGAGCATAAACTATTTGGGGCTTAAGAGGTGGCTTAGCAGGTAAGAACACCTACGGCTCTTGCAGAGGACCCAGGTGCAATTTCCAGCACCCACATGGAAGCTAATAACCATCTGTAACTACAGTTCCAGAGGATCTGATGCCCTCTTTGACCTCTGTAGGCATTAACCACATGACACACATGAAAGCAATACTCTCATACACATAAAATAAAAATAATAAACAAAAATAAAAAAATATTTGGGGCAATATATGTAAAACTACACAGAAAACAAGGCCTAATGGTAGTTACATAGGGTTCCTTAGCAGAAAATTTTTATCATTTGTAGTATTTGAAAACCCAGTCCTCTCTCAATGCTCCATACTATGACCTGGTCTCAGGTGTCTCACTGATAGTTCTGGGCCAGAGCATTTGCCACTTCTGCCACCATCTTTTTGCACTCACCCTTAAGCTTAGGAGTGAATTTCTTGCCAAAATATTTTGTCAGAACAATCATGACCACATTTTACAGGAGCCATGAAATAGAAAAAGACCAGAGATACAAACATAGACGATGTGGAGAACTCTAGACTAGCCTCCAGCTCTGTGCAAAACAAATTTGTGTCAATGTCTCTCAAAGCCTGGGGTTTTGTCCAGTTGATAAATACTTTTAGTTTGTTTCTATTGTCAAATTAGTCATGATTTAAATCCTTATATTTAAAACACTGTGTTTTCTTAACAAAAACAGTACCACATTTTGTGAGTTTCCAACCTCTTGAAATTGTAGGAGGCAAGTTTGGCCTTAGAAACATGTTATGCAAGTGTCTGCCCACTAAATCAGAGCCTAAGCAGTCTAAATTTGGTCATTTAGAGCCTTATAGTGAACTAACATAGGCCTGCTAAATATATTTTCATGGCTATTCTTTCTGGGCCTAGAGTAAGAAGTATTTCAAAAATAAAAAGGAGAAAATCCATTTGAATTTTCTATAAGAAATTTTCCTGTGGAAGAAAATTTTGGGGAGAAGACCTAAATATGATCAAAATATATTGTATGAAATTCAATAAAAATACTTTAGGAGGAAGGAAGATTATACAGAGGAAGAAAGAAGAGAGATAAATAATGCATAGTGGTATGAAAAACCATAGAGAAATGTATTAGCTCAAAAATCTACTAAAAACATATATACTTACATATGTGTTCATGTGTGTGTGTGTGTGCACATATGTGTATATGTGTAGCTGAAAGTTGTATAACAAAGAAATGCAGTGCCAGAAATGAGAAATGTCTCCTTAGGTTGTTGGTCAGGGTAGTCCAAAAGATTCCCAAAATAACAGACTATTGCCAGGGTTCTTAATGGCTTCCTTGACCTTGAAATAAGGTCCTATTGCTAAAGACAGGACATACCTTGAACACAGAACTTGGATAGTTTGAGCTAGAACTGACCTGGAAGCCCCTTCCCTGAAGATTAACTCTCATACTATCAGAAGATACTTTGTAAGCTGCCAATAGTCCAACCAGGCCAAAACACTTAATAACCACAACAATGACTGGCCCAGAAAACTAACTCTACTGGAACAGCAGTGGCACTTTTATTTTGAAGGTAATCAACAACTGTCTAATTGGACTTAAGGCCCACTCAATGGGAAGGAATTTATGTGTGGCACTGCAAACATAGCTAAATACACGTGGTTTAAGAGGCTATAAATCCTAGAGAAAAACCAACATCTGTCATACCCATAAAAATGTCATTTCTTACTGTATGTTAAATATGTGTCCTTATAATTACAGACAAGTGTATCTCTCGCCACTCACTAAAGAAGCTTAGTTTTTCAAAATGGAGAATACTAAAGAGTTCCACAGCTGATCAAATGCAGAGAGTACGTGTCTGTGAGATACCCATCCCTAAGTGATACATCTACAAGGAAACCTTTTCATCTATGGTTCAGGAAAACAGTGATAACAGTGGGCAGAGAGAATATTAATGCATCACTCAATTCATGCAACATAAGATGATTAACCCAGAAAGCCACAACTGGCCAAAGTGCAGAGAATAAGAGACTGGAGAATGTATGTCACTGGATAGGACACCTATATCAAACCTCTGTCACCCAGAGTTCAGGGACCATTGAAGAACATAGGGTCAAAAGACCATACATCAGTGGGTGGGAGATCACCACAAAAGAAACAGAGATTTTGGGGCCACTGGGAAGTTCATGTGAGCTTCCAGCAATAGTGCCGACATGCACAGGACCCACTCAAATTCAACTCCAGAACAGAAGTGGGAAAATGGACAAAAGCCCCAACCTTAGCTGATGAGGTGAATGAGGGAGAGCTGGTCTTTCAGGGAGTAGTACTAGATCATTTGACCAGGCTCCACTGCCTAGACTCATGCCAAGGGACATTTAGGACACAATCTTGAATTGATAGGACTTAACATATATAAAATAACACAAGAAAGCCAGCAGGGATTTATGGGGAGGTTCATATAGGGAGGCTAAATATGATCAAGATGTATTATATGAAATGTACAAAATGCAATTGCCATGAAAAAATAGTTTTCCTCATTTCTATACAAGTAATCTCTGAAAACCTACTATGCCTAGAAGAGTTACTTTTGATTCAGCTCAATTACTTATCTAGAGTTACTCTACTCTCAAATCAGGAACCCAAATACCTACAACCTGCAGTGGCCTTACTTATGGTCACGTTAATTCTCAAGTATCTACTTGACCAATGATAAGGTCAGAAGTCTAAAGCATCCCCTACACCAACCCCAACTTCCTGAACTGCCCAATGTCAGAGGATTCATACTGAAGTAGTCAAGAGTCACATGCGGCTTGCCACAATGCTCCTTACTCTTAAGGGAAAACATGGCTAGATATCATCCATGTGCCTTATTACATCTCCCAAAGAAATCAAAATCTTCTAGCCTTGAGCTTTGACCCTATGGTTGTCCATGATGTCAGTGGGAGAATACAGGTTTTCAAAGTTGTCAAAGAACCTATGTGTTCTGGAAGTCTGACAGAAACTATGTCCTTCTTTCTGTCCCTATCCTGCTCCTCAGAGCCTGCTTTCCTGGGGTTTCTCATCCAGTCTCTTTCAAGCTCATGTTTTTCCACTTGCTTATTACAATCTTCTCCCTAGCTGTGGAATAATTTATGGTATCTGGTATAGGAACTTGGAGATCATTTCATATGTTTGGAAGTAAGTATGCTCAACTGCCAGGGTATGCCCTTTTATTCATTCAGGACTCTCTAGCCCCTTGCATCATTCCCAGTACTGTGGGACAAGTTTTCACTTTTGATTTGCTATTGATGGGACAGAATGGTTCCATGATGATTAGTGAGGAGCTCTCCAGCACGGGGAAAGGAATTCAAGGTAATAAGTGTCCTGTGGCTGGGTTCTGGGTGGCTAGTGAGGTCTCAGGCAGGAAGTTCAGAACCAGGTTCTAAAACTAAGGCTGTTGGGGGGACATGGTAGGCAGGGTCTGGGTTAGGAGGTTAGTCCAAAGATCTCAGGCAGGAAGAACAGGCATCACACTCATACACATAAAGTAAAAATAATAAATAAAATAGTATTTTTAAAAAAATACTTCAAGACTTGACATGAGAACTCGACTCATGACTTGAAGCTTAATAAACCTTGATGAATAACCTCAATCATCTCAATCTCTTAAGTGTGTTTTAGCTGCATGAGGGTCCCAGGTCATCGCATAGCCTCATCTGGTTAGATTCACTCAGGCTGAGTGATCTCAGCCATCTACTACCTCTTCTTTTCTTCTCATTCACCCTTGCAAATCAGACATCATGCGTTCCTCATTCCAACCTTGTTCCTCCTATCCTCCTTACATGACTCACTGCACCTCCTGGGATTCAACCATTCCATTAGCTTGACATCCACTTTCTGCACATTTGAATCCATTTTGTATGCATAAAGAGATTGCTTTTCCAAATACTCCTGTTTCTCAAATCAAGTATCCTAATGATAGTTATTGTTTGATATCAATTCCATTTTATTTGGGGGGAAATTGAGATTGATCCTAAGGTACTGGGCCTGCTCACAAAATCTCTCTTCTTAACCACATTCCCAGCTAATTCATCCTTTTATTTTATGTGACACAGGGCCAGACATAGGCTGGCCTTGGTCTCAGTCTGTAACCCAGGCAGGCTTTGAGCTACCCAGAAGCTAGGATTAATGTTATGTGCCATCAGGCCCAGGTTCTTTACTTCTACTAGCATGGTGATGGTGTATACATCTATACTGAAGGTTAGGTACTATGAAGTCCTTGCCAAAATTCCACTCCTTTTCAGTCTTTCCTTTGAGAGGCTTGGACCTCTCTCACTTCAGTGGCCACGATTTCTCCTTAAATCATATGACCTGCCTATTAATATTCACATAGACATGAATATCCTTTAGACATGTCATTCCAAATGTTCCACTTCAATCCTAATTCTAACTTCATTCTTGTGCACATTATATTGTAAAAGAAAGATACTATGATTGTATGTCAGCCTGAATTTCTCATTGAGACTATGAGTCCTTTAAGAAAACAGGATATGCGTCTCATGGAAAAGGGCAGCAGGGCCCCAGCCCTAGCCAAGGAACTATAGACAACTGATTGCTGTGTGTGAGGGAGAGTGGATCTTTGAAAGAGTGACTCTAGATAGGCTGTGTAGACTCCAGTGGATGAACTTGCATCAAGGAACACCTGGGTACAGATGCTTGACTGGATAGAACTTAACATGCATGACAGAACGCATGAAATCCAGTGAGAGGACATGGGGAGGATGGAGCAGGGGAGGAGTCTAAATTTGATTACGATCTATTATATGAAATGCATACACACTCAATACAATATTTTTTTAAAGGACAGCTATTACTGATTTATGGCCACTTCTTCTAGAAAGTTTTGAAGACACTTTGCTTCTTTCATAAACTAAGCCTCACATGTTAACAAATTAACTGTTATGTTCACTCATACTTAAATAATAATCCTAGCATACAACTTATATTTTCACAAAGCCTTATACTAATGGAAATTTTAGGAAATGTCACAACTCTGAGAACAACTTCTCTCCTCTTTTCCCATCTACCTTTAACCGCACTGCCAGACAAGCACTTCACAACTGAATCAGCTACCTCTTCTCAATAAAGCTTCTTCCTATCTTTTCACCCTCCGTGAAATCGTGAATCTTCCCCAGCCCTTGACATTCTTTTGTGATATTTTCATGCATTTCAGAAAAGCTCTGGTTTCTTACTAAATCTCTCCCTTCAGGTGAAGCCATCAACCTTTTGTAACATAAAGCAAAGAAAGATCCTACAAAACATCAATAGTTGATTGCCAAAAGAGAATAAACTTTATTAAACAGAAGGTGTGCTCTCAAAACCCAATCCAGTACTCTTCCAGGGAAGAGCATAAGGGACATATAGGAGTGCTAGTCATCTGGTTCAGTGGTTCTTGTAGGACAGACCATTGATCACCCAGCCATCAGCGGCTGCCAGGTGGGAGGGGTGAATTCTGAGCCAAAGTGAAGAAAGAATAATCACCAGCATGTTACCCAGGAGCTGTGAGAAGAAAAACAGCAGAACATATGGGAATTAGTGGAAGGTCTGAAGAGTCTGCAGGACTCTTCTCACTCTCTGAACACTCCAACCTCCAGATCCATCCAGACAGCTATCCTGAACTGTTTCAATTTCAATATTATGAGTTTCTCTTCCCATTCAACACTCAGGCCTGAATCCCCACCTCTCCTTAGTTCAGCAGTTTTCTTTGACTCTGTTACATACCCTGCCCCCAACAATTGCTTGATTTCTTTGAACATACCACTTAGTCCGACATTGGTGCTAATTAAAGTATAAACTTTTGAACAAATGTAGGAACAAATCACTGCATACCCTAATACTCATTAGAAATGTATTAAATTATTTAGAGACTTTGCAAAACTGATTGGAAGATGCTATCTCTTAAAATCCCCCCTCCCCTAATTTTCCTATACATTAATCATTATGACATAATAAAGACAAGAATTTGTTTCCAAGTTGCATTACTTCTTACATAACTCTGCTATGCTCTACCTTTCTCCTCCAAAATAAACAAATGCAAATTTCTGTTTTATTAAAGTTTTATGAACAGCAGTTATGTTAATCTAGACTTCTTATGGCCATGGATTCAATTCTTTAATGATGAAGTCTGAATCTATGTTAGCATTACCATTCCCAGTCTTAGTCTCCAATATTGTCCCCAAGTCAAATCTAAAATAAACATGTAATTATGTCTTGAGCTGAACTGACCTTGAAGTTCTTAGGGTCCACATGCAGCTTGTCACAGTGCAGCTCACACAGATGGGCAAAGGCCTCCTTGAGGTGGTCCATGTTCTTAACAGCTTCTCCAAAGGAGGTCAGCACTTTCTTGACATGGGCTTTGACTTGTGCATGATGGCCGAGGCACAACACAAGTGTCCAAAGTTACCAACATACACCTGGGTCCATGGATGGAATCCAAGCACCTGCAAGAAGGACCAGCAGACTTAAAACTCAGAGTGTATCCCATCCTGACAAGGGTCTTAGGTGTCTGGGTGGCACAGTTTCTTTTCTTCTCTCATTAATTCAGTCCCCAGAGCATAATTCCCAGGTTTACCCTCCAACATCTCCCACATTCGCCTTTCCCCATATGCCGATGATATGCACCTCATGCTGAAGTATTAAGTGAACCACAATGGCTGGTATACAGCCTGATGGTAATCTCAGGTGTTTAGCAACAATTATGTTCTACAGCTGGAAGGCATATCCCATTATTCTGCGCTGGGGACCAGCTAGCCCTTCCCTGCTCTCAGATACTATGAGGCTATTGATTAAGGGAGGCTGGACAGGCCAGAATGAGATTCAGTGGGGTAAGGTTTAGACAGCATTTCCATGAAGATGGTGTCAAATAGGCCCCCTCAGGGAGACCATACTGTACAGCAGATCACAACTTCCTTCCTCTTTTCCTTCGGCTTAGTTCCCTTTCATCAGAGTAGAAAATCAAGTAGGATTTCTCAGTCTTAATTTTTTTAGTCTACCTTTATAAAGAACAGTAGATTACAGGTGAAGGATAGACAGATAGATATGTGAACATATCTGAAATACTGACAGTAATTTTAGACAAGAAATAAAGGTCTCAGTTGAACATTTCTGATGAGAAATTTGAGAGAGAGAGAAGGCAGAGCTGGAGAGAAGTTGGAGAAGAGAGAGGAATGGGTAAATGCGACATCAGTCTAGGACTAGTGGATGAAAGTCTCAAACTTCATTCAGACAAGCTTCATTTTGCATTAGATAGTGAGGACTAGTGGATGAAAGTCTCAAATTTCATTCAGACAAGCTTCGTTTTGCATTAGACAGTGATTAACACAGAGACCCACAACTGGTCAATGAGCAGAGAACACGAGACTGGGGAGTGCTCAGCTCTCACTGATATTGTACTCTCACCCACCCTTTCCAAAGGCTCAGGGAAATTTACTGAAGAGGGAGAAAAGACTGTAAGAGCTAGAGAAAGTGGACTGCTAAAAGGAAGTGCTGCTTTCTGGACACCACAGTCAGTTGCGCATATGAACTCTCAGCAGTTGTGACAGCAAAGAGAGGACCTGCAGATGTTTCCACCAGACAAATACCTGCAGGGAAGGGGAAGGTGAGAGCAGAGTCCCACCCTGATGAGGAGTTATTAGTAATTGATAGCTGCTGGAGAGGAAGTGTCAGTTTGTTTAAGGGTGTGACCCTTGGTAGGTGGGCCCTGCTCAGGGGGACAGCCCCACACACAAGAGTATTTGAGCTACATTTGGACGTAATGGACTTTACAAAAAGAAAAAGAGAACAGTAAGCTGGGTGGTTAGGGAGGTGAGGACAGATCTGATAGGGGATGAAGTGGGAGGTTAAAATGATCAAAATAGATTTATGAGTCTCAGAGAATCCATGACATTATTTAGTTTTTAAAACTTAAAATAAAAAATTACAGAATGACAAAAGTAGACATATTTCTATCTTCCTATGTGTGTGTATTTATATATATAAATAACTATATATACATATTACATCTAGCATATACCATATTTATATATAAAACCATCCTAAGAAGCAGCTTGATGATAATCTCAGGAATTTATCAACAAGTGTGGTCAGCTGCTTGAAAACACTCCTGTCCTTTGATTCTTCACAGGATCCTACTAGCTCTTCTCTGCTACCCAATACTATGAGACTATTGGTTAAAGGAGGCTGGGCAAACCAGACTGGGGATACACTAAGCTCAGCTTTGAATACTTAAGATTTAGATCATGATCTCCCAGAATCACAATAGTACAGAGAAAACAATTCCCATAAAGCTTCAGTTTTTGCATAGAAATAGAGTACCATGATAAGATTGATATGATTTAATGTAGGCTGGCCTCCTTGGCTCTGACATGCTTCGTAATGTGGCATATCTATTTTGAGCACTAGTGCTTGCCTCCATGTGGATGCACTTGGCTGGCGATGTCCATTTCCACTGGATGAGAGGAACTGGCTGGTGATGCAGGGCTCTAGTGCAGTCTTATATTTGCTTATGACCCTGCACACAAATTGCTTAGGGCAGTCTAGAGATTGGAGTGACTATTCTAATAATTTTGGAGAGTTTTATTCTAACCATATAGAGATAAGTATGTCCTTTGCCTATTCCTGTGCTTGTGAAATGAATTATAGCCATGGATGAATGGGCCATTCCCACTGTCTCAGCTGGGACAGCTTCATCTGTAGTTCGTGCCTGCCTCACACAGTCATTTTCCCTCAATGTGGCAATCCTAGATCATGATGTCTGAAACTTTGGCTTGATTTTGTGCCTCTATAGCGTGATTTAATAATAATACTATAAGACAGGTGAAGAAATTCTCTGAACATTTAAGTAAAGATTGATCTTCAAATTGTTTTCACTTAACCCTAAGACTGAATGAAATAGATAATGTCAGTGATGCTGGTAATGTTGAAGTACACCTAACATCCTGGTTTAGGGGGTAAATGCAGGAATATCACATGTTCTGTTGATCCTCAGCTATACATTAAACTGGAGGGCATCTGTACTATATCAAACAGTGTTTCAAAAACTCAAATTAATAATAATAATAAATAATAATAATAAACTGAGCTGTGTTAGTACCTCCATGGATAAAGTGCTTATTATGCAAGCCAAAGCATTTGTGTTCTAGTCCCCTCAATCCATATAAAAATTTAAAAGCCCATCATGGTGATGTATGCTTCTAATAATAGCATAAGCCACGGTTCGGTCACTGAGGCTGGCAGGCAGGCTTGCTTCACCTACAGAGTGAGTTCCAGACCAATGAGAAAAATTTGCCTCAAAAAATGACAAGAACTATGGGCAGCTGATTACTGCTGGGTGAGGGAGAGGTGATCTCCTTTAAGAGAGGGACTCCAGATAGGCTCTCTAGACCTCAGTGGATGAACTTGCCCTGAGGGACATCTGGGGACACTAAGTTGACAGATAAGTTGACAAATGACAGAATGCATGAAATACAGTGTGTGTTGGCAGGGGCCTATGGGAGGGTGCCCATGGGGAAGTATAAAGATGATTAGATGATGTGTGTGTATGATAGAATACATGAGGTCCAGTGGGGGTTGTGGGGGTGATGGATGAGGAGGAGGTCTAAATTTGTTTAAGAACTGTTGTATGAAATGTATAAAACTCAATAAAAATAATAATACATGCATTTAATAACTAAAATATTCAACTGTTTAGTGTATGAACATAAAACATGTGTATGAAATACTTAAGAATTCAATAAAGTTTTACAAAAGAAATGACAAGATGGGTGCCAGAGAGATGGCTCAGCTGTTAAGACTGACTGCTCTTGCAGAGGACCCAGGGTCACCTCCTAGCACTCACATGGAAGCTAGCAACCATGCTCAGATCCAGGTCCAGGGGATCCAGCGCCCTCTGACCTCCATCCAACGCCCTCTCCTGACATCCACAGGCATGGCACAACATGAGTGCACTCGCATACATGCAGGAACTCACATACACTGAGGCACAAAACTATTATATGTGTAAAATGAAAAAAAAAATAAAAATTTTTTAAATGACAAGAAGGACAGCACCTGAAGAAGAACTAAGGTGTTTCTCTTGCTTCCAAACCCACAGGCATACATGAAAGCACACATACATATCAACTCCTCACTAATGTACGTGCATAAGTACATTTAAAAAATAATACTAACAATGGTGGGGAATTAATTTAATTTTTATGATCTTTGAAATTACAAATATTTTCATAGATGGAGAGAGTTAAATGGAAAGAAATTTCCTTCCGTTATTAAAATCTTTATTCATCCATGGAAATGTGTGTATAAATTACAAATTACATTTGAATTATGCTGTCTGGGATGTATGACTTGAAATACATATATCTATATCTTCCTACAAGGTGGAAAGTCTGACTTCTGTCCATCCAGGTATCTAAGTAGAATGACCGTGGAGAGTAGAAATGGAAACTTATTATTAAAAATGCACATGGTTCTCACCAACTTGGCAAACTAATTTTGAGCAAAATAAGGAAATATTGGTTGTATAATTCTGAGTTATATTTAAGGTCACAGTGCTCAGAAATACCCTGGAATTAAACAAAAAGAATTATTGGTTTCCTTCTTTGAAGAGGATTAGAAGATAAATCTTTAATTAAATGCACAAATATTTTCTTCCTCTCCATTATAATATTAATTCAGGTCACTGAGGCATAAAACCAAGACAAAGCTTCAAACTTAAGATTGCCATGTTTAGGGAAAATAAAGAGACAAATTTTAATACAGTTAACCAGTCAAAATCTGACCAACACATGGAGTCTAGGAAGTGATCATGGGCAGATATGTTTTCTAAGATACAGCTTTCTACCTTCTGATGTTTAAAGATCTCAAAAAAAGCCTCCCAAAGCAACTCTGCACTCTCAAATAGATGCGAGTCAATGAGGGTACCAGGTTAACACCTGGATATATTCACACATGCTGGGCAATTTCTGCCATCCTTTGCCTTGTTACAATTCCTCTTACACCAGTAAATTTGAGACCAGGACTTTGTCATTATGACTTTGTTCATTCCTTATTTTTGTGTCTCAATTCTTAGATTTAAATCTTAAAACTGATGTCAGATTTATGAAAATTTGAATCAATTTTATAACCATGAAGAGATTATTTTTAATAATGCTCTATCTTGGATAATACAGTAATGATACTGATTGTTTCAGTCATTGCATACATACATATATATATATATACAGTCATTGTGAATATATATTTCTATATATATATATATATATATATATATATATATATATATATATACATACCCATGTATATGTATGTATAGTGTTACTGGGGATAAAAATAGGGCTTTCATCTCCTGGCAACCACTGTATGCTTGGCTATTTCACCATCCTATTTTGCTTTTTTCATTATGACACCAAGTGCCATTAATTTATACTATTTAACCTAGGATTCACTCAGTTGCCTGGGTGAGCCTTGAACTTGCAAACTTCCTTCCCTCTGAAGTGCTACCTTCAAGAGCATAGACTGAACTTACTGTTCATACTGTATCCTTTGGTCATTTCCTATTGTAACAATGATGATGTGCTCCCTCTTTGAGGAAGCTTTATTCAAGTCACAAAATTCCATCCCAGTAGTCCCAGAATATAAAACAACATAAACACGACAGAGAAAAACAGACCACACAAAACATCAAAGTTCCATTGCTGAAAAGAATGATCTTTATTGATCAAAAGCTGTGATCTCAAGGTCCAGTCAAGTGCTCATGTGAAGAAGGAAGTAAAGTACACACAGGAGTGCTGGTCATCTGGATGCAGGGCTCAGTGGTACTTGTGGGCCAGGGCATTGGCCACCCCCATCAACACCTTCTGCCAGGCAGCCTGCACTTCAGGAGTAAATTCTTTGCCCAAGTAGTAAGAGAGGACAATCACCATTGTGTTACCCAGGAGCTGTGGAATGAAACGCAACATGACAAGTGAGGATGAGAAGTGGAGAGTCCCAAAGAAATGCAGGAAACACGAGGCCTTAACCAGCAACCCCTGAACACTGGACCTCCACATGCCTGCCCAAGCACCTCTGCAGAGTCCAGCTTCAGTTCCATTGGCATCAGTCTCTCCTCCTTTCTTCCCATTCAATATTTTCTTGCCTATGTCCTCAACTCTTCTCAGTCTGCCAATTTTATTCCCCCCTCTTCTCAATGTCTCATTAACTGAAAGCTTAACTGCTTTAAACCTAGGCTCTCAGCCACACAGGATACTCAGGGAAGTATAAGGTCTAGAACAAACCGAGGAAAAAGTCTCTGCATGACCTAATATTCTTGAGCAATTTATTATGTTCTCAGAGGCTTGTCAAATGGGTTAGAAATACTCCATTTCTGAACTCACTCTGAATTGCCTATGCGCCAATAATTAAGTCAAAGTATCTCAGTTTCCTGGAGACAAGCCATTCTTTCCAAATTTCATCAACTCTTGCACAGATCTGCTGCCCTCTGATTTTCCCCCAAAAAATTCGTATCTATAATTTTGCTTCCACAACATTATTTTACACCGTGGTGTGATAAACTCCAGTTCTTACAACCCCTTATTGTCACCAATGTCTAATGATGAATTTTGAATCTGTGTTAGCACTACCAATCTTAGACAAAGCTTCTCATTTAGTCACCACCACGTCAAATTCTAAATAAGCACATGAGTAAGTCTGGCTCTGACCTTGAAGTTCTCAGGATCCACATGAAGCTTGTCACAGTGCAGCTCACTCAGATGGGCAAGGACCTCCTTGAGGTTGTCCAGGTCCTTAAGAGCATTGCCAATGGTGGTCAGCACTTTCTTGCCGTGGGCTTTGATCTTTGGGTTGCTCATGATGGCTGAGGCAGAAGACAGGTCTCCAAAGTTGTCAAAGTACCTCTGGGTCCATGGATGGACACACATGAGCCTATGAGATGAATCAGTGGAGTTTAAGCCATCACACACTGAGAAAGGACCCGGATTTCTGCAGGACACCCCATGCGCACACTCCCCATGGTGGTCCTCGTCCCCCACTTACCTTCCCAGGGTCTCCCCTCCAGCTTCTCCCACGTTGACCTTTGCCCATACGCTTGTGATGGCCTCCTTCTCCTGGGCTGTCAGATGAACCATGGTTGCTGACCTAGGAGCTTGGCAATAACCTCCGCTCTTTAGAAACAAGTCTGTTCAGCTGCTGGAAGGCATGTCCTTTTATTCTTTCCAGGGGACCTCCTAGCCCTTCCCTGCCACCCAGTACTCTGAGTCTATTGGTTAAGGGATGCTGGGCAAGCCAGGGTGGGGTTCAGTGGGGAAAGTTTTAGATAGCATTCCCATTAAGATAATGTCAGGTTGGCCCCTCATGGAGACCCTACTGTTAAACTGTTTAGAGCCTTCCTCTTCTCTCTTTCATTTTTCACTTCACCCTGATTATTTCCCTTCTTAGTAAGAGATTTTTTAGGATTTCTTTATCAATCTTTCTTAAATTTTTTATTATAACTTTACAAAGTCCAGTAAATTACAGCTGAAGCGTAGACTAATGAACTTATCTGAAATAATAATGAGAGTTATTTTAGGCACAAGAATCAGGGTCAAAGATGAGACAAGTATTACTTTTATGAACAGGAATTTGAGGGGAAGTGGGGAGGAACAAGGGAGAAGTTGGAGGGCAGATAGAGCTCAGTGAAGACATAATAGTGTGTTAATGGATGAAATTCTCAAACTTCCTTTTACATTAGGTAGTGGTTAATATAGAGACCCACAACTTGTGAGTTTGCAGAGGTTAACTGACTAGGGAGTGTTCAGCAGTTTTATATATATATTCTCATACTCTCTACCCAGGGTTCGTGGCAATTTAGTGGACAGGGGGCAAAAAGATTGGAAAAGCCCAAAACAGTGGATGACTAAAGGAAACACAGTTTCCTGCACACAACATCCAGTTGTGCGTATGAACTCTCAGCAGTTATGACAGCAAGCAGAAGCCCTGCAGACACTTCCGCCAGACAAAATACCAGCAGAGAAGGGGGAGGTGAGCGTAGAGTCCCACCCCTTGCTGAGGAGTTATTAGCAATTGATAGCTGCCGGGTGAGGACGAGTCAGTTTGTTTAAGGGTGTGACCAGTGGTAGGTGGACTCTGCTCAGGGGATGGTCCCACACCCAAGAGTATTTGTGCAACACACATTGGATATGAGGGGCTTTACAAAACCAAAAAGAGAACAGTAAGTTGGGTGGTTAGGGAGGTGTGGGCAGATGTGGAAGGAGATGAGGTGGGATTAATATGATCAAAATAGATTTCTGATTCTCAAAGATTTTTTTAAAATTATTTAATATATTTTTTAAAAATTTTACAAGTTAAAGAATGATGCAAGTAAATATGTGTTATATATATACATGTATATATATGTATATATATATATATAATTCTTACTCTGAAGTAGCTTACAAGAGACCACTGTATGCCATTACTGAGTACATTCCCTGAGTGTTTAGACCATGGTCTCCCAGGAGCACAGTGGCAGAGTGAAAACAGTTTCCATGCAGCTTCAGTTTCTTATGGGTACAGATTGCCATGATGTATTATGGGTCAGCTGCCTTACCTCTCTCATGCTTCTAGTACAGCATGAGTACTTTCAGCAATAGTATTTGCCTCCCTGTGGATATACTTGGGCAGTCACCAGACAATGCCTATTTCCACGGTATAAAGGGGTCTGGATGATGATGCAACAGTGGAATATGGCCTTAAATTTCCTCATGAAATGGTGTCAATGTTACTTGGCATGGATAGTCTCTGAAGATGAAAATGATTGCTTGTTCTAATGATTTCAGACATTATCTGTTAAGTACCTACTTTTCTTATTCCTTTGCTTGTGAAACCACTCTAAAGTATCCTGGGTTATATCCATTAGATAATAGTTCATACCCACTGTCTCTGCTGGGAAGCAATTTCCCATGAACAACTTGGTCTGTATCTCACGTCTTCCTCACACATAATCACTTTTTTCCCCCTAAATATAGCAATCCAAGATCACAATGCCAGAAGCTTTGGCTTGATATTGTGGCTCTATGGACTAAATTGATAATAATATTACAGGCGTAGGCAACAATTGTCTGTGCATTTAATTAAATATTTATCGTCAAGTTTTTGTCCCTTAACATCAAAAATTGAATGAAAAATAAAAAAGTTGTGCATGAACTTGGGGATGGTGAAGCACACCTATAATCCCTGTCCCTTGAGGGGTAATGCAGGTATATCAGGAGCTCTGGTGACCCTCAGCTACATTGGAGTTTAAGCTCAACTGGTTTATATGAAACCCTGGGACAAGACAATGAAATGATAACACAAATGCTAATAATATTAATAACTGGACTGCAATGATAGCTCAGTTGATAAAGTGCTTGTCATGCAGGTCAAAGAATGTGAGTGCTATTCCCTACATGCTCGATACCATTAATAAAGCAGCCTTAGTGATGTATGCTTCCAGTTCCAGAGCCTGGGAAAGAGATAGCTGAAACACTGAAGTTGGCTGGCCAGCCTGCCTACCCTAGATAGTGAGCTCCAGACAAATGAGAAAACCAGTCTCAAACAGTAGCAAGCAGGACAACACCTGAGGAAGAACAGCAAAGGTGCATCTCTTGCTTCTCCTCGTAGATATACACAAAAGCATGCATACATTGCAATTCCTCACTCTACACACCCACAGCTACATGGAACAACATTAATTGTAAATGGCAATAATATTGGCGACTTTCTTTCCTCACTTATGTCTTTGCTATTAGATGCATATTCATAGATGGGTAAAACTAATGGCCAAATATTATTTAACATACATTTAGTAAAGTCTTAATTTATCCAGAGGTACATGCTTGTAAATGATGAGCTACTTTTCAGTTATGTTGCCTGGGATATTTGCGGTAATGGTAGGAAAGAAAAATATAGCATTAAAAATTCACATGATTCTCACTAAACTGATGACATAATTTTGAGCACAATGAAGAAGCACTGTTTATTCTAATTTGTGCTGTAATGAAAGGCCAGAGTACTCAGAAATCCCCTTGGCTGAAGTCATATGAGTTGTAGGTCTCCTGTCCTTGTAATGTAGACAAAGCGATACATTTCAATAGACCAAATTCTGAACAATGCATGCTGCCAAGGAAATAAGTAGAGTAGGTGTCTGAGCCACGGGAGAGAAATCTTGTTTCCAGTATTTAAAGAACTATAGCTTTGATATGGCAGTTATTCAGGACTTGTATGTACAAACTCTCTAAGCATTCTCTCAAGTAGATCCAAGTCAATGAGGCCACCAGGTGAATGCATGACCTAGCCTTCTTCTTCTCCTACAGGCTGGGTGGGTTCTGCTTCCCCTGGCCTCTTTCTTCCAGTCACCCTGGATACCATGTCCTCCTCATCATGTGCTTCCTTGAATCTCCCTTCACTTCTTGAGTTTAAAGCATTATGTTCAGTATACTTCATGATGTCCAGTTTTTGAAGATTTGAATTCATTTTGCTTCCACCAGGAGATTGCTTTCCCAATAATGTTATTTCTCAGATATGATAAATCTTTTTCCTGTTTACTCTTTAAGTCATTTTTGGTTTTTTGTTTGTTTTTTTTTTACTTCTTGTGCTACTTGGACTGAACACAGATTGTTGCCTCCTGGTAGCTACTGCACATTAATCCCCATCCTGTCTTTCTTTTTACACTGGGACACCAAGTCTCATTATTTCAAATTGGACTGTTCCTGAACTCACATAACAGCCAAGGCAAGCTTTGAACTTGCAACCTTGCCTTGACTTCTTAAACACTTGGCTTACTACTTCCAACAACATAGTCAGAGTTTATATTTTTATACTAAAGAACCTATACCCTCAGGTCTTTGTTGTAGTCTACACATATTTAGAATAGATTTCATTCAAGGTACAAAGATGCCACTCAATAGTTTCAAGAGACGAGCCTTCCTTCATCTATGTACACTTCATGTCTATGAACATTCATCATTTCCAAATGCTACTACCATTTATATCATCCTACCAAATTACTTTAAGGCATAGGACATTGAAATACAAGATACAACATCCTGATACCATGTCTTCACTGAGACAACAACAACCCCACACCAAATAGAGTCACCTAAATTTGATGCATGTGACTTTTTTGTGATTTTCCCAGATAATACCCTCAATTTCTGCTCTAGTTTTAAAAGTCAGTCTCCTGATTCATGCAACAAACTAAAAACTTCAAAATGTGTATACAGGTAAACCAAACCAATAATTTTATATCAAAACCAGATATATTTATAAAGCCTTCTCTTGAAAATTATAACATATCACTCAGATATTCCCTCTAAGGAACCACATGCCATAGTCCTAATTTTATCTGTAATAAGGCTTTGCTACAATGTTATAAAATTAATGAATTAATGTTTACTCTCTATAAGACATCTTCATCTTTCATCCTCCATGGGCCTCAAGAACCCTTCCATAAAACCTGTCTTCTTCCCAGGAATCCTCATACATTTTTTCAGAGAAGCTGCTTTCTCATTAAGTTCCTCCCATCCCAAGAATCCAGCAAACTTTTGCTTTATTAACACAACACAGAAAAAACAGACCACACAAAACATCAAAGTTCCATTGCTTAAAAGAATGATCTTTATTGATCAGAAGCTGTGAACTCAAGGTCCAGTCAAGTGCTCATGTGTAGAAGGAAGTTAAGTACACACAGGAGTGCTGGTCATCTGGATGCAGGGCTCAGTGGTACTTGTAGGCCAGGGCATTGGCCACCCCCATCAACACCTTCTGCCAGGCAGCCTGCACTTCAGGGGTAAATTCTTTGCCCAAGTAATAAGAGAGGACAATCACCATCGTGTTACCCAGGAGCTGTGGGATGAAAAACAACATGACAAGTGAGAATGAGAAGTGGAGAGTCCCAAAGAAATGCAGGAAACACAAGGTCTTAACCAGCAACCTCTGAACACTGGACCTCCACATGCCTGCCCAAGCACCTCTGCAGAGTCCAGCTTCAGTTCCATTGGCATCAGTCTCTCCTCCTTTCTTCCCATTCAATATTTTCTTGCCTATGTCCTCAACTCTCCTCAGTCTGTCAATTTTATTCCCCCCTCTTGTCAATTTCTCATTAACCAAAAGCTTAACTGCTTTAAACCTAGGCTCTCAGCCACACAGGATACTCAGGGAAGCATAAGGTCTAGAACAAACCGAGGAAAAAGTCTCTGCATGACCTAATATTCCTGAGTAATTTATTAAATTTATTATGTTCTCAGAGGCTTGTCAAATGGGTTAGAAATACTCCATTTCTGAACTCACTCTGAATTTCCTATGCACCAATAATTAAGTCAAAGTATCTCAGTTTCCTGGAGACAAGCCATTCTTTTCAAATTTCATTAACTCTTGCACAGATCTGCTGGCCTCTGATTTTTTTCTCCAAAAAAAAATCACATCTATAATTTTGCTTCCACAACATTATTTTAAACAGTGGTATGATACCAGTTCTAACAACCCCTTATTGCCACCTATGTCTAATGATGAATTTTGAATCTGTGTTAGCACTACCAATCTTAAACAAAGCTTCTCGTTTAGTCACCATGTCAAATTCTAAATAAGCACATGAGTAAGTCTGGCTCTGACCTTGAAGTTCTCGGGATCCACATGAAGCTTGTCACAGTGCAGCTCACTCAGATGGGCAAAGACCTCCTTGAGGTTGTCCAAGTCCTTAAGAGCACTGCCAATGGTGGTCAGCACTTTCTTGCCGTGGGCTTTGATCTTTGGGTTGCTCATGATGGCTGAGGCAGAAGACAGGTCTCCAAAGTTGTCAAAGTACCTCTGGGTCCATGGATGGACACACATGAGCCTATGAGATGAATCAGTGGAGTTTAAGCCATCACACACTGAGAAAGGACCCGGATTTCTGCAGGACACCCCATGCGCACACTCCCCGTGGTGGTCCTCGTCCCCCACTTACCTTCCCAGGGTCTCCCCTCCAGCTTCTCCCACGTTGACCTTTGCCCATACGCTTGTGATGGCCTCCTTCTCCTGGGCTGTCAGATGAACCATGGTTGCTGACCTAGGAGCTTGGCAATAACCTCCGCTCTTTAGAAACAAGTCTGTTCAGCTGCTGGAAGGCATGTCCTTTTATTCTTTCCAGGGGACCTCCTAGCCCTTCCCTGCCACCCAATACTCTGAGTCTATTGGTTAAGGGATGCTGGGCAAGCCAGGGTGGGGTTCAGTGGAGAAAGTTTTAGATAGCATTCCCATTAAGATAGTGTCAGGTTAGCCCCTCATGGAGACCCTACTGTTAAACTCTTTAGAGTTTTCTTCCTCTTTCTTTCATTCTTTCTTCACCTTGATTGCTTCCTCTCACAGTAGATTTATTTAGGATTTCTTTATCAATCTCTCTTACATGTGTTAGTCTAACTTTATTACAAGGCATTAGATCAGCGCTGTATCACAGGCAAATACATGAAATTTCTGAAATAATGAGATCCATTTTAGGCATGGATCCATTTTAGGTTCTCAGATGATGCAAATTATAACTGTCGTGGCTGTGAATTTGAAAGGGATAAGGAGTTGGGGCAGGAGAGAAATCTGGAAGGATGTGAGGGACGGATAAAAATGGTGTAAGTACAGTAGTATTGCACACACTTCTGAAACTTCTGATTAGCTTCTTTTTGCAACAGATGGTGATTAACACAGACATATGCACAACTGTCCAATGTGTAGAGAATAAGGGACTGGGGAATACTCAGCCGTCAATGGCACATTTATATCATACTTTCCCAGCAAGTTTCAAGGAAATTCATAGAAGAGGGGTATAAAGATTGTAAGAGCCTGAAGCAGTGGATAAATAAAAACAAACAACATTGTTTTTAGATGTAACAGCAATCAGCTACATAAATGAATTGCAATAAGACTTGTAGAGGCTTCCACCAGACAAAATACCAGCATTGAGGGGGGAGGTAAGCACCCAGCCCCACCCTCAGCTGAGGAGCTATTGACAATTGATAGCTGCCAGGAGAAGCAGTCAGTTTTCTTTTTGGGTGTGCCCCCTGGTAGGTGGACCACACTGAAGCACATAGCCCCACACCCAGGCATGTCTGAGCAACCCAGATTGGAAGATGGGAGAGGGACGTGAAAGTGGTCAAAAACTGTTTAATGAAATTCTCAAAGAATTACCTAGTATTTATTTATTGAATAGTTAAGAACCTAAACTTGTAAAATACGACAGTTGATTTTATATACTTCTGAGAAGAAGTTTCCAAAGAACATGTCTATGCTGATCTTTTAATACTTTGTGGGCTTAGACAAGTATCACAATAATGCAAGGACAAAAGTTTTCATAAAGCCTCAGTTTCTATATAGGAATAGATTATGTGTAGGACTGCGTCCTTGATTTAATCATGCTTCTAAATACAGCATATCTTCCTTTACCAAAAGTATTTGCCTCCACATCAACACACTTGACTAGTTACGGGTGAGCATTCTAGTGGGTAAGAGAGACTAGTTAGTGATTCAAGATTGTAGTGCAGCCTTCCATTTGCTTGTGAAAATGCATTGAAGTTGTTTGAGATAACCTGGAGATGTGAATGACTGATTCTGGCAATGAGTTCAGCTAGCTCTGTTCTAACAAATAGCATCTGTAAGTGCTTTCTTTGCTCTTTGCTGTGTTTCTGAAACAACTCTAAAAGTGTGGGCTATTTCCTGTAATAGTTCATGTGCACTGTCACAGATGGGACACAAGTGCACACAAGAAACCTCATCTATGTTCAGGTCTGCCTCACATATGTCAGTCAACATGACAGGAGGAAGCTTTTCCCCCTAGATCATAATGCCTGAAGCTTTGCTCACTTGGCTTGATTTTTTTCTTTAGCAGCTAAGATTAACAACAATATTATAACACAGATGAAGAAATTATCTATGTATTTAATTAAAATTTTATATTCAAACGGGTTTTTCCCCATCCTATAAGACTGAATGAAATAAATCATGTCAGTGAGTTGGGTTTGGTAGCGCACACCTTCAATCCCTTCTTTTAGATGTGGAAATATCAGGGATTCCAGTTACCGTCAGCTACATATTGACCAGGTCACCTGGTCTACATGAGACCCTATATCAAAAAAACTTTTAAAAATACTATTAGCAATAATTTTTAAGTTAGCTGTGGTGATACCTCAGTAGATTCCGTGCTTGCTGTGCAAGGAAAAGAACCCAAGTTCTATTCCTCGCAATTCAGATAAAATTTTTAAAGGGCAAAATTCCTAATAGATCTGTAAAAACTAAAGGGCCACTATCTCCTCACTCCCAGGTCCAGCTTAGGCGACAAAAAAAAAACATGTGCTCCCATCTAGCCTGATTAATTAGCCCCGCTTCCAGGTACCATCTCCACATTCTCAGGCCTGGCTTGGGATATGCAGTTCTCATATTGGATCGGCCTGGTGAGTTCTGCAGATCTCTCCCTTCCCAAGCAGCCGTCCCCGTACTCTCCATTCCAGTCTGATGAGTTAGCCAGAACCTCATCCGAACCCACCCCACCCCACATTCACAGGCCTAGCTTGATGTGTGCCACTGACGCAAAATCCTACAGTGGGTCCCCCAGATTCTGCCCCATCATCTTCATACCTCTGTGCAGAGTTAGGACAAGGCAGTTTGTGCAGTAACGCAGGCAGAACTAGCCTGAACACACAATTACACTCTTTGTTCACTGCTAACAAATGAGAAGCACCCCTGTTTCTCTAATCAAAAATCAAGACTAATTATCAGAAGGATTGGTTAAGCAACACTTCAGTCCTGATCAAAATCATCCAAGCTTTGACAACAACAAGAAAAGAACCAAAGTTTCATTCAGGAAAGACTATCTAGAATTTCATATCAGACACACACCAACAAAGGAAATAGAAATGCCTAGGTCCCATAGCAAAAGCACAAACATATAAAATGCCAAGATAACTCCCCCCAAAGTCACTCCTCAGTCTGATAGAAATGCTCAATGAGAATTATGCAGATGAATCCAAGGACATAGATTTTTCAAAGAATAATAACACACATGATCAAACTCAATTCAGGACTTGAAAAATGAACTCAGTAAAGATATAGAAATCAGAGACTGAAATGAAGATGGTGCATTGATCCAATTAGGGGAAAGTGAAGTAACCTAATTAGAAAACTCAGGAGGAAGCCTTGCCAGTAGGAAGGATCAAGCAGAAGACTTGAAAATCTTCTTGAATATCAGGACTTGAAAATAAAGTAGAGGAATTAGAGCACTTGGGAAAGAATCTGAAAATTTACAAAAGAGGAGAGGAATATGTAGGAACTATGTGACATCATGAAAATACCCAAAGTATGAAGTATAGGCATAAAAGAAGGAAAAAAATTCCAAGTAATGACAGATTAGGTTTTCAACAAGATTACAGAAGAAAACATCCCTAAATTAAGGAAAGATATACTCATGCATATTGAAGAAGCATACAGAATACCAAACTGAACCAGAAAAGAAATTCTCCATGCTTATCACAGTAAAAAACACAATAAATGTAATGATGAGAAGATATTGAACACTGAAAAAGAATTCTTGGAGTTAAATAAAAACAATAACACATCACAACAAAACCTTTGGGACACATTAAAAGCAGTCTTAACATGGAAATTTAGGCCTATAATTGCCCATACTAAAAAAGAATCAGAAAGAGCACAAATAAAGGACTTCATGATCTAACTCAAGAAAATGGAAAAAATAAGAACAAACCAACCCAAACCCAGCAGATGAGAAGAAATTAAAGAAGTCTGAGGGGAAATCCATGAAATACAAAGAATACAAAGAACCAACAAAAACGAGTTCTGGTTCTGTGAAAAGATAAACACAGCTGACCGACTGTTGTGAACTTGTCTTTTAGAAGGTGTCCTACTTTATACATCTATTGCTGTCATGAGAACACTAACTGAACCAACTTGGGGAAGAAAGAGTTTATTTCACCTTCAACTTACAGTTCATTATGGTGGGATGTCAAGGCAGGAGCTCAGATCAGGAACATAAATACAGATCATGGAGGAATGCTGCTTACTGACTTGCTCCCCTGGCCTGCGCTCAGCCAGCTTTCTTATACAACACAAGACCACCTGCCCAGGGGAGGAACCACACATAATGTGCCCTTCCACATGAATCAAGTAAATGCCCCCATAAACCTGTCCACAGGCCAATCCAATGGAGGAAATTTCTCAATTGCATCTCCCTCTCCCCAGGTGTGTGAAGTTGACAACAGAAGCTATCTGACACAGAGGAGGACTGTGAACAAAGTCTTCCTTCCTCCCCTATAGCCAACAACAGACTGAGGTATCAATCTACCAAAGTGCACTCTCAGTACCCAATAAGTTTATTGGGCTCACATAGCAACACATAAAGTATTACTCACAGGAGAGTGTGTATCCACATATGGCTTCACTAGAAAGTCTTCACTTGAGCATGGATGATGACTTCCCAGCAGCCACATAAATGGAACTCCTCTCCCTTAGTCTTTCATCCTAATGTACTCTAGTCCTTCCCCTAGGTCATGTGCAATTAGGGCCAAATTGCCCACCACTAGTTGGGAGGTGTGACTAGATACTTATGTAAGAATCCTATGACTCTTCGTGATGCTTCTATGCTGGGGTGTCAGCAGTCAACAAGACTAGCTGTGATGGGGTCTGAATGAGAATGTCCCCCACAGGCTCTAAATATTTGCACATTTTGTCCCCAGTGGGAGGCACTGTTTTGGGAGGTCTTAGGAGGTGTGGCCATGCTGGAGGAAGCACGTCATTGGGGGCAGACATAGAGTTCTTAAGCCTTGCCAGATCTCCAGTCACTCCCTGCTTCCTGTGCCTGCTTGAAGATGTGAGCACTTAGCTTCTGCATCTACTCTAGCGACCTCTGCCACCATGCCTCCCCACCATGATGGACTTTTGCCCCTTTGGAATCATAACCTAAATAAGCTCTACTTTTTATAAGTTCCCTTGGTCAATGTTTCTGTCACAGGTACAGAGAAGTGACTAATGCAGATGGCCTTTGGACATGGACACATCTGAGCTAAAGAAGATGACATCTGTCCAGTGGAGCACAGTTCTGTTCAAACACTCTACCCCTTCCTCTGGGATTTATATTCTTTCCACCATCCTCTTCCACAAGAATTAATGAGTGTTGGAGGAGATGACATAGATTGCTGTGAATTTCTTCCCATTCCAGTGGGATATTGAACCTTCAGGTCCTCTTATCATCTGTTTACAGAATGTGACTTTTGTAAAGTCTCAGTGGCATTTCTCCTACTACAAAGCATAAATGAACAGGAAGAAACTAGGAAATGGAAAAAATACAAATAGATATTGACTATAGTAGTAACCTATTACTCTAAACAGAAATGTTGGGAAGCATCTTAGCCAATGCATCATTTAACAAAGTACTAGCTGTTATAGGACCTCTGTATTTAACTCCCAGGGAGATGACCCACCCAAAGCACTGAGATTCTCAGTACCCTTATGGCTTCTGGAAGCCTCTGTTTCCATTCTCATGAGATGCTCTTGTTCAGTTTTCAGCATTAACAGACCCAGGCTGTTGTATACTTTTCCCAGCCACCTTGATGGGCATCACTTGTGCCTTACCCAACCATTAAGCTCCCAAGAATTTCACAGATGCATGAGACCCTTGTGAATCAATTTATCATCCTTGTTCCTTCAGGTGTACTTGAATATCTCTGAATTATTTCCAAATCTGCAAAATACTCAGAAGTTAATATTATGTCATTTATAGAATGAAACATTTTTCTCAGAGGAATGGTTAGACAACAATGCAATATCAAAACCACCATCCCATAACCAACAGTGGGTTACAAAGATAACCTTAATGAGGCACTCTGTCTTCTGTTCTGAAAAAGTATCATGGGATCACAGAAGTTAGAAACTCTAAGATACCAGATCAAACATAAGTAAGGTCTAATACGGCATGAAAGATCCCATTTGTATCAACTGTTCCCTCAACAGGTTCATGCTGAGTAAAACAGTATGGATAGGAGTCATCAGCTTCATTAGTCTTCCTCAGTCTTTAGTCATTGTCTCTGAGTCATTCCACTTCTGTATCTGGAAGCTCTTCCATGGAGCATCCTATATTTCTCCATCCTGATGAACTCACTGTGGCTGCCTCAAGCTGCTTGGTCCTGCTTGGGGCCAAAGGAGAATGAGGTTCCACTCTCACCTGCTGCACCTGATGGTTTCTTGAGTCTAGTAGGCCCTGAGTCAGCCCTGTGGCTTTAACTTCAGCTGCGGCTTCTCCATCCATTATGCCTGACTTCAGGAAGAATCCCTCCCTGGCAACTGTCTCCACCCTAGCACAACATTCTAGAGGAAGGACAGGTACCTTGCTTAGTTTGGAGAATCATTACCCACTCAGAACAATCTCAATTTTCTGCACCTATATTGTTTTAATATGTATGCCTTCTGAAATTGCTCATGCTTTTAAGTCTTCCTGAAGTTCCTTAACACAGAATTTAGCTTTCTGTAAATTTTTTTTGTAGAGGAAAGTTGGCTCGGCACAAGTCTTGCTACATTTTCTTCCAGTAACCTAAACAGACCTCTTTCTCTGCTTGGTCTTTTTCCTGTCTCCTCTGGACTTTGCTACCGTTTCATGGACACTCTCTACATGCTACTCTAAGTCACTTGGATCTGCCACCACCTTTCCTATCTCATGAGGATCCTGCCACACCAAGGGTTCAGCAAAGCCACTAAAACTGCACACCAATCTCAAGGTCCCTGCTGAATCAAGTTCTTTTTTAAGTCTCTGATGAACACTGCCCTGTCTGACTCAGTGAACCGGGCATTCCGTCCTGCTTTCCTCATGCTTAGTCCTCAGTATTACCTGTCCCTCTTCTACCTATCCTCCAGCACCTGATATCCATGGAGCTGTCCACTAATTTGACAAATAACTATATTCTCTCATAAAAAGCCAGTCCACCAGGGACTGATTCCCCATGTATTGCCTCAGGGTATGCAACCTGTGTCTCAAGGAGAGACAGGAAGTTATATTGTTCATTTGCTCTGCTTCTGTAGCATGCGGAGTAACCCCAGCCACTCCCGTGTTGCCTCACAAGTCAGGCTGGGAGAGATGCTTCCATTGCTTCTTTAAAGATTTTCTCTAATTCCAGAAATTCCAATGCTTAATATTCTTTGGTTACCATGGTCACTTACACCAAACTGTTAGAAATGTCCTCATCTGTATGGTGAGTCATATATTCTCCCTTTCTCTGTATCAAAGTTCAGACCTGAGGGTATCTTCTGTCATCTTTATTTAGATCCCTTCCTCTTCAGTGCTTGACTTCTCCCAGGGATTCCAGATGTGAGGGTTCCAGAAAAGTTTCACTAACAAAGATCTGATTTATGTTTTTGTTACCTTGAGGTCTCACAAGTTTGAGAAACAGCAAAATAACACCTCCATATCTCCCTCTCTTTTAACCAATTTATCTGCGAGATTAGAGGATTTCAGCCTCAACTTTCTTTCTTTCCATAATTTCCCCCTAACACATACAGTCTCCTTCTGGGATACCACCTCTGCCTCAGACATATGTCTTATACATAGCAGTGTCCAGGTTACCTCTGCAGATGCTTGATAATACCTCAGTCCCTTATTTGTTATTCTTGGGCCTTGAAATATCCGATCTAGAACATGGTGGAACATGGGGTGGAGAGAATGTTATTGCGTCTTTCAATTCTCATCAGTGAAACTTCATCATGCAACAGAGGTATTAAAACGGAAGACCACAACTGATCAAAGTATAGAGAGTAAGAGCCTACAGAGTGTGTGTCCCTGGATAGGATTCCCATTTTAGATCTCATCTACCCAGGGCTCAGGAACCATTATTAACTTAATGAGGGGGCCTATAGATTACAAGAGCCAAAGGTTGATGCATGACCATAAGGAAACAGAATCTTCCAGGCTTCTGGGAACTTGCTCATATGAACTCAGTAACATGCACAAGACCCACACAAGCTCACTTAGACAAAAACCAGCATAGAACCTGTGAAATCAGCAGAACCTTAGCCAAGGAACTATTGGCAACTGATCATTATTGCCTGAAGGACAGATGATCTTCTTTAAGGAAGTGATACCAGATAAGCTGACCAGGCTCCAGTGAATGAACTCATACTGAGGGACATCTGGTTACACACACTCAGGTATGAAGTTCACAATAAATTTTAAAAAGGGACAAAAAGTGGGGGCTAGGGAGGTAGGGGGTGGGGTGAGGTGGATCTGAGAAAATGGAGGCTTGAATATGATTAAAATGTATTATACTAAATTTTCAAATAAAAAATTATTTAAAAGAAATGTTAAAACCAGCAATGATGAGGCCTGCTTGCAATCCTAGAGCCTGAAAGGCAGAGATGTTCAGATCCCTGAGGCTTGCTGGCCAGCCAGCCCAGCCTATCTGTTGAGTTCAAGATCAGTGAGAGACCCTGTTTCAAGAATAACCAGATGGACAGAACCTGAGGGAATGACTAATAAGTCTGTCTTCTGGTTTCCACACATGCATGTATACACACATGCATACGCCTATATACCTCCTTTCTTACACACATGCACACAAACACATAAAACAATAATAAGGAATAATAATCACAGTGATGAGGGAGATGCGTTGATTTCAATCTTTATTGTTCCTTGTACATTTTATATAGTTTAAAAGAGATAACTAACTGGCCAAGAATTACTCATCATTCATTTGTTAAAATTCTTGAACTACCACCATATATGAGTGTGTATTATGAAATATTTTTAAGTTTGTTTTCTTGGGAATTTGGTTAGATTTACATAGATCTCTGTCTACCTTTCTAAGAGGTAGAAAGTCTTATGTTCTTCCCATTGCTCCACCATCAAGGTCCTTCATCCCCAGGTATCCAGAAACAGAATAATATTGGAGGAGGAGGCAGGAAAGAGAAAAAAAAATACTCCACATGGTTCTCACTAACTTTGTGAAATAAATTTGAGCACAGTGGATGAATTTTGTTTATCCTACTTGTGCCATATTGAAAGATTTATTGTTCAAAAAGACCCTAGACTGAATCTATGAGAATGATTTTTCTTGGCACCTTATAGCAGAGACAGAGACAATTTTAAATATAATTAACCAGTTAAATTCTGACCAATGAATGGAGTCTCAGAAATGAGTGGTACAGTTACTGTTCTGCATACAGAACTCTAACTGCCAATGTTTAAAGATCTCAAGCCCTGATATGTTTGCCTGTACTTTCCTTTGAGTAATGTTCAAGTCACCACGCTGCCAATCAAGTTTCAGACTATGAGTCTTTTAAATTCACGTCGACTTTGTGTCAATGTAACTTCATCATTTTCAGTTGCTGCCAACACTTTAATCCTCACGCTAAGTTCATTCTAGGACATCTAGAGTATATTGCACAGACATAGCCCAGTGACTGCATCATAGCTTTCCTTCCTAGTGACACAATGAAACCAAATCCCACACACATGGAACAGTCATCTGCAGTTGAGACATGGGCATTTCTTCTGGACAGTTCCTCATTATCACCCAAATTCTCCCTTATTCTAAAAGATCAGTCTCCCGTGATTACGTATGTAAGTAATCTGTAGAAGCCATCTATTTCAAAATGTACATTCAAGTAAATTAAAAATAATAATTCCATCTTTGACTTTAGATACATATTTATATAAAGTTCTTCTAAGAAATTTGGGGTGTCCCATATTTCCTCCTTCTCGGTAACCACTGATCAACCTCTTCTGTCTCCGTATAGTAAATTTTTGCCACATTTCCACACGCTTCCTTCTTCCTTCCTTTTCAGTCCTTTCTTCCACTCCATGACACTCCCCCGCCTCCCCCCCCCCCATCTTTTCAGTCTTCTTGGCTCTTCAGTACTCTCCCATAACATTCATTTTCCTGATTCCTAAAGACTTTTCAGAAAAGTTAGTTTTTCCTACCTAAGTCCTTCCTTTCCCAGGAACCCATCAACTTTTTATGTTTATTTATCATAAAAGTAAAAACAGACAATACAAAATATTGTTTTTCAATTTCTGAAGAGAATGATTTTATTAAACAGAATCTGGGCTTTCAAGGCCCAGTTCAGTACTCAGGTGTAGAGGGAGGGAATGGGGGACACACAGGAGCACTGGTCAGCCAGAAAGAGGGCTCAGTGGTACTTGTGGGACAGAGCAGTGGCCACCCCAGCCACCAGCTTCTGCCAGGCAGCCTGCACCTCGGGAGTGAACTCTTTGCCAAAGTGAGCAGACAAAACGACCACCAGCATGTTTCCCAGGAGCTGTTAGACGGAAGACAAAATAGCACAGGACAATGATAAGTGGAGATTCAAAAGAGAATTTACATGCAAAAATTTAAAAAACACAACATTTTAAACCTTCATTTCCTGACCATTCCAATCTCCAACTTCCTTTTCGGTCATTTTGATGAACTTTGTTTAATCTGACAGCTGTGACTGGTCTCCTTCCCATTTAACATTCTGACCTCTGTACTTTACTCTCTCCTTTCCACTACTACAATCTTTCTCCCTTTCTCATTTTTCGCCTAATTTTTGTAAACACAGCACTTTAGTGCAGCAAAGTTGCTTCACCGAGTATGTCTCTGACCATCGCAGAGTGATGTCTTTACTATGTGAAAATACAGCATAGTTTTAGAAAGTTCATCCAACTAGTTAGAAAAAAATCTGCCTTTTAAATCTACCTCATATATTTCTTGAAGCTCAGCCATTAGGATTGACAGAAATAAGCTATTTCTCCGCTCTTAGACAACCTATCAATTCCAATTTCCATTTCTTGCAAAGATCTGCTCATTTCTAAACCAACAAACTACAATAAATAAACCCCAAATTTATTCTTTTTTGTCCAGTGCTAGGGTTCAACATCCAAGCCACATGCATGCTAAAAAACAAACAAAAAAATACTACCAACTGAGCTACATCTCCACCCCTTGCATTGTCTGTCCTGACAGCTTTCTCGGCTTCTTCTAGTCATTTGCTGTTACTAGTTCTAGATCCAGACATTCTGAGATCCATGTTGGATTACCAGGCACAGGTTAAACTTCCACTATTGCCCCAAGTCAAATCCTAAAGGAGCACATGAGCAAGTCCTGAACTGACCTTGAAGTTCTCTGGATCCACATGCAGCTTGTCACAGTGCAGCTCGCTCAGATGGGAAAAGACCTCCTTCAAGTGGTCCATGTTCTTAACGGCTTCTCCAAAGGAGGTCAGCACTTTCTTGCCGTGGGCTTTCACCCTGGGGTTGCCCATGACAGCCGCAGCTGAAGACAGGTTTCCAAATTTGTCAAAGAACCTCTGGGTCCATGGGTAGACAATCAGGAGCCTAGGAAATGAGCCATCAGCAGTAGTAAAGTCAGAGTGTGCCACACATCCCGGGAAGAGACCTGAAGCTTTCCAGCAGGCGGGGTCTTCCCGTCCTTCCCCTGTCCAGCTCTCAGGACCTACCTTCCCAGAGTTTCTCCTCCAATTTCTTCCAGGTTCAGTTTTCCCCACAGGCTTGTGACAGCAGCCTTCTCCTGAGCTGTGAAGTGAACCATGGTGTCGGGTCTAGCAGCTTGGTGATAGCCAAAGGTATTCAGAAGCAAATGTGTTCAGCTGCTAGAAGGCATGTCCTTTTATTCTCCCCGGGGACCTCCTAGCCCCTTTCTCCCTCCCTAATACTCTGAGGCTATTGGTCAAGGGGACAGAGCAAGCCAGGGTGGGGTCCAGTGGAGCAAGGGTCAGATAGCCTTCACTTTTAAGATAGTGTCATGTAGGCCCCTCACGGAGACCCTAGTCTTAAACTTTTAGAGCTTCCTGTCCTCTCACTTTCTTTCCTCTTGTTTGGTTCCTTTTCCCAATAGGAGATTTAGGATTTCATTGCTTCATTGTTAAACTCTTTTTTTTTTGTCTCTTGCCTTAAAGAGGTCAGTAAATTAAACTAGAAGCATAGACAATTATAAAAAAGCATCCAGGAATAATAAGAGTCTTTAGGGTCATTGGAATTAGGTTCTCAGGTGAGACAAATATAAACCTGAGAAGGGATTTCCAAGGGCATGTACTATGTTGATCTATGAATGCATTCTCTGTGGGTTTAGGCCATGAGCTCCCAGCTTCCCCCACAGACCAATTATCTTTTAGTTTCTGTATAGGAATAGATTACTATAGTATAAAAAAGTATGTGTGAGCCCTTGCCTTTGCCATAATTTGAAATATGGCCTATCTACTTTGTTTAAACAATACTATTCTCCTCTACATCAGTGTACTTCTACAGTCACCAGACAACATGCATTTCCACTGCATAAGTGATCTGGCTGGTGACCCAGTGTTTGAGCACAGCCTTCTCTATACTCATGAAAAGGAAGGACATCTCTCACACCATGTCAGCCAGGCTGTATTTTTGCTTTTTGTGTCTTTGCAAAACAGCTCTGAAGAATCAGGGGATATTTCCACAGAGTAATAGTCCACACACTGTTCCAGGTGGAACATAACTGAACCTCACAAACTTCACCTGTAGTTCAGTTATGCTCCTGACATGTCTTCTCTCTCTCTCTCTCTCTCTCTCTCTCTTTCTCCCTCCCTCCCTCCCTCTCTCTGCCTCTCACTCTCCCCTCATCTAAGGAGGAAATAACTGTTGCATCCAGAATGACTAGAAGTGAGCTGCCCTGGGAAGTTACTGGAGAAAAAGGTTAGAAGTTGGAATGACAGTCTTCTGAAGTTGAAGAAAACTACTTGTATGATACAGAAACTCATAATGGACTGGTGAAGAAAGCACAGATAATAACGTGAGGATTGGCAGGTTGCACTGTTTCAGAGCAACTATGGACCTAGTGACATAGAACTCATCTTCCATGATTGGAAATGAGGAGCTGTTGTAAGATTTAATCCTAGTAATGACATAATCTCTAAATACTGTGTACTCTTCCAATACTATTCCAAGTGTTCTAGCTTCATTCTGTTGCTTTGATAAAATACTCATCAAAAGCAACTTGTGAGGAAAAGCTTATTCTGGCTTTCACTTCTAGGTTATAACCCATAGCTGAAGGAAGTCAAAGCAAGTACTCAAAGCATGAACTTGGAGGCAAGAGCCATGGAGAAAAGCTGCTGACTGGCTCTCTCTGGATCACGCTCATCCAGCTTTCTTACACAGCCCAAGCACATGGGTCTAGGGATGGTGCCTCCTACAATGGACTGAGCGCTCCTACATCAATTAGTAATCAAAACAATGCCTGAAAGGCATGCTCACAGGGCAGTGTGGTAGAAGAAAACTCTTCAAACGAGGTTCCTTCTTCCATGGTGATTCTAGACTGTATCAAGTTGACAATAAAAATTACCAGAACACCATGGAGATACTGCTAAACTCTTCACTAATTTCATTCAGTTAACATATTCACTATCAAAAATAATTATTTAACATGTATTGTTAAAAATCCTGAGTCATTCAAACCTATACATGTGACTAAGTATGTTCATAAATTATGAATTACTTTTCAATTTGTCTTGGAATTTGGACTGTCAGCAGGGGGTCTAGATCTCTAAGGTGGGGGATAAGTGTATCTTCTGCCCCCATTTCAGCACCATCCTTTATCCCCTAACATACAGAGCCATAAGAATAATGAAGGCAAGAAGGAGAAAAGGAATTGATAAAAGCGTCTCATTTTTGCCAAGATATGGTACTCTAAGTTTTATTATTTAAAGATCTCATCACTTGATATAGGAGATCCATTTAGGATTTGAAGATCAAGCTCTCTGGCAACTTTGGACTCTGTCAAGCATGATTTACCCATACATGGTCCATGGGCTGGTGCATGGCCTCTTCAGCTTATATTCACTCAGGTGGGGTTATTTCAGCTTCTTCTACTTCCTCTTCTTAGTCACTCCAGTGAACCTGACACTGTGTCCATCTCCTTTTACCTTTGGTCATCATCACCGGTTATTTCACTTCATAGATGTAAAACATATCACCTTGCTGTATTTTCTACTCATGTGAATTCATCTGTATGCAATTGTCCTACTATATTATTTTTTTACTAAGTAAATTTGCTTTCATGTGCTGTAAGTCACACCTATGAAATTCCACATTCTCCACACTGTGCTGTATCCTCAACACAGTTTTTTGTTATTCATTCTGAGACAGCACCTCACTGTTACCTAAGCCACCTTGAACTCATTCTGGAGGCCAGACGGTCCTTGAGTCTGCACCCTTTTGCATTAAGCTTTCCCAGTAGCTGGGACTATAAGCATGTTCCACCAGGCCCTGGTTATTTTTTAATATTTATACTACCACACTAATAGTTTACATACTCATAGTCAAGTTTCTGTAGTGTATAGATTTTTGTCAACATTTTCTTTAACTGCCTTATGTCTTGAGAAAGTCAGTTTCATGTAACTCAAGTGCAATCTCACTGAGTTGAGATTTATGGGACTTTTTAATATTCTCATAGACTTCTCATATGAAATCAGCATCCCCCACCTGACCAGAAAAGGTTCTACTTACATCCTAACTCTAACCCCATTGTGCTGCACATTGTATCCTAACATAAAATACTGCACAATGACTACATGTCTTATTCTTGGTTTCCCATTGAGACAATGAAATCCTTCAAACCAAGACATCTGCTGTTGCTTCATCAAAACTTCTAAATGCTCACAGCTGTTTCTCAACTCATCTCTATATCTTCAAATCAGTCTCAGAAGACACCAAATAAACTAATTGCTTGAAAATGTACATTCAGGGCTAGATAGATGACTGAGTGGCTAAGAGTGCTTGCTGCTCTTACAGAGGACCTGAGTTCAGTTCCCAACACCCACATCAGTTGTTCACAATCACCTGTAACTCCAGTTCTAGGGGGGGTCTTTCACCTCTGATTCCCACACGAACCTGTACTCATTTTCACATACGCACATACAGATCCAAACACACACATATATTTAAAAATAAAGTAAACCTTTTTAAGGAAAGAAAAGAAAATTAAAGCAATAATTCCAGCTTAGACCTTAGATCTCTTTAAATCTTTTTCCTGATGGAGATGACACCATATCACAACCTACTTTGACCTACAACTTGCCACCCTTTACTTCCTCCTTTATAGTAAATTTTTACCAGCTACCATATAACTCCTTCACTAAATTAGCCATTTCTTCTCCTTAAGAATTCTTCCCCAACATTTCATCCTCCTTGGGCCTCTAGGAGCATCTCATACCAGCTACCTTCCTCCCGTGAGTCCCAACATACTTCTGACAGAAGCTCAGGTTTCTTCCTGTGTTTTTCCCTCCCACGAGCCCATCATACTTTTTGCTTTACCAGAAAACAGAAAAATAGACAAGTAAGATTTTTTGGTTACTGAAGAGAATGAACTTTATTAAACAGAAACTGTGCCCTCAAGGACCAATCTAGCACTCATGTGCAGAGGGATGTTGCAAGACGGACAGGAGTGCTGGTCTTCTGGAAGATGGCTCAGTGGTACTTGTGGGACAGAGCAGTGGCCACCCCAGCCACCAGCTTCTGCCAGGCAGCCTGCACCTCGGGAGTGAATTCCTTGCCAAAGTGACTAGCCAGAACGACGACCAGCACATTGCCCAGGAGCTGTTAGATGAAAGACAAAATATCAGATAACAATGTCAAATAAATATTCAAAGAAAATAAGAATATGAATGAAAAATGAAGCAGTTTTGAACCTATACTCTCTAACGCTTCTAACATCAAACTCCCCACTTGGTTACCTCTACGGAGCTTGGGTTCAGTCTCACTGCGGCGGCCTCCTTCCCCTTTCACATTGTCCTGGCTGCAGCTCTACACACCTCCCTCTTTCTACCATGTTTTACTTGCCCTTCTTGCTCTTTTTACATTCCCAATTGGCTAGGGTATGTAAATATGGGATTTCAGTACTACAAAGTTTCTCAAATTTCTAACAATGTAAGAGCAGGCCCCCATTTGTCACAGTACTGATAATTTGTCATATTCATGAAGATTTGTCTTTAAATTGTCTTCCAAATCTTTTCTTCAGCATTCATCATGAGAAATTAAGATATTTCTCATTTTCAAATTATGTTTCTTCTCGCACTGATCTGCTGTTCTCTCGTATCTCTATGGTAACTACATAAAAATTCTCCTATGACAAGCCTTTTTAAACACCTATAACTGAATTTAGGCTTCTTACAGCCATCCACTGTCACTAGCTCTGAACCAATGCGGTCTAAGATCTACCTTGCCATTACAAGTAAGTCCCAGCTTCCATGAGCCTCCCCAAGTCAATTGCAAAATAAATATGTGAGCTGGTCCCAAACCCACCTTGAAGTTCTCAGGATCCACATGCAGCTTGTCACAGTGCAGCTCACTGAGCTTCGAAAAGGTGGTCTTGAGGTTGTCCATGTTCTTAACAGCTTCTCCAAAGGAAGTCAGCACCTTCTTGCCATGGGCTTTCACCCTGGGGTTACCCATGATGGCAGAGGCAGAAGACAAGTTGCCAAAGCTGTCAAAGAATCTCTGGGTCCATGGGTACACAACAAGGAGTCTATGAGAAATACAGGTGGGAAAGTCAAAAAGCCTTGAAATTCTTGAGGGTGTCCCTGGCTAGTTATCAACAATCCTATTCACCCTTCTCCCAGTACATCAACAACCAATACTTACCTTCCCAAGGCTTCGCCTCCAGCATCCTCAACATTCACCTTACCCCATAGGCCAGTGACAAGACTCTTCTCTTCAGCAGTAAAGTTCACCATGATGTCAGATATGGGAGCTTTCTGGTGACCACAGAAGTGTCAGAAGCAGGTGTGTGCTGCTGCTAGAAGTTGTGGCCTTTTATTCTTCATGGATAATATTCTGGCTCCTTGTGCAGCATTGTGCTTTGATGCCATTGGTCAACTTGACCCATGTCCCTCATGGGTGGAGCCAGGTCACTGAGAGGGTCAGTGATGAGAAGTGTACATTGGGTTTATGATAATATATTTTAGATAGGCATCTTTCTTTCTTTTTCTTTTTTTGGCTCCTCTTCCAAACAGAACCTTTTTTAAAAAAAACCTCTTTTATTTTCATTCTTTTCTCCCCATGCAATCTTCTGAGATAACACCTATCACCTTCAGCACCATTTCCAAGAAAAGCATTCACAGAGTAGCAAAGCATGACACAGGAAAAACGTTCCTTCCCAAAGCAAGTTTTAACATTTAGATGAAGAATGGTTACAGTGATATGAACGAAGTCAAAGAAAAAGGGAGCTCGCTGTTGACCCAGAATTATATTAAGTCCTTTTCTTAGGAAGGATGAGTTACAACTAAACTTTACAGGTTTTTCCCCAACACCATGGGAGATAAGGATCACAGATGGTTGCTTCTAGTAGCTGAATACACTAACAAAGAATGGACAATGGAACTAACGCCTCATTTCCAAAATACCAGGGAGTGAGACTGTAGAGAGGAAGAACTAGATCACGTCCTGTACTTCCACAGCTTCTCTCTCTCTCTCTCTCTCTCTCTCTCTCTCTCTCTCTCTCTGTCTCTCTCTCTCCCTCTCCCTCTCCCTCTACCTCTCCCTCTCCTTCCTCTCCTTCTCCCTCTTCTTGATCCTTTGGGGATGTTGCTCAGGGCTCTTTTCTTGCTTATTTCTCTAACCCATATGTCACATTTGTGAGAAGGAACTAAACTTATTTAAAATAGACCTGTGATTCAACTGAAGAACAAGTGAACTGACATATCAGTCATGTTAGGAGAAGTTTGTGGGTATCTCCTGTTGTTATGGCCAGAGGTTTGTATTTCTCCTTTGTTCTCGATTTTCATGGCCTTCTTAAGATGATTTGATAGCTCTTTACCTATTGGAACTGCAATTTGAAATCTATGTATGATTTAATTCCATCCATGTATGTGAAGAATAGCTTTTAGGTAATCCTACCTAATCTGCATCTGATAATATAATTACCATTATCTAGTATTTTCAAATAAAGGAATAAAGTCAAAAGTCAAAGAAGTGATGTAACTTTTAAGATGAAAGAACTGACGACTGAGGAAGAAGGTTATTCAGGGCTGCACAAATTTCTGCTTTCCTGTTTCAAGAAAAGATTTCCCGTCTTTCTGTAATCTAGTGGCCCTGCCAAGTTCCTGCTTATGGCCAGTTATGAAACTAATCCTATCTTTTACCTGCTTTATTGTACTCTACTGATAATTCTAAGGTTTTTTTGTTATGCTGTTTTGTTCTGTTCTTTCCTGTTTGGTTTGTATTCTGGTCTCCAAGTGCTGCTGCCTCTTTCTCAGTTATCAGTATGGCTTCAAACTCTCAAGTCCCCATGTTGCAAGTTTACCCAGAAGTTTTTTCTCTATACCCCTCCCTTGGTTTTTATGATCATTCTTTATGCATACATCACAAACACTTCCAAAACATGAGAACACTCCCCTTTCCTTTCTCCTATAATTGTAAAAGCTTTTACATAATTTAATATATCTCCCCAATTTGGTGTTATTGCAAATCACTGAATCCCTACCCTACTGTCTTTTTCTTACCCAAGAATATCTTTTGGTAATATATTCTAATCAATGGTCAATATAATTGAAAACTCACCATTTGGAATATAGACTAATTTAAAAGATTGTTAGCTTCAAAATACTATGTTTTAACACACAAAATTGTATGCATAGACTTGCCAAGAGTATCAGTTATACTGACTCAGAAAATCTGGGTGTCAGCATCAGAGACTGCCAAAGTTCTTCTAGTCAGAACAAGAACACTCAAGTCTAAGAATTTAAGAAAGTGGCCTCTCTCTCTGAATCAAGCCTTCTAGGAATGGTCCATCCTCTTCTCACTCAAGTATGGACATTAGTTTTTTCTTGGAGTCAGCAGATGAAGAGAGCCTCTTCCTTTTCTTCTAGACCCAGTAACAGAGCCAATATCTCTTCCTCTGCTCCTGGCCTATGAGACAAGACCTGACATCCACCCAGCGATCTGGACCATCCTCTGCCCCCTTGCTGCCAAAGACTGTGTGAAGGCTCTAGACAAGACACAGTATTAAAAGGCATAAGATCTGCCCCTCAGGACTGAAATTCTAGTTAGGCTGGCTGAGGTCAGTCTCTACTTAGATGCTTGCTCAACTCGAGCCAAACTATGTTCACTTTCTAAATGTTTATGTCTTTGTCTTATGAACTAATCATGACTGCCTGTTCTCTCTCAATTTCTGATGAAAAACCCAATACTTTCAAAAGTAAGCTACCCAGGATAGATCAGAAAGATTAAACAGCCATAAAAAAGGAATCAGTAAAAACATTCATCTATAGGCTATATAGTTAAAAATGCAAAAAAATCTACATTTTTAAGTCATCTTTAAAAAAAGAATTTAAAAGACCTTCAAACGTAATAAAGATTAAACCCTGCCTCTCAAGAATTCTTGTAGCACTTGAACTTTTCTAAGTTTTTTTTTACTATATCTGTTTGCTTTCTCCTTGCTTATGTGTGATAGGGACTCATTCTGAAGCTCAAACTCTAGAACTCATAGAAGTTCACATGCCTCAGCCTCCTCAGGGAAGGGATTATAAGTAAGCACCACCACACATAGCTGTGCTCAATTTTAAGAAATATTAGGTGCCTGTTCTCAAGAGGGAAAGATTAAATATTTTCCTAAATCTTTTTACCTGACTGGTGATATGTCTTTAATCTAAAGAGTCAAATATTTCTGGCTCTGATTGTGTAATAGCATTCAGGAGGCAGAAACAAGAGGATAATCAGTTCAAGGACAACCGTATATACATAGCAAGACTCTGTCTCAAAAACATCAGGGTTTGGGCTACACTCTGTAGAACATTTTTTTGCCTAGAATAAGCAGTGTCCTGGGTTGCATCTTATAGTGCTGCCAAATCCTTTATGCTGCCAAAAATAAAAAAGAAGGAATCAGATAGTTTATTATTGGTAGGTGTTATTATTATGGCAAATTATATAAAATAGATTGTTCGTAGGTAGTTCAATGCATGTTTTTCATAGTATGATCCGAGTATAGTCACGTCAAAGGTTATTGTTGTTTGCCCTAAAATATTTTGTAAGGGTAGTTTTAACTTTAAAAAAAAACTGTGTGACTGTTTTGCCTACATGCATGTAAGTGCACCATGGGCATCCAATGCCCACAGAAACCAGAAGAGGAGGTCAAATCCCCTGGAACTGGAGTTACAGACAATTGTTAACCAGCATGTGGATATTGGGACTCAAACATGGGTCCCCTGAAGGAGCAGTAAGTGCCTTTAATCACTGAGCTATCTCTCTAGCCCTCCATCATAGTGTTAACACAGAAGCTGTATATTTGCCAAGCTTATAAATAGCTAAAGTGGCTTAAAGTTCTTAAAGAGGTTTTGGCTCTGCCTACATCAAATGTCTATACTTATAATCCATAACAGAAATAAGCAAGATAGAATGGTTCTATTGGGAGTTGCATTAGCCAGGAATGACTTATGCACTATCAGCAACAAGAAATTCTGACAACTTCCCCAAGGGAAATCTCTAAACATACCCTCCTGGTGTTATTATGGAAATGAGAGAACAGGACAGTCCACAGTCAGTGTCAGATACATTTAAACACAGGAGGCATTAGTGTCACATTACACAGGGACTGTAGATGAATTTGGGGGCAGAGCTGTCATTCTTAGAAAGATTTCCTTCCTTTTAAAGGAAGCTCAGAGCACAGACACTTGCCTGACTGACCTATACGGCTACGTTGACTAAAGCACAGGCAGAGATGAGTATAGTTTCCGATTACCCAAGTAAAATTTTTACAGGGAAGAGAGGTAACAAAGCCATAGCCAAGACAGTTATTCTAGATCCACCTAAACTACAGAAATCAAAGTTTAAATCTTGAACCTGATAACCTACGTATGTTATAAATGCCTCCACTTTCCCCAGAATATAGCTTTGTGTTCCTAGTTCTTTTGGCATGTTTTGAACTTGGGTCCTTGAGTAAATAAAGTTGCCTATTATCAGTATTAAGATTTTAAGGAACCCTTCATTGTTTTTATATGTTAAATAATATTGCTTAATGTATTTCAAGCGCCTCCTATAAAAATACTCTGACATAGTCAAAAGGAAAATCAATCTGATAGGGAGTTTTTGTTTATAATCTTTCTTGTCAAAAATATTACCTTAACTCAGTCAGCCGTTTAATTAAACTAAGTAATATGTACATATTTTATTCAAATACAATACCTCTAAAATCTATACTAGCTAAATATTCAGTTAATTTTTACATAGAGTAGGTTCAAATACTATTCTTAGGTGCAGAGTTTAGAATTCTAGGCCTATAAATATTGGAGAAAGTCTCAGTATATGCTGAGTCTGTCTCTACTTTAACTAATAAATTGAATAAAAGCCTTTGATTTGGTAACATTTGAAGAAAAAAATACTACTTCTACCTAAACATGATTTTCACATTTTGAGTACTCTATACTGTAGCTAAACCTTAGGAAATTTGATGAATTATAAATTTGTATCCCTCTGGAAAAAGATGAGGACTGTCCAAGTAAGCAAGTCTTAAATGAGAGTCACAGCCATGATAATGAGACCTACCTCCATCTATCAGCAAGTCCACCCCCCAAAGAGGATGTGAGAAAGTAAGATTCTTTGCTTATTGTAGCTAAGGATGGAGATATTTAATGACTATTCTCTCTCCAAAACTCAAGGCCCAGAGCAGCAACTCTGAAAGTCAGCCAGCCCAACCTCCAGGTTTTTGCGCCTGAGTAATTTGTGAAGAGAAGGCATCTCTTTCTGAGGCTCATAGCCCAGAATACTAAGAGATCTTTTCTTACACTCAATTCTCACTCAAGCCTGGGTCAGGAGTCCTTAAAGCAACTGTTTTCTTTCTCCTCCTGTTTCTCCACTTCCTTCTTAGTCTTCTTTCTTTTTATTCCTTTATTTCTTTAGAGACTTGGAGATTATTTTATTTTGTTTTTAATATACAGAAGCTGGAAGATCTGGTGTTTTTCTTCTTCTGGGGACTTGGGTTGTTGACAGCTGGGTGGGGTCAGAGACTGTGGGTACAGATAAGGGTCAAAGCTGAGTCAAGGCTGGGGCCTTGCTGGAACACTGACAATCAGAGTGTCATGACCACTGACTTCTCTGTCTCCATCTTTCTACCTTTACAGGCAGATAAGAGGAAGGGGCTAGGCATGGGCTAGTGTTTGAGTATCTGGCATAGGAAAGCCTGATAAATATGTTTTGTATTATATGTTCAAACACATATATATATATAGTTGTAAATATGTGGCTACTATCAAAGTGCAAAGGTTGCTATGACTATAACTTACAAAGCCTAGAAAGCCAAAATTCAAATGAGATGTATAAGTTTTTTTAAAAAGAAATCTAACAAAACAACATGAATCATTAAAAAGAGGGGCTCCAAGTGTGATGAAGAGCTTCAAAGACACTGGTCCAGAAACTGTGAACTTTATTCTTACTGAATTCTGACATATAGTAAAAAATATGTTAGTATTTAATGAGCTTGTTCAGATGAAAATCAAAGAAAAGTCAGGTGTTCCAGTGGCTGACACTCCAGAGATGTTTTACTCTCTCATAGCACAGTATCTCTAGGCCATAGCATATTCCTCTGAAAGAGGATAAATAAGCCACCACTGAGATGCTGGCATGTTGCTGGCCTCGGTGGCATAACTGCACTGTGCCTACCACTGCACAGCTAACTGGTAAAAGAAAAGAACCAACCACTTGTATTTCATGAATACTCACCCCTCTCATCCATGCCAAATGTATATAAATAAATAGTCTAAATTCCTTTTTAATCATTTGTAATTCTAATTTGGTTTGAATAGTTTTTTCAAGATTTTTATTCATCATTTTTATTTTATGTGTATAAGTGTATCGCGTCTGCATGTATGTAAGTGTACCCATGCTGTGCAGTGCCCACGGAGATCAGAAGACGTCAGATCCCCTGGAACTGGAGTTACAGGTGATTGTGAGCCACCACGTGGGTGCTGGGAACTGAACCCTGGTCCCCTACAAGAGCAGTCAGTGCTCTTAACTGCTGAACCATCTTTCCAGACCCCTAAAAAAAATTTTAAGAGAACATTTCAGCGTACAAAATATATGAGCCTGATTCTGAACTCATAACCCCATCAAAGTACTGTCTATTGAGGCATGTACACACATATGTGTGTGTATGTATAGGTATATATGTATGCATATATATGAGTATACATGTATACACCAGAGTGTAGTATTATTGAGTTATAAAGAGAGAGATAGTACATCACTTGGAAAAAAAATAGACAGGAGTGGAGAACATTATTTGGAATGAATTAAGTCAAACTCATAGAGATAAGTTTCATGTCTTTTCTTATATATGAACTCCAGCGGAGGCAATATCTGAAAAGGAGGGTTCTGAAGGAAGAGGAAGAAGGTTAGGAGAAGTGTGGGGACGTAGAGGAGGGCACCAAGGAGTAGTCTGATCAAAGTCTGTCATTTGTTTGAAAGTGTTATAGTGAAGTTTGTGATTCTGAAAGTTAGCATGCACTTTTATAATAAAAGGGAAATAAGTATCGATGATGTTTTCAGAAGATTGATTTCACCTCTGTGTTAGAAAGAGATGGTAGGGGAGAGATCAACTTTTAATCTAAAGCTCTGGTATCGCTAGAAAGGACAGGAGGATGTCAGCCTCTGGATGTATTTTTAAGGTATTTCCTGACAGATCAGCCATGGGATTCTCTGTGTGTGTGTGTGTGTGCATGTGTGTTTACTCACATGTTTATTCAGGTGTGTATGTTTGTGTTTGTTCATGCATGTGTGTTTCTGTGCATAGGCTGATGCTCACTGTGGAGTATTTATCAGGATGAGGATTTTGAGACTGAGTGAACAGAACCTTCATGTTAGGATTGGATTTCATCCATACCTTTGCTCATTATAGTCTGAGAATTACCTGGCAGTTCTACTGGATGAGTAGGTAGAGAAATTAGAAACCATCTTTGGAACTTGTCTGCTTATGAGACAGACCTTTAGCCAAAACAATATCAAGCAATATCCCTCTAGGATGATAACCAATGGCTTAATAGCCTGAGCCTTTTAACTGAAAGGAGTTCACATCTCCTTTGAAGAGAGAAAACTAGAGCATGTCAGAATAATCAGAGAAAACGCATCTATGCGGTGAAGGCCTTCGGTGCTAAGGCTGTGGCCTCCGCAGCAGGGAAGGTGGATTTGCTGCTCACATGTCTTCCTCCGAATATTCATTTGTACTTCAAAGCATCACCTCCTCCTCTGGGGGCATCCCTACATCCCTGATGGGTACCTCTTCTATGTTCGACATGATGTGAGAAGGATGGAATTCCATTCAACAAGCACTTACAGGACTGACCATAACCTAAACTAAAGTCCTGTCCTAGAATACAAGGGCACATGAGAACTTGTCCAAAAGCTTCCTTGTCTAGATCCAATGATTCTAACATTTCTAGTGACATTTGATGAACAGTTGTGCCTTTTATGAACAAAATTCCTACACACACACACACACCCTGAAAATGTGTGATTTTGTTGCTTCTAAGCATGAGAGGAAACCTGAAGGATGAGCGTTGATTCACAAGAGCTGCAGTGCTGTGGTATTTGATAAAGACCATGAGAAATACTGTTTAACCGGGAAATAAAATATTCCAGGATATGCCACATTGTGTTTCAGAGTCCTTTTCTCTTCTTGATGCTGGGGGAGGCAGCGCTTTAGTCAGGCTGTTAACTTCTTTCCTGGCCTCCTGCTGGAGACCTAGATAACAGTCATCACTCAAGACTGAAAACATCTGGTCACACACCTAAGCCTTAGCATGACTCAGCATGACTCAGCACTGCTGTGCGCAGGCCAGATGGTGACTCAGAAGTAGACACCCATTGGGGAGGGAGTGCAGAGAACTGACTCAGCCAACATCGTCTATGCTTGGACAATGAAAATAAAGCAATTGAGACCTAGAGGCAAGATACAGACTAAGGTATAACTAAGAGCTTCTTGAAGTCGAAGACGAAGGGGATAGAAGAAACAGAGGGTTGTGGGTTTGTAAAAAGTATGATAGTCATTCTGGAGATGTTTGTGAAACACTTGCTGTGTGCTGACACTAATGTTAGTGCCTGAGGTATAGGTGAGGCGTGTATCATGTCGGCCAGGAGTTCTTGTCAAAATTCAGAGTTAATCATAATGCATTGCCATATTCTCCATGCTTAATAGAGATCACATGGCTAAGAATACATTTCTCTCTCAGTGTAGATGTTTTTTAGATACTGAATAACGGATAGAAAAATTATACAATTTAAATAATATAAGCTGGACCTTGAGGAATGAAAATGGATTTCCTTTATTGAGCAGGCCTGTGCTATGTCTCTGTTCAGGGCAAGGTATGTGTGGACTGGCTAAGACACAGTAACTCCGTGGTTTGTTACATAGGAGTGTCACTGGGTAGGAACAGACAAGGAAACTTCCTCATTCAGCAGGACAAACTCTCCCTTTTTCTTCTACATCAGATCTTTCAGAAGCCTATTCAGTTAAAGCAAATCATACAAAAGAATAAGATGCTAGGGGAAGTCTGTGATGAAGACAAGCCCATTCCTGATTAAGCCATAGGTGAATGTTGACATGTGGGCCAGTGATCCCAGCAAGGCCTCCCACTTCCCATGTGAATTTGAGCACGTGGCTTACCTTCTTCATACTCTGAAATATAGAATGATAATACAACTTAAATGAAAGGATAGTAAGGACCAAATTCATTTGTTGTTTACAGAGGTGGAAACATATGTTCAGTAGATGTTACCTGTTACTATAATGTAAGTTATATGTAACCATGAAGGTCACATGTTACTTTAAGATGACAACTGGAAATATAGTTATTTTGAGATATTTTTGTAAGGTTTACAAAATTAAAGCTATTTTTATTTATAAGATATGCATGCCTCATATTATGTCTCTTTAGAGAGGATACAGGTAGACATAATGGCTTTAAATATGTTGAAGTCTAGGAATCTGTACTGAGTGACTGTTATATTTTAAGCCAGATCCACAGACCAGAAGAAAGGTCGGTATCTTACTGACTTCAGAATTACCCTTGTCCCTCCCAGATCTGGTTGATTTTGTGTGATTCTTGAGAGATTCACTCTTCTCCCCAGGCTTCAATATACTCGTCTACAAAACGGATAGAGTGGGTATTGTGGCTTGAATGTGAAATGCCTCTATGGCTCAGTGTTGAATATTAGTTCAGTCTCAAACTTAAGCAGATTCATTTTATACTAAAACACTATTTAGGTCTACCAAAATAATTTCCTGAGAGATATAGTAACAGGTGATTTTTGAGCAAGTAGATGAGAACTGTGGACAGACAAACATGAGACAGACTTCTACAAGATTGGTAGTAGAAGTTCTTCCACCCTCATTACAGATGAGAACATGGAGCACACAATGATTCTGAAGTTGTCAGCCTACGTGGTAAAGATTTATACTGTAAGATCCTGGGCTATTCTATTGTCAGATCTGGAAATGGAGGCTCTGCAAGGTTCTTCTCAAGTATTCATATTGTAACAGCAGAGTGTGGAGCTTCACTTGGTTAAGGTGCTCAGGTCCTGGTCTGAACTAATATGTCACACAGACATGCACTAGACAGATTCCTATGCCTTGGGGACACTGAGGCTGGAAATCACTGCAATGAGTGTGGAGTCAGTGGTTAGGGAAAAAGATGGAGTGTACTATATACTTACTCTGTCTTTAATCAACGCACAGCTTGGTCAAGGCAATTTGGCAATTATGGTCCTCTGGTTTTCTCATGAATGCATCTGTAAGAATCTCTGTGGTTCAAGATAACATTTCTTTTTATTCTAGACTTGTTTTCATACAGTTCTTTCACTCTTTTTCAAGCTTTCCTATGAGAGGCAGCTGTTGTTAAGGAAGTATGATATAGAAGTGTGGCTTTAACTCTGGAGGAAGGGGGCGTGCATTTAATTTTAAATATGTTTTTATTAATTCTTTGAGAATTTCATACAATGCTTTTTGAGCATATTCATCCCACACTCCCCAACTATCCTAAATCAACCTTCAACTCCCTACCCTTTCCCACCTCCTCCAAGTCGACCTCTACCCCTCCCCCACTTCCCAGCTCCTCCAAGTCGACCCCCAACTCCCCACTCCTTCCAAACTCTATATCCTTCTTTTTTGGTTGTTTTTGTTGTTTTAATAACCTGCCAAGTCCAGTTTGTGCTGCCCATGTACTCAGGGGTGTGGGCCCACCTGCTGAAATATGGCTAACCTACCGGGGTTACACTCTTGGTGAAACCCAACTGTCCCTCTCCCAGAAGCCATCAACTGTCAATAGCTCTTTTTCATGGGTAGGGGCACATGACCCCCTCCCAGCTCCATGCTAGAATGTTGACTGGTTTGATATAAGTTTCCCATTTATTAAATATGAAAGCAAATTTGGACACTAATGAGAAGCATCTAAGTATTTGTTTCTGCATTAGGGATTACATCTTTTCTGATATTTTATACTGTAAGACATACAGTATTGTCAGTGTTTTAGGGGTGGTTAACATTTTGATTTTACAATCATCATGCTGAGAATGTGACTTCATATAAGTACAGATACTGGCAGTGTGTTTAGGGCCAGGTGATCTCTCATCTCCATGAAGTAAAAGTGAGGAGCAGGGTGCAGGGAGCAGAGTCTCTGTTTCTGATTGCTTGATGTTTTCCTTTGTGTTTTGTTGTTGTGGGAACTTCTTCATCAGAAGCACGAATGACCTTCATTCTAGCCTCACTCTTGGGATCTCTGTAAGCTAGAATACAAGAACTCACCTCTTTGATCCTCAATACCCAACACTTAGCAAGAAACAATGTCCTATATACAGCTACAGAGGGCAGTGTATCTGGATTATACCCACAAATTAGCTACTTAGTTACTTCCTTTCTACGTTCTCTCTGGAAATGTGCTCACTCACACTGGTACACTAGGTGCTTCTTCCTCATCAGTGAAGATGACCACAAACCATTTCTGAGTGTTTGTAAGAACATAAGCTAATTCATAGAAATGATTTAAATTTCATCCTAGCATCGAAGTACTCAAAGGTAGTGCTTGTCATTAGCATTAATTACAATACACTTAATAACACCTACCTCACAGAACTACAGTGAATGAAATTATTTAAATACCATAGAATGACAATGGCACTTGACAGACAGAAACATTTCAGTTACTAAAACTTTTTTATTTTCCTCTAGTCTGAATACGCTGTTTTTTCAAGTATCCTCCATACGGTTTCTGACTCCTCATCAATCTGTGTCTTTCTTGATTACCTTTCAGATTCCTAAATTTCTTCCATGCTTCAGAATTTTACGTGAAGGGAGGTGTTCTTAGTCTGCAAATGGCTGTCAGCGGTCCTCAACTTGCTTTATGGTCTTAGGATAAGTATCTGGTTAGATGGTCCCAGTATACCAAGGTATGGGTTCTGTTGTACAGAAGCCAGGTTATTGCTAATTCAATCATTGAGCTTCAAGGCTGTCACTATAAATCTTAAGTGGATTAAGCTATTTTCTAGAATTTTGCTGCTGAAAGCCTTCTGGCTCTGAGGGATCTGTCTTGCTGGCTACTGAGCCATATAATGTGCACTTCCCTTGATACACTTTACACCACACAGGCTATATACAGTTATGATGCCTATTTAATCAATAATGAGCTTAAAGTCAGGAATTAAGGGATTTTTTTTCACCTAGCTCAGGGAATGAGAGCCTCGTGTGATAGAATATAAAATACTGCATGCTTCCCCTCCCCCTTTCTCCTGTTGCTTTAGTGTTCAGGTCTATCTTTCCTAAGACTCACAGACTCCACCCAGAGCTGAAAACTCAAGCTGGTCACCTATCTGAGCCAGAAGGCCTGTAACCCTTCTGGATCTTGATAGCCAGTAGCTTGCCCCAGCCCTGCCCTCTCTGTTACCTCTGATAGACAAATCTTCCACACCAGGTCTCAAAGTCCCTATGCAGCACTCAGGTTTGCTGAGTCAAAATTCTCTGTAGTCCAAACCCTTAGCGACCTGTGCTCCCAAATTTACAGTCATAAACCTCTCCACTGCTTCCTCTTCCACTTGCATCCAGGTTCATCTGCTTCTCCACCTCATCCATTGACTCTTCTTCATCAGGGCAGCAAAGAGGTCTCAAACAGCAATTTGAATTTGCCCTGGGCATGGCATTGCCACTGACATTTTGACCCTAGGCAAATATTCTGATTCTTTTGAGCTCAGTCTTGTCTACAAAAATAAAAATAGTAATGGACTCTCCTCACAGAGGAGCAGTTGGCTAATCCCTCTCTTACCCCAAACCTTATTTGCCTTCCATCCTTATATTCACTTTCATCTCTGTGATTCTTCTCCCTTCTCTTATCTAGGGAATCCAGATATTAAGACAGGGTTCAGAGTGCGCCATTTACAAGTGATGTCTTTGTTAAAGAAACCATTCTCACCACATGAACCATCTCAGCAAGGCTCAAGAGCGTGGGGGAAGGTCAGGGTCAAGGACAAGGAGCTAAGGAGGTAGCTAGACTTACAGCATCTCAGAAATGGAAAGTAGGAATCGGGACTGGCCTCTAGTCATGTGAACTAAAAAGGCCCTGGCCTGTGGAGAAATAATTTATGGATGGTTTTCCTTTCCTTGGCAAGGTGAGCCAAAGAAAAGAGCATCTCTGGAAGGAAATCTATTACAGGAGGAACCATGCTTAAGTGTGGGTTCTGGATCTCTTTTCTCTTCACAGTATAGAAGGTCTCTGAGTTTAGGTCAGGCTTCCTAAAGCCCTGAATTCTTACCTGCTGGATCCCTGAAAATGGAGGAAGAATGTAATTTCCATTTAGTTTAGATCTACTTCTTGCCCTGATTCTCCATTTGACTCAATGTATGGATTTAATAATCCCACCTAGCCCAGCAAACTGTGGGGGAGCTTCCCCCATTTGATAACGTGTATTTCTCATCATGTATCTGATCAAGCAGGGGATGAAATGTAATGGTATGAGGCTTCCTCTGGCTCTGTGAATGTGTGAATTCATCTAGACCTCGGGAGCTTCATAAGGCATGTGCGAAACGCCTTCTGTCATGGGAGTGAAGAAGAGCTCATGGGTTTTCTACTGAGGCCTTGACTTTGTGAGACAACTTAATATTAAAAGATTTTTTGCATGAATGGAAATCCTTCAGTCCTAAGTCACATAGTATAACTCAGTTCCCTAGACGATAACCTTTCTCATATTGGAACCACAAACATTAAACACAAAATTATGCACTTTAACAAAGAACTGGACAAAACAATGAGCCAGAGAGCCACAGTCTTTGAATTCCCAAAGGTTACTAGTTAACTGAACCCAACGGTCGAAACCAGCCCTCCTTCACTTGATCTAGTCTTTCCTGATCTCATGGATATTGTACTTTGACTGACAACTGTGTGGGGGCAAGATGTAGAAGAACACAATCTGTTTTTGTTTTTGTTTTTCTTCAAAAAAAATTTCCTCTTAATCATTTATTTGTGTGGTCAGAAGAGGGTATCATATCACATGGAGCTGGAGTTACAGGCAGTTGTGAGCTGTCCAACTTAGAGGACCCAAACTCATGTCCTCTGAAAGAACAGCAAATTCTTAGCTGTTGAACATCTCTCCAACCTCCCAGTACAATTTTATAGTAACTCAGAACAATAAAATTGTAACAGTTAAAAATATTCTGTGAGGGATGGTAAGATAGCTCAGTGGTTAAAAGTATTTGCCACATAATCCTGATGACCTGAGTTCAAGTCCCAGATCCCCCACAAAAGAAACTGTGATGCTCATATATAATCCCAGCATTCCCTTGGGAGATGTGAGTCAGAGACAGAAGTGACCCCAAAGCATATAGGCCAGTTAGCCTGGAGTACGCAGAGCAAAAGAAACAAGAGAAGCTCTGCCTCTACAAAATGAGGGCAGAGGATGGACTCCAGAAAGTGATCTCCACACATGTGCCATGGCACATGTGTGACTGTGCTCCCATACCTCAAAGAAAACAACAAGAGTAATAATAATAATAATAATAACCACCAATGTAGCCTGAGAATACCTTGAATATAGGGATTGGAACTTAAAAGTTAAATTCCAGCATTCTGCATGGTAAGTGCCATAAAGTAGATATCGTTACATCAATATTTATTGAAAATGAAGGAAGAGTTGTTGGGAGTTGAATTTAAATTCTACCATTTGTTAGTGTAGGTTTGCACACATGTGAGTATGCTGGGGAAAATTAAAGAGAGTTCCTTAGTTGTAATAAAATGGGATATCAGTAGAACGTACTTCAGATCATTGACATATATCCAATGAGATCATTTACAAAAAGCTCTTATGTTTAATACATAATAAGGCTTTGGTAAATGTTAGTTTTACTATTACTCGACTAAAAGCAAAATTGTGGTAAGGTACAGAGCAAAATAGTTTCTAGCTGTTGTTTGCTAGAAAGCTTGCATTTAGGTCCAGTAGCGTCGAGCCAGCATTCCTAGGGCATTTGGCATATAAAAGGGAATCGTTTTAAACTCCAAATAGTTAACTCTTTCAATATGCATAATAGTCCTAATGAACATGATAAAACCGGGTTACCAGATGAAGGAATCAAGTCAAACAGCCAATGAGAGCTGCTGAGTCTTCAGAGACTCAGAGAGTTTGGTGACAGTCTAAAATCTTGCCCGCTGTTCTGTACTGCATAAAATTTCTATGAAACAAGGGTTTGAATCCCTGAAATGACCTATTGGAGATGGTTGTGGAGGAGGGCACGTTCTTCCCTTAAGGTACATGAGGATAGAGAGGCGAGGGGCACCCTCCTTCTCCACCTGTGAAGCGTAAGCCACACTTCTAGTGCCCAGTGTCACTAAGTGTGAAAACCTCTGGGCATCTTGCCAATTGAGGATCTGAAATTTGGGGACCCTCCTGGTCTAGGAATTGAGGAGCTTCACACATTTAACAGTTGTTAAAAAGTACCAGTTGTACCATTTAGAATAATTTATGTCCTCTTATTTACAGAAGGGGAAACTGAGGGTCAGAGGAGGGTAGAGACTTCCATAATATGAATAAATTCAACAGAGGAATTCCTGAGTGGGCACTCAGAGTCCCTGCCCTGCTGGACTGTGCACTTACACGGAGTCCCTGCCACTCACAGAATTCATTATGAGAGAAGGATCAGGTGGAATAAAAAATATTCAAGATAGTTTCCATGTTTCAACTAGAGCTGGGCAGGCTTCTTGTTATTTCTTTAAAAATAAACATGAAATTTAAATATACAAATAAAAAGGCCTTGTTCAGCATCTGGGAGGGAAGGCTCTGAATCCTGGCCTCCTGGCTCCTGGTCCTGCAGATAGTGCTATCAGAGGTCTGGCAGGATCTCCCTCCCATTGCTGCGTGTTGGAGGGACGACCCAACGAGCCAAGGGGCAAGGAAAGCCACCTCATTCTGACCTGGCTGCTGAGTAGAGATGATTTTTAAGCTCAAGACACAGTTACTCTCATGTTTAACTATGAAGAACACTGAGTGGCATATTCTGTATGCCCCCAACATTCTCAATATATGAAAGTAATGGTGAAGCCATTGCCCTGAATGTCCAAAACTACATCTTTCCATACCAGTCAGACAATTCTCTTCCTCTCTATACTTGTCCTCAGATTAGTCAAGGAAATAGTTAAATATTTCTTCTTTCAGCCTTGCCTTGCACTTACCCTACTGCAGGGAAAAAACATGTAATGCTTTATTTTTTCCCTAAAGTTGACAACAGACTTAATTTCATGACAGTTTAGTTGTATCTCTGTAAATTTATAACAAGATTTAATTGTTACTACTCTGTGAAATTACATTTGATGAATGAAAGAGAAAGACATTACAAATCAAGAACATAATAGCTATCATCTTTGAGTCTGTGCTTTCTATCAAAAGTAGAAATACTGTAAAACTAATCTAATGGTTGTAGGCAACAAGGAGATAATGTGTATAAAGTCATTTGGATGACACATGGTATAAAAATCAAGGAAATGCATTGTAGTATTTTAGTGACTAATTCCTGATCCAGCCTGAGTGATATCACAGAGTAGACCACACATCTTTTATATAAACTCAGATGGTGACTGAAAAAGGGACTAGATGGACATTGAAATTATTTTTTTATAACCAGAGGTGAAGAGACACTCTGTCTACGTGTCCAACAACAAGCGCTTGGTCTTTCCAACAGTTGAACTGGGAAGAGAATCTAGTGAGAGGCTTGGAGATGCTGTTTATCTGGTGGAAGGACTGAAGAGAGCTGGTGGTCTCAGTGGTTAAGACTCCACCTCCAGCAAGGCCTGGATCTTATGTAAAAAGCACCAAGCATATCCCAAAATCTATCAAAGAAGTTAATCTTCAGGGTTCGAGAAGACTGAACAAGTTTTGATCCTGCCCTTGGAGGCTAGTACACTTCTCTTTGCTCACCAAGTTCAAACTTCCCAACAGGACCTAAGGGTTGAGAAGAAGGGATCTCAGAAGTAAGGAAAAGAGATATTAGTGCACATCCTCCATCAACACACTCTAAACTTTTAGTTCAGCCCTCTGCAAAATATAATGAGTCAGAAATTGTTTTAATCTCTATTGATTAATCCTAACATCAGGATCTTACCTTTACGTAAGACTTAAAGTTGTGGGCTGGAGAAATAATTCAATCGATAAGAGAGCTTGCTGCTCTTACAGAGGATCCATGCCCAGACACATGTTGGATGACTCACAACTCCAGTTCCAGGGGTCTGACACTCTGTTCTGGCCTCTGCAGGCACCAGTACACAGTGTCATACATTCTCACAGATACACAAGTATGTACATAAATAAAAACAATAAATCTTTAGAGATGGCCATGGTGGTGAACATCCTTAATCCCACCACTCAAGAGGCAGAGGCAGTAAGATCTCTGTGAGTTTAATGCCAGTCTGGGCTACATAGGTGAGTTCCAGGAAAGCCAAGGGTATACAGTTAAGAAAAAAACATACAAAACAAGAAAATAATTTAATACATATATACATAAGTATTGTATTCAAATACATAAATAAATAAATCTTTAAAGTAAGGTATTCAGATCTGTAACAGGAACATGTTAAAGAAAAGATATAATTTTGAAGAAAGTGTTTGCCTTTAACAACCAATCATTCATCCATCTATTATTTAACTGTTATCTGTCATCTGTCCATGCGTTCATTTATAAACATGAATGAGACGTTTTCAACATGTAGCAAGTGTCTGCTTAGAGCTATAGATGTGGAGATGGGAGGCTGCTGGAACTGAGATGAACATATCTTCTGCCCTCTGTGGATTTTCTGCTGTACTGCAAGCCTCTTTTCTTATGAATTAAATTTCCTTCACAATTCCATACACTTACACAATGCATCCTAATCACTCACCCCACCCACTCTTATCTCCCTATGACCCCGTCAACCTCCCCCTCCTCCCTATAAGACCCTCTCACAGATTCCTATCTTCCTGTTTTGGGACCTAGTAAATTTAACCTGGATTGTCTGTGTGAGAATGGAGGCTGGTTGGTCTCCCCTGTGAACGCGTAACTGAAGGCAGGTCTTCTTTAAGCACTTAGCATAATTATATGCGAGATCTTTTGGAGGGTTCCTGTCTTCTCTTTATTTCAGCATTCCATAAAAAATATCAGAGTAATACTTCCAAAACATAGCAGAATGGTGCCACAATTAGGACAGTACATGAAATTAGACAATCCACACTTTGAGCTCGGCTTTGAACAAATTTATGACACTTGCCAATTTAACTTTAGAAGTCCAGAATTCATCAACATGAAATTAGTATAACAGTATGTGACGTCTAGTGTTGAAACTTAAATCTAGTGATACAGTACAAAAATAGGCTTCTCACAGCAGCTTACTACAAAGTAAAAAGTTTCAAATTTTTACTTCAATATTATTTAAACAGTATCTATTTTGTGTCAGTTTCTGACAAAGTTTTAGGTGTATCATCTCACTTAATCCTCATTAATACACTGTGCAGAAGGTATTTCTCCCTTCCAAATGAATAACATATAATTTAGAATGTTTAAGGAAATATTTGAATATTGGATAGTTAATATATGACTCAAATCAGTTTATTTATTCTGTTAAATAATCTCGTGATACAGATGAATTAAAAATGAAAAGTTCTGCACAACCGTATCCTCCCAGAGTCATTCTTCTATTTGAGGAAACCAGCCTCCATTAGTCAATGTTAATTCTTCTAGAATATATTTGGGAGAGATAAGAATTATGGGATGGAAGAAGTGAGACTAAAGGAAAGGAAAGACAGTTAAAATAGAAATTCCAGGAACTAGAAACATGGCTAAGAGGTTATGAGCACTGGCTGTTCTTGCAGAGGACCCAGGTTTGATTCTCAGCACCCTCATGGTGGCTAACAACTGTCTATAACTCCAGTCCCAAAAGACCCAGCTCCCTCTTCTGACCTCCTCAAGCATGGCACAAAATGGGTACACTTACATGCATGCATCAATATATTCATACACAGTAAAAATAATAACAAAAGAAATTACAATTATTGGTTTATCTCTTGAAAAAATCTCTCTCTATTATATTAAATTGAAAGAAACTTTCCCCTTTCTGATGTCTTAGAATGAAGTTTGACTGACACACAAAATAATATTGAAAGTTTAAGACATCTTTAAAATCAAAGGTGATAGTTACTAACTTTGCCTTATTGCTATAAGTGGAAAAGAATCACTGATATTTTCTCTGGAGACATTATGGGAAAAAGAGGTTAGGCAGAGCAGCAAGTGTTCTGACTCTAAGGTGGAAGCACCCACCTTCAGTAAGGGGACCTGTCAACACTTCCTTGAGGATCCACACAGTGGGGTTCACTGGTTCCATAGGTTTCTTCTTCCCTCTAGTGGTCATAACACCTAATTCTCTTTATAGTTTAAGATACCTGTCAGTAACTATACTCTACTACTAAAATGAGATCTCAAGTTTAGCCATTTTTTTGCTTGTGATTATCAGTAAATTTTTCAGCCTCGGACCGTGGCCTCTTAGACCACACTGAGTACAGACAGAAGGATGTGGCATATTAAATTAGGGAAGGAATCTTCATACATATTGTACTGGAGTGAAACTCATGCAGCTAATATGAAAGTTGATTGACATTTCCATTAATAAAATGAAGACATCTCTGCTCAGTGCATAGAAAATACTTGTTTATTATGTTCCACAAATTATGATGGAAAGTTTTTGTAAAGTCTAAACCATGTATTAGTCTGAACATAAGCTCAGACTAAGTGAACCACAACCAGATGGAGGCAGGAAGAGTAAAGAAAGTTGGTTATAGGGTTAGGAAAAGAGAAGCAATTTAATCAAAACAATGGGGAAAGAACAGGCAGGACATATCAACAAACGTCTGTCATGCAAACAGAAGTCATTCTGGTAATAAAGAAAAATATCCATGCTGTAGTTCAAGGACTCAGCCCCCAGAGAAAAGGATCCTATAAAGGATAGCCCAATTGTGGGTGATAATTGAAGAGAATCTCAAATGCTGAACTCTAAGTCCTGTAAGGCATTGAACTCCAAGATCCTCAACTATGGGAAGGCTGGTGAAGGTGAGTTCCAAGAACACTGACATTATGTAGAACAATGCAGTCTCAATTAGGGAGGGCTCTGCACATGTTTTCTAGTACAGTGATGATACATAGAAAAGCAGAGGGCAGTGAATAACCAAGAAGCCTCACAGCCTCACATCACCAAAAAGAAAGCAGAGAGTTCTCTGAGTCAGATACCATGGGCATGGCCAGAACAGGCAGTGCAGAGGCCAACACCTCCTGGCTTAGTTCCATTATGAAATTTGGGACATATTTAAACTGTTGCAGATCTAAGAATGTGATCATGAATTTATTATAAGCGTCACACATGTACACACATACAACACACATATGTAAATATATATATATCTATATGAGTTGAATTGTAGTTACTCTATACAGGCAAGTAAGCTCACCCCAGAATCCAAAGTTTGCCAAATAAAATGCCCAGTGTTGTAAAATTCCCTCAAGTTGTTAGACAGAGGTGTCTCAGAAACAACCAATGCTATTGCCATTGCTCTTGATTGCCCACCAGGACTTGATGGTAAGACCCTGTTGCTGAAGACATCATCATACACATTGGCCACAGAACATGGAGAAATCAAGTTGGCACTGACCAGGAATCTTCTGCCTGCAGACTAACTTTCATAGTACCCGCAGGTGCTAACCAGGCTACTGGAGGGAAGAAGTCATCAATGGTCAGTCAGGTGTGTGGATGCAAGCCTTTAATCCAAGCACTCATGAAGCAAAGGCAGGCAGGTCTTTGAGAGTTCGAGGCCAGTTAGGGCTACATAGTGAGATTGTGGCTTTCTTTATACAAGCAGTTGAGCCCTGTGAACTGCAGTGATGACTGGTATGAAAAATATGCCCAGTGATGCAATAGTGGCCTGACTGCTGTGGGGCTCACCAAGTCTGCTTAAATATGAGGCAGGCCCAATAGGAAGAAACACTTGCCTAGTAATGCAAATTTGATCAAGATTCCAAAGTTTTGGAAAGTATGGGCCCCAGGGGTCCACCTCCTAATACTATTTCACTAAATGGAAGAGTACCAAGTTGCCCAGGTTGTAAGGTAGCTCACAGACCTTATCAGAGAAGTTTCTTTGTATAGTTTATTGTGATTAGTTCAGAAATTCACAGCTGATCAAGATGCAGAGACTAAATGTCAGTGGAGTGCTCAGTCACAAATGGGTCATCTGTCTCAGAGCACCACCCCAAAACTCAGGGATCATCTTGGAAGAGGGAGTGGAAAGATTGTAAGAGTAAAAAGTTGGGAAGACTAGAATGAGATATTGTCTTCTGAACATAACAAGACCCTGCACTCTTGAACTCGTGGCTGCTGTGGCCTCCACAGGATGAAGCCAATTAACATTTGTCCATGGGGTTGGAAGGAGTTCATGAGCCCTCACTTCTGACTGAGGAGCTGTGGACAGTAGATGACTTCTGGCTTCTGGGGAAGGAAGTGTTGTTTGTCTTTAAGGGTGTAGCTCATGATAGGTCTACCATGCTCCGCTAAATGGCCCCACACCTAGGTCAATATGGGCAGCACAAATTGGAGCCAATGGATTATGAAAACAAACAAACCTAAAAGGAGACACAAAATTGAGGGCAGTAGAGAAGTAGGGATGGATCTGAGAAGAATTAATGGGAGGATCTAAGGATGAACATGATCAAAACACAGTGCATAAAGCTCAAATAATTAATAAAATATTTTAAATAAAAATATATCTTTAAGGGGGCTGGAGATTGGGCTCAGTGATTGAGAGCACTGACTACTCTTGCAGAGTACCCGAATTCTATTCCCAGCATCCACATGAGCAGGAGGCCCCAACCTTAGCTGAGGGACTATTGGCAGCTGATGAAAGCTGGGTGAGGGAGAGTTGATCTTTAAGGAAGTGACTCAAGACAGGCTGAACAGGCTCCAGTGAATGAACTCATACCAAGGTACATCTGGATACACAAACTTGACTCAGTAGGCCTTAACATATATTGCAGAGTGCATGAAGTCCCGTGGGAAGGATAAGGGAGGGGGTTCAGAGAGAGAAGGGGGGTCTCAATATGATTAAGAGATATTGTTTGAAATGCACAAAAATTCAATACAAATATATATTGAAAAAAAGAAAAGAACAGCCTTGCCACGTTTTCTCTTTTCTGTGATGGTCATTTACCTTCATATGCTCTTGGACTTTATACCTTAATGAATCTGTGTTTCACGTTTGTTTGGGATAGAGACTTTCTATGTAGCCTATGCTGGGCCCAAACTCAGTATATAGATTAGACCCGGCCAAAACTCTCAATCCTTCAGTCTCTCCCAGCCATTCTAGTGTATACCAGCAAGTTTAGCTGCCCCCTATTTTAATGTAGAGGCAAATACGCAGAGCCCCATTTAAAGTGTAATGCATATTCTATCAATTTCCATCTGACTAGAACAGGAGAGAGGCATGTACCATATACTCTGTACATAGATAATTCCACTTAGATTTACACTGTCTGATTCTTTTGGTCAAATACCTAACCTACCTAAGTAACATACATAGGTATCCATCTGTTCATAATAGTGAAAAGAAGCCTGAAGCATTCTTGTGAGAATCAATTAATGTACAAAGTTGTTAGAATGATTGGCAGCATCTTGAATATCTCTTTCATTATATCCTGAACTCATGAGGATATGAGTTATATTTGTTTTACCTTAAAAACATCTGTGGATATTCCCTCTGTCTCAGTAGAGTTGAATGTTAAATTCACCACATTAATACCCATGCTGAGCCCTACTGTAATTCAATTTTCAAGTGTCATTTCCTGTTCCCTGTCTTTTAACAATGCTTTGGACCCCAGTGTTTAGCAAAGATAACATTGCGGCTGATGCAGAGAGGCCAGAGTGGACTATCAAAGACCAGTGAACACAGGAGACTCTTTCAGAGGCAGATAAAAGGAGTGCTTCAGAGGGTGTCATGAGAGTATCTTCATGAGATAGAGACTAAGGACAGGAGAATGATAAATATGACATAAGTCTGCCAAGACTTGAGAGATTTCTGTAAGTTAGTGGATAAGAAAGACAGAAAGAAGGATCTGGCATTAAAAATGTACAAATGGAGTAGTTCTGGGCAAAAAATGGTCTCAGAAAACAACTTGAAATGACAGAGAAACCATTACAGTCATGTATGAATTATTGCTTAGCCAAACAGCAAAGGACAATTAGCAAACTTAGCTACTCTGATCAATCCCAAAAGTACTTTGCTAAAATAATCTCAAAAAGTTACACTGTATAACTTGTGTGGTTTATTGCATTCTTGAAAAGATAAGGCCTTACAATAATAGAAAATAGTGGGCTCTGTTGCAGGTTTTAGCCTGTGTGTGTCACTATAAACAATATTAAAAGGGATAAATAATGCTTAGCTGGTGTGAAAAAAACAGAGATAAACGTACTAATTCAAAAGTCTAGTGAAAAATTCCACAGATAATATCTCTACATGAGACCATGTGCACAGCTGAAGGTTACATAACAAGAAACAGTGCCAGACAGGAGAAACCTCCCTTCAAGTTGTTTGTCAGGGTAGTTCAAAAGAGTACCCAAAATGATGGAAGCTACTGCCATAGCCCTTGATTGCAGACTCACAGAACATAATGGAACAAGGGCAGAGAGAATACCAATGCATCTCATCATTGTGACAAAAGGTCACAAATGGCCAAAGCATTGAGAATAAGATCTGCAGAGTGTGGGTCCTTGGACAGGACTCCAATATTAAATTCCACCCACCCAGGGTTCAGGGACCATTGTGCTGTGGAAGAGGAGGCTGAAAGATTGTAAGAGCCAGGGCGGGGTGCACGACAATATGGAAACGGTCTTCCAGGCTCCTAGGACTTTGCGCATATGAACCTATAGCAACGGCATCAGCATGTACAAGACCCATGCAAACTCAAGCAGTCAAAAACCTAGCATAGAGCTGGGGAAGTGGACAGCAGGCCCCAACCTTGGCTGAAGATACTGACAGCTGATTACTGCTGGGTGAGGAAGAGCTGATCTTCTTTAAGGGAGTGCTTCCATATAGGCTGTTTAGACTCCAATGGATGAACTTGAGCTGAGGGACATCTGGGTACAGTAACTCGACTCCATAAACCTTAATATAAATGACAGAATGCATGAAATCCAGCCAGGGTTGGGGCCTGTGAGGAGGTGCTGACGGGGAAGGGGGTATAAAGGTGATTAAGATTTTGTATATGAAATACAGAAAAGTCAATAAAAATAAATAAAAGGGATTTAGTTTTGAATGAAGGACTTGAACTCAGATAAATTTGTGTTGAGTTAGTTAGTTACGAGATGGATGGAGAAATAGAATGAGAAGAAATCAGGGTTAATACCAATGCTCTTGTTTCTCAGATGGTCAGTGCCTGGAGAATGCCACCTGCCTGAAGATGATGGTACTGGAGAATGCCCATGACTCAAACTACCACTGAAGAATGGGGGAGGTAAAATGTTCAGAAATGTGAGAGTAAATGTGATTTCACATATTTTCAAGCAATTTCAACCCTGAAAGGAAAGCAAATAGATCCATATTTCTCTTACCTTCCAATTTGCTAGCCATCTCCATAGTCTTGTGAAACAATTGTGTGTACATAAAAAGGATTTTGGAAAGTTCTGTGTGTGTTTTTTAATTCTGTTGGTCCCTTTTTAAGAATTGAAATATGAAATGGCTTCATGTGAAAGCTTTTAGAACAATAACTGAATAAAATAATTGCTAAAATTGTGAAAAATTAAAGTCTATCGTGATTTCAGTGCAGCATCCCTAGCCAGACCATAAAAAATATTGGTTATTTTTAAAGATTATATTGGCAGGATTAACTGAGTAGCAGGAACCCACCTCTGAGAAGACCTGAAACAGATGGGGAAGCCACTACTGTCATGGCAGAACTCAGCATGCGAGAGGACCGAGTGTTCTGCCTAGGTGGAGAGCAAGGATGTAAGACCTTGTTCAGGTCAGTCCTGACTAAAGCAGATTTGTACAAGGGGCTTTTCAACCTGGGTGACCAGTGTCAGCGTGAGGACTAAAGGGCTTGTCTGAAAAGGGTCCCCGTTTGGAAGGACTTCAATTGTGAGATGGATGTCTTTATTTCTACAATTGAGAGAGTCTTACTGTGTAGCCCAGGTGGCCTGACAGAGATCTGCCTGCCTCAGCTTCCCCAGTGTTGAAATTCAAGACATATACCACTACATCCAGCTAATAAATGTCTTTATGTATGATTGCATCTTCGAGTGGATGTTGACTTAATAGTTTAAAAGGATTTTCAAAATAAGAAACTGTAAGAAAGAGAACAAGGATTTTATTTCATTTAAATTTAAAATCCACAAAAGCATGTTTATCAACAGTAAGGAATTTTCAATAACCAGACTGTTTCTTCAGGAATCTTCAGCATCAATCTGGGCAATTTAAAGATAAATAGACTAGTTGGGTGCAGGGGAACATGCCTTTAATCTCAGCATTCTGAAGGCAGAGACAGGGAGTTCTCTGTGAGATCAAGTCCAGCTGCTGGGAAACTGGATCTACAGGAAGAGCTGTCTGAAAAGACCCTGTACTGGACTCTTATATTAAGGGCTCAGAGGTCACTGCAGAAGAAGGGGTGGAAAGACTGTAAGAGCCAGTGAGGAGGTATGTGACCATATGCAAATAGAATCCTACAAGCATAAGAGTGGAAATTGTTTCTTTTTCAGAATGACTGGAGAGAGATGAGATTTAAGCAAGGAGGAGCCTTCTGAAAGCACTGAAGTAGGAAGATTTGGAGACAACTGCTCTAGTAATGTTCTAAACTCCCTATGTTTACTCAGACATAGGTGTCCAGAGAGGCAGAGGAAAGGATAAAGTAAGCTTCTACGTGAACATTCTAGCCTTAAAGACCCACATTAGTCCCTCATCAGAACATGGAGTTCCTCAGACATGAATCCTGGATAAGAGAAGGAGTAAGTTGACTTTGCAGTCATTTTGCAAGACAGAGAGTCCCAAGGATGGGCCAAGAGTCTGAAGATATTGAGACTCACAAGTAAAAATTTCATTCAAATCTTCTTTTTCCAGGTCAGAAGGGGAGCTAAGTCTTGGTTAGTATCACTAAGATTAAAGCCACTAAGAGATATCTGAGTCTGAGAATTACTGCTTTTAAAATCTGAATAAAGAAGAAAATAATTTTATCTCCATCAATTTCAGGATTTTGTGTGGGTTTGTTTGGGTGTGGGTGTATATGGGAGAGATCATTCTCACAGTAGAATGAATGGTTGGCAATCTGAAGAGTTGTGGGACTGGTACACACGTCATGAGATGGTAGCTCTAAGAAAAAAGGTTCTGAGAGGTGGAGAGAACCTGATGCTGGCCTGAATTCAGTCTTATTCTTGGACTGAATTCTCCCCCTGGTGGGCTACCCAGGAAAACTACAGCATGTGTATTCATCCACTTCAGTTCTGGAGGAAGCTTATGCTCCAAACCAAACATGACTCAGTAGGCTAGATATCAGTTCTGGATAGAGGTCCACTTAAGTACAATTGACACTGGATCTCTAAAAAATATAGTACTTCCCCTCTCCCTGCCTCTTTCTCCCTCCTCCTCAGCACATTTCCAAACAATACAATCCTGAGCGTATTGAAAACCACTAGCATGTTTACAAATGGCCAAGCTGCACTGCACTAGTGCTTTTAATAATGGGTTTAGATACTTTAGCAATGGAATCAGATACATTCATGCCTAACGCCTCTGAAATGACTCATTCGAACACAGTGGTATTTCATGACCCCACCCAGTCACCCTCATTTATTCCAGCTCATAGTTGCTAGGTCCACACATTATTCACAGCAATAGGACTGCAGCTAACAGCCATCCCTTTGTTGTCCACATAGCCCCTGCCTGTCCCCAGTCTTCAGAAATGAACTTTGCCTTCCTAATGTGCATTAGTCAACCTGTCTTGCAAATTCAGTTGAACATTCTCTCTTCTTTACTAAATGTAAGTTTCAGAAAAGCAAAACCAGGTCAGATTTATCTGTGTACTTACAAAGCTCTGCTCAGAGTGGACATTTAATTGCAGTCATTTGAATAAAAATGTGTAATAACATTTGTTTATTTTATTTAACATTTTAAAGGCTTATTTACTGAGAGATGCATGTAGAGATCATTTAGGAGAATAAAGAAGTGCAAAGGATGAGTGTTTGCCTTTGTTTCTGTATAACTGTTAAATATTAATGCTTGGACATTAGATCTACAATTGCATAATTCAAAGAAGGAAATCGTAAAGCTATTCTATATATTTTATACATAACATGATAGAGGCCATACTACAAGACTCTCAATATACAGTTCTGATCCACCATCCCCTGTCGAAGGATATTTTTAGGCTGGTCTCTAAATGTATGCTTCCATGTGATTTGAAAGGAAAAAAATGCACATTTCCTGATCACATCAGGAAGTGATGTTGATTATTTTATGATTATTTTCTAATAAATGAAGGTATATGCTGCCAGAAGAATAAAAAATAAACAAGAGCTTTGGGGAAAGTCTGGTTGCTGGTGGGCATGTGGAAGAAATGTCCCGTGTATTCTCAGTTGAGTAGAGAATCTTAGGAAAGCCTCCAATATGAGCCTGGGCTTGTATATTTTAAGTAGGATTGTGTTGGAAATTACTTAATGTGGCCAATCTCTGGACTCAAAGACAGAGTGGCTGACAGAGAAAAAAGAGTTATCTGGCAAAAGGAAACGTAGAAATAAACACTGGATGTAGGAAAGCAAGAGGTTTGAGACACTTGTAACCGTGGGCATCAAAGATGAGCGATTTAGAAGGCTGTGAAATCATACGAGTAGTCCTTTTCATACACCACATCCAGCATTCAGAATAAATTACGGATCCATTCTAGTGGGCAAAGGAGTGAGGGAATGAAGTCAGAGTTGAAATTGGAGTCTTCACAAGGCAGGCAAACCAGAGTAAGGCAGGATGACTTTTACTGCTGCATGCATGAGCCCCACCTTATAAAAGGATTCTTTGACTCCAGTTGACCCTGTGTAAGGAGAGATGAGTGGAGGCAATGAGAGACTCCAGTCTAGAGGAGAATCCTGCCCTGGGGACTCCTTGTTGGTCCTCGGGTTCTCCCAAATGCAGTGTGGTACTTTACATGCACAGAGGGAGAAGGGGGATAAATACTTCCCTGACAGGAACCAGCCTGGTGCCTCTCCCTGAGCCTGCAGCCATTCTTGCTAACAGGGCAGCCATCTCTGGCTTCATGTTTTTGAAGCCAGCAGCTGCAGGTGAGTGTTCCCATCTGTATTCTGTTGGGATGGTGCAATGGGGTGTGATAGAGGAGAGGATGGAAGATGTCCAGGAGGCGAGGACGGTACAAGAACAGTGAGCCTGAAGGGGGCGAGCTTGGCTCTAATTCTGGCTTCTCTACATGTCTCAACAACTTTATGTGAATGCTTTTCTGCTTTTTTCTCATGAGATCCTAGATATTTTTCTCTTATGCAACAAAGTCTGAAAATCTGGGATCTCCACAGAATCTCACGTACTTGGGATCCTCTCAGAGTCCATGTACAGAGAAAGCCAGGGACAGAGTCAGGAGAAATCACTTGCAGTGTTCTGTTTTGGACACAGAGCAGGACCTCCCCCTCCTCCTGAACACAGACCCAGTCTCTTCCTGGGTCATATCTAGAAATTAGCCTCCCACTGGCCTGAGGATGACAAGTCCTCTGCTATAAATATAAACTACTTAACAAGCCGCTCACTGTACTCAGCCTGCCCCTTTGTCTCCTTCACAAACTAGACCTTCATTCATCTAACCCCTGCATTAAGTGCATATTATGTGTCAGACCAGTGAACACAGCAAGGAAATCCCGCCCTCTGCCTGCAGATATTGCTACAGACATCCATTTGTGACATCCCCACTATCTAAACACGCTCTCCACAGCCTTCTTCTACACTACTCAGAAGAGCATGCTCGCCCTTGGAGGGGATATTCTCCAGAATTCAAGAATGAGGAATCTGGTCCACACTCCTCTGTTTTGTTTGCGTATCCCCTTAGTCACAAGAAGCAGTGCCTCTCCCAAGAGTTCATTCTGCAAATAGCAAATACTAAATGATAAAAAGAATGCAAGTGCGTTGAGCACATAGACAGCTAACTACCCGTGGCATACTGAAAATCCTTACTTTCGGAACGTCCCTCCTCACAGCGACCCTGCACTGCCTCTCCTGCGAGTATGGCAGCTGCAGTCCCTGGACACGCCTGCGTGTTGATGAACAGATGCCCCTGTTTCTCAGAGGAAAGGGAGAGCACTTGTTCTCTCTTCAGGGACATTGTCTCTCATTGCCAACAGAACTCTCTGTAATTTCCCTTCCACGAGGAATGACTCACGCCTGTCATTGTCTTTGTAGCCTCTTGCTTCCACCAGATTTCTCTTCCTGCCCTGTGTCATGTCACACTGAAGTCAGTGGACACAGAGTCAAGCACAGAATCCCCGACACAGCTAGGTAAGACAAGAGCTGAGCAGGTTGGTCATTCATGCCCTCACTTAGTTCTCCATGCAAATAATATACAGTGGAGCCCACCGTGTGCTAAACACTGTCCAGAGGTCTTAGACAGCCCAATCTATTTGGTTACAAAAAGGTGATTTAAAGAACTATAAGTCTTAAATATATGTATATGAAGGATATCTGTAAATATAGACATGTAAATGCCATATGCAATATAATAATATATATTATATAAAGTATATATAAATATACATTATTTCTCAGTCTTCTGATAAAGATTAAGTGAAAAGCATGTATAAGGATAAATAGATGAAGAAATATACAATTATAATTTTACAGATTTATGGATTTATGGATTCAATATGCAGCCTTACTCTTATCTTATTCTTATGATTTAAGTAAAATCTATAATACAGAAATACAAATAACTAATGAGTAATATAAATTTTCGAACTATAAGCAATTTTATAAAACTTACATACATTATACATGTTCATGTACATAACTGTAGTTATACTAATTATACTAATGTATATATGTTCTCTTCTACATAGAAATATTTTCTATATAAATATAAAAAGTATATACTACAAAACACATATATGTGCATTTATATTTTAATACTGTTGCATAAACTATATGTGAGTACTGAGAAAACTATCTAATTCTACAAGAGGAAATACAGAGAAATTTGTAAGAAGGAATATTTGTACTAAGACTTAAGTAATCAGCAAATATTTACAAGTTGAAAGAACAGGAACATTTATTTGCTAAGAAAGCAAAATATGTTAAAATATAAACAAAACTCCATGTGGAGATACCAAGAAAGAGTAATGTTTATTGACAGGAGCGGATAAAAGATGAATTTGGATAGGTGCCAGAGCAGGAAGGGCCTGGCTAGAAGAAGACTGATGTTAGTTCACTGTGAGTCTTTGAGAAGGTTGTTTGCTTCCTCCTCTCTGAAATAATGTTAGCTATGAGAAATACAATTTATATGTACATTTTAAGTCCTATCTGAATCCTGTCAGATCTCAAGAAAAACTGGAATTGTCATTACAGCTCTTTATTCTGGTGAATGGGATCTACTGAAGGACTGAAATCCTGAAGTAGCTCAGAGTAGGTATTTTCCAGATAATCCCCATGACCACAGTAAGGGGTGGATTCTGGGGACTGAGGGCCTGACTGTGCAAGTTATGTGTCAAGAGGGGTCAGTTAGGATAGCTGGGGGAAAGTGAGAACCGGGACAGTGAGAAGAGAGCTACGCAAAGGAACCAATGCAGAATGTTTGATGAGGCAAGAAAATCTGAATTCAGTTCAAAAATAGATGAGAGAGAGAGAGAGAGAGAGAGAGAGAGAGAGGAAATAGGAGAGATTGTGCAGAACACAGGAAGAGAGGGAGGGATGGAGGGATGGAGGGAGGGAGGGAGGGAGGAAAGGAGGAAAGGAGGAAGGAAGGAAGGAAGGAAGGAAGGAAGGAAGGAAGGAAGGAAGGAAGGAAGGAAGGAAGGAAGGAAGGAAGGAAAGGAGAGAAACAGTCTTTTTTCCAGAAGGAATTCACATTTCAGGGACAGTACAGGAACTGTCCCTGCAGGAGAAGTTCTATGGAAACAAAAATAAAATGAGCTGAAAGACCATAGGAGAATGTCCAGATCAAATATGTGGGATTTAAGAAAGCTTTCTGAAAGATATAATGTGCGCACTGAGGCAGGGGTTATGAAAAGAGAAAAGGAAAGCTCCGGGAAGAATGAACATACAGGTGTTTGGGTATGAGCAAGAACATGTGAGAAAGTAAAAGAAACCACTCAGTGTCATTGAAGCCATAAAACTGAAGAAGGTCAACGGAGGCCGCAACAGGGAGTAATAGCAGATTTGAGAAAAGGAATGGTCCAGTGTGTCACTGTGAACCTTTTCTTCTCCATGTCAAATTAGATTTCATGCTTATTTCTTGTCATAGTGTAGTCAAGTGATGATAGAAGTAGGTGTTGGAATAACCTAGGAAGAGACAATAGCTATCTCAGTCAGGACAGATTCTGTGAGGACGTAAGCAAAGAGATCTCAGGTGTTTAGTGCAAAGAAATCTTAGAACTTGATTGACTGACTGATTACATATTGGTAAGAGGTACAACATGATGACACCTAATATCAAACTCAAGTTTGGTGTGAGGAATGGGACTCAGTGATAAATCTCTTTTCTTGGTACATAAAATTTTAAGCATTGAAGTCATTGAACTAAAAAATAATAGTTTGGTTGGATGTGGTGACAGACATCTTTAATCCCAGCTCTTGGGAGGCAGAGGCATGCAGATCTCTTTGAGATACAAGCCAGCCTGGTCTACATAGAGAGTTCCAGGCCAGAGGGGGCTACAGGGAGATCCTGTCTCAAAGAGATAAAAATAAACATTATAGTTTGACTCAACCTCATAAAATAATCAATGTAAACAAATAAAAAAGTTGTTGGAAAATGAAACATTAATTTTTGTCTTGCTTTTGAGTTAACAAAGAAGCATCAAGATAGAGATTCTCATGCTGCTAGATATGAGCCTAGAAATCAAAGGAGAAATTCCAGAGTGACAAAGTAAATGGTTTTACCTGGGGAGTGATAACAGAACATGCCTAGAAAATATCTAAGGATGGGAATCGCTATATACAAGTGATAAACATGAGAGCAAGCCAGAAAAGGAGAACTAGAAAGGAATACAAAAAGCAGAAATATGGAAACAACCATGAAGATGTTTAAATAAAAACTTTCTAATAATGAGATGTGAGTGGTAGACTTGATGGGTTGAGTTGTCATAAGGGAAGTTATGGCATACTGCTACTGATGGTGATGCTGGTGATTGTGAAGCTGAAGAACTGAATAGTAATAAAAATATCCATTGATTTTTAGCATCATCCCTGAAGAGTACCAGCCCAATATCTTCTGGATCCTCAACTCATGGTCCTGTTCAACATCACACACTTTAGCCCCGTGTTCTACCTCACTGGATTTCCTGGTTTAGAAGACATTGAGCACTGGATTTTCATCCCCTTTGTCCTCATGTACTTGGTGGCCATCTCAGGCAACTGTCTCATTCTGATCATTATTAAGACCAGCCCTCGTCTGCACACACCCATGTACCATCTCCTGTCCCTGCTGGCGCTCACAGACCTGGGGCTGTCAGTATCCACCTTACCAACCACTGTGAGCATTTTCTGGTTCAACTACCATAGCATCTACTTTGGAGCCTGCCAAATCCAGATGTTCTGCATCCACTCCTTTTCCTTTATGGAGTCTGCAGTGCTCCTTGTCATGTCCTTTGATCGCTTTGTGGCCATCTGCCACCCTCTGAGGTATTCGGTCATTATCACTGGTCAGAGAGTGATCAAGGTAGGCCTGTGTGTCATCCTCAGGGGGCCAATAGCCCTTATCCCAATTGTCCTCCTGTTGAAAGTCTTTCCCTACTGTGGATCTCTTGTTCTCTCCCATTCGTTTTGTCTACACCAAGAAGTGATACACCTGGCATGTGTAGACACCACCTTCAACAACCTGTATGGGCTGTCACTGGTGGTGTTCACTGTGATGCTGGACCTGGTGCTTATTGCATTGTCCTATGGCTTCATCCTATACACGGTGGCTGGACTGGCCTCCCCAGAGGAGCAGCTCCGAGCCTTCCAAACATGCACGTCACATCTCTGTGCTGTGCTAGTGTTCTTTGTGCCCATGATGGGACTGTCCCTGGTGCACCGCTTTGGGAAACATGCTCCCCCTGCTGTCCACCTTCTCATGGCCAACATCTACCTCTTTGTTCCTCCCATGCTTAACCCAGTCATTTACAGCATTAAAACCAAAGAGATCCGCCGAGCCATTATGAAGCTCCTAGGGTTTAGAACAGTCAATTCTGAGTCCTGGGTTGGGAGGTGTAACTGAAGATCCGTGATCTAATATTAAGCCAAAAGTCTATAACTTTGAGTACCTACCATAACACCCAATGTTGTGAAAGCTTTTTCCATAGTCTTAAATAAAACATGAGTGGATTTATTTTTTTTCAAAATACAGTTTAAGAATATTGACATTCTTTTAGCTTAAATTATAAAGGATTCTCTTGTGTTTGAGACCTGACATCTCAGCATTTCCGTAGCATTGAAAACTACCTGCAGAAGACTGTGGTGTTTGGGATGAGAGATGTCCCTTAGGGTCCAAGTATTTGAATACTTGCTCGGATGGTGGCGCTGTTTGGGAAGCTTTATGAGTGCCGTCTTGCTGGGGGAAGCTTGTCACTGGTTTGTCCTGCTTGCAGCCTCTCTCTCTCTCTCTCCCTCTCTCTTTCCCTCTCCCTCTCCCTCTCCCTCTCCCTCTCCCTCTCCCTCACTCTCTCCTTCCCTCACCTTTCCTGTGTGTGCTTGAAAATATGAGTTCTCACCTTTCTGCTCGAGCTTCCTCCTTCCGTTTCTCTCTCACCATAAAGGATTCTTATCCCTCCGGAACTGTGAATCTGATAAAATCTTCGGTCTATAAGTTGCCTTGGTCATTGGTATTTTATCACAGAAACACAAAAATAATTAATATAAAGAACTTATCAAAGATCATCATACATGTACAAATACTAAAGTGAAAATTAAACTAGCACAAAACTGAAAGCGAATACCGAAGAAAAGCATCCAGAATAGGTCCTAGAAAGGACAAAAGAAATGTCTTTCACTGTAACTGGACTTAATCTACCTTTGCCATGGTCCTTTTGACCATTCCCATCTTCTGTACATGACCAAAGTTCTTTTCCTTCCTTTTCTGTTCTGGAGAGGCCAAATTTTCAGGCACCTGAGTCACATAAATGAATCAGAAGTCCTGCACTCTTCCCCAAAACTGGGTGAGGGAAAATCTTGCAATGCTTCCTGAAGTTGTTCTCTTATGACCTTTCCTCTAGTAGAAGCCTTGACCTCAAACATGTATTTTCTGATCTCTGCTTTCACCTTCCTTGGACACTTGAGTCCTACAACGCAATTTTACATGAAGCTGAAGTCCCTCTTTACTCACAGGCCCTTCAGTTGTGAGACTTTGCACAGTGACCTGCAATAGAACAAGTTTCAATCAAGGAAACTGCCATAAACCAGTTAGGTCACATCCCAAATCCACTGTTCGGGAAGACATGAACCAAAAATCAGAACAGCATTCTCTATCATTGACAATCATAAATCTATTCTGCAGTTTCAACTATAAGGCCACTTCCTAGAGGACAGGCCCATTTTCTAAAACAAGAGCAGGCCATGCTGTCCACTTGCACAGCATTCTGTATTTATCACTGCAACCTCTGTCACAAAATAGAATGTTGTTTGCATATGTTGTGTGTTATATGTATTTTGTCTGTCAAGATAGAAGAGTAATTTAAACTCCTTGTAGTAATATGCATACCATACTCTGTTTACCAATAAATATATACACTATAAATCCCATGTCTGATACATGATATATCACCAATAAATACACATCAAATGAATTTATAGGTACATAAATGCTTAAAGAGGGATTCAGAACTAAGAAAGAAGTCAGATTCTTATTGAGAGACCTCACAGATTTTATGTTCAGGATGCTCAAGAAAACACCCAAAATTTAATTGTATTGGTGGGTATCCTTGCACATAGCAATGGGTCTCACAGAGACATTCTTTTCAGGTGTGCCATGTACTTTGATGCTGTTCATAGCTGCTACTCTTCTTTATTCCCCTTCCTTCTCCCGATAATCTCCTTCCTCTCACAATCTTGTTTGCACATTCATGTCACATATATGCAAATTATTTTATGTATCTATATAAAATCTAGGCTCTATGAAAAAGAAAAAAATGGCATTTATCCGAGTCTTATTTCACCTAATGTGATGATTTTTGGTTGCATCCATTTTCCAGCAAATGACATAATTCCATTCTTCTTCAAGGCTGAATAAAACTTCATTTTATATATATATTTATATATATATATATATATATTACATTAAATAACATAATGGTCCCATAATTTGACTATTGTGAATAGTACTTCAATAAACATAGATGTGCAAGTATCTCTGTGATATGTTGATTTGGCCAGGAGAGGATGTTTTATGGCTCAAGCGACTTCCCCCCAACATTCCTAATTGATTATTGTTTCCTGTTTTACTAAGGTGTATATAAGACTTGGAGAAGAAATTAAAGTGCGGTTTGATCAGAGAAAACTGTCTTGCCATCATCATTTCTCTGTACCTCTTGTTCCCTTCATTCTAGGTTCCTGGGGGGTCTCAAGCTCCAGTTGCTGTCCCACTGGCCAGGACACTGTGAGATCAAGTCCAGCTTGGTCTACATAGTGAGTTTCAGGCCAGTTGGAACTAGAGGGAGATCCTGTCTCAGCAACAACAATATCATAGCAAATGACCTGATAAGGCTGAAAATATCTAGCATAATTAGTCAAGTCTTCATCTGCCAGTTTCTGGTCGATGAGCAACTCTGCACCTTCTCCATCTGAAGCATGGGTAGGGAATGAAGAAAATAAATAAGAATAGATCAGCAAGAACTAAACCCAAAACGTCCTGATAGATCCAAAGACTCATGCAGTGCATACATGTAACAATGTTTGAAGCCAATTGCCATAGTAGGTATTCTGGGTCAAGCTGTGCATTATAAAAAAAATATCATGGGCTTTTGCCTGTTCCATGACCCATGCTGTGAACCTGGAGTACAGAGAGGCTAAACCCCTTCCTGACCCCAGAAGCTAGTATTACTAACTCCGAGGGTCCGAGGGACAGGTAAATAAGCCACTGCCACCTTTGATCATAGGCATAAACATCCTGAGCTCAGCTCTGCAAGGCAGACCTCTGACACCCCCTCCTGACGGCACCTGGGACTTCAGCCTTCGAAGCATGCTCTCCTGTCTGTGCTCAGTGAATTATTCAGTCTCTTTTTACCGTCATCTCATCTGTGGGGGAAAAAGGTATGTCTGTGTCTAGCTGGTCCTAATATACCACACATCTTCAAATCCCATAGTTTTTGATGAATCTCTTTACCCACTCCTTTCTGGCTCAGACTTTCTTCTATAGTATCTCTGTTCTGTTCTGTTTTGTTTTGTTTTCTTTCTGCCTAATTTGTGCCTCTGCCTGTTACCTGAATTAGATTTTAACTTCCCTTGAACTATCTCGACCTCTTTAAGTGATAAAATAAATATGTAGTAAAATTAAGTAGTTTCTTCCTTACCTAGTTGTCTCTCTGTTCTCCAGATGTAGTCAGGGTTTTTAATCCGGTATCTATTCCTAATGGCCTAACTGCTCCCTGTTGTTTTAAAAAGAACCTAATAGATTTCCCAAGACTAAGCAATCACTCTGTGTTCACCAACGGACTTGAAAAATTTCTTGATATGTGACTTTTCTTTGTTCTGTTACTATAAAAGCTTCAGGAAACTGCTTCCATGCCAGAATGGGAATTGGGGGTAACCTGAATCTGTGTTCTCTGGCCACGGTCACTCATATTTGGCTCCAGAATAAGCTATTTCTAATCCCCTTGGAGGTGGGAATTATGCTTTTGTGTCCACAACGCACTCTTCTTCTAGGTGTTATTTAGCTATTTTTGTAACCACTCCAGTGTGTCATGTTGATATTTTCTCACCATCTTTTGAGTAAACACCTCAACTTTTCCCTGGATTCATTAATGAACCATTGGAGACTCATTTAACATTCATGTTCATGTCTATCTTTATAGAAACATCATTGTCACCACTACCTGCTACAGACTGAAGTCACTGTTCACAGTGGTCCTCGAGTACTGTTTCTGGCCTGATGATAGACACTGTGTCTTTCTGTAAAATGTCAGATCTGCTCATATTTGTTGGGGTCTTGTACTAATCAAAGTCGTTCCTCCTTTAATTCCTCCACATTTTTCCTAAATCTCTCAGGTCATTTCTGAGATAAATATCTAGATCTCGTGTAGAACACAAACTCACTGTTATCACTGGCTATACACAGCCTTCTCCTCTCTACAAAACTAGTAGCACAAAAATAATACTTCTGGTAGGCAGCCTCAGGCCCAGCCAGCTCCCAAGAGTCGGTGCCTGGGCCCCATTGGTGAAATTTTACCACCTGCATTTCTGGGACACCTGGGCACCAGGCCCCCATCCATCAGGCTTAGATGAGGAGATGGACACAGTCAGGGGGTAGCTGCAATTACCCCATCATACTGCACCCTGGTGCACCTCTCTCGACGGGGGTGGGCCTGCCAGGGGCCAATGCACAGCACAACCGTGGTTCCCCTGCCATCCTCGTTATCTAGTGACTGTCAAGACCTGGCTGAAGTCCTCAGCAGCAAGAGGAACCTGAGAAGCCTGCAGATATCAGAAAATAAGCTAGGAGACATTGCTGTAAAGCTGTCATGTGAAGCTGTGAAACATTTCAACAGCCACTCAAGAGAATCTTGGATTGGAGGCCTGTGAGCTAACTGCTGTCTGCTGTGAAGACCTAGCTTCATGCTTTTACCCACAGTAAAACCCTGTGGGAAATCAACCTATTGGAGAATGCCTTGTGGACCACAGTGGGATGAGTGTGCAGAATGAGACCCTGATCAGCCATAGTGTAACTGTCATGTATTCAAGCTGAATATAACTGACTTTGATGATTAAAACCAATGCTTCTGATCACTGAGGAAAACAGAAATTCCTACTTGACAATCCTAAACAGTGTGTAAGAGAAAAAGAAAGTAAGTGTGAACATTCCATTCTAAGAAACCTAGGAGTACAAAAGAAAGGGACTAGATCTTTACTTTAGTCCATCTGTATCTAAAACTTCTAGATCACTGACATTCTGATGAGATATGATTTCTCTGGCACCCAGTTCAGATGTGTTGTATAAGATGGATGGGTTTTTTTTCATTTGCTAATAGAGGACATGAAGTGGAGGGTGGGGTGCAGGAATGGTAAAATGAGAATGGAGATGGGGTGGAGGAGGGGTCAGAATATGATCAAAATACATTGTATGAAGTTTTTGAATCAACAATTTTTTTAAAAAATGAATACTTCTAAAATAGCCTTAGTAAATCTTACAAATGAGTATAATGTATATCCAAGAAAAAAAAAACTTTAAATTATAATTTAACTGACATCTAATAATTACAGATACTTCTGTTGTCTTTCAGTACAGTCACATATAGGGTAATTCAATCAGGATAACATACTATACTATATCCGTCACTTTAAATGTTTATCATTTCTTTGTGGTGATGATATTAACCATGTTTATTTCCCTTAAGAGAACCTAAGGAAGTGGTGTGATTATTTGATTATTTGTACAACTGCTCCTCGGGGAACCTCATTCTGCCCTTTACACCACTGCCTGAGTGTCTGATCAGTTTAAAAAGAAGGAAGTCCGCTTTGCAGCCACAGCACTCGGAAGCTGAGAATGCCCTAGAGCCAGGACTTTCTGAAGCAACTTTCCCGGTCCCCCCTGATGGGAACTTTCCTGGCCCCCCTGATGTGGCTGGTGAGTGCTGAAGCCTTTGATCTCCCAGCCCTGACTGGAAGCAGTTTAGGAAAGAGTCCCACCTCCATCCCACTTTGAAACTCTCTATATTTTCTCCTACTCAGTAGACACCACTCCAGCTTCCTGAGCACCCAGTTTTGTTAGAATATACGGAAGCATTTCCTAAACTTAAAGACAAGTGATGATAGGTGAACAAAGCAAAATCAGGGAAAATCATGGGTTCTAGAAATAGTCCTTCCGTTGTGTTCCTTTGAGTTCCCCATGTTATGCGTGTGTCTTGCTAAATGTTCAGCTGTGAGTGGGTGCTGCTTGTTTTTCTGTTTCTCTCACAGCTGCGCTGTGAACCTCAGAGAGGCAATGATGAGGAAAGAAAGGCATGATTAGAAATCAGGACTAAAATACCAATGTCTCAGAGAAGGCCTATGGAGATCGTGGGGAAGGAATACTAACATGTTCCCAGACTCCCTCTCTGAGGTCCATAGTCACAGTGCTCTCTATAACAACAGAGGAACAAGTGAGGAGACTCTGCACGCTGGACTCACCTCCCATTCTGTGCAGTTCCAGGGGTGTGGCATTCAGTGGCATTATCTTCTTTCTACTGACTTTCACTGTGTTATTATCCCATGCTATGCTGTTCATTTTTAAGCCTAAAAGTGAAATATCTCTTCTCTCATCTCTCAACTTGAATGCTCTTGTGAAATAGATCCTAAGCTCAGGAGAACGGGTATGTTAAGATCTCTTTCAGGAACATTTGCCTCTACCTGGAGAGTGGGTGAGAAAGATTAAAAAATTCAGAAGGATAGAAAAAAAAATCAACAGAAAACAAGGAAGGGCTGAGAAGAAAAGAAAAGAGAAACCTTTGTTTCCAATATCTGCCAAGACTGGCCTCTTTCACTATCAGATTATTTGAGGGATGACAGACAAGATCTGGGTGCAGTGGGATCAAGGATTCAACAAGGCAGGACAGGAGAAAGAACCGCTCAGTCCAGAAGGAGATTAATACTTGGTCCATTTAAGTAACTAAAAGTTGGTGTTTGGGTTGCAGAGGTGCAGGAAGAGGTTGGGGAAGCACCAAAGAGGAATAACAAATAAACAGATACCTCTAAACCCCTCAGACAGCACGCCCTGATGTGCATGATGACTTCCTCTGAGGTCAGTGATTTGCCCATGAGTCTCTCCACCTAACTTTCAGCACAGCCTACCACACAGAACTTTCCCTAATCTGATATCTTGCCAAATTGAACTGCACTGGAGACAAAAAGCACTAGGAATCCTGTGTGCAGACCAGCAGTGAGGGTTTTTTCTTTGTTTTCCTTAAATATTTTCATGAAATATTAGAAAAAGAGTTAAAAATGATTTTAACATCCCAGCATGTCAATAATTTTCATTTTATCCACATCTTATTTCAGTGTCTGACAAAGTGCTCTCTTTTAAAAACATTATTTAATTTTGTTTTGTATATATGTGTGTCACGCCCTCATGCATGTAAGTTCAATGCCTATGGAGGACAGAAGAGGGTGTCAGATACTGTAGAACTGGAGTTAAGGATGGTTGTTTGTCGCCATGCGGGTGCTGGGATTGAACCCAGGTGTTCTGCAAAAGCAGTCAGTGCTCTTAAACACTAAGCCATCTCTCTAGGCCCAGACAAAGTTCTGTCTTATACACCCTGTGGCAATGATTTTTTTCCCAATCAGGTATGACCAACTTTTTTATATTGGGACCCAGCAACATTCTCTCCAAAGCTCATGCTTGAGAACTGTGAAATCTCCTTACAAAAGAAAACCACAAAAATAATCCTGTAATGTTGTGAGTTTTCGATATTTGTTGGTAAACATGCCTAACTATCCTCGGTGATGTGAGGCCCATGGATGTAGGTTGGACCTGTCTGCAGTATACACCCAAATTCTCCATTTAACCTGGAAGTTTTACCCAGAGCATCAGATCTGAGCTGGCCTGTTACTTTCTAAGGAAATTTTACCTTCCCTATAAGTGTCTTTCATAGCATCCTAAACTTTCCCTTTCTAGATTGTCATATAATTGAGAAGAAAGACTTCGTGATATTTTATGATTGTGCAATTAATTAAATGATATTTTGTATTAGCCAGAGATGTGCTCTGTGCTCTCTGATTGAAAGTGGCAGAGATTTCCTGAGGAGAGCCAGAACTCCATGCTGCTTACCTCCCACGGAGTGACTGTCAGAGAAAGGTGCTGATTGGTTACAGTCAGCAATGCCGAGAGGAATTTAGTAATAACCAGCACGGAATAATGACATCTCTGTTGCTGGGGTAGTTCAGCACTGGCTGAATGGGAATCCACAGCAGAGAAAGTAAGAAAGGATTTTCAGCAAGTGTGGGAACTAGTTTTGCGCATGTGTAAAGAGGTAAGCAGTGTGTGTGTGTGTGTGTGTGTGTGTGTGTGTGTGTGTGTAGGTGAGTTGGAAACTGCTTTGAGATGTCCTTCCTAAGTTCCCTGTCCAGGACGCTCTTGTTGTTTCTGTGCTACTCGTTCTAGGCATGCAGTTTTCTCATCTGCTGCCGACGTTTATGGCATAGCTAAACCTTTCTCCAACGTCTGTTTAGATTCTCAGCATTACTGCTGTAGGGATGGGGGGAGGGGAAGACGTCCCAATTAATAAGGTAAGCAACTTTTGAAGACTGTCAGTCATGAGATTGTGGGAATCAGCATCCCAGTATTTTCATGCACCTTCAAGTGCAGATCCAAATCTCCCCATCTGGGTTCCTGATTGCTCCTCAGTCATCCAGTCATTTGTATTCAGTCTTTCTAGCTGCTTCCTAGACCAGTCAAAGCTCAGGACATCTAAGCTCAGCATGGGTCCAGCTGCATGGTTTGGGGTTCAACTCCCCTGCTGGTTGCGTCTACATTCATCGCCACAGTCCCAGCCTTGCCTGGCTCTGCTGCTCCTCCGTTATTCATACACCTGTCTGCCAGGCCTTTTAAGCTGTTTTGTCTTAACAGAAACATCCATTTGCCTATTCCAGACACTGGTCCACGCATGTCTTACAGGGGAAGTAGTTTACATATGTGTCTCCCCAGTCGCTAGGGCTAGGCAAGCCCACACTAAAGGCAGTCCTTTTCCTCACAGCTGCTCTAAGGTTTAGTCCCATACTTTTCTATAACTTCCCCCATGAGAGAGCCTGGAAGCCCTTCACAATGATGATGTCTGGATCTGGATCCTCAGTCAGCATTCAGAAACGAACTATTTGATTACAGGAATCAAAATGTGGTTCCTTCTTCCTTTTCTGTAGCGCCTAGGGACTTTTTCACATCATAATGTAATCTCATTAGTTTGTTTTTCAATTTTTGAGGTGGCATTGAACCCATGGGATGGCATTTCAACATGAAGAGTTACAACAGCTCTGTGCCGCTCTTACCTGCAACGTTCATTTTGGTTGGCATCCCAGGGCTGGAGACAGAGCACATCTGGATAGCCATCCCCTTCTGCCTGATGTACCTCGTCATCTTCCTCGGGAACGGGACGGTTCTTCACGTCATCAGAACAGACGCTTCCCTGCATCAGCCCATGTACGTCTTTCTCGCTATGCTGGCTTTGGCTGAGGTTGGTGTCTCCGCTTCCACCCTGCCGACGGTGCTAGGTATATTCCTTTTTGATATGTCTGAGATTACTTTTGAAGCATGCCTTCTCCAGATGTTTTTCATTCATTCTTTCTCCATTATGGAGTCAGCTGTGTTGCTGGCCATGTCTGTGGACCGCTTTGTGGCCATCCACAGCCCACTACGTTATACAACTATCCTGACACTGCCCCGCATCTTCAGCACGGGAGTTGTCATTGGGCTGAAAAGCGTTCTGCTTATGGCCCCATTACCCATACTGCTGCAGAGACTGCCCTTCTGTGGCCACCACACCCTCTCTCATTCTTACTGTCTCCATCCCAACCTTATCCATCTACCTTGTGGGGACATTTCTATCAACAATATCTATGGGCTTTTCATTGTTATCTCCACTTTTGGACTGGATTCACTGCTCATTGTGGTCTCCTATGGGCTAATACTCCACACTGTTCTGGACATTGCCGTTGGAGGAGGGCACAGAAAGGCACTCAACACATGCAGCTCACACGTCTGCGCTGTGCTTGCTTACTATGTACCTATGATTGGCTTATCTATGGTGCATCGCTTTGGACACCATATATCTCCTCTGCTACAAACCATGATGGCCAATGCATATCTCTTCTTCCCCCCTGTCATCAACCCCATTGTCTATAGCATTAAGACCAAGGAGATCCGATGTGCCATGGTCCAAATGCTGTCAGAGAAAAGGCTCAGAGTTTAGTTTAAGGTCAAAGTGTAAAATGGGGGTTGTTTCGTTGGTTTCTATAATCACCGGGCATCCTAGCTCAGTTATATAACTGATGTCAGCTTAAAACCCTGTGTCCAGGGGCTGGAGAGATAACTCGGCAGTTAAGAGTACTTAATCCCCTTACAGAGGGAGTTTGATTCCCAGCACCCACATGAGGCAGCTCACAACCACCTGCAACTCTAGTTCCAAGGGAATCTGATTCCTCCAGCCTCTGTGGGCATCTGAACTCACAGACACACACATACATACATAATGAGAACAAAAATAAATCTGAGAAGAAACTGTGTCTTACAGGACCATAGTCTGGTAATAAACTGGAGTAGAATCCAAGTAGGCATGGATTGTGTCAATAATATCCTATAGCATGTTATGTGATATGCATGCCTTGAAAACCTGGAACAGAAATGCAAGAAAGGTTATTTTTTAAAAATATTGCATTCATCGGGTAAGAGAAACAGGGGTGTTGGGCTCCTGATGTTGAAGAACAAGAAAGTGAAGACTTGCATCCTTTGGAAATCCTGAATTCCACACTAGGTGAATTCCAGGTAGCTCAGAGGAAGTTTCCCATAAAGGTTCTGATGTTTCATTCAGCCAGTTTCACCAAGGTCCCAAATCAGTGTTCCTTAAACGTTTAAAGCATGCTCATTATACAAAATTCTAAAGTTCTCCAACTGAGATGCAGAAATTTTCCAAAAAGCAAGCTTTATGTTCATTGATAATTTCTCTCTCACTGGAGAGTGCTCTTCAGATACTTGAAATAATATGAAGAGTTTATAACCTTATTTGCAGGGAAAGATTTTTGAGAGGAAAATATATAATAAATAATTAGTTTAGTGATTTCTCACAAGTCTGAGGTAGCATTAACATAATTTTATTCTTCAGACATAAAAGACTGGTGCTTCCACTTAGGAAGCATCTTACAAATGTATGGAACCAAAAGCCACTATTGGAATCTAGCTGAGCCAAACTACAAAGTAAGGAACTATTAATATTTAACATACGCCAACTGAGCAGGAACTCAGGAACCTTGATCCCATAAGAATTCAGTAAAGCAGAATGTACTGAGCACAATCGTAGAGCATAAAGACTCTAACAACAAAAGAGACGTGGCCCTTTCACGTGTACAGCCAAGGAAGAATTTTTTACCCTATATTCTCCATCTCTGCTAAACTGTGAACTTCTTGGCACAAAGTTTAGAACCATTTTTTAACCTTTTAATGCCCAATACACAAACAAATAATTTCAATATGAATTTGAAACATTTGAAATGTTTGTTTTCACTTTGCGTAGTAAGGACAAGGATGAGTAACAAATGCTTCATGCAGAAGTTACTTCTGTGACCTGTCCTCCAAGTTCCCTACTTGACATATCTGTACAGACTTTGATCTGGGACTTTAGAGTTGTCTAAAACTACAGTCTAGGCAGCAGAAGCCTGAAGAAAACAATGGCTTAGAATTATAAGGAGAAATCAAACAGGCAAGCCCCCAGGAAGACCTTCCCATAGATAGCCAGAGAAATAAAAGGGAGGTTATTTCATGGGACAAGCAAAGAGAAGGTATATCCCAAGAATGTGGAAAAAGCCATTAAACAGCTAGAGGCACAGAGGAGATGATAATCTCAGGTTGTCAAACAAATTAGCATAAAATGTAAATCTTACCAACTGTTTGCATTTCCAAGTTTGCCAGCTGCAAATTCAGGTCCCCAATTATGGGTTCTCCAATATCTACAGCTGTGGAAAACTTGAAGATCCCAAATGTATCCAAATGTCAAACATGTCTACTTTTAGTCTACATTTCAATTGTTATTGCTCCAACCACTTCAGTTTATATACTTGCTTTTAGGAAAATATTTATGCATACACAATACCTTGTTAACATGCTGGGCCTTCAACAATGTAAGCAAAAGAAAGTTATACAATGAACATTAAACAGCTGCTAATTATCACCCACTATGCAGAAACACAGTCTAAATAAAGTTGCACAGTGAGGAGGGATGTAGTTCAGTTGTTATTTACATAAGTTCTACCATGTATATGATAAGCTTTGACATTTATTTTTATATCCATATATTTCATCTGATGAATTCTGGTACATTTTACTTATCAGAACTTGTTTATGTTTCCAGTTCATGAATATCCGCTTCTATATTTGTAGTCTTATTAATAGGACTATAGTCTTCAAATACTTGGAGCCCATAGGGGACATTCTCATTCAAATCAGAACAGCAAATTTTGCCTTGTGGGCTATCGCAAGGCTTGACAGGCCTTAACATATGTGACAGAGTACATTACCTCTGGAGGAGGTGAGCTGTAAAGAGGCTTACAGATAGGGAGGAGGTCTAAACATGACCAAAATATATTGTATGAAATTTAACTTATTCATTTCTTTGTGTGTTGTTTTGGTTGGTTGGTTTTCATTTAATTTAGCTTTGGAGGTAGCTCAGGCTGCCCTGAAAGTCATGAGCACCCTGCCGTCTTTATCCTGAGTGCTGAAATTATAGGTGTGCAATATCATGCCAGCTAAGCAACACCTTCCTTCCTTCCTTCCTTCCTTCCTTCCTTCCTTCCTTTCCTTGAGATAGGGTACCCTAAGTTGACCTGGAATTCACTATATAGCCCAGCCTGGTCCAAAGTTCACAACCCTCTTGCCTCATCCTCCAGAGTAGGGGTTTACAGGCATGCAGCATCCAATCCCATTAATGTACATTCTTTTTTCCTATTCTGTGAGAAAGGATCTCACATTGTATCCCTAACTGGACTAGAACTCAATATGTAGAACCACATGAAATTACAAGCATAAGCCACCATGCCTGGCTCTAATGTTATACTTCTTTAGAGACTATTTATTGGTCCTTTTATTATAAGTTATAATAACAATAATGAACTTCTGTGTCCATCATCTTCTTCTCCCCATTGCTTTACTTAAAACTGTTTTATTATAGAAATATTCAAATATGTATGGAAAGAATAGTAAAATAAATTCCTTGTTAGTTCTTATTCTCCCTTTCAAGAATTACTATACTATCAATATGGTTAATTTTTTGCCAATTTAGCAGTGAAGTGGATAGATGTAAAATTTGGCATGTCATTTTAGATTACATTTTTTGGGGATTAACTGCAAAAGCTGAAGTAAGAAAATATATAACCATGCCTCCCAAAGTCCTCCCCTCTCTAGTGCTGTTTTCTATTTAACCTTGTCATTTTCAGGTACATATCTTTACACTCTGTCCCGCACTCATATGATCTTCTTCCTGGAGCAGTGGTATTGGCGAGAGGTGAGAGATGAAGTGTTTATGGATTAAGAATGGCTCCACATAGCCAAGGAGAGCAGGTGACAGGTGAACTCAGAAAGCCAAACCACATGTGAAGGACTTTCAAGGATGGAAGAGAGTCTCTCAATAGCTGATGGTGGTTGCCAGCTAGGAAAAGGGGAATGTTTAAATTGAGAGGGGGGGGAGAGGGGGAGAGAGAGAGAGAGAATATGCCTGTGTGCTTAGGTCATGGCAGAAAGGGGACAATGAGAACAGAGGAAAAGATCTTGATGGGAAGGACAGAGGGAAGGAGAGGAATGGGGTACATGTGACATGAAAGGGGCACTCTGCGGGGGAGGAAGGGAGGGTACCAACAAGGAGGGAACAGATATGGGGACAAATACGAAAATACCATAATGAAACTCGTCACTTTGCATGCTGGGTTGAAAAATTAACTTAAAAAAATAAAGGCAAGTATAATGAAAAGTTCAAAACTCCTAGGCCAATTGTCCTCAAGAGACACTCATCAGAGCTCCCTCACACTTAAGCAGAAAACCAAGCTTCCTGGGGAAGAAATAAAGTGCATCCTGTTCTGCAGCTGGTCCCAGCAGACCATGGTGAAGGGAAGACCCACTCGCCTCATGGCTGTGATTTCTGGGAGATTTGGACACTTTCCCCACTCTTTAGGTCACATCAACTCTGAGTTTGATGGTGATAATGCCGATGTTAAAAAGCAGCTCATCTCCAGCTGTGGTTAGGTTAGTTCTTCCCAAAACCAGAGGCAGGAGAAAACTAACAATCACTGAGACAACATCTTGATATAATGTGGGCAAGACCCTTCCCACTTCCTCTCACAAGATCTTCCCACTTGAAGTAGCCCTTAGCTCAGTTTCAGGCACACTCAGAATACCCGAGGACAGCTGTGTTTGTTGCCAATATTAGCTTTTCTTTCTCAAACAACTTTATTTCTTGTCTTCACTTATTCTCTGTTTTCTTTTTGGGAGAAACTATTTCTTTTTAAAAGATATTTTATTACCATTGTGAATATAGCGAAAATCTTTGTATAGATTGGAGAATTTGGAAAGGGCGTGAATGGCAAACTCACATTATAGGTACGGTGATAATTTCACATTATCACTGAAGTTTGGTAGTGCAGTTTTCTCAATAAATAATATTGACCAATTATAGTAGACATAAAATTGTTAATTTATATCCTAAGATATAATTACATATTTTGTTTGAGAATTATATATATGTATATATCAGTTTAGTTATTACAGTATTTTCTGTTTCATTTTTTTAACTTCCAGACTGTGATTTGTATCTTTAGAAGATCAACTATGGCATAGGTGAAGGCACACTGATTTGCAGAAGAATATTAGAACAATATTGAAAACCTCTTGGTGCCTGGGAATGGCAGAAGTCCAACATCAAGGTCTGAATTCCCAGGACTGTGTGTGGAGTGAGGACCACAGTTGGCCCTCAAGGGAGGTAGGATGTCCATTCTAAGAGTCAGTCCTTCCAAGACCAGAGTCTGTAATTACAAAGACCTCCTATGTCCCCTGCAAAATAGGCAAAGCCATTGCCATAGGCAAGGTAAGACTTGGGGTGGGGGGTTGTAGGGAATGGATCTACTCGGAGAAGGCTGAAACTGCTGCCCAACATTAGGAAGCCTTCCATCCTCTACTCTGTTCCACCATTAACCTACCACCAGGGGATGTAAAATCTACGGTTCAGTGTAGGGGACCAAAGCTCCAGAGTCACGTGAGTGGACCCATGATCCGGCTCACAAGAAGGAACCAAGGCTCCATGATCTTTTGAAGGGACCACAGTTCAGGCTCACAGAAGGAGACAAGCGCTTCAGCTCCTGGGACAGTAAGGTAGCTCCTGCTCACAGGGGTAGGACAGATGGAGGGTTTGGAGATGGGGAATTGGGAGTCAGGGAAAACCACAGTCCATCTCACAGGAGGGGACCAGAATTCTGGTTGGTCGGGAAGAATCACAACTCTAGTTCACAGGAGGGAACCTCAGCCCTTGTTCATAGGAGGGGACCACAACTCTGGCTGTCAGGACTGGACCCCAACTCCAGCCCTTGGGAGGGGACCACTACTTTGGGGTCACATTTGGGGACCTCAGGTTCAGATTCATGGGATGGGACCACAGCTCCAGGTTCACAGGGGGCAATGTCAGGCCCAGGCTCACAGGATAGGGCTGCAGCTCTGCTCCGTGAGAGGGAAACACAGCTCGAGGCCCATGGGAGTCAACCACAGTTCCAGGCTGTAGTGAGGAGAGCGCAACTTCAGGCTCATGAGAGACAATCACAGTTGCAGGTTCCCAGGACAGGCCCGTGGCTCCAAGTTCACAGAAAGGGACCCCCAGCGTCAGGCTCATGGGAGGCTAGAACAGTCCCAGGCTCTCAGAAGGAGGGAGGTCACAATTTCAATTACTCTAATTCTGCTATTTTCCTATCTCCATTGCTCTATGCACACAATTACAGTTGTGTCTGAGACAGAACCCTTTGGCTTCTGTGCAACAAACAGAGGCAACAGTTGTTTGCTAGCTTGAACATCTCACTAGGAAGACATCAGTGTGGAGAAAACCACCTTTCGCTTTTGCTCAAGGACACAGATGGATCACATGGTTTGTTTTTGTTTTCATGATCAAGGTTCTAGTAGGCTTTTCTTGGTAACCGTGGCCTTCACATTTTCCTCCCTGGCCAAGGGTAGCTAGTGATGAGAAACCTTCTTACCGGGAGTCTTTGCCAAGAGTCACCACTGCCACCACTTTGGCTCTTCGGGCATTTCCTTTCTTTATTGCCAAGTTCTTTATTGCCTGCACCCAGCTTGTCACCTCATGATGATGATGGCCCCCCAACCATGAGTGTGCAGCTCAGTGGCCACCTGAAGGCCCACCCATCCCCTGGCAAGAGAGGCATACCAGGGCACAGCACAGTGAGGTACTCACAATCGCCTCCTAGATGCCCCTGCCACCTGGCCCCAAGCCCCAAGCAAGGCAGCGAGGACCCCTTCCCTTGCACGTCTTCCGACCTCACATTTTATAATAACTTTAAAATATTTTATCTCTGCCTTAATCTTGCTTTTACACGTTGGTAGAATAAGAATTCCCAAGGTTTGGATGCTAAGGTTTCCTGCTTCTTGTGTGGATGCCTCTTCCAACAACAGACCAGCTTCTTGATTCTCTCCCTTGGGACCTAAAGTCTCAGAGCACAATTTTCATATCCCACAAAGATCCTAGAAACATCTCCCCAGTGGCCTGGGGTTTATTCAAGACCATATAAACCACATTCATCCACACGACAGAAAACAGAATCCAAAGAGCACTGAAAAGAACACAGAGAGCACTCAGGTGAGGCTTGACTGTTCCAGACAAGGGCAACAAGGTTGGAGGCAGATGTGACATATAGACGGGAACTGAGCAGGTACATTTCAAAATATTCCTAAAATTAGGGAGAGAATTAAGCAAACCCCATTAAGAGGTATGCTGGAGGGAGATGTGGCAGGTAGAAAACCGGAAGCAGAGATTCATCACACAGTCCCACTGCATGCTAGGAGCACCCCAGGTGCCCTTCCTGCCTGCTCAGGGCATTCTTGTGGGATGTTAAGTATCAGAATCTTGCCCTGGGGGTTGGCCTTTCCTGGGTGGTATCCCTGTTGTTCCTATTTCCATCATCCTTTCTGCCTTGCATAAGGTTAATCAAATGTCTTAGGATGAATCCGGCTCAAAGGAAACATGAAAGTAGGTGAAAACGATGAATAGGAGCCAGTGGGAATATGGAGGAGCTTATGCATTCAGGTCAACCTGCTGGTAAAGAAATAATTTCCTCGGTGTTTTCTGGTTCCTTAATCTAGTCCTTAGCACACAAGAATGAGCCATAAAAATAAAGAAGCAGGACTGGGAAAGGCAAGAAGATCTAAGCAAACTATCGAGTAAGGAGCACAGGCTTAAACCCCGCCCCAACCTGGTGAGGGTACTCATGAAATTAACCCATCAGCAGAGTGACTTGAGAGACCTGTAGAAGACTGAGTCCTGCCAGGTTTTTACCTATACCAAGTCTGATTGTTTCCACTCTCCCTTCTGTCCTGGCTTCTGACTGTCTTGGTTTCTTTCTCAACAACACTTTCCCACGGACTTTAGGTCTGTCCTGAGTTCCTATAACTCCCACACGTGTCCATGGATACTCACACACACACACAAACACAGTACTCACTTTCAGTAAGTTCACTATCCCCTAATACTGTACTAGTGTGTGGGTGTGGGAAGGGGGTTTCTCTTGCTCACAGCCCCTTTGCCAACAGAAGATACCTCTTTCCCTCCAGAACCCGATTCTCACCACCTTTCTGCCTCCGTAACCACCACACCTGCACCTAGCCCCACATTCAGAGGGCTGCTACCGAGGATGCACTCACTGAGCAGTCCCAACATATCTTGTCTTCTATCTTAATGCTTTCCCTGTCCTTTCAAATTTCTACTCCCGCAGAGCAGAGAGTAGATTGCTTTCACCAAGACCTCTTGACTACAAATCACATTTTCTCCCAAATGCAGAGTCTAGACATATGTATCCTTATGTCTATATGTGTGTGCATATATGCATGTGTGTACACATGTACCTGTGTACATGATATGGAAGCAGAGGAACAAGAGAAGGTACAGTGGTGAAAAGAAAGACAAAGAACCACACTGTCTCTTGTGTGGAATGTGTATGGGGACTATTTAGGGAGATGTGATCAAGGAGTGGGAGGAGAGAGGGTTTTAAAGGAAGGTGGAATACAAGAAAGTGTGATAGATACATATATAAGAAAATGTCTTAATGAAATCCATTATTTTATAGTAACTTTAAATATAAAAGAAATATCAGCTTCTAAATCCACAGAGGATCTGTGAGCTTTCAGGGCTAAGTTAGCTTTTCTGTAAAAGCATTCAGTAAAATTTCTTTTAACTGAATAGACAAAAGACCTCCTGGTTTTTCTAAGAAAAACTATTACTTCTTTCCACACTTAACGTCCTTCTTTATTGAAAATGATAGAATGCAGCCATGCAGTTGTTAATTGAGGTAAAACGGTAGCATTCTAGGGCAGGGCGGGCTCTGTGAATGTCACTCTTGTCTGCTGCTTTCTGCCAGCCTGAGTGGAAAGTTTATGATACAGACTGTTTGAGTTCCATCCAACCATAGCATCTGGAAACATTTTGTAAGGACACCTGGATAAATCATCGTGATGCTTGCGGTAGACAATGCATGGGCTATATAGATAGAAGATTAGTCACCATGGGGAATGGAGTGAAAATATTCACCGTTATCACCACAGTTATCTTGTGTTTGTGATGTATCTGGAAATCACACTGGAAGCCGGTCCTCTTGGTTTTCAAGAACTCTCTCCAGGTGGCCCTTCACTTTCAGTATTTTTTATTCTGGTCAAGGTCAACTCTGTCAACTCATCACATGAATCTTTCAAAATCAAGTATGTTTCCCTCTTAATATTTAAACTAACCAACTAAAACAAACTGAAGTATGAAATCAGAGGGAATCATCACACATGTAAAAAAGAATCGTTATGTGTCTACAGAAAAAGCGAAAGCTGCAGGAACCCAAACTCTAGTCCAGAGTGCACAGAAACACAGCCAGTAACTGACTGAGGCATCAAGCTAGACAGCCTCATGGAGCCACCACGCTGTGCACTTTTCCTTGGCTGTCATCTTACTCTTGAACCGAGCTTGGGTAATTAAAATTTTACTAATGACCAGACTCCTCTCTAATTAGCATGTATACTATTTAGAATGTTTGATAAGTTATTAAATACTCAGTTCTATTAATGAAGACCATTAATATTCAGAGCTTACAAACCTTAGACAGGGCCTCTTATCTTGATTTATGGTTTACGGACATTCTAATTCCCACTATTTAATTGTCTGCCGGTAGTTCTCACTGGTCTCTAATTTCTTTAAAATTTTGGCCTTCTTCTTACATTTTATCAGTACATATTTAATTATATTTCTTTTAATTGAACAGATTTTTCTAGGTTTCAAATTAGATTAACTACAGGAAATCACATGAATATTTTAAACTCTTCATTTTCCTAATTTAAGTAAGTCCATTTTTTGTATTTCATTTCTTTTTTGTATTTCCCCATATTTTATGTTGTTGTTGCTGTTGAAATTCTTAAGTGATTTTTCCCAGGATTATTCATTTAACATTTGTGGATATTTTAAAAGGTAACAGCTGAAGCACTCTGTGAATTCTAAGAAATCAAGTACCGTTATGTCCTAACGAATACATTCACACCTTTCATTCTCAAAAAAAGTCTAAAAATTAATAATCATTCAGCTGTTATTAAATTTCAAGAAAACAATGCATTTATCCCCTAGGGGACAACATAGTCCCCCTTTGAGAACACATAGTCTACCAAAACTCCAATGTTTCCCATTAATTCACCCTTCAGACCAACTTAACTTTGCTTCTCTCCCCACCACTCTACTCACGTGTCTTTCCTGGAGGTTCATGGGTGACCTTCAAGTCCCTAAACCGAATGGCTGTCTTTCAGCACTGATGCTGTTGACTATCGGTCCATCGGTGAGCTGTATACCTTTTAGTTGCTGGCCCTTGATTTTAATTTTTTTTCTTTCTCGTCTCTGAAAAGTCCTTTGCAATCCCCTTTGCTTTTCTTACACAGGTACCTGATTGCTAAATTTTATATTCCTTATAAATTTATCTAAACCTATCTCCCTTCCTTCCTTCCTTGCCCTAACTTCTTGTCTTAATTATCACATCAATCCTAGATCCTCAGATTCCTGCAGGATGATAAACACTCCCGTGACTCCTGTCTTATTGGAATTATTTATCATCCACCTGTTTGCCGATTTCTTATGGACTATTCCTATGAATACTGACCGGTGACGTCTCCCTCAAAATCTTCTCCTACTCTCGTGTTCCGTAAAGAAAATAGTTATCGTTATAATCTACACAGTTGCTCAAACAAAATTCTTGAGAGTCAGATATCTTTCCCAATTTTAATGCAAAGTCATCTGAGTAAAGAACATAAACTAGTCAGAAAAATCTTATCTTTCTGTCACAGCAAGCAGAACATAAAAAAAAAAAATTTAGGTTTACTTATTTGGAATTTATTTTAAATTTAAATCGGTTTTAGTTGGGAAATATATATATGCATGTGTAGGTATATAAACACAGATACAAGGCTCATCAAAGTGCATATACCAGAGGGGCAGAGGAAATATAAAGCCAAGTTTTAGTGCATAGCAGGAGGCATTTTCTGTCCTTTGTTTTCCATTGCTGTGATTAAAAATAACTTGGAGGAAAGGGTTTATTTGGAGTACACTTCCACATCACAGTTCATAATTAAGAGATGCCAAGGCAGGAATTCAAGCAGGATCTTGATGGGAGCTGAAGCAGAGACCGTGGAGAAGTGTAGTTTACTGGCAAAAGCAAAGTCCAGCAGTGTAGTTCCAGTTTGGGCACCTTGGACAGAATCATGATCTCTGGCTCCAAAGGGCTTGGGAAGATCCACCTCTCCAGCTCTGCAGTCCATAGCACATGTAGCTTGCCTGATAGGCTGAGGCCAGCTCCACTCCATACCTGCCACTGTCCTTGGTGGTCATCACATAGTCATGGTGCCTCCAATACACTGAGTCACCACTGCGACTGTGAATGCACCGCACCAGGGGTCTCTCCTGGCCTCACACAGGGCCAAGTCTCAGCCACTCCGTCAATTCTGCATCTTTCAAGCTTTCCCCACCAATGCCACATGTGAGACTCTTACACACTACCAAGTTCTGCCTTCAGCTTGTGCAAAGAGCCTCAGACTCCCTTCTAACCACAGTTTCTGTGGGTTGACCCTGAAGAAACAATTCCTAGAAGATTTCACTTCAGTGATGCTGGTCTCTTATTAATCACAGCTAATTTTTCAGCTTCAGATAACCTAAATCAATTGTTCCAGTAAAGTACAAAAGGTTCTCACTTCCAGAAATTCTTAATACAAAGTATCACAAGAATGGCCCCAGTAGTCTTTGAAGGACTCTCAAACTCCCCACTGAAACTTCTCAGGCCAAGCCTCCATCATCTGCATTTCTCTCAGTACTCTTCCTTTCCAAACCTCCACAGAACAACTCACTAAGCTCCAAATACTCAATGGCTTTTCTAGCCCAAAGTTCCAAAACTTCTACAACCCTTCCAAAACAACATGGTTAGGTCTACAACAGCAATACACCACTCCTGATCCCAATTTTCATCCATGTTAGCTTTCTATTACTGTGATAAAACACTGATCAAAAGTAACTTGAGCAGGAAGGGGTTTATTTGAATGACATTTTCACATCACCATTCATAATTGAGAGAATCCAAGGCAGGAACCATAACCTGACAGGAGCTAAAGCACAGAACATGGAGGATTATTACTTACTACTTACTGGCTTGCTCCTCTGGTCTGTGCTCAGCCTGTTTTCTTATACAACAAAGGACCACCTTCCCAGGAGTGGTCCCACCCACAGTGGGATGGGCACATCACTCAACAATCAAGAGTAATTCCCCAAATGAGGGTTATTCTTTCCAGATATGTCAAGTTGACAGTCATGAGGGTATATAAGGTGAATGAGCTTATTTTGAATAGAAATTTATAAAGGAAGAATCCTCAGCATTCGGCTTCTATTAAATTTCTTATTTGTATATTTCTCTGTAGCAATCTGAAACACTTACTTGTGTCTCAGTTAAATGAGCAATGACTCTCTTGCAGTACCATACTGATACATTCTTAATGTGGAATGAGGAGTCTGCATTTTGCATCCATCAAGTATGTCAGAAGTAACTAACACCACTCACCATCCTTCCTACTTCATCCTCACTGGCATCCCTGGATTTGAGGCCAACCACCTCTGGATTTCCATCCCCTTCTTCTGTCTCTACGCCATTTCCATCGTGGGAAATACCACCATCCTCACTGTCATCTGCACAGAGCCATTACTCCACCAGCCGATGTACCTCTTCCTCTCCATGCTGTCCCTCACTGACCTGGGTCTCACCCTCACCACACTGCCCACAGTCATGCAGCTCCTCTGGTTCAACATTCAGGAAATCAGCTTTGAGGCCTGCTTTGCCCAGTTCTTCTTCCTCCATGGATTCTCCTTTATGGAATCATCTGTTCTGTTGGCCATGTCCTTTGACCGCTATGTGGCCATCTGCCGGCCCCTCCACTATGCCTCCATCCTCACCAATGAAGTCATCGGTAGAATTGGGTTGGCCATCATTTGCCGCTGTGTCTTGGCCGTGCTTCCTTCCCTCTTCCTGCTCAAGCGCCTGCCCTTCTGTCACTCCCGCCTTCTCTCTCATTCCTATTGCCTTCACCAAGATATGATTCGCCTGGTCTGTGCTGACATCCGGCTCAACAGCTGGTACAGATTTGCTCTGGTCCTGCTCATTATTGTACTAGACCCTCTGCTCATTGTGCTTTCCTATGCAGTCATCCTGAAAAATATCTTGAGCACGGCCACTTGGACTGAGAGACTCCGGGCCCTCAACAACTGTCTGTCCCACGTGCTGGCTGTCTTGGTCCTTTATGTCCCCATGGTTGGAGTGTCTATGACTCATCGCTTTGCCAAGCATGCCTCTCCACTGGTCCATGTTCTCATGGCCAATGTGTACCTGCTAGCACCTCCTGTGATGAACCCCATCATTTACAGTGTGAAGACCAAGCAGATCCGCCAGGGAATTACTCGCCTCCTCTGGCAGAGAAAAGTGCACTAAAGTCTGAACTTTATATATAAAGAAGTAGTTATACTTATGTAACATGGAGTTGAGAGTAAAGATCATTGTCGTAAAATTATAAATAGCAAAGCTGAGGGAAAGAAGAGATGCATGAAAAGATACTTCCAACTGACTCGGGAGACCTTATTGCATGCCTAGCAATTGGAGGAGCTAATTTTGTGCCTAGAGAGATGGCTCTGTGATTCAAAGCACTGGCTGCTGTTACAGCAGACCTGGGTACAGTTTCCAGCACCCGTATGAATGCTAACAAGTATTTCTACCTCCAGTTCAAAGGGATCGACACCTTCTTCTCACCTCCACAGACATTGCATGCATATGGTGCACTTAACAGACATGCAGGCAAAACACTCATACACAGAAAATAAAAAAATAAATTTTAAAAAGTTTAAATAGTCAATGTTTGGTCATTTTAGAGAAAGGGTCTCCCTTTAGCACAGCTGACCTCACTGTGTAGACCAGGCTGGCCTCCTTCTCTCAAAGATGCACTGCCTCTACCTCCTGAGTCCTGGGATTAAAGTTGTGTTCCACCATACCCAGTGTAAAATATAATTTTTTAAAAGAGATTTGCAGTTCTCTAATCATGAAAAAAAAAGCTTTTAAAATATAAAGGCTTTTCTTTGTTCTTCTAAGTGTTTTGAGTATATGGAAAAGTATATAATTTTGCTTTATAAATGCAAAAACCTTTTAAATGCTTGAGAATGCCTACTGAAGCTGTAACCTTGCATGCCCCTGTAAATAATCAGTAAAGTCAATATTAACATCTAATTGAACACAAGTACATATATAACCTCAACTTATACTTATGAAAGAAAATATTCATAAACTAAGAGACCATGTTGAAGAAAGAATAAAATATGCATGTTAGCACTGTATGGAAAGACAAAGGAACACTAAGTATCAAAAGCCAAAGTATAAATAGTTTAAACACTAAGAGCTTTTAAAACCAGGAGTTTGAGGAACAAATTTCTCAACTTCTCATACAGAATTCACTTAAACTCTGGAGAAAACACAGATTCCAAGTTTGAACCCTGCTGAATAAAGACAGTAGACAAAAAGTATGAATATCCTAGCATGTGGGTATGGTCCAGTGCTCAGTGGAAACAGAGAGACTACTGTAAGTGCTCCAGATTAGCCTCATCTTGTCAGCTGTCTCCAGATGGATCTTGCTTGTTCTGTTTGGAGCCTTTGCTTTGCCATCATGGTATGTTAATCAATGAGAGTGAATAGAGTTATTTAACGTTTGGAGTTGGTTTCTTTACATGAAAAATGTGTGCAACAGCTCCATAAGGAACTTGGATAAACACTAAATGGAAAACCTGTGTAAACTGCCTTACAATCTCACATTTGATAGAGAAACATGGGTACAAAGCAGTGACATTGCTCATCAAGACTAAATCATACCAGTAATGCAGAAGGACTGAGGCTGACAAGAGGCTTTCAAGGTGAAGAGACCACTATTTTGAGTGTAGCCTTCTCTTATTTCCTTCCTTTAGTCACATTCTATGATATTTCAAAACATCTGTTGAGGGAGGGTGGGAAGAAGTGGGCAAACGCTTGCTAGTGAGGAATTCGATGAGTGAATAGGTTCACAGGAACTGGTGACAGAAGGAGGCATGACAAACACTTCACTCGGATAGACAAAATAATTACCCATAATACTGTGAGCCAGTTCTGAAGCGATGATACATGTACAGTCAGCAGTTAGTTAAATGAATTGTACAAAGTAAGAACCGAGCTTGAGTAACAGATTGCAAACATACAAGGGGAAATTATTTGAAATTTTCCTGGGTTCAGAGTTGGAGATACCAGTATGAAACAATTTAAGCTTCATAGAAATGACTAAAAGTAGTTCACTAAAAATGATCCATGCGTGTTCACATTTTTATTTTTTTATTTTTTTATTTTTTTAACATGGTTTAGTCATCTTCTGACAGCATAACTGAAAGCCATGATACTATTTAACCTTCCTTTCCACAGTCTTACTTCTCAGAGAGAGGTGAGGGAGGGATAGGAAGGACAGGGTGAAGAAAGGGATGGAAAGGAGAAAGAGAGAAAGGATGTAAGGGACAGGAAAGATGAAAAGCAAAGCCTCTGAGCCTTTCAGATCTTTCCATGATATTTTATCTCTCAGCATGCAAAACTTTCTGAGATATCACTCTAACTGCTGGAAATGTTGATATCAATTCTGATGAGAAATAACATCAATAACTGAGCAAAATATTGCCAGATAAACGGAATTAATTTTGTTGTTTTCAAAGAACTGCAACAGAATCCAGTGAAACCATCACGTGGAAAATCACTAAAATATTTTTGATAACAGTTCAGCATGTGCAATGTCTGATTTAATTGCAAATGCATTCAATAAGCAATGACTCTGAGCAGCTAAAGAGCAATTATGAAATCATCTGTTATCAAAATTTTCAGTATTAACATTCATAGTAAGATGAGAATGTAAAATAGGATAAAATTCATGACGAACTGTGTCATATTTATTAATAAATACCTACTTTTATGTACAAGAAAACACATTCATCTCATTAAGACAGGTTTCTACTTAGATTTTGCATTTAATGTATAAATTTCTAATTCTGTTGTTTTTATAAATTATATACTACATACTGGAAATAGATTTTAGAAATGGTGTAGGATAGCCATTTTGAAAACACCTTATTTAAATGTGCATATATACCTTATCATGTGTCTTTATGCTAGGACAAACATTAAAATAATTGGAGACACAAAAATATCTTACATGGTCAAAACTTTGATGGAGAAAAAGTGAAAAACTGAGCTAGAGAAAATAAATGTATTGAGAGCAGTGCTCTGAATTCGTCTTGCTCCTCTTCAAAACACCTAGCATGAAACCATAGCTCTAGAATAATTGCAATCAAAGATTATGAATTCAAGAGTAATGCAGACCCCCTTGGGTGACTCAGAACAATCCCTTCTTACAGGAGAACAAGGTGGCAATTTCCTGTCGAATTGGCCGGGCCTTCACACTGTATACACTAGGATTAAGCACTAGTGCTACAAAGAGGTAGATGCTTGACATGAGTGTGTGGGCCCAGGTGACGCATGCCTGGCAACGGATGCATCACAGACACACCAATCACAGGAACATAGTATATAATAAGCACTGCACAGATGTGTGACACACATCTGTTCAGTGCTTTCCTCCGACCCTCCCCAGAAGCAGTGCCCATCACTGTGTAAAGAATGAGCACATATGAAACCACAATGAGCAGTGAGTCCAGTCCGAAAGTGGCTAGAACAACGACCCAACCCAGGATGCTGTTGAGCCTAGTGTCAGCACAAGGCAGCTGGGTCAGGTCTGAGTGGAGGCAATGGGAGTGGGAGAGGATATTTATGTGACAATAGGGTAGTTGCTTCAAAAGAATTGGAAGTGGGGCCATGAGTGCCACACTCTTCAGTGTAGTACCCAGACCCGTGGAGACGATCTGAGGCAGAGTCAGGATGGCTGTGTAGCGCAGTGGGTTGCAGATGGCTACAAAGCGGTCATAACTCATGGCCAACAGGATTCCAGACTCCATGCCTGAGAAAGTGTGAATGAAGAACATTTGGGCCAAGCAGCCATCAAAGTCAGTTCTGTGGGCATCAAACCAAAGAATGCCCATAATAGTAATGTAGACACAGAGACGCCCACCTCAGTGCTGCCCAGCATAGAGAGGAACAGGTACATTGGCTCATGGAGGGCAGAGTCTGTCTGCACTGCGGCCGTGATTAGGCTGTTACCCACGATGGCTTCTATGGACATAGTGAAGAAGGGAATGGAAAGCCAACTGTGTTGGGCTTTCAGTCCTGGAATGCCAGCCAGGAAGGCTGATAGGAGGTCAAGACTTTCATTACTTTCTGCTCCCATGACGCCAACAGCACAGATTAGTCTTCCCCTATATTTGAAACAAACTGAAGTTAACGCATACCTTTTGAGTCACACCTTAGTACCTACCCAAAAGGTTGAAAAAAAGAGGTGGAAAGGTAGTACACAGAGTAAAGCAACAGACCCTCTTTGCCTTTCCTCTTGGTCTCCTGAGTCGCCAGCTTTACATGTTGCATGTCATAGAGATATTTCAGTTTGCCCAATCTTATGAGATTGTTTTGTTTGTTTATTTATAAAATAAAGGGATACAATTCTCCTATTTGAAAGTAAGGAAATTAGGAAAAATTAATATTGCATTCTTGTTTCTGATTTCCTCTAGGACTAAGCGAGGGTAAATACCGCCTGACTTAGGTTAGCGCCATCACCGAGCCGAGCTTTTACACTGTCACTGTGAATTTGCAAAGACCAGAGCACTAGGGAAGTGGTAACCTCCATGGGTCCCCATTCTACCCCAAGGTGGAAACAATGTTCTGAATAAGTTGAGTCTAAGTTTTGGAAGGCTGAAAAAGAGAGAAATCTGAATGTAGGCAACAAAGGAAACTAATGTTCAGGATTCAAATCTAATGTACAAGCCAACACGGAGTAGGAAAACAGAGTTCAGATACGCTATTTCAGGGCATAGTGTCCAGCTGTTGTTTTTAAGTCTTCTGTGATGAATGCAGTGTTAAATACCAAGATTCATTATGTCTTATTCTTGTCATTTTACAACGACAGTCTTTTTAACTACATGAAACTTGGAAGGACATCTCAACTCCACCTACCACCTCCCTCTTATTTTGGAATACCTTTCCTTCTTCATTCTGGACTGCAGTCTCACAGTTCCTTGTGGTCCATCGTCTACTGGTCTCACTTTTCAACAACCTCCAGCTCTTCAAAATCAACTCAGGTTTGCTCAAGATGCTCAAGAGTATAATCACAAGCGTTGTATAGATAAGGGGATAGTCACCTCTCTGGAGGTCCAGTTAGATCAGTTTGGCTAATGAAAGTCAATATGGTAAAAATATAAGCTACTCAGTACAAAAAGACTAAATCTGATCTTTATATTTTTCTCTTATTTCACATTGCTTTTCATCTGTCTGGCTCTTGGAATATGATACTTGTGCTGATATTGTTTATTGATAAACTCCTCCATGACATTCTGTCATCAAACTGTCACCCAGGCTCAACCTAAATTCTCTCAGTTATTAAATATGTATTGCATTCTGAAACTACTGAACTCATCAGATCTCATTGACATAGAGAGGACTTTCTTCCTTGGGCTTAAATAATCCTGAAAACACTTATCTTAATTTGTTGGCATATGTTTATTTGTGTATTTGTTAGTTTAAAATCTATAATGTTTACTAGATTGAAAGTCCATCAACAAATGAATGAGTCTGATTTTTCTCCACTAGATACTTAATACTAGGATAACTTTAAAAGACTTACATGCTTAAGAAATCCTGGATGAATGAACAACTGAATATATAAGCATAATCTGAAAATGTCAAGAATAGTGCTTTATGCTCATACTAAATTCCTTCATACACTATCCAAAGAATCTTACTTTTAATTTCTAGTCCACCTTTTCTCTTTCAAGGTAACTGTTGGGTAGTAAATTTAATGGGAATCAACAGTATGCTACACAGCTTACAAGAAAATGACAGCTTTTCATGATACCATTTAAACAGAAATACAAATAATAATTTTCTCAACTCTATCTATATGATATTTTATAGAATTTGGATATTTGGTTAAAAATTACATTCATATTTGGGAAGAATTTTACAGTATCTATAACTTATCAATGATTATTTAGCATTTATAATGTTGCATTAAACAATGTGCTTAAAATTCTTCTCCTTGGGAAAAAGTATTCTATTTTCTTTAAGCCTAACACTTGGGCATAGCTATTGTTCTTTTAATAAATCCATTTTTGATACTTTTGAGTCCACAATAAATAACTTTTAAAAGTTAGGTCATTAATATTTTATATCATTCCTAGAGATTTAAAACAGCAGTGTGTCATATTTATGTTTCTAATGCCTTGCCAAAACAGTCTAATACTGTTTATACTAGTCAAAGAAATGTTCCAAAAACATCCAATTTTTATGTTTTTTTTTCTTTCTTACCCACTATTGACTCTAGGTTTCCATTAACCAAACTTACCTTGGGGTCATTTGGAGTTGTTAACTAATTCTGTACTGGTGATAAAGTATTGAATTGACATAGAGATGTTTTACATTGGTTGGTGGACAAATCTTTAATGAAAGTTTTTGGGAAACTTAACGAAAAGACTTTATAACCCATTTGTAATTATTCTAATGAATTGATGAATACAGATTATACTTTAACTCTGTTCACCCCATCAGACTCTGTGCTCTTAAGGTCACATTTGTGCCTGATCACTCTGTCTCCACAGCATTTCCTATGACTGTGGTTCCAAAATGTGCTTGTGAAAACATAGAGCATGAATGGAAATACAAACATATGAAATGTTCCAGCCATAACTGGAGTGGGTTCAGTCCTGGGTTCTAGAGAGATGGAAGGGCAGCTGCACATCTGAACAAGGTAAGGGGAAATAAGTCACACAGGAGATCTGAATCCAGAAGATGGCATTGGGTCCCCTGGAAATGGTGTTATGGACCGTTGTTAGCTACCATGTGGGTTCTTGGAACCAAATCCAGGTCCTCTGCAAGAGCAGCCAGTGCTCTTAACCATTGAATCATCTCTCCAGCCTCACAGCTGAAAGTTCAAATGGAGAAATAAATATGCCCTGTAAAATGTAAATGAAACTTCCTACACTAGGGTAAAAGACTTCTCAGAAAAGATCCTGGTCCAGGCCTTATACCCCCGGCCATTGATAGCTCTGGCCTGATTCTTATCTTGTGCAAAAACTGATTTATTTTTCTTTTTAGGTTCTATCTGCTTATAAGGCAGCCCTATGTAAATACAAGTTGAGGTAAGGATCAGGATTGGGATGAAAGAGACTCCCACTGAGCTTCCATACTGTTTCTGTATTTAAATTTACCATTATTGGCCATAGCAGAATTACTTATGTTTGAAACTGTTGGTCCTGCAGGAGTTGTCTTATTCCTGAAAATGGCCAACATTTTTTAGTGTGTCAGTCATTCTTTTCCACACTTTTGACAGATATAGCATAGTGTTCATTTTACATTACATTATACTCAGAACTAAATCAGTCTTAGCAACTAGCACGAAGATTTTCACACAGTAGGTGATCCATTGCTAGGCACATCATTTTATTAAGCTAGAAATTATTTTAGTGATCCAAAATGCACAACTACCAAGAGCCGGAGTCCTTTTCTTTGTATTAACATTCCTGGTGCTGGCAGAAAATTCTTAGTCCTCTTGCTAAAGGAGCTCTCCCAGAGTCTGCAGCATTCCTCAGGTCTGAGATTTACGGAAGACCTTGAGGATACCTCTGCGGATCTCCTTGGTCTTCACGCTATAGATGATGGGATTGAGCATGGGAGGTACAAATAGGTAGACGTTGGACATCATGACATGAACAACAGCTGGCGCACTTCTCCAGAAGCGGTGGATCATGGAGACAGCAATTATAGGCACATAAAAGGCTAACACTGCACAGATGTGTGATATGCAGGTGTTGAGTGCCTTAAGCCTCTGGTCCTGAGAAGCAATGGCTAGCACAGCTCTCAAGATCAATGCATAGGAAAGAAGGATGAAGACTGAGTCCACGCCATAGGTGAATATGACCACACAGAGTCCATAGATGTTGTTAACACGGGTGTCGCCACACGCCACTTTCATGAGATCTGGATGGAGGCAGTATGAGTGATGTAAAACATTGCCCTTGCAGAAGGGCAGTCGTTTCACCAGAAAAGGGAATGGGAAGAGGGTTGTGAAACTCTTGATAAGGATGCCCAGGCCCATAGCCAAGATCCGACTGCTGGTAAGCACAGTGGCGTAGCGCAGTGGGTGACAAATAGCCACGAAACGATCGAAGCTCATGGCAAGAAGTATGCCTGATTCCATAAAAGAAAAAGTGTGAATGAAGAACATCTGGACCAGGCAGGCATCAAAACCAACCTGGCGGTAGTTGAAGCAGAAGGTAGCAAGCACGGTGGGAAGTGTAGACAGGGACACTCCCAGATCATTGAGGGAGAGCATGGACAGGAAGTAGTACATGGGCTGGTGCAGAGCGGGCTCGCGAATAACCAGACCAAGAATGCTGAGGTTGCCTGCAGTGGAGATGAAGTAGAGGATGCCGAAAATCAGGGCGATCCAGGTTTGGCCTGGCCGCAGCCCCGGAATGCCCGTCAGCTGGAGTGTGTCTGGCTGGAACGGAGTGCCATTGAGGCTCAGCATAGTAGGCAGACGGGAGAGTGCCGCTAGGGAAGGGACCCAAGTGAGTGAGTTGAGGGAATTCTTCACTTTCTTTCTCACAGATATCCTGTCTCCAACACAAAAGGTCAGAGATACAATGTGTGCGTGTATTTCTGTCTCCTCATTAGAATCTGAGTTCTTTGAGGAATGAATTAATTTCTACTCAGTTCTGTGCAAGGGCCCAACATGCTCTCTTGCATAGGTAGAGCCTATGAAAAGATTACAATCAAGTAAGTGCTTATAAAACGGCCCAGCAATGGGGTAGAAGACAACATAAGCAAAGCTTCTAATCCTCGCCATCGAGTATAGCCTCCCACCATTTCCTCATATACCCCAGAAGTCACACTCTGGGAATTCAAGAGAAAACAAACAGAAAATTAATGACCAAAAATAGGAAAATGGTTCACACCTTTTGGAACTCTCCAGCTGACAACTTAGATAGACGACTTGCAACCACAAAACTTCAGCTTCAGTAACCTGTACCCAGAATTGACCTCACCCTCCCAATGTCATGACCACCTGTGAAATTGTCATCATCAAAACTGTTCTGTCTCTGAAATCTTAAATTCTTTGTATTTGAATCTTGATGTTAGGCTTCTACTTCCTAGTTCTCTTGCTCTCTCATGCTTGGCGGACTTCATGACTGTCCCGTTTTCTTCTGGTCTATTTGTCTATTTACTTTTCCTTCTTTATTTCCTTCCTGATCTACTGCCCTCCTAAAGTTTTCCTGATATCCTTTTCATTTTCTTTGAAATCCACATAGTAAAGCACACAGTTTGAGAAATTCTATAACTAAACCAGCTATGCAAATGAACAAAACCAAAGAAGTAAATGTTTTACTGGAATCAAGATATATATATTTTTACATTTCTTATTATTAAATTTTAACTTGACTAATAATATTTTTATCCAGTCTTACCCACAGTTTTATGAGCAGAAACTTGTATTTCCTTTACCAAAGATCAGCACTTTGCTTTGAAGATTCTGTTTCTTATTGCTCCTTCTAAATGCCTCTTCCATCAGTCCACTGTATAGCTCCTTCAGTCTGTCCTTTTCTGCTTCTTTCTCTTCAATAAACAACTGTGGAGAGAAGCATCCCATAAAAACATGATAACATTCTTCTCTAACTTCAACCCTATGACCCTTCACCACTTTTAGTCAAATTTATTTTTTGAAAATCACTCCTGATGCCAAGGAAGTGGAGCTTGTAATTTATCTGCCTATGTGTCTGCTTCCCCAACATGACTCCGTAATCCCCTGTGTCAGGGGAGCCTGTTGACCCTCCCTATCATTGCATGGTACTGCATAGATCACACCCTCTCCCCCATCCAAGCACATTTCTCCATGGTGATCTCTTTGTCTCTAAATGTTGTAAAGGTATTGCATCCTCCTCATGTATTCCAGCTCTCTGTCAGAGTTAATACTGTTGGTAACACCTTGTTAAAGACTTTTCCCTTTAAGTACACTCCTTTTTGTTTTCTTATACAGCCTCTCTATGTATTCTTTTTCTACAGGATCCTTTTTCTTTATCTTGACAGAAACTCTAAGCAAAAGGAGTAATAGAATGGTGAACACTGAGAAATCATATCATAAAAAGACTTCATTTTAGTCTTCATCCAAAATATCTTCACAATTGTTTTCCATGACACCTGACAGCTCAAAATTAATGGTTCTATTCCAGAACTTCAGCATACTGGTTCCTTACATCCTTTACTGTTTCTGGAGTTTGCATTCTATTCCTAACATCCCTGGTAAACACAATGAAATGTGTTGGTGACTAGAATCTAGAGAATGCAGTCATAACAGTTATAATCCTGAAAGTGTATGGCTGTAGGAAGAAATTCATGCATTTCTTTTGTTTCTCTCTCATCCAGGTGAGAAAGCTAAGCACTCCTTTGAGCTTATTCTCTACAAACTTCTCTCTCCCTCCCATCCCATCTTTAAGATAAATATCTCTAAGAGGTCTTTTCAGATTAGTCTGTACACATTTGCTTTTTATAATTTCTATTTCAAGAATATCTATGAGTTATGAGGAAATGAACAAATTTTTTGTATCTCCAAGAAGTATTGAGAATTCTCCCAAACTACTGGACTAAACCCCCACCTGACTTAAGCTCTGATGTGCAAACTGAAGCAGGCCTAGTTTCGAAGGGTATGCTTCATCTAAGCTCCAAATCTTCCTGACTGGAAAGCGGCTCTAAAAACTTCCAACAAAAAACAATGCCCACTGCCCTCAGTTGCTTTTCTTTGCTTTGTCTATGGGGTACCGGTCAAAGTTTCCCAAATGTAATCCATATGGGAAGAAGGGCCAAAAGACACACCACAGCCTATGTGAGCATGCACATACACAGAGCCTCTCTAACATGACAGAAAACAGACATTTCTAGATTTTCACTCATGTACATTCACTACCTCCCATCCATAAAGGGACATAGATACACAGAATCTATCATCTACTCCTAAGATCACACTCAACACTACCATGCCAAAGGACTTAAGAAGACCCATGGGTGTTTACTGGTATTATATAATGTGTTTCAAGTATCTCTCCATGTTTTCACTCTCTTAAACACTTATTCATAATAACACATATATACACACATGGGAATGAAAATGCAGAAATAGTAATAACATCCCCAATAATTATAGTCGTACAATGTACTCGGTATAGAAAACTCAACTACAATGTTGACAGTTTGCTTCTGTGATTATTTTTACAGCTTCTTAGGTACAGTTAGGCACAGGCAGTCATACTTCAAATTACAGGCATTTAAAATAAGAAGTTTGAAGTACCATTAAGAAGACAAAATATAAATCAAATGCATTATCCTCTCAGCCTAATGACAGTAATTTGGAGTTAAGGCATCATTTCTCTATGATCCTGGACGTTAGAGGCTATATATTTGACTCAGATGTAGAGGGTAGGTTTGAGGGTTAGACTTTGCCTAGAATTTCAGTAAAGTCATAGTTGGTGTAAGGTCTGGATAAGGAGCACAGTGGTCATTCTGAGGAAGGAGCACTCACCGGATGGAAGACATCTTTCTGGATGTACCGTGTTGTGGGTCCAGCCGACAGAGCGGCCTCAGCTCATCCTTCTATGACATAATTTATGCATGCCCCAAATCCCAAAACTCTTCTCTTCGTGGAGGAAAGGGGTAATTAGTATAATTGGGAGGGTGGCACCAATGAATAAGAGGGCTGACATAGAGGATTGCTCCCAAGAGAATCTTGCTCTTGTCTACCATGTCCTTGGTGCATTCATCCATCGCCGCGAGTATGATAATCGTTCCTTGACTAGGGATGTAAGCATGCTGCATACGGTACCCACAGACATACACAGACATCTTGAGTCCCCACAGACTCACCCTCAAATACATTCAGTTTTTACTTATATTCTCATTTTCTCTTTCAAATTCACAGGCATACAGTGCTTCTGCAGCCTATCAGTGTTGTAGCCATTAACCACAGAGCAAACACACATTACAGTCTGAGTGTTCTTACATTGCTTATAAAAGCTCTTGTACATTATGGGCATAATTTTGGAAATAGAGACATATATACATTTAAGCAATAATCAAGCATAATTCAAAATGACTTCCATTCTCACATAACCAGGAGTTTATATTTCAAATACATAACCCCATTGGTATTAGTAGTCAACAAAATATCCATTAAATTTTTATCACCATTTCTATCCACAGGTTAACATGTGGAATCAAAGTATATCATATAATTTCTGTACAAACATCAGCATATTTTTATGCAAGCATTTTTTTTAACTCAACCACATTATGGATCTGAAAAATTACAAACTATTCATTTTGACTAAAACCAAAAACATGAAGAAAATGCAACACTGAGCAGTTTTTAGGTATTATTCTAAGCATTAGTGGTTATGCAGAATAATAACAACATAGCACCTATTCTTGTAAAGGGTGTATTAAAGAACTGAGCCAGCAACAGTCCAGTCATTCAGGCCTTACCTAGAAAAAGTTAATAACCTATTTTACAATAAATTACGCATTTGTCATGATGTAGCTATTATGTAAATAAAATACTGTATGCATTTTGTGAGTAAAAGAAATCAAAGAGCCCCAGAACCATGCACAAACACCTATCCATGACAAAGTAGGCCATGTTAGGAAGAAAGCCATCTATCCTGCTTGAAGCAGCAAAGTTCTAGAGACATCAGTAGACTTCAGTAATATGTAAATGCTAAAGTAGTTCCCAGTGCAGTCTGACTGTCTGACTGACTGCACTGGGAACTACTTTAGCCAGAGAGATCATTTTATGTAATAGAATCTCTGCTTTTCAGAAATCGATGAGTCGGACTTGTCATGTTCTTGGCTTTGTGTGATGGTCTTACATCTCGTGAGCTGGCACTTGGCATGATGCTGATTATGAAGGTGAAAGCCCTGGGAGACCATTTATCTTACAGTGTCAATGGTATGAGAATAAGATGAATGAATCCTATTTCTGTTCTACCAAGGCGAGGGTTATGTGCCGTGGAATCCACTCCTTACCTTTGTGAGGCTGTTCTCCATATAGTAAGTCCTCTGTCATTGTCTGAAGAATCTCAAGTTCTCGTATTAACTGCCATCCAGATGAAATCAATGGGAGGGAAATGGTCATGGATGTAGAGTCTCTCAGTTCACAGGCTCATGTAGATTATGGACATAATTTTAGGAAAATTGACTCACTCTCTCTGAGCATCCATCAGTTTCCAATAAATTGTCTGCTAGGACTGGGTCTTCTTTCCAACAGCTCTCTCATCCTTGCTGAGCCTCTGTCTGACTTGGGTTTGAATATTTTTTGTGTATGCTGTCAAAAGCACTGTGGGTTCATAAGTACAACTACCCTGTGGTTTCCAGACAACATAATTTTCTTTTATTCATCTACCGCTGGAGTACTTGGGAGGTATGGATTGTAATCAATAGGCCTTCAGACTACAAAAATTATGTTGCCCTAGGGGTATGACAAAAGCATGCTTTTCTAATGCATTGTCATCTCTCACCAATGAACCCATCATGCAGCAGAGGACAATGAACACAAAAGACCACAACTGGCCAAAGCATAGAGAATACAGTCTGCAGAGTGTGGGTCCTTGGACAAGACTGTTATATTAAATTCCACCCATCCTGTTCCTGGATGTGGGAGAACTGATTTTTAAGGGAGTGACTCTAGATAGACTGACTATTCCCCAGGGGATGAACTTGCACTTAGGGACATCTGGATGTACTAACTTATTCAATAGGCCTTAGCATAAATGACAGAATGCATGAAATCTGGTGGGAAGATGTGGATAGAGAAGAGGATATATAAAAATGATCAAGATGTTTTCTATGAAATGCACAAAAATTCAATAAAAATACTTTGAAGAAAAAAAGTAGATTCTTCTCTAAGAGCTATGAACTTTCTAGCATGTGTATTTGGCTATGTATACAATACCATACATCACTTCCCTCCCATTTAACAGGATTTAAGTCCAATTAGATAGCTCTTGATTACCCCCAAGATAAAAGTGCCACTACTGCACCAGTAGAGATTATTTGCTGGACTGGTCATCAAATGTAATAAACTTTACAGCTGGATGGAATCATCAACGGCTTCTCTTGGCAGCTTCTGTAGTATCTTCTGATACTGTAGAAGCTGACCTTCTGAGAAGAGGCTTCCAGATCAGTTCCAGCTCAGTTATTCTAAGTCCTGTCTCCAAAAGATGTCTTGTCTTCATCAATACTGTCTTACCTTTAGGTTCTGGGAGGTAATCAAGGGCTGTGGCGTTAGCTTGTGTTATTTTGGGAGTCTCTTGAACTACCCTGACCAACAATGCAAAGGGAGGCGTCTCCTGCCTGGCACTCAATTTTTGCTACATAGCTTTCAGCTGTACACATGCATATTTTTCAGTAGTCTTTTGAACTAATGGATTTCCCTCTGGTTTTTCAGACCTCCTGTACAGTATTTACTTCTCCTATTCCTCCCCTGTAAAAGCCTCCCAATTGCCTCCTCAATTAAAATATTCCTGTTTTCTCCATTTCCTCTAGATAACATCTGTCTCTTACTATATCCCTCTCTCCAGATCCTTCTTCCCTTTTACCTCCTGGGTTCATTTCCATTTTCCTGGCTCCTGCAGTTACATTGGGATATATATTCATATATAAAAAGTTGGAGCTAAGTTATACAAATGAAAGAGGCCATTCATTGACTTGTTTTTCTGAGTCTGTGTTACTTCACTTAATATAATCAATCATTCCTAGTTCCATCCTCTACAGCCTCTACATCTAAAGGCTTAGGGAACCTAGTTAAACAGGGAGGAAACAATATGAAACATTTCTCAACTCTCACCAACAAATCTTCCTAATGAAACATGGCGATTAACTCAGAAGAAGGACTGGAAAAATTGTAAGAGTCAGAGGAGGTAAATGAAGCAAAGTTTTCCAGACAGTTGGGAAGCTACTCATATGAACTTGCAGCATGCATGAGATCCATGTAAGCTCAAGCCAGACAAAAATCCCAGCATGGAATTGGGGACGTGGGGAAGAAGCCCCAGCCTCAGTGGAGGAACTGTTGGCAACTAGTAACTACTAAGAAAGAGAAAGTTGGTTTTCTTTAGCTCTATGATCTAGATAAGCTAACCAGGCTCCAGTGGATAAATGCATACTGAAGGACCTTTGGAAACACAAACATGGCTCAATAAGACTGAATATATATCGCAGAGTGCACGAGAACAGGCGAAGGTGTATAATATGCATAACAAGGGGAAGAAAAGCTAAATACGATCAAAATATATTGTTTGAAATTTGAAAAATGCAATTAAATATTTAAAAGCAAAATAAATCATAAATGAAATAAAAGGATAGATAATAAGAGAAGATATGAAATTGTGGGATAGTGGGAAGGGGCTGAAGAGCGGGAAGGCATCTTAATAGGACTGAACTGCATTGTATGTAATTCTAGAATCAGTAAAAAAAATATTTTAAAAACAGCACACAGAGTATGACTGCTATATGCAGGCAAGAGTATTTTTCTGGAATCTTATTTAAATAAATAATATACTGTGTCTTTAAAACAAAGTTACTTCCTGAAGTTGCTACTCCTAATGATAACCAGTTTTTCTGTCTTTCACACTCTCTAACAGTTGGTTCACAATTCCATGTATTACTCGTTCTGCTTCTTGTCATCTGAATGGCCTGTAACTGAACTCTACTTTTGTTTCCTGGGTTAGATTGTGATTCACATACATATGAATCCAACAGTTACCAAATATGAAGCACAGTTAATATATGTTAGCTATATATTAATATATATATGTTATAATTAATATATGTTAATATATAGTTATTTTATTTAAAATAAAATTTTAAATGTTCACTTCTCAAGACTGAGTGAGAAACAACTGATATGTTGGGCATTCGTGGGATAGAGGAAGCCTGTGACTTTCAAGGATGGGGCACAGTCTAGAGCAAGCTGTGTGGTGTTGCCCTTGACCCTCTTCAGATGAGTACGTGGTTCTACGAGTGCTTGGTTGTACCAAGTCATAAAAAACCTCAGAGACCAGTGACATTAATTTAACTCAAATAGAGACTACAAAACAAGGAGCTCCTTTGAATATGAAGTACCAAATGGTACTTCATGTCACCTATGAGCATTTAATAGATGAAATAAATACAAGACTAGCTAAATTAAGCACCAGTGAGGCATGGAATTTCCGTGTTTCTGACTCTCTCTTCCCTAGAGAAGCCAGAGACCATTGTTATCAAGTGATACAGGATTTGGAATAACTAGCTTCACTCAATACATTTAAAAGGAAAACAGTTCAAACACTTATTTTCTTATTTCCCTTTATTTTCTAGGCTTATATATAATCCACTGCATAAACCTGAGATTTCTTAGAAAGAGTTGAACATCATTCAAGCATCGATATCCACATAACATGTAATGCTCTAGTGAAAACTGGCCTGCCAGATTGGTGAGTTCATTTTCAGCTAAAAGAGTTCCTGATTTTACCTTACCAGCCATTAATGACCTCAGGAGGCTTGGACTTCCCTGAGGAATTTTCAGCATCAGTGTTCTTGATCCTCGGTACATTGCGTGACATACAAAAGTAGCAGACATGAATTTGCTTTAGCAGACAGAAGAACGTGTTCTGAAGGTACCTTTCATCTGCCTGTCTTTGGGTAAGTTCTGAAACTTTTTGGGATAAGAAACCTGATTTCCTAAATCCTGCTCCAAGAGAGAGTTGAACTGGGTAAGAGGTAGATGGGAGGGAAGTGGTGGAGATTAGGCAGAGAGTATCCGACAGCAGCTTCCTAGAGTTAATAGAGGTGGAAGTATCGCGGTGGAAAAGTGAGTTCTTGTTCTAGAATTGACATTCGCTTTATAATTCTTATACTTTTCCAGATAACTCATTTTTCTACAGTCATTTACTCAGCTTCAAAAGTCAAAGTTATTAGGTCAGAAATTCGGGTAGTAAGGCAGGAATCAGACTCAGGAATACTCACTATACTTGGCCCTGAAAACTTAAGCACACATAATCTAACTTCACTCCTACCTTTTGAATCTTAAGTCTGCAGATTTCCCTTAGACATTTAAAAATATATAAAAATATTTAAAAATATAAAATATATAAAATATAAATAATATATAAAAATATATATTATATTATATAAATAATATATCTTTTATTTTATATATAAATAATATAAAAATATAAAAAATATAAGAAATCAGCTAGTTTTAAGTTCAGATGGGCTCTAACTAGAGCTATTTTTCTAGTCTTTTATCTGTTTATGCTTTAGAGTGGAATCTATGTTCTTTAAGAAAACTTTTCTGTAAACCATGACAACCTTATCTCTCACTCCTTTCTGGACATTAGCAAATATTCATAGATATTCATTGAGTAACCAGAGGTTAATAAAGTACTCAAAGCCACAGAGGGTCTGAGACAGTTCTCTTTAACAAAACAGCCATAAAGTAGATAGCTATGTCTTTTTCACAGTCAATATGTACCAGAGCCAGGGATAAAGCCTAGCACTTCTGACCCCAGAACCTAAGATGCCTTCCCCTTAGCATCTTAACTTCTCTATGCCTTCAGTAACATAAAGATTCTGGGTTCCAGGAACCAAAGAAATTGACTTCAGCCTTGGAGTGATACCTTTCGCATCATTTTCTTCACATGTGTCTACCTGAGCCACTTACTTGTTCAGAGATACCTGAGAAACCTCTGCCAGAGATGCATAACTATTTCCCACTTCTATGTCCTCTCCAGTGTCTTAATGATACCTCAGTGTTCCAAGTAGGATAATACACAGTGATGCAGATCTCTATGCAAACTGTGTTTGTATCACCTGTTCACCATGATCTGTAGTGCACTCTAATACCACCGAGCCCATGTCCACATGTCAGTCATTAAGTGTGCAGTCACTTGAGAAGTTCTCTGCAGAATACCAGTGCACAGCGAGCAGGCACACAAACGTCCACATTTCTTTATTCACTGCCACCAGATTGCATATAACCTCAGTAGTACCATATCAAATAAAGTGTAATCTGAGGTTTATCAGACATCATTTTTTCCAAAACTTCTAAAACTTGGGTCCCCAGACTCAGAACAACTTTGACCTGCCCCACACTTATGAATTCTGCTTTAAACCTTTCTTTTCCTTTTACTTTCCTTTCTCTTTACAGTTACTGAGTTCTTATCTTTGTTTTCTGTGTCTTTCTGAAGAATTGGGTGAGCCATGGTGACACTCATCTGTATTCTAGCTCTCACAAGGCTTAGAGGATGAGACAGGAGGATCACAAGTTCAAGAAAGCCTAGACTAAAAAAACAAAATTCTGATTCTGTTGGAAGAAGCAAAGGCCAATCAGGGTGGCCAGTCCTGGATTTCAGAGAATCAGTCTGTAGGGGCACAAGTACACAGACTGAATGCCAAAATTAGAAGAGAAGTGATCACTGTAAACACAGTTGGGCGGCCACTGATTTGCTGGGAGCCGTAGTACGAGTGAGCTCTTTAGTGTCCAAGGAAATTGAGAAGTGCTTCCTAAAGTGGCAATGCGACATTGTATAGGCACACCATCTCATCAATTTAGCTATTAATACCTTCCCGGGTTCCCTTCTTCATCTCTTCCTGTTAGAGAGAATTTTCACAGCATGGTCTTCCCTTGTTTAGTTAAAGGTCGGAAAGGAAGAAGACGATATGTATTTCTGACATAGCAGAAGGCCAGCCCCAACACTCCTGTCCCGGGCTCTAAAACAAGCTGGATCCTACACTGCTTCTGTGACCTAAATGGTCTAAGCTCCAAGAGCAAAAGATCCTGGATCCAGCCTCTGAATATATTTCTGGATCTCTTCCAGAGGAGAGTATTCTAAAACTCCAAATAGGAGTTTTAGGCCAGTCAAATGAAAAGCCCTCTAGTCTTCTCTGTCCTCATCCACCATGAAAGCATGAAGACGAATATGTTTAAAAACATCTGTATCTTAGAATAAACAATATAATCATCCTTACAGAGAATGGGCTATAAGAATGAAGCCATCTGTGAGGCACAAGAAACAAAATCTGGGAGGAAATAACAATGAATGAAAGCAAAAACAAAAAGGTCTTATATGAGTAAGTGCATTAGTACAGTGAATAACCTCCAAACATGTAGCTAGAAATGTGTGAATAAAAAAGTCTGTGTGTACATGTGAGGATGTCCATACATACAAATGCTCCCTGCGTGTCAGGTGAGATGTGAATATGAGCAGGACAGAAGGCCTCACTACAGTGTGAAGTTCAGGAAGGAACAGGGAAAAGTGTCTGAGAGTAGAAGTGTGTGCTTGAGTGGAGATGAACGGGATTCAGGAGAAGACTCATGTGAAAGTGCTTGAATGTGTCTTTCTGAATAATGGCTATTTTGAGAGTACTGATGACCTTATCAAGAAGTAGAAGTTTGTACTTGGAACAATGCCTTCCTATACTCTGAAGGACAGTGTGCCTAGAAAACATTCAGGATTCATATTTTTCCCAAAATATGATCAATATTCACACAAACATATGTGAGGTTAGGTTAGTTTCTATTGCTGCTTTGTGCACTAACTTTGCAGAAGCTGATACTCAGTGGTGGTCGGCGAACTTCAGCACTCTACCACCCCTTTTCCCAAGCACCCATTATGTTTAAAGCTAGCTAAGGGGAACTGCCTTCCAAATTAATGACACATCTGAACTAAACAATGTTTTCAAGGAAATATTTAAGTACTTCCAAGAGTTATCGGTGTTTCCAATAGCTGATTTCCTTCTCTAACAACTATTTTAATTACAGTTAAGAAATTTCTCCCTAATTGTGCTTCTAATGTGCATGAAAGTCATGTAGTTAACTGATATATCTGAAGTATTATGCAACATCTTTCTTCCATAAAATAGAGAGAAATGTTATACCAGCCTACAGTCTGATGATCATAAAGCATCAGGAAAGGAAGTTTGCCCAAATCATTGATTCCATGAGTACATCAAGTTCCAGTTGTGGAAATATCCTCACTGTGTCTCCAGATTCCTGGTTTCTTGTCCTCCAGTGGGTACAGTTCTTCAAAATCTCCAAGTAAGACGACCTTCTAAGCAATTACATGTTAAGAAATGTCATAAATTATGTTATAGGACTGTCTGCTGCAAAAGCAAAAGAAAGAAAGAAAAAAAAAATCCCTCGGGTAGGAAGCCTAAAACACTAATAACTTACAATGGAAAATAGTTCTGACGTTCTTTTAAACAGATCTTTTTTCTTTATATGTTATTTTCTTAATAGCAGAGCTAATACGACCGAGGAAATTCATTGACTTTGATGATCTCAAACTAAATTTAGTTTATGAGAATTATTGAATAATATAGCTCAGCATGATTTCAAATGGGGAATAAGAAAGATATTTAGTCTAGAGTAAAATGTGATCACTGATCCAATTAAATACAATTTTTCTGATTCATTTAAGAGCTTCTATCCTGCTTTTGGATACAGATGATGTTATTAATGATATGAGATTTTAGTTTTAAATGGATGTACAGGTGCATAGGAAAGGTTTTAAAAGGTGATAAATGAAGGTAAGGGAGCACTTACCGATGGCCATCCCAAAGATTGCAAGGGTGACATTTGTTTGAGCACATCTGACATTAAAAGAAAAGGCACGGCTTAAGAGACAGGGAGACTCCCAAAGGCCTCTGCTCCGGTCCCCTTTCTCCTTTCCTGTCTCCATAACCAACCGCCCGAGCTGCTGCTTTCAGGAGCAAAGGGAAAGGAGTTAGTTTAGGTTGTATGACCTCTCACATAGTTGTTACCATAGGAAGCACCTAGCACCACTCCTCAACCCTAACCCTAAGAAAGCCTACACCCACCAATGTTTTATGCTATTGTTGGTTATTTACTTGCTTAACCTTGAGTTGAAATGCTCCTATTTTTCTTTTAACATTGGTTCCTTTGAACTCAACTTATTTTTTTTCCTATTGAGATGACAAACTGTGTAGTTTAACCTCAGAAAAAAATTGTTGAAAGAAAATTCCTTAACTCCTTTTGTGAGCCCTCTTAGGACTACTTCTAACTTAAGAGAATGAAATAATTCATCTAAGATTGTTGAGGAGAATAGACTATGGACAGTGTGCATGCATAGTGAAGGTCAGGCCCTATCATGGCTGTATCTCTCCTCTTCCACGACACTGACTGAAGTGCACTGATAAGAACAGGAACTAGAGGAGGAATTACGATAGCAGAAAGTCCTTGATCTCTGTGCCTCAAGGATAAGATTCATAAAAATGCTCTGATCACTAAGACCCAACCCAGAATGTAAAACATCTAACAATTCATGTTGCATGAAGCTCCACGTGAACTCAAGGAACGGGAGATTCTTCAGAAATGATCGCTGAAAAAGACAGCAGCCCAGACCCTGGCAGTGCCTGAGCAGAGGGCCCGCCCCACTTCAGTGACTTGGCATTGCTGCCACAGATATAATTCAATTGGATGGGAAGTGCTTTTTAACCCACCATGATTTTATAAACTAATAAACAAAGCAGTACACAGAGATGCAGTTCTTCTCAGTTATATATGACAAAGAAATTGCCACGTCAGAACACATCTGCTGTTCTTTAATCAAGTGGAAATGTTTTCTAATTGTGCTGAACTCAGAGTTCACTGTTCTGTTTCACTCCTGGATACCAAGGGGTCTATTTATTGCTGCTTATACATTGAGTACAGGCAATCAGCACCTTCCAGGAAGCTATGCAGAGTATTTGCTCCAACCTGCATTCAGATCTCTTGGAAACAAACAGCTATTAAAGTCAAGAGTTATTTTGTGAGTTATCATCTTCCTGACTTCAAGTCACAAATCAAGAGTCATTACCAAAGAATTGCTCTCTGGAAGGGAAGAAGGTTGTGGAGTAAGCAGCAACTGGACGTGAATGTCAGAAACCAAGATATTGTTTCACAGTTTGCTTAGACTAGGAGTCTGAGGGTACACTGCTCTGTTCATATTTATAAAAGATTCTGTCCTTTTTTCATTACATATGAGAGGATGTATTCATCAAATATATATTAGAAAATGAATAAAATAAATTAACAATTGAACAAATATATAATTTACTGATTTGATTTGTGGGAGTATAATTCACATATCAGCTCACAATGTTTAAACATTTGCTATTTCAATGTACTTTGCATAAACCTCCAACACTCTTCAAAGGTAAATCTAAGAATTCCTATAAATCTCTAAAGGCATGTGTCATTTATCTAAATACTGGTGCATGGCAAGCTTCGATGATGAGCAAATAACAGTCAACAGAATCCCAAAGGTAGGACTGGGTACCAAACAGTCTCAGTGTTTCCTCATTTGTGGCCAGTGATCTTGCTCTAGAACTTCTCCCAAAAAGTATTGATCAACCTTCATTCCTCCTACCAGAGATATTATTATCAATTTATTTTCAATACCAACTCTATAAGAATGTGGAAAGTTTTTAGGGGGGTGATTCTGGTGGCAAAGTACAATATTTCTCAGCCTCGAGCTTTCATTTTAAGGAGTGTAACAGCTCACTCTTTTATTTATCCACTTAACAATGCTCACAGAGACCTACCATGAGCCAAGTGTAGTGTTTGCCTAGTGACTATATGATTAAGTCATTGGAGATGGGAGGCGGGGCGGCTACCTGAAAATCGATGGGAAGAGTATATATAGCCTGTCAACATTGCCAATTTTATTTCATTTTATTATCTGAACATTCCTTTTTCTTTCTTTTTTATTAGCATATATTGATTGCTTTTAGTAATGGGATTCAGTGTGCTATTTCAGTACATGCATACAGAATGTCTTAATCAAATCCAGTCTCTATTTATTCATTTTCCTTTTCCCAACCTCTAGTAATCACTGGTCTATATACACTTCTCAAAGTGCACACACAAGAAAGAACATTTGTCTTTCATGTTTGAGTTCATTGTGGTAGAAAGTGCATTACGGTAATCACTGATAGATATGTAGTCATGTTTGTGCATGTTGTGTGAGGCTACAACAAAGGCTAAGTACAAGGCTGTATCTTTAAGACAAATACAAGCTAGGAGAAACAAGATTTCTTGCTGCTGGGGATAAACTTGGAGCTTGGTGCATGCTAGCCAAGCACCCTGACACTGAGGTATGTTCCCAGGTCTTTTTTGGTCTTAATAGTCAAACCCATTATCTTTGATTGAGAGGAATTCTCCTGGGAATGCTAGCAGTTTAGCGCTTAATAGATGACCAAGTGGGTTTTTCTATACTACACAAAACACTATGAAAACAAAGTCCACCCTCTGCTCTTAGCACAGAGCAAAATTTTGAAAATGTAGAAAGGTAAGTGAAATAAATTCCTAATGAGCAGGTATATCCAAAAAACCCTTATGTAAGTGAATTATAGCTACTAAATTGGAAGTGTTTATGTAAGTTATTCAACAAGAAGAGAACTATCTGATTATGTTCAATAGAAAGCACAACTCATTTTTTGGAATTTAAATGCCCATAAGAACAGTTTTATAGCAAGTCACAACACCAAAGTTGAGTGGGGAGAAAAGACTGATGCCATGACCTTCTTGTTCCCTGTTCCTCAACACCACCACCAATCGGGCAGTGTGTTGACCTCATTGCTGGGATATCACTCAGAGCCTGAAATCAAGGTCCAAAAGGCCATGCACAATGACCCTTGGGGTCCACCCAACTTCCTCTCACTGCTGATCTCCTCTACAATGTCGTGTTCTTCTCGGGGATGGTGAGTGTGATCTGAAAGCAGTTCAATGATCACCGCAAGAACTGCAGACAAAGGTACAAGCCGTGGACAAACCATGAAGCCAGTGGAGTATCTCAGCAAGACTGGCTCTGAGCATGTGTTCCAGAGGTGCAAGGATAACGTGTGCTGTGCAGAAGCAAACTTCCAGTGTGTGGACTGTGACAGCAAAGACAAGGTGGAGGGTGCGGGAGGGGACCAAGCAGCGAGTGGCTCTGCTGCGCCATGAGGATCCACTTTGGGAGGAAATCTTCCCTGAAATAGAAACTGACTTCTTCATCTTTTGAGAATCACATAGCTCACAGATAGGAGCCTCTTGATAACTAGTATTTGAAATAGTCTCTTGGGGAAAGAATAGACTGGGAAGAAAACATTGTAGGAAAACATTGTACAGCCCTCCAAATCATGTCACCCAAGTTTTGCCCCCTAGGAGATGTGGCTTTCAGAGAAAGTCTCACTGTCTGTCTACCACTTGGCTGTGCTGTTATGTGACAAGAAGCTGGTAAGAGTTGGGACACTGCTTCTGGTACTAGAAATTTTTTTCTATGTCATAGAATAATTTATTAAAATATTTACATTTATCATTTGACAATTCCATACTTATATGTAATGAATTCTAGTAATTTCCACCCTCATCACCCTCCATCACTGAAATCCTTATTTTCCCAGCAGTCGCCTGCTTTCGTGTGTGTCCACTGAGCTAACGAGTGCTGCTTGCAGGAGCATGGTTCTTACAAGTGACTACTTTTAATCCCATTACTTCACTCTTTCTTCTTTATTTTTATTTTTTAAGTGCATGAGCATATTGCCTGCATGTGTGTAAGTGTGTCTGTGTTGTCCAATGCCCACAGAGTCAGAAAAGAAGGTATTGGATTCCCCTGAAACAAGAGCTGTGAATGGTTGTTAGCTGCCATGTGGGTGCTGGGAATGAAACCCGGGTCCTCTGCAAGAATAGCCAGTGCTCTTAACCGTTGAGCCATCTCTCCAGCCCTCCCATTACTTCACCTGCGCTTCAGTGACAAAAACCATGTGAGATAGGTAAACCATTTTCCATTTTCATTTTAGAAATGAGAAAATAAATCTCAGAAAGGCTCTGGATTCATCTAATGTCTGAACGTAAAGAAGTAGATGAACAGAGATTGGGATTCCAGAATCAAGTCTCTGTGTGATTTAAGACTACTCAGAGATTTGAAAATGACCACATGACATTCATGTGTCCGAATCAAACCTGTGGTATCTTGACATGCAGAAAATCATATCTGTAGCTATACAAGATAGCATAGAAGGAAGATGCGTACAATGCAAGCTATCCTACAAAAACATATTTCAATGTTCCTGGGTATCTTTGTTGCTAACATCACCATGATCATCCGCTCTCTCCTAACAGCTGACTTTATGGTAGGCTTCTCTGGGGTCATCACATCTAGCTATTGCCCTGGTTGACTTACAGGACCATGATCAGGCTTTCCAGTAGTACTGATTAGAAATACTCTCTTCACATCCAGCATGTCTGATTTCTGAATTACTATAGCTAATCATAAAGCAAGTGAATATATTTAGGTTGGCTAGCATTTGGTATAAAAAGAAACTATTTGAAATCTAGTTAGGTAGATGATTTACAAAAAGAAAATAATAAATCATAGCAGTTATAAGCCAAATTAGCAATAAAGGTGTTACTATGAATTTTCAGTTGTTTTAGTGAATGCTGACCAAAGTACAGGGTGCCATTCATGTCAATGAGCAAGGTGGAAGTCAGAATGGCACAAAGACATTCTCAACCCGAGAGGATTTCATAGTGAATGCAATAAAATCAAAAGGGAATTAAGAACTAGGTTAGAAAGGGCAATTCAAAGAAACCGAAAAGAAGGCAAAGAAAGGCATGTCCCTGGCACTGGAGTGGCATGCACTAGAAAAAGAAACAAGAAATGCCCTTAGCTGTGTGGGGAGAAAAGACAAGCAAATTATATGAAGGACCTGGTAGGAGCTAAATCAAAAGGGTTAGTTAGATTAAGCTGATGAACACTTGGCTTGGTGCATTGGTAACCACAAGAAAGACAAACCCGTGTTTTATGTGATAGTCTTCTCAGATGCTCGATCTAATTAATAGAAATAAATATTCCCCCAGTTTATAAAGAGTTTTTCATAGAAAGGTCATTATTTTAGGTGACTCAACTGCATTATCTGATGCTCTGGGGCAGATGCACCCTTCCACAGTGGACAGAGGCCTTCTTTGGTCAAGAATGTCAGCTTCAACCTGAGTGACAGTGGTCTCCCAGCTACTCTCTTCCTGACAGGGATCCCAGGGCTGGAGTTTGCCCACCTCTGGATTGCCATCCCTTTCTGTGCCATGTATCTGGTAGCACTCCTGGGCAATGCTGCCCTCACCCTCGTCATCAGCACAGACAGTGCTCTTCAGGCATCCATGTGCCTCTTCCTCTGCCTTCTCCCTCTCACTGACCTGGCTCTCAGCTCCACCACTGTGCCCAAAACACTTGCCATTTTATGGCTACAGGCTGGAGAGATTTCCTTTGGAGAATGCCTGGCCCAGGTGTTTTTTGTCCATTCAATCTATGCATTGGAGTCCTCAGTTCTTTTGGCCATGGAACTTTGATTGATATGTGGCTATCTGCAACCCACTGAGATATACAGTTATCCTCAACCACAGTGTCATAGGATGAATAGGCTTGGTGGGATATTACGTAGTGTGACTGTTGTCTCCCCCTTCATCTTTCTGCTGAGGCGACTGCCTTACTGTGGTCACCATGTCATGGCTCACACATACTGTTTATGAGGATCTGGGTTTAAATCAAAGCATGTACACAGCAGCTAACAACCATCTGCAGCTCCAGTTCCAGAAGATCCAACTTACGACCTCTGAGAGCACCGCAAACCAGTGCTCTTACATGCTTGCAGACAACACACTCGTCCACATAAAACTAATAAATAAAATGTTTTTAAAATCTTAAATTATATTCATTTATGGTATCCAACATGATGTTTTGAAATGTATAGTCATAGTTGGATTATTAAATTAACTGATTTTATTTATACATCATCTCACATATCTAGCATTCACTTGTGGTGAAAATATATCTACTCTAGGAATTTTCAAGTGTATACTATATTCCTACAAGCTATAGTCACTATGTCATCTAGTAGATCTCTTGAACTTATTCTTTTCTGTGTAATTAAAATTTTTAGCCTTGATAAAAAAGTAATATGTATGAAGTACAATAAGATAAAACACAATAAAATGAAGTACTCATTTATAAATCAGATCCTCCTCTCTCCCCAGGATTTGTTTTGCTGCGGTTTGTGTCCATCATTGTTTTTGTAATCGCTTATTTAGTGATTTCTGAATTGTTGTAAGTCTACAACATCAATTTTTATCCTATATACTCACTGAACCTCCCTATGTTGGCTTAGTGACCAATTAATAATTGGGGATATATTTCCTTAAGTGTTTGGAAGCAAAAGCTTTTCTGTTTGTTTGAGGGCTCTATGTGCCTTTTGGAGCATAAAATCAGCACTCGGCAATTCATGTTGCAACTCTGGTTTAATCTTATTTCCTTCAGAGGAACTTACTCAACATGAGTAAGAGGTAAGAGGCCAAGGTATATTCAGATGTTTTCTGACAATATGTACATTTCCAAATGTGTTCATAGGCTGCTGTAGACCCATGGATATACAACAAACTGTTCAAACCACGTGTAGGTATTTTAGTGTTGCTTTGGTAGCTCATATACTAAGATGGGATGGGTACAGGGTAGATTAGCACAAGGATAGCACACATTCATGAAGAATTCCACATGTTCAAAGGGGCCAGGAAGAGTGGAGAGAGTGGAAAGCAGACGAGGAAAAAAGAAAAGGTAGACGTGGGCTATGTGTGGTATGTTATATGGAGAATCACAATAAAACCCACTAAACCGTACAGTCAGTTTCTGTTCATGAAAAACTGATTCCTCAAGTTTTCAGTTTTTATCCTTTGGATAGTCTCTTGTCTGCCCAAACTCTTATGAGATCACAGAGAACTACACAGTTAACTGTGTATAATTGTCTCTAACAACCACCCATGGGAAGAAGTTATTTACACACTGGGGGAGTTCTGGATACTGCTAAATTTAGATAGAATTGCAAATGTACTTTTCAGGGAAACCAGAAAAGAGGTCAAACCACCAAAATTTCTGAAAAGAGCATCTTAAAAAATTCTAGCCATGTCTGCTCATTCTGACTGGCACCAGGCTGCTGGCTCTGACTGTGAATCCAAATTGTTGTTGATATGCAATTTGGAACTAGAGATTTTAACAAAATTTCACTGATTTTAACAAAATTCACTAATTTTAACTGATTTTGACAAAATTCAGCCATTTTTTAAAGGTTTCCTGGGTTAACACAAGCCATCGTTTAATAGCTACAGTTCTGAAAATGTTGACCCTAACAATAGTTCCCCATTTTCTCATTGTTTTAAAAGAATGAAAATTGTCAGAGGTCTTTACAAATAATACTGAGATCACCACCTCTCTCCTCCTTCCTTTGTGCCTCGTGATCTGAAGCCATAACCAAGAGAGCAAGAGGGTACTCATGCTTCTAAGACAGAAATTATAATATCGTATACCTTACACATTTTCTGATTAGATTGTTGTGAATACAGATGAGTTTTTTACTTAGCTTGGCACCTAGAAGCAATGTCTTGAGTGGAATCTCCCTTCCCTCATAACACCCACACCAAGTTTTAAGTATACAGGGTCTCAGGGCAGGGAAGGGGACTTGGTTTCCACTGAGAATATCTAGGCAAATGCCTACATACATCCCTTCAGAACTCAGTAGATGACACTTAAAGACAAAATAATCACATTATCTGCACATGTTTTCTAAAGAAGATGCACATTCATTAGGTGTGGTGGCTCATGTATTCTTAGTTCTAGCACTCAGGACAGAGGAGGCAGAGGTAGATGGATCTCTGTGAGATCGAGATCAGTCTGGTATACATAGTGAGTTCCAGACCAGCTGGGGCTATGGGGAGACATTGTTTCAAAAAGACAAAAAAAATCAGGAGAAGAAGAAGAAGAGGAGGAGGAGGGAGAGAGAGAGAAGGAGGGGGAGGAGGATACGCGTTGAAGAAGATACTCACTATTCAATTAAAATTTATTTTATTCAACATTTTAATAAATATTTTAAAGTTGTACTGAATCTAAATATAATCTAGTGTCCTAAAACATTCCTTACATTCTTATCAATATAAAGAGTTCTTTCTTACATTAAATGATAAAGAAAAAACACTGTGAGACATAACAGTCAATTATTTCTGATTTTTAATTTTTATTGAATTTCTTAAATTTTATATGTACCCATTGTCTGCAATGACCGTGGAGACCAGAATGTCAGGTCCCCAGAAGGTGGAGTAACAAACAGCTGTTGGCAGCAGTGTAGTTTCTCGAAACTGAATACAAGTCCCTTGCAAGAACAGCCAGCACTCTGAACTTCTGGGCCATCTCTCCAGTCCCTATTTCTGGTTTTTATGTGCTTCATACTTATTCAGTCATAAATAGAATACTACACACGTTTTACGGCACACCTATACACAGGTACCAAATGATCACTACGATGAGTGTTCAGCTATTTACTCTCAGCTCAAAAATCAGCCTTCTGCACTCTGGTTAAGATGCTCAGGCTGAAGCTGCATTCTTCCTTCCTCAGACAAGAGGAGGCCTTGGAGGCAGTCTGAAAATGTCAAAAAAAGAGTGAGATTTGCTCTTCCTGTCCATATCTTACTTTTGTGTATCATTCAAGTACCTGACTTTTCCTTAGAAATAACAACTGATATTTTAATCTGTCCCTTATTTTCAGTCAACCTCCTCATACCAGCATAAAAAACCTCCCTCCAGAGTCTGCAGAATGGATTTCAGAGGGTCGGAATCTCCCTTCCTAAGACCGTGGCTGACCTTCACTTGTGGTGCATGTCCTACACGACAGAAACAAAAGACATTCCCAGCGAAGGTATCTACGCAAAACAAATTCTTAAAGCTGACTGATTTATAGAAAGAAACTTAATAACAGGATATAAACCATTTCGTTCCATCATGTCGGGTATATGAAGTAATTTAAAAGAAAAGGGGAAGTTCAATTAATCTCAGGGAAATACTTCCTAAAAGATTTGTATCTGCATCTAATAACTGAATGCAAAAATGCTCGTATTTAATTAATGTGTCTTGTAATAATTAAGATGAAATATTTTAGCTGTGGAACCTGTTGTTATAGGAAAGAAAAGAAATATTTCTAATTTATATGCATTTTTGAAAGGGTGATCATAATGAAATACTTAAGAAAAACAAACGAGTGGGATAACGGATGAACTTCAAGGAAACAAAGCAGTTCTCACAGTTAAGAGAAGCACGTTTATAGATTTCAAAATAGATAATGGTCACTTGAAAACTTCTAGGCTACAAAGATTCCAGGGATGGAGAGATGGTCCAGTTGTAAAGTGTAGGGCAAGCATGAGAATCTGAGTTCAATCCCCAAACCCATGTAAAAAGTCAGGCATGGTGATGCATTCCTGTATTCCCAGCACCGAGAATCTAGAACAGGCAGATTCCTGGGGCTTGCTGGCCAGGCAGCCTAACCAATCTATAAGCTTTAGACTCAGTGGGAGACCCTGTCTCCAAAAATAAGGTGAAGAACAATTAAAGAAGACACCCAACTTTGACCTCTGACCTCCACATGCATGTGTACACACATACAAAGTAACATATATACACATACAAGCACAAATATTACATTGGAGATATTTTAAGTATATTTTCAATAGTGATGACAGTTTAATTTTTAAATATTCGTATTCACAATTTGCTAAAAATTACACCTTTACTTCTATTTAAACTTTTAACTCTACTTTGTAAATGTCAGTTTAAAGTTTTAAAGAGGCATATATTTCCTAAATTATTTAGGAAAAAAAGCTATTTAAATTTGAAAGCCACTGGTATAAATTAATTTGAAGAGGTAAAGCTCTGAAGTGGTAAGTGAAAAAATGAAAAATAATTGGTCATTGATCAGGGCTTCGATGGAAATGCACACCATGAGGCAAGGTTTCGATGGATAGCTAATAATATGAGATTCAGGAGGTCTGGCCGAAGCAGTACGACCCGCCTTAAGACGTACAGCCTGCGTCTCCTAGGGAATACTCAGAAAGTTCCTGTGCTCAGCCTAACTCTCCGCTAACGTCATCATAGAATTCATAATTTTATCCTAGATTGTGCATTTGTATGTGACGTCTCGTGGTATAGTAGCACTCACTGCCATTCACTGCTTCCATCTGTATAAATCTTTTACCTTTAGTACAGAATTCTGGTAGACCTCATTAACTGGAAATCTGAGAGTCGCAGAGGAGATCGGAGCGAAGGAAAGAAGACAGAGATAGACCAGCATCAAGAATGAATCACACAGACTGGGTAATTGATTTCCATTGTCCTTGAGAAGTTACTGGAATATTTTCCATCCTCGTTTCTCCTTCACTAATGAACTATTCATTTTCTTTTCTCTCTCAAGAGAAAAGAGATCTGCCACAGACCAAATCCCTAATGGAGGACACTTGAGTCTTTACACATGAGCATTTCAGAAGTAATAAATAATCTCACTTACCAAGCCCTGGGACCAAAGGAGTCTGATACAGACATTCAGTGAGTTCAGAAAATGGAAAAAAGAGCAAACAGCTCAACAAAATAACATTCAGTCTCTCCACTGCTCATAACCGACCCAGGTGAACGTCCAAAGACGACCACCTTTCACTCGCCTAAGCAAGGCTTTGTTTACAGGCACACATCTACTCAAGCTATTGCATGATCTCTCTCTCTCTCCCTCTCTCTATCTCTCTCTCTCTCTCTTCTCTTCCATACAGTTCTGCACTCACACAATACCTCTCAGAGTAGCTTTGCACCCACACAGTACACATTGGCAGAGCTCCAAACTCAGCATATGACACAAAAAAGGAAGTCTCTCACACAGGTAAGTTCAGTTTTTTAAGAACTGAGTTCAGTTAATAATCTGTGTATTGATGTCCAGGTTTGACAATGGGACGACAAAACCTCAGTCAGCAAAGTGACTCAGGAAAGGCTGAGGAGAGTTTGAGAGGGTGTCTACGCTGGGGAGTCTAGTGATGCTCCTGCTCAGTACCTTTCACATTGTCTTTCAGTGGGAGGAAAGTAAAACGGGCTCTTGCTCTAATGTTCTGAGTCCTCACATTGATAGATGCTGCAGAATAACAGATATCGTATGCCCATAATTGGAAATCCTACACAGGGACAGGACGAGGCCAAAAAGAGAAGGGGAAAGAGTGTGCGGTGATGCCACCTGGCCAGACTCTACCATATGAACTCCATCCCCTCGTATCACAGACCAGCATCAAGGCTGAGCCAAAAAAATCATCCCGTGTCATCACTGAAAATCTCCAAGCAAATAGGAAAGCCTTCTAAATTTGCATTATCTCTTTGGAATTCAGATCATGTGCAAATTAGCATTAAGGAATGATCTGAAATTAAATGGATTCTTTGAAATATATAGGAATTCAAATACTGACTATGTCAATGGACAATGTGGGGAATGAAAAGACCCAACTCTAAATGTGGATTTATGGGACTCAGTTTAAGCTCTACACTTAACACTCCTGTGGAAGTTCTACATGCATAAAACATAGAGTCCCTGTTCAAAAGGCTTTTGTAACATGGCAGAAAAATAAGAGACAAGAGTTTAGGGATCTCTAAAAAGTAGAACATAAACAGGAGGTCCGTGGGAAGGCAAGAAAACTTGCCCTAAAACAAAGAAAAAAGTAGAGAAGGGGAAATAAAGAAGACTTCTAACGTGTGAGAAAAGAGAAGCAAGAAGGGATAAGGAATGTGCCTATAATGAGCAGTCTGAAAGCCTATAGATGACATACGGGGTATTTTATAAGGTAAGTTAAGAAACAGCTGTCTTGAATATCACTGCTACATAATATAGAAAAGAGCAGAAGGCTTGGAATGGATTACATGTGAGAGACTCTCCAGATAACTAATCAAAGGGCAATTTTCTCCACCTATACAAGAATCATTTTATGTGAATCAACCAAATGCCTAATGTTACAGGGCAAGAGTTCCTTCATCCCTTGGACAGAGCCCTTCATATGCCGCAACAGATGTCACCCTCCAACATGAGTGACAGTCTCCCAGTCACTCTCTTCCTGACAGGGATCCCAGGGCTGGAGTTTGCCCACCTCTGGATTGCCATTCCTTTCTGTGCCATGTATCTGGTAGCACTCCTGGGCAATGCTGCCCTCACCCTCATCATCAGCACAGACAGTGCTCTTCACGCACCCATGTACCTCTTCCTCTGCCTTCTCTCTCTCACTGACCTGGCTCTCAGCTCCACCACTGTGCCTAAAATGCTGGCCATTCTATGGTTCCATGCTAATGAGATTTCCTTTGGAGGATGCCTGGCCCAGATGTTTTGTGTTCATTCTATCTATGCTCTAGAGTCCTCGGTTCTCCTAGCCATGTCCTTTGATCGATATGTGGCTATCTGCAACCCACTGAGGTACGCAGCCATTCTCAACCACACTGTCATAGGGCAGATCATCTTTGTTGGCATGTTCCGTAGTGTGGCTATTGTCTCCCCCTTCATCTTTCTGCTGAGGCGACTGCCTTACTGTGGTCACCGTGTCATGGCTCACACATACTGTGAGCATATGGGCATTGCTCGACTGGCCTGTGCCAACATCACTGTCAATATCATCTATGGGCTGACGGTGGCTCTGCTGGCTATGGGTCTGGATTCCATCCTCATTGCCATCTCCTATGGCTTCATCCTCCGTGCTGTCTTCCGTCTTCCATCACGTGATGCCCAGCACAAGGCTCTGAGCACCTGTGGCTCTCACCTTGGAGTCATCCTGGTTTTCTATATCCCTGCCTTCTTCTCCTTCCTCACCCACCGCTTTGGTCACAACCGAGTTCCCAAGCATGTGCACATCTTCCTGGCTAACCTCTATGTGCTGGTGCCTCCTGTGCTCAACCCTGTTATCTATGGAGCTAGAACCAAGGAGATTCGGAGTCGGCTTCTACGACTGCTTTCCCTGGAGAAGGGCTCAGTATGAATTCTGAGCAAAAGCTGGAGGTAGAAATAAACTGGTTTTACCTGATCAGAGCTCTGGAAGTAAGGGAACTGGCCACAGGAGGCAGAGACATCAAATAATTGCATTAAACCCGTCATTTTTCCTGGGGCCCCTCAAGAAACTCTGAATAGTCCGTAGGGACGATATATTCACTCTTCTCTCCAAAGTGGCTACAACTTGTTAAGGAGCTAGTCAGTTGCTGACCTTATGAAGACTGTGTTTTCTGAAAGAGATAGTCTTCTGTGAGTCCAAGTGGAAGAGAAGAAAAGTGCTTGGAGTGAGTTTGAATCTGAATTGTACAACAAAACTTGAGCACGTCAGATAGCAGATAGGAGCCCAAAGTATGCAGCTGGAGTGACTGAATTTGAATATTGACTTTTCTACATACTGATCTTGTGACTTTGAACATGTGGATGAATTTTTCTGTGATGACTTAGTTTGTCCAGTTGCTAAATGGAGATGATAATATCTACCTCTTACTGTTGAGGTAAGGAATGCATACATTAATAAATATAGAAAAATTTTAGAGTATTGCATATAGAGGCTCAATAAACAAATAAAATGAAAAGGTTCTGCAACGTCTCTACACACTAGCAGGCAATTTCTTTATCTGACTCATTTTTTTTTTATATTATGTTACTTCACAGAGTTGCAATGACTATATTCCATAGTTATTCTATATTATTTCCATAGTGTTTACGATGGAATTCATGCCTAGTGAAACTGAATTTTTCCTCACCCTTCCTCCAGTCTTTTGAATTCTACATCATCGTAGTCATAAAGTTATCATTTATTAAGGTTCAGAGGAGTTGGATCAGAATCCATGTTCTTCAATTGTCCTTCAGTGCTTTTGTAAACTCAGTTCTAAATTTTACAAGTTCATCTCTACTGTTTAAAAAGGTGATTGCTTCTGTGGTAAGAACTGAGTGATGCATTAAACTATGGAGTATAACAATAAGTCATTAGGAGACAGTGTAATGCTCTGTCCAGTTAACAGAATAATAATAGTCATCTCTCAACTATGGCCGGTGACCTATCTAGCCACAGGTCACTGGACCTGCTGTCAGTGTCAGGTATGGGCTCCGTCTTGTGAAGTAAACCTTAAATCCAGCTCTCACGTCTCACCACAGAGGCTGCCTAAAGCAGCAAACGGTGGTGAGCACAGTGACCCACAATGGCCAGTGTGTAAAGAATAAAAGACTGCAGAGTGCTTACAGGACAGCCACATCTGCCTCCTCAGGTTCAGGGATCATTGGGGAAGAAGGGGAAGAAATACTGTGAGAGCTGAGGTGGTGTATGACCACAGGGACAGAGTTTCCCAGACGGGGAGGTTACTCATATGAACTCACAGAACCACGGAAGCTCTGGTCAGACGAAACCCCAGCACAGAAGTGGGAAAGTGGAGAAGAAGCCCCCCACTCTAGAAGGGGGACTGGCTGCTGAGAGAGGAAAAGTCAGCTTTCTCTAAGATGTGATGACTAGAGACTGGGGAGAGATGGCTCCGTGGTTAGGAACACTTGTTATTTTTTCAGAAGACCCGAGTTCAATTTCCTGTACCCACATGACAGCTAGCAACTGTCCAGAAAGCCAAACACTCTCTTCTGGCCTCTGTGGCCTTTGCACGACAGGGGTACATATACATACATGCAAGTAAAACATTCATACACATAAAATTTTGAAGGGTGTGACAATGCATGAGTTAATCAGGCTCCAGTGGACGGACCCACACCAAAGGGCACTCAGAGCCACAAATGTGACTCAGTAAACCTTATATCAAAGTATATGAAATTGGGTGGAGGTACTAAAGGGGAAGAAGGGGTTGCAGATAGGGAAGGGAGGAAGGGTGTCAACATATCATCAAAATATAATGTATAAAAGTAGCAAGAATTCAATAAAAAATGAAAAAAGATCACCATTATTGCATTTGAATTATTTTTATTTATTTTGTAAGTGCATGACTGTATTGCCTGCACGTGTGTAAGTGTCGTGCAATGCCTGCACAGGTCAGAAGAAGGTGTTGGATTCCCCTGGAACTGGAGTTACAAATGGCTGTTAGCCACCATGTGGTAATCAAACTCAGGCCCTCTGCAAAAGCAGTCAACGCTCTTAACCACTGAGTCATCTCTCCGACCTCATTATTTGCATTTTAAAGCAAACCTGTAATTCAGATAATCTAATATACTAAGGTTAAAACTTTTCATAGACCATATGTCATATATTATCTAGCCTTTTATACTGAAAATAATATAAACTCTGGATCCTGATGACCAGGGTTTTAAATCTCAACTTCCTAACCTACTTATTACATGAATTAAGACATTACACTTAACTGGCCCCACATAAGCAAATTGCTTTTTATACTGTCTGAAGCAAAGGAAGCACACAGTGCAGATTGGTGGTAGGCGGCAATATTTAGTTAATGACGCTCAAATTAATGAAAGTACACCATGTTTCATATCATGTGACAAAATAACCTAGCGATGATTTCTTCTCCATTGGCTAATTATTCAAAACTTCATCACAGAAAGCATTTCATTTGTGCCTTATTCATAATTACTAAACAATAAATACTGTGACTAAAGTATCATGTCATCATATGCATCACAATCTGCTGAGTTCATAAATGAATGACATTTTCAATTATGTTGTGATGGTAAAAAGAAAAATAGATTTAGCATAGAGTCTGGTACACAGTGTTGAATAACTTGATTCTTACTTGTTTAGATTTACACTGAAATTGCCCAGAATTAGGATAGACTTAAAGGGCAATTCTCTTACCCCAGGAAAGTAGCAGTTGAGGGAGAATCCATGTACCAGTAGCTAACAAGGACCAGGGAGCTCAGAAACAGAGAGGAGGAGAAGTGTTTAAGAAGAGGGCAAAAGAAAAGCGTCAGAAAGCATCGCAGATTGCTGAAAGAGCTTGAGGAAGCTGCGTGAGATCAGATTTCTAAGAAGCCTAAAACCCAAGGTGTAGATGAGACACACCTGCAACTCTTGGGGTTCCATGAACGAATCTGCATCCAGGCATTGATGGAGCGATCTCAGTTTGTTGTAAGGGAAGTCAGAGTTAACATGAGGTGGAGGTTGACTAGAGGTGAGATCCCAGAAGCGCTACCTCCCGACTCCTACAACCCAGTATTCAGTGTCAGCCCTCAAAAAGGTAAACGTGTGCTACCTGTGCAGAAATTCAGCTTTTGAGGACAAAGGTCACCGGAGCACCAGCAATTCCAGGTCCTGCTAGGGTCTTGGCAATTCTTTTCCTAGACAACCTTGAAAAGTTCCTACTTTGCGTATGAATCCTTAAAATTACTTCCTAGTAAGCCTAAACTGGAATCTTGTTCTGTTGGATATATTGTTTCTTTTTATCTAAATCTAGCTTTTTCTAATCTGTGCTAAAGGAGACCTTTTGAATTCAGCTTTCAGTGAATCTGCCCTGATAAGACACCAAAATTCTCCTGTAATTCTTTAGCATCACCATTGGCCATCTTTATCCCACCGTTCCCACATCCACTCTTTGGTGTGTTTGGCCATTGTCAGTCTTACTCTAGAGAGAGCCTCAGTTTAATAAATCCCAACTATCATAGCCTACACTGTGTCTCATCTGAATTGTTTCCACAGAGATCACAGGGACCAGAGAACAAAGGGGAGTTCAGAGCAAGACCCCAAGGAAATATTCCCTAGTGTCTCCTCTTAGTCTCTCTCTACAGTCACATGATCTTATTTTGTCTTTATATGCTAATAATAGTTCTTAAAAATTCAATTTTGCCCTATAAGAAACATATAGATATTTCTTCACTGTGACTTGGATTATTTTCTGAGTTGCTCCTTTCTAAATCAGATTCTGAACTTCCAAAAATACAGAAACATCTCATGTCCCTTCTTCTATGCCAGGGTAAGACATCAATTTCAGAGAATCTGATTCTGACTGTGAAGTGCCATAAAGGTAAGAGAACAAATTTTGAAACTAAAATTTGGACTCTTACATCTCTGTCAGTCACAAACTGTGAGACCCTGGGAACCGTCTCTGGGCCTGCTCTTTGCCTTACAACTCTGTATGTGGGCTCTGCTGACAATATAGAAGACTGGGGACAGAACAGCAATAATACTGTTCTGAATACTGTTTAGAATACTGTTGTAATGAGGACGTAAAAGCTGTCAAACTCTAATAAAATGGAAAGAGGAGGTTGAAATGGGACACACCTTTGCATATGCAGTCTAAAGAAATAGACTCCCCAAAGGGCTCGAACTCGCAAGCATTTGTAAGCAAAAGTTTTTCTTATTACCTGAGTCACAAAGACATCTACCTGGGTGGAGAACACTTGTCTAGTTGTATCTTCTACTGACCTGAAGTTGACTCTTGATAAGCAGCTGTAACCAACTGTGTGGGGTGCGTGTGTGTGTGTGTGTGTGTGTGTGTGTGTGTGAAAACAGTGCTCCTTGTTTCACTTTTAAAGATACTTATTTTCTTTTTCTTTCCAGAATAAGGCCATAATTTACGCATGCTTTCCCACTGAAGATGGTATTTTTAAAAGCAATCCGATTCTGAGCATATTTTTGAAGTACCCTCAGGATTATATAACAGATTAATGAAAGAGAAAGAGGTAGGGGAGATCAAGGGCACCTGTCAGTCTGTAAGATTTTTGGTCAGAAAAGGTATGTTCATTATTTCCCTTTTTTTGGTTTTCTCCTCTACCTCCTTCTTCCTCCTCCTTCTCCTCCTCTTCCTTCTCCTCTTCCTCCTCTTCCTCCTCCTCCTTTTTCTTTCCTTCATTTCTTCCCATTTGAGTAAAACAATAAAAAGTGGAAAGGGGACAGATTTTCAGAAGATGGTAAATGAATTCATTATCTGTAAGACGTCGTAGTAAAAGGTCTCATAGCTTGGTTGTACTACACTGAGATTCAGAAAAAGAGGGCTAGACTAGAAATCTGAACTTGTAAATCCTCATGCTATTAAAGCCATGTAATAAGGTTAAACTACTAGGGAAGAAAAACAAAGTAAGATAGAACATGACTTCAAAATTAAAAGACTAAGAAAATGAAGCCACTTTTCTTAAAAAGGTTGCAATAGGAGGTACTGAGGAAAAGTTAATTTACAATATGTGCAGAGAGAGCTTAGTGGTTAAGAGCACTGACTGCTCTTGCAGAGGACCTGGGGCAGGTTCCTAGTAACCACATGATAGCTAACAAATATCCCAACAACCATTCATAGCTTCAGTTCCAGGGGATCTGATTCCCTCTTCTGGCTTCTGCAGGCATTGCACACATGTAGTGCACTTACATATACATACAGGGGAAACATTCATACAAATAAACCAAAAATAAATAAACAAAAAACTGTGGTATCAAATGGTCAAAGTGCTGAGAGCATGACGACTGTTGAATGCTCAGCCCTAAATGGGACAGATATGTCACATCCTCCAAGCTCAAGAACATCACAGAAGAGGGGGTGGAAAGATTATAAGAACTGAGCTAGAGGAGGAAGAGGGTACCATGAAACACCATCTTCTGGATATGGCCTGGCTGTCCCAATTATGAACACAAAGCAGCCATGGCTATCTGCATTAGACCTGCACCGGAAAACCAAAAAGACAAGGTGGTTGTAAGGGGGATAGTTAGGAAGAAGGGACTAATAAAGAGCAGGAAAGGGATTAGAGAGGGCAATCAGATATGAATATGACAATATTCTATACATACTTGTCAAATAAACAATAAAAATATTATATTTAAAAACATGGAGGGATGTATTTCAAGAAAGATAGTGTCTATGTCAGGCCTGGTGGTGCATATCTTTAATCCCAGTACTTGGGAGGCAGAGGCAGGCAGAACTCCATGAGTTCAAGACCAGTGTGATCTACATTGTGAGTTCTAGGCCAACCAAAGCTATATAGTGAGATCTTGTCTCAAAATAAATAAATAAACAACAACAACCAAAAAGGAGAAGTCCTGAAGAAATCATTGAACCAGGCACGGTTCCTTTAATCACACAGCATTCAGGAGGCAGAGGCAGAGGCAGAGAGATCTCAGTGAGATCAAGACCAGCCTGGTCTAGAGAGTTCTGGGTCAGCTGGGACTACAGAGAGACCCTGTCTCAAAAGACCAAATAGAGAGAAAGAAATACAGATAAGAAGAAGAAAGAAGAAAGAGAGAGAGAGAGAGGAGAGAGAGAGAAAGAGAGAGAAAGAAAGAAAGAAAGAAAGAAAGAAAGAAAGAAAGAAAGAAGGAAAGAAAGAAAGAGAGTCTATTCGCTCAAATATGATTAATATGATTGGGGCAAATGGGATGGTGGCGGAGGAAGGACCACAGGACTCGGTGTGCAGAGCTTTTTGGTTGTCCTGAAGAGTGGCTCCAAACTTTGGCATGGTGCGGCTGAAGGTTTAATTATACTATAGTCTAAGAAAACAAGGGAGAAGCTGGTGTCAGCAACTATGGATGACTGTTTTGTACTTCTGCTTGCTATGGGAGTAGGCAGAAAAGTAGAATGGAAATAGAGGGAAACATGGACACTAGACAGTTTGCTTGTTTGGCTAATAGATTCCTTTATAGGCTAGAAAGTAGTGGGATATATAGCAGGTGGAATAACCCACTAGAACATGAAAAGAGGACAGAGAAAGGGAAGAAGACTGAATAGGAGAGAGAGAAAGGAAGCTAGTGTTTTAGTAGATGAGCTGGACATAGGTAATGATTCTGTCCACAGCAACAGAACAGGCAGAATACATTAGCACAAAACCACATTAGTGTGAATGTGCATGTAGAAACTCAAGAGTGTTATATAACAGTATTTTTCTTCTTCCTAAAATGAGAAGTAACTTCTTCAAATAAACTGAAAAATCAGAAACAAGTGTTGTAATTCTGATAAACCAAGTAAAAACAAATACAAAATCATCTACATAATATAATATAGGTAAACAAATTCAAAAAACATATCTACTTGATTTGTCTATTAGGAAGCCGTCACTGACCTTAGGGAGGGCAGTTTCTATGAAAAAGGAGAGTAAATCCAGAAGCTGGAGGAATTGGAAGTAGAGAATGTAGAGGGATATTTCTAAGACTGAAATGTGCAGGATTAATAAAAACAATGACCTACAGAAAAGAAAGCATTGCATCAGGAGATGACAGGCACTACACACTTCTGATCAACTCCCAACCTCCCTAACAGGCATTTTGACCTAGATCCTCCGACCCTCGTGCAGTCCTCTGGGAATGAATGTGAAATGTATACACTGTGTACATGTAATAATGATGCCCAGTACTTAACCCCACTCAACTATAGGCCCTAATTCTTGGGAGTAAAGGATGCTCTTAGTACTTCAGTCTACATGCCTCACACTGAGGATTTGTAGAGAGATTCACACGAGTGGCAGCAACAAGCAATGTAAGAAACTCAGTTTTCTTCCAAATATCCCTACTTTCCTCTCCCTTAACGTATAGATTTTTGGACAGGCACTGAGAAATCTGATTCTACTTCTGTAAAAATATGAGAAAATAAAGCTTTCAATAAGAATCTCAGAACCAAGTCACTGTTAACTCCCAGTTGAATTTGGGATCGGGGGTTGGAGAGCTTCAATAGGAGCATAGAAAGAGAGGTAACACTCTCCCTGAGTGTCTTTTTTATTTATTCATTTTTATTTTATGTGTATGAGTCTATTGCCTGCATGCATATAAGTGCACCCATGTCATGCAGTACCTCTGGAGATCAGAAGAGGATGTTAGATATCCTAGAACTGGAGTAACAGATAGTTGTTAACCAACATATGGATGCTAATTCGGGTCTTCTATAAGAGCAGCCAGTGCTCTTAACCACTGAGACATCTCTCCGGTCCCATCTTCCTGCGTGTCTTTGTAACGAGTACTATGCTGCATGTGAAGTGTAAACATGTTAACTTTCAGAAATCTTCACTAATACCTACTAGACGCTCTTAACATCATCTTACAGGTAAGAAATGGAGAGTATGGGTCATAGATGACAGAGTTGAGCACATGAGGTGCCAGCATGTAGAGGTTATCCAGAATGATATGTGCATGCTTGGAGATGCAGTACTTATAAACATGCTACGAAGATCATCTGGGAATAGAAAACCAGATTGACACCAAAGCAGGCTCTCCTGTACCTTAGCGCTTTGTCCTGGGCAGAGGATGAAAAGGTAGAGAACATAAATCCATAGAAGAGAGCAAAGAGGACAAAATCCATCCCAAGACCACCAGAGATGCAATCAACACATAAGCAGTCATGGCAGTGATGTCAGCTCAGGCTAATTAACCAATGTATACATGCTCACTGTGTGTATGAGCCACAGCACAGTCCCTGCAGTATGGCAGTCACCTCAGCAGATGGAGATTGTTACAAGGGCCACACTTCAGAATATCTCCAGGAAGCCAAGACTGCCTGTGACAGCTAGCTGAGATTGGTCATGTGCCTCAGTGGGTGACAGTCATACCCCCATCAAGGGCTGCCCTGAAGATCTGAGGATCCAGAGCATGTACTGTCCTCATTGCCTCTCCTATACCATGACGCTACTGAGCATTAATATCCCTCCCAGGTATGTTCTAGATATTCATTCTATCTTCCTACCTCCTTCTCTACTCCGTCATTCGAACAAAATGAGGGAGATCAGGGCATAATATGATTGTTCCATAAGTCCCAAACCAGCAGTCCCAAAGAAAGAAATGGAAGTGCTTTTTGCCTTGTGCCCATCTGTGAAATTTAGTGACTGCGTGAAAGAGTGGGAACTGTGGGTATGAAACAGGCCAAAGTCTCTGAGACGAAGTTAAACAGAACCGGTATAACATACTCTAGGAAGCACCAGCTTTTTAGAAAGTGGGTTTTTACTCCCCCAAAGGATTAAAGGAAGTATCTTTAAAGAAACAGGAGCCAGTAGGTTAAATTCCATAAAATTAAGATTGAGAAAGTTTTTGCAAATTCAGAAGCTGAAATCTGGAGAAATAAACTTCAGTGGTTGATAAAACCCCAAGCAGAGAAGAGGACACTAGCCTCACAGAGCAGAATCCTAAACACAGACAGACATGGAAGGAAGAGCCTCCCCTGAGGGAAGTCACCAATATTTTCTGCCAAATCAAGAGACAGGCCTACAGACAGAGAAACATACCCACAAAGGGATGAGTGTTTTCAAGGAGTCTTAAGAAAAGTCATGGCTTCTTGGGAGAACAGCTAGGAAGGATCCCTTCACTCTGGCTAGAAACAGAAGCAGCTCATGGTGATGTCGGGGGATGCTGGCAGGAAACCAAGCTGTTGATGGAGCACGGAGCAAAAAAATATCACAATTTCAAGATTTACCCACCCTGTGTTTAGCGTGTATGTGCATGTGTGTGTGGAACATGTTAGCGTGTATGCACGTGTCTGCAGAAGTCAAGGTCACCACCAGGTGCCCTCCTCCACCCTATTGAAAATGGATCTTCCACACTGAACATGGGGTTAATTAATTGGCTAGACTTGTTTGATCCGGGAGCTCCAAAGATCTTGAAGGATCTTCCTGTCTCCCCTGCACAGTGCTGGGGTTACAGACACACACCACCACATCTGGCTTTTACATGGATGCTGGGGATCCAAACTCAGGTACTCATGCTTGCACAAGTTTCCTACCATCTCCCCAGTCACATCTTGTGTTTGCAACTCTCAAAGATTCTTAGGTTAGAGAAATGACAGTAAATAAAGCAGAGTCCCAGGAACAATACATCAACCCTGGTGCCCAGCCAGCCCCAAATCTACAACGCATTGAGATCCAAGCAATCTTCTTTAATGTAGAACAGGCTTGGGCGGCGAGAGACGGGCTGCCCAAATGTGCTCATAACCCAAGTAGGAGGAATTTCTAAAATAAGTGCCTTCCCTCCCCATTCCCTTTCCTCCCTCTCCATAGGGTGGTGCATTGCATCAGCCGTAGAGATTAGGCCTGCGGAGCCCCTAGAAGCCTCTCAATGGCAGCATGGATATCTCCGTCTGTGGCTACCAGGGCCTGTAGGTTTGCATCACGGTTGGTGAAACCCAGGGCCTTCAGCTGCTCCAGTTCTTGGTGGTAGCGACCTTCAACGAAGAGGGATGTGGACAGCGAGGCTTGGGTAGACTGGGAACAGGCATTGGCCAGGGCATGGAAGAGCTGAGGAAACGCCAAGGAAGGATGCACAGTATCTTCTCTATGGACTTGTCTTCTACCCCTAGTTTCTGGGGCTCCTCTAGCCCCACGCCGTTTAACCGAGTCCCGTAGGAAAGCCGCCATCTCAGGCACCTCCCTGGACAGTATCTGTAGGCCTTGCTCTATCTGTAACAATGCCTGCAGTGCTCGGGGGTTGGTGAGGATGGGAAGAAGTGGCAAATGCTGTAGCAACGGGCTGCCAGTTGCCAGCTGGTGTAACAGAGCTGGGTTCTGCTGCAGGACTTGCAAGGCTCGGCGCAACACCGAGGGTGAGAATCTCGGCTGACTGCTTAGAGGAGCTTTCTCCACGGGCTGCTGGCTATCTTGCAAGGGAAGCTCTGAGCCTAGGTGTGAGTCTAGGATACCAGTTCTACACACTGAACTGGTTTGATTTGAAGCTGTGCCCCTGGCCTGGATACCTCCTCCTGTGCTGACCTCTTGTACCAGTGGCCTGACAGGAGCAGAGACGACAGAGGTGGTGGTGGTCGTCGTCGTGTCAGAACTGCTGTGAGCGTTGGCTTCTCCTCTGCAAGGCTCTGAACCTGAAAGGTGGCTTTTGGAGACAGCCAATAAGGCCAGAGTGGAGAGCATGAGGTGCTGGATGTCAGAGCAGCCGGGACGCATAGCATTGTCACCTCCTGGGACTGCCTTCGGGGCCTCCAGCCTCTGCTTGTGTTCCTGCAGAAGTTCTTGTGGCCGGGCAGCCTTCTGAAAGGTTTCCAGAGGTCTGAGAGCTGGGTCGCGTTTCTGTAGTGGTTTTGAGGATTCGGGAACGCGGCTACCATTGGCTTGTTTCTCATTTGCCAGTCCTTGAATTAGAGGATCTTCCAAGAACTGCACCACAGACTCTGGTGCGGTTGTCAACAGCTGGACAAGCTGGAAAAAGAAATCAGCCAGATCAGGTGAGGTCCGGGCCAGGCGGCCCAGCCTGGCGAGCACCCCAACACCCTCAGAGGCTGATGGCTCAGAACGGTGGGTGCTGTGGCCTGTGGGGCCTGGCAGAGTTCCTGGAAAGGCTGACTCTTTCAATCGAGTCCTCACCACCACGTGCACTGTAGAGCCATCAAGCACGCCCCGCTGGCTCAGTATGTCTTGATCCCGGAGGATCTTCCCAGTGAAGATAAGCACCAATTGGTCAGCATCACAGTGAAGGTGTTTGGAGATCTGCTTCTTAAAGTGGCTGACATTGCTATTTTCTGCCAGCAAAAATTCTTGGCAGTCCTGTGGGGTTTTGGCAGACACTCTGATGATACGTGAGGATGGCTCCCTACCAGACACCAGCTGGCTGTCCCCTGCTTCTTCCCGAGCCCGTGCCATATTTCCTTGAGAAGAGAATGAAGGGTTACCTGAGGACACAGTGGATCACACACCTGCAGAAGCTTTGATGTGGCCCTGAGCCCACCTGGGTGCAGGGACCAGTAGGTGTCCTTTCACCCACGTCCTGCAGATGCCACCTCCCAGTGTAGCCCTACAGCCACCTGGCTCCCATAGAGGGGGCAGCTTCTCCTCTCTTGGACAAGCTTTAGGGGATATGGTGTCAGTGATGAGGTCACAGTTGAAAGGCAGAGCTGAATGGGGGAAGGGCAGAACCTCTGCCACCTGCCTGATACTGGGCTTTCTTCATGATTTGATTTAAACACCAGTGGGGAGGGGTGAGTTGTCACTGTCTAGAAACAGGTTTCGCAAGAGACTGACCTCTGATGAAAATCCTGCCATTTAGTTTGATAAATGAATACAGTTGAGTAGGAAAGCACTACTCTAAGTGTGAGCTTAGGAAGGACTCCTCGTCACTAAACGTCCACTGCATTAGTGTGCCTGAACATGGTCCAGCCAAGGCCTCAAGTCTGTGTTTTTATACGGACAGAATGAAGAAGCATAATATGTGCAATCTATATATATAGTCTCAGTGGGAGACTTGTATGACAAGGCTCTTCAGTAGAGTAGTCCATCTATGTGGTTCTAAAGATATCATGTCCTCTAAAACCTGACAAAGATGCTCAGAAAAATGAACTATGAGGGACTGGAGACATGGCTCAGCGGTTAAGTGCTCTTGCTGCTCTTCCAGAGGACCAGAGTTCAGTTCCCAGCACCTCACAGGGCAACTCAGAACTGCCTGTAACTCCAGTTCCATGGGATCTGATACCATCTTTTGGCCTCAGCAGGTACCCACACAGATGCATGCACTCCCACTGTCCCAGCCCTCACCTCCACACACACATAAACAATTAAAACAAGACATTTTTAAGAAAAAAAAAGAAGGAAAGAAGAAGATGGAGAGACGACTCAGCAGTTAAGAGAATATACTGCTCTTGTGAAGGACCTGAGTTAGTCAGTTCCCAGCTTCCACATGTGGTGGCTCACAAGTACCTATAACTCTGGGCCTAAAGGATCCAACACCCTCTTTTGACCTCTGTGGGCGCCTGCATTCACGTGCATATACCATCATAGAGACACATATGTACACAAAATTAAAAAGAAAATAAATCATTTTTTAAAAGAGAGAAAAATAATCAATGGTCTTAACCCAGAGATACAACTCTGAGAGAGAAATCATAGCACCAGTTTGAATCCAGGTCTAAATATGATTAAACATCTTAGGTTACTTCAGAGGAACATACAACTCCAGGCAGGTGGGAAATGTAATTTCTGCAGAAATTACTTGTTACTATGAAGAGAGATCTGGCTGTGTTAGGTTTGAATCATTAACAATTGCCAATACACAAGACACCCTCCACCCCTCATTTTTGCTAGTTCCAATGTCTCTATTGACCACTGTAAGGAAATAGGAAGCAAGGAAATGGGCAACTGACCTTCTACAGAGCAAGCAGATTTATTAGTGAATATTTAGTTTGAGGCCTGTTGGATTTCAGGTGAGATGAAAAGTGTGGAATCAGAAGCAGCTCAAAGCAGGAGGTGCGGACCTGCCATTCCACCACATGGCAGGTTTTACTAGAGATTTCAGAACCCCATGATCTAGACAGTCTGTGCAGACAGAAAAAGGTGTGAGGCCCAGGGCTAAAGCAAATTTCTGACTATTTGTTTTCGTAGAATGACTGTAAGTGAAAGAGTAATTGAGCTTTCAAACCTATTCAACAGTCTGAAGTGCTAATGGAGTTGTCTATGCCGTCTCTCCTCATCAAACAAGAGAGAAAGGCACTGGGACTAAGCTCTCATTGAAAGAATTGAAAGATACTTAGGTTAGGAGCTAATGTGCCTTCTTGACACCTATCTTCCTTTTTAGCATGCACTCCACCCAAAAAATTTCTCTTTCTGGGCTTTATAACCTAGTACTTCCTTTATAAATTTTTTAATTACATTTATGTATCTAGATGTGCATGCACATACTTTATCACACGCCTTTACCTACTGAGCCATTTCGCCAGTCCCCTAGCTCTTAGAAGTTTTAGATTCAAATATGTCCCATATCCCCATATCAGAGAGGCAGACTTAAGAGATTAAAAGAAAAAAAAATAGAGGTTGGTAAGGGAGGAAAACGGTTATCTAGTGGTTGAAACAACTGCTTTGAGACACAAAGCCCCTCCCTGCTTGTCCCCTTATCAACCAAAGACAGACTAAATGAGTTTGGCAAGGTTAAACACTTAAAGCGAGCGGGGGCGGGGGGGAGGCTTAGAGGGAGTAAAATAGATGTCTCCTACTTAGTTTGCTGTAAAATTAAGGGAAAATAAAAAGAACTTTCAACTTTATACACCTAGCAAGTTCTAGGTGTAGCAAACATAATATAGTAGTGATGTTTGTTAACTCTGAAAAGGAGAATATCAAAATTAAATACATTCTATCCATAGTTTAATAGAAAATAAATGTTTATATATATATATGCATAGTGTAGATCTAAACAAAAAATTTTAAACACTAAACAGAGTATGTCAGTCCAATCTGTAAGAGTGAAAGATTTACTTATTGGTCACTGAATAAAGCAGTTTTAGTAACACTGGGTTTTGAGAGTAGTTTAGTGGATAGCTATGGGGTCCAGAATTATGGTTATAATAATTGTAGGACTCCATCCTGTCACTCATATCTTTCCAGTGTTAAGGGAAGGCAAAATTTGGCTACCAAATGCAGAAGGAATAGGTTGATCACTCCTTCACTGGTTCAAGTTTATATGTTCTAACCCCAAATGCCCTGTCTTACATCAGGTTGTGCTAAATATTTTAAGAGGTTTCATAGAATTTCAACTTTGGTGCCAATTTGTAAATGTCGATACTTGTTTTCATTTTATTATTAGATTAGGATTTCTATATCCAATTTGGAATCATTTAGAGCAACTTAGACAAGGTACAGTTAAAATGAGGCATGCCTATTTTTCTTGGTTTTATATTTTAGTACTTACTTATTATTATAAGGGGCACAAGGCTTAAATGTGGTGGAATTCCTGGGTATAACCATAATTCAAACTGCGGTATATTTTTTGCTCTGTTGAGGACTGAACCCAGGAACTCATGCTTGCTGGGCAGATACATATCACGGAGCTGCATCCTCTGTCCCCAGCTGCAGTACTGGCTAAGTCCCTGAAGCTTTTCAATCAGTGCATTTCACAAAATGTTAAAATTAACTTAGAATCTGAGGCGCCGAGACAAAAGATAAAAGCTAATTAGTGCTTCCCTTTACATCTCCACTATGTAAATAATTTAGTGTGCAAATTTTGCTTTTCTAGGTCTGCTGAATTATGCAACTTTTCCTTTCTCACAGTTATCCCTCCCTCCCTTAGAAGTGTGAAATTTGCAAGAACAAAAGAGTCATCAGTTCTTCCTTGCAGTCTCAGATAGCTCCCAAGATCAGGCAGCATGTGGCTGGGGAGTCCTTGCAGAGAGAAAGCCCCATCAGGCCAAGAGGTCTTAAGAGACCATTCTGTGAAGCTGTGAAGGTCAAGCCTAGTTGGCAGTGGACACCCTAAGATATTGAGGACACTAGAGCCATGAGACATCAGCCAAGGATAGCTGTATACAGGGAGTGTAACAAGCCCAAGAGAATGATGACTACTGCATGCAGCCCACCTGAGCCCTTTGGAAGTAGAGCCCCAGACATCTGACATGGAAGGACTGGATTTGGTATTTGCCCTGCTGGTTTTTGGTCTTGTTTTGGTCCAGCATTTCCTCAGTATATCTCCAGTCCTCCCTTTTGGAGTGGGAATATGTTCAGCTCCACTCTAGATTGAAAATTTGTAATTAATCTTTTGATTTTTCAGGGGTTTATAGTTAAACGAGTGCTTTGACTCTCAAAGAGACTTTAGACTCTGGAATTTTTGAACACTGTCAAGCCTGTGAAAGAGTATGGGGGCTTTTAAGGTTGGATCAAATGCATTTTGATATGATCTCAAGCCTGTAGGGAGCAGAGAGTAGAGTGTGGTGGTTTGAATGATCCAAGTACTTGGACATTTAGTTCCCTGTTCATAACATTGTTTGGGGAAGGTAATGGAACTTTAAGCATGGCTATGTAAGAGAAAACATATCACCAAGGGTGATCAAAATACATTGTGTGAATTTCTCAAAGAATTAGTAGAAATATTTTTTTTTTTAAATCACAATCTGTCCAAAATGAGGATTCATTGTGCAACTGGGGACAGAACAGCTTCACCTCGGCAGGGTCAACTCAGAATATGTAGTATAAATTTGATGTTTAAAACATGCTAAAAGTATAGGACATATGTGAAGGAACTATAACTCTGAGAATAACTGAGACTTGAGTAAATATAAACCTTCCCCCTTCTAAAAGGAAAGACTATTTTTTGTAAATTTTTCAGTTCTCCTCTAATTTATAACTAGTGAAAAGTCATTCAAACACTCATTTATCATTGCTTGAATTTGAATTTTGCTCTAAAGTGTTTGATGAAATGAAAAGACAAAATTCATTAGTGGTATTTATGAAGAATGATGAGCTGAACATATACCATTTGTCAGGAAATATTTTGGGGTTTTAACAATTAATTGTAAGTAGATAAAACTGAAAACAAAGGAACAAACACATGAACACATGTGCAAAAGATCAGGGACGATGCTTTGATCCACTGTTTATATCTGCAAGAGTTGGGGCTTTTTACAAAAGTCTCTATTAAATACCACAAATCATATTCTGTTCTGTACTTTGGGAACTAAGGATTAAATCAGAAACTATAGCTTTGGTTCAGTGATTCAAAGCATGAGGGCTAAAAGCAGACAGTCTAAGTTGAAATCGTGACTCTGGCAAGAAGAAGCTTCCTAATTTTGAGCTGCACATTTAACCTCTTCAAATGTCTCAGCTTTCCTCGCCTGTAAGGTAAAAGCAGCAATGTTACTAAAAGACCATTGTACGGAATCAAAAACACACAGGCTGGAACGGCACCTGACATATACTGAACCTTCAGCACGCATTAGCCATCAGCAAAATCAAATATTGTCAGAGAGCAAATAGCTATTTAACTGGGATAGACTATAAATTCTCTAGTTTATCTGTTGAAAGACCAACATTTCCAGTTTCACTGGTCAATCACCTGATCACAGGACTACCCTTAGGAAGGTGGGTTCAACTTAAGCTATACTACATAGGTGGGCGGAATACAGCGTGTGTTAAGGAGGCAGTGAACTTTTCCTTACCGGAATCCTGCCTCCCACGGCAGTTCTTCTGGACCCAGCCACAGACGTGTAGCTCTCCATAAGTCTGGCCACTTTTCTGAACTCTTCAGAAAAGCGTAATCTTCCCTCTCTTCTTCTAGCGTCTTGTATTTCTCTACTTTCTCTCTAAAGCTCCTTCTCCCTGCATGGCTTTTGGGCTTCTTTTCTTCTCCCTCCCTTCTCTTCCTCCAGGCAGCTGCTGAGATTCCCCAGCTTGCCTGCCTTGGGGATTTTTCTTCAAATACCAATAAAATTGTCCTAAAGCTCCTGATTGGTCCATTCTTAAATTCTTTTATGAATGAGACTAAGAACCCTCTAGGGGATGCTCTCATTTCACCCCTTTTCAGTATGAGCAGAGAAATCCTGACATCTAGGGAAAAAAAATGAGCATTTATTTCTGATGGAAATGTTAGAGTATATTTTTAGAAAGGACACCAATGTATGCAAGCATTTTCTTTTTCTATAAATATTTTTGCTAGCCTGTTTTGGGTTTTTATTATTATTATTATTTTAGTGCTTGACAGTTTTCCTATTTATATAAGGAACTGTAGTCATTTTAGTCCTCAGTGCCCTCCCTTGGACCCTCCCTCTCCCATTGGTACCTTCTTCCCCAATTCCCATCCTATTTCCATGGTGTGTGTGTGTGTGTGTGTGTGTGTGTGTGTGTGTGTGTCGCACTGAGTTTTTAATTATTTGTTCAAGCATGAGTGAGAGCTTACTCAGTGGAGCCAGGGAAAATTTATCTGTGGCTACACCTACCTCCCTGCTTTGTGGTTGTTTTGTTTTCTGTTTGTGTCTTGAGACAGTTTCTTTCTATAGTCCCAACCAATCTGGAACTTGCTGTGTAGACCAGGCTGGCCTCAATGTCACAGAGGTCCACTTGCCTCTGTCTCCTGAGTGCTGGGATTAAAGGCGTGTACCACCACGGACAGCTGTGTTGTCTTTTGAGACAGGCTCTTGCAGACTAGACTTGCCTCAAACTTGCAGCAGGTCCTCCGCCTCAGCTTCCTGAGTGCTGACATTATAGATGTCTGCCAAAACACCTGCCTGCACAGAGGCATTTTCTACTGTTTAGAAAGTACTTTTCTGTCTCCAAATCCTTGCTTGTGATTAGATCAGCCCTACAAATTAAAACACTGTTTTCAGTTTTGTGAACATGTTACCGTTATTTTGCTAAATGGACATAGTATCAAACTGCCTTCTAAATGTTTATCTCTGTATCTACATATTAATGCAGTTCTCAGTCTTTATCTGAGAAGTTTCTTTGTGTAGCAGATAGGAGTTAATACAGAGACTCACAGCTGTTCAAAGTACAGAGTAAAAGTGTCTGTGGAGGGCTCCGCCCATAAATGGGACATCTATATCACACATCCTCCAACCCTGCAAAGTTTCGAAAGCATCACTGAAGAGAGGGCAGAATGATTATAGGAGCCAGAGGTCAGGGAGGACTGAAGTGAAGGGGTATCTTCTGGATGTGACAGGTCTGTTGCTCTCATGAACTCAGACAGCTGTGGCTACTGCACAAGATCAAGCCAATCAACACTCCCGCATGGATGGGGATGGCCATGGAGCCCACCCCTAGCTGCGAGCTGTTGACAGCTGATGAATGCTGGGGAAGGCAGAGTCAGTTTTCTTCAGGGGTGTGGTCTCTAGCAGGTTGCCCATGCTCCAGTGAGTGGCCTGACATTCATGTGTATATGAACAGCACTAATTAGATTCAGTTGATCATTAAAAAATAAAATAAAAAGACAAAAGTCAAGAGGGAATGGTGTTGTTTCCAGCAGGAGCTAGAGGAACAAAGTGTGGTGAATAGGCTCAGAATATACTGTATGCATATATGAATTCTCAAGGAATAAATTTAAAACATATTTTTATTGTTTGCATATGAGTATGTGGCCTGCCTCCATGTACATGCACCACATGAGTACAGTGCCTGGGCAAGCCAGAAGAAGGCATTGGATCCCCTGGAACTGGGCCTAAGGACAGTTGTTAGCCATGTAGGTGCAGAGAGCCAAACCCAGGTCCTCTGGAAGAGCAGCCAGTGCTCTTAACCACTGGGCCATCTCGCCAGTCCCCACATTTCTTACCAGTATGTGTTTGCACACACATTCCTGTTTGAAGTTTACTGGAAATCTTTCTGTATGAACTGCAATCTTTTTGCCCTAGAAATATACAGGTAATGGAAAAAATATCCCTAAGTATAAACAAGAATCTTGTCTGAGCTCTTGCATGGAATGTCCTTCTTACTACAGTATTTTTGTATACAATGGTCCACCTGGAAGAATAGCCCTTCTCTCCCCCTTCAAAGCTTTATATGCTTCACTCTTGACAATTTTCAAGTTCTGTCTCTGGGTGCACTCCCACAGGGCCCCTTCCTATCTCTCCATACCAGACTATCAAAAATCCAGACCAGACCAGACCATCAATAATCCAGACTAGACTATTGATAATCCAGACTGGACTATCAATAAACCTTTATGCTTTTCACAACTCTTCATTTTCATGTGTTAGGGGGACAAGTCTAATATGTACATGTATGTGTGCATGCCACCGTGCTCGTGTGGAGATCAGAGGACAGCCTCAGGTGTTAGTTTTTATTTTCCACCTTGTTTGAAACAGGGTCTTTTTCATTTCTTCTCCCCTGCGCATGCCAAGATAGCTGGCTTGTGAGCCTCTGAAGATTCTTCTGTCTCCGCATATCCTGATGGAGCACAGAGACTGAAGACAGTCGTGCCACAGATTCGGATAATCCTCATAGACTATCCAAATATGAGGAGTCTAAGGATTCAAACTCACATCCTCATGTTTCCGTGTAAGTGCAGAGCCCCCCCCTTTTTTTTTTCCTATTGCTTATCATGGATTATAGTTACTACAAAATGACTATTCCTCATATATTTTATTTGAACAGCTGCTGTTAGTATATCATAAACCAATGAGGTTAGAGTGGTTTCTATTTTACTCAAATTAAATTCCTAGTAGCTAGCAGTTGAGGAGCACAGGGTGGCCACTTGATTTTCATTCTAGAAGTTGTAAGATTAAACTCTCTGTGGCTGGAGAGATGGCTCAGTGGTTTAGAACACTTAGTACTGTAGCCAAGGACCTGGATTCCGTTCCCAGCACCCATATCAGGCGGATCACAACCTCCTGAAACTACAGTTCCAGGAAATCTGCTGCCCTCTTCTGGCCTTCACAAGCACTAGAAATCCTTTGGTGCACACAAATTCACTCAGGAATATACATATAAATACTTTTTTACAATCAGTTCTCTGAATCTGCCTACAAGAAAGAATTAAAACTGGATGAGGTTCAGGAACCCATCATTGTAATTCAGCCTGCATCCCTGCTGCTGTGTCTCCCACCCAGTCAGTTTAGTATCGATTCTGTAAAATAGTCTTCAGGGCCAATAAATATCAGACACTGCATCCTTTCTTCAAGCAGGCTGGTAATAGGAAGTACCACAGAGCAGGCTGTGTGGTGGCAACTTCTACAGTGCACAAATCAGGAAGACTTCTAGGACACCAGGAAATCTTACACTTCAAAGAGTGGCAGCAACATTCCCTCCTACGCTCCAAGTCTTTGGCTCTTCTGGCTTCTAACCCATTAGCCTCCCCTCTAATGCCCCATAGAAACAACCTTCAACACCTGTTTTTCTCCCATGCCCACCACAGCCCACAAGAATCAGACTCAGACAGTAGCTGGCACTGGAGATTGGATGTAATTAATTGCATCTCAAGATAAGCATACATAGAGCTCAGTCAAGGGCCCGAGGTAGGAGAGAGGCAGGCAGTGTTGGGTCACACGTAGCATCCCCACCCTATTTCTGGCTTGTCTTCTTCCTCATTGATTCCGGATCATTGTCTCCACAGTAAAGAGCATCATAGTAAATTTGGTTTATAATGCAGCTGTATTCAAGAATAGGAGAACTAAGGTAATAGGCACAGGGAAAAGGCACAAAGGAAAAGATAGAGTCCGAATAACTAGAGCTCCTAAGACTTCCTCAGCTTCTCCACAGCAGCATCTAGATCACCCCCTGTAGCAATGAGGGCCTGAAGATTGGCTTCAGGATTCAGAAAGCCCATAGCCCGCAGTTGCTCGAGCTGTACGCGGAAGTGAGCCTCCAGCTGTAGCTGCTGGGGACTGGAACTAGCTAAGGCTTGTAACACCTGGAAGAGGGGAGTGGAATGGAAGCCCGGCTCTGCAGAGGCCTGGGCTGGGGAAACCTGGGGCGCTGGGGCTGGGCGGGAATCCTCAGGCATAACTGTGCCTTCTCTAGATTCTGTACTTTCCGCTGCTCCACCTAAGCCCGTTAGGCAAGGCATGAACCAGAGTAGAAGGCGGGGTGCTTCAGTAGCCAGGATCTGCAGACCCTGCTCAATCTGCAGCAAGGCCTGCATGACCCGGGGGTTTGCCATGGCTGCCTGAAGGTGTAGCAGGAGTGGCAGCTGTTGGTGGATCTCAGTCTGCATTCGAGGAACCTGGTTTGTGCCGGCTGGCCTCGGTGATCTTGGGTAACCTGACAGAGGCAGCCAAGGAGACTCTGGGACTCCAGGAGTGGCCGCCATAGGGGAAGGTGGTGTAGGGACGAATGGGACCCTAATAGCAGAATCTCCCAGCCCAGAGACCAGATTGGGCAGGCTAGTGCTCTGGCCAGTAGAGCCCTTCCCTGAATCATGCTGGTTTCCACCTTGCCCAGCACAGCTGTCTGGGGGATGTCTCAAGAAAGCTGGACAGGAGGACTTCCCCTTGATTGCTACTGACTCTTTGGGCAGAGATGGGCCAGACCCAGGTTTCTGGGATGAGGGCAAAGTCGGAGGAACTCTGTTTCCTGACAGTGATGGTCCCTGGCTTGGGCCGGGTGTGGGCACAGTACCCTGCATACAGGGTCCCAGGAACTGGGAGGTCTCATGCAGTTGCTGGAGATAATCAAAGAGCCCTATGTTACCTAGAAAGCTTGGGGCCCTATTCCTAATCTCAGATGCATCCTGGTCTCCAGGCTGTCTTCCTTGTCTGCCACCTGAGCTTCCTTGTGCAGAAGTCCAGGGGTTGGGGAGAGGGTCACAATTCTCCGTCCTTGAAGGTTGGCTGCTGGTGGCGGTGGCATTAGCAGTAGTGGTTGTAGCGAAAGGATTGCCACCAAACTGCTCCTGTACTGCATTAAGCATCGGATCCATAATGTCTGTGTACATTGTACGAAGTACATTGTAGCCACCGGGAATGCTCTCCAGGTTACTGAGTGCACGGTCCTGACTGCGCATCATCTCCTGCATCATGGAAGGATTACGTAGAAACTCCATGGTCTGCCGCATGATCTCGGGATTGTTGAGAATATGCCCGATCTCAGGGTTCTGCTGAATCAGCTGCTGCATATGAGGATTGTCAAGAACCAGCTGGCGTACCAGGCCGGTGTTGGACAACAGACCCTGAATGAAGGGGTCATCAATGAGCTGAGCCACCAGCTCGGACACCGAGACATGCTGCCACATGACTGAGCCTGGCTGGTCAGGAAAGCCACTGGAGGTCAGGCCCAGCCCACTGAGGCCTGTGAGGACACCTAAGCTGAAGGAAGGAGACCCATCCACTGGGTAGATGGAACTGGACTGAGGGAGTGATCCAGGACTTGGGCCTGGGCTAGAGACTGAAGTAGGGGAGCACTCAGTGCCTGTGGTGTGGTGCTGCATCTTGATGACCAGGTGAATGGTAAGGCCATCTCGCACTCCACACTGTGCCAGCGAGTCAGGGTCCTTGAGGATTTTGCCAGCAAAGATTAGGACCAGCTGATTTGGGTGTGCCTTAAAGCGGCGCGATATCTCTTCCTTCAGCTGTCGGATGGTACAAGTGTCTATAACTGAGAAATCCTCCTTGTCCTTGGGTGTCTTCACTGTCACCCTGATGAAGTGGGAATCCTGGGCTGGCGCCGAGCTGCCCCGTGGTAGAGCCTCTCCACTTTTAGCCATGGTCAGCAGCAGGAGGCTCAGGTCTGTGGGGACACAGCTGAGAGGATGGGGATGGGATAGGAGATCAAGATCATCTCTTCAATAAGGGAGGAGCATGAAGGGGGCCTTTGGGTGCTAGGGCAGAGGAAACTGTAGGTTTCACATGAGATCCCTTGTAATGGGATGCTTTAGGAGAATTACAAATAAAAAATGTTGGTCAAGGGAAGAAAGTTCAGGGCCCAGGGAAAGATGACTTCAGTTGATGAAAGAGGGGACAAAAAAGAGGAGAAAAGGAAAAGGCCCAGCCTGGGGAACACATACCAATCTGCTGTGGCCCCGTCCTTCCTCTTAGGCTGGGCTCCAAACCGCCCTCATCTTGCTGCACAGCCACCCCGTAGGCCCTCTAGGCTGGAACCCAGTCCATCAGGTCACCTCTGTGACCTCAGTATTGACATCACAGCCTCATACCATGGATACTGGGGACTCCAAGATGCTGTGGGTCCCTTGGGACTCCAGCCTCTTTTTTTCACTTCTGTCTCCTTTATCTCAATTAGTCATTAATACTGAGACCCTTGATGACAGCTCTTTCTTAGGCTAAGAGTCCTCTTCACCCAACACAGGGTAGTAAGTGGAGGCACAGGGTGGAGTTGGATCAGTGTAAAACAATTCCTTAGGACTCTGAGTCTCCATTAAGAGCTAAATTCAGTTTTCCTACTTGAGGATGTTCTTCCTGGCATCTTCAGTCGCTATTTTCTATCTGACTCAATACCAACCAAAGCATACAGTTTTTGTATGTTGGACAAGTATTTATCTGTTAGTAGAAAAATGGACTGTAAGAGAGGAGTCAAACTACTGAAAGATTTTTATTTCATTTTTTTTTCCTTGAAAAAGTATCAGAGAAAGTTTAAAAAATTAGACATTTGTTGAGATAAAATTAAAATTCCTGGGGCTAAGTATGCTGTTAAATCGTCTAATATAAATTTGAAGTGTCTATTGTATATCTAAATGAAGATATGCCAAAGTAGCTAAATATTTGAGATCCAGAACTCATCAGCATTTACAGAATACTTGAAAAGGGATGGGTTAAGACTAGCTAGTTAATATGAGAATAATAGGGATTAAACTGTCCTGAAGGTTGTGATTGTACACAAGACTAGCTCATTAACATAAGAATAGGAATTAAAGTATACTGAAGATTGTGATTGTATATAAGACTAGTTAGTATATAAAACAGGATACGTAAAAATGCTGTATCTTGCTATTGTACAACATTTGAAAATCTGGAAGATTCCAGAGAAAACAGAAACATAAAATAAGCACAAGGAAAAAGAAGAGTCGAATGGATAATATCCAAAGGGAGAGAGCAGCCCGCTTTCCCCGAGTATGCCTGCAGGGTCATAGGTTAGGGACTGAGAACTGACTGCCGAACTGTTCATCTTTTATTCTTTGACAATTCTGTGCATGTATACATTCTTTACAGCCATCCTCACTCCTCCCTCTCAGTCCTCCCTGCCATCCTCCAACACATCCCCTTCCCACTTTCATGCCCCCCCCCATAACCCACTAAGTCCAGTTGGCACTGCCTACTAGAATGTTGACTGATCATGCTGTTTTGGTCTTCTGTAGGTCTTGTGCAGGTAATCACGGCCACAGTGAGTTCCTGTGTGTGACAGCCGGGCCATGTCCAGAGGACGGCGACGGCAGTTCCCAGCACTCTTCCCCGTCCTCTGCCTCTTACATCCTTTTCACCCATCTTCTCCTATGTTAGATCCCCTTTAAGGTTAACCACACAAGTTGGTTATTGAATTTGATAAAAGAGCAGAAGCCTTTGATGAGACTGTCTCTGGAACAGTGGTGGTGACAGGAAGCCTGGCTGTAGTGTTTAAGGGCAAATGAGTCAGAAAGTAAGAGTGAGAGTGTAGTGAATGAGGGAAGAGTGGGGCTTAGAGGCTTTTGGTAGTGCTTTCTGCTTTATTCTGTTTCTTTCTTTAAACTTTATTTTGAAGGGAACAATCCCAGTAATGAAGAGAAAATGATCCCGGAGAAAAAGAAACAATCACAGTGTGAGTCCTGAGTAAACAGGGTGAGCATGAGCCCAGATGGATAGCTTGATTCTGTAATCAAGCACTGTTTATTCATCACAGCAGAATGGAGGGCCGAGTGTGTGGATACAGATATGAAATGGGGGTTTATTTGGCAGTAGATGCTGATGAAGGTCTCTCTGGATCTCATCTGTCTACTTTTATTAAAGTAGGTAAAATATCCTTTGAGATTCACCCTAGAAAAGATTACAAGATATGGAAAATTTGAGAAGATCAGGAAAGTTATGAAACATTTGCCTTAAATAAGATATTGAATTGACTGGGCCAGCAGATCTGAGTGGTACCCAGACCAGCAGCATCTGGGTCACCTGCAAAATTTGGTAGAAATAACAAATCCAGGCCCCTCTAGACTTACTAAGCCAAAAACCCTTGGAACATAGCTCAGAAAGCATGTCTTTAAAACACTGCCTCCACCTGATTCTGGTGTTGATTTTAGAAGGATTCATTGCCAGAAATCCGTATTGAATGACTAAAGTTAAAATGACTTAGGTTAGGCTGATCAAATAAGGCTTTGGTTACTGTATTTAAATAGACTACTTTGTTTTCTTTGCCTACACAGGTTAAACAGACTTGCTTTAACCGTAATGAATTTACTAGATAATTGTTTCATTAATGGGTCTGGAGCCATATTGGAACTAGAGAATTTGGGTCAAGAATCAGCCAGAATGTACAAGCATGATGCTCATTTCCAAGACCATTGAGGAGGAACGAGGCAGCCACTGGGCTGGAGCCATGGCTCTTCCGTGGACAGAGAATTCTTTCTAGCAAACAGGTGAGGGGATCTTTGAAAGGGTTTTGTTCTTGGCTGTTATGAGCTCCAAATTTTAAGACAGATACAGGTGGTAAATTGATGGTGATGAGTATAAGACAGAGTCAGATGGGGAATGTTCAGAGCATATGGGATGGAAAATAGAAAGATGATGTAATACCAGGTGTGGTAGCAGGCAACTACTATACCAGCACTGGGGGGAGACGGGGAAGGGGCAGGAAGATCACAAGTTCCAGGCTAGCCTGGACTACATAGAAAGTCTCTCTTCTCTTTCTCTAACTTTCTCACTTTTCTCTCTCTCTCTCTCCTCTCCTCCATACATACACAAAGACATGGAGATCTTGAGCTTTATCAACTGGGATGAAATAGTGTCTGGTAGCAGGCTTACTAGAAGCCCTGGAAACCTTGTATCCTGTCCCTTTATTCTTGATTGTAATGTCAAAGCTGGGGGTGCGGGGAGCGGGGGTAGTATATGAGGATCTCAGATATGTCTGTGGATCTCCTTTGGAGGCCAGAATTTGGCTATTTCTTGGCACTTCACTCTTCCTATCTGTCCATCTTTCACCTGCTCTTCTGCAGATGCCCCTCCTGAATTCCCTGCTTGCTAACCTCTGTCAGCCTATTCACCATTCATCAGCCAACTCAATCAGCTGAGCTATAGAAGTCCTATTCCTTAGCTCAGAGCACTCCAGCGACTTTTCCAGAATTCCTTCTTTATAAAATCACAATTTTAAAATATAACAGTAATGTCTGATTTTATTTTCCTTTTCATGAACAACAGATAATCAGTTCTTAATGGAAGTATCTAACCCTAGGTTCAGATTAAAAGTGCAATTCAAGTGAAAAGATATTTGGAGGACAGCCAAAGAAATATATGAAAGGACAGTATTGACTACTGTGAAAATAAAAATGAAAAACAATAATCCTAGTTTTCAGGATTTTTTTCATTAAACTTTGAATGTCTACAAGCTAACGAATGTGCCCACCTCATTCACAATACATTCATAATTACATTCATAATAAAGCGGACAGTTCTCAGCAGGCCTACAGAGTTCTTCACAGTATCTCTGATCCACATCTGTTGTCGCTTATTCCATTTCGGCCTCATTTTCCTTCAGGCACATTGAGTAAACTTTGACCTGCCTCGCCGCTTTTATGCTTTTACTCCCGGGCAGACTTCTCTGCCCTCTCCCAGAGCCCTAACCCATTTCCTTCTGATTTCAGCTTAGACACTGTCTTTGCGGAGACCTTCCCTGATCACTCATTAGCTTATTCCCACCTCAGTTTTTCTTCCTATCCCATGACACCTTGTCCAGTAAGTTAATCTAGATACTGTCTCCACCAAAGAGGGAATACAGGCTGAATATGGTGGATCACACCTGTAATCCTAACACTCGAGAGATTGAGACTGGAAGATTAACCTAGTTTAAGGCTAGTCTGGCTACACAGTCTGGGGATGTAGCTCGGTTGGCAGAATGGTTTCCTAGCATGTAGGAACCTCTGATTCAATCTCCGGTACTGAATAAATTGAGCAGTGTGATACACACCTGTAAGCCCTGCAGTCAGTAGGGGAAGGCAAGATGATCAAAACTCTAGGAACTCCTCCACTATGTAGTGAATTCTAGGCCAGTTGAGATATGTGAGACCCTGTCCAGAAAAAGGCCTTTCGTCACTGATCTTTATTCAGTGCCCGAAAGTGTGCTGGCTTATTAAATTATGGCAAGAGTTTATTGTTTAGTAATTGAACCACAATTGGTTATGTATCCTTTGAAGCGGAGATGCTCCAGGCAAGGCAAGAGAAGGGGGCAGCTTGCTGAAGTAATATTATGTGCAGTTTTCCATGGAGGACTGGGTTCTGCAGCAAAGATGCCAACAGCCATACCTCTCCTTGCTGAAGGAACAAAAGTCACAGTCCATCAAAGTCTTGTCATCATGAAAGCGGAAATTTGTAAGGGGCCCCAATTTGTATTGTGAATTCTTCCCATCAAGTCGTTCTTTAACTTTCAAGCTAAATTCAGGTTTAAGAAATATATGACTAAATATCAGGCATCATAACTGAATATCTGGGCCTGTGCGACGTTTCCCTTTCTGTTTTATGACTGCCTTCTCCTACATGTGGGTTCATTTATGTATCATGAGGTGTGTGCCTATGTGTGAACACATCTTACTTACATGTGCTTATTCTTAGATACTTGATCACTATATTTGCAACTGTGATTTTTTTTAATCTACCAATGCACGCATGCAATGTGTTTGTGTGTCTGTAGTAGATTAAAGCGAGTGAAACCACATCTACTTTCTGCAAATGGAACAAACCAAGACATCCCGGCACTCAGGAAGCAGAGGCAGGAGGATTGTCACAAGTGGTTCAAGACCAGCTTGGACTACAGAGCAAGACCTTATCTCAAAAACAAAAGAAATAAAGCCAAATCTCAGATGAGAGCAAGTAGATGTAGCCGTTTTATTGACAGATCTTCCAGCCATGACCAGTGATCTAGTATTTAGTTGAGCAAACATTGATTTTTCCTGTTCCCAGACTGTTCCTGATTGGAAGCATTAGGAAATTAGGTGGTCAAATTGGTCAACAAGCAGGTGGACAGCAGAGAGGGTATTAGAATCCCTGAGATCTCTTGAGCTTGTGAACAGCAGCATTAGTGTCACCATCAGTAGCAATGAGTGCTTGCAGATTGGCGTGATCATTCACAAATCCCATGGTCTGGAGAGATTCCATCTGTTTTCTGAAACGGACCTCAGGAGCTGGTAGAGGATGAGAAGTGTCTCCAGATAGGGTTTGTAATCTCTGCAAGACTGTTCCAGATTTGGGGCTGCACTCAGACAAGTGGGGCTCAGTCGTATCTGGCACATTCCAAGTCCTGGGCATTGTGTCAGGGTAACTGCAGCTGGGGGCAGGAAGTGAACCTAGACTCCATAAGTAAGATTCAATGCAGGGCAGAAGAACAGGAGCCTCTGTAGCCAATAGCTGCAAACCATGCTCGATCTGTAGTATTGCTTGTGATGCCTTAGGGTTGGCTAGAGCTAAAAGCACATCAGAAAGTTGTGATGGCTGCAAGAATATATGCCTACCCTGATCATTCAGTTGGGGCATACTCATGAGCAGCAGTATCTGAGCTGCCATGTTGGGGTGGTTTCTAAGCAACTGGATCATATCTCCTGTGATCTGAGAGCTAATCTGCTCATCCAACTGCTGTCGATCTTCCTCTAACCGCTGATCAGAGCTCCCTAGAGAGATGGTGGTATTGTTATCTCCCTGAAGCTTCTGGCTAACTTCTATGCTAGTTAAGGCTGGTATCCCAGCTGGCTGCTGAACAGCACAGACATGGCTTTTGCCCTTGGTGCTGACTGGGGCAGCATTTTCTCTAGAAGTGTGCTTGACCTTTTGGGGAGTGGTGTTGTTTGAGGTGATTGAAGATAAACCACAACTAGAATAAATGACTTGGGCTGTAGGCAGCTGGTCCCATTGTTCCTGGGATGATGATGGAGATTGGGGCAAAGGCTGTACTTGTTCAAGTACTTGTCCAACCAGAAAAGCTGTAAAAGGGTTGCCTCCCCAAAGATCTTGCATACTGTTGAACATTTGATCACTAAAACCATCATAGCTCTGGCCCAGGGCATTATTCCCATTTGGAATCTTCTCTAAGCCTATGTATGGTTGTGGGTTAAGCGGATTCTCAAGGTTCTGTGGCTGATGGATCTGCATTATCTCTTGAATGACAGAAAAGTGCCTGGCCAACTCCAGAGTCTGCCACAGCATCTCAGAATTGTCAAGGAGCTCGGAGATTTCTGGATTCTGTTGTATCGGTTGTTGTAAGTCCGGGTGTTCCACAATGAGCTGTCGTATGAAATCTATATTCAACAGCAGTCGCTGGACACAAAAATTTTCCAGCATCTGTGCAATGTTCTCTGTACTGTCCAGTTCTTGATCTTGAGTACTCACCTTGGGTGCTGCAGACTCCACAAAGAGGGCTGATTCCACCTTGTTTTGACTCACACCTGCAGACTGGCATATCCCACTGCTATTTCCTTTAGTGCTTCTGTCCTGGGGGCAGGGCTCATTGATTAGCAGGTTCTTAGAAGAATGAGCCAGGGATCTGGAGCCATGCTTGGACTTGATGACCACGTGGATGGTGTGCCCATTTACTATGCCCCTCTGGCTCAGTGTATCATGGTCTTTGAGGAGGCGGCCCATGAAAACCAGCACTAATTGGTCCATTTGGCATTTGAAGTGTGCACACAGCTTCTCCTTCAACTGCCTCACAGAGGTGTCATCGGGTACTGTAAAGTTTCTCTGGTTACCTGGTGTCTTCACAATCACTTGAATGACACTGGCACTTGGAGAGATATTCCCATCGGCAGACATTCCAGCAGGACACCTGTTCTGGGGCATCCTGGATGTTCGAGGAATGACATGCGGCATAGATCTTACTGGGTGGGCAGATGTGGAGCAAGCAGAAGCAGGATCAGAGAGGTGAGGAGGTGAGGGCAGGCAAATGCTCCTGCTGGCCTTCGTTACTGTGTAGTGTTCTAAAGTCCCAGGTTAGTTTTCGGTGATGCCCAAAAGGGATGAATGGACTGGAGTCAGTATTTTTGTGATATCGTACCCTCACCCCGGTTCTCCAGATGTGGCCCAGCTGAGGCCTGCCGTGGCTACTGATTCATACTTGACACAGAGTGAACTAAATACTGATGAACCAGTCACTGCTGCCCCACCCTCAAGGGTTTGATCTGTCCAGAAAAGGGATATTGTGATGTCAACTTAAGCCTCACTGTGTGTCAGGATGACCTGGGGGAAGACAGATTTGGCAGGGAGGTGGAGTGGAGTCCAGGTCTTCACTATAAAATAAAGCAGAACTATTTTCTAAAACTAAAGATAATACTCCTTATTAAATAATTAATAACAATGACAGATGCAGAATGTGAGCGTTTATGGTGCTATGTGTGCGTCCCGGATAAGGATGTTGGGTTTGTTGCATAAAATCTTGGCTCTGCTGAAGCCACAGTGAGGGTGGAAGGAGGGACACATTCCTGGCAGTGAGAATGGGGTCTCTGTCACAGGAAGGAACTTACTGGTTTGATGATCTGGAAAAGATGAGCATTAGAAAGGGAAAGATATGAGAACAAAAATCGCAGTGAAATGAAAGACCGACCGTGCTTTCCTCCGGGTCTAGACTGTGGGATTCTAGACTCCAATGAGAATGTTGCTGTAGAGTAGGTAATGATTTTTTTTCTTCTCTAGGAAGTAGAGGTGGGACTGGCCAGGGAGGCTCCCTACAGGCACATTCCAAGCTGAAGGTGAGCACACTGCCCCTTACAGTATATTTGCTATTCCCATAATTTACAGGTGGGTTGATTTTTTTTCTACATGTCATCATAAGAGTTTTTAGAGTGTTTTATTCAAGTCTTTGCTGTGCCTTAGTGCTTACTTTTCTATCAAAACACTCAAGGGAAGAGGTACCTCTGAATCAAGTGGTGGGAGAGAAAGTGGTCATGGAAAACAGGTTCCAGCAAGTGAAAAGGCAGGTTCACAAGGCATGAGTTTTTGGGGGCCGTATTTTATTTTCTTGTTGGGAAGCTGATTATCATTGGATATGTTAAAATATCTGTGTGAACATGGATGGAATGATTGTATATACAAGACTGAGCATGCACATGTTCTATTGGGTGCATATTTGTGAATACATAACATGAAAGTGCATGCACACTTTGTAACTATGACATCTTTAAGGTCTGAATCCTTACGTGTCTACCCAGGGGGAGAGGAGCGAGGAGCCTTGTGAAAGAGTTTGAGCCCAATGTTCTAGGTACATTGAAGGAGGGCAGGAAATGCCAAGCACTTGACTAGGAGACTTCTTGAGACTACACCAAGAAGTCTTTATTGAGAATGGCTGGAACCCTACCTTAATTCATATCTGGTGGTAGTCATCTTCACTAATTCAGTTGCTAACTTCCTAGAGCGGGACTCAGACCTATGTGCCTCTTTCAATTGTATTCAAAATTGAAATTGGTTGAGACCAGAGAGAAATATATCTTAAAAACCAAGATTCTGCCTCTTTTCTCTGCAGAAACCCTTTAAGAGGGTGGTGGGTATGAAAAGGAACTTCTGTAACCCTCTCTAAAGGCCAGGTTTCATGGGTCTTGTGTACCAGAATCAGATACTCTCAACTTGACCCTGAGAACTGAAGGTCACATCATCCAACAATTCTAGAAACTACACTGATGTTTCAGAACATAAGATGTCAAAACACGAGAAAAAGAGCATTTATAGCATTTGTCCAACTAATTTTTTTTATTATTGTTTAGTGCTAAGAATTGAGTGGTTTTTCTACCGCCTGCCATACTGGAGATTGAACCCAGGGCATTGTCCATGCTTTACCACTTAGGTATACCCCAAACCTCTCTATAGGTAATAATGGATTTTGTTTCTTACTGGAATCCTCCCAGTAGTTCTTTAATGTGTTGATTTAGTTATTCGTTATATAAAGAAGTAAAATATAATCACTGCTTCTCAATCATTAGGGAGGATGGTCATTAAGGGAGTTCTTTTTCTAGAAGGAAAGAAGACAAGACACTTCTATCAGTACCCTGGCCATCTCTGGAATCTTCAGGGTTTGGAGGGTTTGTTGGATTTGGTAGGTTTGGGTGGAGCCCTAACCCCAGAAGACCTTTGGATGGGAGGTCTTGGCAGCCTGGGCCTCAGTGTTAGGAAGGTGAGGTCATAATTTACTAGGAAGCCATCATTGTAAACATAGAGTTTGTGGTCCCAGGGGCAGTAATTGATGCCGTGTAGTGTTTCCAGCATCTTGTCCAGCAGGATGCTGAGATGGTGTTCCTGCCCAGTGGAGGTGTCAAAAGCATAAAAGATTTCCTCCTGACGAGTGCTCAGTGAGCGTAAGGCATAGAGCACCCCACAGGCCATGAAGGCCCCTGACAGGGCAGGTTTATACTGGCTGGTACGCCAGGTTTGCTCAACCTCTAGGGTGCTGTCGTTGAGACGACTCACAACCAGGTTACCCTTGCTTTCCTCCGTGGCGTAGAGCACCCACAGTCCCTTCTCATCCCCAGCAAAGTCTAAGTCAGTCCAAGGCACACCAGCATAGGAGAAGCGGTTGTTGTAGGTGGCACCGGGCAATGGGCGTCGCAGCACTAGGGTGTTGGAGGAAAGGTCTACCTTGGCCATGTCTCTTGTGCCATAGTAGTTAAAGTACATGAAGTTCCTGTACACGGTATTCCCACTGCCGTCGCCGTAGCCCATCTTCCACTGCTCATAGTGCTTCAGCAGCACTAGGTCATCATAGGACTTGTGTAGTCGATAGAAGTCAAAGTACCTAGGCCAAACCCCCCCACATCAAAATGATCAGAACAACAATAACCAGGGAAGAAAGTGCCATAAAAATGGCAGCCTCTCATCTCCAAATGGAACCTCTACAACATGACTCCTATACCCAAGGCTCAGGGAACATGAGAAGAGAAGAGGGAATATTGAAGGACTCAGAGGACTGCTAAGAATTAGTGTCTTCTAGACATGACAGGGAAGTTAAACCTGTGACAAGACAATACAGTCACCTGCACAAGACCAGACTAGTAACATCCCAGGATGGTTGAGGGAAGAGCTCACAGGCCCTCACCCCAGTTGAAAAGCTAAAGTGGGGTACAACTGTGGGTGGAGAGAGTCAGTTTTCTTCAGGAACAAAAACCCCTAACAGGTTGCCCATGCCCAAGGAGTCACCCTACATCCCTGTATATCTGGTTAACACTAAGTGGATCCAGTAGTGTATGTATGTATGTGTGTGTGTATACATATGTACACTATATAGTTTCATATATAATTACAGAAGAAAAGATATAGGAAGGACACAGGAAGAGTTGGAGGTGAGGCAGGGAAGGAGAGGGGAACATAATGAAAATACATTGTACTCATATATGAAATTATCATAAAAATAAAGTTAAAATGGGCAGCCTCTTATACCACTTTAAAGTAGGGATGGAATTAAAAACAGAATTTTTAATCTATCTTTTACTTACTATTCACTATGGCAAAACAAATAATTGTTTAAAAAACAAGTCACGGAAGTAATAACAGCAGCCTCAGTGCCTGCTAGTCCATTAAATGTGCCTTCTTGTTTAATTGTACTAAAAACACCACAAAAGGTAAGTGTTGTCCTCAAAGACAATGGGCTTAGAGCACAGAAAGTTAGAGCCTTTCCTCCAGGTCACATGGAGTATACGTGGAATCCAACAAGACTAGCAAAAGAGTACATACTCCGTTGATTGGGAGAACTGGCAAAATAATGCAAAGACCAGATTTGGGATGATGAGAATCATAAATACTGATCAACAGTAGCAGGTGCTGTGGTCTTCTTCATGGACACGCCCCATGCCTAGCCGCCCTGCTTTCTACCTGCCCATGAGATGCAGGTGTTCGGGAATGGGACACAGATCTAGTGCTAGAATCAAGTAAGTTAAGTTGAATTAGTCCTAAGTTACGAGTCTTCTTATGTCTTAACACTGGGCAGTGAGTGCTAAATTACCAATTAGGATCTTGTCAGCATTCAGAGTAAAGGCATACTGATGTATTTTATGGCTGCAATGCGTTTGCAGAGTTGGGAAGGGTTATTTTAACTACTGTTGTTCTTTTTCAGATAATGCTCAAGTGGGGCTCTTTAATAACTGGTTCTAGTCACATTTATCTCTCCATCCCATGATCTTTCTACTCAGTTAGGCTCGTCCCACACTTCTACATGTACTGACTTTAATCACTATGAGCTGTGCCTTCCTTCCTAGCCAGGCAGAATATAGTAAAGGGCTCACTCTTCTACGTACTGATTCATCTAGCTATTCATTTAGCTAACAAGTATTTGTCAGCACCTACTGTATTAACCCCTACATTTCCATGTGATCTCATGCAGTCTTCTTATATATTTATCCTCATTTTATAGATGGTGAATAATGCATCCATTATCTAACGTCACTTAGCATAACTAGCAGTAATAATCATACTACAGGTCTTGAGGGTGACAGGGGTAATTCTCTCAACTTCTTTTTTTAATATTTTATTTATTATTTTATGTGTATGAGTGCATTGCCTGCATGTAGGTGGATGCACCTGTGTCGTGTAATGTCCTCTAAGGTCAGAAGAGGGTATTAGATCCCCTGGAACTGAAGCTACAGACAGTTGTCAGCCACCATGATGGTGCTAGGAATCGAACCTGGGTCCTCTGAAAGAGCAGCCAGTGCTCTTAACCACTGAACCATTTCTCCAGCCCCAATACTCTAAACTTCTGAGCACAAAGTTGGGATTCTAATGCTAAGGTATATAAGAGTTTGCCTTTGAGTTAGGATAGAGACAGGCAGAGAAATGCTTGGCTCATGAAAAGATTAAAATTTTTCAGGACAGTCTGAGCTATGTGTGTCCTACAGGAAGTATTATGAGATGATCTGCTGGGTCTATGTCCCAGGAACATACATAAAACAAAGATAAGGATCTGTGTGGGGGCTACTAAGAAACCTGATGGGATCTGTTCAAGAACCATATGGAATGGCACTGGGTACACAAATTTTTTCCTCCAGGACTCACCTGCCATCCACACGTAGAGGAGCCACCCAGTAAAGGGAAGAAACTGGATCGGGTGCTGAGTCTCGGCCCCAAGCACCTGCCTTATATGAGAGGCCCCTCCAATTTAACTTCAGCACAAGGGGTCTGCTCACTTTCTGTAAGCCTCCATGGGCACAAGAACCTACAGTGGAGAACAGCCGAGATATGAGCTAGACCGAAAGCACTTATCCCACTGAAAGCAGAGTGTGAAGTTTAACAAATACATGTACACATGAGAGCATACTGGTGCATGTGCATACCAGCAGAAATCAGGCGGACTGCATGAATAGAGATGAATTGTGTGCCTAACTATCATATGCTCATGACTGCATATATGGGATAAACAAGAAAACTGAGGATTTATTCTTCATCAAGAATTTTACTGGTTCCTCTCAGTATCTCAGTCTAGTGTTGAATCCTACATTAAGCCCAGTCACTGGGAAAAAAGATTCTGTCAAATTCTGGCTGTGAACTCACCAGGGGCCAGGGGCAGACCAGGGTCTCTGGAGGACTGTTCCTGCTCCTTTTCCCTCTCACACTCGCTGAGCCGACCCTCAAGGACTTCCACTTCTTGTTGGAGAGCACGGAAGCTACGGTGGTCAGAGTCTTCCAGAAGCTTCAAGGTAAGGCTGGCATTAGTCACCTGAGGAAATGAGATTCCAGGGATGTGAGTCACAGAATGTTCCCAGCAACTGAACTCGGACTCTCCTGTTTCTCAGTTCAGAGTCTTCTCCAGAAAGTAGTTTTAGAAACTGTCAAATGCACAAGGTTATAGAAGATAGGAGGCCATGAGAGGAAGCGGGGCTCTTTAATCTACCCACATACCTGGCTCTGGAGTTGATGGAGGAGGTCCATAGCCCCACTGGCGCCTCCCTGGGCCTTAAGCTGGGCCACCAACGCCTGCGCTCCTTCTAGCTCCAAGCGCAGCAGACCAAAGGCTGGATTGTCATAAGGAGACGCAAGGACACCAGGATTCCTGGACTCCAGCATGTGGTTCATTTCCAGGGCCTGGTTGTCTTGAGCTTCAATGCCGTGTGCGTTCTCCCTAGCCTGAGCATGGGAGGATGAGCAGACGGTTCCTCCAAATGCCAAGAACCCTACAGTTCTTCCCATCTAGTCCCATCCTCCTAAAGCCACACAACGCACATCTTAGAAAGCAGCTCATGTCTACCAACTTAGCACATGAGTTATTCCGTTGCATTATCCCCATTTCATGAGGGAAGACATCCATGTCTTTTTCTCTGAAGAAAAATAAATTTCCATTTACACCCACTCATCGTACTTTTCAAAGCCACCTCTCAAGACTGGTTAGATGGGTGAGAATCAACAGACAGAATCCCAGCTTCCAATCTGGCTGTATCTCATCAGATTTCCCTGGGAGCTCAACAAGTAAAGGTTTACTGAACCACTGACACCATCACAATGTGGATGTGATACATATGCTCACCTGCCTTTATTTTAGGCTCAACGCCAGGCTTCTTAGCCTAGCCCGTAGGCCCTTCCACACAATGTTTCTGTTTCAGCCCTTTGACCCAAATCTGTCCTTGCTTCCTTCCCACTGACCATCCTGCTTTGAAGACTTTGATTAGTCTATATGTGTGCCTGTATTTCCCCTGCTTGTTTTTCAAGGGATCCATAGCTTCTTGTTTACTCACTAATGTAAGGAGCACCTCTAAGCATCCATGAGCTTTTCTTTACTGTTACTGTTGGAGATCTGAAGAACAGTACCTGATTTCCCTTTGACCCTCAGGATTGACCTCAAAGACAGAGGATCGTTCCCATGGACTCCCTTCTAGGCTGAATCCAGTAGAGTATGTGTGCACATACCTCCTCTGGGCCCCAACCCAGCCCCAAAGTGCAGCACTCACCCTGGAGAGCTCTTGCTCATACTTGCCAAGGAGCTCCTGCACCATACTCTGTAGCTGTTCCAGCTGCTGCAGGAGGATGGAGTTGTTGGGCAGGTGGACCACACATTGGAATGTACCACTTTCGTCGTCTGAATTTAATATACTTCTCACCAGCTGTGAAAGTAAGGCCATAGGCACAGTAAGTGTAATGAAGCATGTTGGTCCACCAGATGCTATTTACAAATGTGAGGCAGAAGAGGCTGGCACTGGTCTGGAGTGCTGAAGAACAGTTCGCTTTGCATGTGAGGATCTTTTCTGGCTGCCTGGGGATCTGTCTGTCAGGAGTGTGAGTTACTTTTAACTTTTAGCTTTGAAGCCTCAGTCCCCTTCTAGGTCTCATTATTTGAGCCACCGTCACCCTTTGTTATACACTGACAGCACATAGCTATACTCCACATAGCAGAATGACAACTTTTCCCTAAGAATCTATGGAGAGGGGCTGGAAAGACGGATCAGCAGTTAAGATGACTGACTGCTCTTGCAGAGGACCCAAGTTCAAATTCCAGCACCTTAACAACTGTAGCTCCAGTTCCAGGGGATCTGACATGGTCTTCTGACCTGCCTGGGCCTTGCATGGCATAGGTGCACTTACATACATGCAGACAATGCATTCATATACATGAAATAAAATAAAAAATAATGTGTATAATATTTAAAAAATAATCTCTGGGAGAAAGCAAAGCTGACCCACAGACTAGATTTGGGGGCAGGTTTAAGGAACTTCAGTTCTCTACGGTGACCCCACTCTTGTGATTTATCAGATTCCCACAGACTCACTCTGTCCTAAAGAAAGCAGGTACAGAGGCTTCCTAATCATCAAGGGAATCAGCTGGAATACCAACAAGAGGTAAGTGGCGATTTCTGTACTGGTATTCAAAAGCATGAGGGTCTAAGACTAAAACAATCTTACAAAGTCACAGGATTGATAAGTGGCCAGGCTGCAAGCTACCCCAAAGTTTCATGTTTTTCCTGTGCTCTTACACTTAAGGCAGCTACACAGCTCTGAACTGTGATGAGAAGGATCACCAGCACAGGCCAAGAGAATAAGGGTACAAAGAAGCTCCCTTACCTCAGTGATGCAGAAGCAGGAGGTGGGGAGGGGGCTCTAGAGCTAAGAGCTGTGTAAGCTGGAGTCTTCTTACTCTTCTATAGCGTGACTTTAATGCTCATGTAGGTTCAAACCTATTGATTCTATAGCTAGATTCCCCGGTTTTCTCCTCTCGTTGTGTATGTAATCTCTGTGTGAATGTTCCTCTCCCTTCAGGTGTGCACTGATGGAAATGACAGCATTTGCCTTATTATTTTACTATAAGATGGGTGGATAGGTAAATAGATTGATAGAAGATAGATAGATAGATAGATAGATAATAGATAGATGGTATAGATGGTATAGATGATAGATAGATATTGGTAAAGTACTTAAAATAGCACCCATCAGCCTACCTGTTTATTGTAGAGTCATATTATAATTCTTTTTCTCCACTTCCATCTTGAAACTGGATGGCCAGCGATAGAATGAAAACTCCTCCCAATTTTTAAATTAGTCCTGTGCTACCACTGGGGTTTTCCTTATAGAATCTTCAAGCACTAGGCATATGCTTCTGTATTTTCCTAAGAAATCCTACCCCAGAGCTTTTTTTTTTTTCCAATGTATATTTTTATTGAATTTTTGTGCATTTCACACGTCTCAGTCACATTTAGGCCCCTCGCCTATCTGCACCCCCCCATAGCCCACCTACAGGATTCCATGCATTCTGTCATATATGTTAAGGCCTATCTAGTCAAGTTCATCTGCCCAGATGTCCCTTGGTGTGAGCTCATCCACTGGAGTCTGTTCAGCCGACCTAGCATCACTCCCTCAAGAAGATCAACTCTCCCTCACCCAGCAGTGATCAGATGTCAATAACTCCTCCACGAAGGTTGGGGCCTCCTGTCTGCTTCCCTAGTTCTGTGCTGGGTTTTTGTCTCATTAAGTCTGCATCATGCTCTGCATGCTGTCACCATTGCTGTAAGTTCATAAGAACAAGTTCCCACAAGCTTAGGAGACGCTGTTTCCTTATGGTCATGCACTGCCTTGACCCTTAAAATCTTTCTTCCCCTTTTAAGCCCTGACACCATAGCTTACTCTACCTATGTCTTCAGCCTGAAACTCACTCCCAATAGTTTATATTTGGGCAGAAACTGAAATAAAAATGCATAATCTATAAAGTCTAAGTCGGTCACCCTTAGCACTAGTACCTTTACCACAGGAGGAATGTGTATAACGTTTGTGGAAAATAGGAACTGCTAACAACGAAGAATATAGCCCAGAGTTCTGGCATCTGTTGTCTCTCCATTTTTTATTTTCATATTCTTTCTCTTTCTCTCTCTCTCTCCCTCTCTCTCTCTTCTCTCATCTCTCTCTCTCTCATCCTATGCCCATACCACCCAAGGTCTTGCCAAGGACCAGGGAGTTCTTGAACAGAATCAGAATGAGAGTGATGTCAGCCCAAATCATAGAATCGTCTCTCTTCCTGATCCCTTCACCCTCTGCCAGTACCTGAGGCTGCCCAGGCAGCACCAAGGGCAGCAGCAGTAGAGAGGCCAGAAGAGCTGGGACACAGACACGCTGCATCTTGGTCCCACCGCAGGAATTGGGTAAGTCATTATGGCTCCCCTGGGCTTTTATCTCCAGTGCAAATGAATAGTCTCAGTAGGAGGGGTCACAGATTTCAACATCCAAAGAGTTGAAATGTGGGGAGGGTCTTGAGTATGGGGAAGAGGATTATAACCAACTGATGTCTCGAAGCATGAGTGGGAGTAGGTTTCCTCTACAAAAACAGGGTCATCCTCATTCATCCTCAAGCTGATACCTGTCCTCACCCTGCCAGACCCTCATGTACAAATAGATTAAAGTAAATCTGAGACATCTGCGGGAGCCTTGGAATGGGTTCTTTTCAAAAGGGATTGTGGTCTTTCCCTCAACTATCAGGGAAGGAACACACTAGAAGGAAATATAACCTAACCTGTTCCATTCAAAAACAGAAGCCATTTACTTAATTATATGCCCTTGGATGAGGGCCAAAGTGTGTCCCTGGGGCGGGGTGGGGTGGGGGATTATGCAAGCAGCACTCCCTTGGCCCTAGAAACTTGACTCTTCCACTATCCTGGATACTCTGAACTTTTCCATTACACACTACCTAATTTCCCTGCTCTGAACATCCACAGCCTCTGCTGACTGTCCTCTAAGAAAGCCTCCCTGTAATCAGCCACAGGAGGCTATCAAGCTTCAAGTTCTCTAGCTTCTCAAGTGGCTATTTCTACAGAGAAAGAAGAGTTTGATTCCTGAGGCCTGGGCAAGCAACTTCAGTTCAGGGCTCTCAGTGTTGGCCTCCTCTACCATCTCTCTTGAGTCCATCCACGCAAGGTGCAGTCTCTCATTTACCCATGTGCCTAGGAGATGTCAGATTTCCTGGGTATCTATAACTCTGCCATCTATGCCAGCTGCTGCCTCCCTGCTTCTCAGTAGTCCTCCCCAACTTCAGATACTGTGGCTGCTTAGCACCAAGACTCTTGGATCACCCCATCAAGTTCTATAACCTGCCTATTCTGTGACTTTGGAGTCCAGAGAAACATGGAGGTCAAGACAATTACCTCCAGTTATCTTGGGAATTGATTGCAAAGCTGAAAGTGTGTGGCATAAGAACCTGTCTGGAATCAGTGCCCAGGTGGGTGTCACTAGAACTATGGTTTCTTGTGGAAGAAGGGACAGAAAGAAGTCCAGGTGGGGGAGTAGACAGAGCATGAAGCATTACAACAGGCGCTGTGACCAGCTTCCCATAGTTCAGCAGCTATAGCCAGACAGCAACACAGGTTGAAAAATCAGGAATGCTCTCAGAATCTGATGCGATAGGCAGCAGTTTAGAGAGGCAGCCACAATACTGTGATTCCAAAACTTAAGTACTAATCACCCAGATCAGAAAGCGTGTCAGTTGCCAGGGCTGTGCTCTTTCATTCAATCTGTACTATCTTCCAGCCCTGACTTCATCCCTTTCAGCTCAGTGCCAGAGATGATACAAAAGTCACTCTGGCTGTCTGGGTAGAGTGGTGGAGAAAGGTCTTCATCTCCAGTATGTGTTCTTAGCCTTCTTGTGTGTCAGTGAAGAGTTCAACTTCTCTGTGTGGTTTGTCATGGATGTCAATACTGAGCTGTAAGGAGCTCACCGGAGTACCAAAGCAAGTCCGGTCAGGCAGGGAGAGGTCGGCTTTGGGTTTGCTGCCTGCCTATGTGATTGAATACGTAATGTGGTCGTGGTGCCACCTAGCGGCAGGTGATATCAACACCTCGGTGTGGGCTTCACCCAGATAAAGCCTGTATGCAGCACGAGTTGGCCATCTGCAGACACAAGCTAGAGAAAATGGACAGGACGTTCATTCCTGTGCGAAAGCCCTCTCCACATTCACCTTTCTCAGTCTTCGAAGTAAGTGCCTGAGCCTCCGAGTGATCTGCTGGGTGCGTACTCCATAGACCACGGGATTAAGGGCCGGGGGAACCACCACATAGAGGTTAGCCAGTAGGATGTGGATGTGGCTGGGCACTGTGTGGCGCCCAAAGCGGTGAGCCAGGAAGGAGAAGAGGGCGGGTGTGTAGAAGAGAAAGATGACTCCCGCATGGGCCCCACAGGTGCCCAACGCCTTGTAGCGGGCACCGTGGGATGGCAGGCGACAGACAGCGCGGAGAATGAGGGCATAGGAAGTACCTATGAGCCCTAGGTCCAGGGCTGGGGAGAGCAGTGTGGTAGCTAGTCCATACCAGATGTTGGGACGTGTGTCACCACACGCCAGTCGGGCCACACCCATGTGCTCGCAGTAGGTGTGAGGCAGGGCCCTCTGCCCACAGTACGGGAGTCTCTGGAGCAGGACCACAGGAGGTGCCATGACACAGGCTCCACGAGTCACAGCTGCTACTGCCACTATACCCACCACTCGCCGGCTCAACAAAGCCCCATAGCGCAGAGGCTGGCAAATGGCCACATAGCGGTCCACCGCCATCGCCAGCAGCACAGAGGACTCAGCAATGAAGGCTACGTGGGCGACAAAGAGCTGAGTTAGACAGCCTCCAAAGGAGATCTCATCCGACAAGCCCCAGAGCACAGCCAGAGCTTTAGGCACTGTAGATGTGGCCAGAATCAAGTCAGCAGCTGCCAGAAGCCCCAGAAGCTGATACATGGGAGCCCGAAGTGTTTTGTCCACTGCCACCAGCCCCAGGAGAAGGGCATTCCCTACCAAAGCTGCCAGGTACAGCAGGCACACAGGCACAGAAAGCCAGGCATGCAGAGCCTCCAGTCCAGGCACACCCAGCAGAACAAAGGGCCCGGGCCCAGACATCACAGTCTGATTGAGGGCAGGCAGTACAGGATCCAGCTTCATCCTCTGCTTCCTCTGGCTCTGGCTCTGCAGGACATAAAGGGGCCTGTGAGAGGCAACTGGAGTTCTACTGAGATCTAAGTAGGGGAGAATCCCGAGTTAAGTAAGCAGCTTGCTCTGAGAATGAATTCAGGCACGGTTGCACTGAGCAATGGATGTTCTAAACTTCATGTGGGTGTGTTAACATTTCCACATGATAGATTTGGCATCTAAGTGGTTCTTAGACTCCTGGTCACAGAACTGATAAGCAGGAGAGCTAAGGTTTGCGTCAAAACTCATTGGACTAAGCACCATGGTCTTTTGGCAGTACCCTCCTCTGGGTACGATACTCCTGTACCAGCCCAGGCGCGGACCAGCCCAGGCGCGGACCAGCCCACGTGTGTGGGGAAGTCATTCATGGTATGTAAGGCTACCTTTTCAATGGTGGACAGACTCTGCCCTCCTTCGATCCCAGGGGAAAGACAAGGAAACAAGGAAGAGATCTCTTCCGATCCATTTACTAGCGGATGCTCAGAAATACCTCCTGTTCCATGATCCCAGAGTACTTTAAGTTCAGACCCGCTCTCAAAAACACAACAGTCCTCCAAGTAAGTAAGCCCCATACATCTTCCGGCCTCCTATCCCTGTCCTTAGAGCCATCCACAGCTTTGCACACGTAGCCTGTGGAATTTAATTCTTTTTGATCAGTATTGACATCCATCCTGGAACTCAACTCTCTGACTCCTCTTTCCTCTGGTTTTTGTCCATGAGAAGATTCGCACGGAATCTGTTTGGGACAATCTGAGGCCGAGCAAGGATGTGGGTCATCTAGCCCGTTCAGCAGTGGAAAGCAAGGATGTGGGTCATCTAGCCCGTTCAGCAGTGGAAAGGCCTGGGACTGGGTGCTCCAGTGGTACTGCAACTGGCCATCATGTCAAGATGGTGATGCTGGGAGGAAGGCAGACTTCACTCACCTCTGTTTAAGTGGGTAGACCTGAGCCAGGCGTGGCAGCACACACCTATAATCCCAGCATTGAGGAGGCTTATGGTCTCCAGGCCAGTCTAGAATACTTCACACACACACACACACACACACACACATACGTCAGTCTGGAGGAAGGATATAAAAGAAAAATCTACCGATTTTTTAATTCTCTACATGAAGACCACATTTTTTTGTTGTGCAGTTTCCGCAGAAGCAGGACCTGGTGTTACACACCTGGTCTGGCCCTGCAGATGGAGGAACCTGAGGCAGATGAGCAGAGACTAGGGCCTTCCACCCTGGTGGAACTGGCAAGATTCACAGGTGACCCTCTTAGCAATACAGCTTCACTGACACCCCACACCCTGACTCCCACAGAGTGGAGACAGGCTAAAGCCCACACTTGACATTCCCATATGAGAGTCTTGTTGTTTTAGGAACCAGAGCTTCCTTCTGAAAGGTGAGGCTTTGCCATTCAGCCCAGCCCTATCCCCCACCACTGGGCCCCATGGACTCCTCTGGACCCTGGGAACATCCTGCTCGGGCCTCACTTACCACATGACAGGTTACAAAGAACAGAAGAGCTCAACTCCCTCGGTAGCTGGGAATGCCTATTCCCAAACCACAGGGCAAGCACAACCAGTACCCAGGCAAGGGCATCTTAACAAAGTCATGTATTCAAAGCAAGGGATCTACCGGTACACTTCCTTTTGGAAACAGTCCAGAGACAACTACTCTAGACCTTTCATAAACATAACACACACTTCCTTCTTTGTACCTGCATACACTACACGAAGATGGGGAGTAGGGACCTTTCATGCACCCTCCAGCCTTGCCTCTTCCCTGCATTTAGCTTTCTATAAGCATCACTGTGACTTTCTCATCTTCTGCCTACCTGCTCTGCTCTCTGAACCCCTAGACTCTTCAGCCCACAGGCAGGCCTCACCAGCTTAGCTTTCGTCAGCAAGCTCCAGTTCAGGCTGCAATGCACAGAGTGAGGAGGAAAGGATGTACAGCTAGTGTCTCTGTGCTTCAAAGACAGGACTGGCTATGGGCTCTAGTGCAGAAGCTGCATGGCTTCAGGCACGTTACACTGTCTTGTGCTGCTAGCTAAGGTGAGGAAACCCATGGACAAAAAGGGTGTGGTCACACAGAGCTGGGGTCACTCACAAAACCCCCTAGATTCAGGCCATGTCTGTTCCTCCTCTCCTCCTTCCTGATCCTTAGCCTCCTACCTCCCAGGATAGCAGTTTCATTCTTGACTGAAGCTTCCTGTACCACTCTGACAGACTCTAAATCTCTATTTGATTAATGGTGCTTCTGCTCTGACTCCACTCACACATGAGCTCTTTTTTACCAATATCAGTCCTTGGGACAGTGGTGATGAATGACCCACCTAGAAACTAAGACTCATCCTCACCCTCTGCTTCCTCCGGAGCTCACAAAGAGGTCACCACCTCACCCCTGTCTTTCCTGTGGATCCTCCTCAGGGTAAGCATGATTTCTCTGAGCCTCTGCACTCCAAATGACACATACACCAATGCCTGCCTAAGAGACTTGAAGGACAAGACTTGACCCTCCAGTTCAGAGCAGAACACCATAACACATGCTAAACATGCTAAGTGCAGTTGGATGCACGGGGGATGGGGGGCGGACATAGTAGAAAGTTTCAAGAAATAAATTTAGACAGTCCGTGTTTTGTCTCTTTTTTCAGCATGATTTGAGGGTTTGAGGAGAATCAATTAGCTTGGAGCCACGATTTAACCCAGATGTGCTTTGTCACCTGAGTCTGGAAGACACGGGGGCTGGATGGTAACAGCACATTTGCATTTCTCTCACTCCTCTTTATTCTCTTTCAGCACGATGGGACAATTCACAGTGGGCTCTAGAGCCAGATTACCTAGGCTCAAATCCTACTATTGCCACATAGAAGCTGTGTGACTTTAGAGAAATTCCTCAGTTTCTTTCTGCTTTATTTTCTTGTTTCTAAAATGAGGACAGTCATAAATGCATCTACTCCACATGAGGCTTTGTAATTGGATGTATGACTGGAGATGCAGCTCAGAGGCAGAGTGCTTGCCTAGCTTGCAGAAGCCTTAGGTTCAAGTCCCAACGGTGCAGGAAAACAAAAACAACACCCAAGTAATTGCAAAAGACTCAGCAGTGCCTGCCACAGAGTAAATACTCAGCACGCACTGAGTATATGATTTTTCCTCCTGTGGTCATTTCCATGACTCCTTGAATCGCTCCTTCTGTGGCTCTTCCCCCTGCACTCCTGGCTCTCAGTTTCATGGTGTGATGAGTAGCCCTGTAACATGTCTTAAACTGAATATAAAACCCAAAACCATGAGTTGGGAGCTGAAGAAAGATTTGGGGCAGCAGTATGGTCCTGAGATTTTTTTATTTAATTGACTCAAAGGAAGGATTTTCATTAGATCACATTAGATCAAAGAAAGGACTTGCTTTGCCAATAGAACCTGTTGAGTTAAGCTGGTTACAAGACTGTTTCTAGAGAAATGTGGAGCTACTCTCCTGGCGTGCATCCTTTCCTCACCATCCTGACCCAAGAGAATGAGAAAGAGATCAACGATAACACTTTGTGTCTGATTCTGAAATGTGAGGGCATTCTGCCCCTTGCTTCCCACTCCTCTGCACAGCAGAAAACTAGTCAGAAAGGCTAAAGACAGGGGCAACACAACAATAGAACCTTCTTCCAGCCGGTCTCCTCTTGTTCTGTGAAAAGGAAAAAGAAGATTCTGAACAACGCATTTCACTAGTTCTGACCTTCACTGTTGAGCTCAACGTGGAAGAGATCTAAGGGGAGGTTATAAGGAGAGATGTTTTTACCCGAGTCCTCAGACTGTGGCTAGGGTCTTGATCTTAGCTGAAGAATTGTTAATGCTGTTTGAACAGGGACTTCTCACCTTTGTGTGGAGGTCGGATTAAAGATGAGGAGAAGAAACCCCATCTCTATCAATCCAATTCTGCCCTCGTCCTTGCTTCCATGGCTCCATTCAGCTGACAGTGTACTTGAGAGCTCAGAGATTCCAAAGATGTTGCCATGCCAAGCTGAGAGAAAGCAGGTGCCAGTGAATAGGATTTATGGGCGTCCTCAATGAGCATCTCAGGGGCCATGGATGCTGGGCCCCTGCAGGCTTGAGGTCTCAGCTGTGTGGTATTAGTGAAGAATTAGCAGAGATTCAAGGCTGTCTCTAAGGACTTTCCTGGGTCATGGTTTTACATGCCTGGCAAGTTCAGAACCAGGGGAGAGCTAGTGAATGAGCAGAGAGGTCCCTAAAGTTCCACTCGATGAGACAACAGCAAAGTCAGGCGAATACTCTCACAAATAGCAGAACCAGCTGCCATCTGGACACTTGCAGTTATTTGTTGCTCTTGTTCTCACCTCTTAGCTCTGTAAAGTGATGAAGCATTTTGATGGAGACAGCCCAGGCTCTTACATAAAGCTTTGCTTCTGTGCAGCCTCGAGTGTTCTCTTTAACTCTTCTGAGCTTAATTCTTTCTCAGTATAATGCCGATTGTATATCTCTCTCATCCAAAATGTGGCTGTCTAGAATAAGATAACATGCAAAAGCATCCGACAAGTACCTTGAGCTCAGGTGACTTAGCACAGCACTACAAAAGTTTGTGCCACTTGGCAAGAGCTAGAAAAATACTCTTCCTATTTGAGGTGTCAGCTGTAAGTACATGGAGGGTTCTTGTGTCCCAGTAAGAGGCATTATTGTCTCCCAACACTTCCTTTTCCTCAAAAAATGTGCAGCTTCCCTACCATCTCAAGCAACGTAATGGCTCTCAGCATGTCACCTCAGAGATCCGGGATCACACTTGGTTTATTGCCCAGCTGTAATGAAATTTTGTTCATGTACAGAACAAATTCATAGCATCAAAACTTTATACAATTATGGTAAAATATTTTGATCATTCTAGAATGTTACATAATCTCCTCTCATATTGGTCCTTTTCCTCATGGATTGGCAACTTAGTTCTTGAGATCCTCAGTGAGGAACCCAGCCTATGCTTCTTGCAGTAGACAAAGAAAAATTTGAGGGTTTTACTCTGACTCTGCTTCAGGTATCACTTTTTACTTCCTGATCCATCAGAATGTGAAAAGGGCCAGGGAGATGGCTCAATGTATAAAGAAACTTGTTACCAATGGAAAACTGTACTACGACCTCTCCCAACTGTGGTCCAAGCTGCTCCATTCACCATGCCTTGCCTGTCATGATAGACTGTACCATCGATGAGGAAAATAAAGCTCTCAACACTTAAGTGGCTTCTGTCAGGGTATTTTGTCACAATGATGAGGCAGATATGGAACAGAAGTCTGGAGATGAGGAATACACACAAAGTACAAGCACAGAGGAGAAAACCACTTATGTGTGAGAAATTTACCTGCTGATTTTGCATAATTAGCATTCCTTGGTACAAATCGGAATATGTCATTTTATTCGTGGCCTGACAGTGTAACAGAAAATTTCTAACCTCACACCAAAAAGAGCCATGGGCAGCTTTGGCTGTAATCTGAACTTAGGGAAAGAAAAACTAGGCCTAACCTGTTTTGTCATCCCACAAAGAGCAAAGAAGACAGGGAATTTAAAAAGAAAAAAAAAATCATGAGCTCAGATTTCAGCATGATGGAGCTGAAGTGAGGGCGACAGAGAAGATGACACAGGTGATGCACATCCGCACACTTCCCTTTAGCACTGACTGTGAGGTGAGAAAGCAAACATTCCCATTATCAGAAAGATCACGTATTAAAACAAAGTTTCATATAGGATTACCAAGAAAGAGGCCATATAGAATTATAAGTACACATTCTCTCAGGAAGGAAAGCAGAAAAACAATGGCAGACTTCTGGACCAGAGACACAGAGTAAAAAGAAGGGGACAGGACAGCTCACGGTTCTCCTTTCTTGTTTTACTATAACTCTATTAGTCTTTCATGGAAGCCGTTCATGTGTGTCTGTAAATAATCTTGGATTTGAGTTCCTACCGAGATGAATAGAGTAGGTACTTTCAAGTTATCTTAACTTGTCCTTGACTCCTCAGTAATCACTTAAAAATATCAGCTCTTGGCTGATCCATATTTTCAGCATGATGGAAATTACCAGGAAAAGAATTAAAATGGCGGAAAATCTTCTTATACCTGTGACCACTTTCAGCAGTCGAATATAGAAAGAAACATCTTCTCAGAATATAATGAGGCCTAATTTTTTTAAGATAACTAGTTCTAACAGAAGTGGAGTGGAGTGGTAGATACCAGAAACTAGAGAAGAATAGGGGAGTTGGAGGGACATGTTTGTAGAGGATCCAGAGTTGGACAGGAGAAACAAGTTATGGTAATCTCATGGTGATTGTGTTGGATTGTGATAACACATTCAAAATTGCTACTAAAAAGTAGATTTTTAAGATGACCAGCACAGTATCTGACACTGGTGCAGTAATGGCACTTTTATCTTTGGGGCAATCAACAACCACATAATTGGACTTAAAGCCTACTTAATGGGAGGAAACTCATGTGTGGTACCCTAATCATAACCAAATACACATGACTGAAGAGGTCGTAAATCAGAGAAATTCCCAAGGCTGTCACATCCCTAGACTAGTGTAACTTCTTACTAAATGCAAAAATACATATCCTTATATTTACAGTCAAGTATCCCAGCCACTGTTCATCAAAGAGACTTCTTTTATACCAGACAGAGACTACTACAGATTACCATAGCTAGTCACACACAGACATTGTCTGTGAATTGCCCATGCCTAAGTGGCATATCTACAATGTAATCTCTACACCTAAGCTTCACATAACATAGAATATGGGGTAAACAGAACACTAATGAATCGCTCAGCTCTCATTAATGAAGCTCCCTCATGCAACAGAGGACCAGAAACACAAAAGATCCTAAAAGGCCAAAGAGTAGATTTAGGAGTCTGCAGAGTGTGGGTCCCTGGACAGGATTCCTATATTAGGCTTCACTCACCCAAGACTCATGGACCATTGCAGAACAGGAGTTGGAAAGATTTTAAGAGCAAGAGAGGAGGTACATGACCATGTGGAAATAGAATCCTGCAAGGTCCTGGGACCCTGCTAATATGAACCCACAGCAAGGGTGCCAGCATGCTCAAGACCCATGCAAATTCAAGACAAAACCCAGCATGGAACTGGGGAAATAGGTAGTAGACCCCAATCTTTGCTGAAGAACTATTGTCAACTGATTAGTTTTAGGTGAGGATGAGCTAATCTTCCTAAAGCGAGGGACTCTGGACAATAGATGAACCTGCACTGAAGAACACTAACTTGACACAATAGACCTTAGCACAGATGAAAGAATGTATGGATTCCTGTTGGGGGTTATGAGGAAGGTACCTGTGGGGAAGGAGGCATAAAGATGGTTAAGACTGAAAAAAAAGACACATGCCCATAATCCCAGCACTTGTGACTGACTCAGGAGGGTCATGAGTTGGTAGCCATCTTGCATACACAGCGAGACTCACAAACACACAGGGCTGTGTCTACCTCACTGTAACAACTATCAAGTGTCAGCTTTGTGCAAGGAAATATGTAGCTTGAGATAACACACATAAACATTCATCATGACCCAGCCAACAGCATAATGCGTAAGAACACAACTTTTGACAATATTGAACCTCAGTTTTGTGATTTACTGTGCAACTACAGGTAAGCAACTTGCCTTGTTTCTCTAAGATCCAATTTCTTCATGTATAAAATAGGAACAAAAATAATATCTAATTAGGATTGGTGCGAGTATTGTGTAAGATAATATTAAATGCTTAGCATATTATAGAGCTGCTGAATTTTTTTCTACAGCATTTATTGACCTATGTGTGCATTTTGAAATACAAACAAAGACAAACAGACAGAGTACTGATGGGAAAAAAGTAGATTTTAAAATATTCCTAGCTGCAAATAAATAAGTGAAATGATCTATTTATGAGACTGATAGATGGATTTAATCATTCCACAATGTATATATGTATGATAATATCATATTATACCCTACATCTAATTATTTCTTAATTTAAAACATAGTACAATAAAATTTAAATTTTGAAAAGCTGTTAGAAGGGCTGGAGAGATGGCTCAGCAGTTAAGAGCGCTTGCAGTTCTTCTAGATGACACAGGTTTGCTTGCCAGTACTCACTGCTCCAGTTCTAAGGGATCTGATATCTTCTGGCCTCCGTGGGAACCAACATGCACATGGTGCACACACAGATAAGCAGGCACACACACACACACACACACACACACACACACCCATACACACACATAAGTAAAAATAAAATAAAGACAACTAGAGTTGACAACAGTAAAAACAGACTCTGACAGTCCTAAACACTCTGCCCATCCTTTAGTCTATTTTCACAAGCATGACTCTGTACTCAATGCGGTTGTCACTGAAGAAGGTATTAAATATTTTATTCTGCTCAATATTAGTAACTTCCTAACTGTGTGCTTTAAAAAGTCACTTTAAGGTGGTTCATGTCTATTTGCTCTTCTGAGAATGCGATTTGGATGACACGGGCCACAGAACGTGCTCTTCCTTACCCCAGAGTTGTTCCTTGTTTGTTCATTTTTGTTGTGATGGTGGTTTTTCCTGTGTTGGGGGGAAAGGTCTATTTCTACATATTGCTGTCATTTGTTATCTGTTTCTCTCTGAATGCCTTAAACTACTGCCTTAATTCCTGTAGTTGTCTTTTCTTTTTATTAGCAAGCAAAGCAATGGGGGAATTGATCATGAAATTCTCACATACACTTCGTTTTGTTGATGCTCCTCCTTCCTTCCTTTCCTCCCGTCCCCCTACTCTCTTCCTAATGGCTGCCTTTCACCCCTCAGTAGCCCACCTTCTTCTTTCATGTCACATATATTCTATTACCTACCTCAATGACCTCTTTTTTCCAAATACATTAATGGCACACATGTGGCAAGAAAGAAAATGGATTGCATTGAATCTATAGATTGCTTTTGGTAGGGTGGTCATTTTCACAAATGTTTATTCTACCAACCCATGAGCATAGGAAGCCTTTCCATCTCCTCTGTAGACACAATTTCTTTCTTCAAAGATTTAAAGTTTTCATGATAGAGATCTTTAATGTCTTTGATTAGGTACGTCCCTAGATATTTTATTTTTGAGGCTCTTGTGACAAGGAGTATTTCCTTGATCATGTTCTCTGACTGCTTATTATTAGTGTACAGAAAGGGCAGTGACTTTTGTAACTTGACTTTGTGTCCTGTCACTTTGATGAAATGTTGATCATTTCTAGAAGATTTTTGGTGGCATTTTGGGGATCTCTTATATAAAATATGTCATCTACAAATAAAAATAAATTTGATCTCCTTTTTTCCTATTAGTATCCCTTTAATTTCCTTCTTTTGTCTTATTCCTCTAGCCAGACTCCCAAGTACTACCATGAAAAGAAGTGGGCATAGCAGACAGTCTTGTCTGGTTCCAGATTTTAATAGGTATCCTTCAAGTTTTTCATCATTTAGATGGTGTTGGCTGTGGGTTTGTTGTATATAGTCTTAATTATATTGAGGTATGTTCCCTCCAGTCCAATTCCGTCATCATGCATGCATGCTGAATTTTGTCAAAGGTCTTTTCTGCATCTATTGAGACGATCATATGATTTTTGTCTTTAAGTTCCTTTATATGATTTATTACTTTTATTGGCTTATGTATATCAAAACTTCCTTACATCTCTGGACATGATCAAATGGAGAGAATAAGTCTCTGTGAGGTATCCAGCCTAAGTGACACATCTGCAATGCAACCTCTACACCTAAGGTTCAGTGAACACAGTGGGACAGGGAGCAAAAGGAATTTAATGCATCTCTCAAATCTCACCAGCAGAGCTTCTTTATGCAACAGATGATAATTAACCCAGAAAGCCTCAAGTGGCCAGAGTACAGAGAATAAGAGACTTCAGAGTGTGTATCTCTGAATAGGAAACCGATATCAAGCCTCTGTCACCCAAGGCTCAGAAAACATTGTGGAAGAGGGACTGAAGGATTGTAAGAGCCAGAGGGGATGAATGACCACAAGGAAATAGAGCTGGGAAGTTACTCATATGAACTCATGAAAAAGGTGACAGCATACACAAGTTCAGACCCATGCAAGCTCAGCCCCAACCTTAATGGAGGAACTGTTGGGAGAAGGAGAGTTGGTTTTCTTAATAGTGTGACACTATATAGGTTAACCAGGCTGCAGGGGATGAACACACACTGAAGGACATTTGGTGGCACAAACTTGACTCAATAGACCAATATATTGGCTAATGATATAAATGACATAGTACATGAAATCCGGTGGGGAGGCTCTAAGAGTGGCGCACATAGTGGTACACACAGGGGAAGGGGTCTGAATACGATCAAGATATGCCGTATGAGATTCTTAACATTTCAACAAAAAATAATAAAAACTTCCAAAAGGAAAACAGAATGGAAAGGTAATATTATCTGGAGGAAATAGGGAATGAGCCAGGGGTGGGGGGGCACACAGGTGGGTAACTGGAGGGGTGGGTACAAGAGAGGGAGGGTAGCAGAGGAGCAGAACAGCAGCCAACAGAGTATCACGTCCGACATGAATGAGCACACCATAATAAAACTGAAATCATGCTGTAAAGCTGGGTGTACCCAGAAAGGCTGCCTCTAACTGCAGGTATCTCTGACTTATATAGCGAGTTCCGGGGAAGCCTGGGCTACATACTGAGAAAGGCTGCCTCAATAACAACAAAATCATAATGTCACTATCTGAGAAGAAGGAAGGGACAGAAACAGTATGTTTGTGGTCAGGCAAGGGGAGAAATGAGCTAAACGCCTCACCTTCATAATAAAGTAGTGATAGAAAACCCAAAAAAACTGATAACAGGGGGCCAAGAAATATAACTGTGACCTTTACATCCTAGCTGTACAAGCAGCCAAGAGCTGTGTGCCAGGGTCGAGAGAGTGGGGAACAGGCTTGGAAATGTGAAACTGATGGGCTTTGATTTTGTTTCTTATGACACGTCTTTATAGAGCTATGCCTCTGTCTAACTGTGATGGTTAAAAATGCAATCAGTTCATTCAAATAACATTAAAATCTCAGATCCACATGAGAGAAAACTGCACCATTTGTCTTTCTGGGACTGAGGGGCTTCAATTAATGATTGCCAATTCGATCCATTTTCTTAAAAATGTCATGGGTTTTTCTTCTCTTTGTAGCTGATTAAAATTCTCTTCTGTATGTACTACATTTTCTTTGTCCAGTAATCCTTTGATGGATAGTCAGACTTATTCCCGTTCCTGGCTACTGTGAACACAGCAGCGATAACATGGATGTACAGTTATCTCTGTGACAAGACTCAAGTCCTTTGAAGCCTAGAGTATTTCTGTATGTTGACTTCTGTGTCATTGTCTTTCTTGACAAGTTTTTGTTCATCACTATATTTAGCTTTATTATCTCATTTGTTATTTTACTATTTAAAGATGATGAATTTATTTTTTATTTCATTGGTTTTTTTTTCTTTTGCCCAAGAATCTAAGCTCTCCAGGAATAAGGTGGAGCATCCTTTATATCATCCGTTCTGATAATATTCTGTGCTTAGAACAATATTAGGTATGTAGCAGGTTCTCAATAATTTCCAAGTAAGTTCATGATTTTCAAGACAAGATTTATTGGAAGAACTCACTTCTCAAATACAGTCTTACCCAGGCACTTGATACACAAACAAGATAAAGTCAGGTGTGCTACAGTATACAGAATTAGAACAAAGAACTTCCACGTCACACACCTTGAGAGGCATCATGACAACCTCCCAGAGCCCTAGCTCCCTAAAAAATCACTGGCATCCATCATCAACTCTAGATTTACTAATGTTTCTCAGATCCTTCATTGATTATATGTAGTGTTTTCTTAATTCTCCTGTCTATAAAATTGGGTTGGAATTTACTCTATTTTATTTTATTTTATTGATGTGTACCCTTCCTAATTCCTCTTGCAGAATCTTGAAATATCTTACACTGGAGTATTTCCATCAAACAAGATTTGTGATCTGTAGAATAGGGCTCCACACATCCCAGCATGGCTAAATTTTTACTTTAGTGTCTACATAAAATGACTTGAAGCCTATGAGATGTGAGAAGTCCAAGCTTCTCTAGATCTATTCCTTGGAGCTCTATTCTCCTGGAACAACCTTGACAGCTCCTTTTCTCCATGAACCTGGGAGCCCAGGAACTTGTCTCATTCATAGTGCCGAGGTAGCACCCTGTCACTGAGACATCGAGTAATTTTCTGTTGCTCTTATTTGATAGCTGGATGCCTTGTTCCTTATGCTGGGCTGGAGGACTTTGCAGAATGTGGGGGATACATTAAAAGGCAATTATTCAGAGACACAAAATGCATACTAAATAGGATTAGTTTCATAAATATCCCAAATATCTACCAGTGAATCCCTTAAATGAAAGATCTCTCACTCATCTTTTTCTACCTAGTCTCTTTCCTTTTCTGTATCTCCATCTTGATACATTTCTCTCCCAGCACCTGCAAATGCTAATTTTGAAATTTTACTATTTTTTTTTCATTTAGAATAATTCAAATCTGTTCTTATCTCTCCTACATCAGTGCCATGTCACATAAACAAAGAGGTAATCTCGGATTCTTTTTTATGCTTACAACTGTCTCATTCATGTAGATCTTCCCAGGTACACAAAAATATCTACAGGCATATCCTGTCTTAAGTAGAATCCTATTTTCATTTCTGCTGCATTATTTCATTATTGCTAAAATTACATATGTCCAGGACTTGCCACGGATTTTCTGTTGATGAACAGATCAGCACTCCATGCTTTTGGAAGAAAACAAAAGAATGGCCTTCTCTCTGATCTGCTTGGTTTTCACTCCATAAACAATGGGGTTCATCGCAGGTGGGATGACAATGTAGAGATTAGCAAACAAAATATGGAATGTGAGGGAGACATTGTGCCCAAAGCAATGAGCAAGGATGGAGAAAAAGACAGGCGTGTAAAACATAAGGAAGACAAAGACATGGGAACCACAGATGCCCAGAGCCTTCTGGCGTGCATCTCGGCAGGGAAGGCGAAAAACAGCCCACAGGATGAGGGTGTAGGAAATGGCGATGAGGATCACATCTGAGATGACTTTCATAATGGGAACACAAAAGCCATACCAGATGTTGATGGAGATCTGGCACAGGCCAGTCGGGCAACGCCTATATGATCACAATATGTGTGAGGTATGATGCGTGTCCTACAGGAATACATCTGGCAAGATGATACAGAAGCTTTAAAAGGAGATGCCCACAACAATCTTGATAATAGTCTTGGGAGTCAAGATGGTGGCATATCTCAAAGGGGAGCAGATGGCCACATAGCAGTCAAATGCCATGGCCATCAGAATGGCTGAATCCAGGACAAAGCTATAGTGAAGGAAGAACATCTGAGTGAGGCATCCTGGGAATGTGATTTCTTGAGCCCCTAGCCAAAAAATACTGAATGTTTTAGGCACACCATCTGTGGACAAGATGAGATCAGTCATGGCCAGCATGGACAGAAAGAAGAACATGGGTTCGTGAAGGCTCCGTTCCACTGCAGTGAGGTAGAGAAGGACACAGTTTCCCATGACAGCTACACTATAGATCACACAGAAAGGAATGTCAGTCCACACATGGAACTGCTCCAGGCCTGGAATCCCCACCAAAGCGAAAGGCCCTGGGTTGTAACTGCTCACGTTGAAGGTGATCATGGCAGACCAGGATAGCACAAATCTTAGGCCCTGAGAACAGCGAATAATAAAGACATTCAGGGTCACTTGAGCCACACTCACTTCCAACTCATCATTACCATTAATTCACAAAGTGATAGCAACAAAATAGTCTATTATCCAGTGACATCCTTTTGATGGGAAAAATGATTGACAAGGATGGTGGCAACAGGTCACACCAAGGTTGTTCCTGACAAACCAAGATGCATGTGTATACTGGCTATGAAAATGAGATAGCTCAGTGGGTAAAGGTACTTGAAGCACAAAACTGGTAATCTGAGTTAGATGGTGGAGAGAACTGACTCCACAAAGCTGTCATCTAATGTCCCCATGCTATGACATACATGCATAATATACATACACAATAATAATAAATGTTAAAAATTCTGAAGATGTGGGTCTAAAGAGATTCTTTCAATGCTTAAAACATTGGCTGTGTTTACAGAGGATCCATGTTGGTACCCAGGACCCTCATGGTAACTGACAACTGTGTATACCTCTTGTTCTAGGGAATCCAGTGCTTTCTTCTGGCCCCCATGGGCTCTGTACACACAGATGCACTTATAAACATGCTGGAGAAACACTCATATACAGAAAATAAATATAAATAACCTTTTTTTAAGATTGAAGATAAACATCTACTCTGTCTAGAGACTGTTATCTTCCAGCTGGCCTCACTAGATGACACAAGCCATCTAGATTATCTGTACTTTATATTACATGCCATGCTGTAATATACATACTATATATTACACACTTTAATTACAGAACACACTTTTTCAAAGGTTAGCAAGGTATTGTTTATAGGTTTTATGAACCTTAATGGCTAAGCCCTGTTGACTCTGTCGTTGTAGAATACTCACCTCGGACTCCAGTCACAACCCTGATCCTTTAAATACTACCCAAAGACTGACTCTTAGATTTGTGGGGTCAGCACTCTGTAATGTCATTCCATTCAGCAAACACTAGCTGAGTGCCACACTGAGCTGAATAACATTGAAATTAGAAAATTAGAGCCTATAGCTCTGGCTCATTGGCCCTTGATCTCCCCACAAAAAAAGGGTGGGAGAGAATTCCCCACACATTATACACTGCACACTTACTCTTGAGAATCGTGCCAATGGTAAGAAGGAAGTGTGCTGGACAGAGAGGAAATCTGTAAGAGAGGCAAGGATGGCAATCAAAGAAACAAGTAGAGGAGAAGGCAGAGCTGGCAGTGGGTGCTTCCAGCACATTTACGCTCTCTGTTCACTGCCTAATACCGGGTAGAAGCAGCAGTCAGGGCCTGGGGAACACACATGCTTTCTTCTCAGTCTCAAGGGAAGAAGTCAGGGAAGTTTCTGTTAACCCTGCCCATGCCACTGCTTCAAAGAACAAAGTGCCTTTTCCGTTTGAGATTTGCTTTGAGATGAGTTGTGATGTGTATGTAGGATGAAAGCCATGCCTATAAGTGTCCATCACAGCACCGAGGCTTAAATTAAAGACCTCACTCTCCAGATAGAAGACTTTGGGTGATGTGATAGGTGTCCTGTAATGATAATGAGGTTAAAATGAACCTCTCTCAGTGAGTTTGTCATTTCTTTGACAAAATATCCCCAAAATCGCTTAAGAAAAGAAGGATGCAGCTGGTGAGGTGGTTCAGTGCATAAAGGTGCTTTCTTCCAACCTGAGTTGGACCTGAGTTCAATCCCAAGAACCCACATGGGTGAAAGGAAAGAACCTCCCCAGTGTATGTGTTCAGGAAAAGGGGGGTGGAGAAAGAGAGAGAGAGAGAGAGAGAGAGAAAATAAAGAGTTTCTAAACAATAACATTTAAGGGATTGAGGAGAAGGCTCATTAATTAAGAGTACCCGCTGCTGTCTTGCAGAGGACCTGAGTTTAGTTCATAACACATACATAGAGGCTAATAATTGTATGTACTTAATACACCCACATACATACAGGCAAAACACTTAAAAATAAACTAATTAAAAATAACTAAGTTTTTAAAAGAATGATATTTGAAAAGGGGAAAAAGGATATATTTTATATTTTGGATCACAGTTTCAGAGATCTCAGTACATGGTGACCTGGCTTCCTTACTTCAGGTCTATGTATGATGAGACAGAACATCATTACAAGGTTCACATGGTAGATCAAATCGTCACTGATGGCAGACGGGGGCAGAAAGTCAGGAAGAATCTAGGGATAAGACAGACCCTCCAAGGCCCACTCCACCCTCCTAATATTTCTCTCAGCTGAGACTCATCAATGGCTAATTCATTAATGAACTGAGAACCCATCTTGATGGATCCATCCATTCACTGCTCAAACTCTGATTACCTGGTAACCAATTCCTTAACATATGAGCCTTTAAGGGACAATTTTAGATTCAAATCATGAACAGTACAATTATACAGAAATTGACAGTTGAACTAAGTAGGAAAGTGCCCATGAAAATGCTTAACCTGGTAGCATCCTGACAGTCTAAATCAGTCACCTTGGGCACTTCTTACAATGAAAAAGATATAGCTGCTCCCAGTGGTTCCAGTAACATCCTCCTGACTGAGTTCCCAGCATCAGCTTTCAGGACCCCTGCTGTGAACTGGTGTGCACTTTGGTTTTCACTGGAGGCCAGCCCATGTGTGAATCTGAGCTGAAAACCTGGAAAGCTGAAGAGCTGCTTGGAATGCCCTCTACCGGACAGACATAGAATTGGACCTGGATACTACTTCCTTTGAACGAATAGCCAAGGATGTTCTCATCTGACATCAAACGGCTACTTTCTGAGCTATCTGTTGTGATATATCTCATTTTACCCTCAAAGCCTTCATACCTTAAACAAGCTCCTTTTCCAGTGCTCTCCAGGCTCAGCCAGTGTCTTCTACTCATGAGTTAGTTTTTGTCTTTGTGGGATTTTGTTCGTTTGTTTTATTTTATTGAGACAGGCTCTCAACATGTAGTCCTGGCTGGCCTGAAACTCACTATAGACCAGGCTTGCCTTGAACTCAGAGTGATCCACCTGCCTCTCCTTCTGGAGTGTTAAGAGTAAAGGCGTGTGACACCTCACCTGACTCATAGGTCAGTTTTGTGTTTGTTCTTTTTTTATGACTTGTTTTTCTTTTTACCCAATTGTACTGCTGCTTCCCCTTGAGTGTCTTCCCAGTCCATCCTTTCTGCTTCCGTTGTCTAGGTACCATAATGTCTAATCTGCTGTAATAGTTCTTTATAAGATCATCTGATCTGTCCTCTCCCTCTGTGTACTTTCCACACTGCAGACAGGTTGTTCTCTCTCAACAGTATATCTCTTCCTGTCATTTCTTAGCTGTGGACTCATTTTTCCCATCTCATAGTCCAGCCATTTCCTCTGCATTGATCATTTACATCTGGACCTCTGTGTTGTTGCTACATTGTTATTATTGAAGACTCAACACAAACTGGTTTCATTATAAATTTTTCATTCCTAAAAATTATACAACTATTGAAATACATTTCTGATGAGAAAACAAGTCAGGGTATTGCTACTATTAAGAATTCTGTTAGTCCAAATCTTGGGCTGGAGAGATGACTCAGTGGTTAAGAGCATTGGTTGTTCTTGCCGAAGACCCGGGTTCTAATCCCAGCACCCACAATTCAGCTAAAAACTGTCCATAACTCTAGTTTCACACCCTCTTCTGTCCTCCATGTCATTTCATGACACGGGTGCAGTTATACACATACAGGCAATAAACATATACACATATAAAATAAAATATTTTACAAACATAATTATGTTACCTAGATCTCAAAATCTGTACTCATTAATTCGTTCGTTCATTCATTCATTCATTTTTTTTACTGAAGAGGCTCTTATCCCTCAATTCTAACAGTGATGTTGTCAGCTTCCCTAAATTTGGTGAAGCCATGACTTCTAAATATGTCATCTACATGAACAGACTCAACAAGAACTCTAAAAGGTAGATTCTAGAACTGCTCATTTCTTTGCCTGTACTATCATTTTTTTCATTTTCATGTGTGTGTGTGTGGTGTGAATGCGAATGTGCATTTATATATTTGCATATGTGTAGGCACATGTGCATGGATGAGCATTGTGGACATGTGCACGTGGAGATTCCAGGTTGATGTCGGAAATCATCTTCAATCTAAATTTAATTAAGATCTATAATACAAAATGTCAAAATAGAAAAGAAAAGAAAAAAACTTTTCCATTACTATGAAGATCAATGATCTTTACTTTGAGAAAGATCCACCAGACTCCTGGTATGGTTTCCCAAGTTTTCCTTGAATCTTCTTCACAAACTGAATCAGAGAAAGATAACTTGTCCAATGTATAAAAAGCTAATTCCATTTGAATGCCTGAGTTTTTCCTGAGTCAGTATAATTCCCTGTTGAATAAATGTGTGTGGCAAAAAGTATTCTAAGTAGATGCAGGGAAAGGAGACACTAAAATACATGTGTCAATATTGGGAAAATTGGATAATTAAATATTACACTATTACCAGCATCAGACATGTGTTATCTCATTTGGAACTATCTGGTGAGGTATGAATTTTGTCTTTTCCCCTTTTTAGAGAGAAACTGAACATCTGAGAAGTAATCTATCTGACCAAAGAAGATTTCATCTTTACTAACTGAAGAACCAGTATAATCAATACTTTCATGTGGCTGTCCCATACCAGAGTATGTTAGATACCAAGAATTCACGAAAGCGATGAAGGTGTAAAGACAATATAAATAATGGACTGGAGAGATGGACCTGGGTTCGATTCCCAACACCCTCACAGTTAGCTAACAACCATTTTGTAACTTCAGTTCCAGGGAATTAAACACCCTCTTCTACCCTCTGAAGCCACAAGGATACACAGAATGTGTGCAGATCACTGGAACTACGATTGGTTCAAAATATGAACCCTGCCCCAGTTTCAACCACTGTGATGCCCCTGAGACTTGCAGACCAGCCTGTTCTCTACGACTGGCACGTCTGATACCTCATGATGGAAGACAGCTTGGAAAAGATGTGAGGCTTAGTCTCTAGTCTGCCCTTACCAATACAGAAAACAAATCTTCTGTAAGAATTAGTGAAAAAAATGATTCAAATGTACTTTTTGAAAAGTCAGGCTGAGAGGATATCGCCTGGAAAAAAAGAGAATTGATTTATTCTCAATGCTGAGAAATTTTATGAGAATTTTCAGCATTTGGTACAAATTGAAAAATCTCACAGTGAATTCACCTTTGCAATTCTCTTCAAAGTCCTGTGAGAAGACTTATAATGTAATTCAGATAGTAGAGTGCTTGCCTAACACGTAGGAAACCCTGACATCACATAAATCCTTCATGCTATCACACACCTGAAATTCCAGCAAGTGAGATATAAAAACAAGCGGATCAAAAGCTGAGTCATCCTCGACTACATACTGAGATTGGGGCCAGCTGAGGATACGCAAAATAAATCCTATGAGATACATAATAACATAAGCCATATATTACAGAAGCAGAACTTGACTCTGAGAGTAATAACTTGTCAAAAGCCACAAAATAAAGAAGTGATAAATCCAGAAATCAGACCTAAAGAATCTTTCCCGAAATTCCTATGTTCAAAACCCGAATTCATTGTAGAGCCAGTAAGCTATATAAAAAGAGAATATATCCTATCAGGATAGCAAAAGACAGAAATAAAACTGCAGCAAGATGATGTGGCAAACCGAAAGTATGAAATAAGTAAACAAAAACCAGAACCAGGAATGAGCTACCTCCTTTGGAGTCGCTCGCCAGTGGGGCACCTCGGATTCCCAAATATTACAGGCTCTTGCCACTGCTCTTGGTTAGCTTGCAGAACTTGATGGTAAAATAAAATTTAAAACTTTAATAAATAAATAATAGCAAACTATCAAGCAGTGTTTTAATTACCACAGACATATGCGAATAAGCACAAGGTGGAAACCAACAAGATGGATGAGAGTGTCAAATCCAGAGAAGCTGCAGAGTTAACATCCATTCTTCTGGTCCACGCTCTCAGATCCGTTTTTTTTGCCTGTCAAACTATTGTCTGTCTAGCCTTGTCCTTCCTCTACCCCGTTTATCCACAGTCATTCCATTCTCTGGGTCCATACAGTCTCATCTGCAGCACATACCTGTAATCTCAGCACTTTGGAGGTAGACAAGGGGAGATCAGAGCTTCTAGGCCATCCTGAGATGCCTGAGACCGTCCCTCAAAATAAATAAATTACTGTAGGCAAGGGATATTGGATAAGTCTTCTCGGGATTAATACAAACTCATTTTTTTAAAGACGGTCTCACTCTGTATCCCAGGCTGCAGGCCTAGAACTCACAATGGGGCACCCAGGTTGGCCTCAAACCCATAGCAATCTTCCTGCTTTAGCCTCCCTAGTGCTGGAATTTCATGTGCCAGCCACTACCAGGCTAAGTATAATAATTTCTAATGACAGTCTACATTTTTCTGTGACTCCTTTTAATAACAAATTAGGCTTCGCCATATTGCGGTTATATGTTTGAAAAATAGTAAAATACCCTCACTTTGCTATACAGAGAAAGGTAGATACTATCAGATAAAAATAAAATAAAACCTCTCGGTTCATGACCTAAAAATAGCAGTATTTCTTCATTGCCATCTACCAGGCTTCCTGCCAACACAAAGATGTGTATCGATGTCACTGCTGCTGTTTGGTAAGGACTCCATACAGACGTGTTCTGCTAACTCTTTTATTTAAAAAAAAGTGGCAAATAATAAATAGTATTTCTTTTTATTAAAAATAATTAAGTGAGGTCAGACTTGGTGGTACATGCCTTTAATCCCAGCACTCAGGAGACAAAGGCAAGTGGATCTCTGTGAGATCAAGGCCAGCCTGGTCTACGGAGCCAGTTCCAGGCCAAGCAGGACTATAAGGAGACCCTATCTCAAAAAGCCAAAAAGGAAAAAAAAATAATAATTAAGTGGCTTTTATGTATAAGTTGAACCTTCCTGGTACAGAGTATGGTTTTCAAGGCCTGAAAGAAGGCTCAAAGTAAGAAAATTGCGTGTAGGAGTAGGAATCCCAGCATTCCAAAGGCCAGGCAGGAAGCAGAGACAGGAGAACCACCTGGAACTTGAGGAGCAGCTAACCCGAAGTACTCAGGGCCGCAGCAGAAACAGAGAGAGACCTTGTCTAGGCAAGAGGAAGGGGAAATCAGCTCCCAAAAGTCGTCCTCTGACCTCAGCAGGTATACTGTGGCGTGTGCATACACTGCCACACTAAATAAATAAATAAATGATGCAATTTCATTTTTCCTCATTTCTAAAGGGGAGATTTGGAGAAAGTCAACCACTTTAGATTGCCTAACAGAATTTCCTTGTTTATTATGGTTTTGTTTTTTTGTTTTTTTTTTACTTTTATGAATTAACTTAGGAGCTAGAGAGACGGTTCTGTGGTTAAGAACAACACTGGCTACACTTACAGAAGACCAGGGTTTGATTCCCAGCACCCACGTGGTGGCTAACAACCACCCATAGCTCCAGTTCCAAGGGATTCGATGCCCTCTTCTGACCTTTATGAGCACTGCATGACGCTGGTGTACCAGCCTGCATACAAGCAGTGTACTCATACATATAAAATAAAATAATAAATTAAATATTTTAAATAAAAATAGTCCTTGACAATTTCATACATGTATATAATGCATTCTGCTTATTATGTTCCCCTTTTATCTCCTTTCTTTTCTTAATTTTTAAATTTTATTTTTATGCTATTTTACATGTGTGAGTGATTTGCGTGCGTGCACTTAAGTGCATCGTGTATACAATGCCTGTGTAGGCCAGAAGAGGCCATGGGATGCCCTGGAAATGGAGTTACAGATGATTGTTAGCTGCCATGAGTGTTCTGGGAACAGTACCTGGGTCCTCTGCAAGAGCAGCCAGTGCTCCTAACCACTGAGCCATCTCTCCAGTCCCTTCTTCCTTTTTTTGTTCTCGCCTTCTTCTACCAGTCCCTTTCTTGGACCATGGCTTTTGGCTTTGTTGTGATGTTTTAGTTTAACCAGGGCCATCTGTGTGAGCGTTGGATTAGATGAGAACTATTCATGGAGCCCCGAGGGGTGACCAGTGGGCACACAGCTGACAGCAATGACTGCCTATCTCTCTGACTCTATAATAGCTCAGGAGAGAAAAGTAGGCTCACTGAACCCCTTCTGCAGCGCTGAGTTGCAGTTGACAGGCCTCTTACGTGCAGACACTGCAGACATCCGGCCTTGCCATGGGTTCCTGAGCACAGTGTCTTCCCCGGAAGGTGGTGTCTTGCAGCCCTTCTCCTTGCCTTCCCACTTCCTTTCTTCCTGCCTCTTCTTTGGCAGTATTCTCTGAGCTTTGGACTGAATGGTCCAAACACCCCGTTTAGGGCTTAGTAGTCAGTGGTCAGGTCTTCGGTGCACCTTGCTCTCCCACCTTGGTCTCTGCACTCTTCACAGCTCAAAAGGAAGAAAGGCATGATTAAGGTTCACAGTAGCATTTGTCTGTGAATATAAACATAAATATTTAAAATCAGTTTCATGCTTTATCAGTTAAACTAATAACAGTACTAGGTTCTCCCCTAAGGCCTATGATCTCCCCCAACCATGGGTTTTGAGTCAGGTTTACAGTAACAGGTATGCGTTCTTTCCCATAGAGCAGACCTCAAATCCATCAGAGAGTGGTTGATTACCCCATAGCTGTCATGCCTCTACTGCACACTGGGAATCCTTCTTACCTACAAGTTAATATTGTAATCTGTAGCAGGATCCATATCAATGGAAGGCTGTTGGTGCTTTTTCTTCCCTAGCAGCCTGCATAGCACCCTCCAACAGGACATTAGGCAGTCAAAAGAGAGGAAATGTCCAGCTTGAGTTCTCTGTGTCACGCAAGCCAGGTACGTGGTGTCTTTGGCAATAAGCTCTGACATCTAGTTCTGATGGGTTTCCAAGAGCAATGACAAGAGTATGTACAGTCTGGGGACCTCGGGCACCTCCCTGAAAAACAACTCATAATGGAGAGTCCCACACCTGGCACAGGGTACCAGTTATTTAATAACCTTTGATGTCTAGGGGCAGTTTTTTCTAACATCACTGGGTATCTTCCTTCAAACTCCTTTGTTTGTTTGGTTGGTTGGTTAGTTGATTAGTGTTTTTATTTTGTTTTGTTCTGTTCTGTTTTGTCTGTTTTGTTTTGAAACATTCTTACTGTGTTTTGCCAGCTGACCTGGAACTTGCTATGTAATCAGGCTGGTCTCGATCTCATAGAGATCTGCCTGCATCTGCCTCCTGAGTGCTGGGATTAAAGGCATGCACCAGCACACCCACATAGACAGATGATAGATAGATAGATAGATAGATAGATGATAGATAGATAATAGATAGATGATAGATAGATAGATTGATAGATAGATAGATAGATAGATAGATAGATAGATAGATGATAGATAGATAGATAGATAGATAGATAGATAGATAGATAGATAATAGATATAGAGACAGGTAGATAGGTAATATATTTTTTGTTACAAAATGGTAGCTTTTCATCCCTTTCACGTTGATTCAGCCTTCTTCCCTATCTCTCCACCCTCTCCTTGCTTAAACCTTTCTACTACCATTTTATTTAAATTCAGTCCTACTACCCCACCTCCATAAAATATCAATTTAAGAAAAGTAAAACAATTGGGGATGGTGGTACATACCTACAATTCCAGTGCTTAAGAAGTGGAGGCAGGGTGATCACAGTGATCCTTTGCTGCATATAGAGTTCCAAGCCAGTCTGGGCCTCACAAGATCCTATCTCAAAGAAAAAAAAGAATATCACCAAACACACAGTTTTGTATGTTACCAATTTAATAACCTAGTTAGGCTAACCTCTGAGCATGCCTGTGAGGGATTATTCGGATTAGGGTGATTGAGGTAGGAGGATCCACCTTAACTGTGGATGACATGACATCCTTCCCTCCGAGAAGGTCCTGGATTGAGTAAAGAGAAGGAAGCAAGTTGAGCACAAGCATTCATTGCTTGCTTCTTCTTGAATGAGAATACTGTGTGACCAGCTGCCTCATGGTCCTGTTGCCTTGATTTCCCCACCATAATGAACTGGACCTTCAACTGCACTCCAAAATAAATTCTTCCTCCTTAAGTTGATTTTATCAGGTTTTTTTTTTAAACAACAATGAAGCAAATAACTAATATAAAGGGTTTTCTCTTTGAAGTGCTAAAGTATTCCACAGTTAAACAGTGGTTGTGGCTATTCATTGTCAGTGTTAATATTTTTTAATATTTATTAGTTGTATTTATATGAGTACTTCGCCTGCACGTGTGTAAGTGCACTCATATCATGCAATGCCCATAGAGGTCAGAAGAGGGCCCCAGATCCCCTGGAACTGGAGTTATGGACAGTTGTTAGCCTCCACATGGGTGCTAGGAACTGAACCTGGGTTCTCTGCCCCAGCAGCCAGTGCTCTTAACCACTGAGTCATCCTTCCAGCCCTTGTTTTTTGGTTGGTTGGTTGTTTTATGTGTTTGAGCATTTTGTTTGTGTGTATGTAAGTGAATCACCACATGCATGCAAATTCAAGGAGGCCAGAAGAGGGCTTTGGATCCCCTGGAACTGGAATTATGTTCTGTTGTTAGCTGGCATGTGGGTGCTGGGAACCACACCCTGATCGGTGCTCTTAACTGCTAAACCGTCTCTCTCGGAGGAAATGGCTAGACAACAGGCAGGCACCAAACTTGTGCCCATCTGAACTTGTCTTATCCTCTTGAAACCTGATTCAGCCTTGAGCTATGTTTGAGCTTCAGACATGTTATTAGGTTCTTTGTTTTTTGTTTGTTTGAGGCAGAGTCTCACCATGTAGCCCTAGCTGACCTGAACCTGTTACGTAGACCACGATGGATTGAACTCACAAGCAGTGATCTACCTGCCTCTTCCTCCTGGTATTGAGGTTAAAGTTGTGTGCCCAAATGCCAGGTTGAACTCTGATTTTTTTTTTAACATTTTATTTATTTACTTAGTTGTGTGTGTATGTGTATGTGCGTGTGTGTAAAAATAAATACATGTGTACATATAAGAACAATTTGCAGAAGTTGGCTCTCTCCTTCCACCCTATTGTCCCAGGAATCAAACTCAGGTTACTAGGCTCGACAGCAGTTACCTATACCCATTGAACCATCTCACCAGCTCTTGAACTCTAATTTTTATGTCCTCGTGTTCATTTTTTCCACCATGGTCACTCATATTCCTAAGCTTGGTGATACTGTTGGGTTGTGATTATATGCTATTTATTGTCATTTAGTTATTTGTGTGGCTACAGGGATTAGAATGGAAAGAGAAACAGTAATGAAAGTTAGAGATGTATAAAGGACCGCAGTACCCAAGAATTACAGAGTTGAGGGATGGAAAGATGGCTCCCCACTTACAGTGTGGATGCCAGCACCATGTAACAAACTAGATGGACTGCACATGCACACACACACACACACACACACACACACACACACACACACACGCATGCACATATATAACCCCAGAGAAAGGATTGCTGACACTTGCCTGCTTCCAGTCAAATGGAGAAAACTCTTGGCCCAGGTTCAGGGAGAGGACCTGCCTCAAAGGAAGAGGTGAGGCCCTCTTCAAACCTCTGCATATGCTTAAAGAAAAAATGAGTTATAGAGTTGAGGTTTATGGAAGTAAAAAACATTTCTAGATTAAATTTATGCTGAGCTGTGGTTTTATCAATTGTACCCTGCATGTCTAAAACAGGGACAGATCGTCATTATTACATTAAAACGGTGCTTAATCCTGGGAACAGTGCACTAAAGGCCAGGTCAAATGTCCTCTGAATACATAATCTTTATCATCGGCAACAAATGAAGGAAAAAGAGAGACTATCCCCCTCTCCCACACACTTCTCTTCCTGTGAAAGGTTTCTTAGAAGTTTATCCCTTTGCAGGGATGGTCAGTACCTGTACAAACCAGTAATAGCTCCACACTTCTGGCATCAGATATCTCTCTCTCTCTCTCTCTCTCTCTCTCTCTCTCTCTCTTTCTCTCATCTCTGGAATTCCTTCAGTAAATGCATAACTGCAAATTAATTTATCAAAGGTTGCTCATAGTCCAGGAGTCCAAACTTTTGAAAAAAGCAACTATTTCTCAATTCTGTGTCAAAACAAACAAAAATGCTTTCTTCATCCCACACACTACGCTAGGGTACTCAGCAGTCGGCTGGGAAGAAGCAATGCTTATGATTGCAGAGCAAGACATTTCCTTCTAAAGGAAGACGTCAGAATCAGCAGACCTTGCCGGGTAGATGGGCGGTGCCAATGGAGCACCCAGGAAGTGTTGTCAGTGTCCATCCAAGCAGGGTGGTGCACACCTAAGGATGAAATCTTGTGGACAGGTCCTCTACCAAAGAGAGAGGTAGTATATCGCTGCAGGCATTAAAAAGGACTTTTTGCTTGTTAATGGGTTAAGATAGAAGACTGCTGCAGCTTAAGAAAGGAAAGATTTAATCGGGCCCACCCTAGGGAAAGGAGAATGATGGCAGGAGTCTGAGGCAGCTGGTCACATTACATCCACAATCAGGAAGCTGAGGGGCGTGCATGCTGACAGGAAGCTCACTTCCTCTTTTTTATCTGTTCTCCCAGTTAGGGTTCCCCACCCCAACCTAATCTAGAAAATCCCTCACAGACATTCCCAGAGATTTATCTCTAAGGGGAGCCTGCATCCTACCAAGCTGACAATCAGCACAGACCTACATCTACATGTGGGAGGTTCTCATACCTGGTCGAGAGAGGAGGGAACACTAAAGTGAAAAAATGCTGGTGGTGACCCAGCGGGGCAGCAGACAGCTCCACCCCATACCTGCCGCAGCCTAAGGAGGTGTTTTCTGAAATCTCTGTTCAAATGAAACAGAAATCTTGGATTCTCCACAGAAAGAGATTTCAACATAAGTCGGTATAAAGCAGAGTAAGATTTATTAGGAAGACATCTTAACAGAGATTTAAGTACAAGGTTAATAGAGAGATACTCCAGGAAGGATAAGATCCACTGATGTTCAGGTGGGGATTTCTTTTCTGTTTTTAATTTGTGTGTGTCTGTATACACACATAACAGAAGCAGACAGCTGGTCCTCTAGAGCTGGAGTTAAACAGGTGTCTGTGAAGTGCCTGCTGAGGGTGCTAGGATTTGAACTCTAGTCCTCATGATAGAGCAGGAAATGCTATTGACCTCTGAGCCATCTCTCCGGTCCCTAGATGTGAGCATCTTAATTATTTTTGTAGCAGCCATATATATTATTCAGTGGATTCTCAAGTTATATCTTCAGAATGTTGCTAAGGAATTTAAATGAGACCAAAGAGCATTTCCTGAGTGTATTGGGTAAGATCACAGCTAATAAGATCTCACTAGATCATGGGTTCCAAGAGAGGTGAAACGTTTTCACTGCGAATAAAAATTCCCTTTGTGAGATTCCCAGAAAATGTCTGGGAAAGGAGTAAGGCCACACACACTGAGGGCCACAAGGACTCAGGCCCTAAGCAGGGATCACTGCTATTTCAATAGTCTTATTTGAAAATACCTCTACATAAACAGAAGAATATACATAACTAATAGGCAACCTTGACAGTAGACTTTGTCCGTTATATGTGCTGGAATTCTTGACTTTCAGCTGGCCAGATACTTCAAATAGACTCTGGAGCGAGGGGTTCTTTTCCCTTCCACAACACCCTTAATGTCTTCCAACTTTCTGTCCTGCCTCAAAAAAATAAGCATGGGCAAGTGGGTGTGGTGGTACATGCCTTTAATTCCAGCACTAGGAAGGCAGGTGGAGCTCTGTGATATCAAGGCCAGCCTGGTCTACATAGTACGTTCCAGGCCAAATGGTGCTACAGAGAGACCCTGACTCAAAAAGACCAAATAAATAAATTAATAAATAAGCAAACATGGGCTTAAAGGCAGAGGTGGGGAAGGTGACTAAGAAAAGCACAAGAGGAAAGTGGTTCGGAAAGGACAGTAGAGGGAAAGAAGGGGGGGCGGCTGGAGGGCTGAAGGAAAGAGCACAGTACTGGAATCCAAAATGCAAACAAAGCTCCTAAGAAGCACTCAGACCTAGAGCCTGGGCCACTGCTGAGCCCCTCCCTGCTCTCCATAGTTTCAGTGTTTATCAAGAACATCTCTTACGATTGGCTCCATGCTATGTTGATCAGGGTGACAGCACATTGGCCAAAACAGTATCTATGTGGCAGAGGGAGCTGGAGCTGAGGAAGGGAAGGAGTCACAGAAACGGGAGAGTTACTGCTTCCCAAGGGACAAGAAGAAGTCAACACGGTGTGAGGCAAGACCAGAGATTGTATTCTATATACCCAGGAATCCTGAATGACAGAGAAAGTGTGGAACTGGGAGACTGGATCAGAAGGTGACATCGGGAAGGTGAGACTTCACTGGGTTTTTAGGATGGAGGAAAGATGGAGAACTGAGCATCATAAGGGTTAACAGCTCTGTGATGCTGTTCAAAGGGGGACAGGGAGCTGGACGATGGTCAAAGGTAGCTGGAGTGAGCTGCTTTTCTGCAAGTGGCTCTAGAGAGTAGTTGGGGGGTCATGTTTCAGGTAAGTATGGAAATATTGGTGGGTGACTGGTCCTTGGGTACTAAGATAATAAGCGACACATGGATTCTACATTAGATAGAGAATGAGAGAGGAAGGGAAAGGTGATTCCCCTCATACAGAGACCATGTAGCAGGAATGCGCACATATGGAGACCATGTAGCAGGAATGCGCACATATGGAGACCATGTAGCAGGAATACGCACATATGGAGACCATGTAGCAGGAATGCTCACATATGGAGACCATGTAGCAGGAATGCAAACATATGGAAAGCATGTAGCAGGAATGCGCACATATGGAAAGCATGTAGCAGGAATGCGCACATATGGAGACCATGTAGCAGGAATGCAAACATATGGAGACCATGTAGCAGGAATACGCACATATGGAGACCATGTAGCAGGAATGCGCACATATGGAAATCATGTATCAGGAATGCGCACATCGGCTGGACCTGCAATCAGGTGAAAGCTAGAATAGTTGACAGGAAATTTTTCCAGGAGAAAGAAGAGACTTTAAGGGCAGAGGAGGGGCCTGCAGGATGGTTCTGTGGGTTAGAGCATCTGCTGCCAAGCCTGGAGACTTGAGTTTTATCCCCAAGACCCACATGGTGAAAGTGGGTCTTGTCCTCTCACCACCACGTGTGTGCTGTGACATGTTGGACACACATACATGCACACACAATAAATAAATTTTAAAAGAATTTTTTTAAGACTAGAAGAGGACACCGAGAGTGTAGAGAAAAGAAAGCAGTCTGTGCACGTCATGCTTGTTGGGATGAATTTCTGCAGGCAAAGAGAAGCCAAGCTGCTGCACTCAGGCTTAGGGCAGGGCAGGGGAGGGGAGGGGAGGGGAGGGGAGGGGAGGGGAGGGGAGGGGAGGGGAGGGGAGGGGAGGGGAGGGGAGGGGAGGGGAGGGGAGGGGGGGGAAGGGGGGGGGACGCACTGAAAGAAAGAGCATTGTGTTGGAAAGGGGTTGGTGTATTTGAGGAGTCAAGGGTCTGAAAGAAAGTTGGGTCACTGGATTTGTCAGTAGTTGTAGGATGTGGGTCAGTGGGTATCTAAAGTGGTGTGCAAACAGAGATAACTGGGATAGACACCGAGAACTCAGGCTGCCTTGGAAGCTCCTTGTTCAGCATGGACAGCCAGCATCAAGGTAGAGAAGAAGGCTGAGCCAGGTGCTGGGTCACCCACAAGGTGGGCATGGCAGTAGAGGAGGACAGTAGAGTGACCCTGGGGTAAGAATGAGCAGAAACAGCACCGAGCACAGACTAGAAGAGAGATAAACCTATTCTCTCATCTGAACATTGACTAGTTATAATTCTAAGCTAGACATGAGTGAAGAAGATGCAGTTCTGACTCAGGGAGCTCACCACATAGTGTAGCTGAACATTTATCAATGTGGTAAGAGAGGAAGAGAGAGAGGATCAGGGAGGGAGGGAAGGAAGAAGAATGGAAGAGGGAAGGAAGAAGAGAGAGAATGTGAATACAGGAGTAGAAAGGACCTATCTAAGTCAGCTCCCTTAAGGGCAAAAGAAAAATGTTTCTGGCATAAGAAATCTAGATGGTCTTAAATAAGACAATGGAGTAGAAGAAACAGATTATACAGAATACAGAAGAGGAAAAGAAGAGTTCCCTGGCATACAGTATGAGTAGAGATGTGTGTGTGTGTGGTGTGTGTGTGCATAACCAGGGAATTCTTCCATGTAAGAGATTAGATGGGAAAAGCTCAATGGTTAAGAGTACGTACTGCTCCGACACAGGTACAACTACCTACGTGCAAGCAACACACTCGTACACATAAAATAAAATTAATAAAAATAAAAGAGTGCTTACTGCTCTTGCAGAGGACCCCACTTTGGTTCCCAGGATTCATTTCAGGTGGCTTATCACCACCTGTAACCCAGCACTATCTGATTCAACACACACACACATGTGCACACACATGCACATAGCATGCACTCATAGAGACACACATACCTACACAAAAATAAAATCTTGTTTTAAAAAAGATGAGGTTACTGCTGGACACCTTTAATCCCAGCAGAGGCAGGCAGATCTCTGTGAGATTGAGACCAGCCTGATCTACATAGCAAGTTCCAGGATAGTTGGGGCTACAGGGAGACTCTGTCTCAGATAAACATAAACAAGAAACAACAACAACAAAAAAGAAAAGATAGGAAAATTATTCTTGAACATACACATACAATAAATACATATCTATGAGTACACACAGAGATACACATATGAATGCCTGTATGTAAGCATACATATGTATTTGTGTATGGAGAAATTTGTTTTCAAAACAAGTGAAATGAGAAGAGAATGGTAGCTCAGTGGTAGAGCCTTGCCTCCCATGCAATAGGCCCTGGGTCAGAGCCCCAGGAACACCCCCACCCCCCCAAAAAAAACAGAATTGCCAAGGAAGCTTTTTTTATTTATTATTTTTATTTTATGTGTATGAGTGTATTGCAAGTGTATAAATGCACCCATGTCATGCAGTGCTCATGGAGGTCAGAAGAGGATGTTGGATCCCCTGTAAGGGGACAGTGGCTAGCTGCCACGCAGGTGCTGGGAACTGAACCCAAGTCCTCTGCAAGATCAGTCAGTACTCTTAACCACTGAGCCATCTCCCCAGCTTTCTTATATATAAGCAAAATAAAATATGCTACAATTATGACAGAAAGGGACCCTGACTGCACTTTCTCTCAGATCAGAAGGAAAAAAGAGGAGACTGAGTTGAGAAATGAGATAGTTCTCGTAACAATATGAGCCGTTGCGTCCTTATAGTCTTGAAGTCCCAGTTATATAAAAGTTTAGTTAAGAGAAGCAGAATGTGGACAGTGGTCAGAGTTGTATATTTACTATGAGAATAATTTAAGAAGATTGAGGAACGTTCAAGGAGCCTAATACATAATTAAGACATCAAGTATAGTGGTGTCATTGTTTTCATGTCCTGGCTGTCTAAGCTGAGGATGACACTGGTTAGACTTGGTGAAGTCTGAACATTTTCAGAGAAAAGGCTACAGAAACCAATGAAGACCGAAAATTAATAACCCCATTAGAAGTAAGGACATCGAGGATAGGTAAGACAGAAAGTGGACTCTCACATCAGTGTTCATCAGCTTCAGCTGAGTCATACTAAAACACAGACTGCTATCTAGCCCCAAGGCCCAAATTTCTAATTTAGCAGATCTGTAGTTGGGTCCAAGGAAAGGTACCTAACAGTGCTCATGGCAGGAATGTGGGAACTACACTGTAGAAACATCGCCCTACACCTTCCTTCCCACTTTAGGCACCACATTTAAAAACAAAACAATTGACTGGGGGCAACCATGTTATATAATGGCTTCAACAGATCAATTTTAATTTGATATGCCAACAAAGCAACAATTATACTCATCTTAAAACTCTGATAAAGTGGGAACTGAGGGGATATTTCAGTTGGTAAAGCGCTTCCTGCACAATCAGAAGGACCTGGGTGATCCCATAGCTCACATATCAAAAGCTAGGCATGGGGGCAATCACTTGTAACCCTAACTCTGGGGAGGCAGAGACAGGAGGATCCCCGGACTTACTGGCCACTTAGTCTAGATGAGCAGTGAGATCCAGGTTCAATAAGAAACCTTGTCTAGGAAAATACAGTGGAGAGTGATTGAGGAAGATGTCAGTAGTGACCTTTGGACTCAATATACACATGCACATGTATACGCACACCACACACATGTATACACTTACACATACAAACATGCACTTGAACACAATGCAAAAATCAGAAAATTGTTATTGGGGACAGTGGCATGTCCAAGATTATAGCGTTAGTAGTTTGAACTCATAGAATGGATGGATGCTTTGTCACAATCTGTATAGGGCCTGTTCTAAAGGTTTTTTAATTGTCTGCATACATATCAGAGCATCTATGTCTGTAAGAAGTGAATGTAGAGTCTACAAGCTCCCACTGCCTACAACAGTCCTCTTCCACAGAGTGAGCAAAGTGTGTCAGGCTGCGACAATTGCTCTCTGTGCAAAGCCTGAAGCTTTAGAAGAATTTATGTATTCCTTGAGATTGTAGTGTGTTGGGGGAGTGTGTGCTTGGGTCTTGGGCTAGTGAGATGGCTCAGCAGGTACAGGCTGGAACCCTTGACAGTGTACTGAGTCTTCGGTATTTTTGAACTCTGAAGTTTCCTGAAATCCTTGGAGCTAGGCAGAGAGTTTATGAATGCAGACGCAGAGTCTATGGGCAGGGCCTGTAATGCTGCATTTCACACAGTCTGTGTGCGGTTGTGTGTGGTGCATTTACTGTTGAAGGGCCTGTAAGGATGTAGGGATCTGTGACTGTTTACAGGCCTGCTTCTGTTCTGCTAAGTTGTTCAAAGTATGAACTCATTTTCCGTCTATGATACAGGCTCTGCAGAAAATCATGGCTTTTATACCTGCCAGCAGTTCGGCTGCTGCGAACAGCTCTGACATTCGAACAGCGGGCTGTCTCCTCACTGGCATCCCAGGGCTGGAGCACCTCCATGTGTGGCTGTCCATCCCCTTCTGCACCATGTACATAGCTGCCCTGGTAGGCAATGGCATTCTAATCTGTGTCATCATCTCCCAACCAAGCCTGCACGAGCCCATGTACATATTCCTGTCCATGCTGGCCAGTGCTGATGTCTTCCTCTCTACGTCCACCATGCCCAAGACGCTGGCCAACTTCTGGCTAGGGGCCAGTCACATATCCTTTGATGGCTGCCTGACCCAAATGTTCTTCATCCACTTCTTCTTTGTGGCTGATTCTGCCGTCCTGCTGGCCATGGCCTTTGACTGCTATGTGGCCATCTGTTCCCCTCTGCAGTATGCCACGATTCTCACAAGGAAGGTCATGGGAAAGATCACCACTGCTACCCGCCGCTTCATCATCGTGTTTCCGTCCATCTTTCTCCTCAGGCGTCTGCACTATTGTGGGATCAACATCATCACACACACCTTTTGTGAGCACATGGGTATTGCTCATCTGTCCTGTTCTGACATCTCCATCAATGTCTGGGATGGGTTGGCAGCAGCTCTTCTCTCCACAGGCCTGAACATCATCCTTATTGCTGTTTCCTACATCCACATTCTCCAAGCTGTCTTCTGCCTCTCCTCCCGAGAAGCCCGGGCCAAGGCCCTGAGTACTTGTGGGTCCCATGTCTGTGTCATCCTACTTTTCTATATTCCCACCCTCTTCTCTGTCTTTGCCTACAGGTTTGGTGGGAAACACATCCCACGTTATGTCCACATCCTGCTGGCCAGCCTCTATGTGGTTGTACCCTCTATGCTCAATCCTGTGATTTATGGAGTGAGGACCAAGCATATATGGGAAGGGGCTAAGCAAATGCTTGTAAATGTCACCAAGGAGTTTAAACGACGGCTCCCAACTTGACCTCAAAACTGTTTTTCTGTACTTATCCTTTCCTATATCTGCTACATCCTCATTTCTACACTCCCCACTTGTTCCCAGCATATTTTCATCCATTTACTTTAAAATGTCATCTACTCAAACTAATCTCCAAGTTCTTTTCTTAGAAAACTATAGTAATGCCTAACTTGCTCTTGGGTATCAGGCAAATGTGGTCTGTCCCCTATCACTTTGAGAACTGAATAGGAGTGAGATGAAAACTTACCCCAAGTTTGCATCCCAATAGGAGTCCTCTCAACGTACTTGATCAGTGCCCTAATATGTTCTTTATTACGTCCATGTCATTTTCATGTTCATTTTCTGGATCAACATATTTTTTATGGGCACCCCTGAGAACGGTTATATCATGTTTCTTAAAAATTATACAAATCCATAAACATGAAATACCTACTTTTAGCCAGTACCTTTGGATTTCTGTGTTCTTTAGTGGCTGAAGAAATATAAGCATTGATGATGCTTTAATAATTTAGTCATTTATCTCTAACTAGAGTTAGAGATAGCAGTTAGAGATAACACCAAGAGTTAGCCTAGCCTGATGGTGAAATGGAGAGTCATTCACCTGAAGGCTCATTCACTGTAGAAAACACAGTTCACAGGTTGGAGAGATTGTCCTCAGAGAGGACCCTGGTTGGGTTCCTAGTATCCACATAGTGGCTAACAACCATCTGTAACTGCGGTTCCAGGGCATCAGATGCACTCTTCTCTCCTCCAGGGGCACTGGACAGCACCTGTGCAAAACCCTTATATACATGAAAAATATAAAAAAGTAAATTATAAAAAAAGAAAGAAAACAAACACCGTTTACTGCCAAGTTCAAGGCCGGCTTGGTCGACATAGTAAGTCCTTGTTTCAAATTACATGAATAAAAAATATATTTTTTAAAGAGAAAGAGTGATTACCTTTTCCTTAATAGTTTGATAAGAAATAAATTAATATATACATCTATCTTGCAACAACATTTGGCATCTAAATAAATGTTCTACAAATAACATCGGTATTATTTCAGTTATAATTAGTGGCTCACTCTGTTCTCCACAGTTAATAAGTGGCTGCACTCTGAAGTGGGTGGGGGCTGGGGAGTGCAGTTAGGTGTTAGGGTGGGAGTGGAGAGGGGATCCGAATAGGATCAAAATACATTGCATGAAATTCTCTAATCAATAAAAATATTTTTTAAAAGTGGTTGACTGAAGCCGATTGCATGTGTTGTAGCCCGTTTTATTTCTATAATGAGGGACATGAAAAAAATGAGAATAGAAAAAATGTCACTAATATTTACAATAACCAAATTCAACTAAATATTATTTGCATACCTCAAATTTAAATATATTTTTAATGCCCTCTAGATATTGCACTGTAATCACTGTTTGGGATTTTCTGACAATGCTCTTGAGCACCAACAGTGCCTCAAACATCTACAGAGTCTGTCTTCAGAATCCGTAAAAAAGTAGACTTGAGAGTCAACCGATGAAAGTGATGGAGAGAACAGGGTAAAAGCACTTGCTGTGCAAGCCTGATGATCTGAGTTCAATCCCTAGGACGCACATAAAAACCAGATGAGGTGATGAAGCACAGCTGGGGTCCTAGAACTCTTATGGGTACGAGGGAGGCAAAGACAGGACAGTCTCCAGGAACTTACTGGTCAGGTAGCACCAAGTACACCGCATGTCAGACACATAAGGGGCCATGCCTCCAGGGTGGAAGATAAGGACAAAGGGTGAATACACACACACACACACACACACACACACCATACATACGACACTACACCCCCCACACACAACACAAATAACACACATACATATGCATCATACCACACACACCACAGACACACATACCACATAAATATCACACATACTACACACACACCACACACACACACACACAACACATATATACATATACATCATACCACACACACCACAGACACCCATATCACACCACACACATACCACACCAATATCACATATACTACACACACCACACACACACACACACACACACACACACACATGCACGACACAGGTACCATACACCCATGCACAAATGCATTTGTAAATGGAAGGATTAAAGATATGTGAGGTTCACAATGTAAATTTAAAATAAAAATGTCTGTGCTTATGTATGGTATGGGTGTGTGACTTCAGTCTTCAGCACAGACAGCACAAAGAGTGATCATTTTAAATGCTGAATTTAAATAGGACTGGCCCCTTGCTAGGAAAGTACAAGGAATTGCAGAGCATGACCAGTACTCAAATCAATATGACAGAATGGTTGAGATAGTAGAGTTTAAACAGGGCAAGTAGGAGGGTAGTGTAGACAGGGCGGAGGTGGGGGAGGCACTGCGAAGAAGACAATGGAATGTAGGTGTTAGCAATATCACCAAACGAGAGAGAGAGGGAAAGGGAGAGAGAGAGAGATCTGAACTAATATGCGGAAGGTAAACACCACAGACGCTAAGGCCTCCAGGCGAAAGCCCGCTGGCCCTTCTCACATCACGCCCTTCAGAATCAACTTGGTGATCAAGACCCTGCTTCAACTTTTCTTGGCTTGGGAAACACATCTTCCACTTGTTGCTACCCTAGGATTGGTGTTGCAGCATTCCAGAACAAACCAGACTGGGAATGGCCGGATACACTTTGAAAATGGAGCAGGCTTTTCTGCCCCCTCCAGTCCCTCCAAGACACATCTGCAGTGGGTGTGCTCTCTCCTCTCCCCTCCCCTCGGAAGTCCACGCCCTAGGCTGCGCCAGCTTCCGGGCCTAGCGCAAATCTGAGGTCAGGGTTTTCAGACAGCGTTGACCTTCTATCCACACTTTCTCTTCTACCTGATTCCAGCAACTGGTTGAGGTTGTGGGGAGAAATGAAAGAATTTTGCCAGTTAAACGTGTGAACCAAGCCAAGAGGCAGCTGTCCACAGGTTAGAGTCCCACCACGGAACAGGATACAGTAAGCCAAATGATGGCCAGGGTGGCCAGGAAGCCTTGGATTAAGAGATTGACCACCCAGCAAGCACGCACTCAGTCACCAGCAGCCTGGGTTTCTGTTCAGGAGGTGAGACCAACTGCCTTGTTTCTTTGTAAATAAGCCTTTGCGATATAACTAACATATTATACAATGTGCTTTAAGAAGCTCTATATATGTGTGTGTTTCTCACTATATCCCCACAGATGGGCCACTATTGCCCAGGCAACCTTAGAGCACTGCCCTTACCCTCTCCAGTGACACGGTTTTTAGCATCTCTGTCAGCATTTCTGCGTCGTCCATCCCACGCACTCCCCTTAAACTGCCATGAATTCACCTCACATTTCCATGGACTTGCGTATTCTGAGTGTTTTGTATAAAAAGAATCATAACAAGATCTTTTGTGTCCAACCTTGATTTAGGTTCGTCCGTGTGCTGACATGTGCTACCACTTAGTATTGCCGTCACTGTACTATCACACTGAATTTATCTATCCGTTTGTTGGGTAGACGCTTGGACTGCTTGTACCTTGGGGCTATTAGGAACCATGCTGCTCGAACGCTGGTGCTCAGGCTTTTGTGGAGAAGTCCTTTTCGTTTCTCTTGGATCTGTGTCTAGGAGTAAAACTGCTGAGTCTTGTAGTGTCTGTGCTTACACTTCTGAGCTTTCCACAGTTTTCCAAAGTTAGGGCAGTCCAGTTGGTGCATGCCTGTAATTCCTGCACTTTGGTGATGGAGGCAAGAGGATCAGGAGTTCAAGACCAGTCTTGGCTACTTTTGTGAGTTCAAGGTCAGTCTGACTCAACCTCAAAAAAGTTTTTTTTTTAAAGGTGACTATAAATTCAACACTGGGAAGACTGTTCATGAATAAAATGTGTTACAGAGTTAAGGTAAATAAATACGGTTCACCCAAGACAGCAGTTGCTTAGGATTTTATTTTTTTTGGAGCCCGTTCTGCAGCCTCCTCCACTTAATAGCCACGTCCTCCTTCCTCAGATTCCACTGTGCAGACATAGGCTCCGTCCGTAGTCTAATTAAAAAGAGAAATTAAGAAATTATTTAAAATATTTCTGTTGCTGTCTGTCGTTGTGTCAATCTGAGGGGTCAGTTTGCCTAGGTAAGCTCCCTTAGGTGCGTGACTAAACATTTTGGATGCTTCTGTGAGGGCGGGTTGGTTTTTTTTTTAGGTGAGATTAACATGAAAATAGGTGGACTTTGAGTAGAGCACCCTCCTCTCCACAATGTGGGTGGACCTCATTCCAAGGCCTGAACTGAACAAAAGACAGAACTCCCACCACTAGGAGGGAATTGTGCTCCAGATGGCCTTTGGACTTGAGTGGGTGGGCTGTGTCTCTCTTTCAAGACCTGCAACCTGCTGGCCCATCCAACAAAATTGGGTCTTGCCAGACTCAGATTCCAAAACTAGAGGAACCAATATCTTCAAATAAATTGTGTATATATATATATATAAAATATATATGTGTGTGTGTGTGTTATCTCTTCATTCTCTAAAGAAATATAATTAGTAAAATCATATCAGAAAGAGTCCAAACTTACATAATTTCTTGGCTTTTTGCCTAAGATCAAGTATAAAAGTCTAAACCTCCCACCATTTAGGTTTTTTTGTACTTTAAGCATCTGTTCATGCCCGCTCTGCTCAGTTAACTTGTACATGTGTTTTTCTGTATAAGCATAGAACCCTGAAATCATGATCAAAACCAAAAAGTTTTAGAAAAGGCTGGGAACGTATGCGATAGCTCTGTAGAGTTCCCTAATTCCTTTGCCCACACCCCATAAAACTGGACAGGGTACACACCTGTAATCCCTGCACTGGAAAGGTGGGGGGTGCAGGCCCCCTTCAACTACAGAGGAGAAAGCCAGCAACTGAAATTTGCACCTTAAGGGTGCATGGCTTGTGTTCTATGAGGGAGTAGAATGGATATTCCAACATCTCAGTGTGAATGAAAATTCTGTACGGCCCAAGAGCAATACCCCAGGTCTTCCTTCAACAATGACAGGGCACAAGTGTTAGAGAGCCACAGTTCAGAGAACTGATTTGAAATTCGGAGAAACAAATGGGTCAGAGAATTCCCACCTAATAATACCTCTGAGACCTTACCAAATTGTCTTGCCGTTAAGACACCACTCGTTTGTATTGATCACAAATCTTTCCAGGGTCTGTGTTTGTAGATCAGTTGGTATAGTGCTTGCCCAGCAGGCCCAGAGCTCTGGCATCACCCCAGTACTGCATAAATGGGATGAGCCCTGGGGAGGTACAGGCAGGATGACTGGAAGTTCAAGGTTGTCTTCTTAGCTTATAGTGAGTTCAGGCCAGCCTGGGATATATAACATCCTGTCTCAAAAATAAATAAATACTTTGGATTAGGATTGTTGGCCCATGTTGTCTCCTCCTTCTCCTCCTCCTCCTCCATTCTCTTCTGCTGCTGCTTTTTTTAAGTTTCTTGAGCTACAGTCTCACTCTGTATCCCAGGCTGGCCTCTAACTTATTGTGATCCTCTTGCCTCAGTTTCCCTAGTGCTAGGATTACTGGAGACAGTTTACAGCTTCCTGTTCCTTAGGCAAGCACTGTACCAGTGAAGTTGCATCCCCAGCCCTCCTGTCCCTACTTGGTAAGACCAGATGATACGGAGCTCCTCGGTCCCCTAGACCAGGAAGTTTGGCATTCCTTTTCTTTTCAGAGTTGCCCTGACCTTAGCAAAATCTACAGCTACAGTTCTTAAACTCCATAAGCTTTGCGAATACATCTTTAAAATACATCAAAACAAGGACATATGGTGTCTCGGTCATGTCAAATTTATAGTAAAAATTATAAATAATTATTGATAATTTTTAACGATCCATCAAAAATGGCCAGCTTTTACTTGCATAACTGGGTACTTTATTATACAGACATCTTAATATACTTTATGGATAACGAGGGCATTAATGTTATTAAACTCTGGCATGATGTTCGAAAGCTAAAGTGATGGTTTACAGTTGCCATTGCCCCGCCTTTGGTGTTCTCAAAGGCATCAAAACTTGCTGTTCAATAGGAAAGAGAGATCTTTGCCTTTCATCCCCGGTTCTCCCTTCAGCTTGCTGGGCTGGGACGAGGGGCATTGCTTTGCAATGCAGGGTCTCCAGCCCGCGGGAGCTGTCGGCCCCCAGGCAGCACCGCCTCCTCCACCGGCCCCGCCCATTTTCCCGGGAGTCCAGCTTTGGTGCTGAAGGCCCGGGTTGACTGGCTGCAAATCCTCAGCCCTGATCCGGGCCACAGATTCCAGGTGAGCAAACCCATTTCCTGACGCGTCGCTGAGGTCTTCGGACGTAGAGTTTGACCTGCGCCGCGCCTAGCGGTGGGTTCGCGGGAGCCGGAAGAGCGCGCCAGTTCTCTGCAGTTTGGAGTTTTCTTGAGTTTGGAAAGCAGCCCAGAAGAGGCACGTTTGCAGCCAGAGGCTGTGTAAGGGGTAATGAGGATAGGATCCGGATGCTGGAGACTGAAGGATGTAGAAGACGCTGCTCCGGAAGGTTCGCGTTTGGGAACGGAGGCAAACCCGGGGACCCGCGCGGATCCAGAGGTCAGCATCCCCTCCCCCAGCTCCAGCCCCGCAGCTCCAGGAAGTGAGCCCCGTTTATCCTTGCACCGTGGGAGGCCGGACTTCTCCCGGGAGGACTTGGGAGATGGGCCGCACTGTCCGCCCCGCCCTGGTCTGCCCCGGCAGCAAGCGGCCTGGTGGAGCCGGCAGCCCTGGGGCCTTTCCGGAGGAATCCGAGCGTAGCCGGGCAGTTAGGGAAAAGACTGGAGCCAGGCCCACTGGCCCCCGGGATTAATCTGTTTCCCAGTTTGCCTACCAGATGCTGCTGTTCGTTTGTGGATGTTCTTCAGAGATGTCTGCGTCTGGCGGAGGTGGCCAGGCCAGTGAGATGAGGTCCTTACTTTATTTTTTTTTGGAGACAAGGCCTTCCTCTGTAGCCCAAGCTGCCCTAACCATCCTCCTTCCCTACCGCCAGAATTACAGGCCTGGGCTTCAAGCAGCAAAGAGTCATTTTATTTAATCAATCAGTTGAGACAACTTGTTGCTTGAGTGGGGGTGCCACAGCGGTGCGTGTGATCCAGTGCAGGGCCTGACACTGTGGGCGCCACAGTGATGCGTGTGATTCAGCCTGGACCTGACGCTGTATGCCTTGGGCCTGTGGCTTTTCCACTAGTGCCATACAATCTGTATATCCTATTGCTTTGTTGCGAATTAACTGAAGCAGAGATTTAAATACATAGCAAACCACTGGATGTGCCAATTACTCGGTTATTATTGTCATTATTGACAGACTCCATGCCTGCCTTTTAAATGCAGAACACTAGGAGATAATACACTAGCGAGCTGAGGTTGTAACACAGTTTTTAGAGTGCTTGACCAACAAGCCCAAAGCCCTGCAGCATCTAAGCAGGGGATGGGGTCCGGGCCTGGGGAGTTAAGGTGGTCACTGGGAAGGGGCTGGGGCAGGGTGTACTCGGGAAGTAGAGGCTGGAAGAGTCAGATGTTTAATGTCATCCTCAGCTCAGAAGTGAATAAAAGACAAAGTAATAATAGTAAATATGCATTATGATAAAAAAGAATATGAATGCCACTTGACACATCTAAACAAGTCAAAACGACTGAATTTTTAGAATTAGAAATTACAAATGAAATGCCACTAATTTTAATATAAAAATCTTATATCCTAGCTTTTAAAAAGTTTAGTTAATATGTTAGGAGGAGAAAAAAAATCTGTGCATGACAGTATTTTTAAAAATTCCAGAGTTATTAGTATCAGTTTTTAAATATAGAGGGAATAATTCTTTGATGGCGAACTAAAAAATAAATAATTGAAACTAATTATGTTCCATTTGGAATGTCCATTGAGAGCCATGGGATCAGTTCTGGTTAACACAGTGGAACATAGCCCCACATAAAGGTAAAAAATATTATTCCTAAAATACAAGAATCCCAATTTGCTTACAAATGTAACTTCAGCCAGTGCTGCCTGTGTACCAGGGCTTCCCCGTTCCTATCTCATCAGCCTCCAGCCTTGACCCCAGAGTCCTCTGATCATCACCAGCTTTTATTCTGAAGGCCACTCTGGTATCCACCCGGTCTGCTCTGATCTAAAGATCTAAGTGACCTGCAGTTTTCAGACTGTCCTTCCCCTTCTCTTTGCTAGTGTTTCCTGTTCTAAATCATATCTACTTGGCAAAGAAAATCACTGCTTCTGAAGCCTTACTGTGCATACTGATCACCTTGGAAACCTTTTTTTTTTTTTTTAATTTTATATATATGAGCACTTTACTTGCATGTTAAAGTCATCACATGCATGTAGTGCCTACAGAAGCCAGAAGAGGGTGTCTGTTCCCTTGGAACTATGAATAGCTGTTAGCTGACACGGAGGTGCTGGGAACACAACGTGGGTCCTCTGATGAGCAGCCAGTGCTCTTAACCGCTGAGCCATCTCTAACCCCACACTAAATTTTCAAAAGCAATTGTGTATTTCATACGTGAATACTTACTTGTGACAAGCTGCACTTTGGGTGTCAATAGCTACATACATTTATATGTATTTGATGGCACCATTCTAATTTACACTGAGAAGATCAGACAACAGACTATTTCTCCCATTGCATTGATTCCCTACACCTTCCCTCCCACCACCATTTTGGCTTTTTCTTCAGTTTAATTGAAATATAATTCTTGTCTAGTAAGTTTGAAATTGCATGCATGGAGTTTTGGGGCTTTCTATGTTTTGTTTGTTTCTTGGGACAGAGTCTTAGTCTGTCGCCTGGAACTCTCCCAGGCTGATCTCTAACTCATAGCAACTCTCCTATCCCAGACTCCCATGGTGTTACACACACCTGGCACAATTCTGATTTGATGTACATAGACGTGTAACAACTAGCAGTCATGGTGCCTGGGGCTACGTCCTTCACCCTGCAGCTTGCCTTTGCCGTTTATCCCCTTTCACACCAGCGAGCCCACCAACGTGCCTTCAAATGATGAAGCTTAAAGGTCTTTTCTAGGATTTCATGTAAATAGGATCAGTCAGTAACTTATTTTCAGTGTGTAGCGTCTTTCAGTGTGCACGTTGCCCCTGAGATTGGTGACTTTGCAGTTTCCAACATTTTCATTTATTTGGCACTGTTAAGTTTGGCCTAAAGCTGCCATCCTGCATTTTAGGTCTGGCTTTAAGGTCTCATATTCCACAGTGAGACACAACATAACTTGATTATGTAAGCAAATTGTAGCCTACTTTTGCAGCAAGTAGCAGAATCTCCGCCAATCACAAGCAACTGTTTTTGTTTAAATATTTTTCATTGAGCTTGTGTACATTTCATACAACAGTTCTTAATCAAATTAAGGTCCCTCCTCCCCCACTGAGGCCCCACCCCCACCTGACCTCATGTATTCTGCCATACATGATAAGCCCTATCCAGTTAAGCATTTTACCCAGATGTCTTTTGGTACAAGTTCATCCTCTGGAGTCTTTTCAGTCTCCAGTAGTTCTCGGGCTAAGACTGCCCAACACCCATTTCCCTTGAACCACGATGGGCCCTTGGCTGATTAAGTTGGCATGGGTCTTGTGCTCAACACCACTATTGCCACAAGTTCACATGAGCAAGCTTCCTGTGGCTTGAAAGCCTCTGTTTCCCTGTGTTCATGAACCAAACCTGGTTCTTAACAATCTTTATAGCCCCTCTTCCAAAATGGTCCCTGAGCGTGGGTAGGAGAAGTTTAATATAGGAGTCCTCTCCAAGGATGCTCACTTTGTAGTCTCTTAGTCTCTAACTCACCTAGTCAGTTGTGGCCTCTGTGTGCATCACACTCTGTTGTATGGGGAAGCTTTGCTGGTGAGAGCTGAGGGATCTGTTAGTTTTCCCTCCACATGTGTTCCACTATGTTCCATGAGTCTTAGGTGTAGAGGTTCCACTGTAGATGTGTCACAAGCTGCTAAGTCTTAAAGCTGTGTGGGAATAATGGAACCAGTCAGACTCTTTGTACCTCACTTTTCAGTGTGTGAAATGTCACTTCCTTTTTTTTTTTTTTTTTTTTTTTTATTTGAGACAGGGTCTCCCTGTGCTGCTCTGGCTGTCCTGGAACTCCCTATGCAGATCATACTGGCCTTGAACTCAAAAAGATCTGCCTACCTCTGCCCCTAGATTCTTGGGGTTAAAGGCATGTGCCACTATGCCTTGGGTTGTCCCTTTCTTTTCTTCCGCTATAAATAGAGCTGGCCTTTGTGGTAAAGCAGAACTTCGGGTCCAGAGTACTGTCCAGTTGTAGAATCACAGATAAACTTTCTCTAGAGAATTGACATCTTCCAAGTCCACTTTGCCTGGAATGGAAGTACCATGGACGCCTTGAGGGAGCTGGCGCTGGACCTTTCAGTTGAAACAGTATGGAGACTGGTTATAAAAGTGTTCACTGTAAAAAAAATAACAGTGCCTCCCTGGCTGAGCTCATTCGAGTCTGTTTGGTTTTCCTGGGAAGAAAGTGAGCAAAAATGATGGCAGGATTAAGTGGAGTTGAAGAAGGTGGACTGGACTTGTCCCCAGTCAGTGACACCCGTGATCCTGGAGACCAGGCATAGGGAGGTGATGGCAAGGAAGAGGAGAACATTAGGAGCCCCTGTCCCATTCCTCTCTCTTTTTTTTTCCTCTGCCCCCTTTCTTAGCCTGTCCTTCTTTCATTTGCTTTTCTGCCTAGGATCCTATACGCAGGGACGACCGACAAGTCAGAGCTGGGCAGGCAGGCTCCGGGACAGTAACTACAATGACTTCTACAGTCCTGGTGGACATCCGCGATGAGGTGACCTGCCCCGTCTGCTTGGAGCTCCTGACAGAACCCTTAAGCATAGATTGTGGTCACAGCTTCTGCAAGGCCTGCATCACAGGAAATAATGAGAGTTCAGTGCTCAGCCAGGAAGGGAAGAGCAGCTGTCCGGTGTGCCAAACCAGCTACCAGCCTGGGAACCTCCGGCCTAATCGACACCTGGCTGTCATCGTGAAGAGGCTCAGAGAGGTAGTGCTGGGCCCGGGAAAGCAGCTGAAGGTCATTCTTTGTACACTTCATGGAGAGAAACTCCAGCTCTTCTGCAAGGAGGATGGGAAGCTCATTTGCTGGCTTTGTGAACGTTCTCAGGAGCACCGTGGTCACCACACCTTCCTCATGGAGGAGGTGGCCCAGGAGTACCAGGTGGGAACGAGGTGGAGAGGGGACAGAGGGGAGCGGGGTCCTGGGTAGGAGATTCAGACTTGCTGGATGTTCTCATTTAATTTCTTCGTAGTTTTTCTTTCTTCTCTTCTTTGAGAAAAGCTCTCTCCTGTAGTCCAGGCTAGACTCAAACTCACTCTGTAACTGAAGATGACCTTGAACTTCTGATCATCCTATCTCCATTTCTGAAATGCAAGGATTACAAGCATATTCTACCATGCTTGGCATTTATGAAGTGTTGGGGATCAAACCCAGGACTTTGTGCACACTAGACAAGGTGTCTATCAACTGAGTTAGTCACACCGACAGTTGAATATAGAAAGCGGCCTTTTGATCAAGAGAGGAGACATTGTCTCTTGCTTCCTGTGCAAGATTGGGAGGTTGATGCTATGGGTTGTGAGAGAAGCCTGCTTTGTTGACTATGGGAGACCCATTGTTGGGGAATGAAATGCTTTGTGGTTGAGATCTCTGCCCAGGAGAAAGAGTTGGCCTGTTCCTGCTCTTTATATACCCTTGTATAGAAGACACTGGGCTTTCTCAGTTTCCCAAGGCCAAGGCCGGCTTCTCCTGAGATCAGCACAATCTCCTCCAGGTTCATTCCACGTCTAGCTACTAACACATTTTCCAACTGGACCCTCTTTAACCTGGAATGTTTCTTCCAGGAGATGTTCCAGGAGTCTCTGCGGAAGCTGAAGAGAGAGCAGCAAGAAGCTGAGCGGCTAAAAGCCATTATTAGAGAGACAAGGGAATCCTGGAAGGCAAGTGGAATTCCTTGTGAGAGTGAGCCAGGAGGGCAGCCATGGGAGCCAAGGACAAGGATATCCTGCCCCGTCTTTCCTCCTCACTAGAAGTGCTTCCTTCTTCCCTTGAGCCGGTCCTTTGGCACATCCTTTCCAACAAGTGTTTTCTTGTTTAGGGAGTCTGGGGTGGGAGTTAGATAGCAAGCGTGTCAGGTAAGCCCAGGTTTTGAAGACAATTATATAAGAACGGGGCCTTGGCCTGTGGTAACCCATAATTCATAATTCTGACTCTTAGTCTATGTTCAGTCTCTGGCCTGTTGCGAATGATAGGTTAGTTGTAGGCTGGTAATTGCCATCTTGGTGCTCAAAAATGGAAAGAGAGACTGATGTAGAGACCTGAGAGGTTAGAAGGGTTTTCTATGATCTAAACTCACCTAGGAATCACAGTGTGTGTGGGGTGTGTGTGTGTGTCGGGGTGTGTGTGTGTGCGTGCGTTTGTAAAGCTAAATAAGACAGCCTGAGAAGAACAAGCTCCACAGCCCATCCTGGAGGCATGTGCCCCTCCATGCTCAGACAGGAAGATTGGGTAAAGCAATGTAAGGCCGTTTCCTGCCCTGATCCCCACTCCCGAGAGAACTCTTAAGGATCAGGGGCCAGCAGCCTCTTTTTCTTCCCTGATGCTGAAGAGTCAGATGGAGCCTGAGAGACATAGGATCCAGACAGAGTTTAACCAGCTGCGAAGCATCCTGGACAGAGAGGAGCAGCGGGAACTGAAGAAGCTGGAAGAAGAAGGGAGGAAGGGGCTGAGTATCATAGAGAAAGCCGAGGGTGACCTGGTCCACCAGAGCCAGTCACTGAAAGAACTCATCTCAGACCTGGAGCACCGATGCCAGGGGTCCACAGTGGACCTGCTTCAGGTGAGATGGGTTCAGGACCCCCGAATTTGAGAATCAAGGAAAGCAGAAACCAACTTTCCATCTCTTCTGGGGCACAGGGCTAACATCAAGGTGGGGATAACAAAATGTTCCTTTGTCCTTCTGGTGCCTCCTCTGCATTGAGCTGTGTGGAGGCCACGGGGAGAAGTCTAAGACGGTTCAAATGCAGACATTAAGGAAAGCCCCATTTGTATTTATTGCTAATCAGGCTTGGCCCAGACATTTATTTGGAATTGTGAAGAAAGTCTACAGTGTCCAGTGATGTTCCCTAGGGAGCTTGCCCAGTCTCAGGACTATTGACATTCTGAGAGAGATAGCCCTTTGCTGTGAGGGACTCTTCTGTACCAGCATCTATGACCCCTACCCCCTAGATGTCAACATACACCTCAGATACGACAGCCCAAAGCCCTTCACTCAAGGTTGCCATATGTCCCTGGGGAGAATATATGTAACCTCACTGCAGCTGCAAACCTCTGAGCACCAGGTGGTCTGTGGCTCTGCTGGAAATTGGTCAGCAAACGCAGGCCAAACTCAAGTCAGAGATTCTGTACTTTCCAGCCCTTCTCTGTTTTTGCTTTCTTCTGTAGAATCCTGCAGCAAGTTAGAGTAATCTATACGTAATAGATCTTTTGGGTCTTGTGTTTGTGTGTCTGTGTACATGTGCACTGTCCAAGGGAGTGAATATTAAGTCTAGTCAGATTTGCTGGATGAACCTGAACTCAGCTGAAGAAGCAGTGTGGCTGCCAAGTCAAGGCATGATGTCCCTTGAGATATTTGGAGCCTTCAGGCCCTTCCTGTTTGTTTGCCCCATTTCTTTCCTCTCCCTCTTTGCTCGTAGTATAGTTCTTTACTTCCCCTTGGGTACCAGCAGTGACACCATGGAATAGTCACTCTGACCTCATAGAACCCTTCCTTGCCTCTTCTCAGCCTTTTGATTAAGGTCAAGTGAGGCTTTTCCCCATTGGCTGCTTCGTCTTGTTCTTGCTCTTCTATTCCTCATTTTGGAGGCTCACTTAGTGCTTTCTCCTCTTTGTTCCAATGCAAGCTCTGAAAATCTCTCCTTAAATGAAAAGGGATCTTCACTTTGTGCTGCTCACTTTAGGTGCCCCCAAAAGTTAGCATGTTCAGTAGACATTTTAAATTGAATGTTAGCTAATGATTGATTTTCTAGACTTTGACATGCCTTTTCTTTTCCACATCTTTGTCACGATGTTCTTGTTAAAATTTGATATCCATGAGGTTAGAGATGCTTAGGGATGTTAGGCAGTGTTTTAGTCACTTTTCTGTTACTGGGATAAACACACTGACCAAGGGAAATTACAAAAGGAAGAGTTTATTTAGCTTACAGTTCCCAGAGAGACAAGGGTATCACTGCAGAGAGGTGGCTAGAGTAGACGCAGAAGCTAAGCACTCACGTCTTCAAGCAGACACAGAAGCAGAGCTCGACTGGAGAGCTGGCAAGGCTAAAGAATGCTCTAAACCCGCCCCCAGTGATGTGCTTCCTCCAGCATGGCCACACCTTCTAAGACCTCCCAAAACCGTGTCTCCAACTGGGGACAAAATGTCCCAATACTTAGAGCCTATTGGGGACATTCTCATTCAAACCACCACATTCCACTCCCTGACCCCCATAGGCTCATCCCACATAAAATGCAAAATGCATTTAGTCAAACCTTAAATGTTCTTTACCAGCCTTGATCAATACTATTTAAAAGTCTACAATCTAAAGTCTCTTCTGGGACTCAGAGAAATCTCTTAAGTCTAAGCCCCTATAAAATCAAAAGACAAATTACAAATTCACAACATACAATGGAACAGAATGCGCATCCCCATTCCGCAATGAGGAATAGAGACATAGTGAGGAAATACTGAACCAAAACAAGACCAAAAACCAGCAGGGCAAACACCAAATCCAGTAGCTCCATATCTGAATTCCGGGACTTTACTTCCAAAGGGCTTAAATGGCTCAACTCCTCCAGCTTTGCTGCGTGCAGCATACATTTCTCTTGGACTGGTACCACTCCCTGGATGCAGTTCCCCTTGGCCGATGTCTCGCAGCTCTGGCATCACAAACATCTTGGGGTCTCCACTGCCAACCAGGCTTCACCTTCATAGCTTCTCAAAATGGCCTGTCAGGATCTTCTTTATGCAGGGACGCCCCTGCTGTACACTGCCTGGCCTCAGCGGCTCTCTGAAACCTTGGAGAAAGAACCAGTGACCCCTTCACTCTTGCATATGTCATGCCTCTAAAGCCAGCACCAGGTGAAGGACATTGACAGGTTTGTTTGCGGGTTTGAGATGGAGCGCAGCCTCAAAGTGGACTTCATCCACTTTCACAGCTCTTCTCGTCAGTGGTTTTCCAGTAGAAAACCCTTGCAGCATTTTCCTTTCACAAGTTAGAGGCTTAATTGGATGTGGTCTTGCCCTGGAGGCACTCTCTTCATGGTTTAAGGACAAATCTCGAGGCCTCTCCTTAATCACTTTAATCTCCTTATCAAAGGGATCCTCTCCTTCAGCATATGCCTTGGTTCCAACATTAATCTTCCTAGTGCTCTTTTTCTATCTAAACTGTACATTCTGCATTTCTTTCTGACCCAGTTGCACTTTTTCACTATAGATCTGCATAATGTTCACCATTAATAGCCACACCATCACTTCTACATGAGGCTGTCTTGAAAGATCCTCCACCAAAGAAATTAGACCATTGCTTTTCAACTTAGCCTCATGCAGGCTTTTTGGCTGTGAGCAGACTCCAGCCAGACTCTTTGCTAAAAATACCCCAGTTGCTGCTTAAGTCCTTATTTTCTTCTGGAACTACATTGTTCTCAGCACTACTTTCTTCCAGGCTCCTGCTAAAATGGCCTGATAAGCTCTGCTTACAGCAATCAACCGCTTTTCTAGCCCAAACTTCCAAAGTCTTCCACATTCTTCCAAAACCCCACATGGTCAGGTTCTTCATAGCCAACAGCCCATTTCTGGTACCAATTACTGTATTATTCACTTTTCTGTTGCTGTGATAGAAACACTGACCAAGGAAACTTATAAAAGGAAAAGTTTATTTAGCTTGTGGTTCCAACGGGGCAAGAATCCATCCTGGTGGGAGGCAGCGCAACACAGGAGGCTAGAGCAGGAGTAGACGCTAAGTGCTCAAAGCAGAGCGTGAACAAAGATCTGGCGAGGCTAAAGAACCTCCTAAGCCCGCCCCTTGTGACATGCTTCCTCCAGCATGGCTACACCTTCTAAGACCTCCCAAAACAGCGCCACCAACTGGGGACAGAATGTCCCAATACTTAGAGCCTATGGGGGACACTGTTATTCGAACCACCCCACCCCACCGCAGGCATGTTGCTCCATTGGTAGAATGTTTGCCTAGCATGTGTCACAGAAACCAAAAGTAGTGTGAGCCCAGCATTTGAGAAGTGGAGGTAGGAGGATCAGGTCAGGATCATCCTCAGCTACATGGAGACCTTGAGGCAGCCTGGGCTACCTACCCTGTCTCAAACACACAAACAAAAAGTTGCCATAACCCTTGTTATCTGGTATAAATTGATACACCCAACACTACTTCATTCTGTGTTCAGGCCAATTTGAGTTGTGTTTCTGTGAAATAGAACCAACCTTAGTGTAATAAAGTACAGTGATTTCTTTGTTAAAAAGATCAAACAGGTAGCCTTGTCTTCAAAGTTATTCAGATGCCTAAATAAAGCAAAGGTTAGAGAGGCAAATCGGCAAATCAACTCAAGGTCCACTGTGTGGACCAGCTTGGTCAAAAATCGGCTAATGAATGGAGTTTTCATGACAGTATTTTCATAGTTTGGTGACTAAGTAGATGCTAATGTCATCCAGAAGGGCGGAGGCAAGAGATAGTGGTGACCAGAAGCCTGCATTTGCTCTTAAGCATCCCGAGTGAGGTTCCTGAGCCTCGTTTTCTAGGGTATTTATTAAACTGGGTCTGAGAGGGAGGCCTAAATGGAGGGAAAGTTTTGGGACTCTTCCACACCTGTGCTGAAATCACAGAAATGTAAAGTCAGCCAAGGTGGGGTAAGTTTGAGAGACAGCCACGTTTAAAGCCTGGCCGTCTCACTGGCAGAGATTATGTCTCTCATCATTCTGCTTGACCAGACACTTGCTATGAATGGCAAATCACAGGTGATGCCTATGCATAGCACTACAAACACAGGGCTGAGGTGGTCAGTGGTAGGGCTCTTAACCAACAAACGTGCCTGAGGTCCTCAGTTCAGTTCCCAGCATTGCCAACAAGCAAACAAAACTCACACAGTTAAAAAGGAAATAATATGGATGCCTGCTTGCGTCCTCAGGAACTCTGTTCTGAGGCGAGGGTTTGAACCAGCTCTCACTATGTAACCCAGGCTGGCCTCAAACTCAATCCTCACAGCTCAGTCTCAGTGCTAGAATAGATCACAGGCATGTATACCTTATCTGGCTTGTCTTGAGTTTCTAATCTCTACTTTGTAGCATTTGAACTATCTTTTTTTTTTCTTATTCATATCACGGGATCCTGAAATGGGAGGAAGAAAAGATCCTTCACTTACCTGTCTTTTTTCTCCCCAGGATGTGAGTGATGTCACAAAAAGGTACGTGAAAACATAAAGTAATTCCCTTGGACATCACACAAGGTTCCTGGGCCCTATAGAATTATCCGGTAATCAGGTAATCGGTGGGAAAAGAGAAAAGTCACAGGCAGAGAAGATTTGATGCTGGTGCCCTGAATTGCTTGTTGCATGGGAACCTGAAGGTCTCAAAAATAAAAAAACTGGGCTGGCTTCTGTGGTGGTAGGATTTCTGTGGTGCAGGACACTAACTGGAGACAGGATTGTTACTGGATTCCCTTTTCACAGACCTGTGTTAACCCCCGCTTCTCCTGGTTACAGCTACCTGTGTATGCTGTTGTTCCCCTGTGCATCTTAGAGGGAAAGTCCCATCTGTGTATTTCCCAGAGTTTGAGAACTTGCTCTTCAGATGGCTGCCTTAACGTTTCCTTTCTCCACTGACTCCAGAATAGTCCAGGTCTTGTGTCTAGTACTCAGATTTCCATTTTTGTCAATTCCAGTGAAAACAAATACTGAACATACTGAGACATGAGAGGTGTGGCTTTGGCCCAGACAGAGCGTATTTTCTTCACCAGCACCAAATCTAAAATGTCACCCTCCAAGGTGACATCTAAAGTGGCCCACAGACCCAGTACCTTCAGGCCTCACAGACGTAGGAAGTACCTGTATTTCTGGCAAACCTGGAGCCTCAGCCCACCCTCTCTGAAGGAAGTACTTGGATATTCTTCAGACCTAGCCACAGGTTCCAGATTTGAGTAGGCATTTCCTGAGCCCCCTAGTGGACATTCTGCTGACATTTTAAACGTTTCCTTTTTAGAAGTGGAAGGACTTCCCAGCCATTAATCTACTCAGTAGGTGATTGCCTACTATTCCCTAGAACACAGAGAGAAAATGGAAAATTATTATATGTAATAAAAGTAACAATAGGGAAGAAACAAAATGAGGCTGTAAGATGTTAAATTTTACAGAGATTTATGCAGAGTGAGAAACTATTCTAATCCAGATCTGCTCCAGGTCAGGGCCCTCTGCAGAATGCTACATTTCCCCAGGACAAAATGTGGAAGCTCACTAATGGGCCTGAAGGATGGGGAGACAGGTGTTGGAAGAATGCAGTATCCAAAGTGTGAGGCTCACAATGTCTGTCCTTGTTAGGAGTGAGTTCTGGACCCTGAGGAAGCCCCAAGCTCTCCCCACTAAGCTGAGAAGTATGTTTCGAGCCCCAGATCTGAAGAAGATGCTGCGAGTCTTCAGAGGTGAGTCTGAGGAAAGAGTCTGGATGTGGAGTTACGGCAGTGGTGAGACACAGGGCGGGAGTGTCAGAGTGCTTAAGGATAGTGGCAATCGGTGAAGTCACAGAGGGAAAAACGATGCAGTGTGTAAAGACACACTTCCTGTTTAAGGGAGCCAAAGTGACCCGTTGATGCCCTCACAGAATTCCCACCCTTCTCCAGCTGTACAGGGAAAGATGTCAGACCTGATACCATTCTCTCTCTCTTTAACATGTTTTACTTTTTGCAGAACTGACAGACGTCCAAAGCTACTGGGGTAAGTAGAATCCATGGTTCTCAGAGCTGATCCACATGAATCCCGTTCACCTGCTCCTCCCAAACAAATTCACATGTTCTCTCAGATCTGAGGCGTCCACACCACCCCTTCCCCCACCACCCAGTTCTAGTTCCCCAGACCACGTCCCGTGTCCCTTCTTCTCATGGGACCCGCTTGCCCATTCTCATCCGCTGCTCTGTTCGCTTTCCTACAGTGGACGTGACTCTGAATCCACACACGGCTAATTTAAATCTCCTCCTGTCTAAAAACCGGAGACAGGTGAGGTTTGTGGGTGCCAAGTCCCAGCCTTCCTGTCTGGAAGAACATTATGACTGTAGTGTCCTGGGCTCGCAGCACTTCTCCTCAGGAAAATACTACTGGGAGGTGGACGTGACCAAGAAGACAGCCTGGGTCCTGGGGGTGTGCAGCAATCCGGTGGAGCCCATGTTCTCCTTCTGCCAGTATGCTAGCAAGCAGAGCGCTTTCTCCGGGTACCAGCCGCAGAGCGGGTACTGGGTGATCGGGTTGCAGCACAGGCACGAATACAGAGCCTACGAGGACTCCTCCAGCTCGCTGCTGCTCTCCATGACCGTGCCCCCTCGCCGCGTCGGGGTTTTCTTAGACTACGAGGCTGGCACTGTCTCCTTTTACAACGTCACAAACCACGGCTTGCCCATCTACACCTTCTCTAAGTATTACTTTCCTACTGCGCTTTGTCCATATTTTAACCCTTGTAACTGCGTGGTCCCCATGACTCTGCGACGCCCAAGCTGGTGACAGTGCTGCTGCCCCGCCCGTAGCTGAGCGATTCCCCGACTACACACGATTCTTTCCGAGCATCTGCTTTTTGTCTTCTCCCGCTAGGAAACAACTAATGGTGACTGAATACTCTTGACATAAAGGCTAATTTTTAACTGTTCAACATTAAGCATAATGTTTTTTATTTTGTTAGGTTTTGTTTGTTTTAAAACAGGGTCTTTTGTAGCCCAGGCTGGCCTGGGACTCTGTAATTGAGGATGACCTTTAACTCTTGGTCCTCCTGCAAACATCTCCTAGGTGCTGAGCACCTGGTTTGGCTGGGGTTGCTGGGGTTGCTGGTGATGGTTTTAGCTTTGTTTTGTTTGTTTCGGTTTTGAGATAAGGGCTCCATATATAGCCCAGGCTGGCCTCAAACTCCAGCCTTATCTCCCAAGCACTGCCTTGGGTTTACAGGTCTATCCCACTACACCTGGCTAAGGATACTATTTAATGGCAGTTATTTTTATTGATGCATGTAAGAAATTCCCTTCTACTAACTAGCTGTGAGGTTTTGTACTAAAAATTGAATTCAAAAGATTTTTTTTTTCTGTAATCATTGAGGTAATCGTGTGTCCTTTTTTTTCTCTGTTCCTGAGCCAGGTATACTGAGTTTTCTCAGTTGTTAAGTCTACTAAACATTCCATTAGTATTTGTTACTTGCAGTACTTGATTTATTTTTGCTAACTCAGTGCTTAAGTTTTGTTTTCATCTATATTTACAGACAAAATTGAGCCATAACATCACGTTCTTATAATATCTGTCACACTATATACAGTGTAATAATGGGCAAAGAAATTACTGTTTAAGTAAATATAGGATTGAGTGCTAAAAACAGACCATGGTGATCTTGTAGGCTTTCCATTCCAAATGAAGGAGTGATTATAATTCAGTCTTCACTATAAATTCTGCCATAACCTTCAGCTTTCATCCCAAGGGTCATAACCAAAGATGAAAATATGCCTGAGGGTGAACTGAAGTAAAGCAATGAGGGAGGAGAAGGTGATCGATGCAGAAACAGTTTCCTTCAGGAATGGGAAGGAAATACTCAGGAAAAAGATTAAAATGTGATTAGCTCACCTTCACAGAGTCGGTGACTCGTTCCAGCTCTCCTTTTTCTCCACCGCTTCCTATCTTCTGTAGTGCTAGGGATTGGACTCAGGGCTTTTCAGAGGCTTGGCGGGTGTTCTGGCACCAGGTGACAACCCCGGCCTTGGTTTTCTTTTCGTTCTTTTTAACATAAGGTCTCACCAGGTTGCCCTGGCTATCCTTGAACTTGCTGTGAAGTTCAGGCTGGCTGCAAACTCCAGATGCTCTTGCCTCAGCATGCTGAGTAGATAGGTTTACAGGCTTAGGCTGCCATGCCCTCAGCCTCAGCACCTCTGCTCCAACTCAAGTAGCAGTGAGTGAGCTGCTGACTGGAGAGGTACTGCGGGGTTTCCTAGTCAACTGTGAAAAAATGATGAGGTCGCTGTGAGGGTGGAAATGACAAGGAGCCCAGAGCTGACCATCTAATACTGTAGTGGCTGCTGAGCACTTCGTGTGTGACTTGTTGGAATTGTGATGTACTGTATGTAAGTATAAAACACTGGATTTCCATCAAACGTTGTACGGTAGTCTAACAACTATTTTCTCACAGTGATAATATTTTGGATATATTGTGTTAAATAAAATTGGTTACTCATTTCGCTTGTTTCTTATTGCAGTTTTGAGGTGGGGTGGGGTCTCACTCTGCAATCTAGGCTAGCCTGGAATTCACTAGATAACCTAAACTGGCTTCAAAATCCTGGTGATCCTCCTGTCTTAGCCTTCCAGCTGCTTTTTATTTTATACACCCAGCTTTCATTTTACTTTTTAAGTATGGGTACTTGGAAATTGGGGGTACTGGGAAATTTTTCAGTACACATTGGCTCCGATTGGACAACTCTTGTGATGAAATTTCTTTGGAAGTCCTTCAGTAAACATACTTCCATCTCCTAGATAAATAGCCAATGGTGAAATAGCTGTATAAAACAGGTCTATGATTCATTTTCAAAGAAGTAAATTGCCAAGCTGTTTTCTGAAGTGATCATGCTGTTTCATATATAGGACTGCATGTGTCCGCTATTCCCTCTGTGAAGTACTTTCAAAGGTCTTTTAGACTTAAAATTAATAAAGTTTTTGAGACAGGGTCTCACTGTGCAGCGCTGGCTCCCCTGGAATGCCATATGTAGACCAGGCTGGCCTCGCGGAGATTCACCTTCCTCTGCCTCCTGAGTGCTGGAGTTAAAAGTGTGCACTACTGTGCCTGGCTAAGTTTGTAGTTATTTTTTTAACACCTGGAAATGTTGAACATCTTTTTATTTTGTGTTTTTGTCATTTGTATACATTCTCTGTAAAAAAAATTTTTTTTACTTTATTTGTATGTATGAGTGTTTTTCCTGTATGATGTAAGTAAACTATGTGTGCATAGCCAGAAGAGGGTGTCAGAACACCTGGAACTGGCATTATGAATGGTTATTAGCTGTGCTGGGAATCAAACCAGGCAAGAGTAGCCAGCCAGTGCTTTTACCTGCTGAGCCATCTTTCCAGCCCTAATTATTGTTTTAATCCTGGTTAATCATACCATAGATATCTTAAATTCTCTTTTAATCAAGAAATATAAGCACTTAAGGAACATAATATCACATAATGGCTCATATAATGTTTACTTAAAAGGGGGAGAGGGTTGTTGAGACAAGGTCTTACCACGAATCTCTGTAAGTGTATCTGTGTTGTGCTCAGGTCAGAAGAGAAAATTGGATCTCCTGGAACTGGAATTGCCAATAGTTGTTAGCTGCCATATGGGTGCTGGGAATCAAACCTGGGTCCTCTGCAAGAGCAATCGGTGCTCTTAACCACTGAGCCATCTCTTCAGCCCCAAGAGGTGTATTTTAATCTATACTTTGCATTGTTTATGAAAATTATCTAAAAGTGGATCACAAGTAAATGTAAATTCTAAATCTTATAGAAAAGATACTAAGGGAAATTCTTGATTTGGACCTGAGTGCTGAATGCTGGGATTATAGGCTTGCACTACCATACCTGCTTTGATTAGGAAAAAATTCTAAAACACCAAAAAGCCTAATCTATAAGGGAAAAATACTGCCTAACTGACATCAGCAAAATCACAGACTCCAGCTTCTTTTGCTGAAAGCGTGAAAAATATTTGCAAGTTCCATATCTAATGAGGGACTTGTTACAGGAATATATAAAGAGCACTTAAAATTCAATAACAAAGTCAACAGCCAGGACACAGAGAGGACTGATTAACCCTTTGGAACATCAATGACTGGAGAGTTTGGAATGTTACAAAGTTGACAGTCAGATTATCTTGGGGCATCTTCGGTCTCCTCAGTAGCCATTTATTGCCCCACACTATACCTGACCTAACAACACCGTTGTGGCCATTGGGGAAATCATTCGTAATATACAGAGCACTCCTTGTCCTTTGGAAAATACAGAGTACTAGTTTTGCAAACAATCAAAAGCTAACATTATAATCAGATAGCATCTGAGACCTATAGCAGATATTTCCTCACCATCTAAAGATTTACTATCTACCTAATGTTTTCACCAATGTGTTTATAAATTTATTTATTCATTTATTTATTTCGTATGATAAACGTTTTACCTGCATGAAGTGAACTCCTGCATGCAATGCCAGCAGAGGCCAGAAGAGAGCACCAGATCCCCTGGAACTGGAGTTCTAGGGACTTGTTAGCTCCCCAGTGGGTACTGGGAACTGAACCAGGGTTCTCTGCAAGAGCAGCCATCCTAACTGCTGAGCCATCTTTCCAGCCACCTCACGGATGTATTTGAAAAAGTTTCTTGATTTATGACATTCTGTGTTCTGTTACCATAAAGGTTTCATGAAATGGTTTCCATGTTGAAACATGAATTTGGGTTAACCAAAATCTGTGCTCCGGGACATGATCACTTGTATTTGGCTCCACATTAAACCCTCTGTTCCCTTTGCTCCACATCATACTTAAATTCTCTGATAATCCCAAAATCTCCTTCAGATTTGAGCCTGGAGATGGTGCTTCTCCCTTACTGTCTTTGAGTTTTCCTGTGAACTCTTCCTTAAGCAGAATCCATTCTTCCCCAGATAAAGTCTCATAACTCCTAGCCAAGGCTGGATTGGAGCTTACTATTACTTAGACCTGGTCAACCTCAAAAGATCCTCCTGCTTCAGCCTGTTTACTGTTGGTATTACCATCCAAGCCACCATGCCCAGTTAACAGAATGCATTTCTTGCAACTGTTTCACATAACACCCATGCCTTTGTTCTGGAGGCCTAGTGATGCACTGACGAGGTGCGGAGCAGAGGCGTCTTCTGTGGATTTAATAATCTCAGTGTTTCCACGGGTCTGTTTTTCTCCCGTTGTTTTTCCAGGCTCCCGTCAGGTGAGGCGGGGTCACTGGAAGTGGACTGGTTAGGGAAGTGCTTCTCTGTAGTGCTTGACTCTGGTGAAGTCTTTTATAATGGAGAGTGAGCCTTTTAAGAGGATATGCTCAGGCCTCTTTTCAAAATCGTTCTTTTATCCTCCCTCAGTCAGGGAAAAGATAACTCTTTTTCTTGGCTCTCCACTGTGAGAACCAGATTTGGTTTGTGAGGATGAAGAAAGCAGCGACTGGAGTTTGGGATTTGACCCGCTGCAGTGTCTGGCTCTCAAACTAATCCACACTGGGCCTCCAGCCAGTTGTCGAACTCACTCTTGAAGTGTTCGTTCCAGTTCATGGCTCAGCCAACTTGTGCTCCTGGTAAGTGCATTTGGGCTGTTAGTCTGTATTTACAAGTGTCCCTCCAAATTTCAGAGTCTTGTGACTTTAATTCTGCGATGAAGTCTGAGAAAATGGCCATATTTTCATTTGGTTCGACTGTTTCCTTGTTGTGAGCTTGGAAATGATGAACTTCAAGGTTTTTACAGCTAGAACAAAACAGGAAGTATTTGAAATTCTTTTCCTCATCTGCCGTAACTCTCTTTCACTGAAACCCCCTTCTCTGTTGCTTAGCAGAGTCTCTTTTTCAGTGGAGTATTGTGATGCAGCCCCTCAGCAACGGTGCAGGCCAGTGTTTCCCCCTCCCCCACAGCCTCTCTTTCCCCACTGAAGTGTTCTCTTCCTGTAAGTTTGCAAAGCCAATGGCTGCTGCTTTTGTTCAACTCACCCATCTTTCACCTGCTTCTGCCCTGACAGCAGCTTGTGCTCAGCACCTGGCTTTGCTGGGGAAGCTTTTAGTTTCATTTTTCTGGGATCTTCGTTAGGTGAGGGGCTTCCCCTTCAGATACATCCATTCTTTCCATGTGTACACACACACCCCGAATGTAATTACTCATCCAGAATGTAAGATGTGGCTGAATGACCCTCCCTCCTTCCAGCATACACCTTGGCAACACCACCCAAACAACTTCTTGAATTCCCGCCTACTGACCAGCGAGGCGGGGCTAATGACGCACTCGCCCAGGGAGTTAGCTGTTCGCGCCCGCCCTGAGCATGTCTCTCTCCTCTCTCTCTCTCTATCCCGGTCTGGAGCCAGGCACGCCAGCCCAGTTCCCCGGAGTCCCGGCCCCAGCCCCCAAGATGAGGGGGCTAGCATGTCTCCACTCCTGAGGGCGGAGAAGCTAGTCCCATCTGGTCTTTTAATAAAACCGGGCCCTGTTAGCTCCCAGCGGAGTCTTTGGTCCCTTCTGTCTTCTGGGTCTCTCAAACCCAGAACCTTACACGGAAAACCCATTTAAATTTCACTTTGACTTCCAGTCACTTTGATGTTACAATGCCTGAAGCTCTGAGTGTCCAGGAAAATCTGCCCTTGCACAACACTAACCCCAGAGATGTTCGTGAACTGCATCTGCAAAATCCCCAGCCTTTCACTTCAAGATGAAAAACTGGGAAGATAAATGACTTGAAAGAGCAAATACTAATGCGGTGAATCTGCGCCCTAAAAGCTCTGTTTAACAAAGCCTCCTGACCTCAGAAACAGCACCCTCTACTGACAAGAACGGGAAATCTGTAAATTGCTTCCAACTTTAGTGTTTCCAGGAAAGAAGACTGACTTGATGGCACAATCCTATCACTCCAGCTACTCAGGTATGAGGTTGACAAATTCAAGGCCTGCTTGGGTTACAGACAGCCTCTCTCAGGATCCAAAATTAAAGTTCTGGGGATATAGCTCAGTAGTAGAGCAATTGTCTTGCATTTGCAATGCCCTGAGTTCAATCTCCAGTCTGTGAAAGAGGAAGGAAGAAAGGGAGGGAGGGAAAAATAAAAGGAGAGAGAAGGAGGGAGGAAAGAAGGAAGGAAGGAAGGAAAAAGAAAAGAAAGGTCTAGAGAGGAGGAAAGAAAGTCCAGAGAAGAAAGAGATTTGACTTTAGAATAAAAGGCTCAGTGGATCCAACGGGTGGCCAAGTGTGTGGATTCTTACCCAGGAATCATCTCTGAAAGTCTAAGAAGCGTTTGTACCATCTTATATTTCTGGAGTTTCAAGAATTTGCTGAATTATAAGTGGGAGTAAGGCATCTATGGTAGAAAGCATGGTGGGCTCCACAGACTCTCAGGTCATGAGCTGTCTTTAACCTGCAGGTGATTATAAAAAATATCTAGCAATGTCCATAGCCATCACCAGAGGGTAACCGGAAGCTCCGAGGCCTGGGAGTCTGAAATGCTTATTTGAAGGAACAGACACTGTAAGGTTCTGGGTTTGAGAGACGCAGCAGACAGAAGGGACCAGAGACTCCACTGGCAGCTAACAGGAACTGGCTTTATTAAGAGAAGACCAGATGGGACTAGCTGCTCCGCACCCACGAGTGGAGAAACGCTAGCCCCCCCCCCAGGGGGCGCTAGCCTCCCCGAAGAGATGGAAGGAGGCTAGCCCCCTCACCCCCATCTTGGGGCTGGGGCTCTGGGGAACTGGGCTGGCGTGCCAGGCTCCAGATCTGGATGGAGGAGCTCCCCCAGGGAGAGTGCCAGAGGCTAACTCCCTGGGGAGCAAGCTCAGCCCAAGTCTGAGTCTCAAAGCCCCCTCCCAAATCTAAGTCCTCAAAGCCTTAAAAACCCTCAGCCCCCTCCTGACTTTTAGGGGAGGGGGATTGCCCTGACATCTGATTGATGTTTAAGGCAAGCTTCTGGCCAGGAAGTAGTCCTTTTTTTTTTTTTTTTTTTACAGCTGTTTGCGAATTCCTTGAGTCCTTAACCTTATCTGCCCAGGAAGCCCAGTGTCCTTTGTGAATTTTGGATCTGGAGTCTTATCTGAGTTATTTGCAAGGCTTAGATCTCTGAGAAGTTGTAAAAGTCGGTCCTTGTTCATCTTTTTGTAAACTCTGGCTCCAGATTTCCTTCCATCTTCCTGAGCTTGAAACTGTTGGGGGTTTCATTCACACCTTACAGACACAATAGTGCACTCTATTGAATGAGATTCCCCAGATCTTTCATTTGGCAGAAAATAATGCTAGGTGGTCTTTTGATTCCGACTGCAGTGCCAGATCATTTTGTTTGTTTTGCTTTGGTTGGTTGTAAATCTCAGCACACTTAACCATCCACAGTAACTCTCTTTCAGGAAACTCTCTCCCTTCCAGAGATCCCTTTGCTCTCCTGCCTTGAGAAGTGAATTGTTTTTCTATTTAGGCTTGCTTTGTAACTGACAACACACACTTCAGATTGTTATATAACTGTTCTGGGTTATTCTTGGGCCCACGAGAGGCATATTAACAAAGCTCATACTGTCTGCAGGTTCTGGAGGAAAAACACCGCGCAGTAGATGAGTGATGTTTATCTTTCTGAAAAGTGTGCTGTTTTACCAAGTGGACATCTTCAATGACTTCAGCAATTTTAGAATAGAAATATTTACTATGGAATATGAGGGCATTTGTGCTGTTTGCTGTGTTATAGGAAAACTAAAGTTAGCAAGTGATGCATCCCAATTGCCATCTGCAGACTGCTCATATTCACAGAGACCTCTGATTTCCTCCTCATTTGACAAGAGCTGCTAGGAGCTGCCGAGACAGAGGATTAAAAAGATCTCCTTTTGATCACTGAGGGACTGGAGCTACACCCATGAAAGCTCTACCTGAAGACAGAAAGGCCCAGCTTGGCCAGGTTAGCTGTCCCATCCCCTGCACTGAGCCAGTCTACCCTGTGAGTCATTCTCTCTTAACTACCATGTCTTAGCTAGCCCTAACTGTCAACATGACACAGCCTAGGGCCACCTGAGAAAGGAGCCTCAATTAAGGGATTCCCAGATCAGATTGGCTTGTGGACATATCTGTGGTGTGTAGTATAAGAAAACAGCTGAACATGGGCCAGGCAAGCAAGCCAGTAACCAGGCGAGGCTCCCTCAGTGATGAACTGTGAACCTGGGAGATGTGAGCCAAATAAACCCTTCCCTCTGCAGGTTGGTACTGATCAGAGTGTTTTGTCATAGCAATTGAAAGCAAACTAGATCAGCGCTACACACAAAAAGCAAAAATAACAACATGTAATATTCACAAAAAGTCAAAAACATTCATGAAAATATAGAAATTCAAGAATGTATACAGTTATTTTCTACAGGTCTTGGGGCCTTCTTAACCTACTTTTAAGTGGAGGCTGGAAGACGGGAGGCCTGTTGTCTTGCTCTGGGAGGGCTTGAAGTCCTAGAGGAAATGAATCAAGTGAAGCCAGAGGAACCAGGGGAAGCCTATGTCTCTCTCCTGCATGTCGGGAGCCATTTGACTGCTTTGAACTTTGATCAAGCAGGGATCAGTCTTGCTGATCCCAGAAGTGCTGTGGGCGTTTTGCAATGTAACCTGAAGGAGAGATTATCTTAGGCCCAAGGCTGAAGATCCTGTAAACCCAAGGCTGAAAACCCTGTAATCCCAAGGCTGAAGATCTTGTAAATCCTTGTAGGAAGGTCTGATTTAATCACCCGGAGGAAAGTTTATCTTAAATCCTAGGCTTAGCACCTTTTGTTAAGTAGATGTAGGTGTTTTGAATAATCCTGTATATGTAAACAATGGTTGTATTTTTCCTATAAATACACTGAGCAAAATAGAGTCAGGGCCTCAGTATTGACTGAGAGCCGAAGTCAGAAGATTGTTCAAGGTTCCTGAATAAACTGCATAAAGAAGAGTCCAGTGTTGCGTCTTCCTTGCTGGACGACGTGGTTGTGACACCTGCACCGATAGTTTCTTGCTGTTCCTCTCCCCTGTACAGGCGAGCCTTAGGGCTGTGATCCTTTTCACCCCTTTCAGTATGATGGCTAATCTCAGCTGTCAACTTGACTGGATCTGGAAATAGCTGAACTGTGAGATTATTTGAAGTCAGAAGATTCACCCTAAATATGGGTAGAACCTAGTGGCAGAGGTCCATGTAAAAGTACATGGCAGAAGAGAGCTTTGCTTTTTTGTCTGCTTGCCTTCTCTCTCATTGGTAAGCTTACCTTGTTGCTGTGACACACTGCCTTCACCAGTATTAGAACCAGTTTCTTTGGGTTCAGCCATAGATTGAAGACCATCAGATCTCCAGAAACCCTTTAGGGTTTCAGTACCAGATTGGGACTACTGAGACATCCAGCCTCAAGGACTGAGAAACTACTGGATTCTCAGCCTTTCCAGGGTGGCGCAGCCATTCTTGGACTACTCGGACACTATCCTGTAGGCCATGTAGGCCAGTCTAACAAATCTGCACATATTCATTTTATCAGTTCTGTTCTCTAGAGAACCCTGATCAATACATACAATCATACAGATCATGGTACCAGAAGCAAGCGGGAGTACTTACAGGAGTATGGGTGAGGGGCTACTTACAGGAGCAGGATGACTCAAAAGCTGCTGAATCACCCAAAAGCCCACTACAACATGTATGACAACTCCTGGAAGCCACAAGTCTGGGGCTTTCTGCATAACTCCCAGGAAGCTCAACAGGTCTGAGTTCTCTCAGCAGCTCCCCTGGTCAGAGTCTTCTTCAACTTCTGTAAGGCTTGGGAAGGATCTTCAAGAACCTTCCCACTTTCCACTCTTTCAGACCTGTGAGTTTTGCTTACCTCCTGAGCCTCAAGAGTCTCCCTATTACTTGTGGAAGGAATGTTTGAATTTGGAGGAAATTGCCTGTATTAGTCAGGAATGCTTCTAGAGAAGCAGAATTGAAAGGATGAATCTCCTTAATGGGCTTTGTGATATATGGAACAGGCACTCCAACAGAAGGAAACCTACATTTACTAAACTATCCCTTGGAGAGTACTGAAAATACATGGTGTGAACTATTAAAAGAAATTATGAAAATTAATACATTTGAGTCTTCCTTCTGATTCCCTGAAGGAGATGCCAGATAAGACAAATACTAATGTTCCTCGGTGCCGATCAAGCACTGCCTCTAGACCTATAACCAGACTCAAGGTTAAGTGGGCCCCTAGAGGTGAGATAGAAAGTGTGACCCCTGAGGAGGGGCCCTACAGCTCTGGGGAATATGTGAGCAACTGGATTTTAAGGGTTTGGGATAATGATGGGAGGAACATAAAATTGAATTAGGTTAAGTTTATTGATATGGGTCCCACTGAGCTGAGTTTTTAGGTTTAATATGGAAGTAGTTTAAAAAGGTGCCAAAAGTTAATTTGATTAATTGTTTATCAAAACATGACCTACAGATAAAGAGCTGGAGATGCCTGATATCCCTCGGCTTAGTGTTGATGATGGAATTTTAAGACTCAGGCAAATTGTAATGCTTGAGTGGATTTGCTATGTAAAACAAACCCTCCATGATGGGAGGGCCTAGAGAAAATACCTTTCACTGATGTAAGACATAAAGTGGGGACTAGAGAGATGGTGCAGTGGTTAAGAATACTGGCTGTTCTTGCAGAGGACCCAGGTTCGATTCCCATCACTCACATGGCAGTTAACAGCCATCTGTAAACTCCATTTCCAGGGGATTCTAAACCCTCTTCTGACCTCCACTGCATTGCACAATACCATGTGCACTTACATATATGCAGACAATACACTCATACACAGAAAATAAAAATAATGAATATTTCTTTAAAAAGACAAGAAATGGTGAGAGATGTATCAGCACGTTCGAAGGGCTTTTTTTGGGCTCTTTTCCTTGTGCCAGACCCTAAAGATGGAGATCCACTGCTCAGTTGCATGAATTAAATGTAAAGGGTTTAACAGGACCTTGGAGAAGGGTTCAGGTGGCAGCCTTAAGTTGCCATAGGCAAGGTGACTTTAGTTACTGTAGTGAGCAGCAAAGGCAAACTGACCTAACAGCATGACGCAAATGGACTTTCTGCACTGTCTAATCGATTAATCACAGTGTTTCCAGGGACCAAATACATAGGATGCTCTATTACTTTTCTTTTCTGTTGCTGTGTTAGAAACACCAACCAAAGGAACTTACAAAGGAAAGAATTTATTTAGCTTAAGGTTCTGAAGGGGCAAGAGTCCCTCATGGCAGAGAGATATGGCAGCAGAGGTGGCTGGAGTAGATGCGGAAGCTAATCCCCCACATCTTCAAGCAGGCACAGGAAGCAGAGAATGACTGGAGATCCCGCAAGGGTTAAGAACCCTCTAAGCCTGCCCCCAGTGACATGCTTCCTCCAGCATGGCCACACCTTCTAAGACCTCCCAAAACAGCGCCACCAACTGGGGACAAAATGTCCATATACTTAGAGCCTATGGGGGACATTCTCATTCAAAGCACCTCAGATGCCTACTAAGTTTGTATTTGATCTGTATAAGCAGAAAAGTCTAGAACAAATGACACAGCAACAATACATTATCAAATGGAAGTAGCATATTTGTGATCAGTCCACAGCACAGTGTAGCCTAGGCTGTCCTTGAACTCATTACATATTCTGTGATTACAGGCTTGTGCCATCAAACACACTTAGCAAACACATTTCATCTGATGATTTAACAAACCTGCCGAAGGATTTGCTATCTGGTTGATATGAACTACCAATATTGAACAACTGGGATGGGAAAGTAATAATTAACTCCCTCAAATGCAGCCAAAACAATGTGCACAGCAGAACTTCGTGCAGATGTTTTTATAGCACCATTGTTACACTTCCAACAAAGTTTTGTTTGTCTGTCTGCCTGGGACTTGACCTTGGATTCTCAAGCATGAATCACATGATGAGAAGCAGAAAGGACAAGTTTATCTTGTCAAATGGTTTCCTAAGTTGACACTTTTTGTCATGTGATGAGCTTTACAAAAGATAGGAAGCTAGGGGTTTTTTTTCTTTTTTCCTTTAGTTTCTTGAGACAGAGCCTGAGTACGTAGCCCTCAGTGGCCTCAAACTTGTGATCCTTCTGCTTCATTTACAGGTGTATGTCACCATTCTCTGCTAGGCTTTCTTGAAAGAGAGAAAGAAAGAAAGAAGAAAGAAGAAAGAAAGAAAGAAAGAAAGAAAGAAAGAAAGAAAGAAAGAAAGAGAGAGAGAAAGGAGAGAGAGAGAGAGAGAGACCCATTGACTTATTTCCCTCAGGAACACAATATTCCATCCCATGGCTGGTACTGACCTGTGGTCAGATAGAATCTGACAGAAATTTCCTGTTGGATTCTGACTCATGAGGTGAAGTGTTAAGGACACCTCAGTTTTAAAGCAACCCTTTATTTGTCCCCAGAGACTTGACTTAGCACTTAAAACCAATGGCTCTCAGCCTCTGGATTATAAAAAAATCATTGAAAACTTAATTTTCTTTCGTAATTGATGTCATTAAGGAACACGTACCCATTGAGAGTGTACAATCTGATGAGTTTGGAACAAGTTTTACCCCTTGTGTAACTATAAATACTTAGAACACTCCTAACCCCCTAAGGAGCGCCCTTGATCTTCTAAAAGCCAATCCTGTCAGTACTGTCCACCCTCCCTATCCATCTCCCATTCCTAAAAGGAGCAATATCTTGTTTGGGGACACATTGAATGTTAGACCTGAAGGAATGATGCAAATTGGTAGACTTCTTCGGGGATCTGTACACCTCCATGAGAGTTGCAAAGAGAAGAGGCACAGGTGTCTCCTTGGCCAGAGAAGCAGAAAGAGCTAAAACAGTTTTCCTCAGATGTCTGCTCGTTCAGCTGTAAATCTGAGCCTTTAATGGCTACGCCAGCTTTCTACCTTTTGCTAGTTTGGATTTGCTAATTCTTTGTCTCCAGAAATGCCTCCGTGCGCTTGGCAGCATGCCTGGCCTCTACCGACTCGGTGTCCGTAGCCCTGGCTACAACCCAAAAGCACTGGGGACACTGAAAAATTTACCTCTAGTGCAAATCCCCAGGAAAACGGGGCTAATGAGTTGCCCTGTCTCAGTGGCTTTGAGGTCTGCAGCCCTTTGGCACAGAAGTTTCTTCCTCTTTCTTCTTCCTGGTGATCTGAGAATTTCAGTTTCATTTCTCAGCCGCCGCAGAGGAAGGATCCTGATAGGCTAAGCCCTTGTTTAGTAACGGGGCTGCCAGAGACTCCACTTCCTCTGGCGCGGAGATTTCACCCTCAGGGCGGAGAGGCGCGTGTGGAGGTTTGTGCGCAGCAGAGGGAGGAAGACGCTGGGAGAACAGAACTCAGAGAAGGTCAGGGAACGTTAACTTGCAGATTCCTGTGCTCGGAAGAGGGGAAAAACCTTGAGTCTGGGGAAGGAACCACCTTAAAAATGCAGGGTTGAACAGGAAGAAAACCTTGAGGTCAAGCCCATTCCTACTTTCTTCCCGTTCTGCAGCTTGGGTTTTCTACTTTGCAAACAGAACCAGAGTCCCGCTCCCGCTCTCGCTCTCGCTCTCTCCCTCCTCCTCTTTCTCCTCTTTCCTCTCTCCCTTTTTTCATCCCTCCCTCTCTCCCTCCATTTTGCCTCTGTATTTCTTCAGAAGAGAAGCTTGTAAAGAGGATAGACTTAGCATTAGAGCCTTGTGAAAGACTTGCTTTTAAGAGAGGTTCTCAGAGACTGTAGAGCTTGGCCAAAGGGAGTCTTTACACTATTTCCGGCAATGGCTGAGAGGCTGTCAGTAATCTTCCTGATATACTGCCCCAGCCCTTGGATTGATCGAGGACAGCAGGTTGGTTGACTTGCGGGCTGCTATGTGTACCCTGGGACCTGTGTATCTCTGCAGCACCAGTCTCAGGACTCCATTTGCCTTTCCCTGAACATTTATTTTATTTTATTTATTTTTGAGACTGGTATCACTGAGGCTGGCCTTGGCCTTGGCCTTCTGGGTGCACATGATCCTCCTGCCTCCTCTTCATGAGCAACTGGAAATGCAGGCACATGCTACCCCCATTTCCCATCTCATACCCACTTCAGTAGCATATGTGGCCCTGGGCTCTTCACTTGCCTTAGAACATGTTCATCATCTTTCTAGACATGTCTTTGCTCTGAAGGTTACCCCAGTTCCTTGTTTCTTTGCTCAGTGCTAATTAAAGGAGTTAGGAGTTAGTTGCTGGAACACGCAAGGTTTTAATGGTCTGGCTAAGATGTTTCCCCTACCTATCTATTCTGTGTTTCCCATCTTAGACTCACATGTAGGCAGTTTGCCCCTTGATTGATGAGTTAGATGCCTGCCAATCCTTCCATTACTCTCACGTCTCAGACTTCACTGTACCTGACCTTGCTGGATCTGCACCTGACTCCTGACATCACTAATTGTCTCCTCGGGGTCGAATGATGAAGCCAAACATAAAAGATAACCTGGGTTTATTTATTTATAAAAAATGTTTAGTGGAACTGGTTTCCAGTATGAGAAGATGAATGACATTCATTTAACATTCAATAACTATTACATTGAGTTATACTTATGTCCATGTCTGTGCTTAAGTTTTATCTCGGAGATGTAACCCCTCCAGCATGCCCCTTCCCCAACCAGGATTATTTCAGCTTATTCAAGGTCTTTTTTGTTTCCATATGAATATTAAAGTTTTTTTTTCTATTTCTATGAAGAATGTCTTTGGAATTTTAATAGATTGCAGAAATTTCATAGCTATTGACAATAAAGCCATTTTTACTGTATTAATTCTGTTGTTGACACAAGAACACAGCTCTTGCTCCAAAAGGAATAAAAGACAGTTTATTTTGACCCAAATGTGAGTGACCATGACTCAGGAACATGGATTTGGGATTCCTTAATGGCGTGTTCCACCATGGAAGCAGTTACACAAACTTTTGTAGTCACAGAACAAAAGGCAGTAATAAACCAATGAATGCACTTACGAGTTGCATTGGTGAGAACGTCAAGTAGGTGGTCATGGCAAAGTAGGGAAATCTGGTTTCAGAAGCTACTTGCTGATATCAGTTCCCACTGCCAGTATGCTGTGTAGATTCCAGGTCCTCTCGTTAGACTGCACTTCTGCACAGTGCTAGGATCTCATCTATTCTTTCTTTTACTTCAGCTCACACCCCTTTCCATGCCAGAATTGCGTTTGTCATCTGGAGTAGTCCTGTTGCACTCTCTAAATTTTTTTTTTTTTCTAGACTCTGCCTGTTCACAACTGAAGCTTTACTGCTTTCCTGCCATCATCTCACCAGCCTTGAAGGATTCTTGGTTCGTGCAGCTATTAATTTGCAACCGAGGACTGCCATACCATCCTTTTATAATCTACCTATTCAATCAGCAGTCCTTAAAAGAAAGAAAAGCCTCAGAAGTTAAAACAGGAAGAAACCAGGGGAGCAGTGTAATGGCTTCAACAAACGTGCAGAAGGAGGCCACTTGCGCTGTCTGCCTGGAGCTTTTGACAGAACCCCTGAGTCTAGGCTGTGGCCACAGTGTCTGCCAAGCTTGCATCACCATGAGCAAAAGTACAGTGATCAGACCAAGAAGGGAAAACAGCTGTCCTGTGTGTGGTACTAGATACTCATTTAAAAATCTACGAGTTAATCAGCATTTGAAAGTCACCAGGGGAAGACTCAGGGAAGTCAAATTGAGCCCTGACAGTGACAAGAAGCGAGATTCCTGTGAACGCCATGGAGAGAAACTCCTTCTGTTCTGTCAGGAAGACAGGAAGATCATTTGCTGGGTTTGTGAGCGTTCTCAGGAGCATCATGGTCACCACACCTTCCTCCTGGAGGAAGCAGTCAAGGAATGCCAGGTAAGGCCCCGGATGGAGGGATACAGAGCAGAAGGTGGCTCCTGGTAACAAATCCCACCTTTCCTCCCTTCTTCATTCACGTGGTACCATAGTACTGAGCCCTGGGATCTGTTTTCTGTGGAAACACATTCTGTGTTTTCCTTCCATTTAGTTAAAGTGTTGGCCTAGAGTACATACATTCTCTTGGCTAAGAATAGGAGGCTTGGGGACCACCCACCCCCACTTGCATTGCATAAATGTGAATTCTCTCCCAGTTTAGCTGTCAGTGCTCCTTTCAATAGGGTGACTTGTGGGGGAACTTTCTGGCCTGTTCACTTGCTGCAGGGTCAGTACTTACACTAAGGAAGGAGGTGAATGCTCCTATTGGTGAGAACATGACAACTTTACTCCCTGAAGGACAAAGCATGTATTCACCTCCTCAGATTTTCTTCCGTGGCATACACTTTAAGCAACAGCCTCACAGTTGCTATAAACTGATCTCTTTTGAAAACAAGCTGATTTCTTCTCTAGTCCTCAGCACAGGTGCTAGGGGAGCTGAAAGCCTGACAGTATGATTCCTTCCTCACAGGAGAAGCTCCAGGCAGCTCTCAAGAGACTGAGGAAGGAGCAGCAGGAAGCTGAGAAGTTGGAAGTTGACCTCCAAGAAGACAGAATTTCCTGGAAGGCAGGAGATTTTTCCTGAGGGATGCTGAGACAATAATCTTAGCAGGGCCTTCTGAGTTATCCCCATCATCTTTGTTCAATGATAGTCAATAAGTCCAGAAGCTATTTGATTAGTTCCTTACTGAGGGTCAGGGCTGCAGAGTGGACTTGTTATAACTATACGTAGGATACTTGGAATTGAGCACAACGATAGACTAATAATGGGAGAGGCTGGAAGACTCCTTGTTCCACTGATCTTTTCCACTGAGGCTCTGATACTTGTATTGAAAGATAACAGGCCAAAGGTCAAAGTTTTCCCCAAGATTCAAAACTGGGAGTGGTAAGTAAGTCACAAGTGCCTGAGACATCCATCCACAAACTGAGCCTCACTCCAGCCTCACCTTGTTTTTGGAGATCGGCCTAGATAAGGAGATTTTTGGTTTTGTTCTTGGGTTTTTTTTATTTTGTCTTTAGGGACTAAAGGAAAGGTAGTAGATAAAAATAGCTTTCCCGATTTTCTCTACCATCCCTATATCTGTCCTGGTTTGAAGTCCTAGATTGCACAGGGGCCCTCAGCCCGAGGAACTCACTACCTTTCCCTCTGTCTATTCTTGCAGCATCAGATACAGACTGAGCGACAAAGGATACAAACAGGATTTAATCAGCTTAGAAGCATCCTGGACAGTGAGGAACGGAAAGAGCTTCAAAGACTGGAGCGGGAGGAGAAGAAGATTCTGGACAGCCTGGCAGAGGCAGAGGCAAAGCTGACTCAGCAGAGCCAGGTGGTGAAGGAGCTTATCTGGGATCTGGAGCGCAGGTGCCAGTGGTCAGCAAGGGAGTTGCTGCAGGTAGGAGTGGTTGCCGCACCCCGAAGTTCAGAAACACTGTCTCTTTCTTTTCTGTAGCTAATAGCACTCCATGTTGAATAGAGATGTGAACTGAATCTTCTTGTCTCTTCATTCCAAGAGCAAGCTATCTACCTTTCATGGTCACAGATGATGTTAGCTGTGGGTTTTGGCACATCTTTAGTAGTCTGAAGAAGCTCCTTTCTATTTCCGTTTCCTCCCTTCTTGTTTTTACCTGTAAGTGTGTGGAAATTTGTCAATGCCCCCATCCCCATCATTGAAATGTTCATGCATTTTTTATTCTATTACTATGGCCTATTATGTTGATTGATATATTTATGTTGAATCAAACATGCATTTATTTGGGCACAATTATAATGACCGTGGGTATTAGTTTTTGTTTGTTTGGGGGCCTTAATTTTTTTTCAAATTGAATTTATTTAGTGTGTGTGCCTTCATACCACAGCCCACAAATGACAACTTGTGGGAGTCTGCACTTTCCTTCTACCATATGGAGCATGGGGACCAAACTCAGGACATTAGGCTTAATAGCAGTGCCTTTAGCCACTGAGACATGTTGACTGTTATTGTTTCATTTTTGTATCTAATCACTCAACTGCCAAGCTACATCTCCAGTCCTATGATTTATTTGTTTTGCTGGATTTGATTTTCTGTTACTTTTTAAAAATATTTTCTATTTTCAGAAAGAATATTGGCCTGCGTTTTCTCTTCCTTTGTTTTCTTATTGTAATGCCCATGTGATTTTAGAATTAAACAGGACTGGCTTTTATTCTTAGAAGTATTTGTGAAGTATTGGTGTTATAATCTTTAAACTTTTAATGAAATTCACTAGTGAAGTCATCATTGTCTGGCCTTTTCTTTGCAGAAGTTTGACTTCCAATCCATCATTTCACATGTTTCAGTGCCATATACATTTTTGTCTTCTTGAATCAGTATTGATTGGTGCTTTACTTCTAGGAATTTGTTCATTTTATCTAGCTTGCTTAATTTATTAGTAACACAATTGTTCCTATTCTATAACACTTTGTAGTGACAGTGTGGGAGGGTGCAGGTTCTGGAAATTAAATTCAGTTCCTTACATTTGCTAGGCAAACAGTCTTCCACTGAGCCGTACCCTCAACCCCTTGTGATTCTTTTTGATTTCTTTAAGGTCAGAAGTAATGTCCTATCTTTCGTTCCTGGTTTGAAAAAAAAAAATCACTTTTTTTCTCTGCTGGCTTTAGCTTAAGCAATGTTAATTTTGTTGATATTTTAAAATAACCTTGAAAAAAAAAGAAAAAGGGAGCTGAAAAAATGGCTCAGTGGTTAAGAGCAGTAGCTGATCTTGCAGAGGATCCCAACACCCACATCAGGCAGGTCACAACCATACCTGCACACACGGTGCACATACATATACTCAGGTGCATGTCACAATTGCACCTGCACACACACTCAAGCACACACAGAGAAATATATACCTAAATCTTTAAAAAAGAAAAGGAAGAGGAAAAGAAATTAGATTTTCAGCTAGTTGTGCTAGTGCATGTATGGTATCTCAGTAACCAAGATCACCAGCTCAGATCCACTGTGGGCTAAATTTAGATACTCTGTCTAGAAAGATAGTAAGAATAAAATAACCTATTTTGGTTTCTCCAATTTTTTTTTCCTTTTTATTGTTTTTCTTTGCTTTCTCTCAGTAGCCCTGCTCTAATTCCCACACATTTGACTCCTGTTTTCTCTCTCTTCCTAGGATATGAGTGGAATCATGAAGTGGTACGTATGGGTGATCACAAGGGGTGCTTTTGTGTCATACAGAAAAACCGTTAGAAATATTTAAATATTAGTGGGGGGAAAAAAATCTCTCAGACCAAGGAAGCTTGGATATCACATTATCTGGGACAGCTGGTCCCCAGTGAGGACTTGTTTGTCTCATCCCGACCACGAATGAACCTGAGCCAGCAGCTGAGAATATCATAGCCTAAGTTCGGAGTTAGTACCAAAAGGGGCATTTGAGATTTCACAGCAGGGAGTTTACACTTCAGTTCTGGATCTCTTACGTGACAGGTGGCTCCTACACACAAAGCCATAGGAAGTCGTAAAACAGGCCTAGGGAACAGATTTTTTACATTTACTTTGTTTATTTGAGGATAGAAATTTTCCACTGGATTTCTAAAAACAGACTCATAGGTCCCAGTAATTAATCTCTTTTGTTTGACATACTTTAAAGGCACATATGTAAAAGTTTAATCCTCCTGTCTATAGTTGGGAGCCTAAGATTATCAATTTCCTTTAAAAACACATGAAGTTCTAACTATGCTTATTTGGGGGGCTTGTCATTAGTTTTAGGGAATTGTTTGTGTTTTTTTTTGTTTTGTTTTGAGACAAGGTTTCATGAAGTCTAGGCTGGTCTTAAACTCAGGATATAGACGAGGCTGATCTTGACCTCCTGATTCTCCTGCCTCTGCCTGCTCAGTGCCACGATTGCAGGTATGAGCCACTGTGTCTGGCTACCATGTTCATTTTAACAGTCAGAACTTCTCTTTTGTGATGCGTTTTTAATTTTCTCCCAATAATCTGTTATCTCTACTGTGGGGTGCAACTGAAGTTCAGGCTTTGAGCCATTCACAAACTTACAGGCTGTCCATATCAAACTCCATATCACAGCCAGGATCTGTAGTTTTCTTGGGAACTAATATATCTGCCTCCTGCCCACAAGAAAACCCACTGAGATATAGTGAATCCTCCATAGCACATAACTTTTTTTTAGAGGTAGCAAAGTCTTTTCCTATGCATTTCACCAAACTTTGTTATCATTTACATAAGATATCCCAAGAAGTGTAAGAAATTTTATTTTAAGAAGAGGTAACCATGCTTTTGAGGCCTATAGATCTCCACAAGGTCATACACAGGGTAAGTAGGAACATACTATGTCTTGTGACTCAGAGTCAGGCTTCCTCAGCTCCCTCAGGCTCCCCAAGCATCAAGTCCATCAATGATGTGGGTGAACATAAAAGTGACAAATGTGGAGATTAAAACTTTTGGTTGTTCCTAGGAGTGAGATCTGGACACTGAAGAGACCAAAAACAGTTTCTAAGAAGCTGAAGACTCTCTTCTATGCTCCGGATCTGAGTGGCATGCTGCGAATGTTTAGAGGTGAGGAGAATCAGGGGCAGAAGTGCATATGGGATCCTTGTGCCTTCTGGGAGTAAATTGGTTAGCCAGTTTAAATGTGAGGATGGAAATGACCAGGGAGGCCAGAGAAGGGGCATTCTTTAATTAAAGGGCACAACTATATTTAAGGGAGAATGGTTAGGATATCTGGCTCATCCTCTGATTTACCAGTTTGTGACTTCACTGTACTTTCTTCTCTTCCCTCTGCTTTAAAGAAGAGAGAATTATCTGTGCTTCCAAATTTTTGCTTCTAATCAAAATCACTGAATGTTTTGTCATTTCAGAGCTAACCTATGTCCGGAGATACTGGGGTAAGAAGTTACAGATCTGCAAAGCACTGTTTTCTGATGACCATTCAGAAGTGTGTGGTTCGGTTAGGTCTTAGGGGCTTCATCTCATGTGTTGTATGCCTTGTTTATTTCCCTAAGACTTTGTGTACTGGTACATGCTCATAATTCCAGCACTTGGGAAACTGAGGCAAGAGAATGGCCTCAGGCCAACCTTGGCGACTTAGCAAAAAACAAACAAATAAACCCCAAACCAAACCACAACAACCAAGAAAAAACTGTCCCCAAATAACCACCACAACAAAACATTTCTGTATTTCTGAATTGTTTTACTCCCTCCTAAATCAATATAATTTTTGCCTCACATTTCCAGTGTCCCCTATTTACAAAGTCACCAGTCACCAGACACCAGCCCATTCTGTATGTCCCTCAACTGATCTTTTTTTTTTTTTTCTTTCCTACAGTGGACTTCACATTGAATTCAGAAAATCTAAACTTGAATCTTATCCTTTCAGAAGATCAGAGACAAGTGGTGTCCATGTCCATTTGGCCATTTAAGAGTTATAATAATGGTATCTTGGGCTCCCAGTGTTTCTCCTCGGGAAAGCATTACTGGGAAGTAGATGTATCTAAAAAGACTGCTTGGGTTTTGGGGGTATACTGTAGAAAACATTCTTTAAAGTTTCATGTCAAACGAGGCAAAGATCACTCAAACGTTTACTGTAGATATAGACCCCAGTATGGCTACTGGGTTATAGGGTTGCAGAATGGATCTGAGTATCGGGCTTTCGAAGATTCTTCCAACTCCAGTCCTAGAGTTTTGACCCCCTTTGTGGCAATCCCTCTCCATAGGGTTGGGGTTTTCCTCGATTATGAAGCAGGCATTGTGTCTTTTTTCAATGTCACAAACCACGGGTCACTCGTTTACAAGTTCTCTCAGTGCTGCTTTACTGAGCCTGCTCATCCTTATTTCAATCCCTGGAACTGTCCAGGCCCCCTGACCCTGTGTGTACCGAGCTCCTGAGTTTTCTCATTCTCATCAATTTCCTGTAGCCCTCAAGGTTCACCTGCAACTGAGCAGGCCTGCACACTTCAGACTTCACTTGAAAAATTTTACTCATGCTCGAGATGGATTGTATCTAACTTCAATCAAGAGACGCTTGCTCAGCCCTTCACTCCTTTTCTTATTCTCAGAGACAGCTCAGTCCAGCCTGATGATGGACACGTTCCTAGTTCTCCATGTTTCCTTCATCACTGAAGAAACATGACAAAGCCTGTAACTGCCCATCTCTGTGATTAAGACAATCCATAAGAATCAGCACCCTGATCACCACCAACAAAGCAAGGATCTTTGAGAATGTGTCATTTTGCTGAGGATACTCCAGGCTTGGCAGGGAGACAACATACATAACAGTGTCTAACCCAGACCTGGGATCATGTCTGGAACATATGAATTCAAATCCTGCTTCTTATAAACTATGTACTAAATCCAGAGGTTTTTGGTCCCCTAAAATACAAATTGGGATTTAAAACTGTACCCAATTTAAGATCATTATATAAAACTAATTTTCAGTAAATACAAAATGCAAACTTGTATCTTGTACATAATAAAAAATTATACTCATGATTACTGAAAATTATAAGCTGTGTCAATGTTTTATACAGCATTGTGTGTGTGTGTGTGTGTGTTTGTGTGTGTGTGTGTGCGTGCGCGCGCCCTGTAGAATACTAATTGTTTCTACTGAAGTTTCAGTTTTCAAGGCATATCTCTCATGTGGAGTTCAGAAGACAGCTTGTATGTCAGTTCTCGACACCCACTATGTGGGTTGCGACTGAACTCAGGCTGAGCAGCAAGAGCCTTTACCTGCTAAACCATTTCACCAGCCTTCTAATTTCATTTCATAAAGCTTTTTATATAGCCTCTGCTATTTACAAAAAAAAAAAAACCTCTTTTATTAGAACAGAGTTAAAAACTGCAGAAGTAGGGCTGGAGAGATGGCTCAACAGTTAAGAGCACTGGCTGCTCTTCCAGAGGACCTGGTTTTGATTTCCAGCGCCCACATGGCTGTTAACAACTGCCCATAACTCAGTTCTAAGGGATCTGATGCCCCCTTCTGACCTCTGAGGAATTTGCACAACTTGGGTGCACTCACACAAGCAGGCAAAACAATCGTACACCTAAAATAAAGATCAATCAATCAAAAAAAGCATATATCTATATGGAGCCATATCCAGGGAAAACTGCTGCAAGAGATGGTCTTCTGGGCTTGAGAACTAGACCTTGTGTGAAACTCAGTGTACTCTCCATACACTTTGCTTGCTTTTTAAGCAAACTTAAAATGAGTCATGGACTCGCTCAAGATAGCAAAGGCACCAACCTTTCTTAGCGAATTATGCTTTATAAATTAGGGGCACTATTCATGACAAGTTTTTCATAGGGCTCAGGTCAATTTTCAAAGCTGTAGATACAGATGATGTAATACCTTGATCTATTACAACGTGAACAAAAGTACATATGACGAGATAAAGTTGTGCACTCATACTTGACACACATGCACACACAGCACATGAGAATGTGCAAAACATTTTATATAAGTATATTTATGTAAGGTATCTTTACCCCAGTTACTCTTCAAAAATATAATGAGAACAGAACTCCTGCATCATGCAGTTTAAAAGAATAAATAACCCTTTAAGATAGTCCCTCCTGTCCATTGCTAGTCGGTTGAGGAAGCAGACTTAGATTTGGTCTGGAATTCTCCAGCCTAAGTGCCATCTCCAGTCATCACAGAGAACATGTGGCACAGATTCTTTGGGATGTGGTGGGAGACTGGGGAGATGTTGATCTGGAGAAGAAGACTGTGGCATCACCAAAATGTGGCGGGAAATAATCTGAGATGCTCAGTCCCATGTAACTCTTAAGAAAGATATAGTTACAGTCAAGTCCACCGCAGCCCAGGGTGTTTTTGCAGGTGACAAGACTGCAGTGTGTACTGTGCCTAGTGAAGACCCTGAACTTTCAAATCAGGTAGCATTTCATGACTATAGTAATGTTGCTACTGCTTTTAACTAAGCTAGCTAAACTTAACTGGATTTTGGTTTCTCAGCAATGAAAATGCTGATGTAATATGGAAACTGTAATAATTAAATCATATGTTTGCAGTAACTTCTTCATTTCCTACCACATATGCATGGACCCAAATGTACCTATGAAACTGAAATAACGTCAGAACTGGAGAGATAGCTAAGCAGTTAAGAAAGCTTGCTGTGCCAAGGATGGTGGTGCAGGCCTTTGGTCCCAGCACTTAGGAGGCAGAGGCAGGTAGAGCTCTGTGAGATCAAGGTCAGTCTGGTCCACATAGAATTTCAGGCCAGCTGGGGCTACATGAAGACCCTCTCTCAACAAACCCAATAAAGGAATAAATAAATGACTGACTAACTAACTAACTAACTAACTAAATAAATAAATAAATAAAAACAAAGAATGCTTACTGTTCTTGTAGAGTGTGGTCAAGAAACCCACAACCACCTGTAACTCCAGCTTCTAGGGGGATCCTCAACCCGCCTCTAGACTCCATGAGTGTCTGTACTCACATGCACAACTCCCTTCCTCCGCATACACATGCTCAAAAATAATTACAAAACGATCTTAAAAATAAATTGGAATAAAATTAAGAGCAATATGCCTTAGATGTTACCACTAAAGGATCACATATATTTAAAGTACTTCTTATATAATACATTTTTTGTTTGAATGGGTATATCACAGTGGTAGAGCCGTTGCCTAGCATGAAGGAGGCACTGAGTTTGATTCATAGCATTAAAAAGTTAGTTCTTCATGTGAAGATTTAAAGACAAACAAAATCCAGCTCAATCTCTGTAACAAACCTACAACATAAAAGTCTATTTGATTGTTTTCTCTCTTTCCATAATGATTTTTTTTTCAGCAAAATAGTTTTTGTTTCTATTAGTTCAGATAAGTCTTTATTTCTTTAGTTGCTGGCTCACAATATGACTTGCAGCCAGAGAAGGACCCAGACAGTCCCCAGATCATGACAGTTCAACCTAAGGCTTTTCATTCTACAATGGTGCAGAAGCACATTCAGGAAGCCACTACTTTCCCTTTGATTCAACATTCAATGAATGATGGGAGGCACTGAACACTCTACTACAACAGAGGATTTGTGTAACATGATTTGTCTAATTGTAGTGTTCTGAGCACAAAGATTTTTCTGGGATAAACTTTGAACCAGTAGAAAACATACAGTCAGTGTGTTTTTGATTTACTGTATTTTCTACTACAGTGGGTTTTTCATGTCATACTCCATCAAAGCCAAGGAGCATCTATCCACATGTACTTTCATGGGCTCCTTTAGCAAACTGTAGCTGTTTCTTTTCTCTCCAGCTTAAGGTATAATTGAAGAACAAAACTTGGATTTTTTTCAGTTGTGCAACTTGAGGATTTGATACACATCCAAATTTCAGTCAACATTCTAATCAACCAATCAACCTTACAGAATTTAATATAGACATGGCTTTCAGGGGAGTTTCAGTCTATAGTCCTCCCCACTTCATTGACCAAGCATCAAATTTTGAGCATGTAGAGGACAAATGTTATTTTATGGCCCAGGGCACTGGGAAGGCTCATTTCTAGAATCAGATAAAGATGAGATTGAGTAGGCAAGACAGTAGTCTTCCAGAGAGAAAGAGAGAGAGTTAGCAAAGCCTTTAAAGAAGAAATCCCTGGATCATATTAATGTTGTCAGCCATCATGATCTGGTTCTTCTTTGTTTTTCTTTTTTCTTCTCTCTAACTCTGACATAGTATTTACATGGGTGACACAAATTATATTAGTAAATTGTCATGCCATGTTCATGCTTTTGCTGAGAGGTAACTCTGGGAACAAGATGGGTTTCCTGGTCTCAGAAGCAAGGATGTTTAGCTCATGTCCTCTGAGCTAGCCCCATGGCACTGTGTCAAGGAGCAAAGAGAACAGCAAACGGCCTGGAACTCCCAGTCTTCAGTGGGGAACTCCAGTTGGACTGTTTTAGCTGGGCTTTCCCTAGTCACCCCTTCTGGCTGTCCTAAGTGTCTGATTTGATACTCTATCTGAAGCTCTGATAAATTTATCAGCTGCTTGCTGCTTGTTCTTGCACTTGGCTTGCTACATACACAATAAAGTCACTTGTTCAAAACCAAAAAGCCTGGCTATCATAGATTGCTCTCTAGACAGAACAACCTGTGACATATAATAGGAATATTATCTATAAAGGTAAAATCCTCAAGAGTGAAGGCTTACAGAGACAAAAGCAGCAGATGAGGGATACTGGCATCTTAACCAGAACAGACAAACGAAAAAGTCCTTTGCATGGGCCATCATAAGCATTAACCAAGCTGACTGCCCCCAGCCCTGTGGCTATAGTCATTTGTACTCAGTGAAATATTTTATTTACTATTTGTAGTATTTTATTTGTCTTTGCCATTGTCAGTTGTTTAGTTGGGTTTTATGTATTTTTTATTGACGTTTTGTGCATTTCGTAAAAAACTTAATTATCTTTATACCTCCCCACCCCACTGGATTTCATAATTCTGTCTCTCTTTTTCTGGCATCTTTAGGAATAGGCACTCAGAATTTACACATTAAGAAGTTTATAATAATCAGGAGTGCACACTAAGAACAAGGCAGAGTGAGATATTAATGATGAGGCAGGAGACAAATGCCAGGAACCAAATAACAGCTTGATACATCCTCACAGCTTGCAAAAACATCCTGTGGAGATAGCCTGAGTAGGCTAAGAGGAAATAACTCCTGGAGAGACTAAGTAACTACAGAAAACATACTGTCCATTAGTCCTGAATAAGAGCAATCCTGTAATCAAAAGGATATATTGTAAAAGAATAAGGTTAGAGAGAAAAAAACTTTGTACTTTCCTGTGAGTACCTTCCTATAAATGTGCAAAACATCTTGTAAATTGTATCCTTCCTACGAATGTGCAAAAAACATCTTGTGAAAAACATCTTGTGACTCTGACCCCCCAATTTCCTCTGTAAACAAAATTCCACTGCAATGCCTCTGTATAAAAGGAATGCTACTGCCCAATAAAATGGCTAGGCTTGATCAGACTGGTTGGCTTGCTGGTCCTTCTCAGGCCTCCAGCCCCTACTCTTTTTCAGGTACCTGAGTTCGTGCTCCCGTTACTGCCCCACTGGCCAGGGCAGACAAAGACCATATGCTAGTGAATTAGTGAAAGCTCTGACCAAATGCTCTGAAAACAAACGAAGGATATCCAACAGCTACCTTAGAGTAAAACAACAGACCATAAACCAGCCCAGATGCCTGAGCCCAGGAAAGCTCACCAACATGTATCCAAGGAGACAACGTGGATGGCTGTGGGCAAAGTGTCTAACTGGGCGATGGGATGAATACAAGTGACTTCTCTGGTCAAAGCAGGTTATCCCTGGGGCCCATATTCTGGCGTCAAAACTGTCCATACAAAGTACAGCAAAGAAGACTGTCCTTTGAGGATCCTGTAGCCATCACTGTGTGACTTACTCCTTGCAAATCTCTGAGAAGCCACACCCATGCTCTTGTGTGTGCCTCTCTTCTGAGGACCTCTCTTTTTCTTAACCCTGATGCCTAAGCCTAAATTAAAATACCTTCATTAAACCCCAACTCTCACAAAAATTGAAATAACAGCCAGGGATAGGACAGATAGCTCAACAGTCAAGAGCACTTGCTGCTCTTACAGAGGACTCAGGTCTAGTACCCAACACTTATATAGTGGCTTATCTGTAACTCCAGTTCCAGGGGATCCAATGCCAATTTCTGGTCCCTTTGGGCACTGCACACATGTGGTTTACATACATACATGTAGGCAAAACACTCATAAAATAAAAATAAGAAGCTTATTAAGAGCGAGATTGTAGAATTCATGACTCAGTATCACAAGGAAGTAAATTTCTCTTGTTTAAATTACCTGCTGTATAGTATCTTATTATATTTTAGTGTCATGGCCTTAGCAGACTAGTACATTAATGGTAGGTTAATGAAGAACTTGAGAAATTCTAAGGCCAAGCGTTGTGGAAAACACGTATGATGTGACTAAACCGCCTACTTCCACCCTAACTTCAGAACTGCTGGAGAAACATCGGAAATTGCAGTGTTCAAACACATGGGCTTCTCAGGAAGCCATGCCTGGCCACTCCCTGCTCACAATTCCCCTCCTGTCTCAGTGAAGAACACTTTGTCCTTCATGTCTGTGATCTACTCCCACCTCAGCGGAAAGGCTGAAGCAACTAGAGAAACACAGCACTTGCCACGCTACTCAAGAAATTCTCCAAATATGTGATTTCTTTTTTTGAGGGTTTCATACATGAAGACTGTATTTACATCATTCCACGCCCCTTTCCCTGTCCCAGATCTTCTCATGTCCCCCATACTCCCTCTCAATTTTTAACCTTTTGTTATTTTTCAGTGTGTGTGTATAGGTCCACTAAATGGATCCACTGAGGTCATTTAATGTTGCTCCTATGTACATGTATTTGGGACTGACAATTTGGAATTTCATAATCTAGCAGGGAGCCCCTCCCTGGAGGAAATTGATCCCCCCCTCTCTCAGTAGCCACTGATTGACTCTAACTCTTCACCTACATAGATGTGAAACCTTGAGAACTTTCTCCCATCCACATTGGCATGCCAAATGGTGTTATCATTATGTAGGTCTTGTTTAGGAAACTGTACTGTGGAAATTAAATGGGTGGAACTTTCCTGTCATTTCTAGAAGACATTACCTCGAAGCGGGCTTCCGGGTCCTCTGACTCCTACAGTCATGCACCTCCCGCCTCCTCTTCCACTATGTGCTGACTCTTAGATGTAGGGCTTACATTATAGATATATCAGTTGGGGCTGAGCAGCCCATGGACAAGTACTGTCTGGATTTTGACCAGCTGTGGAACTCTGTAATAGTCTCTGTTTTGCAAAAAGAAGCTTCTTTGATGAGTGGTGAGAATTACACTGTATCTAAGGATTCAGAGCTACAATCAGTTAGCACACTAGCCCAGCCTGGTGTGGCAGCCAGAACCTTGACCATCCAGGCACCATCGCCACTCTCCAACCGTGTTTGATTTTAACTGTACCTGTGAGCACAATGAACATAATGCATATTTAAATTTGTCTCTGAGGAAAGGATTTCCCACAAAACAGAATTACTGAAGAAATATTAAAACTAAAAGAATAGAGCACTATGAAGAACGCTAAAAATTTTTTATTTATATTTACTTTTTATTGTTGTTATTTTATTCATTGCCTGTATGTAAGTGCACTCATGTCATGCAATGTCTAGACAGGCCAGAAGAAGGTGTTGGATCTCTTGGAATTAGTGTTATGGACAGTTGTTAGCTGCTATGTGGGTGCTGGAAAACAGTACCTGGGTCCTTTGCAACAGCAGCCAGTGCTCCTAACTGCTGAGTCATCTCTCCAGCCCCAAGAACATTTTCTTTTTAAAACTAAACAGATATAATGAATCACAATTTTAAAAAACCTGTTTTTTATAATTTACTTTATTTCTTAAAGCAAAGTGGAATAAAGGTTTTGAGGTAAATAGATGTACAGTCTTCTTTAAAACAAACAAACTAAGGTCTTACTCTGCAGCCAAGGCTGGCCTCAGAGGCAAAGCAATCCTCTTCCCTCAATCTTCCCTCGGCCTCCAGAGAGCTGGGATTGCAGGCAGGAGCTATTGTGGTTTGATGAGAGATGGCCTCCATAGGTTCAGTTATTTGAACAACTGGTCCCAGTTGGTAGTGCTGTTTTGGGAAGTTCAGGAGGTGCAGCTTTGCTGGAGGAAGTACGTCACTGAGGGCAGGCTTAGGGAGCTTATGGCTTCACCTCACATTCAGTTCACTCTCTCTGCTTCCTGTTTACAGTTGAAGACCTAAGCTCTCAATCTCTGGCTTCTGCCACTGGATTTGCCTCTTGCTGCCAATACCTCACCGTGATTAACTTTTATCCCTCCAGAGCCCTAAGCCAAAATACACTCCTCCCTTAAGCTGTTCTTGGGTCACAGTGCTTTATCACAACAACAAAAAGAAGGGGATACCACTGCTGTGCCACGCTCTGATCAGCAAACTCAATCATCACTTATTTTAGTCACAGTGATGAGGATCTAAAAATTGTTACATATTATACTGGAGCACAACTTGCAAACCAGAAATAGTACAGCTTTCCAATAATATTTCCGTTTTTAAATTTGCAACATAACATAAATTTATTAGTATTGTCACTATTAATTATTATCTGAATACCACAGAATTTTGTTACTTGAAAAGCACCATATATGGCAACATAAAAATAACCACTTACTGTGAAAAAGAAAAACTATATACAGATATACATGGCAAAATGGGCTGGTCTTGATAGCCGTTTTCTAGGGTCTAATGTTAAGACTTAAAGTTAAGCCACCTTTCCACTGTTTCATGGGACACCAATACAGTATATATCTCTTAGTAGTTAACAGATCAAACAAGGATTGAGACAAGTCAGTGAGTACTTTATATTTAGTGAGTTTCCTTTCTTTTTAAAAATTATATTATTCATTTTGCATTTGTGGATGTGTCTGTGCCTGTGCCTCCCACAGTATGTGTGTGGAGATCAGAGGACAACACAAAAGAGTCAGCTCTCTCCTACCATGTGGGCCTAGGAGATTGAACTGTGGTCCTCAGATCTGACACCACAGGCTTTCATCCTCTCAGTCATTTTGTGGACCCTGAATTAGTTTTCTTACACTGTCCAGAGGTACAGGTGCAGTATTTACACCCAAAATGTAAGAAAATAAGCACAGCCATTTAAGTATGGTTTTCAAGGTTACACTGTTGATGTGTGGAGAGGCAGGATTTGAACTTAGATACTTAACCATACCATCTGTGAGATTTTCCCCTTAATTCTTTAATGAAGGATCATGGCTAAACTGATGTACTAGTCAAGGTTCGTTCAATAGCCAAAGACCTGTATATGTAATTTTTAAAAGGAATGGAAAAATTGTTGAAAAACATCCCTTAATCTTTTGTCAGTGGCAAAAAGAAAGGGCCATAGAGACACAGCAGAGGAGAGGCAAGTGCAGTGGTACAGAACCTCCTCAGCATGCAGAGAGCTCGGATTCCACCTACAGGACGGAGGAGGGAGGAGAGGAGGAGGAAGACGAGGAGGAGGAGGAGGAGAAAGTGGAGGAGAAGGACAGGAGGAGGAGGTGGTGGAAGAGGAGGAGGAGGAAGAGGAGGAGGAGGAGGAGGAGGAGGAGGAGGAGGAAGAGGTGGTGGAGGAGGAGGAGGTGGAGGAGGGGAAGTGGAAGAGGAAGAGAAGGAGGTTTGGCAGTGGTATTACTTCAGTTTACCAGGAATCGGTAATTTCCATTGGTGTACGGGAAATGATAAATTACTATTCTCTCATAAACAAGGAAGGGGTTGAGAAGAATATGGTCAAGGGAATTCACACATCCTAATTCCTATTCACAAGTGACAGATGCTCAGATGGAAAGACTAGAGACAGCAAAGAAAAAGCAAGGACAAATCTCAGTATCATGAGCTCAGGTACATGAGACATTTCACAGAAATAGGTGAAGATTTAAGAGTCTGGCCAACAAACTTTCATTGGCTGTGGACATCCCATAAGATTAAAATATGGGAAAACTCTTTTAGGAAAGGAACAGGCAGAGAATCTGTAGATAAGAACCCCATTGTTGGAAACATCATAAAATGAGACAGTGCGAGCTTCATAGTCTAAGAAAACGCCAACACGAATGAGAGGATTGGTCAGAAGGAGGCTGAAGAGTCGGGGAGTGTAGGTGGCTGAATTCTCATCAAAAGCACTGTATGTGGACCCATTCATCAGTCCTATAACCCAGTAGCCACATTTAGGCTGATAATTTGTACATTTATAATTATATTCATAATTACAGCTGTATGTGTGGAACGTGTTATCCTTTGCATTAAAAGCAGGTCTGGTGCGTGTGCCATCATTTAACCCTAGGAGCCAGGCTGATTTTCTAGATACATCTACCTCCCAGTAATATTTCCCTGATACGATGGCTGGATGACCCAGGATGCCATCATGATAGCCCTGATCCTGGAATGCAAAATTTCTTCTCCGATGATACGTTATTTGTCTCTGATCTTCAGAAACTGCAATGCTTGTGTCGTTGCTTTGAGTCAGTGTCACCCGAACTGTGGAAAAATTACAGTTTAAGTGTCACATGAAGACAGGATACAGCCTTATCTGTGATGTTATAAGCACAACCCTAAGAAGATCGTGAGAAGAAGTGCTAGGAAACCTGTTCAGAGGTAGAGGCAGAACACTGCAGAAACATACTATGACTTAAAACACGAGCCCTAATAGAAAAAGAAGTCGCAGAGACTGAGAAGAGGGCGGCCCGAGACACTGCGGCTTCTCCTTACCCCAGTAGCGCTGGACTTCTGTTAGTGCTGAAACGATGAAAAGTCACAACGTTAAATGCAAGTAAAAGAACACTCTATAATCCACTTCTTATTCTACGAGGGGAAAAAAAAATAAGGAATGGGGAAGTGAACTCATAGAATAGGGGTGAACGGCCACTTCCCACTGAGTGTGATCACATCGCTGGCACACAATATGTACCTCCTTGTCCCTCAGTCCACATCTAGAAACAATGCTATTTTCTAGTTTAGCCCCTACGGCCCCTAGAATCCCACAGCCACACCACTTAACTAGTTCTCCTCACCTTGAAACGCCTGTAGCACCTTTCTCAGATCAGGAGCTCGGAACACTCTTCTTTGTCCTTTGGGAATAGTTTCTGGCTTCCCTAGCTTCAGGCTCTCATGCCTAGGGATGAAAAAATTAACCTTCATACCTCAGCCCTTGTGACGCTTAACCACACCTTGGCTTTCTGTCATTTCAATGCACAGACACATCTGACCTCTCAGGAGGCTGACAACGAAAAGCAAGGGTGGACACTAACTCTGAAGACATGAGAAATACACTCATGTTCCCCTTTCTGCTCTCTGTGTGATGAAGGGAAGGCCTTAACCTCTCAGAAGCACAGTCCCTCCCGTCTAAAATCCAACAGGTAGCCACTACCTCTCTATCTCCTAGAACTAGTGAGAAATAATGAAACAACGAATTTTAAAACAGCACAAAACTACATTACCTACAAGAAAAAAAATTAATGTGTGGAAAAGTCATTTCCATGAATGTGGGCTCCTGAAAAGTGTTCAAAACTCGGTGCAGAATCTGCTCCTAGGTGATCAAGGCATCTCAAGTGCAGGAAACCCATCAGAGAAGCCCAAGGTCATCAAGGCTTTTGCCAATAGGGAGATACTCAGCTAGCATCTGAGATTTCAAGATTTCTTGGGAAAAGGACAAATATTTGGAAATGAAAGAGAACTACCAAATACTACTGGGGTCAACACATGTCATGGAAAAGTCTGAAGTGGCCAGGTGGGTATGAGATTTTAGACACAAGGATGTCCTCTTCATAATATCTTCTAAAGTAAGTGACCAAGATAAAGCAGTTGCTGGCAGCTCAGGCAAAATACTGTGCCCAGAAATTCAAGTCTTTTTTGAAAATCTGAATACATCCACAAAGAATGTGCTGATCTATACTCAGGAGAAAAATGGATACGAATTTTCACAATGGACAGTTCTGTGTACTTAGTACACATAGAAGATCTACCCCACCTACAATGAACAAAGAAGCCATTAAATCCAGAACCAGAGCTAACTATGGGCACATAAGGTCAACAGAATGCTGGAACTGCAAGAGGTCTGACAGCACCTGCACCTGCCTAACACTCGTCTTACTCCTGAGCTACACTAAATTCCCCACAAGTGATTACTACCCTATAAACCAATCTATTCATAACAATTACCAAACACTGAAAGCCTAATGTTGAAGATCAGACTTCCTACATCTAAACCCCTCCAACCTGAAGGTATTTATTTAGGTAGTTAATTCGCACTACACACAAGGACCATCGCTGTTATGGTGGCATCCCACACATACCTTTCTAGTAGGTCATTCACATCCTAGGGAGAGAGATGAAAACATGAGTTAATAATAGGCTCTCCTCACTTGCAAAGCTCCATCACATTCTCACTAGCCCCTATAATGCTAGACATAGAGATGACTCCAGCATCAACGACAAAAGAAGACAAGACTCAAGCCAGTCACTAATGGCTCTGTAAGAGGAGTTCTAAATATCATGCATGGCTCTTTAACAGATGTGTAAACTGACAGACCATTATTGCCACATATTACCAAGCTTTGGAGAATCAAAGATTAATAAATAATACACCAGATCTTGCATAACTTTTGCTGACAGTGCTACGAAACAAGTGCCTCTTCTCATTCTACCTGTTAGCTAAGACTGACTTCATCCAGGCCCCTAAACTCAAGTCACATGTATATGAAGCTGATTTCCAAATTTACTTGGATATGAAGTAGTGCAGAGCCAAGAGAACTCGATCGTCATCACCAGGAAGAAGACAGGAGCACAGAAGAGAAGGAAATAGTTTCCATGGATCCTAAATCTCATGTGCTGGAACTTCCTTCAGACTCACCTGCAGCATCTCTGTAGTTGACGCCTCCAACACACGTTCAAGGTCTGAGATGAGATTTCTTACCACCTTCTTCTGTCTGACCAGCTTATTTTCAGACTTTGACAGGCTGTTCAAAATGTCTTCCTCTTCTTGCGTCAGCTTCTGCATCTCCTTCTGCTCCTGAGAGTCCAGGATGTCTCTCAGCTGTTTAAACTCTTTCTGAACATTCTGCACATCACTCTGTATTTGGTTCTTTAGGGGTAAGAAAAGACAGAGGGAGTGAGTCTTAGAGATGGGGGTGACAGAATTAGGGAGTTCTCACAGGGACTGCAGATGAAAAGGGGGAGCACTCGGGAAGCACGTGTTTCCTTTTAGTTTCTGTTCATGACATTCCAAAACAAAGACCTGAAGACAGCTCTCCCAAGGCTGCCTGAGCCAACATGGGATCCTTGGGTGTGTCTCAGGCTCACATCACTCCTCGTTCCACTTCTGAACCACCTGCTAGAAACTGATCCATGCGAACAGAACCTGGACTCACTCTCATCACCACAGGACTGAGACCCAAGACTCACTACCATTCTCAGTAGAGCCCTTCCTTGTATCCCGCTCCTCAAACATCTGGGACGCTTTAGGGTATACTCAGTCTCCAGTTCTCAAGGGAACAGATGGAGAGGACTAGTCAATGCTTCTTGGCCTTAACTGCTACCAGGGACTAAAGAGGGAGAGTTCTGCCCAGAGATCTGCCTGACTCCCTTAGGAAATGTCTGCCTTGCCTGCCAGAAAGTTCTGTCTTTTTGGAGGTCATCTTCCCAGTTCTTAAACTGTTCCTCATCCGTCATCAGTTTCTTCAGAGCTGCCTGGAGCTTGTCCTGTGAGAAAGGAATTGCACCACAGTCAAGTTGCAAGCTCTGCTGGGACTGTTACTTCTACACCAAAGGCAAAATATTCTTCTAGAAAGGCAGGAAGCCTAAGATTTTCACCTTTAAATACATATGATTTATGTATATACACTACATAAATTTTAAGTATATAACTCAGTTCTTATACACATATAAACAACATACAGATCAAGACATATAAAGTTCCCTTAGACAACAGACCCAACTAATTCAGCCCTGCTCCATTGATTCCAGAATAAGAGAACTGATAGTTTTGTTAGTTTTTCTCTTCTTTTAAATAATTTAATGAATACTTCAGGCCCAGTCATTTTAGTCTGAATGCTTTTGTCCCATATCACATGCATGACATGGGCCCACATTATCTGTGGCACCTGCACATTCTATTTCGCTGCTGTATGACATTTACTTACTAACCCCATTGCTAATGGTCACTTAAGAGCTTTTTAGTTTTTAAGCATTAAGAATAAACTTGATATAAACATTAAAAGAAAAAAGGATTGGGGCTATGTATCAGTGATGGGGCATTTGCCCATGTGCATGAAATCCTCGTTTCAATCCTTAAGTAAAGAAATATGGACATAGATATGGACAAAATCAAGATTGGTCTCAAAGGACAAAAACAGCGTGTTTTTTCTTAAAAGAAAGGGCTGGGCTACACGGCAAGGCTGTCCTAGAATTTCTGATTCTTCCATAGGAATGCTATGATTAAAAGCCTGTGACTCTGTACCTAAAGTGATACTTTTTATACTAATCGAAGACTTGATTTTGCATCAAGGAAAGAGCTTACATCTCAAACCATCTCCTTTACTATCATACCAAAGGACTACTCAGAGTCTTTCATAGACATCAAATCTCAGCATCACAAAGATATCAACAAAAGTAGTTGCTGTTGGCCTTCAGTTTTTATTCTAGTGTACTCTCTTATAATTTACTGGAGTGTACATGCATGTCCTCAGGCCTCAGAAGGCAGCAAAGGGTAAGATGATATCACGAGGCCTCAGGAGGGCAAAGCAATTGAACTAATCTCATAAAGTGCAGATTTCCCATCAAGTGCTATTTTCTACTCTGTTTTCCCCCAGCTTCCCATCTGTTACCTCATACTCCTGGGCCACCTCTTCTAAGAGTAATGTTTTGTGACCACGGTGCTCCTGAGATCGCTCACAAAGCCAACAAATGACCTTCCTGTCCTTCTCACAGAAGAGCTGGAGCTTCTCTCCATGGCGTGCACAGTTATACACTGTCTGCTCCTCTGCTGGGCACAGCTTGATCCCACTGAGCCTCTCCACGATGTTGGCCACATGCCGATTAGGCCGCAGATTCTCAAACCGGTAACTGACTCTGCACACGGGGCAGCTGCCCTTCCCCTCTTGGTCTCTGCTGGACTCATAGTTCAGTATGATACAAGCCTGGCAGAAGGTGTGGCCACAGTCTCCGCTCACAGGTTCCTTCAGGAGCTCCAGGCAGATGGGGCAGGTCACCTCCTCCTGAATATTGGCCAGGATAGCTGAAGCCATAGATGCTGCTTGCTGCTCCTGTCTGTCCCGACAGCAGGCTCCTCCTGCTCAGATGTCTGCACGATTGGGAAGACAAAAAGGGAAGAAGTCAAAGGCGGGAAGGAAGCAGCGACTATGCAGAAAGCAAGGATGGGCCAAGAGCAGAGCAGTGAAGACAAAGAAGAAAAGGGAAAGGAATGGGAAGTTTAGTGACCGGGCAGCAGAGCTTTTCATAGTATCAGGTACTTCGGGCTCAGGTCACAGCAGAGGGCCAATTTCAAATACACAGTGACTCTTCTTTCTTCTTTTACTGAAGAAGAGGTGACGTGAAAAGGTTTTCTACCAAATTCTTTAGGTGATCTATCATCTACACTGGGCCTTCCTTCTCCAGGGGAGAGGGAAAAAATTCTTTATTGTTAAAAGCATAAAGCAATTTCCAGATGCTGTATTTGTTCATTTCCAGGTCACTGACTCCACAGATACTCTGAGCATATGTGGCCTGTAACACAGCATTGCTGAGGTTGTCGATAGGCTAATCCAGGCATGACCTTACAAGGGACGTGTACTGGATTTCACACTGTGGGGAAAATAAATAACAAGTCCCCCAACCCCTTAACCACTGAAGATGCTCACAAACCACACTGCTCCTGCTGCTGCCATACAACCCTACAGTTCAGGCCACTACAACACCTTCAGGCTTTGCCAATACCGATCCCAGCTGACAAAGCTGCATGAAGACTATGCCACTGTGCCTACCAGGAACCAGAGCCACCGCGCATGATCAAGTGACATCCTTCCATCCAGCGCATAAGTCTTTCCCCAGAGATGGGACTACTCCACAGATATATAGACATTAACATAGGGACACAAAAGCCACAGAAAAGCAAGAAACATGCTCCTATTATAGAAGGACTATCAAAATTCTCTAGTAACTGACTCTAAAGAAATACAATCTATAAAATAACAATGAAAAACTCATAGAAACCATAAAAAAGTATTATACCAAAGACACAGGGCATGGGAATGAACAAGAACTACAGATTTATGGGACAGCTTTCAAAAAAACCTCTGAACATATTATAGGTATTCTGGAAAGTGACGAGACAGAGAAAGAAACAGCTGAGCTTGAACAACACCAGCCCTGCACAGCACATTCCCTCCAGAGGCAGCAGAATCCTCATCTTTTCAAGTACACAGGGAACATTTTTCAGGAAAGGTCACCTTTAAGGTCACAAAAAGAGTTCTAATAAATTTAAGAATACTAACTAGGCATGTGGCACATGCCTTTAATCCTAGCATTCTGGAGGCAGAGGCAGGTAGATCTCTATAAGTTCCAGGCCAGCCTGATCTACATAGCAAGGTCAAGTCCAGCCAGGCCTACATAGTGAGAACCTGCCTCAAAAATTTAATTATTAATTAATTAAAGATTAAAATGATATAGTGTACCTTTTCTAATCAGAATGCTATGTTATAAGAAATCACTGATGGAAGGATTTGGGCAAAACTTGCAAAAACATGGAAATTCTACAACAATGTCCTGATTTTAAAAAGAAAATCAAAGGGGAGAGTTTAAAAATACAAAATGGAAATGGGAATATACATGCCAAGGCACAAAGCACCCCAGATAGTCTAAGAGAGAAGTGTGTAACAATAAACTCTCCAGTGGTACCTACTGCCCAGCCTGATGTCTGAGGTGAGTTTGATTCCTGGGGCCATGTGGTGGAGGGAGAGAATCAACTGCCACACACTGTCCTCTGAGCTCCACACTGTGCCATGGCATACATGTGCCCACAAACATATACACTCACATACATAATAAATAAATAATGTATTATAAACATTTAAATAGACAAACTATCTTTTTTCAGTCTTTTTGAGATAGGGTCTCCCTATAGCCCCAGTTGGCTTGGAACCCTCTATGTAGACCAGGGTTGGCCTTAATCTCAGACACTCACCTGCCTCTGCCTCCACTAAATGGTGTGAGCCTCTACATCCAGCTGGTTTTTAAAATTATTTTTAAAAGATTTATTTTTAATTATGTGTGCATTTAATTATGTGTGCACTCACCGAGGCCAGAGGTGGAAAATCCCTTAGAGCTGAAGTTGTAGGTTACTGTGAGCCACCCAGTGGGGTTGCTGGGAGCCTAACTTGGGTCCTCTGCAGAGCAGAGGGGTTATTACCCACCGAGTCATCTGTCCAGCCCCCATTTTTAATTACTTTGACTACTTTCTTTTTGATACTGTTTTTTTCAGCTTTCCATTTCATCCTACTTTATATTTGGCGAATTCAGTCAACAAGAAATTTATCTATACTGGTGACAGCAATAAGAGTGTTTGCTGCTTTTGCAGAGACCCAGGTTCAGTTCCCAGCATCCATATATCAACTCCATAGCTTTCTGTAACTTCAGTTCCAGGGAATCCAATGTACTCTTCTGGCTCTGTGAGCACCAGGGCCAGCTGGAGCAACAGGGACACCCTGTCTCAAAACATAAAATAATTAAAAAACCTTCCAAAACGGAATCTACCAAAGATATAAATGATAATATCAATCTTTCTTAAACTCTTCCAAAAATATTACCAGAACAAAGCATATTATTCCAAAGCACATTTTATTAGTCAAAGTCCAAGTCCATCACTGACTTATGACATGGGTGGAGAACAGGGAACATATGTGCTCGTGAACATTTTCAAAATCAACTTTGACACAGGGAGGTTTGGTGGATGCCTTCCTAGAGCCTCAATTACTGATTGTCATGGGTTATGCTGTAATTTCCTGCTCTAAGTCCCTTCTCTCAAGGCTCTCAAGATCTATCATACTATCTTTTGGATCATTAAATCAACCAAATAACTCATTTTGTTTGTTAAAAGGCTGCAAGGGGTTGAGGTGGTGGCGTGCACTTGTAGTCCTGGTCACTTGGGAACCTGACTCAGCTGTTGGGGACCAGCTTGGGCAACGTAAGAGCATCACGCTTCAAAGAACGGTCAGCAAAGCCATCACTTTGCTATGCAGTCCTCTAGTGCTCTCAAAGTCATTCTCTGCTGGGGATTCAACCCACGGCTCAGAAAGTCACCAGAAGGGGGACCTCCACTAACTCTGAAACCATAAATTGAGCCTTGCTTTCAGACAAGCTGGTCTGGGATCCCATAAATTCCAACCATAAGGTTCTACAAACAAGCCCTCCCAAGACCCTTATCTATGGGAAAGAATTCAGACCTAGAAAATCTGCTTCCCAACCCCCAAGGCTCTGTAACTATATGTACTTAAGCTCCTCTAGCAGTTTGGCCCTTGTGGCTACTGTAGACTCCCCCTGGTCTGTAGTCACCCGTCATGGGCTACTGAAGGCAGATAGGGATTTTATGAGGTTGGTTGCTTTTCTTTCCTAGCTGGTACTCTTTCAACTTCTAATCCTAACATTTAAGTGGGTGAGTTAAAATTCCTAATATCACCTGTGATCAACTGTGGCTTTGCTACAGCCTAAATTTTTTTTTTTTTTTTTTTTGTATTTTGACATGGGGTATCATAATGTTGCCCAGATAGGCCTTGAACTTGTGAACCTCCTGTTTCAGCATCCTGGGTAGCTAGAATTTCATCCCTGGGCTGAGCTCAGAGCAGATATGGCCCAAGGGGAAGGAATTAAAATTAATTCCCTGTATGACTTGGGGCTGTGGAATAGGCTCAGTAATTAGAGAACAGTGTCAGGAGAAAGCGCTGGCTATTTCACAAACAGGTTTTATACAGTTGGGCCATCCTGTCGGGGGATCAGATTATCTGTCCCAGAAGACAGGATTCTAAATTAGACTAGGAAGGAATAGGAATGACTTGTTCTGGAGAAATAACTGGGACTCTATTTTTAAATCCTTCCACTTTCAGGGCCGCCCCTCACCCAACCTCTTCCCAGAGAACGCAGCAGCAAGCCGGAAGGCCCTCCCCCACCTCCTTCCTTTGCCAGATACAAATTAAACTTACACATGCAAAAACGAAGTTCTCCTCTAAAAATCTTGCCAAACTGCTCCCTGCAAATTGCTCCACACACGTTCAGACACCAAGAGAGAAGCAGTAAACCCACGAGAATCAGGTGGAGCGGACTAGCTTCCACGCCTGAATCTAAGGCGTTCCCGCGCAGAGCCAGCCCAGGAACGAGCCAAAGGCTGCAGAAGCGAAAGCGAAACTGCAGTTCGGGTGCTTCCACGCAGGCGCGTCTGAAGTTCCCCCTGGCGGCGGCCGCCTTGGGTCAGCTCTGTCTTTCTCTGGAGAGAGGGCACCAGAAAGACTCTCTACCCTTCCACCTTTCTAAAGGTGTGGGCGTCCTGTTCAGCCACTTCTTCCGGTTCGTTTCCCGTTCACCCGGCAAAGCCCTGACCCATGGGGAAAGGCGCCCTAGTGAAGAGTCTCCCCGTGCCCCCCTGGATCCCCATTTCCGGGCTGGATCTTGCCCTGCGCGGCGGGTAGGGCCCGAAGGGAAGGAAAAGGAAACTAAGTGTTAGAGAGAATTGTAATAGTCCCCTGTAGCCGGCCTGCAGCTCTCTCGGGAGAACACAAAAGCTGCGGAGCAGAGCAGACCCCATGCAGTCATACAGTCAGGATTTCCCACTCAGCCTGCACAGGATGCTTCTGGAGAAAAACACTGATATACTATATGACTCCATTGACAGCAAACGAGTAAGCTATACAAACTCTCCACCAGTCCGTTGCTGTCTTCCGGTATGACTGTAAGATGTGACTGAAACCCCCATCGGTTTCAAACTCAGGAAGATGGAAGGAAACCTGGAGCTAGAGTTTACGAAACATGCATGTAAAGACTGACTTTTACAACTTTTTCTCAGAAATCCAGGCCCTGCAAATAGCTACAGATAGCACAGATAAGACTCCAGACCCCAAATTCACAAAGGACACCGACCGGGCTTCCTTAATAGATAAGGTTCCAGACAAAAAATTCACAAACAGCTGTAAAAAAGGATTACTTCCTGGCCAGAAGCTTGCCTTAAACATCAGTCAGATGTCATGGCAATCCCAACCCCCCCCCCCTAAAAGAAAGAAAAAAACTCCTGCTAAACTTTTTTCTTTTTCCATTTCTTCTTTCCCTTCTTCTTTTGGTGTGTCTGTGGGGAGGAGAGGTTCTAGAGATCACACCCAGGGTCACGTGCACACTAAGGAGGCTATCCTGAGCCTCTTCCTTCACCTCTGCCCATCTCTATAACATCATTCTTCAATGATACATATTGTGTAAAGTTCTTCAACACCTTTCTTTTATTATTGAAAATTATGTGTGGGAGTCTCTGGATTTGAATCAGACAGGAGCAGTTGGTCAGTTTACTGGGATGTTTCTTCATCAAGGAACTAAGGAGAAAATACAAAAAAATGATACTGATAAAGAATACAGACTGAGTCCATAATTTCTAGGTTCAAATTCTGTCACCTATCAACACTGTAACGTTGAATAGGATCCTTAGGTGTCTGTGCTTATTTTCTTAGAATTTTGGCATAAATATTGCACCTATAACTCAAGTAAGTTTAACAAAATAAATACACTGACTATAGAGCATCTACTGAAATGTCTCACTAAGCATTTGTCCTGTGAATTACTGATAAATATGCTTTGTATTTGATGTCCCATGTAACTATGGGCAAATAATCTCCTAGAGTTCACTTCCTGAAGTCTAGAGAATAGCTATCTAGACTAATCTAGTCTTGTCATAGATGTCTATGTCTGTATAGTTTTCTTTTTCACATTTATTTTTGTGCTGTAACATATTGGTCCTCATCAGGTAAACTAAATTCTGTGATATTCAGATTACAGTGAATAGTACCTCTGATAATGCTGGTAAACTTATCTTGTATTATATTGTAAAATATTAATAACACAATTATGTAAGAACTTGTATTGTTTCTCACATGTAACTGACAGTCAAATATGTTGTCCATTAATTTTGGCTCCTTTTCACTTTGACTATAATAAATGATTATTAAGATTCTATGTCAGAGGTCCAGTGAGATGGCTCAGTGGTTAAAGACATTTGTCGCACAAGTTTGGCAACCTAAGTTCAATCCCTGGAGCCAACATAAAGGTGGAAAGGAAGACCTGACTCCAAAAAATTGTCCTCTGATCTCCATATGCATACCATGGAACATGTATACACACACACACATACACACACACACACACACACACACAGAGGGAGGGAGAGAGAGAGAGGAAAGAGAGATGGAACTGTATGCACACACAGCAGTTACTTACTTTGAAATCTCTTCTCTTAGAGATTACCGAAAGATGAACATGAGAAAGTCTAAGGTCAAGCACTGTGAAGAAGAGGACATAACATGCCATTCTCCACTCTAGGGCAGAACTGTTGGAGGAGAACTGATAATTAAAATGTTAAAATTCATGGGCACCATCAAGCTCTTCATAAGCTCTCTCTGCACACAGTTTCCTTCCTGTCTGACCGAAGGAGGGCAGACTTTGTCTTCCATGTCTGTAATCTACTCTTACCGCAGTGAAAAGACTAAAGTTAACCAGGTAAATGTAGCACTTGCTACACTATTGTAGGGAAATCTTATAATTGTGTCTAAACCTGACTGCACTGTACACAAAATGCACTGTACCATTACATTTATTTAAAATGGAGGGAAGGATTGCTCATGGAACAGAATTATTCAAGAAATGTGTTTTTAAAATATTGGACAGTTATGAGGTCAAGAGTGTTTACTTTCATTAACAGAAACATTTTTCTACAATTTGTTAAAAAAAAAACCTGTGATTTTGTAATTTAATCATCCCATTTCTTAAAGCAGGATAGCCTACGTGGAGTATGCCTTTAACCTGAGCACTCAGGAGGCAGAGGCAGGCAGATCTCTAGGACTGAGGGCATACTATTCTATATAGCTAGCTCCAGGACAGCTGCAGCTATATTCCCTCTCCAAAAAAAAAAAAAAAAAGTCAACCAACAAGCAATAAAAAGAAAGAGGCATTTTTTGAAAGTGAAATGTTATGTAATTCTTTTGCTTGTTTCTTTTTGGTCCTCCTGCCTCATCCATTTCAGAGCTGGGGTTATAGGCATGAGCCACCATGCTGGATTCTGATATGCAACCTTTTCAAAACATCTCATGTTTTATACGTTCACACTTGCACACACCCCTTCCTCAGGCTCTTATCCATGAAAACTGGTAGAATCAGGAAACGTTTTCCTTGATTTAGACCTTGCCTGACTTTCCATGTCCTGAACTGAAGCTCTCACTAAGAACAGTCTGGACAGTCTTAAGTTATTAACAAGTTGTGGAACATTCATGTCTTTGCATTTAATGAAAAAGAAGTTTCCCATTTCAGACCAAAGTGCCAAGATATAAAGAAGTCAAGATCCTGGTCCCAGAAATGGAGACAGCTGTAGAAAAGAAATGGAACCAATGATGCTCCTGCTTTACTGCTCCTCCAGGTAACAGTCTGATGACATATTCTGAACCCTAAAGATCAGTACACACAACTGTCTGCCTGTGTTGGTTCTAGAGCCTTCCCTTTTCATTACCCCTGAACTTCTGAGTAGCAATTATCTTGTCCTGTCCTTTTGTTGCTAGACTGGTAATTTAGAAAGGGATGTGTGAAGAGAATGGGAGATTTAATGGCACGTGACATAAGAAGCCTTCACTCTGCAGTATTGTCCACAGACAATGTACAGCTTGTAAAGCCTTGTAGAACTGAGAACCATCGCCAAATAATCAGGAGTTTACAGTCTGTGTATCAGAGATCTTCCTTGAAAAATATCTAGTGACCATCCAGTTGCCTAAAGAGGATGTCAGGAAACTCCTTCATTGTGACTCTAATCCTTAGGTGGTGGCCAATGGATTCACTTTTAAATTTAGCTCTCAAGGTTACTAATCCCCTCCTCTGTGCCTCTACTGAGCCATGTCCCAGCTTCAGTGTCTTTTATTTGCCTTCTTAGAGACAAGTGGGGTATGCTGTTCTCAGTGTGACTTTGACCTGAGACCCTCTAGCTACATCCCTATGCCTTCTTATCTGTAGCATGTGTAGATAACCAAAAAAAAGATTAACTGTCTCTCATAATGTGAAATCTAGCAAAGAAAAATCTGAATGGGATGGGAGAGGCGGCTTAGTGGGTAAGGCACTTGTCCCACAACCTTGCAGATCTCACTGAGTTTTTATCCTCAGAATCTCCCTTAAATCTGAGACTGATAGTGTAAATCTATATTACCAACATCTACAGCCAAATAGAAGGCTGATACAGGAGACTCTCTGGATGATTGCAGACCAGTGAGTCTGGAGCACACAGTGACCAAGAGAGAACCTATCTCAACAAGGTAGAAGGTGAGGACTAACACTCTGTGTTGTCCTCTCATCTTTGATGTGCACCATGATATGTGTGCACCCACATGCACATTCAGCAAGGACACATACACATAACACTCTGAGAGAAAGAGAATCTATACTGCATGCTGGGATGACTTGATGTTTCAGTTATAATATAAAAACAGTCTGGAAATAGAAATCAATTCCTCCCTAGAGGTGTGGGGAATTTCTGTCATTTTTCTCTTAAAGCCTTCATTGATGGGGTAAATGAAGTGGTTTATCGGGTTTTAATCTATTTTACTCAAAGTCTATTGGTTTACATATGAATCTTTTCATCTTAAGATAGCTTCAAAGCAACATTTAAACTAGCATTTGGGACATCTCATGGCCCAGACAAAACTGACATGAAAATGACTCATTGTTAACTTGGTGAACCATCATACCAATAAACATTTTTCAATGAATATTTTTTATTTAATTTTGGTTTATTTCATACAATATATCTTAATCATATTTAGACACTATTCATACCCTCCACAGACACCCTCTCCCTGGATTTCATGCATTCTGTCATATATGTTAAGACCTATCAAACCAAGTTTGTATACGTAGATGTCCCTCAGAGCAAATTCATCCACTGACATCTAGGCAACCTATCTGAGTCATTCCCTTAAAGAAGATCAACTCTCTCTCACCCAGCAGTTATCAGTTGCCAATAGTTCTTCAACTAAGGTTGGGAACTGCTGCCCATTTCCCTTGTCGGATTGAGTTTGCATGGGTCTTGTGCATGCTGTCACCGTTGTTGCAAGCTCATTTGAGCAAGTCCCCAGAGGCCTGTAAGAGTCTGTTTTCTTATGTTTATGCATAAGCCTGTCCTGGCTATTACAATCTTTCTGCCCCCTCTTCTACAATGGTCTCTGAGCTGTGAGGTTAAATACAGGAGTCCTATCTAGGCACCCACACTCTGCAGACTATTATTCTCTACACTTTGTCCAGTTATGGCCTTCTGTGTGCATCACACTCTGTGACACATCTACAATGAAACATCTACACCCAAGGCTCATGGAACATAGTGGAATACGGGTTAGAGAGAATGCTAAGCATCCCTAAACTCTCACCAGTGAAGCCTCTTCATGCAACAGAGTGTGATGCACACGGAAGGCTTTGTTAAGGTCCTGGAGATTGAAACGAGGGTCTTGCTCGTGTTCCATCGGGGCTCTACCACTAAACTATATACCCCGGTCTTCTTTTTACTTTTTTTTTTTTTTTTGAGACAGCATCTCTGCATGCTATTCAGGTTGGGATTGAACTGACTCAGCAGTCCAGGCAGAGTTTCAATTTGTAATCTTCAATCTCAGCCTCCAAAGTAGCGAGGATTTCAGGCCTGTGCCATAAAGCCTGGCATCCATAAACCTGATGAATTACACGTAATCTCTAAGTAAAGACAGTAAGGAGGTCACACTCTCACTTAGTTGATACAGTGTTCCTGTCCACAGCCAGCACACGCTGACCCTTTTCCTGAAGATCCAAGTAATGCTTCTCATGATCTTATAACTTCAATATTGTAAAACAACAAGTATTAATAATGTTGTGATATAGTGTGATATAAATTCAATGTGTTGTATGTTGTATAAAGTAAAAATAGAGACAAGGGAAGCAGAACATTGATTAACAAAATAAATACTCATGACATTTACAGTTCTTTATTCTGTATCTGACATGCATGCACAGCTGGAATTTCAACAGTGGTTGACTACCTATTTTGTATTTTCATACTCAGCAAACTGCCCTGTTGATTGTGGTTTTTTTAAGATTTAATTTTTATTTTTATTTAGGGGTGTGTGTGTGTGTGTGTGTGTGTGTCTGTGTCTGTGTCTGTACACGTGCACTTAGGGGCCAGAAAAGGGAGTCTGATCTCCCATCTCCTGGAGCTGGAGTTACAAGTGTTTGTGATCAGCCCAAATTATGGTGCTAGGAATCAAACTCTGGTGTTCTGGAAGAGCAGTGAGCACTCTTAACCATCGAGACGTCTTTCTGGCCCTGATTGTGGGTTTTTTATCGCCAGCTTGTTCTTGAGGAGTCTGGGTCACCAATAACACTTCCTCAGTTACATTTGGGTTAATCTGTTTGGGCCACCATAACAAAATATTGACCAAGTGGATTAAATAACAGAAATTGATTTCCTCACAGTTCTGGGTACTAGAATTTCAAGATTGCAGTGCTAGTGCGAGCCTTTTTATTAAGAGCTCCCATGCCCTGTTGATGTTAGCTGAACAGAGACAGAGGTGTCTATGTGTCTCTTCTAAGAATATTAATTATTTTGGATCATGGTCCCACCACTAAGATCACACATAATTACATTCTCAGAGCCTCCATATCTAAATGCATTCAAAATTAGGTTCAAACCATGAATTGGAGGAAAAAGACAAATATTCAGTCAATAAAACTATAAGGTTCTGCGTTCAAGAAACACAGCAGACAGAAGGACCAGAGACTCCACTGGCTGCTAACAGGAACCGGCTTTTTTGAGAGAAGACCAGATGGGACTGGCTCCTCCGCACCCATGAGTGGTGAAACGCTAGCCCCCCTTGGGGGCTAACCTCCCCCTGTAAGGTGTGAATGAAACCCCCAACAGTTTTAAGCTCAGGAAGATGGAAGGAAACCTGGAGCCAGAGCTTATCTAAGCCTTGCAGATAAGACTCCAGATCCCAAATTCACAAAGGACACTGGGCTTCCATAACAGATAAAATTCTGGACTCGAGGAATGCATGAACAACTGCATTCCTTCCTGGTTTAACATCAAATGGATGCCAAGGGGGTACCTTTTTCCCTATAAAAAGCCCACCTGACCAGCTAAGGATGGGCTAGTTCCTTCTCCACTCCCGGGAGAAAACTAGTCCCAGCTGATTTCCCTTTCCTGACTGGGAGTCAGTTCAATGCCCAATCAAACCCGTTCAGCCAATTCCCATCTCTGGTTGATTTCTGTTACATCTCGCAAACCCGACCCTAAGGGCGGGCTAGTTCCTTCTCCACTCCACGCCCCGGGGGGGGGGGGGGGGGGGGGGGGGGGGTTGGTCTCTCACACTCTCCCTGGGGTAGCTCCTCCATCCGGATCTGGAGCCGGGCACGCCAGCTCAGTTCCCTGGAGCCCCAGCCTGGGGCACCTTTCCTGAGTTTCAGGTATTTTCCCAGTGAATCTGAAAGGAACCTGAAGAAATGGGCCCCGGGGTTCCTCAGACCATGAAGAAATGCAGTTAAGGGTGGGAAGCCTTACTTTTACTAGCTCTCCTGAAAAGGCAGCAGCTGTGGTAGGACTCCAGCGGCTTCTGTTGATGCACCCTGCCGTTCTGTAGTTTCTCTTCCCCTTTCTTCCCTCCCTCCCTTAATGATTTAATTTTCATTTCTTGTTGGCTCTTCTGAGGCTCAGCTTGTTTCGTGAATTCTTAGTTTCTGTGCTCAGCCTGGCCTTTGCTCTTCTCCGCAGATTCGCAACTTCTCTGTTGGTGTTTGAAGGTGTGTTGAGCAATTTATAGAGAGCAGAGTTTGGAAGACTTTAGAAAAAACTACTCTGTTTGCCTGGGTGAGTTTGTTATCTGAAAAGGGGAAGGAGAGAGGGGGCGACTGTGCTCTTCCTGCTGAGGTGGCTAGAGAGTGGGAGCTTGGAGGTGGGGCCATCTTAAAAGAATACACATTTACAGAGTTTCTAGTCCCATCCATTTACCTGTAAATGTCATGATTTCATCTTTCTTTCCCACTAAGTACAACCTCATTGTACAATTATATCACATTTTCATTATTTTCCTTTCAGTTGATAGATACTCAGGTTGCTTCCATCTCTTAACTATTGTGAAAACATCAGCAACAAACATGGATGTCCAAGTATCTCTGCAATATGATGAGTCCTTTGGGTATATGCCAAGGAGTGGTGTAACCTGGTTAAATGGAAGGTTTGTTTTTATTTTTTAAGAGTTCTCTACAGTTCTTTCCACAGGTGTTGCACGAGTTTGTAATCCCACCAGCAGTGAATGAGTGTTTTTCTTTCCCCACATCCTCTCCAGTATTTGGTATCATTTATTCTCTTGATCTTAGCCAGTCTGACTGGGGTAAGGTGAAATCTTAAAGTAGTTTTGATTTGCATTTCCCTAATTATTAATGATGTTGAACACTTCTTGGCCATCTTTATTTCTTCTTTTGAGATCTCTCTGCTCAAATCCTTAGTCCATCTTTTAATTGGGTTACTTGTTTTCTGAGTTCTTTATATATTCTGGATGTTAAACTTCTGTCAGATATGTGGCTGGTGAAGATTTTCTCCCACTCTATGGGTTTTTTCTCCACTTCCTTGGTTGCTTCTTTTGCTGTGCAGAAGCTTTTGAGTTTGATGAGGTCCCACTTATTGATTATTGACCATAATTCCTGAGCAACTGACGTCTGATTTAGAAAGTCCTTTCCTACACCTATATCTTGTAGGTTACTGCCAATGTTTTCTTTTAACAGTTTCAGGTTTCACATTGAGGCCTTTAATCCATTTTGAGTTGACTTTTGTGCAAGGTGAAAGATAAGAGGCTAGTTTCATTCTTCTACAGGTGGAGATTCAGTTTTGCCAGCACCATTTTTGAAGATGTTGTCTTTCCTCAAGTGGGTGTTCTTGGCCACTTTGTCAATTATCAGGTGGCTGAAATTGCATGTACTCATGTTTGAGTCTTCAGTTATATTCCATTGGTCTGCAGGTCTATTTTTTATGTGAGTACCATGCTGTTTTTATGACTATAGCTCTATAATCTAGCTTGAAATCTGATTTAGTAAACCCTCCTGCATTGCTCTTTGACTATCCAGGGTCTTTTGTGCTTCCATATGAATTTTAGGATTCTTTTTTCTAAATCTGTGAAGAATATCATGGAGATTTTGATTGGGATTTCATTGACTCTTTATATTGTTTTTGGTAGGATGCTCATTTTCACGATATTAATTCTTCCAATCCCTGAGCATAGGGGATTCTTTCATTTTCTGGTGTCCTCAGCAGGCTTAGAAGGGACATTGTTTAAAAACCGAGATACTCCCAGTAATTTCTTATAGACTGAATCTCTCTCATTCTTTCTATACTCTGTAATTTTGAATTACACCTTGATTAAGAGATTCAGAACCCTATCTTCTAGGACACAAAGTCCCTTCCTGCAGCATCTGACCAGGCCAGAGCCTGTAACCTTTGGAGAAAAGCATAAAGCCTGTTTGTGAACTGATGTGATACTCCTTGACTCTGTGGATTGGTTCTTAGTGCTTGCCCCAGACTTTGGGTAGAAGCCTTGATGGTGTACAGCTGATCGTATCTGACAATCAAGAGAAGGAATTATTGCTATTTCCTAAAAATTACCATCATTTCTTTTCCTTCCTCTTGGCCCATATCTTCTGTAAAAAAGTAGAACTCATCTCTGGTCTGTAATTCCAGATATTTAGGGTGCTGACACAAATTCAAGTTCTGCCAGTACAACTGAAAGCCACTCTGTGTCAAAACATAAAATGGTGTGTGTGTGTGTGTGTGTGTGTGTGTGTGTGTGTGTGTGTATTTTCTCAGACTTTCTTTCTCTAGAAGAGATAGGAGAGAGGAGCTGAGAGAGAGAGGCAGAGACGGAATGAAAATGAAAAAGGTAGAGATGCTCATAACAAATATTTCCACAAGTGACAGCTTTTCTAACTCAGCGTAGAGGCGTCATATCCATCTGTTCCCCAGGCTAGTCCCAAACTCCTTCAAAAGTAGCTTGGGACTAAAGGGGCACAGCATGGCCCCAACTCTTTTCGACCTTTTAATAAACAAAAAGAGCTTCTGGGTTGATTAAATGATCTAAAAGGTGGCAAGACAGCAAGATCTGGAGACCCATGAGAGAAGGGAGTTAGATCAGAACACCAAAGCTTCATCCAGTATGATCTAGGCTCTAGAAAGGCATCCACCAAACCCTCCTGTGTCAAAGTTGACTTTGAGAATTTGCATCTCATTGTCATCTTCCCTGTTCTCCCTCCAGGTCATAGGTCAGTGATGGGTTTTGATATTGGTATGAAAGTGGTGCTAACCTAAAAAAATGTGCTTTCAAATAGCTGTTCCATTAATGTTTTTGGAGTAGGTCTGGAAAGATTGTTATTGAACTGTTAATGTTTCATAGATTTTGTATCAGGAAATTTAAAATTATTATTTAAAAGTCCTATTTTTAAATTTTATATGTTTATTTTATGTATTTATTTTGTTCTTTTGAGAGAGGGTCTCCCTGTAGCCATGGGTGGCCTGGAACTCACTACCTAAACCAGGCTGGCTTCGAACTCAGGGAGATCCTCCTGCCTCTGTCTCCTGAGTGCTGAAATTAAACGCATGTACCACCAGGCCAAGCTATCTTTCATTTTTAATTACGTCTGTGCGTGTGTTTGTGTGTGTGTGTGCCCATGAGTGCAGGTGCTCACGGAGGTGGGAGGGGTCAGATCCTCTGGAGCTGGAGTTGCTGGTGGTTGTGAACAACCCAAGAAGGATGCTGAGAACTGACCGGTCCTCTGCAAGACTAGTACGCACTCTAAAATGCTGAGTTATCTCTCCCAACCCTAGCATTTCATGATTTTGACTCCTTTTTTTGATTCTGGTCTGTTCAGCTTTCAGTTTCCTCCAAGTTTGTATTTGGTAAGTTGTCTTAGCAAGAAATTTATCTATGTCCTGTGTTGGGTTTTAATTGTTCATAATAATCTCTAATAATCATTTTTATTATTCTGTCTCAACTTTCATTTCTGATTTTACAATCCCAGTCAAATTGCCATGACATTCTTCACAGAAATAGAAACAGCATCCTAAAATCCGTACATAGTCACAAAGACCCCTGGATGTCATAACAGTGACTTAAAAACCAGAGAAGATGCTGGCTTGTCTTCCATGACAGACTGATCACACGTGTGATTGCTTGTCATAGGGCATCTGTCTTTGTCCTGTAATTCCTTATTATTATTTAATTGTCACCTAAACCCTACGATTTCTAGTTGAGATTCGGCAATAATAACCCTCCATTTACGCAATTATCTAATTTGGGATGGAGTGTTCATCACTTTTGTAATGCTTGCTCTGCCTGCTGTGTTTTGTTTTGTTTGTGTTGCATTGGGAATCAAAACTGGGCCTTGCAAATGTGAGGCTCGTTTCTCTCTGGTCTCTTCTCTGCTCTCCCTATTCTGCTTTCGGCCCATCCTCTGTTTCTGCCTTTCTGCCTTTGCCTCTTTTCATTTTCCCCATCACGCAGGCATCTGAGCAGGAGGAACCTGCAGTCAGGACAGACAGAGGTAGCAAACGGCAGCTATGGCTTCAGCAGTCCTGGGTAACATAAAGGAGGAGGTGACCTGTCCCATCCGCTCGAGCTCCTGAAGGAACCTGTGTGTGCAGAGTGTGGCCACAGCTTCTGTCGAGACTGCATCAAACTGAATGGCGAGTCCACCAAAGATCAGCAGGGGAGCCAGCTGCCCTCTGTGCCAAGTCCATTACGAGTTTGGGCACCTGCGGCCTAATCTGCATGTGTCCAAAATAGTGGAGAAATTCAAGTGGATCAAATCAAAGACAGAGGAGAAGCAGAAGGTGCATTACTGTCCACACCACAGAGAGAAAATCCAACTGTTCTGTAAGGAGGACAAGAAGTCCATCTGTTGGCTTTGTGAGCGCTCTCAGGAGCACTATGGTCACAAAACATTACTCACGGAAGAGGTGACCCAGAAGTATCAGGTAAGATGAGAAGCAGAGGGAAAGCAGAGTAGGAAATAGTGGTTGATGGAAAGCTGTGCTTTGTGTACTAATTCAGTAGCCATCATAACATTAAGGCCTGTGATTTCTTCTACCCTTTATTACTTCCCGAGGACAAAAAAGACCTGATTGTGGGCTCTGCCTAATTATAAGAGAGTGTTCCTGGAATATACTCTGCAACAAGAGCAAATATTTGTACAGTTTGCTGTCTGATGTTAAGATTTGTTGTCCAGGAAAAGCTCTGATTGTTTCTTAGGTGTAACAGGACTGTAATGAGGACTGGCAACATGGCTGAATGTCTTGTTGCTTAGACTAATGACCTGAGTCTGATTCCCAGAATCTACAAGGGAGAAAGAGAGAGTGAATTCCTCCAAATTGTTCTCTGACCTCCACACTTTGGGGGGGAGGGATGCTTATACACATGGACCCATGCAAACACTCACTCCCTACATTAATTAAATAATTATATTAATTTTACTTTGAGAGAGAGAGAGAAAGAGGGTTTCTTCTTAGCAGCCGCTGACTTGGAACTTCATATGTAGACCAGGCTGGCCTCCATCATACAGAGGTCTACTTGCCTCTGTGTCCTGAATGCTGGGATTAAAGACATGACCAACATGGCCAGACTTAATTAATTATGCTAATTTTAGAGTACATGAAATGGGTTGAGATGAAGATCTTTCCTTGATATCTTTCCGGTTCCTCTATTACTACAAAAAAAAAATCAGTTTAATTAATCAATGTCCCTAATCTCAGTATTTTGGAGGCCAGAGGGACAAGAATTTCTAGAAAGCATATGTAGACTAATGAAACCCCTTCTTAAAAAAACAAAAATTCTCTTGGTGAGAAGATGGTGAGTTTACTGCTGTCTTCTGACTCATGAATTCTAACCACCATTCTCACATTCCTGCAAACTCATCTTTCTTCTAGATCAATCTGATTTCTTCCATGGTCACCTGGTATGTTAGTATCAGTTTTATTTATAATACTGAAATAATAATAAGTAATTTTCCTAGAGTGGTATAAAAGAATGTGCAGGTGTCACAGACCGTATTGTGGGTCTGTGTCATAGTGACTTATTGACAGGCTAGAGAGCTGGCTCAGAGGTTAAGAGTACTCTGATGCCCTGAGGTTGATTCCCAGCATCTGTATGGTGGCTCAGTACCATTCATAACTCCAGTTTCAGATGGTGTGATGCCCTCCCTCTTCTGGCCTCTTTAGGCCCCAGGCATGCAGGTGGTACACATACATACATGCAGGTAGAGCACTCATACGTATGAAATAAATCTTTAACATTTTTCAAAAATGTGTTATTGAATATAAAAATCAGATCCAAAGGATTATGAATGAAGTATATGTAGGATTGTAGAAAAGTTCCCAGAAACCAACAAAATTGTTACATTTCTCTGATGCTAGAATCAAAGAAGTTGAGTTGTATTTGCTGGAACTGCTGACTAAGAGAACTTTCTTTGTTTTTATCTGTATGGTAATCATGTATGTATAAATACACAAATTGATTGTACTGTATACATAAGTTTTATATATTTTATTATTTTGTGTACATAAATAATACAAAAGTACAAACTTTTCCAGAAAAGGTAACAATCTTATGCCTTGTGTCTTTCTTGAAAGACTTTTATTTTGCCTTTGGTGTAGAAATAACAGTCCCAGCTGAGCTCACAGCTTGACTCTGGTGCAATTCCTTTCTCACAGGAGAAGCTCCAGGCAGCTCTGCAGAAGCTGATGACAGACAAGAAAGAATGTGAGGACTGGAAAGATGACCTCCAAGAGGACAGAACCTTCTGGCAGGCAAGTCAGACACTTCCTAAGAGAGTCAGGCAGATCTCTGGACAGGACCTGGGCTCTCTCCCTCTTTATTCCCTGGTAATTGATAAGGCTCAGAGGCTATGACTAGTCCTGTCCATCTGTTTCCTTAAATCCTGGATACTGAGCACATCACAAACTGACCCAGCTGTTTGAGGAACTGTTCAGAGGGAGGGGCTCTACTGAGAATGGGTAGTGAGTCCTGGATCTTAGTCCTCTAGTGCTTTTGCAAACTATGATTCTATTGGGGGAAGATACTTAGGAATGAGGGTTCATAAGTGAAATGAGGAGTGACGAAGAAAGGGCCACGTGTTTTGAACAACTGTGTGAAATGGATCACGCCCAGGGATTCCATTTGGCTCGAGTATTTTAGGAAAAGCTGACTTCAGGTCTTTGTTTTGGAATGTTTTGAATAAAAACTGAAAGGAAGCGCCTGCTTCCCTAAGAATATCTTCCTTTTTTCTATCTGTATTGCCTGTGAGAACTCCTAATTCCCCGAGTCCCAGCTGACTGACAGACTAAATGTCACTTCCTTTTTTCAATCCATGAGGAATCAGATACAAAGTGAAATACAGAATGTGCAGAAGAGTTTAAACTGAGAGACATCCTAGATTCTGAGGAGAAGAATGAGCTACAGAAACTGAAGCAAGAAGAACAACCTGTCAGAGTCTGAAAATAAATGGGTCCAGCAGATGAAGTTGATGAGAAACCTCATCTCAGACCTGGAGCGCCAGTTGCAGGCGTCCACCGTAGAGATGCTGCAGGTGAGTCTGAAGGAAGTCCCGGTACCTGGGATTCAGGAGACACGACTTTTTCTTTGTCTTCTGTGCTGCTGTGCTATCCTGGTGATGATGGTAGAGTTCTCTGGGCACTCACTGCACTGACTCATTCCTCAATCTATTTTCTGAGGTTGGGGGAACTATTACATGCATGAATAGCAAGAAAGAGTCCAATTTTGATCAGTTTATCAAGTAGTGCAAAGGCTGGACCTTGAATGGAAGATCTGCTGGACCCACTTGCGTTTTCTGGCTCCTGTTCTCTGTGAGATGCTTATGTTTTCCCTCATGGGATGAGCTGAGACATTCTCCCCCTTTGATTTGTTTCCTGAAAAAAGGATATAAAAGCTGTTTTTTAAATATATGGTAAAATTGTCCAGTGAGACCAACTCAGTTTGTGTGTGTGTATGTGTGTGTGTGTATTTTATACTTAGAGATATCTAAAATTTGTATTCTACTTTTGTAGCACCTTTAAATAGATCATTTATCCTCTTAAAAAAAATTTGAAATTATAAAAAAAAATCTGTTTTTATTTTATGTGTGTGTGTTGCCTGAATGAATGTGAGTCTATTATGTGGGTACAATATTGGTGGAGCCCAGAAGAAGGCATCGGATACCCTAGAACTGGAGTTACAGATGGTTGTTAACTACCATGTGGGTGCTGGGAACTGAATCTGGGTCCTCTATGAGAGCAGACAGTGCTCTTAACTGCTGGGCCATCTTGCCAGCCCCTTCTTTTTTAAAAAATTGATTGGGATTAAAACCTGTACCTTCTTCCATTTTATCACACATGAGAATACTTCCTTCTTTAAAAAGAAACCATCTACTGTTCTGTCATGTACAAATACCATATTATTCCATCCATTCATCTGGGATGAGCATTCAAGATTGTTCCATATGTCGGCTATTGGACTAATGCCTCAGTAGACATGAGAGTGTAGATATCTGTGAGGACAAACTTGAACTTCAGAATTCAGCAGTGCAGTGAACGAAATGATTCATTCTCTCCACAATTCTTTTTACCATTGTATCTACCTTTTGTAGCTATCTGGCATACAACCTATAATCCAGTATTTGAGAGGAAGAGGCAGGAGGATCACCACACTGTCACATGGTCTTCATAGTGCGTTTCAAGCCAGACAGAGCCACAGAGCAAGATCCTGTCTCAATGAATAAACAAACAAAGAAAGCCCATAGCAACAAAAAACAAACAAAATTTTTACTATAAATGAAAAACCTCTGTGTTTCTGTAGACCCAGCTATTGGCCTGGTATCAGTATTTAACAATGGCAAGTAATATATTACCAAGAGTCTGTTCAAACAAAACGGTCTCTGTAGTGATGAGGACTAGAGGGCTAAAGAGTATTAAGGATATTGACTAAATTGACCTGATGCACACTGGAGTTCAAGGCAAATGCTATAGTTTTGAAGACAATGATAGTGATGTGACTAACGTTGCCCCACGTTGTTGGGCTCCATTTGTCCCACCAGCGGGCAGCAGTGAGCTTGGGACCCTAGGAACCTGAAATGAGTGGAGACAAACAGACGGAACACGCAGGACAGTGAAGACAGACACAGAAGACAGACACAGAAGACAGACACATGTGGATAGACGGACCTGGGCTCTTCAGGCCGCACGCTTTATTGTTCCAGGAGGTATTTATAGTTTTGGGGAGTCAGGAATACTGATACACCCATACAGAAATGTGATAATTAACAGAGAGACACTATCTCTAACCTTCAAAGCCCACCATAAGGTTGTCTGCATATCAGGAAGGTGGCACTAAAAGGGGAGGCAGGGGCTTTGAACCAGGAGAGTGCTAAACCCTTGTCACTGTTTGTAACTCAGCTCCGGTGAGATAGCCATTTGGTCAGACCCAAGGACATTCCTGTGGAGCTTAGTTACAAGGATCAAAGGCTGAGTTTGTCAACATTACCTACAGGTGGTTGCAAGGGGTGGAATTCTCCTAGAACCGGTTTTCCTGAGATGGAATCAAACTATAAGCTGGCTATTTTCTCTAGCTCATGGCTCACAACATAACGTGCTAATGTGGAATATAAGAAATCCTGGTGTACACCTACCTGCAACAGCAGCACCTAGGACATAGGTGAGGCATGAAGACCATGACTTCAAATGCAGCCCGAGAGTGAGGCCAGGTAGGAGAGAGAGAGAGAGAGAATATCTGAAGGAATGAAGGAAAGAGAATCAGTATGGTGTTTACTGTTAAGTACCAGACAGCCTAGGTTAGGGTTCTGGCTCTTGTGGCTTTGTCATTACTTACATATTAATTTATGTTGAAATGATTACAATAATTTGGAAATAAGCTTCCCATGTATATGAATTGAATATTAGGAAAAGATATAGTCACATTTAGCAAATACGTAGCAAGAAACACATCTTTAGTTGTACCCTCAGCAAAAACTATATGAGCTTTGGGGGAACTACCTTTGTTTATCTTTGGGTCTTCAAAGTCTCAGTTTGTGATAGGTAATAATCTGTCAATCCACATGTATCTGAAATAGTCATGCATTATATTTAAGTCATATCATGAAGAATCATGGTTCAGTGGCTTGAGTCATTGATTTTACCCCTGGGGTCAGGCCCACTGACAACATATCAGAGGCCAGTGAAAATCTAAGTAAACTTTTCAAGGGAGTAGAGCCCTTGAGTAAGCATTTGCTATCTTCCCTGTACGATGTGAATTATGTCTTTTTTCTATTTTAGAAATCTCTCTGATTTTGTAATTTCGGCTCTTAAGAGTTTAAATATGCAGAATTGCAGTATGTAGTTCAAAAAGTAAATATTTCCTTTGCTTTGGATTCCTAATGAGATGTGTATCTTATTCCGAGTAGACTATTAGCAGAAAACAGTACAGCAGTCATGCAGTGTTCTACTAGCCATTAACTATGGAGACCTCTTTGATTTCAACAAACTAATAAGGGTAGTACGGTGTATATGCCGACTTTAGTTACTAATATTTTAGTGTGGGAGGGAAGAAGGATGGGTGAAGACAATGATAAGATTGAGTCTGAAAAGAAGAAAAAACGAAGGCAGGCAAAGTAGCCTTAAGGAGAATGTTCAGGTCCTGGAATGTCTACAGAGTTAGAGATTGCTAGAGCTATGGAAGGCAACAATTAAGAAGTAAAAGGAGCAGGACTACAGACAAAAGAAAGGTCAAAATAGGGACACAGGGAAATATCTGAGATGTGGGTGAAAAGTAAAGAACACCTTATGCTAGACTGGAAGCAAAATGCATGGCAGTCCTGAAACCTAACTCATAACCACACAAACAAAAGCAAAAGCAAAACCAGGTGAGACATACATTTCAGAGCAGAGATTAATATAAAGCAAGTAGTAAAAGAATGCTTTTAGACCAAGTTTCTGGCAAAGTCATGTTGAGTTAAAAGGTGACATTCTCAGATCCCGGTGGCTGTAGAAGTTTCCACTTGGTACTGTGGCTGGAGAGGCTAGCAGTAGCTGCAGTCTCTCTGTTCCCTGCAGGTCTGGTGTCGGGGGGAGAGAAGGCTGTAGATCCTTTCCTGGTGCTCCCTCAGACTCTTGCACAGCAGCATGACCTTGTGTCCTGCAGGGCCACTGTGTGTGAATGAAGAGCAGCACTTCCGCTATGGCTTTTACTGCTGTTAAAGAGCAGCTTGATGCGGCCAGAGTGGTGTCCACTGGAGAGAATGGCACCAGGGAGTCCATTCTCAGAGCTTCCTTTCCTGAAGAGATCTCTGTGCTTCATAAGTTGGCTTACAGACTGTCTCTTGCAGGAAAAGAGTGTATTGTGTGCCGGCTTTCTTTTTTGGACTTTCAGTAGTAAGGATTCTAATTTAACACTTTACTCAGAAATCTCAGCCTGTGTTTTCACTCTTCCTTCCTAGCATGTGGACTGCGTCATAAACAGGTATGTGTGGGGTGCTAAGAATGGTGCTTTTGTGTGGGAAGCTGTATTTAGTTTTCAAATACGTCATCATCTTTGCAGGTTGGAGGAGTTTAGATGTAGTGTTATCTTCACATTCTGCTTCGAACCAGCATTTAAGTGCTTAGTAACTATTGACAATTAGATTACAGTCTATGGTAGAGGAATGGGATGAGGTGAATTCAGAGTTTGACTCTTAGTGGGATTAGGGATAGGCAGGTACAGTGCTATGAGAACCACTGTGATTCCAGCACTTTATTCATCCTATGTGCCTACATCTTGCTCTGTTCTAGATTTAACAGCTGCTTGGTTCATTGGAGATGGAATATATCCTCACTGTCTGCTAAGGACACAGGTTTGCCAGTTGGGAGAATTCTTATGTACTCATATTTTCTCCTGGGAGTACAAAAAGTCCATTACTGTTTTGAAGTTTTATTTAGATTTACAAAACCAGACTTGGATCTGTGCATCCGATATTTTGGTCCAGGTATTGAGAACTGATCCATCTTGATCACATTAAAAGAATGTGGAAAGAGGTTACTGTTATATTTATGTATGCAGCTACACACATATGTATCCACCAGAACACATCAAGTTGTTTTCCTCACATGGAGCTAATATTTGTATTAGTTCACTGTTCTGCTTTCTTCTCCAAATGTTGGTTCTTTTTCCAAGAGTACGTGAAAACTCATGTGGAGCCTGAGAATTTCCCTATTGGCAATAAACTCTGAAGATCTTAGACTATGCTAGATGGGTTTCCCACACTTGGTGTTCAGAACCAAGAGCAGGTTTTGAACCTGAAATTTAACCACACTCCTGGGAACTGACATACGTGGAAGTGATTTTTCCACATATTCTTTTCTTTTCTTTTAGAAATCCTACTGGTATACTGCTTTAAAGCTCATCGTTTTCTCATTACTTAGGGGTTCTTGCAGTAGAGTAGGAGAGTTTCTCATTTGGTTTTCGAAGGGAGAGACTTTATTTCTAAGAGTGAAGACTTTCGCCTCATCATATAGAAAGTAAGTGTGAGGGGAGTGTGAGTGAGTTCTCATGTCTCCAGTTAGTATCCTGCCCTTTTCTCTCTTCTCAGTGTCCTCAGCAGGGTTCAAGTACACCTATGCATTGAAGGGATAGGAAGTCAGTGGAGGTCAAGGGTCACAGGGTCTGAGGTGTGGAGATCAATTTCTGTTCATTTCTAGGAGTCAGACCTGGAAGCTGAGGAAACCAAAGCCTATCCTCAAAGAACAAAGATTGTTCCCAGCTCCTCTTGTGAGAGGAAAGCTAGAAGTGTTTCGAGGTAAGAAGAGCTATGTTAAGTGGTTTGCCTGTGGGACTCCAGGGTGGGCCAGGGCTAAACAGGAAAGAGGATGAGTTCTGGATGTGATTGCCGGATGAGGAAGAGTTGTTACAGTCCACTGCTGGTTTGAGCACATTTCACCGGAAGTGACCATTCATCCCCTGCCTGTTTATTTCCATCCTTCCCCTAAGGTGGAGAGGAAATGAACTTCTTATTGTGTTGATTCCTTTGCTTGCCTTCAATGTTGTGAATTTTCATCATTCCAGAGCTAACTGAGGCCCGATGCCACTGGGGTAAGGAGAAATCACAGTACCCTGAGCCCTTCTCTTCTCAGTGTCCTTCAGCCTATTTCTCTGTCAGGTCGTGTTGTAAGGTGCATGTTGCTTCTCCTGATGTGCGTCCGCACAGCGTGTGTCTGCAGAGCTCTGCCTCTCCTGCGACTTCTGAACAAAGCTCTGTCCACTTGCTGCTGGGGTCTTCTTGAGATTCTCCTAATGGCACAAATAAGGCTGTACTCTGTCCTTCACAGCCCCTTCCCTCAACCCTGTGATTTTCCTGCAGTTCAAATGATTCTGGTTCAAAACAACCATCCAAACATTGTCATTACTGAGGACAAGAGACAGATAAAATATGAAGATTAGAAAAGAGGTTTTGTACAACAGGGTGAGAGCTGTCACAAAGGTGTCCCTGGCTACCCGGCTATCCAATCAGGAAAACATTACTAGAAGGTGGATGTATCTAGAAAAGGTGCCTGGATCCTGGGATTAAGTGATGGAAGCTTCTTCTTCAATCCCATATTTCATTCGAGAGATGAAAGATGCCATACACCCTTATTTGCTTTTGATATTAGACAAGATTTAAATTATCAGCCTAAATACGGGTTCTGGGTTATAGGGATGCGGACAAGATTTATATACAATGCCTTTGAGGAGTGCCCCCTCACCTGCAATCCCAGAGTCTTGACCCCTGTCTCTGACTGACCCTCCCAGTCGTGTTGGAGTTTTTCTAGACTATGGGGCTTGTACTCTCTCATTTTATGACGTTTCCAACCATGGGGTTCTCATCTACAGATTCTCTGTAAATTCCTTTCCTGATTAAGTTTTTCTGTATTTAATCCTATGTGATGCTCAGAGCTGATGTCTGTATGCTGGCCGGATACTTAAAGCCTCCCCAACTTCTGTACAGTGCCTATGGCCCTGGAATTTATCTCATATTTGTGACCGAACTGGCACCTTTATAATTTTCACCCTCCTATTGCCAGTCTTTCCCTTTGAATATCCTCACTTATAAATAGGATACATACATCTTCTTGTGTATGTACATACATACATTGTTCTTTTCAATTTCTTGTTTCTTTTTTAAAAAATATTTTTGTTGAGTTTTTGTATATTTCATATATAATATCTTAATCCTTTATACCCCCTTCCCCATCAGGACCCTTCCATAGCCCCCTACTGGATTTCTTGAATTCTGTTATTTATGTTAAGGCCTCTCCAGTCAAGTTAGTGCTCCCTGACATCCATCATGCAAGTTCATCCACTAAGGTCTAGTCAGCCTCTCTAGAGTTCCTCCCTTAAAGAAGATCATTTCTTCCTCACCCAGTAGTCATCAGCTGCCTAATAGTTCTTCAGCTGAGCCTGAGCCTGCCTTTTTCCACAGTTCTATGCTAGATTTTGTGTGCTAGAGTTTGCGTGGGTCTTGTGCTCATTGTCATCATTGCTGTAAGTTCATATGAACAAGGTCCCAGGAGCCTGTAAGACTCTATTTCCATACGATCATGCACCTCCTCCTCTGGCTCTTACAATCTTTCTACTCCCAGTTCCACAATGGTCCCTGTGTGCTGGGTTCATTGTCCTCAGTTTCCTGAAGGAGCTTCATTGATGAGAGTTGAGAGATGCATTAGTAATCTCTCTACCCTTTGTTCGACTATGTTTCATGAGCCTTAGGTGTAGAGGTTCCATTGTAGATGTCACTTAGGGTTAGGCATTTCACAGTCACTTAATCTCTGTATGTGACCAGTTCTGGAACTCTGTAATTGTCTCTGTCTGTTGTAAAAGAAGCTTCTTTGGTGATTGGGGATTGGTGATTGGTATACTTGTCTGTATATAGAAGGATCTATGTTTAGCACATAGTAAGAAATTACATTTGTCTAGGGATGTGACAGCCTTGGGGTTTTTTCTAAGATATGTGACCTCTCCAGCCATGTGTATTTGGCAATGTTTATAGGACCACACATGAGTTCCGTCAATTCCTTGTTTCTTAGGAGACAATAATAATCCATAATTTCCCAAACACCTAGGTATAATGACTATTTCTTTAAGTGAAGCAACACTTCCATGAAACCTTTTTATTCTTTTCCTCTTCCTTCCTTCTTTCCTCCCTTCCTTTCTTTTTTCTTTTTCTTTCTCTTTCCTCCTTTCTTCTTTTGTTTTATTCTTTCGTTTTGTGACGGTTCTAGCCATAGATGTTGTACATACTAAAAATGTGATCTATCACTAAGCATGTTGCCTTGCCTCTGCCTCATCACTATACTGCATTCTTTTTTCCACTGACAGATTAAGGAAAGTTTTCTATAGCTTTTCCATTCATTTTGAAAACTCACTGCTTAAGGAATGGGCCCCAGGCATTATGTTTCCTTAGCTATGCTGCTTCTTCATCATGAATTAAGGGGAAATTATTACAAAATAGTACATGCTAAGAGTAGAGATTCTGTGTTCAGAGTAAGTATAATCTTTCCTTTCCAAATATCAGGAGTATAACCTTAAACAATTTATTTAAACAGTTGTGCTTATTTTCTTATAATTCTCATATAAATACTGCATGTCTATCTTCAGTCAGTGTAAAAAAATACATTCACTAAATATAAAGCATCTATTGAAATGTCTCAGTTAAGTAGTTAAGTATTTATTATGTTAATTACTGACATATGCTGTATCTGTGTCCCATGAGTCAATGGGAAAATTGTTTCTTAGGAGAGAATAATAATCCATAATTTCCCAAACACCCAGGCATAATGACTGTTTCTTTGTTAAATGAGGCAACACTTCCATGAAACCACTTTATTCTTTTCCTTCCTTCCTTCCTTCCTTCCTTCCTTCCTTCCTTCCTTCCTTCCTCCCTCCCTCCCTCCCTTCCTTCCTTCCTTCCTTCCTTCCTTCCTCACCCCAGTTTTGCCTATGACCTCAATGTATATGATGGCATGTGTAGACCCACACTACTTCACTTGTTTGAGGTATGGGAAATTTCGGTCATTTTTCTCTTAATACCTTCATTTAATGGAATAAATGAACTTGTTTATGGAGATTTGTCTGTTTTATTCAATGTCTACTCGTTTAAGTATAAATCTCATTTTAAAATACCTTTAAGGCAGCATGTAGATTAGCATTTAGGGCATCTTAAGGCACAGACTAAATCTACACATGAAAACAACCAATACGATTTTACTCATTGTCAACTTGGTCAACCTCTGTACCCATCAACACATTTTTAGGTACTGAAGAATGAACCTTGGACCTTGCGAATTCGAGGTTAGGGCTCTCCACTGAGCTCTCCATCCCTCTTTTTACTTTCTATTTGGACGGATGGTCTCACTATGTTGCTCACGCTGGACTTGAACTGATTCAGTAGTTCAGGGAGGCTTTCAATTTGTAATCCTCCAGTCTCTGCCTACAAAGTAGCTGGAATTTCTGGCCTGTACCGTGAGGCCTGCCATCCATAAACTTGTTGCATCACACTTAGTCTTTGAGCAAAGACAGTAAGGAAGTCACACTCCCACTGTGATACAGTGTTCCCATCCACACTCAACCCACTTTGACCCTTTTCCAGGAGATTCAAAGTCACTGAGTAATACTTGTTCTTCTTGTGATCTTATGACATAACAGCATAAAACAGCAAAAGTTAATACTGACCTACAGTCATACAGATTCAATGCAGTGTATGTTACATATAGGAAAAGTAGAGACGATGGGAACAAAAGCACAAGAAAATGAGTACTCATGACACTGACAGTTCTCATTTCTCGTCTGCCTCACCTCTAGGATCTGACTCCACACTGCTGTTGGTGTCCAAGGCTGCTTCTTTGTAACGTTGCTCTATTTAGTTTAGAAATAAACGTGCCAAAGACAAGAGACACTTGTTCCCTCACTATTTCTAGCACAACATGGTGGAGCAATCGGGCAACCTCCCAAGCACATGCAACAGCTTCACGGCAGCCCGTGGTGTCATACTCTGTTCCTGGGTTGGTTCAGCCTGGGAGACACATATAGAGATGTTCACTCAGTGTCTTGAGCCCTCTCATGATTTTCTCATGAACTTGAAGAATAAACAGAGAGCCAGGTGTTGGACTAGCTCCCCAAACTTGAAGCCCCTGGCCTGGCTTTGCAGAAGAACACATGCTGATACATTTGCCTCTACTTGTGACTCCAGATCAGTGCACTGGAGAGTGAAGGACTTAAACAAAAGGGTGGGTTTAAGGCTCGAGAAACTTCTGGCAGGGCCCACTAACCCACCACCAGCAACTGGACATGTTTGGATGCCACTCCCCATAGTCTGAAGGCTGCCCCATCTGTCAGAGAAGGGGGTAGGAATTGTCCAGTAAACACCTGAGACTTCTGAGAGCATCTGTGATGCTGCAGATGAAAATTAACAAATCGTCATCATCCTGGAAATTTCCTAGATCCTATTCAGCACCAAAAAATGGACTCATGACCCACATGGAAAAGATGCTAAAATTTTACGTTTGTTAAAAATGATCACTGGGTCAGGCAGAGTGACACACGCCTCTAATCACAGCACATGGATGATGGAGGTAGAACATTCATAAATTCGAGGTCAGCCTCTGTTACATAGTGAGTTCAACCCCAGCATGGGGTGCACAAGACCTGCCTCAAAACAACAACAACCACAACAAAATAACAACGGAAAAGAAGCAAACAAAAATAGCTACGTGACATGACAGCATATTTAAAAGCGATACGACTAATATTCCTTCATCTGCAATGAAGGTGTTTCATCTCATAACATGGAGGTAGTATGAAGCTTGATTTCAAGTCTCCAGTATGGTTATGCACAACTGAAAATGCCAAATATCTACAATGGTTAATTTATTAATATGTGTCAAATTGCCACTGTACCCAAATATTTGGCCAGATATTTATTTAAATGTGGTTATAAAGTTATATATATAAAAATATATTTTAATGAACATTTATTTCGTTGGTGGGCATATGTGATGAGTTCAGGGACAAGTTCCCAGAGTTGGTTCACTCCTTCCATCATGTGCATTCAGGTCCTCAGGTTTAGGGGCTCACCTACTGAGCATTTAAACCAACAAACTTTTATTAAAGTAGATCACTTTGCACAATGTTGTGAATTCCATCCTTGAACAGGATTTGCTGACCCTGCTGTCAGATAAATAGAGTCCTAGCTGCTTGAACGGAAGAGTTAGACAGCTTAGGGAAATTCCAGCTCTAAGATGGTGGTGCGAAGGAGAGGGAAAGGATGAAGGAAGGAGAGGAAAGAGAGAGATGGAGGGAATGGCAGAGGACAATGTGGGAGAGAGAGGAGAAAGGGAGTAGACGGAAAGTAAGAAGAATGATTTATTTATAAACGGGCCTTCAAGCTTGAGAAGCAAAGTCAACCCTTCCTAAAGTTTCAGCCTTCTGGCCCATCTGTTGGGCCCTCCAGTCTTTACAATTGATGTCCAAGAAAGGCTCGAGTTGTCCTTCCATGTAAAAGGAAATGAGATAGTTTGTGACACAAGCTCTTTCCTTCATGAATGATCAGGTTCCTCTATCAGTGTAAACAATATTGGTTCAACGGTGTGCAGCAGAACATTCTATAATGCCTGTAGCAGGAGGATCAAGAATTATAGAGCAGTCTGGCTGTATAGCAAGATCCCTTTTTTTAAAAAAACTGTCTCTATGCAAAGATGGTAACTCACCCACAGATTTTAGTTGAATTCTCATGTTGTTACAGGCTCTTCTGTCTTCTGAAATCAACCTGATATTTCCATATTAGGCTTCTGGTATTTTTTTTTAATCAAATCTAGGGTCTCATGAGAACAAGCAAGAGTTCAACCACTGAGCTACAACTCCAGCTCCAACTGTCCCTTCTTTTCATTTAATGTTTATCACTTTTATTCAGAGTACTGACAGAGGAACCTGACCCTAAGATTTCCCCACTTTTCAGTAACCTGCCTACCTGATATTTCCAGCAAAGTACTTGAAGAATGTCTTGATTTATGACTTCCTTTGTTCTACTGTTATAAAAACTTCATACGACTCTTCCCACATTGGAACATGGAATTTGGGGTAACCTGAATCTGTGTTCCAGTGACATGGTCAATCATATTTGAGTTTAGAACAAACTGTATTTTAGCCCTTTTGAAGTGAGAGAGATTTATTTATTTTTACACTGACAGCTACTCAAGAAGTATTGAACACAAATCAACAAGAGGGACCTCATTAACCTAAAAGACAAAACAAACAACAAAAGAAACAACCAAGGAAGTAAAGAGAAAACCCACAAAGTGGAGTAAAATCTTTACCAGTAACACATCTGACAGAGATTTATATCCAGAATATATAAAGAACTCAGAAAACAATCAAGAAAACAAGTGACCCAATTAAAAGAGAGGTTAAGGATCTGAGCAGAGAGTTCTCAAAAGAAGAAATAAAGATGGCAAAGGCATCATAGAAAGTGCTCAGCACTATTAATAATTAGGGAAATGCAAATTAAAATCACTTTGAGATTTCATCTTACCCCAGTCACACTGGCTAAGATCAAGAGAACAAATGATACCAAATGTTGGAGAGAATGTGTGGAAAGAGGAACGCTCATTCATGGCTGGTGGGAGTGTCGACTCGTGCAGGTCCTATGGAAAGCGCTGTGCAGAACTCTTAAAAACTAAAACTGAATCTTCCATTTGACCCAGTTATATCACTCCTTCGCATACACCCAAAGAACTCACCCTACTGCAGACATACTTGTACATCCATGTTTGTGGCTGCTCTTCTCACAATAGCTAAGGGATGGGACCAACCTGTGTCCCTCAACTGAGAAGTGAATAATGAAAATGTGGAACATTTACATAATGGAGTTATGAAATCATGACATTTGTGGGTAAATGGATGGAACTAGAAACTGTTATGCTGAGTGAAGTAACACAGGAAAACAAGTGACATGTGTTCTCTCGCATGTGTGCATCCTCGCATCAAACCCTAATATGTGAGTATGTATCCTGAAGTAACTGCAAGAACAAGGAAAATGGAACGGAATCAAGGAAGGAGGAGAAGAAATGAAAGGGAAAGAAGGACCCTAAGAGACAAGAATAATAGGAGACAGGTGTCACTAAGGGAGAAATAAAGGGATAGAGGGAGAATTATGCAAGGAACTCTGGGGATGAAGGGAATAAAGGAACTCAGGAGAGATAGGGCCTTAGGAGACTGGAATTATCAAGGGAGAAATGGGGACACTTTAAATAGGTAAGGCATGGACGGAAGTTTAGACAGGGATAGAGAAAGACAGAGAGAGAGAGATACACACAGAGAGAGATGGAGACACAGATAGAGGAGAGATAAATAATGCCTAGCTAGTGTAAAACACCAGACGGAATCATATCAGTCAAATCATGCAGTGATAAATTCCATATGCAATATCTCTACATGAGTCCATGTGCATAGCTGAAGACTACATAACAAGAAACAGTACCAAACAGGAGAAACCTTCCTTTGAGGTATTGGCCAGGGTGCTCTAAGAGACTCCCAAATAACATGCACTATTGCCATAGCCCTTTATTGTCTCCCAGAACTTGAAGGTAAGACCCTGTTGCTGAAGACAGGATATGATTCAGAGACCAGATTGAGAGCAAGGGAGCTGGAACTGACCTGAAAGTCACCTCCCCTGATGGATGACACTCATAGCTCTGGAGAACACTATACAAGTAGATAAGGGTGAACATCAATTGATGGCCCAACACCAACGTCAAGACCAAATAACCACATCGGTGACTGACACAGCATTCAACACTGGTGCAGTCATGGCCCTTATATCTTTTGGCCAATCAACGGCTACCTAATTGTTCTTAGAGCCCACTCAATGGAAGGAAACTCAGCACTGGAATCATAGTCAAATACACATGCTTGAAGAGGTTATAGATCTTAGTGAGATCCCCAGAGATGTCACATCCCTAGGCTAACATAACTTCTTACTAAATGCAAAATATGTATCCTTATATTACAGTCAGGTATCCCAGTTACCACTCATCAAAGAGTTAAGGGAGAAGTATTGAACACAAACCAATGTTTGGTTAATGAAGTTTATACTCTGTGAACAGCGTGTTTAATAATTATACCCCATTTTACAAACCATAGAAACCCATTCATTCACTGAGCCCTTCACTTCCATACGAATATAATCTAGGTTTATAGATTCAAGCATACATATCCCACACTATGCACATAATGTATTTCTCTGCATTAGCACTTGTATTAATCAGAGTTCCCCATAGTCATATAATAAATAAGTTCTGAACATATACAGACAACAGTGAAAGGATGCTGGTAATTAGGTGTCATGGAATCACCTTGTCATCCCAGCAGTCATTAGTCTGAGGTAATGGGTTAGTGATTTGGGCTCATAACAAAGTACTGTTTCAATAAAGGACAAAAAGATCTTAGGTGCTGGAAATTCCAAAGTCTGTGAAGAGGGCTGAGAGTTTGTAGACTCAAGAAAGACTGAAATCCCACCACAGTGAAGGCTGTGTTAGGAGAACAGAAAATTCGAGGCCATGGGTTAGGTTACAAAATGAGGTACTCTCAGACAAAACAAAAGTAAAATAACATCAAAAATGTCTAATCAGTTTTGGCTGGGAGGCCAATAGATGGACCAGTAGCTAATCCTAAAGGAAAGGTTGATGCTGCTCCTCAAATTTGTACAGATTTGTAAAATTATTCATAGCACCCTCTCTCTATTCCCTTGGTTTCTCTCTCTTTCTTTGTCTCTCTCTCTGGACTCTTCCTCTACCACTCCCTCTGTCTCATTCTTTCCCTCTCTTAGCATCAACCCGCTTCCTCTCCTTTCCTGTCTCTCTATGTTAGAGCTGGAATAGCCTTATGCTCCCCAGGCTGGTTTCCAATTCCTGGCCTCAAGAAGCCAGTATTTCTGTTCCCTGACATCATGGATAAGAAATCTTCTTTGAGCATGGATCCATCAACACTGTGCAAGGTAATCTACTACTTGCATGTTTACTCATTTGAATGTTAATCTCATCTCCTCCCCACAAAATATTTTACTGCCAGCTAGTTGGCTTCAGTGAGTAAGAGCACATGCCACCCAGGCTTATGACCCAATACCCAGAATCCCTATGGTAGAAGCACAGAACCACACCAGCAAGTTTTTCTCAGATCTCATTACACATGCCCCCATACAAAATAAATAAGTGAATACTTAAAATTTTAAATATATCTTTCTATCAACACTTAATCAGCTATCTAGCCAAATATTTTGGCACAGAGGACTAGGCAACTGACACATTAGTAGAATTAAGCTTGTTACTCCAGGGCTCATATCTGCTTAGCAAGTTACAACTGGCCCACTCTGTCCTCATAGGTGCCTTGGGCCTATGTCCACTCCCCTTCTTCCTTCCTGAGAAGTCAGATCCCACTGAGTGGGTTTCATATCCTTGCTTTGGAACCACCACCATTCTCACTGTCCCATGGTTCACATTTACTCTGCTTAGTGAGCTAGAACTGGCCCATGTTGTCCCCACGGGCCAGCCTTGGGCTTAGACCCCTTTCAAATCCAATCTGAGATCTTGTTTCTAGCCTGGTTAGTTAGTCAGATCCTGCCCATTGAGTCACCATCCATCTTCTTTGGGACCAGGCCTAAATGAACTAGAACAAGTCCAAATCAACAAGATCGGAAACGAAAGGGGAAACATGACATGACACCAGAGTCAGAATATTATAAGGGCATACATTAAAAACCTAGGCGCTTTTAAATCAGGAAATCTAAACTAAACGTGCAAATTTCTCAGTTCACTGGAACCACCGGTGTTCAACCAAGAAGAGCTCAACAGCTTAAACAGGTCAGTAAGAAATAAGGGAATCAAAAGAGTGGTAAAAAGTCTTCCAGCTAAAAAGTTCCCAGGCCCAGATGGATACAAAGCAGATTTGCAAGACCTTCAGAGAAGATCTACAACCAATACCGTTTAAATTATTAAAGAAGATAGAACTACATGGCAAATTCCCAAGCTCCTTCCAAGTACATCTATACTAAACCTCTATCAGGGACCATTGTGGAAGAGGGGTGGTAAGACTACAGGAACCGGGAGTGGTGGATGACCGCAAAAAAACAGAAATGTCCATGTGGCTGGAAGTTGCTCATATGAATTGACAGCAATGCACAAGACCCATACAAACTCCAGCCATGCCAAAACCCAGCATGAGATTGGGAAAATGGGCAAGAAGCCCCAAACTTCGTTGAAAGAGGGAACGTTGGTTTTAAAAAATATTTTATTATTATTTTTTTCTTTATGTGTTTGAGTGAATTCCTGCATGCATCTAAGTACACCTGTGTCATGCAAGCCCTCAAGAGGCCAGAAGAGGTTGTCAAATTCCCCTGGAAATGGAGATATGGACAGTTGTTAGCAGCCATGGGAGTGCTGAGAATTGAACTCTGGTCTTCTGTAAGCCAGTGCTTTACTGCTGCGCCATCTCTCCAGCCCCATAAGAGAGAGGGTTTTTTTTTTTTTAAGGTAGTGATGCTAGGTAGGTTTGACCAGACTCCAGTGGATGGACTCACACTGCAGGACTTTCAGGAACACACACTTAACCTGATTTTCCTTGACTTACTGTAATCATGACAGAATGCATGAAATATGGCACGGGAACATGGAGGTTACAGATAGTGGAGAACATCTACATATGATCAAGATGTATTATATGCAATGCACGTAAGTTCAATAAAAAATGTAAAACAAATTATTATATAATTACTTAGCGTTTCCATTTGTGCTTAAGAATACTGGAAACTAAAACCAAAGTTCACGTTATCTCCATGTGATGGGATGAAACCCCTTCATTGTCATCAATCAATATTAATCATGTTGGTTTTAAATATCCTGTACATCATGTAGTTATTTTTGTTTCCAGTTTTTTGTTTTGTTTTTTTTTGCAGTGTATTGTCTGCATGTACGTAAATGCAACCTTGTCATGCAATGCCCGCAGAGGTCAGAAGAGGGCATCTAGCCCCTGGAACTAGAGTTATGGAAGATTGTTAGCTACCATGTGGGTGCAAGGCAGGGAACCTGGGTCCTCTGCAAGAGGAGCCAGTGCTCTTAACCACTGAGCCATCTCTCCAACTCCTGTTTTTGTTGTTCTGAGATGAGGCCTTAGGAAGTCCAGGCTGGTGCTGAACTCAATGTGTAGCTGACGCTAATTTGTGAACATTCTGCCTCTGTCTCTCAATAGCTGTGATTAGCAGTGTGTGCCTCCAACCTGGTTGTTTCTATCCAAGTAATATATTACAGTATTTTTGATGTATGCATGACCAATTTTGGCAGTGAATATGATCTAGGAAAGCTTCAGAACAGGGACGATGTGTTAATGCTCGTCTTCGGTGTCACAGGTGCTCCCAGAAGTCTCAGGTGTTCACTGGACAGTTTCTACCCCCTTCCCTGACCGGTGGGGCAGCCCTGCGATCATGGGGAGTAGAACCTGAACATGCTGAGTTTCTGCTGGGTTACTGGGTTCTACCAGCAGTTTCTTCCTGCCCTGAGCCCACCTTTTCTTTAAGTCCTGTACTTTCAAGCCTCCTTGATCTTGAGTCATAAGTAGAGACAACATATGTGTTCTTCTGCAAAGCCAGGCCAGGGATTTCAGGATTTGGTTGTTATTCCAACCCCCGGGGTTATGCTGCATGTTTATGAGAATGTGAGAGTATGCAAGACACTGACTGGGTGAACATCTCCTATGTGTGTCTTTTTGGCGAATTCAACAAGGTCCTTCCAGGCCAGGAACAGAGTATGATATTCTACGCTTCCCTGTGAGACTGTTGCAGGTGCCTGGGAGAAACCCCCTGATAACTGTACCTTGTTGGATCCACTATCCCAACTTTTCCTGTATATAACATATATGTTTTTTTGGCACAGAGTCTCTGTTGTTCACGGGGAGACCTGGGAGCTTCCAGGATTCTCTGGTGTCTCCCTCCCATGTGGCTGTGGTGTATGTGTACGACAGCACACACTGACACTCTGCTTTATGTGGGCTCTGGAGATTAGAACTCAGTCCTCAAGCTTTTATTACAAGTGCTTTACTCACTGAGCCATCACCCCAGCCCCACTGAAGATTTGGTTGCTAGATTATATGTGTATGAGAGACAGGTTCCTCAAATGAATCTTGGTTGTCTATGCAGGCTGCATAAGAATGGGTAGAGGGATAGATCTCAAAATTTTCAGTGGCAAAACAACACTGAAAAAGAAAAAAACAGACAAAAAACAAAATAACTCCACCTCAGGAAGATGGTTATCATGGCTGGGTCACAACCCAGTGAAGGCACAGCAAGAGACTAGTGACAGGGAGATGTGAGACTAGAAATGGACCCAGCACAGGACACCATTGAGGGATTTGGAGTCAGAATGAAGTGCTTACCCAGTATCCTCCTCAGGGAATGGTATCGACCATGGACCACTGTGCCAATGAAAACTGATCTTGTTTATTTCAAAGAGGACCTCAGCTGCCCAGATATATGCGTGGAAATTTGTTGGTGACTCAAGTTTCTACTAGCTGCACAATGTCCATGGATAATCCTGCTGGAGGAAAGTTTATTTCTTCTGCTCTATTGAAACCTGAAATATGTTCGCTCATGTGCCTAATTCTCAACCCAGCACCAAATGTGCCAATGGTACCATTGTTCCTCAGAGTTTCAGAGGTGATATGAAGGCTAAAGCTATAGAAGCAACCGATAGACAAGACAGCAATCCAGAGTCGATGAGGGACCACTGTATTTTTTGAGTTCAGAATGCCTCACCAGCCTTTTTTTACAAGAAGGGGTGATACAGCAGGAGCAGCAGGATCCCCAATTCCTCTCAGCAGTGTCTTCGTTTCTCTGATTAGGTCTTTACTTTATCATAACCAGGTTCCCATTTTTGAACTCAGAACCACACATTTTCATTAAATACAAAGTCATGAATATTTTAAATTTCTTCTTTTTAAAAAGGTTTATTTTTATTTATGTGTATATGCGTGAGTCTGTATGTGTGTATACCACATGTTGTAGGTGCTCTCAGAAGCATGAGTCATCATCATTTATTATATTAACAGTAAAAGTATCCAAATATTAATAGTTGGTCCCTATTGAATTACCACTTACAATGCTAGAACATGACATGTTTCTAAAAATGTCCTGCTGTTTCCACTGTACAACATAAGGTAAGTTCATTATCATTATTATTATCATTATCATTAATTATCATTTTCATTATCATTATACATTGCAATTGGAGTACCACATAATATGGTTTACTTAATAAGAAACAAGATATGAAAACATAAGCTATCCTCTTAGAAAATAAATGAAAAAAAAACAAGAAAAAGAACCAGACATATACAAAGACATCTATGACAAAACTGGAGTAGCCTTGATAGCAGCGATCTTGAACTGAAATAATAAGACTTCAGAAAAGTCAAACTCAGTTGCCCCATTTGCCCTCTGTTTCATGGAACACAAATACAGCATAGATCTGTTGATAATTAATAGAGTAAGTACTTAACTGAGACATATCATTGGGAGCTTATACTTAGTGAATGTATTTTCCTTCACTGACCTCAGCAGCATAGACCTGTCAGTAATCAGTAGTCCAAGTACGTACTGAGATGTTTCCATGGATACCTTACACATAGTGAAGATCTTTTCTTACACTGACATAGGTATAGGTGTGGTATTCATACCAAGATTATAAGAAAATAAGCACATGGCCATTGAATTATGTTATTAAAAGTTACACTGCTAATGTGTAGAGAATAAAAATTATACTTAGATATGTTGGACACATCTATTCTTAATATGTATGATTTTGTCATGTTTTTCCCTTAATTCTTGATGAAGAGGAAGTATCACAGTTAAGCTGACATAATACCCAGGGCCCATTCCTTAATCAGGGAATTCTACATATTCAAAAGGAATGGAAAAGCTGTCAGTGACAATAGGTTGTATTAAGAGGTGGAAACCAGGCAAGTAACTCAGTGGCACATCACTACGTCTTTAGGGTGTACAAGGCTCTACTGATTGCTAGAACCACAAATCAAAGAATAAAAAGAAACAAGCAAAGAAAGGCAGAAAAAGAGAAAGAGGCAAAGAAAGAAAGGAGAGGAAGAAGGAAGGAAACAAAGAATGGAATACAAAGGAAGGAAAGAAGAAAGGGGAAAAGAATAAATATGCTTGGTGTCTCCATTACCTCACTTAACAAAGAATCAGTTATTATGCTGGGTATCTGGGAAATACTATTATCCCATAAACAAGGATTTGAAAAGAACATGGCACAAGGAAAAGTATTCATCATATTTACAAGTGAAGCATATTCAGACAGAAAGAGTAGAGACAGCAAGGGTAAGGATAAAGATGGTGCCAACGAGATCAGGCATATGAGACACTTCGGATCACACGTACTACTCAGAATCAGAGGAGATTTCAGAGTTCGGCCAGCATATGGACATCGGATAGGAGCATCGCGCAGGATTGAAATATGGAAAAACTTTATCAGGAAAGGAATTTACAGAGAATCTATAGATGAGAACCCCACGGTTGGAAACATCATAAAATGAGAGAGTGTGAGCTTCATAGTCTAGAAAAACTCCAACACGACTGGGACAGTGAGTCAGAGACAGTGTCAAGACTTTGGGATCGCAGGTGAGGGGGCACTCCTCAAAGGCATTGTATGTGAATTGTCTGTTCAACCCTATAACCCAGAACCCATATTTAGGCTGATAATTGTATCTTGGTCTATTACGAGAACTAAAAAAGCTGTATTTTACTTTATCAAATGCATCAAATATGGAATTGAAGAAGTAACTGCCATCACTCAATCCCAGGATCCAGGAACTTTTTGCACACACATCCACCTCCCAGTAATGTTTTCCTGATTGGATAGCCGGGGAGCCCAGGGCACCTTCAAAACAGCTCTCACACTGTGGTAAAGCAATCACTGGAGAAAAATTATATCTTATCTCTCTCTTGTCCATAGAAATTTCAGTCTTGGGATGGTTGTTTTCCATCAGCGTCACTTGAACTGCAGAAAAATCACAGGGTTGAGGGAGGGGGTTGTGAAGGACAGGGTGAGACCTTATTTGTACCATTAGGAGAATCCCAAGAAGACACCAGCAGCAGCAAGTGGACAGAGCTTTGTTCAGAAGTCGCAGGAGAGACAGAGCTCTGCAGAAACATGCTCTGTGTACACACATCAGGAGAAGCAACATGAGCCTTACAACACGAAGCCTGACAGAGAAATAGACTGAAGGACACTGAGAAGAGAGGGGCTCAGGACACTGATTTCTCCTTACCCCAGTGGTGTTTGGCCTCGGTTATCTCTGGAATGATGAAAATTCACATTAAGTGCAAATAAAGAATCAATACAATATAAGAATCCATGTCCTCTCCATATTGGGGAAAGGGTGGGAATGAAATATGATCAAATTATCAGGACTCTTCCTTGTCCCTCAATCCATATCTAAACTCAGTCTTTCTGGTCTAGTCCCACCACCCATAGAATCTCACAGCCATCCATGTACTTAGCTCCACTTACCATCCAAGCCTTGTAGCACCTCTTTCAGATTAGGAGCTTGGGGCCCTCTTGTTTCTTTTACCCTCTTTAGCATCCTAAATTGAAAAAAGAAATTGTCCACATCTTGACCTTGACCTCTTGACGGTTGACCACCACTGACTTCCTGACATTTCAGTGAATAGATACACTTGTACTCGCCAGGATGCTTAGCAGGGGGAATGTGCGTAGACCACTAATTCTGAAAACACCAGAAACTCTCTCATGCTGCTTCATATGACTATCTGAGTGACATTGGGAAGGCCTACCCCTATCAGAAGCACAGTCCCTCTATTCTAACATAAAACAAGTGGCCTCTCCTTCTGTATCTCTTGGAACTCATAAGAAATAACGAAATAATGAATTCAAAAGAACATATAAATAGGATACCTACAGAAAATCCGTGTGAAGAACACACTGCCACAAGTGTGGGCTCCCAGGAATGCAGCTAAAATCAGGGTTTAGAAACTGTTCATGGGTGTGCAATGCATATGGAATGTTGGAAACCCATGTGGAGAAACCCAGTATCTACAAAGCCTGTTGCCAACAGGGAGACCCTCAGATTGGATCTGAGTTTTAAGGCACTCAAGGAAAAAGGCAACATTTGGAAAAGAAGGAAAAAACACTATACTAATCCTAACATGATCTCTATATTTGATGTGGGCATGTGGATGTAGAAATTTTAAAGATGGGACTGGAAAGATGTCTCAGTGGTTAAGAGCACTGACTGTTCTTCCAGAGGACCTGGGTTCAAATCCCAGCACCTACATGGAGATTAACAACCTCCTGTACTTCCAGTTCCAGGGGATCCGCTTCTCTCTTCTGGTTTCCATTGGTATTGCCGTACAAGTGCACTCACATGCATGCAGGCCTAACACTCATACACATTAAAATACTTTTTTTTTACATTTAAAAAATGTATATACATGTATTGCCTGCATGTGTGCAAGTACATACGTCATGCAATGCCCATTGAGATCAGAAGAAGGCTTCAGATCCCCTGGAACTGTAGTCACCCATGATTGTTAGCCACAGTGTTGGTGCTGGGAATAGAACCTGGGTCCTCTTGCAAGAGGAGTCAGCATTCTTATGAGCCATTCCTTCAGTCCCAAATATAAATACTTTTTTTAAAAGTTAAAATTTAAATACAAGAATAACCTCTATTCACTCTCTACTAATGTGATCAAAATGGATCCGTTGTTTACACCTGGACCAAATATTGTGCCTGAAGAGAGTCAAGTCTGGCTTTGTAAATCTAAATACAGTCACAAAGCAGCACTGGATTTCTTCTATATGCAGGAGAAAATGTGAAAACAAAAGACTTTTCCCAATGAACAAGACTGTGTCCTTAGCACACATAGAGGGAATAGCCCATCTATAATAATCCAAGCACCTGTTAAAACCAGAACAGAGACAGATGCAGGCACATAAGGTGAATAAAGTGCTGTAACCACAATGAGTCTCCTACAACCTGTACCTGCTCACCCAAATCCCACTACTAAGTCAGACTCTATAATTTCTCACAATCCATTCCCCAACCATAGATTCTAATCTCGTTCTCAATAGTTAGGAAGCACTTGAACACTGTGTTTTGACCAGAAAGTCAACATAATACTCTATCTAAAGTCTCCCAACATGGGAGACATATTCTAGTCAAAAACTAAAAGACTATTCCTAGTACCCAATGCATACCTGTTTATGATGTCCTCCATTTCCTACGAAGAAGGTGAGAAAACATGAGTCAAGATTTCTGTGTAGCCACAATAAATTTCTTAAAGGGAGTGCTGGAGAGATGGCTCAGCAGTTAAGTGCAAACTAATGGCTGCTGTTTCAGAGAGCACACATTCAGTTCCCATACTAGGAACACATCCATCACAACCATCATTAATTTAGGAGATCCAACGCCCTCTGTTGGGCTACACACACATTGTGCACATGAGTGCACTTACATATCTATGGGAAAAACACCCTTACACATAAAATATAAGTAAATCCAAAAATATTTAAACATTTCTGGGAAAATAGAAGTTTAAAATCTTACCATTGAAATTCCATAAAAGAAAACAGTAAAAATAATAAAGTATGAGTTCTTTTCCTACAAGGGACAGTCTGTATGTAAACTCATTTATGAAGCACAGAGATCTCTTCAGGAAAGCAGACGGGAGCTCTGAGAACGGACTCCCAGGTGCCATCCTCTCCAGTGCACACCACTCTGGCCAAATCAAGCTGCCCTGGCACAGCAGGACAATCCACACCACACCAGAAGTGCTGTTCTTCATGCACACTGGCCATGCGGGACCCTAGAGGCCATGCTGCGGTGCAAGGGTGTGAGGGACGCACCAGGGAGGGACTTACAACCTTCTTTCCCCTGCACACCAGGACAGGGGGCATCAAGGAGGCTGCCGGGATCTACAGCTCCCATTTATAACCCTTCTGCAGTACCAAGTGGAGCCTGATAACATCAGAGGAGTCTGAGAACTTTACTGCTAAGGCAACACAACTGTGCCAGAAACTTGCTGTATGAGTATTCTATTTACCTCTTATTTTATATTATTTAATATCTGCTCTTTCACATGTGTCTCATGCTGGTTTTGTGTTTGCTTGTATGGTTCTGATGTAAGAGTTCAGAGTTGTTGTGTGCGTTTCCTTACTCAGGTTAACATACAGTACGCTCTCCTTTTAACCTGCATCTCATATTTTCCCATTCTATTCCCTACATTGGTCCTTTTTCTCAACTTGTCCCTCCCCATTCAGTTCTTACTTATGACCTTCCATAACACAGTGCACCCACATAAATTATCTATTTAAAGGTGGCAAAAAAAAAAATAATTGACTACAAGTTGTATATGTCTCTAAACAGAAAAAAAAAAAAAAACCCCACACCATTTGGATTGGCTTCCCTAGCCAATTTTACTGGATATTATAAAAAGTGATACCAGTAGTTATAATGCTTTTTCATGAAACAATTGAAGAGGGGGAAAGTCGCAACTTGTCCCATGAGGGAAACAGAAACGCCTCTGGTAACCAGAAGTACCTTTACAGCCATTGATTAATGAGAGATGGAAGGGTGCGTGAGTGCCTCTCAGCAGAGCATCACAGACAACAGGCTCCTAGAAATACCCGTGGACCCAACAGATCTTCTCTCCAAGGGTTCCTGTTTGCACTGAACTTGATACACAACTAAAGTACTTGTTTTTTCATGATGTCATGATTTCCCTGATCTCTGAAACTGATTCAGGAATGAGGTAATGCAGGGCCCAGGAGTTTGACCATCATCACCAGGAAGAGCACAGCTGCACAGAAGAGAAGGAAAGTTTCCATGTCTCCTGACTCTCGGGTGTTGGGACTTCTTTTGAAGTCTGCCCTGCAGCATCACCATGTTTGACCCTTGAGATCCACGTTCCACATCTGAGATGAGGTCTCCCCACCAACTTGCTATTTCGTACCTGATCGTCTTCAGACTCTGACAGGCTACTGGAACTGTCTTCCTCTTTGTGCTTCAGCTTTTGCAGGTTATTCTTCTTAAGAGAGTCCAAGGTGTCTCTCAGCTCTTGGATCTCTTTTCGAACATTTTCTAGCTCTCTGCGTATCTGATTCCTCAGGGACTAGAAAAGACAGAGGTTTGTCATAAGATAGGGTGGAGAGACAGAAAGCACCCCTCTGCTCAGGGACTTCTCACAGGGAGTAGAGACAGAAAAAGAGAAGCAATTCATGTTTCTTTCAATTCTGTTCATGACAAAGACCGTAAGTCAGCTTTATCAATGCCATCTGGGCCAAAATGGGATCCCTGGGAGAAGCTCAGCTTTCAGTTCCCAAAGGTCCTTGTTCCTTTCTGCACCACTCATTCCACTTCTGAACTCCCCATGAGAAGATGAACCCCAGGGGCAGATCCACGACCCACTTCCGAGTCTCTTCCCCCAGTAGACTGATAGTTTGAAAAGGCACTACAGGAATGAGACCCAGGACTCACCAGCCATTTTCATGAGGGTTTCCTCTCCACCCCATCGTGAACAGGTCCTCAAATAGCCCAGCTGGTTTATGATGTACTCAGTCTCAGCACCCAAAGGAACAGATGGGCAGGACTAGTTAAAGCCTCTTAACATTATCAACTACCAGCAAATAAAGAGGGAAGGAGCTGCTTTCCCGGGTCCTGTCAGGAGAGCTGCCTTACTCCCTTGGGAAATGTCTTCCTTGCCTTCCAGAAGGTTCTCTGTTCTTAGAGGTCATCTTCCCACTTTGTGTACTCTTTCTTGTCTTTCATTAGCTTCTGCAGAGCTCTGCCTGGAGCTTCTCGTGTGAGAGAAGAATTGCACCAGAGTCAAGCTATGAGCTCAGCCATGACTGTTACTTCCACACGAAAAGGCAAAAAAAGAAAAACGCCTTCTGGAAAGACTGGAAGCATAAGTGTGATTTTTTTTATTGTGATGTGAATTATGTACATAATGAATATAAATATTTATAATCCAGCACAATTTGTTTTTAATATTTTACTTTTTAATGTTTATATGTATGAGTGTTTTGCCTGCACATATGTAAGTGTAACACATGCCTATAATGACTGCAGAGACTAGAGGGGGGTGTGGGATTCCCTGGAACTGGAATTACAGATGGTTGCTACCTTGTGGGTGCTGGAAATCAAACCCAGGTGCACTGGAAGAACAGCAAGTGTTCTTCGCTGCTGAGCCATCTCTCCAACTCCACAACTCAATTATTTCTTACACACACATGCACACACACATGACTGCCATATAGATCAAGATTTAGAAAATGGCCTCTGTCACCATTTCTTTCAACTACAATTCACTATTTTGATTCTAGCACGAGAGTTTTGATAGGTTTTCTGGACATTTACATAAATTGATGAATACCTCAGACATCCCCCTGTGGGTCTGATTATTATGCTCAATATCACATGTCAGACATGTGCTCACAAACAGTCTGACAGCTGCACATTCTATTTCACTACTTGCATGACATTTACTTACTAACCCCAGAGTTGATAGTCACTTGGGAGGTTTGTAGTTTTTGAGTATTATGACTAAAACTGATGTAAAATTAAGACAAAAACTTTCGGAGAAACTATGATGTTGGCCACTGAAACCTCTGAGCTGATTCACCATCTCACAGAGAGTTTTTTGTTTGTTATTTTTTTATTTTATTTTTTTAAGGCAGCGGTCTTGGAACTGGACAGATGGCTCAACAGTTAAGAGCACTGGCTGTTCTTGTTGAGGACCCAGGTTTCAATCTCAGCACCCACATGGGAACAAATAACCACCTATAACTCCACTTCCAGAGAATCTGACACCCTTTTATGTCCTCTTCAGGCACTGCACAACACTGGTTCACTTACACACATGTAGGCAATACACTCATACATGTACAACAAAAATAGCAAATAAAAATTTAAGAAAAGTTCTTGTTGCTTTAGAATTCTTGATCCTCCTGAAGCAGGAATGCTTAGATTATACATATGTCCCACTAAACCAAGTTAAAGTGATATGTTTTCACACTAATAGAGGAATCAGATCCTACATCAAGTTAAGAGCTTACATCACAACCCATCTCATTTACTGCTACATCTAAAGACTAAGTTGAGCCTTCCTTGGAAAGGGCAAGCCATAAGGTACTTGCTCTTATAAAACAGTTTATATCCTAGTGCATTTTTTTCTAATTTAGTAGAATATACAAGCATGTCCTTTGAGGCCCAGAAGGCAACAAAACATACAATGAAATTATAGTTCTCGACTTTCTTTTTTTCCTTCTTTTCTTTCTTTCTCTCTTTCATTTTGAGGCAGGGTCTCGCTATGTTGATTTGGGTTGAACTGGAATTCACTGTGTAGACCAGGCATGAACTCACAGAGACCTGCCTGCCTCTTCTTCTCAAGTACTAGGATTACAGATGTTAACACTACACCTGGATTCAATCTCTCATTTCTTACCTTGTGCTCTGGGGCCACCTTTTCAATAAGAAAGGTTTTGTGGCCACGATGCTCCTGAGATGGCTCACAAAGCCAGCAAATGACCTGCTCATCCTTCTCACAGAAGAGCTGGAGTTTCTCTCCATGGCGAGTACAGTTATACACTGTCTGCTCCTCCACTGGGCTCAGCTTGACCCCCTTGAGCTTCTCCACTATGTTGGCCACAAGCCAAATTGATCTCAGATTCTCAAATTGGTAACTGACTCTGCACACAGGGCAGCTGCCCTTCCCCTCTTGGTCTTTGTTGGACTCATAGTTCAGTGTGATACAAGCCTGGCAGAAGGTGTGGCCACAGTCTGTGCTCACAGGTTCCTTCAGGAGCTGCAGGCAGATGGGGCAGGTCATCTTCTCCTGAATATCCGCCAGGATTGTTGAAGCCATAGATGCTATTTCCCTGCTTGTGTCTGTCCTGACTGCAGTGTTCTTCCTGCTCAGATGCCTGCATGATAGGAAAGATGAAAAGGAAGCAGGAAGAGAATAAGCAATGACTATGCAGAAATCAAGGGCAGTACAAGGTACAGGATGCTAACTGCCGTGCTGCCACAAATCTGCAGTTCAGGCCACCGAGACACCTTCAGGCCCTTCCAAAATTTATTTCAGCTGACGTAGCCTCCACATGTGACAGAGTGCCACCCTTCCATTCAATGTATGTCTTTCCCATTAGGGACCAACCTGATATCCCCAATACTACACAGGCATTAAAACAGGGACACAAAACCAGGAGAAAACAAGTAACATGACCCCATCAGAGGAACATCATAATTCTCTAGTAACTGATCCAAGAAGATTCAGCTACGAACTGTCTGAAAAGTGATTCAACATAGAAGGAGGGCTGGGGGTATGACTCCATGGCAGAGTGCTTGCCTAGCATGTATGAAGCCCTGAGTTTAATGTCTAGTCCTGAAAAACATTATGACCACAAAATCTTAAACTTAGGTTAAAAAAATATATATATCTATATACAAAATAAGAAAGAAAAAAAAGAGAAATTCAACAATGCAGTAGAAACCATTAAAAACATGAACCGAGTAATATCATTGATGAATAACTGAATGAAATGCATACTACAATACAGATATTCAACAAAGGCAAGATAAGCAGAAAAACTCATCTGTGAACTTGAAGATGGGTGAGATGGCTCCACAAGAGAGCACACCTGCTGCCAAGTTTGATGACCTGAGTTTGAAACCTGGGACCACAGGACAGAACCAACTGCCACAAGGCTTTTTCTGACTTCCACACTTGGGCCATTGCATATGTGTGTACATAGACACACACACGCAAATCACACATCCACACACACAAACACACATGCACTATTTCTAGTGTTCTCATAGTCATTCAGTCTCTCTCTCTCTTTCTCTTTCTCTTTCTCTTTTTCTCTTTCTATTTTCTCTTTCCTGGAAATAGGATCAGTAATTAGATAACAGGCTGCACAGCTTCAGCCAGGGGAAAGCACTGTGAAATAACCAGTAGATTCACACAGAAGCACAGAGTTATTTCACATATAGACTATACTGTTGTTCATTTTCAGAAACTAGAGATTGCAGTTTGGCCCTGCTTCAGGGGAAGGGACTATCTGTTTAGAAGACAGGGCTCTGGATTTCTTCATTAAAATGTAATTCAAAGTTATGGACTGGGAAGGAATAGACAGACTGGAGGAATAACTGGGACACAATGTTTAAATCTGTCCTCTTTCAAGGTGCCTCTCCCCTAGGTTCAACCCCAGAGCACTCACCAGGAAGCAGGAAGCCTCCCCTACCCCCTTTCAGAGAGAAGTAAAACTCACAAGAGGCAAGGAGGAAGTTTTCTTTGGTCTTCAGAACTCTATCCTCTGCAAATTGCTCCACACACCTTCAGACAGCAAGAAAGAAACAGTAAATCCAGGAGAAGACAGGCATAGAAGACTTGCTCCCCTACGTTGGATCAAACAGGTTTCCTCTTCAGAAACCCAAGAGAGATGAAAGTTCAATCTTTGATACTAAAAGGAGGAGAAAGAGAAAGAGAAACTGGGAAACTCTGAACCAATGACATAAGAGTTGCCTTTCCCGGGAGACCTAGTATCAGAAAGACTGTCCCACAATTTTTCCCAGGATCTAAGAAACTTGTCCAACCACGTCTTCAGGGTCATTTCACATTCACCCAAAGTGCTGAAAGTGGGGAAAGCGGTCCTAATGGAGAGTCTTCTGCTGTGCTCCTCTTGCTCCTCCTCGCCTGGCTGATTTTCACCTTGGGTTGTAGGTGTGACCCAAAGAAAATGGAATCTAAGCTTAGTGACAGAGGATTGTAATATTTCCCTGAAACTGGACAACGGGCTCTCAGGAGAAACAAAGGAGACTGCAGATTAGGGCAGATGCCATATAGTCAGGATTTCTCACCTAGCCTCTACAGGATGCTAAGGATTTATCTGGAAAATCATGCAGAAATACTGCCACATTACATCTATAGTTGTTACATTAGTAAGTTGCACAGAACTCTCCAACTGCCGCTTACTGTTTTCTTCACGTTGTGTGTTCTATTGCTGACTGTAAGGTTCTGGGTTCGAGAGACCCAGCAGACAGAAGGGACCAGAGACTCTGCTGGGAGGACCCGTTTATTAAGAGGAGACTAGCTTCTCCACACTCGGGAGAAGAGACGAGGGAAACTAGCCCCCTCATCTTGGGGCCGGGGACTCCAGGGAACCGGCTGGCATGCCTGGCTCCAGATTGGGATCAAGACAGAGAGATCTGCTCAGCTAACTCTCTGGGAGAGTGAGTCATTAGCCCGGCCTAGCTAATCAGCAGGCAGGAATCTAATTCTGGTTGTTTGGCTGGAGTTGCCAAAGTATCTACTGGGAGGAGGGAGGGTCCTTCAGTCACATCTTACACTGACTAGGCTACATCTTTTTTTTTTTTCCCCCTGCTAGTTATGGCTTTGAACTTGTCCTGCCTTCCATTTGCTGATTCTCGTCTAGATCTCTCCACACTAGACCTCCTTAGGAAGTCCTCCATTGAATTAGGGTCTCCATTAAAAGCACTTGGGCTTCAATCCCCTGTAATAGAAAGTGAAAAATATAAAGGCCTGTGGGGCTTAGGTGGTAGCATGCTTGCCTAGCATGCAGGAAGCTCTTGTTTGGATCCTCAGCACAGCACAGAACTTGGTTTGGTGGTATATGTAAGGTTTGGACCCAGCAGAAATGGATGAGAGACTCGGACAGAGGAGTTAACAGGACCATTTTACTAATGGCACAGGGCTAGCCTCCAAACTCGGCAGTGGAGGAGTTTAGTACACTTTCTTGGAGCATGGAGCTAGCCTCCCAGCTCAGGAGTGGAGTAGCCATCCTCCTTCTTGGGTCTTGGTGAGTTTTTTTAAGGGGGGAGGGAGATAATTAACAAAAACCAGGCTATAATTGGTGTCAGGAAGCTTATTTTCTCAGGAAGCTTATCTTATTGGTTTTAAAGATCTGTAGTCAGTTCCTTTTCATAGATGCTTGTGAATTCTGGAAGTTAAGCTGGAGTCACCAAGGTGTCTATCAGTTCCTCTGAGTCCTGGGACTGCTGGGCGTTTCTCTTCAGTGACATCTTACCTTCCAGCCTTTAGTGTCACTGGGGCAAAGGGACAGCATTTTCCTTTGATTTCTTCCTGCTGACTTTATGGGCAACAATCGGGGGGGTGGTGTGACACAAGAGGCTGGAATGGTCAGGCAGCTGTTCATATTTCTAGCTGACTGGGAGGAGCAGCTGGATACTCAGGTGAAGTTTGCTTAACAAACTCAACTGTGGTGATTGTTTTCAAGTAGACACAGCTGAAGTCATGAAGACAGCAGTAATTTGGCTCCGAAGAGTGCTGTGTAGTATCATCTTACTAAAAGAACATGAAATGTAAATTAAAAACATAATGTCATGTATTAATATTACCTGTGTATACACTACACTTTATAAGTTCCCAGGTAAGCTTATAAAAAACACAAAAATCAGTTTAGAGAGAGAGAAATGTACCAATACCTTGCTTTAGGCCTTGAGGGAGCATAAGTACTAGGTAGAAAGAAGCAGCTAGTACATTATCAAATTGAAGTTGTTTAGAATCTCCATAGCTGAATCATTGAGTGTTATAGACATTTTATAATATGAGATGGATAATAATAATCTGTCTAAATTATATATATATATATATATATATATATATATATATATATATATATACACTATATAGAGGTGCCCAGGGCATGAAGGGACAGGAAAATACTCTGTTTTAGAGAAAACAGTTTAGATCACAATGCAAAGAAAGGCAGTAGTTAAGACCAGAGAAGGATTTATCCCAAGGCCTGTCAGGAGTACTTCAGAGAATGGGAGGAAGAGGTGGAGTAGCCCTGGGGGTGTGGGGATGCCCAGTAACCCTCACCATGAAGGGTGTGTCTTACCCGAGTAGGAAGGGAGGACAGTCCATGTCGACCCATACCACAAACAAGACAGGCCTTTTGTCCACTGTAACAGCAGCTCTGGGCTCCTCCATTGTGGTGCATGTCAATCGTTGGTGGCCAGGCAGATGAGTTCTGTCAGTGAAGATGATCTGGAGGCGGGTTGAAGGTTTAGGCAGTATGACTGGCCTACCTTGACTCTGCAACAAAGGGCAGTCATCCTTTATGTGTCCCCATTTCTGCATTGTGGGCATGGCCCTGGCAGTGGCCACGAGTTGGGGCAGGCTTGTGCCAGTGTCCTTTGTTGTCGAACTTGAAGCATGGGCCTGGCAGCTGTGGTGGCCTCAGTGTTGTGTTATTTGAAGTCTTCCTGGGAGGAGCCCTGGGTGATGCTGCCAGCCGTTGAGTCTTTTTGTGTCTCGGGTGCCTTAGTCTGCCTTCTCCTGTTCCTCTGGGTTATGGGTTATTTTCAAGGCCATTTTTTAGCAGCTCTCCCTGTGGGGTGGGGAGCCTTGGGGCCCTTGTTAGGGGGCAGATTGGGCTGTGAAATGGGTATTAAAGTGGCTGTGGTGGACCAGGGTTAGGCCCTCTTTATCTCAGCCAGGAGGCAGGAGATTGTATCTGTGAGGTGGACCTTATTGCATGTGCCTGAGCCACTGGCCAAATATAATCATTCTCATCAGCAGAGAGGATGGAAGACAAAAATTGCAAAGATATCATGCCAGGTTATATCATAGGGTTGTGTTAGATATTTAAATTCCTTGGTGTAGGTGCAGGGGTCAGAAGAAAAGGAACCTAACTTCCTTTCACTTTAAGATAAGTCAGACAAGGAGAATGGAATGAAAATCCAGACTACACCCTCTGCCCCTGCCACCTCCCAAAGAGGGAACAGCCTGGGGCGGGGGCAGAGTGATAAGGCCGGAGCTGAGTATGATGAGATAGGGAGATGTGGAGGGCGGAGGTTGAAGGCCCAGCTTGTCTGGGGAAGAGAGAGGACCGGGAGCATGTGGTTCAAAGTTGGGGGAATGAGAAGGAGGCTGGCTGGCCCAGCTGTTGAGGAGATGGGGAAGGGAGAAGGAGGAGGAGGGGGCAAGAGTGAGAGAGAGAGAGAGAAAGAGATCTCTCACTATGAGTTCAGGAAGGAACCCACAGGAGGGAGGGTCACAGGTTTGAGAGCTACTGGGACAAAGGCTGCCCTTCCAGGTGGGTGTGGACTCACTTAGTAATCACACTGGAACTAAACAGTCTTGGCAAATGAGGAGCCTAGTGGCCAAAATGAACAGTCTGGGAGTGACCAATTATGAGTTGGCGAATGGAGAGAAGAAAGAGAGGGAGGGATTTCAGAGCACTGGGGAGGTGGCAGAAGGAGAGAGTTTGTGAAAGGAGAGAGAGAGAAAGTTCTTCTTGGTGAACCTGGGGAGGTCCCTGAGGTTTACACAGACCACTAGAATGACCTCAGGGCAAGAGGCCTGCAAATCCTTATGTAGATAATAGGCTGCAAAGAGATCAAAGAGATCATTGGTGGAGTACAGACTGTTAATAGACTGGGTGGGTGACTGTGCTCCTCTGAGCTTGGAAAGGAACACACAGGAGGGAGGGTCACAGAGCTGAGTGCCACGGGGTAGCGGGTCCACCTCCCAGGTCAGCATGGACCCCTCAGTAACTGTAGGGGAAAAGCAGGCTCAGACCTTAAGTTCCCTGCCCTGCTGCATTCCAGAAGGCTAAAACTACAGCGTGCATTCTGGCATCAGGTCAAGACCCACGGAGGACAAGGTCTGAGTTGTCCAATACAAATAATCCCCAAAGGACAGACAGGTTCTTGACCAACCAATTCCAAAGTTAAACTAGCCAGCACAGCTGCACAGTCACAAATTCTTTAAAAAGCAGGCTGTACCTCGGAGAGGGTGCATAGTTCCCTGATCTGGCTTTGGGAACTGCAGCCAGCTAACCGCTTGACTTGCTCTGTTTACCAAATTATGTAAATAATTTTTCCTTTTTGCATCAAAGTGGAGTCCCACTTCTCGTACCCTAACAGTAACCACGCTGGAAACCAACAGTCACAATAACTAGAGGCATCTAGTGACCAAACAAATGGTCTGGGAATGACCAACTGCAACTGATGAACAGAGAGTAAAGAAAGAGAGAGACAGAGACAGAGAGAGAGAGAGAGAGAGAGAGAGAGAGAGCAGAAGGAGCAAAATAGAACTCTGTGGTGGGCGAGGAGCTGGCAGCAGGTCCAGCCAGAGTTTACTGTGCCAGGTTCCAGGAGGGTGACTGGGTCCCTGCGTTGTGTTTTGGCACCATTTTACAGTATATTCCTGTAATCCCAACACTTGGGAGATGGATGCAGGAAGATCAGAGCTTCAAGGCTATCTTCAGCTACATAGTGAGTTTGAGGCCAGACAGACTTGAGATACAGGAGATGCTATAAGAAAAGAAAAGAAAAAAAAAACAATTATTTTTCAAATGCCTTGAGGAAAACAATAAGAAAGATCACAATGGGCAGTCGTTAGTATGCCTAATTCCAGTCTTGCACCCTCTGTCATCACAGGGTTGACCATGGGGACATGGAAGATGAAAGATAAGACCAACTTTAAGATTGCTCATTGTTCTTTATGTAGAATAATTAAGCTTTCAATTGTTCCTACAGGGGATTGTGTTTTGTTTTCCCCTTTGTTTTTTAATTGTTTTTTGTTTATTGTGTTTTGTGTTTTTGACAGGGTTTCCCTAGTCTCAGCCCACCTGGAAGTCAGTATGTGCACCAGGCTGGCCTTGATCTCACAGAGATCCACCTACCTGAGCTTCCAGAGGGCTGGGATTAAAGGCAGACACCACTGTACCCAGTGTTTGAGAGACTGGAACTGCTTCTCTGAGGCACAGGTTGTCTAAGGTTTTTATAGATCTTTGAAGGAGGAAACTGAGAGTATTTTCTGCAGTTCTGTTTTTTACCGTTTCAGGGTTTGGGACATAAGAACTGTTGTTAAGGCTTGGAGGTTAGAGAAATGGGCCTGGCATGTGTTTTCCCACATAGCAAATTTCCTGGTTGCAGGTTTCACAGCTTCTGGTTAGGGAGTTTCTTAGCTCAGCTTGAGCCTGAGGTAAGGTGATATTTTTATTGTTTTTGTTTTTCATTTTTTGGTTTCTTTTGAGACAGGATCTCCCTGAAGCCCCAGCTAACCTGGAACTTGCTGTGTGGACCAGGCTGGCCTTCATCTCATAGAGATCTGACCGCCTCCATCTCTGAGTGCCGGGCTGAGGTGAGTAAGGTTTATTTAACCAATATGGAGCTGGTTTATCTTTCACTGTCTACTCACACAGCAATAATCAACTACCGATATTTTTTTCAGCAAAGGTTGGGGTCTGCTTTCGATTTAACCAGTTCCATGCTAGGTTTTTGTCTACTTTAGTTTGCATGGGTCTTGAACATGCTGACACCATTGTTACAGGTTCATTTGAGCAGGGTCCCAGAGGCTTGTAGGAGTCTATTTCATATGCTCACACAGCTCCTCTCCAGCTCTTAAAATCTTTCTGACTCCTATTCTGTAATGGTCCCTGAGCCCTGGGTGAGTGAAGTTTAATATAGGAGTCCTGTCCAAGGACCCATACTCTGTATATTTCTATTCTCTATGCTTTGGCTATTTATGACCTTTTGTGTTCCTGGCACTTTGTTACAAGAAGAGGCTTCATTAGTGAGAGTTGAGAGATACATTACTGTCTTTTTTACCCCTTGGTGTGATTGTTGGGTATAGAGGTGGCGCTCAGTCATAGGCAATATACAGAGAATGTCCGTGTGTGACCAGTTGTGGTACTCTGTAGTAGTCTCTGTGTGGTGTAAAAGAAGCTTCTTTGATGAGTTGTCACTAGGATACTTGACTGTAAATATAAGATTACATATTTTTTCTTTAATGTGTACATAATATACATATTATTTCTTTAATAAGAAGTTACATTAGCCTGGGGATGTGGCATTAGCTGAAGAGACTATCTTTCCTCCAGTGAGAGTTTTTGGCCCCTTTGTCAAATATTAGGTGACTGAAATTGTATGTACTCATGTTTGGGTCTTCAAATATGTTCTAATGATCTATGGATCTATTTTTGGGTCAGTACAATTGGCTATTATGGCTATGACTATAATATAGTTTGAAATCTGGTATAGTAACCTCACTTCATTGTTCTTTGTGCTCAAGGTTGCTTTGGTTATGTGGGATATCTATGCTTATTTATGAATTTTAAGATTTTTATTTCTAATTCTATGAGGAATGCCACAGGTAATTTGTTTGGGATTGCATTGAGTTATAGATTACTTTTGGTAGAATTGTCATTTTCACAATATTAATTCTTACCATCCATGAGCATGGGAGTTCCTTCCATCTTCTGTGTTCCTTTTCAATCTGTTTCTTTAAGATTTAAAATTTTTAATTGTGGAGATCTTTAATGTCTTTGGTCATATTTATTCTGAGTTTTTTTTTTTTGAGGCTATTGTGAATGGGAGGGTTTTCATGTACTTTTTCTCCAATCTCTTGTTATTGGTATATAGAAAGGGTACTAATTATTAAAGATTAATTTTTAACCTGCTACTTTACTGAAAGTGTTAATCATTCCTGGGAGTTTCCTGGTAAATTTTTTGGCATCTCTTAGTTATAATATCATGTCATAAGCAAAAAGGGATAATTTGACCTCTTATTTACCAATGAGTACTCCTTTAAAATCCTTCTCTTGTCTTAGTACACTAGCAAGAGTTTCCATTACTATATTAAAAAGGAGTGGAGCTAGTGGGCAGCTTTATCTGGTTCCTGATATTAATGGGAATGCTTCTAGTTCTTCTCCATTTAGAATGAGGTTGACTGTGGGATTTTTTTGTATATTGCTTTAATTATTTTGAGGTATGTTCTGTTCAGTCCAGTTCACTCTAGGACTTTTAACATAAATGCATTTTGAATTTCGTCTAAGGCCTTTTCTGCAACTACTGAGAAGACCATTTGATTTTTGTCTTTAAGTGAGTTTATATGATTTATGACATTTATTGTCTTGTGTATATTGAACCATCCTTTCATCTCTGGACTAGATAAAGCTGACTTGATCATGGTGGATAATCTTTTTGATATGTGTTTATATGTAGCTTGCAAGGATTTTGTTGAGAATTTTTGAATCTATGTTCATTAAGGATATGGGTCTATAGTTTTCTTTTTTGGATGTATCTTTACCTGGTTTTGGTATTCGAGTGATGCTTGCTTCATAGAAGGAAGTTCTCCCTTTGTTTCTATCTTTTTGAATGATTTAAGTAGTATTTGGACATAGATCTTTTTGACTCTTGAAGAATTCTGCTGTGAATCCATCTGGGTCTGGTCATTTTTAGTCAGAAGGTTTCGTATCACTGTTTCACCTTCCTCATGTGTTATGTGTTTGTTAAGTTGTGATCTATTCTTGGTTTAGCTTTGGTGATTCCCATGATCTATTCTTGGTTTAGCTTTGGTGATTCCCATGATTTTAGATATACATCCATATACTTAAGGTTTCCAAATTTAATAGCATGTTGGTTTTTAAAGTATGCCCTTATAATGTTTTGGATCTTTCTGTTGTCTGTTGTGATGTTTCCCCTTTCATCTCTGATTTTGTTGATGTGGAGTTACTCTCTCTTTCTTTTGGTTAATTAGGCTAACAGTCTATCTCATTTATTTGTTATAAAAACCAACTCTTGGTTTCATTGTTTCTTTGTATTGTTTTCTTTGATTCTACTTCAATAATTTCTGTTCTAATTTTTCTTATTTCTTATTGTTTGCTGGATTTGGGTTTCATTTGTTGTTACCTTTCAAGATTCTTGAGTTGTAAGATAAAGTCATTTGTGGTCTTTCTAATTTTTTAATGTAGGCACTTGGAGCTACAAAATTCCCTCATAAAACTGCTTCTAAAGTTTTGTTGTGTTGTTCTTTGCTTAATTGCAGGAATACTACTATTTCTTCCTAAATTTCTCCTTGACCAAGTAATCACACAGAATGTGTTGCTTAGTTTCCATGACTTCATGAATTTATTAGGGCTTCTTCTGGTGTTGATTTTAAGCTTTATTGCATTGCAGTCTGATAGAATGCGTGGAATTATTTCATTTTTTATTTATTTTTATTTTATTTTATTTTTTGTGGAGTGGTTTGTTTTCTGCCCAAGTATGTAATTGATTCTGGAGAAAGTTGCATGGGGTGCTAAAGAGAATGTATATTCTTTGATGCTTGAATGGAATAATCAGAAGATGTCTGTTAGGTCCATTTGATGTATGGTGCTTAATTCAGATGTCTCTTTGTTTATTTTCTGTGTGGATGATCTGTCTAATGGAGACAGTAGAGTATTGATGTCATCTACTATTAGTGAGTTGGGATTAATTTGTGTCTTAAAGTCCTGTAGTACTCATTTTATGAAGATGGGTCCACCAGAGTTTGGTGCATATGTGTTCATGATCATTATATCTTCTTGGTTAGTTGTTCCTCTGATCAGAATGAAGTGACCCTCTTTATCTCTTCTGATTAGTTTAGTTTGAAGTCTATTTTGTGAGATCTTAGAATGGCAACTACTGGTTGTTTCTGAGTGTCACTGCTTGGAATATTTTTTTCTATCCTTTTACCTTAAGGTAGTACCTATCCTTCAAGGTGAGATGGATTTCTTGTAGACAACAAAAAAGTGGATTTTTTTTTATCCATTCAAGAAACCTCTGTCTTTTGACCTGGGAGTTCAATCCATTGATATTTAAAGTTATTATTGAAAGATATATGTATTGGTTTCAATCATTTTAATTTCTGTTTGCATTCTTGGTCTAACTTTGTGGCTTCCCAGTTCGTCCTTCTTTCGTTGCTTCTTGAGTATAGTCATTCCTTTTTTAAGTCCTTTGTAGTGCTTCAAGAACTCTCTGAAGGCCTGGTTTCTGGACATGAATTCTTTCAGTTTATTTACATTATAGATTTTTCTTTCCCCTTCAACTGTACTAGACATTTTTGGGTAAAGAATTCTGAGTTGGCATCTATGGTCATTTAAAATTGGGAATCCTTTGGTCCAGGCTCTTCTGGCTTTCATAGTTTGCATGGAAAAGTCATGTTTCCTGTACAACATTTACAGGTATCTAACATATGCCATCTTTCTTCAATGAGCTACAGAGTTTAGAGGTTCTGCTCAAATACTCTCCAAGACCACCTCAGAATCTGTTGCTTCATCAGTTTCTCGAATGACTGCTATGTTGCTACCTTTCACAATGTTTAATCCTTGCTCTACTCCCTGAGATAAACCAGTTACTCTCAAGATGATGATGCTGGGAATGTTTTATGAGTATAATTGTTGATACTGACTTCATTAGTACATGTTAATATGTAAATTAAAATATTTCTACATTTTTATTGAAAACTTTGCCAAAATTTATGAAGATGGTTGTTTGAAAAACAACAACAACAAAAAAAGAAAAATCATTTGTAATTCTGAGGGGTTATCTCTATGGTGTTGTCACTGTAGAACTCTTCTATCAGACTGGTGATGTTTGGTGGGCACATATTGTTTGAGTTTTTCATATTATTATATTTTCGTTGTGATCTTGGCATGTGAGTTTCTATCACTGCTTGTGACTGTGATGTGAGACTCATGCCTTTTTTTGTTCAGTTGAAGTCTGATTCTGTTTGTGTACTTGATATGACTTGGTTGTTTTCTCATTGGGTATGAAAAGCTGGTTTGTCAAGATTTCAGGTTCCCTCTTTTGATTTTATATCAGAGGGACTCGATGGCTCTAGTCCAGCTGCTCAGGAGTTCCCAAGGCTGTACAAGGGAGGGGAGATCGGATCATCTCTGCTTCTCTCTTAAGGTCTGAGCCCCTCAAGTCATCAGGAACAGTAAAATAGGAAAAGATTTCTAGGCAGAAGCTGAATTCAGGAGTTCTCAGGCAGGCTGCAAAGGTCCTGCCCCCTTCTAAGGGGTCCTGCAGCAGTGGGAGGGAGTGCAGAAGGTACCAATGTAGGACAGTGGGGACTGGGAGATTTGAAGACCTCACCACCAGGGAGAGCCAAGATGATAGTCCAGACATCTAGGAGGCTAAGAGCAAAAGTGGTCCTGTGCCCAAGGCTAAAAGAACAGGATATGTGGTGGGGGAGGGTGGAGTTGTAGGGGCAATAGGTGGCTGGAGACACAGTGGGCAGGATCAGGTTTACCAGAGAAGTAGGTTGGTCTCTGGAATCCAAGGGAAATTGGTGCTGGGGACTGCCAGGGTAGAATTCTGTTCTCAGAATGCAAAGGCAAGTTGGGGCTGGGGTCAGTCTGCAAAGGCTCTAACAAACTAGACTGCAAAAATTTAAAAACCTTAAATATATCTATTTTAAAATATATTTTTTCATTATTTCTATTTTCTGTGTGTGTTTTGCTTGCATGTATGTAAGTGCATTCATGTTGTGCAAAGCCTTCAGAGGCCAGAAAAGGGTGTTGGATCCCCTGGAACTGGAGTTACAGATGGTTATTAGCTGTCATGTGAGTGCTGGGAATCAAACCTGGGTCCTCTGGAAAAACAGCAAGTGTTCTTAACCACTGAACCATCTCTCAGGCCCTAAATATATCCTTATAGTCACACTGAAACAGATACCTGACCAAATATTTGGGTATAGTGACCCAGGCAATTAATACATATTAATATAATTAACTATTATTGATGCTTAGAGTTTTCAGTTGTACTTGAAAATACTGGAGGCTTAAAAACAAATTTCTTATTATCTTTTCATTATGGGATGAAACCTCCTTATTGTAGATAAATAAATATTAATAATGCTTTTAAATATGCTACAATGTATGTGGTTGTTTCTGTTTGCCTTTTTTATTGTGGTTTTGTTTTGAGACAGTAAGTAGAGGCATTTGCTACCATGCCTAGTGAAATGACTGTTTTTAGCAAACTTAGAATTTTAGAGTATTTTTTCATGTACATCATGAGTCCATTTTGGGGACTGTTTATGTTCTAGGAAAGCTCTAGAACAATGACAATGTGTTAATTCACATTTGCATCTGCACAGGTGCTCTGAGAAGCCTCGAGTTTTCATTGAACAACTCCTGTCACTTTCCCTGACAGATGGGGCAGCACTGTGACCATGGGGAGTGGCACCTGAACATATCCAGTCTCTGATGTGTTCGTGAGAAACCAGAAGTTTTTTTTGTTTTATTTTTTTTGCCCTGGGATCACTTTTTTTCCTTTAAGTTCTTTGTTGCCCTGGAGTCACAAGAAAAAGGCAGGTGATTCTTCTGCAAAGCGAAGACAGGGGATTCAGGTCTCAGGAGTTATTCCAGCAGGTGGCTCTCCTCTGTCTTGGTTTCACCCTGCATATTTATGAGAATGTGAGAGTGTGCAAGAACTGCTTGATCACCTCATGTTGATTTCTTGGCTAATTCTATAAGATCCTTTCAACCCACGAACAGGTTTGATATTGTGGGCTTTGTTGTGAAGCACTGCATGTGTTGGGAAAGTCATTCTGATTACCCCCCACCCCCATTTCATTGTGTTGGGGACAATATGGCAGCAACAGACTCTTATCTTTGACATCTGTATTTCTATATGAAATAGGGCAAGGTTGGAAATAAGCGGGAATGGACATCAAAGCAATGCAAAATTAGCTATTAGAAGCAAGATATTAGAAATGAATCCGGTATATGTCAGGAAGCTTTGTTTGGTTATGAATCTTTTGTTTGTTTGTTTTTATTTTTTCTTTCTACTGAATTGTTGCATACCTCATACAGAACATCTCACAATCCAAATCATCTCCATATCCCCTTCCACTGTCACCCCTCTCTCACAGTTCCCCAGTTGGAATCCATACATTCCTTCATCTGTGTTTAGGTCCACCGTGTCAAGTTAGTGTCTCCAAATGTTCCTCAGTGCAGGTTGGTCTATTCATCCTATCCAAAGTCCCTCACTTTAGGAAGATTACCTCATCTTCACCCAACAGTAATCAGTTGCCAATATTTCTTCAACAAAGTTTGAGATCTGCTACCCATTTCTCAGTATGATGCTGGGTTTTTGTCTGCTTAATTTTGCATGGGTCTTGAGCATACCAAAATCATTGCTATAGGTTCATATGAACAGAGTTCCAGGAGATTCTATTTCCACATGGTCGCACACCTCTTTACTGGCTCTTATCATCTTCCTGCCCTTATCCCTCAATGGCTCCTTGGCCATTTGTGACCTTTTGTGTTTGTGACCTTTTGTGTTAGTGGTTCTCTTTCACATGAGGGACCTTCATTAATGGGCGTTGAGAGATTCATTAGTGTCTTCTTTACCTCTTGTTCCTTGTTGCAAGAGCCTTGGGTAGAGAGTTGTCATTATAGGAGAACCATTCAGTTATGGACAATTCACTGACAATGTCTGTGTGTGACCAGTTGTGGCACTCTATAATTATTTCTGTGGTGCAACAGAAGCTTCTTTGATGAGTGGTAACTGGGATACTTGACTCTAAATATAAGGATACATATTTGCACATTGTAAAAAGTTACATTGACCTAGAGATGTGACAGTCTTGGGGATTTATCTAAGATCTATTACCTCTTCAGCTACGTGTATTTGGCTATAATTACAGGTTGACCCCAAGCTTTTAAAAGTGGGATTATTGTACCAGTGTCAATGCTATGTAGATCATTGATGTGGTTATTTGGTTACAAAACGGGTATTGGGTCATTGATTAATGTTCTCCCTTGAATACTTGCATGGTGCTCTCCAGAACTATGACAGCTAGCTTCAGGGGAAGTGGTTTCCATGTCAGCTCCAACTCCATTTTTCCAAATGTGATCTCTGAAGCACAACTGGTTTTCAGCTATAGGGTCATACCTTTAAGTTCTGGGAGACAAAAAAAGTATGTGGAAATAGCTCATGTAATTTTAGGAGTCTATTGGAACACTGTGGACAACAACTCCAAAATAAACTTCTCCTGTCTGGCACTGTGTATTGTCATGTAGCCCTCAGCTATGCACATGAACTCACGTAGAGATATTGTATGTGGAATTTGTCATTAGTTTATTAGACTAATATGATTACCTCTGGTGTTTTATACTAACTAACTAGGCATGGTTTCTCTCATCTATCTATCTATCTATCTATCTATCTATCTATCTATCTATCTATCTATCATCTATATCTCTGTCTCTCCCTAACACTCCCTCCATGTCCTCCCCATTTAAAGCATCCCCCTTTCTCCCTTGAATATACCAGTCTCCTATGGCCCCACTTCTCTTGAGCTCCTTCTCTCTCTTTATCCCCAGATTTCCTTGTATAGCCCTCCCATTTAAATATGCCCTTTTCTCTATTTCTTCCTTAGTAACACCTGGCTCCGACTATTCTTGCTCAGGTTCTTTTACTCCCTTTACTACTCTGGTTCTTTCCCATTTTTCTGGTTCCTGCAATTACAACAGGATACATACTCAAATATAATAGTTTGGTGTTAGGATCCACAGATGAGAGAGAGCATATATCCTTTGATTTTCCGAGTTTGTGTTACGTCACTTAGCATAACAGTTTCTAGTTCCATCCATTTACTTGCGAATGCCATAATTTTGTCAATCTTTACCACTGAGTAGAACTCCATGTGTAAATGTACCACATTTTCATTATCCACTTGTCAATTGAGGGACACTTAGGTTGCTTCCATGTCTTAGCTATTGTAAAAAGAGCAGCAACAAACATGGATGTACAAGTATCTCTGCAATAAGATGAATCCTTTGGGTATTTGCAAAGGAGTGGTGTCACCTGGTCAAATGGAAGATTCATTTTTGCTTTTTTAGAGTTCTCTACAATTCTTTCCATGGGGGTTGTGCAGGTTTGTAATCCCACCCGCAGTGAAAGAGTGTTCCCCTTTTCCCACATCCTCTCTGTGTCCTGGGGCATCTCTGTGGGATTTTCACTGTAGGAACTCTTCTAAAGAACAGGTAACGCTTGGTGGGGACATCTTATTTGGGTTTTTCATATTATTTTTTTCATTGTGATCTTGGCATGTGAATTTCTTTTATTCTTTCTGATTCTGATGTGAGACCTAGACCTTCGTTTATTCATGTGAAGTCTGATTCTGTTTGTATACTTAATGTGACTTGGTTATTTTTTTAAATTGGGTATGAATTGAGCTGATTGGTCAAGGCTTCAGGTCTTCTCTTTTGATTTTACATTGGAGGGACTGGATGGCTCTAGTCCAGCTGCCCAGGAGTTCCCAAAGCTTCACAAGTGAAGGAAGATCAGATCTTCTTTGTTTCTCTCTTAAGGTCTGGGCCCCTCTAGCCAGCAGGCACAGCACAATTTTGGAATATTACTAGGCAGGAGCTGAATTCAGGCTTTCTCAAGCACTCTGCAATGTCTGCCTGGTAAGGATCACAGAAGCCTAGCACTGCAGTGGTGGGGTGGTGAGGACTGAAGCAGATTACAATGTATGGGAATGGGCATGGTGAAATTTGAGGAGCTCACAGTCAGGCAGATGTAAAAGTGTAGTTCAGAGATCTGGGGGACTAAGAATAAACATCTGCCTGTGCCCAAGGCTAGAAAGAGAACAGGCTGTGGGGTGGGAGAGTTTGGCATCGTTGCAGAGGTAGGTGAGTTGAGATGGAGTGGGCAGGATCAGATTTACCAGGGAAGAAGGCTGCTCTCTGGATTCCAAGGCAAGTTGGGGTTGTACACTGCCAGGGTAGAAGGTTGGTCTCAGGGAGGCAAAGGCAAGTTTGGGGTAGGTACAGCCAGTGAAGCCTCTTCTAAACTAGACTGAAAAATTGAGCTGGTCTAAGTATGGAGCATCAGGACACAGTGGGTGGGTCTGGACTAAGAGGGTAGTCCAGAGATCTGGGGTGCAAGGAGGAAGAGTGGGCCTGTGCCCAAGGCTAGAAAAACAGGATGTGTGGCGGGGGAGAATGGAGTTGTTCTGGTGATAGGGGGATGGAAAGGCAGTGGGTTAGATCAGTCTTACCAAGGAAGAAGGTTGGAAGGTTGCTTGAAGGAATCCAAGGCAGGTTGGGGAGGGAGCAGCCAGGGTGGATGGCTAGTCTAGGGTGGACAGAGGGAAGTTGAGGGTGAAAACAACCTGTAAAGGCTCTAACAAACTAGACTGAAAAATTGAGCTGCTTTGAGTATGGGGGATGAGGATGCAGTGTGTGGGTCTGGAGTAGGAGGGCAGCCCAGAGATCAGGGTTGCTACGAGTGGCTTTGCCTAAGGCTAAAAGGAGAACAGGATGTTGGCCAGGGGATTCAAGGGGATGAGATTCTTGTCATGAATATTTTTGTTTTCACTGTCTCTACTTTTCCTATATATAACATATGTGTTGAATTTATAGAAGAAGGTGATATAAGACATATTACTCAGTGACTTTAAATTTCCTAAAAAAAGAGTCAGTGAATGTTAGCTGTGGACAGGAATACTGCACCACAGTAGAGGGAAGGTGACCTCTTTGCTCTCTTCACTTAGAGAGTAAATGGGTGGTAGGCTTCATGTACAGCTCTCTAATCCCCTGCTTCTCTGGAGGCTGAGACTACAGGATTACAAACCAGAAGGCTGCCTGGGCTATTGAGTCCAGGTCATCCCAAGTAACATAGACTCTGTCTCAAAAAATTAAACATGGGCTGGGGTATAACTCATTGGAAGAGACCTGGTGTATCTTGAGCAAGGGCCTAGGTTCAATCTCTAATAGCTAAAAAGAAAAATGTTTGTGATTACCAAGATTGATCTAGTTGACAATGAGTGAGACTGTACTGGTTATTTTCATGTGTCGATTTCATCTGTGCAATGTGATATTCCAAGTCACAGTCTAAATGTTGCTTTGAAGGCGTTTAAAAATGATATTCATATATAAACTTATAGACTTTGAGTAAAACAGATAAACATCCATGAATCTCTTTGTTTACCCACCAAGCGAAGGCTTTAATGGAATAATTACAGACCACCTCCCACACACACATCAAAGGAGGGAATTGTGCTTTCAGATTGTACTTATATTAGAACTGAAACATCAGTCCATCCCATTATGAAATGCAGAAATTCATTCACACAGTGTGATGTGTATGTGTGCATATTTGTGTATATGCATTGTTTGTATGTGACATTTGGGTGCACATATGCCCTGGTGCATATTGGAGGTCAGGGATCAACCTGGGGTGTCAAACCTCAACTTCTACCTTTTTGAGATAGAGTCTCTGCTGGTCACTGTGTACTGTAAGCTGGCAGTCCTGGGTGCTTCCAGGGACTCTCCTGTCTCTCCCCTGCCAATCTAGCTCTAGGAAAGCAGGTATGACAGCATACACTAAAACCCTCTGCATTATGTGGGCTCTGGGGATCCATACTCAGGTCCTCAAGCTTTTGTTTCAGATGTTCTACCCACTGAGCCATCTACTAAGTTCCACTGAAGATTTATGTTTTCCAGATTGTACATTTGTTAGTGACAGTTTCTTCAAATGAATCTCTCTTGTTTATGTATGCTGCTTAATTCTCAGTGGCACAGTACTGAGAGAGAGACAGAGAAGAAACCCCATTTCCTTCTCAGGAAGACAAGTGAAAGTCACCACAGCTGGTTCATGGTCCCATGGAGGCACAGCAGAGGGGACTAGTGACAAGGAGAGATAAGATTAAAACTCAGCACATACTCAAGATGAAGAGTTGATTTTCTTTAAGGCAGTGACATTAGATATGGTAACAAGGCTCTGGTGAATGGACTCACACTGAAGGGCATCTGGGGACACGAACTTTACTCAATTGGCCTTAACATACATGACAGAATTCATGCAACCTGGGGAGGCGCTATGGGCCAGTTCAGATAGGGGAGGGGATCTAAACATGATCAAGATGTATTGTATGAAATACACAAAAAATCAATTAAAAAATGGTACAGCATTGGACACCACTGAGGCAATCAGAATCAAGATGAAGTACTCGCCCAGCATTCTCCTCAGGCTTTCCAGTGCCAATGGAAAATGAGCTTGTCTATTTCAAAGAAGATCTTAGATGCCCAGATAAACTTGTTATCATGGATAAACCTGCTGGGTGAAAGTTTATTTCTTCTGCTGTATTAAAACTTAAAATGTGTTCACACATGTGCCTAATTTTCAACTCACACTGAATGTGCCAAAAGCATGATTGCTCCTCAGATTTTCAGAGACGATGAGAAGGGTAAACCACTAGAACCAACTCATAGGAAAACAACAATCCAGACTTGGTGCCCACTGATTTTCCGAGTTCAGGACGCCTCACTAGGCTTTTACCTGAAGGATCAGTATAGCAGGAGCAGCAAGGGCTCCAGCTCACTTCAGCAGTGTTCTTCATTTCTACAACCAGGTCTTTACTTCTTCTTATCTAGGTACTTGGTTCTGTACTGGAGGACTGCACATTTTAATTAGATGCTGAGTTATGAATGCTTCTAGAGAGTAATTAAAAAAATATTTTTATTTATGTGCACACATGTGGGTCTGTGTGTGTACGTCACTTGTGCAGGTGCCTTAGGGGCCAGAAGACATTGAATCCTGGAGTCACAATCAGTTGTGATCTGTCTGACATGGGTCTGAAAACCAAACCCATGTCCTACGAAAGACCAGTGCATTTTCTTAGCCACTCTTCGACTCCAAGAGTCAATTTGTTTCTTTAATTTTTATTTTATGTGTATGAGTGTATAGCCTGCATGTATGTATGTGCACCTGTGTCATACAATGCCCAAAGAGGTCAGAAGAGGGCCTTGGATCCTCTGGAACTGGAGTTATGGATAATTGTTAGCTGCCCTGAGAGTGCTGGGAATCAGACATGGGTCCTCTGCAAGAACAGCCAATGCTCTTAAGTGCTGAGCCATCTCTCCATCCCCCAAGAGTCAATACTTTTATTTATTTAATCAATTGTTTTATTTACTTATTTTGTTCTTTTTTAATTGAATCATTGTGTATTTCATACAGAACATCTCACTCAATCTTAATCATCTTTATAGCCCCTTTCCAGTGACACCTCCCCGTAGCCCCCCAACTGGAATTTATACATTCTGTCATCTGTGTTAAGGTCTATTGTATCAAGTTAGTGTCCCCAAATGTTCCTCAGTGCAGCTTTATCCACTGGGGTATGACCCACCTATTCAGAGTCCCTTGGTTTTGGAAGATTAGCTCATCCTCACCCAAGAGTAATCAGTTGCCAATATTTCTCCAGAAAAGATTGGGGTCTGCTACCCATTTCCACAGTTCCAAGCTGGGTTTGCATGGATCTTGAATATGTGGAAATCATTGCTGTAGGTTCGTATGAGCAGGGTTCCTGGAGCTTGTAAGGTTCTATTTCCATATGGTCATGCACCTCCTCACTGGCTCTTATGATCTTTCTGTCCCCTTTTCTGCAGCGGTCCCTGAGTCTTGGGTGAGTGAAACTTAATATAGGAGTCTAGTCTAGGGACCCACACTCTGCAGATTTCTAATCTTTATTCTTTGGCTATTTGTGACCTTTTGTGTTTCTGGCCCTCTGTTGCATGAGGGAGCTTCATTAATGAGAGTTGAGGGATTCATTAGTGTCCTATTTACCCCTTGTTCCATGCTGTGTGAGCCTTGGGTGTAGAGATTGCCTTGTAGATGTGCTGTGTAGGCATGGACAATTCGCAGATAATATCTGTGTGTGACCAGTTGTGGTACTCTGTATTAGTCTCCATCTGGCGCAACAGAAATTTCTTTGATGAGTGGTGACTGGATATATAAGGATACACATTTTGAACTTAGTAAGAAGTTATATTAGCCTAGGGCTGTGACAGCCTTGAAGATTTCTCTAAGATTTATGATCTCTTTAGCCATGTGTATTTGACCATGATCTCAGTACTACACATGAGTTTCTTCCCATTGAGTGGGCTCCAAGATCAAATAGGTAGTCATTGAATGACCCCGAGATAAAACTGGGACTACTGCACCAGTGTCAATGCTATGCCAGTCATTGATGTAGTAGTTATTTGGTCATGAAACTGGTGTTGGTTCATTGACTGATGTTCCCCCTTGGCTGCTTGCATGGTGCTCTCCAGAGCTAAGAGAGCTAGCCTTCAGGGGAAGTGGCTTCCAGGACAATTCCTGTTCCATTGTTTCAAATCTGGTCTCTGAAGTATGTTCTGTTTTCAGCAAATAGGGTTGTACCTTTAAGTTCTGGGAGGCAATCAAGGACTTAGGCAATAACCTGTGTAATTTAGGGATTCTCTTGGCTCACTCTGGCCAACAATTCAAAGCAAGGTTCCTCCTGTCTTGCACTATTTCTTGTTATGTAGCCTTCATCTATGCACATGAACTCATGTAGAGATTTTGTATGTGGAATTTATCATTGGGTTTTTAGAATAATATGATTCTGGTATTTTACACCATTTAGGTATTATTTATTTCTCTCTCCTCTCTCTCTCCATATTTTACTCTCTATAGCATAAATTTACATAAAGTTTCCCTCTGACTTGCCCTGGCCTGCGGGGATCAACGGTGAGCAAGGACCCCAAAGATACCTGGAATGAGAGGAACAAACACACAAAACACGCAGAACACACAACCTGGGAAATCTCTCTCCTTAGGCTGCAAGGTTTATTGTTATTACTGGGTTTAAATACACAAGCTTGGGGAGGTGGGAGTGAAAATCCACGCACTTACACAGGAATGTGGTAATGAACAGAGCCAGCACCCTTGCTTAGGAAACACTGTCTCTGACCTTCAGAGCCCACCGTGAATAACTGCTTGTATGCCAGGGGAGCAGGCACCAAGAAGAGAAACAGAGACTTTGAACTGAACAGGAGTAATAAAAGTATTGCCTTTCAGGCCTTCCTAGCTTGTCTCTGGTGAGATAAGGAGGTGGGTGCAGGACAGCTTGGTGCAGCTCAGTCCCTGCTACCAAGGCTAAATGTGCTTATCATACATGCAGGTGGCTACAGGGAGGATTTTTCCCAGGGCTAGTTTCTCTAAGATGGAGTCAGGCTGTATTCTCTGACTATGGCCTCCAACACTGACTCAATGGAAATGCCCAAATGCAGGGGGAGCAATAGTGGTGCATGTGGCTGTGATCAAGACACAACTCGAGGAACTTGACTGATGGAGAAAAAAGTCAATAGCATCAACTACTTCCCAACCAACCAGTGACTTGAGGGGAAGGGGCTAAGAGGAAAGCAGAGAGTGCTGGGAAGGAGACTATGTTCTCCTTCCATCTTGGCAGAGCTCAGCAGCATGGTTCTGATGAAAATATAGAAAATGACAGCCTAACCTCAATACAAGAATGTTGTACCTTCTCCCCTATAATTCCTCTTGTAAGTGACCCCAATAAACTCTGGTTTCCTTAACTGGAATCATCTTCCTTCTTTCAGTCATTCCTGACCTAGAGGGGTGGGCCAAATGTTGCACCTCACTGAGAAAAAAGTTCTTAAAAGACCTCCCTCTGTGCCTTCCTCGCTTAAAGTGTCCCAGTTTTCCCCATTTCTCTCTTGATAATACTGGTCTCCTAAGACCCCAGCTCTCTCGAGCTCTTTCTTTCCCTTTATCCCCATAGCTTCTTAGGTAGCCCCCCTTCTCCCTCCCGTTTAAATATCCCTTTTATCTATTTCTCCCTTAGTAATACCTGTCTCCTAGTGTTCTTGTCTCCCAGGTTCTTTCCCTTTACCTCCCTGGTTCCCTTCCATTTCATGGTTCCTCAGTTACATCAGGATACATATTCACATGTAAGGGTTTAGTGCTAGGACCCACAAATGAGGGAGAACATAACTTAAGACCACCCACCAGACTGTTCTTAGTGATTGTTTAAGTATGGCATAGAAGACAGGCAGGGAATGTCTAAGGCAGGGAAAATTTATGTCTGTTTTTCCCAGTTTCTATGGGTAAGTTAGGATGGGGTGTGTGCACGTGTGAGCAAACACACACATATGAACACAAGCACCCTCTGCACACATTGCCGTTATTCACTCTTGAATCTCTTCTCTTAATGGTCACCAAAAGTGGAAGAATTTGAGAAGTCCTAAGGCCAAGCATTGTGGAGAATACACATCATGTGACTAAAATGCGCATCTTCCACCTTAGTTCAGAACTATTGGGGAAGCACTCAAAATCACAATGTTCAAACACTTGGACAGCCCATGAAGCCTTGCCTGGACACTTCCTGTTCACGATTCTCCTCCTGTCTAGGTGACAAACAGTCTATATCCTTCATGTTTGTAATCTACTCCCACCTCTGTGAAAAGAGTGGACGTAACCAGGCAGACACAGCGTTGCTACGCTGTTCTTGAGAAATCCCACAAATGTGCTTCAGTCAAGTGTACCTGCATAATACATATTTACACATGTTTTAAAAGAGAGGTAGGGCTATCTCATGAAACAGAATTATTTTCAAGAAATACTGAAACAAAAGCAGGTTGTGATGGTACACACCTTTAATCTCAGCACTCCGTAGACAGAGGCAGGTGGATCTCTGTCAGTTCAAGGACAACTTGGCCTACATATCAAGCTCCGGTTGGGGCTACAAGGAGATGGTATCTCAAAGAAGACCAAAAAAAAAAAAAAAAGAAAGAGAAAAGGTATACTGAAGAAGAGTCAATATCTATAAAGTTGAGAACTTTTTAAAACTAAAAAAAAAAAAAAGATTAACAATTTGTTAAAAGTAAAAATTGGGGATTCACTAATCTAGTTAATTTCTTAAAGTAGGATGTTGAAAGTAACTGATACACATTCATTTTTTTCCCAGTTCTGTTTATTAATTTCACTTATTTTGTTGAGATATGGTCTTCCTCTGTGGTCTAGTCCAAACTCATGGTAGTCCTGCTGCCTCATGCTCTCCAGTGCTGTAGTTCCAGGTATGAGCTATTACCCAAACCTCTTATATACAGTCTTAATTATCATTTATTTTATTGACAATAGAAGAACTCAAATATTAATAGTTGGTTCATAGTGGATTACCACTGACATGCCAGAACATACAAATTCCTAAGAATATCCTGATGTTTTCATTTTATAACATATGGCATCCTCATTATCATTATTATTATACAGTATATTCTAAGTATCACAGAAGTTTGTTTACTTGATAAGAAACAAGATATGACAACACAAAGTTACGCTCTTAGAAAATAAAATAGTCATATACAAATACATCTATGACAAAACTGGAGTAGTTTTGATATCAGTGATCTGGGAGCTTAATAACAAGACATGAAGAAAGTCAAGCCCAGTTTCAACATTTGCCCACTGTTTCATGGGACACAAATACAGCATAGATCTGTCAGTAATTAAAAGAACAAGTACTTAACTGAGACATTTCAATGGATGTCTTAAACTTAGGGAAAATATATTCTTGCTCTGACCTAAGTTATAGGTGAAGTATTTAGATCAAGATTGTAAGAAAATAAATACAGTCATTAGGTTATTATTCAATGTTAAACTTGTTGCTGTGTGGAGAGGAAAGATTATACTTGGACACTCTGGACATGCAGTCTTTACTCTTAGTATGTATGATTTTTGTGATATCTTCCCCTCAATTCATGGTGAAAAAGCAGCAGGATAGCTAAGGTGACCAAACGCCTGGGCCGCATTCTTAACCAGTGATTCCTACATAGAATGTTCAAAACTAATGGAAAGATGTTCATAAACTTTCCTTATTCTTCCGTCAGTGGCAAAAAGAATGGTATAGTATGTCGTTAGCATGTACAAGGATTTAAATTGATTTCTGGAATTACAATCCAAAGGGAGGAAAACAAAGAAGGAAAGAAATGAAGAAAAAAGAAAGAAAGGAAGGAAACAAAAAAGGCAACAAGATGAAAAGAATAAAGAGGGCGGTGCCTTCGCTGCCCAACTTACCAAAGAAACGGCCATGAATCTGAGGGAGCTTGGGAAACGATGAATCACTAATTTCTCCTAAAGAAAAGAACTGAGAAAAACTTGACAGAAGGACAATTTTTTGCTCTATTTACAAGTGAAGGACATTCAAACAGAAAGACTAGAGGCAGCAGTGAAGGTGCCAATGAGCCCAGGTATGTGAAGCTAACTCCAGGGCCATACCCACTGAACAGAATCCGGGGAGGCTTTAAGAGTCCGGCCAGCATACAGACATCGGCTTTGAGCATTGCTTAGGGTTAAAATATGGAAAAACTTTATCAGGAAAGGAATTTACAGAGAATCTATAGATGAGAACCCTATGGTTGGAAACATCATAAAATGAGAGAGTGCGAGCCTCGTAGTCTAGAAAAACTCCAATACGACTGGGAGGGTCGGTCAGAAACAGGGTCAAGACTTTGGGATTGTAGGTGAGGGGGCACTCCTCAAAGACATTGTATAAGGATTCTGTCTGCATCCCTATAACCCAGAACCCATATTTAGGCTGATAGTTGCAAGCTTGTTGAACAGGACTAAAAAGACTTTGGGTGCCCCAACGGAACTTTTCTTTGTGATTAAAAGTAAATCCTGGAGTATAGTGTCTTTCATCATTTGAACAAAACATGGGATTGAAGAAGAAGCTTCCATCACTTAATCCCAGGATCCAGGAACCTTTTCCAGACACATCCACCTCCCAGTAATGTTTTCCTGCTTGGATAGCTGGGTAGCCCAGGACACCTTCATGACAGCTTATTCTCTGTTGTCCAAAACTTGTCTGATGATCTTCATATTTTATCTGTCTCTTGTCCTCAGTAATGACAATGTTGGGATGGTTGTTTTGAACCAGAGTCACTTGAACTGCAGGAAAATCACAAGGTTGAGGGAGGGGGCTGTGAAGGACAGAGTACAGCCTTATTTGTGCCATTAGGAGAAGCTCAAGAAGACCTCAGCAGCAAGTGCATAGAGCTTGGTTCAGAAGTCGCAGGAGAGGCAGAGCTCTGCAGACACACGCTGTGGGCACATCAGGAGAAGCAACATGCAACTTACAGCACAAAGCCTGACAGAGAAATAGGCTGAAGGACACTAAGAAGAGAGGGGCTCAGGACACTGGGATTTCTCCTTACCCCAGTGGCGTTTGGCTTCGGTTAGCTCTGGAATGATGAAAATTCACATCAAACACAAGCAAAGGAATCAACACAACAAAAAAGTCCATTTCCTCTCCACCTTTCCACACTAGGAGAAGGATGGAAACTATGACAGGGTGAGGGCTGAAAGTTCATTTCTGATAAAATGTGATTAAAGATCAAATCATCAGTCCAATGTGACAATTCTTCCTGGTCCCTCCTCCACATCTAAACTCACAGTCTTCCCAGTTTGGCTTGCCACCCCTAGAATCTGACAGTCAAAACACTTAACAGGACTCTCCTCACCTCCCAAGGCTTGTAACATCCCTTCCAGATCAGGAGCTTGGAACACTCTTCTCTGTCCTCTGGGGATAGTTTTTGGCTTCTTCAGTATCAAGTTCTCACTCCTAAGTTGATAAAAAAGATTGTCCACACCCCAGCTCTCATGACCCTTGACCACCACTGACTTCCTGTCATTTCAGTGGACAGATACACTTGTACTGCCCAAGGATACGGAGAAGGGAGGATACAGGTGGACCACTCATTTTCAAGACATGAAAAACTCTCATGCTCCTTCCTACCACTATCTGAGAGACGTTGGGAAGGTCCGCGCCTCTCAGCAGTGTAGTCCCCACATTCTACAATGAGATAATCTGCCTGTCTGCTCTACCTCCTAGAACTCATAAGAAATGATGAAATAGCCAAAGTACCCAAGGGAAAAAATGTGTGAAAAACATCTGCCATGAATGTGGGTTCCCAAAAAAGTGGTTAATAGTCAAGCTACAGAAGGCAGATCAAAGGTGGGAAACCCACATGGAGAAAGCCGGTTTCTTCAAAGCATGTTGCCAACAGGGAGATGCTCAGATTGCATCCGAGTCTTCAGGCCCTCATGGGAAAAAGGACGAACATTTGCAAAAGAGGAGAGGAACTCTATAATTATACTAACATGATGTGGGCAGGTGACGCTATACTTTTTAAATATAAGGATAATGTTTTTCTCTGTTCTTATGTGATCAAGATGAATCAGTGATTTATTCCCAGACCAAAATATTGGGCCCAAGATTCAAGTCAATTTTTGTAAACCTAAATACAATCACAGAGTCACACTGGATTTCATCTATTCTGAGGAGAAAATATGAATATATAGGAATTTTATCAGTGAATAAGTCTGTGTCCTTGGCAGACATAGAGGGCATATCCCGTCTACAGTAAACTAAGCCCCTGTTAAATCAAGAGCAGAGCAAGATGCAGGCACATGCAGATGGGGTGAGTGCAGTGTTGGAATCACACAGTACCTGGCAGATGTTATGTTCTAGTTGAAAACTAAGAAAACAAACTACACAAAAGCACCATTCCTAATACCCCACACATACCTGTTTATGATGCTGTCCACATTCTAGGAAGGAAGCAAGAAAACATGAATGAAGATTTGTGGGTCAGAAGAACTTTTTAAGAGAGAAGGCTGGAGAGATGGTTTAGTGTTAAGAGCACTGTCTTCTCTTGTAAAGGACCCAGGTTTGGTTCACACATGCACTCACAACTCTTTTTATCTCTTGTTTCAAATTATCCAACACCCCGTTCTGACTGCTGAGGTAACTGTACCCACAGGTGAACTTACATGCATGCAGGCAAACATTCCCACACATAACATGAAAATAAATAAATAAGATTCTTGGTTAAGATTGTGGATTAGAATCCTTACCACTGAAACTCTGAAAAAAGAAAGCAGTAAAGATAATACACAATACAGGCTTCCCCTGCTCAGGACAGGCTGTAAACTAACTTATGAAGGTAGCAGAGATCTCTTGGGAAAGCAGATGGGATCTTTGAGAATGGATTCCCAGCTGCAAGTTTTATCTATCTACTCTGGCCAAATGAAACCTCCCTGGCTTTGTAGGAAAATCCACACAGGAAGTGCTCTTCATACACACTGGCCCCGAAGAATACCAGATGCCATCCACACAGGAAGTGCTCTTCACACACACTGGCCCCAAAGGACACCAGATGCCATCCACACAGGAAGTGCTCTTCACACACACTGGCCCTGAAGGATACTAGACGCCATGCTGAGGTGCCAAGGTCTGAGGGAAGCACCAGGAAAGGACCTTCCACCCATTCTCCACACATACCAGAACTGCAGGTGAGAGGGAGGCTGCAGAGATCTACAGCTCCTACCAGCGCCCCAGCCACAGTACCAAGTGGAGCCTGCAAGATTCACCGGGATTCGAGAACATCACCTTTCAACAACTGCACTGCAAACTCACTCCATGAATACTCTCTTTCCTTTTTATGTTATATTATTTAACTTCTGCTCTTGTATATAGGTTTCATGCTGGTAAGGTTTTAAGATTATTTCTGTGTCTTTCTATCCAATTTACTGCAGGGCATTTGCTACTTTTCACTCAGGTCTCATTCCTCTCTTATTCCTGCATTTGGTCCTTTCTCTCATCTCCTCCTCATTTCGTTCCTATGTATAGCCTTCCACAGCTTTAACCATCATTTAACCATCAGAAGTTCTGCAGGTCTTCTCTGTATCCCATCATTCCCAGTACAGCATTTTCCACCTCAGATATTTTTCTTTTTATACTCATTATCACTGTCCTCACCCATTCTCCTTCCCTCTGGCACCTAATTTTAGTACCTAGAATCAGAGTATATGCTATATGACCCTTATTTCTTTATCTACAGCCATTATTGAAGTCAAAGGGGCCTCCACTGTTAATGGCTGGTAGGGCATTTGCATAATATGAATATTCAGCAGCTGTGGTACTGTCTCAATTCACACTCTACTCAGGGAATAAGATAAAGGTCCCGATAGGAAACCTGAACTCCCAGACAAAAGCAGTATTTATTTTTTGAATTATGTACTTCCATCTAGTACATCCAATCTTAATGCCTGCATTATAAAATCAGAGAGATCTCAAATAAATGGCATTATTCATATTCTACAGAGACATAGTAAACACTATTAATAACAGGCTTTTTTTCATGCCATGTCTTCACATTCTCACCTGTCTTGATAGGCTCACAGTAGAGTTGGCCATAGAACTAAAGGTAGCAGAGTAAAGACTCAAGCCATTCAGCCATGGTTCTCTATGACAAGATTTACATATACTGCATGACTCTTCATTTACCAGACATGTGGATTGATAGATTATTATCTGTCACATACTTCAAGGCTTTGGAAAAACAAAGGTAAACAAGACAGCCTCTCCAAAGCTCACATAGTTTTTGCAGCAGGCACAACTGAACAAACACCTGTCTCTTCTCTTGCTACGTGTTTTGCTAAAAGTCACTATGTCCATTCTGTAACATTCAGTTCACATGTATGGGAAGCTGATTTCCAAATTACTGAAATCATTTAAACACAATTTAGTATGTTAGTAATGATAAAGTCACAAGGTCAAGAAAGTTATGATGTCTGATTCTTAACACCAACCAACCAGACAGTTTCTCCACTTCCACATTATTGTTTCCCCGCTTCCCTTGCCCCCAGGTCTCACTGTAAGGCTGTACTTGAAATCATGGTCCTCCAGCCTTGGTGTCTTAAGTATTACAGGTAGACTCCAGCACCTTGGATGTCCTCTAATCTACCACATTGCCACGTTACCCACATCACTGTCATTGTCTTCACAATTGTCTCCTGAATCCTGGGTGCTGAGACTTCCTTCAGAGTTACCTGCATGGTTGACCCCTGAAACCCAGTATTTACTTTGAACCCCAGTGCGTACCACGTCAATTTAGTCAATATCTTTCATGTGTTTTATCATCTATTCTTCATCACCACAGAGACTGGTTTGTTTAAACAGATAATTAGTAATGTATTACCTATCCTTGTAAAATATTAATACCAGGCCAATAGCTCGGTCTACAAAACCAGGGGTTTTCTATTTATAATAAAAAGTCTATGTTTGTTTTTTGTTGCTATGTTGTTTCTTTCTTTCTTTGTTTCTTTATTGAGACAGAATCTTGCTCTGTGCCACTGGCTGGCCTTGAACTCACTATGAAGATCAGACTGGCTTTCCATGTGTGGTGATCCTCTTGCCTCTTCCTCAGTAGTACTGGGATTAAAGGTATTATGCCACCATACCTGACTGTAGTATATGTAAGCTAACTAAAAAAATGAGATAAAGTGGTAAAAATAATTCAGAAAAGAAGTAATAATTTCAGTCACAGCTGAATAGTGAAGTTCACACTTATCATTGCTTAGACATCTTCATATCATTGTCTCTGAAAACATACCAATAGCTGGAATCAACATTCACACTCATCCATAGAGGAATGGATAAAAATAACATAGAACATCCACATAAAAGATCTATTTAAAGATGACTGAAAAAAATACCAATTTTAAATGTATCTAAATAGAAAAAAAAAAAAAGAAAGAAAAACATATACAAATTGCCCTGGTCAATTAATTGGTCAATTTTACCGAACATTTAAAAAGTTAAAGTGCTGAGCATGGTGGCACACGCCTTTAATCCCAGCACCCGGGGAGGCAGAGGCAGGGGAATCTCTGTGAGTTAAAGGTCAGCTGGGGCTTTAGGGAGGCCCTGTCTCAAAAGGACCAAAAAAAAAAAAAAGTTTTCAAGAAACAAATGCAGAGAGGGAAGTCTCAACGCATTCTGTGAGCGAAACAAATATAGCTGGCAACCACAAGTTAATTTATTGGCCAGTGATGAACTGGAAGGATGGAAATGTGCTTAAGCCATGCTCAGCAGAGCATCACAGACAACAGGCTCCAGAAAACACCCGTGGACCCCACAGAGCTTCTCTCCAAGGCTCATTTTTGGCACTATACTGGGTAAATTACTAAAAGATGGGATTTCCCCTTTCTATTCACGCCTGATTCATCAGACCTCAGAAACTGATTCAGAAATGAGTTAGTGCAGAGCCCAGAAAACTCTCCCATCATTACCAGGAATCGCGCAGCAACGCCGAAGAGAAGGAACTAGTTTCTGGTCCTGAATCTCAGCTGCTGAGACTTCCTTCAGACTCACCTGCAGAATCTCCATGGCGGACCCCTGCAACCGACGCTCCAGGTCTGAGATGAAATTTCCCATTAGCTTCATCTGCTGGACCTGCTCATCTTCAGATTGCAACAGGCTGTTCAAAATGTCTTCCTTTTCTTCCTCCAGCTTCTGCAGCTCATTCTTCTCCTCTGTATCCAGGATGTCTCTCAGTCGTTTAAACTCTTCCTGAACATTCTTTACATCGCTCTGTATTTTATTCTTTAGGGATATAAAAAGAGAGAGGCATTCAGTCTGTCATCTGTGGATGGGGGACGTTTCACTTAGAGAACTATCAGAGAGAACCAGGCTAGAAAAAGAAAAGCAATCTTAGGGAAATGTGTGTTTCCTTTCGGTCTCTGTTCATGACTTTAAAAAAGACCTTAAGTCAGCTTTACCAAGGCCACCTGAGCCACAAAGGGAATCCTAGCTTCACACAGCTATCCAAGACATGTTTTCTTTCTGTTTCACTCCTCATTTCACTTCTGAGCAACTTGCCAGAAGCTGAACCCCAAGGACAGAACCTGGACCCATTCCTAAGTATCTTCTTCCAATAAAGTCATACTTTGAAAAAGCTCCACAGGACTGAGATGCAGGACTCACTAGATTTCTCACCAGAGACCCTCCCCGTGACCAGCTCCTCAAACAGCAGGGCTGGTTTGTGATGTGCTCAGTCTCCAGCTCTGTAGGGAACAGATGGACAGGACTATACAGCCTCTTGGCCTTATTAGCTATCAGGGACTAAAGAGGGAGGGAGCTGCTTCCCCAGGTCCTGCCCAGAGATCTGCCTGACTCCCTTAGGAAGTGTATGCCTTGCCTGCCAGAAAGTTCTCTCTTTTTGGAGGTCATCTTCCCAGTTCTCACATTCTTTCTTTTTGGTCAACAATATCTGCAGAGTGGCCTGGAGCTTCTCCTGTGAGAAAGAAATTGAACCAGAGTCAACCTGTGAGCTCTGCCAGGACTGTTATTTCTACATGAAAGGCAAAATCTGGGGATGTCTAAGATTGCTACCATTTTAAGAAAAATGTGACATTATTTATTTATATAACGTACATAATTCTTGGTATACAGCCTGATCAATTCTTATATTTATACACACATGACTATCATACATATAAAGACCCCCAAAGTTCTCTTCATCAGCAGTCCCACCAAATACAACCTAGCATCTTTGATTCCAACATCAGAGAAATGAGATAATTTTGTTAGTTTCTCAAAAACTATTTTGCAACCGATATATACTTCATAAATAATTCTTTGGGTCTGATTTCTTATATTCAATAATGCACTTTAATTTTTTTTAAGATTGGTTTTATGCGTATGAATGTTTTGCCTGCCTGCGTGTATGTGCATACCATGTGCATGCCTGGTGCCAGTAAAGCAAAAATGAGGGCAAGGGATCCCCTGGTTACAGATGGCCATGATCAGCCATGGGTGTGCTGGGAGCTGAACCCCAATCCACTGCAAGAGCAGCAGGTGCTCGTAAACTCTGAGTCATCTCTTGAGCCATTCAATAACAAATTTATGTCATGGGCCTCCAAGGCAGTCTGTGACACCTGCACATTCATTTTAACTGCTGTAGGACAATCATTTATTATTTTAGCAATCTGAGTAAAAGTGATATAAATGTAAAAAAAAAGAAGGTAATCATGACAGAAATCAGGTTGATCTAAGAAGACAGTTGATCTAGAAACTGTGACAATGCTGATTAGAATCTACATATTGGAAGAAATTAACAAAGTCAGTATTTTCTCATAAGCAGAATTTTTTTTTGGCGGGGGGAGAGGTTTCATTATACAGTGCATGCTCTCTAAGACTTCTTGTTCCTCTGGCCTCTGAAATACCAGGATAATTTGCACACATGCCACATACCCAGTTAAACTGATATTTTTTGTACTAACAGAGGAACCTGATCCTATATCAGGAAAGAGCTTATATACCCATGTCATTTATTCTTTCTTAAAAATATTATATGTAATTAATTGGTTTTGCATGTGCACATATGAGCATGCACACACTCCTGTCACCCTATATGTATCTTGATCAGAGAACAACTAGCAGGAATCTGCAATTTCTTTCCCATTATGTGGGTTCTGGGGAGCAAACACTGGTCCTTAGGTTTGGTTCACCCTTGTCTACAGCCCTTATCTTATACCTAAGATGTAATCAGAGCTCTCCTTGGATATCAAATCTCAACGTCGGACAGCAAGCTGTAAAAATATTTTCTCTTGTTCTAGAGTTTATTCTAGGTATATTCTGTAATAATCAGGTGGAGTACACAATCAGCTCTTTCTGGAGCATCAGAAGGTAACAATGGGTAAGAGAAATCAGGGGTCTCAATTCTACGATGGCTACTGAATTAGGACACAAAGTACAGCTTTCCATCAGCCACTGTTTTCACTCAAATTATCATTTCTTCTTCTTTAAATATTTTGTATATTATTTTTATTTTATATGTATGAATGGTTTGCCTACATCTAAGTCAGTGCACCATGTGCATGCAATGCCTGTAGAGGTCAGAAGTGGACCTGGACCCCCTGGAACTAGAGTTACAGACTGTTAGCCCCCTGCGGGTGCTGGGAATTGACTTGTTCCTTTGGAAAAACGGCAAGTGTTCTTAACCACTGCACTACCTCTCCAGCCCCAACTTCCCATTTCTTACCTGGTACTGCTGGGTCACCTCCTCAATGAGTAATGTTTGATGACCACGGTGCTCCTGAGATCGCTCACAAAGCCAGCAGATGGGCTTACTGTCATTCACACAGAAGAGCTGGAGTTTCTCTCCATGGCGTTCACAGTGATACACCTTCGGTTTCTCCTCTGGGCCTGACTTGGCCGCCTTAATTCTCTCCACTATGTTGGCCACGTGTCGATTAGGCAGCAGACTCTCAAAGAGGTAACCAATTCGGCACACAGGACAGATGCCCTTCCCCTGTGTATCTTTGGTGGTCTCACAATTCAATTTGGTGCAGTTTCTACAGAAGGTGTGGCCACAATCTGGTACGCTCATTGGTTCTGTCAGTAGCTCCAGACAAATGGGACAGGTCACCTCTTCCTTTATATTAAACATGAATTCTGAAGCCATAGATGCTGTAATTCTGCCCTGGCCTGTTCAGATTCCTGACACTCCTCCTGCTCTGATGCCTGCATGATTGGGGAGATGAAAACAGGGCAAAGTAAGAAAAGGAGGAACAGAATCAACAGCGACTATGCAGAAGTCAAGGATGCACCAAGAAAAACAATACCAGTATATCCATTGCCTGTTTGATCCCAGTACATCCGAAACAAAAACAAAAACAAACAAACAAAAAAACAGTAACAGGGAGCTAGAGAGATGGCTCCGCAGATAAAAGCAGTAGTTGCTCCTGCAAAGGACTCAGCTGTGGTTCCCAGTATTCACATGGTGGCTAATGATCATCCTTAACTCCAGTTCCAGGGGATCCAGGGCCCTCTTCTGGCCTTCATGGGCATTGCAGGACATGGGTGCATTTACACATATGCAGACAATACATTCATACACATAAAATAAAAACAATAAATAAAATACATTAATAAGAAACAGAAAATCATAGAGCAGACACAGCAAACACTACTAGAGAGAGAATGTACTGTCCCAAATTAGGAAATGGGGCAAATGGAGGGTTATCCATGAATAACAACCAGATATTGTAAGGTTTAAGTGATAATTAAATAATAGTAAGCATTTATAAGGCAACAAATGCATTAGTATAAGAAACTACATATGTGAAAAGGCCTGTCATGGAAGAAAATGCATCGTTCAAGGTTTTGAAATTGCCATTATGGCTGGTATGTAGAGCTATTAGGGGTTTAATATCACATGAGCCAGCAAACAGTTATGGCACCCAATCCCTCAGAAGCATAATTGCCCCCTGTAGTCTGAGCTACTGAGCTGGCCTACTTCCCTGAGAGGCAGTTATAGGTACTTCTTGAGGCCTCATCTACTATGGAGCCCTGTGTGGATGTGTCATCATTAACCAAATTGTGGTCAGTCTCTCAGTATTAGTCTCAGTTTCATTCCCTGGTCCAAGCTGCCATTTTGTCCTGTTTCCCAGGGCTTAAGCTTCTGGAGCACATGTTCATTCCTGGATCTCTGATGGTGTTCTACTCTGCCCTGCCACAGAGTCAGAGCCATAGAAAGACAACTATGCTCCTTCCTCCTGGGCCTGACTTGCAAGGGTGCAGCTGAGGGTCTCAGACCATTCTTTCATGGTAGTCTGCATCTGTAAGCACACTGGTGATGAACTCATGCACTGCTTCCAGGTGCCACAGTAGTTAGTTCATTTCACACGTCACTGACTTCACAAACCCTCAGAGCACATGTGCCTGGAGCACAGTGTTGCTGGGGCAGCCAATAGGTCAATCTAGACCCAACTAAGATGCTTCTGTTGGATGTCATATAGTGGAAAATGAACACATCAAGTCCAGCAAAATCCTTGACAATGGAAATGCTAACAAGCTGTACACCTATTGCTGCTGCCACAAACTCCTGCAGTTTAGGCCAGTGAGACCCTCAGGCTTTGCAAAATATTCACACAGCTGACAGAGTATAGCAAGCTGCTTCATGAAGAGTTAATACGTCTTGGGACGTGATGACTTGTGGCATACTTGCAGAGCTAATGCTCAATGAACGGACAAAAGAACTATGTGATCACTGCTAGCAGTGTACCCAGAAGGCAAACATCCTGGGCAGAATATGTTCTTAAGTTCCTGAAAAACACTATTCCAAGAAGTAGATGTTTCTAGCAAATACATAATTTTAGTTTAAAGGTCATTTTGTCTGATAATATCTATATACATTGTATTCCTTAACTTGTCTTATCTGTTCTTGGCACAAAAACTCAACTCATCCATTATTTTAATACTGAATAACAACTCAGGACTGAGAGGACCTGCATCTACAGACCATGAGTTTCAGATCCTCTGCTTAAAGTCTCACCTGTGTCTCCCGTCCTTTCAAGTCTCCATCCATTCAACCCCAACAACAAAGTATAATATAAGCTAATGACTTACATCACAGTGCCTACCAATAACCAGACCCACCACACCTGATCAAGTGACACCCTTCCATCCAGTGTGTTATTCTTTCCCCTAGATGTCACTAACTACACAGACCCTCTCTGCACATGTGCCTGGATCACAGCATTGCTGTCAATCGGCCAATCCAGGCATGACCTTAAGAGACCTGCACTGGACTTCTACTGGGGAAAATGAAAATATCAATCCCCCAATCCCTTAACCGGTGAGGATGCTCACAAACCATACTGCTGCCATCACATAACCCTGCAGTTCAGGCCACTGCGACACCTTCAGGCTTTGTCACTACTGATCCAGTCTGACAGAGCTATATCAACCAGAGCCACCGCACCTGACCAAGTGACACATTTCCATCCACTGCATAAGTCTTTCCCCGCAGATGCTAACCTGAAGAGTTTGAGGAGATGACTGTTGCATGCATATGTAGGCATTAATGCAAAGACACAAAGACCATGAAAAAGCAAGGAACACGACCCTATCCAAGGAACAGCATAATCCTCTAGTAACTGATTCCAAGAAAAAGAGAAGCTCAAATTGTCTTGAAAAATGAATTAAAAATAATAAGAAGAAAAATCAGAAAGTCAATAATGCAATAGAAAAGAACCACATGGAAATTCTGGAGCTGAATAATTCGATGACTAAAACTGATCCCAGTGCATCAACACAGTCAATGAGTCAGAAAAAGTCATCTATGAACTTGAAGTCTGCTCATCTGAGTCTACATCAAAGACAGAGCATACAAGAGTGAACAAAGACTACAGGCTGAAGGCACAGCTTCCAGAAAACCTGTATACATATTATGGGTGTTCCAGAGGAGATGTTACAAAGAAGTCAGTGGTCCTGTGGTATACTCATAATTTACTTTCAGTCTCTCAGTCTCTTACCATCAAATCTCTCTCTCTCTCTCTCTCTCTCCCCCCCCCACCCCCCAGGGAACTGAACCCAGGGCTTGGAAAGTACACTTCCACTGAGCTATACCCCAAATATTTTAAGTTGCCCAGGCAGGCCTTGAACTTGTGGTCCTCCTGCTTCAGCATCCTAGGTGCCTGCAATTACAAGACTGGGCTCTGCTCTGCTTTCCTATGTCAGTTATGTCCCAAAGGGCGGTAGAGCAAGGGTGGTGATTTTTAGACCGACAGTAATACCCTGTCTGACTTGGAGTTGTGGACTAGGGTCAGAACATGAGGGCTGCAATGCACAGTCGGGGAAAGCGCTGGAAATCAATCCACAGAGTCACACAGGAACACCTAGGTTTTTTTGTTTGTTTGTTTGTTTTCTTTTCCATAAATATCCTTAAGGTTTCATTTTCAAAATCCCAAGAGGCTCTTGCTGGGCTCTGCTGTTGGGGAAGGGACCATCTTTTCTGCAACACAGGACTCTGGATCTCTACATCAAAGTACAATTCAAGATTATAGATTGTTAACGAATAGGGGAGTCTCAGTCTGGAAAAAATAACACGGACTCTCAATCTTTAAACCTAGTCTTTCAAAGCGCCTCTCCTCAGGCCACCCCCCAGTGCTCAGCAGGAAGTTGGAAGCACCTCCCCTCCCTTCCCCTTTTCAGACCATAAAGGAAACTCACCCCAGAGAAGACCCGTAATTTTTTCTGAAGTTTCTCCGCCTTCAGCAAATTGCTCTATGCACTTTCAGACACATATGTAAAAGCCATAAATCAGAGAAGGGCAAAGATAACCCGAGGACAGATGTAGATGATTAACTCCCCAGGCCTGAAATAGAAGGTGGTTCCCCTTAACAGCCTCAGAAGAAATGAAAGTTAAATCTTTGAGGGCTCTAATGGAAAGAGAAACTACAGAACAATGGGCCAATGGGGTGCCTCCACATAAATATCTAGGCTCCTTCCACCAGAGGGACTTTCGAGACAGGCTGCAGTGCATTTCCCAAGAGACCTGGTAGCAGAAAAACTCTCCTACCCTTTAATGCTTTTTTCAAGATCTGACCTGGTCTCGAGGTCGTGCTCCCAAAGAGAAAGATAAATAAGCTTAGTGACAGAGGATTGAGATATTTCCCTGAAGCCGGACAACCTGCTCTCACAGATGCTGCAGATGAGGATAGATGAGGCACGGTCAGGATTTCCCACAGGATGGTAAGGATTTGTCAGGAGACAATGCAGAAATTCTACCTTATTACATTTTAGCAGTTACATTAGTAAGCTGCACAGAACTCTCCAACTGCCCCCTGCTGACTTCTCCACATTGTGTATTACACTTTTGAATAGAAAAGATTTGTTGTTGTTGTGGGACCCCTGGAACCCGTTTTCAATCCAATAACTGCTCTCTTCGCTTCTGTAAAAATGCTTGGCTGTAGGACGTCAGAAAATGGATAAATATAACTCCATCTTATTCTTTGTTCCTTCTAAGCAGTCACAAGGCCACAAGATTAAATAAGGCTAAAACAAAAACCAGCAAAAGGTTTAAATAATAATCAACACATTCCTTTGCCCTGAAGGCAGCACCCACCAATAAGAAACCTCCAAACCTCTATTAACCAAATTTGGCATATAGTTCATTATAACCAATTAATTTAAAATATGCTTGGCACGCAGGCTCCTAGAACCAAACAGAATGTAACACTGTTATTCCCCACCTTCCTTTATCTCAAACTTATAAAAGACTCCTAACCTCTCTACTAGGGGCTCCCAGAACAGATCCACTGTGTTGGTGAGGTTAAGCTTGAATAAAGGCTCTTTGTTTTTTTGCATACACTCCGTACTCCGTGGTGGTTCTTAAGGAGCCTTCCTCTGGGCATAACAGTTGTTGTTTTGCTGTTGTTAGGAAGTGTTGAACTGGACCATCCATCAATCTACAATGAGTTGTTTGCCGCTATATGGGTGCAGGGAATCAAACCCTGGTCCTCTTCAACATCAGCCTTTGCTCTTACATGCTGAGGGGTCTCTCTCTGATTTATAATTTGTTGAAAGTAAAAAAGAGAGAGAGAGAGAGAGAATGATTTCATGATTTAGTTATTCTACTTCTTAAAACAAAGAAGGAAATGGTTTGGAGGTGAATTGATACACATTCTTCACCCTCTTTTATGGAGCAGCTTATTACTCTAACCAAAGCTGGCTTCAAATGCACAGCCCTTGGGCTGTTTCAGTTTCTCAAGTGTAGGGATAGCAGACATGACCCACCCACCATACCAGGTTCTGAGGTTCTGATGCGGAGTCTTCCTTCCTTCCTTCGTTCCTTCGTTCATTCGTTCCTTCCTTCCTCTTTCTTTTCTTTTTTTTCTTGTTTTGAGACAAAGTCTCCGTATAACCTCAGCTGACCTGTAACCTCCTATGTAGACCAGGCTGTTCTCCATCTCAGAGAGATTCACCTGCCTCTGCCTGCTGCGTGCTGGGATTAGGGTGTGCCACCATGCTCGGCCTGATACACAGTCTTAAATAGCATCTATTTTAGCCACAGTGATAAGGACTCCAAAATTAATAGACACTATATTGGATTACCACCTACATGGCAGAAACAAGTTGCTAATAATATTCTGTTACTTATGTTTTACACTACAACACAAGGAAAATGCATCAGTATTATCATGATTAATTTTAATCTGGATATCATAGAATTGAGTTACTTGATAAGGACCAATATGTAGCAAAACAAAAACTGCCACCAAATGTAAAAAAGAAGAAACGTACATATATACAGACAAAGCCAGAGAGTCATGGTACCAGTTATCTGTAGACCTAATAACAGGAATTCAGTAAAGTCACCCTTGTATCTCCCAGTTGCCCACTGATCATGGGACACCAATACAGCATAGATCTCTCAGTAATTAGGAGAACAAATACTTATTGAGCCACATTTATGTAAGTTTTTTATTTAATGAATCTCTTTTCACTTTTTTGAAAATTAACATTCACCTTGCATATGTGTCTGGGCCAGTGTGTGCCCACAGCATGGTTGTAGAGATCAGAGGACAAAGTTCAGGAGTCAGTTCTCTTTTTCTAACCTCTGGGTCCAGATCAAATTCAGGTTGTGGGGGGTTTGTGGCAAGGGCTTCTACCTGTTGAAACTTATTTTCTGACACTGAAATAAGGTACAGTATCTCTATCAAAACTATAAGAAAATAAGCACAACCATTTAAGTAAGTGATTCATATTTACATGATGTGTGGAGACTCAGGATTTGAACCTGGATACTCTGGACACACTGTCTGTACTCTTCTTGGTACCATTTATGGTGCTTTTTCTTTAATTCCTTGATGAAGAGGGAGTATCAACTGCTCATGACTCATTCAGTAACCAGACCTCTACACATCATCTTCAAATTAATATAAAGTTGTTCAAAAACCTTTATCTTTTCTCAATGGAAGAAAGAAAAGTTATAGATATATGGCAAAAGGTTATGCAGGAAAGTTAGTGATAGATAAACTCCTTAGCATGCACAAAGCCTTGGGTCTGATCTCAGAAAAGAAAAAGAAAGAGAAATGAAGAAAAGAGGAAGAACAGGATGAAGAAAATCAGGTTTAGGAGGAGAACTGTGTCACTTAAAGAATCAGCCATTTCCTTTGGGTGTATGGGAAATGAATTATTCTCTTACTAACAAACAAGGGATTGAAAAGAATACTGTTCTGAGAAATGCTTATTTATTTTTAGATGCATTTTAATTCCTATTCATGGTTGAGGGACATTCAAACTGAAGACCGTAAACAGCAAAGAAAGTGTTAACATGGTACCCTGGAAATTCATGGGTATGAGATACACACCAGGGACAGGGGCACTGCTCAGAAATGGGTGAGGATTTAGACAAAAGGATACGAGAAAGATCAGGGAAAAAGATGAAGCGGCCTACAGAACTTCATGTGGGCTTGTTGGGGGCATCAAAATATATCCCCAGCCTTATTGGCCATCTTCTTGAAGGAAGGGAGCCCCAAATAAGCAAATAAACAAACAAACAAACAAATAAATAAATACTATGTGTGCTGACTGACAAGTTACTGGAAGATAGATATTCAAATGCTGAGTTCCACCTCCCCAAAACCCTACTTTGTCATAAATGCAGCAAGATAGAACCTTAAAGGACTTACTGCTAAGAAATGGCAGGACTTCTAGACCAGAGTCCTAGATGCTGTCCCTGAAATGAGAGTGCCCGGGCTCTAGCTGATCTCCTGAAACCATTAACATCAATGGGGCTGAACTGGATGGTATGTTTTCTTGGTGATGGTAGAGTGTCCCCACTCTTGCTTTATCTTCCAGACATTGGCCTCGGACATTTCTCAGGTCTGGGACTTCCTTGACCAAATCTCATTTCACCATCATGCTGTATGTAATAATTTTTTCTTTTCAAACACTTTCCTAGTAGTTCTTAAATGTTCTTCCTATTAGGCAGACATCTGCTAAAAAGAAGGCACCCACGTTACCTTCAACCATTACAAAATTCCTCTCTAATGCCTGTGATTGCGTCTCCTACAAGGGCAAACAAAATGCAGTTCTTATAGGCATCCCCATTAACCCCACATACCGGTTATGACCATATGGGCAGGGCAAGTCATAACTGGACTGAAGGACTGCCATGCTTTTCATAAACGTGACATTTTCTCTAACTAAAAATGTCCGCATTGACCAAATACCCTTCTCCTAAATGATTTTATACTTTCAACTCTTGAAAGAGGGTTGTTAGGTAGGTTGTTAGCCCTAATAGCAGGGCTGGAGGAAGCTGGCCTGGAAATCTACCTCCTTTATAGTCAACAGCCTGTCAGACCAAGGACTAGAGCAACAGAACTCTAATTGCTGGTCAGAAGAATGGAACTTGAATCTTATCTCTGACTCAGGAAAAGACATGACATGCTAAACTGCTTGAGCTGATTGGTTTTTGTCAACTTGACACAAGTTAGAGACACCTGGAAGGGAGGAGCCGCAACTGAGACATTGCTTCTATCTGATTGGCCAGTGGTGGGCGTGTCTGTGGGGGCGTCATCTTGACTGTTGAGTGACGTGGAAGGGCTCAGCCCACAGTGGTCAGTGCCACCCCTGGGCAGGTGGTCCTGGGTGTGTAAGACAGCAGGCTGAGCACAGGCCAGCAGAGCAAGCCAGGAAGCAACGGTCCTCCATACTCTCTGGTTCAGTCCCTCCCTCCAGCTTCTTGCCTTGAGTACTGAGAACCAAACCCAGGCCCTCTGTAGGCAGTGCTCTTCACCACTGAGCCATCTCCCCAGCCCCCATTTGCCACATTAAAAAAAATACTTTCTGTTGGATACTAATATATACTGCATCAAAAATTATATTTGTATTTTAAATATGCAAGGAATTTGAGGAAATAAAAAGAAAATACTTAATGAGGAAGTATATGATATTTACTATTTAACATAAATGTAGTTAACATCATAAACATACCAAACATTTCTACACTGAAAAATAGATTACATATAGTTAAATAGCAGAACTGTACTTGTGTGTATGTGTTAGAAATTAGAGACACTTCTTATAAAACTTCCATTCAATGCAAAGTGCTAAGAGCAGCTATGAAAATTTTGTATAAAAATTGCAAGATTTGCACTGCATTATCAAAAATATGGAGAATTTTAATTCATTTATATTGATACAAGTTTATATAAGCTGCGTAGTTAAAGAATAGCCAAACTGCAGGGATATCTCATAGTCTTCTGTGACATCTGCCTCGGCTGATTGATTCTGATTTGCCTCGAGCTAGATATCCCAGGGAACAGATTCCACAGGCCATTAAAACTCACAAAGTACCTCAAGAGAGCTAACTCACTATAATTGCTCCCATCCTTTGTGAGGGAGTGGGAATGAGGGATGTGTCCACCCAGAACTATCCCCTGGAAACATGGAGAAATGCATAAATGCTTCCATCTTGAACTTTCTGCATCTAAAAGTCTAATCACTCCTTTCTGGATTCCACTCCAATAATCATATTAACCGGGAGATGGAAGATAAACCCTACCTGGTAAGTTAAGAACATGCAGTCTGATAATGAGGAAGAAGACCCTTCCCTGCACCCATGATTTTAATATCTTTATTTTTATTTTACATGTATGAGTGTTTTGCCAGCATTATGTAAGTGTGTGACATGTGTGTAAAGCCTGCAGAGGCCCCAAAAGGGTGTTGGATTTCCTGGAATGTGAGTTAATAAAAATGTGTTAGTCTTCATCCTGGTATGCGGAACTGAAACCAGGTCCTCCTCAAGAGCACCCAGTGCTCTTACTCAGAGAGCCAGTACTCCAGCCCTGCTCCTGTGATTTCATCAAACTACAAAGTTTCTAGTTTACTCAATGTCAAAGTAAGGATTGGGCCCTGAAGACCTAGCTCTGGGAGAAAGAGCCCCTTCTGATACCAGTGACTATAGATGAAACCATAGACTGTGTTAGGAATTCTGTGTAGAATGACTAATACAACCAGAAAACAATCAGAAATTAAGAAGGAGAGACTTTGGGGCCAAAAGAGATCAGAATTATTCCTGACTAAAGCAGCAGACTTTGATCAGAATGTCTTATTTTGCTACTCTTTGTGAGTTTAGTGATTAGTGGTAAACTATCCCTCAGACATGTTCCTTGTGACTGTAAAGATATGTGTCTGTCAGGGGCAGTGGCAGTGAATCTGTGCTCCAATAGGCTAAGTTGTAGTGTAGTCTAAGTTAAACATATGCTTGGGGTTTTCTCAATCCACAAATGGTCATATGACTATTGTTTTAAGGCCTCCATGAGCCTCTATTTCTTCTATGTATTAGCCCTGTGAGCTTAGCACTCTTGAGCATTCATCTGCATCAGGACAGCTGTGACTTAGAGCACACATTCACATTTCTCTTAGATAGATGTAAACTGTTCCAAATCTTCCCGACTCTATACTTTCTTCTTTTCTTGGGCACAAGACTACAGATCTCAGTGGTACTAAAGGACAGCTGCTGTAAATTGCTTGCAAAGTTCATTTCCTTTCGTTTTGGAATGACTGTGTAGCTTTGTTAGCAGAAATTGTCTGGGTTTTAGATAAGAGTCAAGCCTTTCCAAAAGTGATCTAAGGATATGTCATACTCTGTGGGTCCTTCCAGTGCTGCCTTCCTGGGATAGTATGCCTGATTATCTTGCTTTCCTTTCTCAAAAGTGCTGTATAAAAATAGATCACAGAACTAGGTTAAAACTCACAGGGCATTTTCAATGCCAAACTCATTCATAAATTTAGGTTCTATTTAGTGAAAAGTTGAAGATTCTCACAGGTGGGATCCAAACACTGCTGGGCCAGAAAGGAATTATTTGAGACAAAATTTATGATTCTTCATTTTATCTCTAGGAGATGAGAATCAACTGTGCTCCACTTTGCCCAGAACACATGAGAGTTTTCAGTTATGGAGACTTCTTGACACACACTCATAGGCGGAGTTATCTCCTCTGCTAACAAAAGGGAACAGAGATCTGTGAAGGCTTAGGTATTACCCCTTAGGTCCTAGAGCATCCTCTGGGCTCACAGATCTCTTGGAGTTGAGGTGATACTGTTCACATATCCCTTTGTGATTTAGACTCTTTCTCTTAAGTTTATTTCTTTCAAAGCATACATCCTGATCTGAGCCACCTTTCACCTGCTATGAAGGATAAGCCCTCCCACCAGCACTACCAGAGTGTACCTTTTCTTTTTCTTCTTCTTTCCTTACGTTTGTCTTGCTTTATCCAAACGCATCAGTTCATTTAATCCATCTCCTTGTCTCAAACACAATATCCACTCTATGAAATTCGCTCATTCCCTTTTCTTCACAGCTCATCAAGCACAATCTTTTAAAAATATTTTTATTATTCTTTGTCCCTCTGTTCCTATACCTCCTTTCTCTTCATACTTGGTATGTTTTCCCCCTTTTAAATCCAGGCTTATTCTAAATAATCACAATGAAATACTGATTTGTGTTTAATCACAGGAAATTGCTGGCTTATACAAATAAACATCTAACACTATTATATTATGACACGTATAGAGAAAGAGACGACTCACTGCAAAATGAAGGGGCAACAGCCAATCGACTGTATAGGTACCACCCCATAGAGAGGAGAGAAAGTGCTTCTGACAAGGCACCTTCCATATGGCAGTTGCAGTCCCCAACAAAGTTCACCATGACTGGAACTGTTGCTTTTCAGAAATGATTCTGAAACATGGTCTGTCCTTAGGGTTCAAGAACCAGTGGATTCAAGACTGAGGAGACCATGTACAACCTGAGCTGTTACAACCCAACTTCCTTCATCCTTGTTGGGATACCTGGCCTGGAAAAGTTGCACATCTGGATCAGGATTCCCTTTTGTCTCATCTCTGTGGTGGCTATTGTGGGCAGCTGCATCCTGCAGTACCTGATTGCGGCGGAGCAGAACCTCCACAGGCCATGTTTTTGTTCCTGTCCATGCTAGCCAGCACAGACCTCATCTTGTCCCCCGACACAGTGCCCAAATGGCTTAGTAACCTTTGGCTTGGCTTCCAGGAGATAACCTTCTCTGGCTGCCTCACTCAGATGTTCTTTCTCCACTTCAGCTTTGTAGTGGACTCGGCTATCCTGTTGGCCATGGCGTTTGACCGCTATGTGGCCATCTGCCTGCCCTTGAGGTACAGTACCATCCTGACTCTGCAGGTGATCATCAAGATTATGGCAGGCATTGTCTTGAGGAGCTTTTCAGTCATCCTGCCAGATGTTTTCCTGTTGAAACGGTTGCCATTTTGTAGGGCACACATCATCCCTCACACATACTGTTAGCACATAGGCGTTGCACGGCTCTCTTCTGCTGACATCTCTATCAGCATTTGGTATGGGTTTTCTGTTCCTCTCATGACTGTCATCTCTGACGTCATCCTGATTGCTGTATCCTATGTCTTCATCCTCTGCACTGTTTTTCTGCTCTCATCCCCAGGTGCTCGCCAAAAGGCCCTGAGCACGTGTGGTTCCCGCGTCTGTGTCATCCTCATGTTCTCCACACCTGCCTTCTTCTCCATCCTTGCTCATCGCTTTGGGCACAGCGTCCCTCCACATGTTCTCATCCTATTTGCCAACTTCTATGTGGCCATCCCTCCTGCTCTGAATCCAGTTGTTTATGGAGTGAAGACCAAGCAGATCCAAGACAAATTTCTTCTTCTCTTCTCTTTGAGAAAGACACAACGAATGCACACTGAGAGCAAAAATTAGGAAAAGCTGATTTGGTGAAATTTTACTTCATGCTTATTTGACGTGGAATCACTCTATATATGTACAAGTTTAGGTGAGGAGAGAAGAGAAAGAAATATACTGACCTCTGGAAAATCAAAGGTGTTTCTATATGCTGATGGATCTTAGTGCTGGATAGAAAGGAACATCACAACTGAAGTTTGCATTACTCATTGATAGACATTTGAAGGAACAACATGTTCTGCACTTCACCCTGTGTTTTTTTGTTTGTTTTGAGATGGTTCTCACAATGTAGCCTTGGCTTGCCCATAACTCACTATGTAAACTAAGCTATCCTGGAACTCACAGAAATCCACTTGCCTCTGCTTCCAGAATACTGAGATTAAAGGTATGCAGCATTACACCTGGCTTTATTTCCCACCTTCTGAATTAAAGGCAAAGTGCTGTACCTTCCCTTGTCAAGTACTTGCCAATTCTTTCTGATATGATTCTTAAACTTTTGCTTACACTTCTTCAGACCATCTTCCATTCACTGTTCCATCTGTTTCCTTTACTTGTTTAAAGAAAATGGGCCCCAAACAGTTCTATGTAAACCCTTTTTACTCTGCCCTTGTTGAATTAAGTGGAGGTGTTAATGTTTTGTTCCTATTTTCTTTCATTGTTTGCTTGAAGAAAAATAAAACTTTTGGGGTCTTATTATGCTTTGTTTTATAGTTATACATTTAATTAAAACAGTTTGGGGAGAGCGATGCTAGTTAATTTGGTTTAGAAATAAAAAGCTACAAATGCTATAAAGTATATTAATAAACAGATCTCAAGCATGGGTTTGTATGAGTCTAAACTCGGAGCTCTGTACTCAGTAACTTAGTGAAAATTCGCACACGTTAATGGCTAACAACTTCTTCAAAATTAATTTCCTTAAAACTGATCTAGAAATTTAGTACCTCCTTCTATAAAACCTGTTTTTCCTTATCTTCCTTCAGGGTAAATGGTATCAGCAAAAATATGAATGCCAAAGGCAGAAACTGTTGACATATTTTATCCTTCTATGCTGACCTCTAACAAAATTCATTCAACATTTGAACTGTGTATTTGAGTTTGTGTGTGTATGTGTCTGTGTGTGTAATATTTCACCTTTCTTCTGATATCATGTTTGACTATGTTCCAATCTGTTATCTATCTCTCTATGCAAAATCTTTTTGAAGGGGTTGTAACCTTGTCTTACCTAATGAGCCTGTTCTGTAAAGAACAGAGTGAGCATTTTGCAATTCACAAGAATATGTTATTTTTTCACCTCACTGAAACTCTGCCATGATCATGCATAAATGTTATTCCTCATGAAACTCCAAACTTTGCATTTTATTTGCATGTATTCATAATTAATTTATTTTTAATTCCTTTGCACTTCCCTGACTGGTTGAACAAGTAGTTTCAGAAGGAATGCTTTTCTTTTATGGTTTTATATTCAGTGTCCTGTTATTTCACATAAAATAAGACAGCTTGGTGTTCTGTGTGGTTGGGAGAATGATCTACTATAGCTATGCTTTTGGTTTTGAATGAATACGTTTATTAAGCATGTAGTGAGCCATAATAGCAAATGGTAGAAACATAGACAGATGGGAAGCTAGAACAAAACTATCAAATCCCCATGCTCCAAACATCCAGCAGAAATCCACTGGGAAGCCCTGTGGAGGCAGTCAGCTGGAGCTCCTGAAAGAGAGAGTCGTGGGCATCTGAGCAGAGGGTCCCCTGTGATGGCTAATCCTGGGTGCCAACTTGAATGGATAGGGGATTAACGGAAATGGGAGAGATCTTCTTGATTGGATCATTTGAAGTTGGAAGATCCGCCCTAAATGTGGGCGTTCCCCTCGGATGGCGGCAGGTTTAAAAGGCCGAGGCAAGAGGGAACTCGGTCCTTTGGCTGCTTGCCTTCTCTCTCACTGCTGAGTTCATCTCGATGCTGTGACCAGCTTCTTTGGATTCTGATGCAGACTGAAGACCAGTGGATCTCCTGGAATCTATCAGGCCAGATTGGGACTGCTGAGACTTCCAGCCTCATGGGCTCAACAACTATGGAATTCTTAGCTTCTCCGGTGTGGTGCAGCCATTGTTGGACTACTCGGATTCTATCCTGTAAGCTATTCTAACTATACACGTATATATATATATGTGTATATATATGTATATATTTGTGTGTGTGTATATATATATATATATATATATATATATATATATATATATATTCATTCTACAGATTCTGCTTCTTTAGAGAACCCTAATACAGTCCCCTCAGATGAGATTCCAAGTTGAGGAACAAATAACAGCAGAGAGTTACAACCATCAAATCAGAGTCTTACAAACACCCTCTAGAAATAACCGGGGAAACTGAGGCAGTCGGCTGGAATTCAGTCTGAGCTTTCTCTTCATGGCTGAACTTAGGGCTTCTCTTTCCCACTGCAGGCATTTCTATATCATAGGATAAACATGTTGGAAACGGATTTCCTTCTTCTAACTCTTTTCAGGGACACATTTTTATTCTTGGGCTGTTTTTCTGTTCTTCCTCACTGTCTCAGAGTTAGGGAGGCCAGCTTATATCCTCAAACAGCTCTTAGAGGACACCTTGAGGCAAACGTGCTTGGGTCTGAAATGAGGAAGGGGAAATGTCACTACTAAGGCCAGCTTCTCAATGAGCTCAGACAGCACATGACAACTTACCAATATGATGTATACTGCACGTTTGTATGTTTTCTGTGGTAGCTATGCATAAACTTGTTCTCATAAACTAGCCTAGAATAATACTACCTACATCCTAGAATCTTCAGGGGCAGTAAAGTCATTCATGGAATTCAATCATGATGAACACATTGAGTCCCATTGAGAGTCAGTGGTGCAGAGTGAAAGATGCATGCTAACAGTAGATCCTGTGTACGTGTAATTTTCTTTGTTTAATGCATATTCAGCGCTCACAAGATAATCAAGGAGTGGCTGCTTTATTTAGGCCACTAGTATAAACTATCATATTTAGACCCACGAGAAGGCTCAGTGGGGAAAATCATATTCCATCAAGCCTGACGACCTGACTGCAATCCCCAGGGCCCATACAGCAGAAAGAGAGTTGCCCTCGGACTCTCGATGTGAACCATAGGATGCATGCATATGTGCACACATACATACCCACATAATAAATATAATAAAACCTTTTAAAACAAATGTATTTGTTTGATTATTGATCTGTCCAAGATCTATTTTATATTCTCCCTGGCTATCATTCTGTAACTTCTCCAACGAAAAGCCCTGACATACCATGTGCTTTCAATAAATGTTTAATGCATAGTCAAAATTCATTGGAAATCTCTCTTTGAAAACTATTTTACCCTTTTCCCCTCCGGCTTTCTGCACCACCTAAGCTTTACTTGTCTCTCCTCGCTCTCTCCCTGTCTAGCCTCCTCTTCCCTGCCCAGTGTAAGTACTCCCACTTTCCCCTTGATAATACCTGTCCCGTGTTATCCCCTCTGTCTGGTGTTACTTCTTTACATTTTTGACAAGCTCCTTAATGTCTGATTAAAGGAAACATTGATGGGTATATTTTCTTCAATTTGCTGTTACATCACATATTTTGTAACTGCTACAAATTTCTACTGCAGACTCATAAGAGAGTGTGAAAAACGAGGTGTATAACATAACTACCTTGATATTATTCCAGAGGCATTTTCACTGGTCTCCTGGTGGTGCCTGAGGAACAAAAAGTTTAAGATGACTGTACTTTGAGAAATGCTGCTTCAAAGAATATTTTCCCTAACCTTTTAAACTGAAAATACTTAAATGTATTCTTTCACACACAAATTTTATTTGAGTATATCCTCTTCTCTGCTATCTGTTATCCTTCTTTCCACTCCTGTTGAACCCCTTCTTTCCAACATGTGTCCCTCCCACCTTCATGTGGAAAGGAGTGGGATGTGTAGTTTGTGTGTGTGTGTGTGTGTGTGTGTGTGTGTGTGTGAGAGAGAGAGAGAGAGAGAATGTGTTTAATTAGAATTGTTAACATTTTCTTTCTTCCTTCTCTAACCTGCTTATATCCCATAGTATATTATTTAAGCCATTGTTTTGTTTGTGTCCTAAACTCACCAGTCTTCTCTACATATTAAGCTGAAAAACTATTTCTGGAATCTTGAAGTCCTTTTCTCTATTTTTGAGAAATTGGTGGCAATAATCTCATAAGGCAGGTCGATACTATGACTAACGATTGAGAATAATACCCTTCTTGCCTAGTTTTGGATCTTTAAATATGTAGAATTTCTCCCTCCTTCTCTCAATTATTTTTTGTTCCATCACCCACATCTAGGCTTCAGATGAATTTCCTTCATCTGTTATTTCTACTTTAATCCTATGTACTAGATTACTATCTTTTGAAATACATTTTCATGGCACCTGGATTTCCACCTTTAGGACTTAGTTGACTTCAATAAGATAATTGCATGTATTTTGTCTTATTTATTTGTTTACTCTTCGTTTCTCAATTTGTATTACTTCTTTGAGAATTTCATACCATGGATCTTAATCATATTTATGCCTCTCCCACAGCTTCTCCCAGATCCTTCACCCCTTTCCTACCCACAGCAGGAAGGCAGCAAGCAGCAGCTGTGGAAGCAGAGGCTGAAAGCTGAGAGATCCCATCTTTACCAACACAAAACAGAAAGAGCGAACTGGAAGTGGGGAGAACAGGCACAGGACAAAGAAGCCTGCCCGGTGACAGACTCCCTCGAGCAAGGCTGCACCTCCTAAACTTGTCCTACAGCACCACCAGCTGGGGATCAAGCTGAGCCCTTTAGAGACATTTCTTATTCAAATCACCACAGAGTCCAATTTGTGCTACTCACATACTCAGGTGTGTCGCCAGTCATTGGAGTGTGGTCCACCCACAGGGGCCACACCCACAGAGAAAGTTGACTGTGCCTCTCAGGAGCTGTCAATTTCCAATAGTTCTTCAGCTAAATGGCGTGACATCATGCCCACAACCCCTCTCCATAGTCTCTTATCCTCGGCATGCTGACAGTGTGGGTTTCTTTGTTAACTGCCATATACTGCAAAAAGAAATCTTCTCCGATGAGGGCTGAGAGATGCACTAGTCTCTGAGTATGAGGATAAGTCACTGGGTGTCAGTTTAATACTGTGTGCACTTAGCATAATAATAGGAGTAGATCCTACCCTAGGGCCTATGAACTTTCTTGTCACAGGTTCTTGGTCCCAATAATGGTGCCAGTTATGTGTTCCAACGTGTGAAGTGAATATTAAATCCAATCGCATGTGTTTGGTTAATTCCATAACAATTGTGCTTATTGCATCACTGGGCATGTGTTGTCAGGCTGGTCAAGATTTTAGCTCAGAGGCTTCACAGCTGGGTAAGACAGATGATTACCTTTTCCTCTGACAGTGTGCATAGCACCTTCCAGAACTTTCAAGCTAGACAGCGGGGATGAAGCTTTCATGTCAGTATACATTAATTTCTTCATGTTCTGTGGTTCAAATATGTGATGCCATCAGTAATAAGATCTTACCATCAAGTTGTGGAGAATAACCAAAAGCATTGGCAGTAGCCTGTAATATTTGAGGGTGTCTATGGGAAACCACTGGTCAAAACCTCCAAAAGAAGTAACAAATTCCTGGTACTGGATTTTCTATTTGCCAGCTTGTGGTGTCTAGTAGGGGCATTGTTATCAATTATAGGGCAACTCCATTCAAATTCTTTTTTATATGTGTGTATGCATATATTTTAGGAAACATATGACAGTAGGTTTCCATATTACTTTTTCAAAAGGTCTTTTGTGTTGGCTGTCCTGTCCCTCCATGGATTCCCTCCTCTACAATACTCTTCTATTCCACACCCACCTAACCCTTCTTATCCCACCATTCCCCTCTACACCATGGTGCTCTATCATTGCTTCCTTGAAAGCCGCATCCCCCAGACCCTTATTAGGATTGATAAGCCGTTATCTAAATTAACCAAAGAAAGAGAGGATCCGAATTCATGAAATTAGAGATGAAAAGGGAGACATTACAAGGAGCACTGAGGAAATGCCAAGAGTCTTAAGGACATAGTTTCCAAATCTATATTTTACCAAACTGGAAACACTAAAGGAAATGGATACATTTAAAAATATGTGACCTACTAATCCTACATCAAGATGAAGTCAACAGTTTAATAGACACACAACATCTAATGAGATAGAAGCAGTAATTAAAAATCTCTCAACAACCCTAGCCAAGGAACTACTGGGAAATGATTACTGTGGGGTGAGGGAGAGCAGATCTTCTTTAAGGGGGGTGACTCTGGAGAGGCTGAGTAGACTTTAGCAGATAAACTTGCACTGAAGGACATCTGTGTACAAATGTTTGACCAGATAGGACTTAACACATGACAGAATGCCTGAAATGTGGTAGTGGGTGTGAGGGGTAGGGGGGTGAGAGGTGAGGAAAGAGGACAGGGTCTAAATTTGATAAAGATGTATTATATGAAATGCACGGAAACTAAATAAAAGTGGGGAAAATTTTCCCAATCAAAAAAAAAAAAAAAAAAGAAAAAAGAAAAAAAAGGTCCAGGACCAGATGGATTCTGTGAGAATTCTTTCAGAACTTCAAAGATAGAAGTTCACAAAATAGAGAAGGAAGGAACACTTCTAAATTATTTTTATGAAGCTAGTATTAACCTGATACCAAAACCAGAGAAAGACCCAATAAAAATGAATATTATAGGAACATAAATGCATTCTCAATTAACTACTTGCAAACTGAATTTAAGTACACTCCAAAAAGAATACCCATGATAATCAAATCAACTTCATCCGAGAGATGCAGGGGATGGTCAAACATTTCAAAATTACTTGTTCTTGTACAGATGTGAAAACTAATTTCTATAGCACTTAGATATTTTGTTACAGCACTAAGGGCTGAGTAGAGAAAAAACTGAATTCCAGAACTGGGTTTCAAAAGTAGATTTCCTCATTGGATTGATGAGAGATTATGTGAGAGGTTTTCCTATTAGAAGGGTTAGACTGAAAATTCAGGCTGGGTATCTATGATTCTTAAAACTGAACGCTGTTTGTATTATAAATTTGCTTCATACCTTGTTCTCTGAATAATGGACTCAAACTCAAGTTCATGTTGATTCATCACAGAGGGAAGATGAGGAGAATATCAACAAGACTGTACACTGAAGTCTGGAAAGAAAGGCTCTCCCCTCACCTGCAGAGATGACCAGAAATATCCCCTGGGTCTTGTTGTCTAAGGCTACAACAGTGTCTATTTCAGACCAATAGCACTTATTAACTATCTACAATAAAGTTACCCCTGCCCAGGATGTAGAAGAAAATGAAAATGAGAAGTTTCAGGAACTCCATTCTAGAAAAGAAGGCACATTGGCTCTAACTTTTACAGATCTTCTTCATTGAACAGATCAAACTAGATCAAGCACTTAAGTATGCCTCCGCTGGTGCTCAGACCTTATACACCAAAGTGCATGCTAAGTCCTTGACATGCTAAGTACTTCAAACTGAAGGAAATAAGAAAGGCTTCTAGGAGTGAAAGATTCTTGCTGTCTCCATCACCAGTTCTCCTTCCCACATCCAGAAGCATATCATAAAAGACAAAACTCCTCAAGGCAGATTAGGAAAAGTACAACTCTATCCCAAGCAAGTCATAAAGCATAAAAAAGTCATTCTCTACCGTGCATGAAGGTAGATCAGAAGAATCCCATTTTAAGGGCCCTATTATCTTAGGAAAACGATTATTACACAAAGAAGCCAAGAAGAATCTGAACAGTAGACTTGGTTATTATAAACCCAGTTTATTAATATTAATGTCTGTCTATATTTCAATAAAACTAAGTTTAAAAATACACGATATCCTCTGGGACTTAGGGTCTTAATTTCTGACTCCTCCTGTGCCTTGTAAACATTTATTTAAAAGTGTTTATCTTTTTCTCTTGTTAATTCACTCATTATTACAGAATTGATGACCATGGACCATTAAAAGGAAAAAGAAAATATACTATACCTTCTCACCTTACACTACCTTGCAGAACTCAAAGATTCCAAAACCTCTACAAATATGAACCTAGGGATAGGTTCTTAAGCTGGAAAAGTGTTCATCTGACTGAATATTTTGCTTGTCTCCTAGGCTGACTTGGGGAATTGGTACCCCAAGTCTCTCAGACTTGTTGACTTTGTTCTAACTTGTGTATAATCCCTAGAGAAGATGAGGGGTGTATATCTACACTCCACCCTCTAGACTTTCTGTTTGCTCCTCCCTCCTGCGAGTACGATCATCTGTGTTCCTCTGGTCCCTTTCTCTGCCTTTCCTGACTTCTGGGCTCCTTCTCCTATGCTTTGCTCTCCCTTTTGCCTGCTGTATTTTTGCACCTTTGGATCCTAACTCTACATGTGCAAAAACAGTTCCAGGACCAGGACCTCCAAGGTATAAATTGGCAGGAACCAGGATAAAACTCTTAAAGGAAGTCAAACTGGTAGAGTTGGTGAGATAGAGGAGAAGGACCTGGGACAAAGGTAGACTCTGGGAAATAGACTGAATATATTTCTAGCGATTATCCTCACCTTAGAGAATGGTGTAAGAGAGGCTATTAGGAATTCAATTCTAAGTACTTCTTGTAACCTGCTCAAAACATTTCTAGGCTTTCAGGAAGGCAAAACTTCTAACCCTAGGACTATGAGACTATTAATGACACTATGTACTCACAATATATTTTCATCTAGTCATGCCAGAATACAGCCAGTCATCTGCAATGGGAGTCTCGAAGACCACCTCAGAGGCTTACAGGTTGTCTTATACATCCCATTATACGTTTGTATATTTGAGTTCATTTTCTTTTGGTGTGATGCAGGCAAGTACCAAAATGTCTACCATCCTTACACACCATGTAGCAGCTTAATCCAAAGTTGATTTCTGGCATGGGTCTTAGGACTTTAGAATTCGAAGGTAATGGAAAAAGTGCTAATTTTCCACATCTAGATTAGTCCTTCTTTTTAGATCATCCTTCAGTGTGCGATGTCATAGTTCTTGATTCCTTAGCAGGAATGTTTCTCTGGTTCAGAAGTATTCAAATATGTGGAGCTAACTTACATGTTCTTCCAAATCTTACATTTCTAGAGTAGGTGCCTGTCAAGTTCTATTATCACTGGGTATGCTGACACAGGATTGAGAGGAGAGGGATGAATTGTAGGGCAAGGAACAAGAGTAAACTGTATGCATAATATTAGTAAACATCCCTGAATGATCAAATTAATTACTATGGGATGTCAAGGGGGACCTCCTTCAGTCATTTATACTATAAGAAGTTAATAAACACTGCATCTAACGTTGTCAATTTCTGGCTTCTTAAGCTTACAATTTATTAAAAAAGAAAGCCACATGAAACAAACTAAAATAGTATGATCAGCACTCTGGATAGTCGGGAGTGTGTGGGAATATTTTCCAGTTCAAATATTGGTGGGGAAAGTCGCTAGAGACAGTAAATAAATGCAAGTTTGCAGCAAAAAGAGACATTTGAGGTCACACGAGTGGAGGGATTTCAGGTGGGGTTGACACGGTTGGTAAATTAAAGTTATCTCACTTTTTTTTTTCAGACAGGGTTTCATTATATAGGACTTATCTTGCTTTTGAAATGGGAGAACATGAAGTCCTCACATGGAGGCTCTCACCTGGGAAGCATTAGTTAAATTAATACTTGCTTAGACCTGGGCAAAGGTGGCCATTGGCAGTCTTCAGAGTGTCATTTAGAAACCATGTATTTACAATGATCATTAATGCCATCAATCTGGTCAGGTGGGAAAGGAGGAGTTTTACATAACTAGTGCACTCATGAGGTATGTACTCCAGCAGGGATGCCAGCTAGAGATCTAAGAATGTGACAGGCTCCTGTACCTGCTGAGCCATCGCCCTGGGCTTTACATTTCATTTTCAGACGTTTTTGAGCAGCATGGCCTTGAATCCACTCTGTAGCCCAGGCAGACTTTGAATTTATGATCTTCCTATCTCAAGCTTCTAAGTATCTGACATCTTGTACCAATAGATCTGGCTTGCTTCTATTTTTTTAAAAAAATGATTTCCATTTTTGAATATTTATTATATGTACTTATTTAATCAATAATGTGTTTAAAAATAGTCCACATTACATAATTTCTATTAATCTGAAAGTTTTGTCATTTAATGTGGTCATTAATAATACTTTCTTGCTCTGAATCTGTACTTTTGACTTTATAACTTACATAATATTGGTCCTTATTTATTCATTTAAATGTATTTTTAAGCTATTTGCTGCTGATAGATTCAGAGAGGGAGGAAATTTTCTCTTGCAGTTGTGTACTCATTGATGACTACACCAGGCTTCGATGAATAGGTTCAACCTAATGGTCCCTGGTTAAACTAAGTGATTTACAAAATAAACCCAAAAGTTATGGTTCTGGAAAAGGGATGGTAGAGATGAGGGAGGGTAGAATGGGAGGGAGGAGAGGGTTGTGTGTGGAGAGTAATCAGATTATATACATGTATGAAATTGTCAAGTAAGAAAATTAAATGATTAAAAAGAAAGAAAAAACCGCTTTCAATCCTTTGAGAGACTTAATATAGATACTCAAATAAAATTTGGAAGTTCTGTGTGACTTCATGTTTTAGTGTTTTTATTTGGGGGGGGGTTCTTTTCGAGACAAGGTCTCCCTTTAGCCCCAGCTGGTCTGGAACTCACTATGTAGACCAGGCTAGCCTTGAACTCATAGAGATGTGATTTCATTTAGATGTATCATTGTAAGTCATACAGGACTTTGTTTTACTTAGTATTAGTGGTGAATATGTGTACAATTTTTCTAAAATAATTAGTAACATGATTTCTAAACCACTTGTGGAAATTGATTTTTCCAGTTACATATAATATTACAAAGCTGCTGTGTGAGGCTATATATTTTGTATTTGGGGCATATTTATTTGTAAATCGGCAATATATTCTGTAGTTTAATTAGTTATATGTGTTTCCACATTAAATAATTACATTCAAGTTAATAATATCATTAGTGGATAACACATAAAAGGAAGGGCCTTATTCTCTATTATCAAGTATATAAATATTTCAAACTATTTTAATTTAAAAAATGCATACTTGGAAATGATTGAAGTCTATAGTCTCAGTGGATTGTGTGTGTGTGTGTGTGTTTGTTGTTGTTTCTGAGACAGGGTCCAGCTCTCAGTTCCCCTGCCTTATCCTCACAAGTACTACTATTACAAAATCCTAGATGAATTTTTATTAATCTTGTTTATAGACATGATATCATTTTTCAGAAATTATTTTTAATATTTTAGCAAAAGCTAATAAAACAGATTACATACAGATGAAATTGAATATATATTATGTACCCATTTGTATATAAAATTTTAAATTTTGGCTGGGTGTGGTGGTGCACACCTTTAACCCCAGCACTTGGGAGGCAGAGGCAGGGGGATATCTGTGAGCTCAAGGCCAGCCTGAGGAGACCCTGTCTCAAAAAGACCAAAAAAAATTTCTCTCACCACTCCACCCTAAAAATGATCCTCACCATCAACAGCCAGTGTTTATTGTAGACTTTTGGTGCCAATGCCAATGTGGATACCGACTCGGACTATTAACTTCTGCTAGTAATGAGCTTTGTTTACTTAACAAATGTACTCTGGTGCTTTTCTCTCCTTCACAGAGCTTTACTTTGTTCTTTTAAAAGTCTGCACAGTCTTCTATTATATGGACAAGTAAATTTTCGAATAATTTTCAGCTAAAATGTGAATCACTGTCACTATAGCAACGTTAATTTTCCACATTGCAGTTTTATTTGAATTTCGTATTGTTGCTGAAATGGTTATCATTATATCTTTTGTATTTGTGTAACTACGTCTTTGGGCACCATTCCTGTATTTGGAATTGCTGGGACAGTGGGTATGTTCACTTCATGTTTGATACATACAGTGAAATAATCTCTAAGAATATTTGACAGTAAGCCCTTTAAAAATAGTGATAACAGCTCCTTATTTCACAAGACACTTAGCAAAATTGAATAGCACTTGTTAATTTGACAAATAATGCAGCCCATCTGTTTTATATCAGATTTAATGACAAGACACTGAGAACTTTCTTCACATATTTGATGACTTAATTATTCCTATTCATTACCAAATTTTCTTTGGAGAGTTTTTGCCTTTGTGCACTATAAGAATACTTTCAATACTGATAGAATAATTTTTCCTCATTTGGAGTAATCTTTAGTTACTGTGTTTTGTCATGGAATCTGTTGTCTTCCCATTGAAATTACTTTTTCTTTGTAACAGTTGGCTCTTGCAATTTGTTTTTTCCCTTTTTCTTTTCTTTTTTGAGCCAGATTTTCCCTGTATGTCGAAGCTGTCCTTGAATTGGTGATCTTTCTGGTCTCCCAAATGCTGGGATTATGGGTATGCACCACCACAGCAAGCTCTTTCAAACTTTCTACGTCATTTAGATTTGTATTTGATAGAATGTGTGGGATGTGGGGAAGGTAGTTGTGTGTAGCTTTGTAGTACTGACTGAATAAGACACTTTGTTCCTTTGTCCGAACCGTTGTTGAAGTATCTCTGTGGACAGGCTTCTACTGTAGCAGAATCTGCTGGTAATGCCATTGTTTAGACTTGAGCATGGGTGACGTCCACTGCTGATGCCTGTCTGGCTCTGTCTTCCTTTCTGGAAGGGATAGTCTTCCTACCTTCCTTTTTCTGTAGTTGGGATAGACCTTAGATCACATCTGCAGGAACAGCCATCCTCTATTTCCACAGTCAGCCTTAGTGACAGGTAAGCCACAGGGAATAAATCAGGACTTATTTTTAAAATATCATATTCATTGTCTGAAAATCATTTATGAATCTTTGTTCAACTTTTAATAGAACACATAAAACAGATAGATTTGTGTTAGGAGATCTATGCAGAGGTCTTAGCAGGAGTGGATGGTAGGTAGTATAGAGCAGTCTCTGTAGAGTTGGTATTTTTGAGATCCTCAGTGAATGTCATCATCAGTGCTTGTGTGAGGGAGCTATAACTAAGAAAAATGGAAGAGATGGAGAAATTCATTGTGTTGAACTGTCTTTGCCTGAGTTAAGAAAACATCAAAGTAGAAACAGTACTTGGGAACATGCTGGATTTAACATACCTGTGGGATTTGTGATAAAGATGGTAGGCATATTGCCAGTTCCCAGACTGAGGAGGGATGACTGTCTTTAAAATCATAAACTTCAGAATCTTCAAGATAGGGGACCTAGTTAATGTCAAACCACTTGTGGAGAACATTCGGGTGCAGTCTGTGCAAGAGTTTGTGCAGCTGGAACCAGTAAGTGAAGACAGAGTATTATTGAACTCTAATGCTTAGGGGGAAAATAACATTAAAACTTAATGGTATTGTAGTAATTGTAGTTGGAGTAAAAGAATTGTATATCAGATCACAAAATTTAAGAGTGAAGGAGAGTTGATTTTCTTTAAGGGAGAGACTCCGTAGGTTGACTAAACTCCAGTGAATTGAGCTTGTGCCAAGTGACATCTGGGTAGACAAACTTGACTGGATAGAAGATGTCAACATATACAACAGAATGCACGAAATCTGGTGGGAGTCCTTGAGGACGGGGCTCAAGGGGAAGGGGGTCTAAATATGATTAAGGTTATTGTATGAAACGCACAAAAATTCAATAAAAATATTCATTGAGAGAAAAAAATACATTTCAGAAAATGCTGGGCATGGACCCACATGCTTTTAATCCTGTCACTTGGGAGGAAGAGGCAAGTGGATCTCTATGAGTTTGAGGCCCTCCTGGTTCACACTGGGAGTTCCAGACCAGACAGGGCTACAAAGTAAGACCCTGTCTCAAAAAAAAAAATAGAGTAAAAACAAAAAGACGAACTCGTTGTTCTAATGAAGTCTCACAAGAATGGGTCATTAAATGGGCTAAAAGCAAGAGTGCTATTCTATAGTGTTGCCAGGAGTCTGGGTGTCTCTTGGGATTTGCCTTCACCAAGGGTAAAAGGAAAGCTCTATCTTCGTTTCCTGAGATAAATCTGGCTTTAGCAACTTATCAGATTCTGTCTTTTCTTGAATATTGCTCCAGCTTAGGAATGTCTAAAGGGCAGAATAAGCCACTGATACCTTAAGTTTTAGGGAAAAATGTCCTTTGCCTCTGCTTTATGTCAGTAACATTTCTATAGCAGGGATGAGAATCAGGGCAAACAAGGCTGATATGTCATGGCTGAGAGTGGAGGTATTGGGAAGAAAAGAGACTGTATGGTCTGCTTAGTGAGCCTGCCCTGGTTAAGTTCTGCCTAGTAACAGAATATCAAATAGAACTCTGCCTAATAGTCAATCTTCTTTATTTCTTTGCAGTAGTAGAGACTAAACATAGGGCCTGTGCATGACAGGCAAATTTTCTACTACCAAGCAACATATGCAGATCAATCCCTGCCTAATATTTTATGCACAATTGTTCTTAGGAAACTTCCATTGCCTGATCATGAGTCGGAGTTGGATTCAGTTATATAACTTATACCTCTGAAAAAATATTTCCTTTCATTTTTTGATAGGGTCTCCTTAGTCCCAGCCCACCTGGAAGTCACTATGTGGACCAGGCTGGTCTTCCCAGGGATGGGATAAAGGGTGCGCACTGCCACACTCAGCTGGGAAAATATTTCACTAACACATTAAATGGCTACAACTTTGGTAAATATTTATTACTAAAGGATGAGGAGAGGGGTAAAGTGATCATTTCTGAAAGGGGATGATACTGGGGAAGTCTGTGTAGGCCATTGTAACGCACAGCTATGGCATTTTCTTTTCAGTTTACGAGACACATTACCCTACAGTCACAATGGCCTCATTCAACTCTAGCAGCTTAAATCCAAGTAGTTTCATTCTCCTGGGAATCCCAGGCCTGGGGCAGTTCCACGTCTGGATTGGGATTCCCTTCTTTATCATCTACCTGGTGGCCTTTGCAGGCAACAGCACCCTTCTCTACCTCATTCTTACGGAGCGCAGCCTGCATGAACCCATGTTCTTTTTCCTCTCCATGCTGGCTGCTACAGACCTCATCCTCTGCAATACATGTGTTCCCAAGACCTTCAGCATCTTCTGCCTGGGTCCTCAGGAGATCACGTTTCCTGGATGTCTTACGCAGATGTTTTTCCTCCACTTCAGTTTTGCCATGGATTCTGCTATTCTGCTGGCCATGGCATTCGATCGTTATGTGGCTATCTGCTTCCCTCTAAGATATGCCACCATCCTCACCCGTCAGATTATTACTAAGATTGTGGTGGCTGTTATCGGTAGGAGCTTTTGTATCATCTTCCCTTGTGTGTTCCTCGTAAAGCGACTGCCCTTCTGCCGAACACTCATCGTTCCCCACACATACTGTGAACACATAGGCATTGCTCGGCTGGCCTGTGCTGACATCTCCATCAACATCTGGTATGGGTTTGCGGTGCCTATAATGACTGTCATGTCAGATTTGCTCCTGATCGGCATCTCCTACACGCTCATCCTTCGTGCTGTCTTTAACCTTCCATCCCGGGATGCCCGCCAGAAAGCCCTTGGCACGTGTGGGTCTCATGTTTGTGTCATTCTTATGTTCTACACACCAGCCGTATTCTCTGTCCTTGCTCACCGTTTTGGCCACAATATTCCTCACTCCTTCCACATACTGTTTGCCAACCTCTATGTCGCCATCCCTCCAGCAATCAACCCAGTCATCTACGGGGTGAAGACCAAGCAGATTCGGGACAAAATTAACCTCTTTTTTTCCCCCAAAGGAAATCATTGACATGATATAGGGTTTGGGAATTAAAGCAGGCAGCAACATTGATTTGTGAGTGCTTCTCATTTCTTAAAGCAAGAACACCTGCAATGTTGACTTAAATTTATATTGAATTGTAGACAGCTACTGTGGTGCTAGGAGACAGAGAAGACACTGATGTATAAGAAGCCAGATAAGAATTAAAGAAGATGTATTTGCATGCACACATAGACAAAAGGGAGATTTAGATTTCATTTGCAAATAACATTTATAATTACTTCTTATACTTTGGGCTAATATCAGGTGTAGTTGCAAAACAAAAGGCCAAGATGCACAGGAGAGTATGTTGAAGAAATGAAACTATACATTTATACATAGATGGATGGGGTTTGATTTTCTGCACTCTAATCTGTCTTCTCAAGATCTAGGCCGCCTTTCCTTGGATACTTAAGCTTTGGAAACGCTTTAGAACTTGTGCTTATACCATGATATGCAGCGTATTCATTTAGTCCCTGGCCCCTCACTTCCTATTTTCCAGATCTTTTCTCTCATCTATGAACTCAGCACTCTTTGATCTTCAAGCATCAATAATTAATATTGATCTCATTGCCTTTTCACATACAGTCATTTTCCTTATTTGAATGACCCTCTCTGCCAACATCAATTTTATGGTCAACTCTTAGAATTAATCTTGACTATAAAAATTACCTCTGCTAGACAAAATCATGAAATTTTCAGGTAGGTAGATGGAAGTAGAAACTGTTACACTAAATAAAGCAACACAGACTCAGAAAAATATGTGATGTATATTCTCTCTCATGGGTGGATCTTAGACCAAATCCTTATATGTTAGTATGTATCTTGACTTAACAGCAGGAGTCAGGAAAATCAGAAGGAAGCATGGAGGGAAAGGGAAAGAAAGAGACCAATAGGGGGATAGTGGGAAATGGGTGCTGCTACCGGGGAAATGGGGGTCCTCAACTGGGAAGGGAGCAGGAAGGACATATGGGGAAGAAAGAGCTCAAGAGAAAAGGAATAATAGGAAACAGGTATTGTATTATCAAGGGGAAAATGGGGGTCTTTAACTGGGGATGAAGGAGGGAGGTTAGACAGGGAGAGAAAGAGGAGTGATAAATAAAGCTTAGGTGGTGTAAAAAACCATAGGGAGATATAGTTGCTCAAAAACCTACTGAAAATATACCTACAATTTCTGAACATGAGTGCCTGATATACCTCAAGGCTATATAACAAGAAGCACAGTGCCAGAAAGGAGAAACCTCCTTTTGAGTTGTTGGTCAGGGTAGTTCAAGAGATCCCTCAAATAATGTAAGCCATTGACGAAGCCCTCAATTACCTCCCAGAACATGAAGGTAAGACCCTATTGCTGAATGCAGGAGATACTTCAAACACAGAACTTGTGACAGTGGAGCTGGAACTGACATGGAAGCCTTCTCCTTGAAGATTAGCTCTCATAGTTCTAGAAGTTACTGTGTAAGCTCCTGAGGGAGAAAATCAGTCAATGGTCCAACCCTAGCTTCAAAGCCTAAGAATCACAATGACCGGCACAACAAACTATAGTGGTGCAGTAGTGGCAGTTTTATCTTGGGGATAGTAGAACTTAAAACCCTCTCAATGGGAGGAAATTCAAGGAGACACTATAAATATAGCCAAATACACATGGCTGGAGGGGTCATAGATCCTAGAGAAAACTTTATCTCTTTCATATCTCTAGACAAATGAAATTTTTTACTGTATGCCAAATATGGATTGTTATATTTACAGATAAGTATAACATTCACCACTCATCAAAAAAGATTTTTTTGAAATGGATGAGGACTGTTACAAAATTCCCCACACAGAGAATTAATGTCTGAGAGATGCTCAATCCTAAGTGACACATCTTCAATGGAACCGTTATACCTAAGGCTTATAGAACATAGAAGAACAGGAATTAGAGAGAATACTAATGCATCTCTCAACTCTCACCAGCAAAGCTTCCTCATAAAACAGAATTTGATGCACATAGAAGGCCACAACTGGCCAAAGTGTAGAGAATAAAAGACTGCAAAGAACTGGAAAGGATTCCTTTACTAAACTTCACCTACTCATGGCTCAGGGACCATTGTGAAAGAAGGGGTGGAAAGATTGTAAGAGCCAGGGTTGGAGCATGATCAAAAGGAAACCGAGTTCTCCAGGCCTCTGGGAACTTGCTCAAGTGAACTTAGAGTGTCCACAAGACCTATGCAACTTAATCAGACAAAAACCCTGCAAAGAACTAGGGAAGTGGACAGGAGGCCCCAACTTTAGCTGAAGAGCTATTGGCAGCTGATCACTGCTGGGTGAGGAAGCACTCATCTTCTTTAAGGGAATGACTCTAGATAGGCTGGCTAGACTCCAGTGGATGAACTTTTACTGAGGGCCACATGGGTTCATGAATTTGACTGGATAGACCTTAATATATATGACAGATTGCATGAAGCCCTGTGGGGAGTCTATGCAGGGATGAGGATGGCTGAGGGAGTCTTAACAGGAATAAGACGTATTACATGAAATGTTCAAAAACTCAATAAAAAATATACTTTGAGAAAACTTCTATTTAACCCTTTCTCTTCTCCTTTCTCACTATCTCTCCAAAGACACTTCGCTAGACTGCTTGAGCAGCCACATCTCGGTCTAAATCTTGCCCACTTTGTGTCTGCACCAATTTTCTCTTTATTCTCGAATTCACAATTTTTGAGGTTTCTTTTGGGTCTTTCTCTTCAGGAAAGCATTTGATGATACTTCTCTCACCTTAAAGTCTTTCTTGACTCTCATTCTCTTCCAGCTGTTACTGTGATTCTGTACTTTCCCCTGCAGAGCAACTCCTTGAAAGAGTTGTTTCTGGAACACTTTCTTATTCTTCTCCTCCATCTTCTCTTTAACTCTTACCTAGATTGCGTAGTTTTAATTTTTTCTGCTGTTAAAACTGCAGTGTACTTTACTGTACATTTTTGACAACCTAAGACATGTATGTAATGTGGTTTTTTTGACAAATTATACACATATATAGCTCATTTGGTAAGAGCACCCCATCTCTCTCTTATCCCTTCCCTCTTCTGTTGAACTCCCTCTTTCCAACTCGACGCTTTAATCAATGACAGTAACCACTGCAGTCATTAAGCACAGTGGTCTCTGTCTTCTTACTCCTTGACTGACTTGTGTGACATTTTATATAGTTTTACATTACTTTGCATATACGCCTTCCTTTTCTTATTGTGCATGTTTGTGAGTTTTCATGTGTGTGTGGGTGCACATTCATGGTTGTGCTCTTGTGCATGGAAGTTGGAGGTCAACACTAAATCTTTTCTCCAGTTGCCCTCCATTTTAGTTTTTGAGGCAGGGTCTCTCACTGAGCCTGCGGGTCACTGATTTGGTTATATTGTCTTGTCAATGATCTCTAGGGTTCCACTTGTCTCCTCCTTCCCAGCCCTGGAACGGAGTACAGTGATACACTGCCACACTTGCTTTTACATGGGATCCCAACTCAAGTTCTCACATTTGCACAGTGTTCTGGTTTGTTTGCAAGTGCTGTGACAAAACACTCTGACCAAAATCAACTTGGGGAGGAAAGGGTTTATTTGGCTTACAGCATAGTTCATCATCAACGGAAGTCAAGGCAGGAACTCAGGGCTGAAATCTGGAGGCAGGAGCTGAAGCACAGACCCAGGAGGAATGCTGCTTACTGGATGGCCCCTCTGGCCTGTGCTCAGTCTGATTTCTTATACAATACAGGAGCACCTACCTAGGGATGACACCACCCACAGTAAGCTGGGCTCTCTCACCTCACTTAACACATAAGAAAATGGCCACAAACCGATCCAATGTAGAAAATGCCTCAAGGGAGATTTCTTCTAACAAGGTGTATCAGTTTGACCAATCCAGCACACACAGTAGGCACTTTAGCCACTGGGACACCTCCTGAGTGCTTCATCCTCGGTTTAAATTATCCTTTTCAGTTGGATGCAGTGTTCTCCCCACAAACACAGACACCTTTTGACTTCTCATTTTACATCTCCTTCACTGTTTCTTCCTCACCACATAAGTGTTTAACATTTTGTACTTTATATATACTTAATTGCAATCTCGTTTAACTTCATAGCTTTAAATTATCATCATTAGAACAACAATCGAGAAACGCTCATCCTCATAATACCACTCACTTAAATGTCATAGAATATTACAGAAGAGCAGCAGAAAGATTGCAAGAGGCAGAAGATTGAGAAGAGTGGTACGGAATATGATCTTCTTGATATAACATGGCCATTAACCCAACAGAGTCTGTGACCCTCTGTACAAGACCTACACAACACGCACACACACACACACACACACACACACACACACACACTGGGAAGAAGAAAAAGGGGGTCACCAGCAGTGGGAGGAGGACAGGAGAAGGTAGTGTAGGTGACTATGACCACAATACACTGTATACATATATCAAATTGTCAAAAATAATAAAACTATGTCACAGCTCCAGCTGCAGTTAGAAGATTTTCTCTGAACTCACTTAGTATATCTAGGGGAAAGTCCACACCTCACACTGAACCATAAAACAGTGACTTTAAGTAGCTTATCACCATGTATATAATTAGATCAAGATAAGAAAAATGATTACCTTGGCAAACACACCAAAATGTTAAAGGGAAATAAAGAATCAGCCTCGGCTCAGAGGAATTCAGCTCAGACACTGTGATCTTTTCTTGAAAATAGTCAATGTGAGATACTAGATCAGGAAACAGAAAATTCAGCTCATGGTCTGTCATTTCCAGTTCTTTTATTCAATAATTCCTTCCTCCTAAGTGACCTTATCTCACAGTCCGACATAATACAACTACATTATTTTTCTCAGCTCTGGGTGTCTTATTCTCTTAGTGTAGGTCTCTGGGTGTCTTATTCTCTTAGTGTGGGTCTCTGGGTGTCTTATTCTCTTAGTGTAGGTCTCTGGGTGTGTGGGTGCGTCTCCATCTCCAGCACGGCTGTTGTGCTCCAGCCATGCCAGAGAATGGAGGACGATGGAACGGGACCTCAGGTGGCTCAGAGTGCGGCGGGAGGAATTCCCTCCCTGGAGACTACGTCGGTGGGTAGTTCGGTTATTAGAGCCAATGCAGGGGTTTATATAGGGAAGCCTCTCTGACCGTTACAGGAGGCGGGAAAGGTGGGGTATTGGGGTAAAAGCCGGAAGGTTGTGGAAGCTCAGGAACGAGGAAATGAAACCAAAAACCTGGTTCTGGTCTGGGGTGGGGGAAAGGAAGATTCATATCTACAGTAGCTTCCTGGGGCCAGGTTATCACACAGGCAGAGCAGGTCAGACACCTGCCATTGCTTTAGGGTATCAAGAGTTGCTTGCCTTACTCAGTAACCAGATCCCCACATGGGTGTCTTACTCTCTTAGTGTGGGTCTCTGGGTGTCTTATTCTCTTAGTGTGGGTCTCTGGGTGTCTTATTCTCTTAGGGTGGGTCTCTGGGTGTCTTATTCTCTTAGGGTGGGTCTCTGGGTGTCTTATTCTCTTAGTGTGGGTCTCTGGGTGTCTTATTCTCTTAGTGTGGGTCTCTGGGTGTCTTATTCTCTTAGTGTGGGTCTCTGGGTGTCTTATTCTCTTAGTGTGGGTCTCTGGGTGTCTTACTCTCTTAGTGTGGGTCTCTGGGTGTCTTACTCTCTTAGTGTAGGTCTCTGGGTGTCTTATTCTCTTAGTGTAGGTCTCTGGGTGTCTTATTCTCTTAGTGTGGGTCTCTGGGTGTCTTACTCTCTTAGTGTAGGTCTCTGGGTGTCTTACTCTCTTAGTGTAGGTCTCTGGGTGTCTTACTCTCTTAGTGTAGGTCTCTGGGTGTCTTACTCTCTTAGTGTGGGTCTCTGGGTGTCTTATTCTCTTAGTGTGGGTCTCTGGGTGTCTTACTCTCTTAGTGTAGGTCTCTGGGTGTCTTACTCTCTTAGTGTGGGTCTCTGGGTGTCTTATTCTCTTAGTGTAGGTCTCTGGGTGTCTTATTCTCTTAGTTTAGGTCTCTGGGTGTCTTATTCTCTTAGTGTAGGTCTCTGGGTGTCTTACTCTCTTAGTGTAGGTCTCTGGGTGTCTTATTCTCTTAGTGTAGGTCTCTGGGTGTCTTATTCTCTTAGTGTAGGTCTCTGGGTGTCTTATTCTCTTAGTGTGGGTCTCTGGGTGTCTTACTCTCTTAGTGTAGGTCTCTGGGTGTCTTACTCTCTTAGTGTGGGTCTCTGGGTGTCTTATTCTCTTAGTGTAGGTCTCTGGGTGTCTTATTCTCTTAGTGTGGGTCTCTGGGTGTCTTATTCTCTTAGTGTAGGTCTCTGGGTGTCTTATTCTCTTAGTGTAGGTCTCTGGGAACTCCTTTTCTTGTGTTGGAAAAAATGTCCGCACTTTAAGAGAAGATTCTGCCATGGTTGGTGTGTCTCTCCTGAGAGTACGTCTGAAAATTTACTCCTATTTTTAGCATCTGAGACCCTTGGTGCTTCGAGCCAACCACAGCCTCCCTGGACCAAAAACACCATCATTTGGTAGGGATAAATAGGACCAGATCTCACATTCTGAGAACTATGCTGCTTGTACTGGGTCAAGTCGTCTGCTAACCATGGAGACTAGATTGAGTGCTCAGTGGATACAGGGCTCAAGATAAACCAGACAGACCTTAGGAACAGTCTTTCTAAAAACTCTGAGGTCAGAGTTTCTGTAATTTTCTTTTGTTAAAAAAGCCCCAAAATTAGTTGTATATTTTAAAAGAACATAGCATGATGTTATGAGGATCACGGGTAGCAAAATGGTCCCCAGAGTGGAAGACTGTAGTTGCATCTTGCTCTCACTCATGCTGGACCAGCTGGGTCTAAGAAACAGTTTTTATATTGCTAATGAGCAGCACTGTTCTTGAATTCTTAGGAACCACACCATATTCTCATAAAGCCTGGCCTGTCTATAGAGGTCGGAATATAGCTGGTGCCATTCAGATCTAATTTACTTCATGTAGATAGCCCTGAAATGTCATGTGTAAAAAGTCAGACAGCCACCAAGCAAGCACACCCTGCTGCAACGTTTCCCAGTGGAAGCTGGCAACTGCTTGATAGAAACCTTGACAGAAAATTTCCTTCGCCTGGTAGTGATTCCTGCTTCTTTCCTTTGCTCTTCACAGAGCATAGAAGGGGCTTGCTTCTTTTGTACTGAAGGACTCCAAATACTGCGGCAGATCTTTGACTACCTTCCCCAAGGCAGTCGGCAGTTTGATGGGATGTGGATTGTTGGAGAATCACCCCATTTCATATATTGTGAGCATTTGCCTAATCTCGCTAACTGAAGACCACTCTTGGACATTCAAAGTGAGGCCTTGATTTGAGAAATGGTGAGATCACACTTGGATTACAGACTCAAGGAAGGCTGACGTATTTCCTAACTTGAGGTTTTCAAATGAGATTTCCTCTTTTTAGAAGTAAGTACATAGGTCAATGAAACTAAAGACTTCCAAATGATGATAAATAACAATGTAAATTTTAATGAATGTGCATTAAGTTATTTGTAGGTTTTATGTACCTTCTGAATTAGTAATACATAAAATCTTGTGAAGTATTATTATCTGTATTTTATATTAAGAAACTGAGACAGAGGGGAATAAAAAAGCACTCAGTATACTTGGCAGGTAATTTCAGTAGAGTCATATTATGAACGTAGACAGGCTAAATCGAGGTTCTGGACTCATGTTTCAGACTGAATCCCAGGAGGAAAGCCTCAGGAGGGTAATGTTAGTAGAAGCCAAGGTATGTAAAAGATGCTTGAAACTTCTGAAGAAGACTCAGATTTGGAGACCATTGCTTCCTCCAAGAAACTACTGTCTGGCTTACATAAGATTTCTTCACACATAGTACACATGCAAGCTCAGCATTTTATTCTTATAATGGAGATTGCTTGATTTATTATGTCTTCTTCCCATGCTGCAAGTTTAATGTATCATCAAGCATGCACATTCTTGTTCTTCTATGTATTTGAAACACCTAGAAGCATTGCTGGCAAGTAATAGGTTGTCAGGAACAGAGCCTGGAAAATTAAATGAAATAAAAGAGTAAGTAGGCTGAGAAACAAAATGGTTAGAAAATTATTAAAGGAAAATAATGATATTTATTGTGTGTGACTGTTACAGATATTAGTTCAATGAAAAAAGAAACACCCCCAGACTCAGACATTCTGATATTGAATGTCCTTCCTACAGAAGTTATGTTTCCGTGCCATTGGAGTTCTACAAGAAGTTACCAGATATGGCATTTGGGAGTCAAGCGTCACCTAATTGTTGAACCACAAATGCTTTGTAACTTATTTCCCAATTAGATGATAAAAATATTCATACGGATTGTTTAAAAATCTCAGGTATTACCAGGATAGAAACCAAAACATTCATGCTTTTCCAAAATGGGCATTAGAATATTTACAATATTACAATAACTTATTTTTGAGGTTGTACCTGGATTTTTGAATTTTTAAGAAAAGATGCAATTATGATAATGAAAATATTTGCAGCGAACTATTGTCATAATTTAAAAATACAAATCAGAAAATTTCATGAGTCCTTAAGATTTGTAATAACATTTATTGTTTAGAAAAGTTACAGTGACTCAGTATAAATAAACTTATATTAGTGAATGAAAAAATGCAGATTTCAATGACTAGAAAATGAAATCTATATGCACTATTACTAATTGCACTTTCAATAATGCAGTTTCTGGTGACTAGGAATTAAAGGAAGAATGTTCTTTATAGTTACTATACAACTGTCTGGTCCTATCTTTGGCTCCTTCACATTCTAAAATTCCTTGTAGTAGAAAATGATTGGATGCTCTAAATGCTGATATGCCTTTAAGAAACCTGAGTCCCTGACTCTCAAGAGTGGACTGTAACAAGGAAGGAATGATTCTGACTTTATCCACGGAATGTTTCTTAAGGCAAAATGGCTGCAGATATATTTTCTTATTGGTACAGTTTCATACGCAGTACAGGCACACTGAGAAATCTAATTTAATTCACCAGTGAGCCCCCTTCTCTCTCTGCACTCCTTCCTGCAGGCTTCATCTACCGAGGGAGGTCCTGGCACACTCATCTGTGTGACTTCTTGACTGAGTGGCTTTGATGTACCATACTCTAAATCCACAAAACAGAAGACAGTAAAGATAGACTGTCTATAGGCAAGCTCATGCATATGCCTGCTATGTCAAGAAAGCAGACAGACAAGCATTATACAGAGTCATTAATTTGTTAATATTTGTGTTATGCTGTATTAAAAAACGGTAGAGGGCAAACTGCACAGCCCGGAGAGGGTAAGGAAATTTCTGTTTGCATGGAAGGTGACTACATCCATGTTAGGATATGGGCAGTGATGTAGAAGCCTCACTGGAAGACAGAAATTCAGAAGTGAGATAAACACGGTTAGTTACTGAAGTATTTTAATAATCTGTACTAGAAGTGAAGAAGAACTGAAATTTGTCAGAATTGGTGGGAATGAAGGACAAACTGTTGACTGGACTTTATAGGGCACAAATGACCTTTAGGATGAAATCATATTATTTTCTAACCACTTTCAGGAAGATAAAGATCTCCTCTGCATCATGATGCTCTCTGCCTCTGTTCCCAATGACACTGCCTTCCACCCTTCCACTTTTCTTTTACTTGGAATCCCTGGAATGCAAGATCAGCACGTGTGGATTGCCATTCCCTTCTGCTCCATGTATATCCTTGCTCTGGTGGGCAATGGCACCATCCTCTACATCATTATCACAGACAGAGCTCTGCACGAGCCAATGTACCTCTTCTTGTGCCTGCTCTCAGGTACTGACCTGGTTCTCTGTTCAACAACATTGCCTAAAATGCTGACAATCTTCTGGCTCAGGTCCCACATAATTTCCTACCATGGCTGCCTCACCCAGATGTTCTTCGTTCATACTGTCTTTGCTACAGAGTCAGCCGTTCTGCTGGCCATGGCTTTTGACCGCTATGTGGCTATCTGCCGCCCACTTCACTATACATCCATCCTCAATGTTGTGATGATTGGGAAGATCGGTCTGGCATGTGTGCTGCGGGGCCTTCTGTTTGTCTTCCCTTTTGTCATTCTCATTGACCGCTTGCCCTTCTGTGGACACCACATCATCCCTCACACCTACTGTGAGCACATGGGCATAGCCAAGCTGTCCTGTGCCAGCATCAAGCCTAACACCATTTATGGTCTTACTGTAGCTCTTTCAGTCACTGGCATGGATGTGGTCCTCATTGCTATCTCCTACACCTTGATCTTGCAGGCCGTATTGCGACTGCCATCCAAGGATGCCCAATTCCGAGCATTCAGCACGTGTGGAGCCCACATTTGTGTAATTCTTCTTTTCTATATCCCTGCCTTTTTCTCATTTTTCACCCACCGCTTCGGCCACCACGTACCTCCTCAGGTACATATTGTACTGGCAAATCTTTATCTTCTTGTACCTCCTGTCCTCAACCCCTTAGTCTATGGTATTAATACCAAACAAATCCGCCGGAGAATACTTGACTCTTTTGTTAAGAGGAGGTAACTGCAATTCCTGCATGTGTAAAGGACTAATGAGGTTTTTTTCGATGCTTCTGCTAATCCCAGTAAATTAGTATCATGCAATATCCGAGATTTTGTAGCACTTAAAGCAACTCACCCATATATACAAAGTCTGGGTACAGGCTATTAATAGGTCTTCAGGTCTTAAAAGGTAAAGGAATAGGTTAGGAGGAAATGTAGTACACATGAAAGTTGGAGTCATGGAGGTTTATTCTGACTCTATACAGAAATCTTCTGTTTTAGAAGTAGAGGGAAAGTGATATTAAAAGGCCTGTTATCACTTCAAGAAATTGTGACTACACATGTGTATTAATTAATTAATTAATTACCAGCACTTTCTTAGAACAAGAGTGTCCTCAATGAGAGTGTCAACCTTGGTCAGAGAAGGCTATAAGAGACAAGTCCCTGTGAACCTGGGATCAGGTTTGAAGCAGATGGACACAGAAGTTAGGGGGTTCACTGTGAGAAGTCTGGAAGTGTGTAAATGCAAGGAACGCCAGAGCAGAAGTTTCTCAAAGAATTACTTCAAAATACACCACTTTGTAGAGAATACGCTCATTCATTCCTGATGACCTTTGCTTTCTTCCCGGCTTTCTAAGAGCGATGGGTTTCACGTGCAAATATTTTGAGGCCCACTGTGGACTTGGTCTGATCTTTTGCTTACTTCATTAATCAGTAGCATATGAAACTGGGAAAGAATAGGGGTGAAGGTACAGGGGAAGGATCGGAAGGGAGGCTATGTGGAAGTGGATTTAATCAGAACACGATATATGAATGCACGAAATTCTCAAACAATAAATAGCTTTACAGAAAAAAGAAAATCCTAAAGTCTGCACCAAACAACTAAGAATCATTAAATTCAGCAAAGTAGCTGGATATAAATTCAACTTTCCAAAGTCAATAGTTTTTCTATGCACCAGTATGGGTTTGCTGACAGAAAAATCAGGAAAACAATTCCATTCACTACAGTCTCAAAATTTTAGGTAGGAATAAAGGTAAACAAATAGGTGAAAGTGACCACACTTGTGACGTGTCATTCCCTCCAAATTGAAACATTTCCTCATGAAAGGTAGAAAGCCCAGGAAGCTTATAAAAATCTGAAGATTCACTAGGCCCCTGGATGAGCTGAAGGAAGCAATCAATAACTGCTGGGGAGAAGAGCCTCCTGTGGAGCTGCTCACAAGTTGGACAGGGAGCTCAAGGGATGCAGCTTTTCGAGTCTTTGCCCATGCTGTTTGGCTTTTCAGTGATGTGACTGTCTTTGCGTTACCCACGCTCCTGTGAATAACTCCTCACCCATCTTCTTTAAGTCCACAAACTCATTAATTCACTAAAATAGATTTGGGTAGAATTATGTCTTTGATCTCTCATGGTGCCCTATCTCGGGTGGACATATGTTTGCTTCTGTCACCACAGGAAGTGCCATACAGCACACTGGCACATGGATGGGCTCTGACAGAACCAAAGACAAGTTGAAGAAGAGTAGTTGTATGGTCCCTGTGATGAGTAATATGATGTGCAACCAAGATGGACCCACTTGAGGGCGAAGAGTACGTGGGGACAATCCCAATGTGATAGCTTTCTCCCATGTGGCATGGATGGAATATCTCCTTGCTTCACTCACTGGCAGTTGTCTGTCCCCTGTGATGACTAACAAAATGTTCAACCACAGACAAGCTGAGAGTGAAGCATCCTTTCGGGGAAATCCTTGCATGGCTATCTCCCTTTATGATAAAGGGCTCAACAATCTGCCCAGAAGGAATCTGTCAGAGTAAGGGAGAAATTATAATGAGAAAAAAATATTTTATCTTCTACATTAGCCTCCTCTTTGGTAGGCAAAAATGTTCACATGTCCCCAGGAAAAGTCACACACCTCTACTGACAATTAGATAACCCCGAAGAAAGAAATTGAACCAGGCATGAACAGAGAAAATTAACATTATGCAAATGGCAATGCCACCTATAGTGAGCTACAGATTCAGTATAACCCCCATTAAAACACCAATGGCATGCCCCCTCAGAGCTGGAAAAACGCAGTCCTGAAATTTATAAGGAAACACAAAAGAGCCCAAGTAGCCAAAGAAATCCCAAGAAAAACGGTAGTGTTGGATGTTTCATAACATCTGATTTCAAAATCTATTCCAGAACCATGGTAGCCATGAGCAATATTGCCATAAATACAGATTTTTTTACTTCCATATCTGTTATCCATACTTTTCCTACAATGCTATTATATTATTTTATTATATAATACATTATATATTCATTTAATTGTATTGATGTTATTCTATTCTAATTACTTGTTTATTCTTGCCCATAGTGTCACTGTTTAGAAGACAAAATTTCTGTGATTAACTTTCATTTCAAATAGGTCAGGCACTAGCTTGTCTTAACATTACCTTCAGTTACTTTTTATTTCACTAGAATGTAGCTAACACTTTAAGTTTTTACGCAGCATAAATCGCTGACTATTTTGGCTTTGCACCGAGTTTTATAAATTAAGAAGAAATAACCTTCATACTAGTTGTGTTTAAAACTCAGATATGTAATGAAACAAAATTAATAAAAACTCACGAACTAGAATACTTTTTCAGTTTATTTCCAAATGAATTTATTTCTTTACCTATTCACCTGCTTATTCATTTATTATATTCCTGTTATGTGCCAAGGAGGACTCGTGTGTTTGGAATACATGATTTCAGGGAAATCAGACTTGAACTTTAATCCCATTGGTGTGATAATCCAAAAGATGAGGTTAATTTTTTTTTTTTTTTCTGAAGAGGCAAGAGTCCTCTGGCCTATAGTGGAGCCTTTAGGATAGAGTATTGTAAATATTCTGCAAGAAAAGTCTATTTAAGAAGTTGTATTCAGGGATGCAGAAAGCCAACACATGGAAAGAAGACACATAGCAAAGCCAGGAGGAAGGACTCACCTCATTGCCACGTGTCACTAGCACCTACCCACCATTGTCACATGTCAGGACCACCTTGAAACATACAGGAAAGATATGACAGAAGCAAGAATTTCTGGTTGCTACAACCATGACTTTCTATACAGAAGACTATAGCTCCTATAGAATAGGGTCAGGTACAGAGGCTCTGTTCCATGAGCCTGTCTATGGATGCAGCAAGGCATCCCATTTGCCGTTTGCCTTTCTCTGCACTTGCTTCCTTCTTGCTGACATTGTCTCTCCCTGAAGTCTTGCTACAAGGTCTGTAGGTAGGATTTGCAGAATTTGTGTCTCAACGTTCAGCCCATGCTGTTTTCATGACTTTCTGTCAAATAGTATAATGGAAAAAATGAAGATACCCATCATCTTAATTGTCCTTTTTTCCTTCAGAGTCTCAAGCTATAATTTATTTATCCAGGGAAATGTTGACCAGAGGACACTGCTACTAGACAGTCCTCCATGTGGCACAGAATCTTTGTAACTGTCACACTATGCATTTGATACCTGTAACATTTTATTTACTGCTCCCATTCCGCCCTCCACCTGGCTCCATAGACAGCACCATTTTACTCCCTATATCTTTGTATCTTGAACTTCGTTTTGAAATTCTGCACATAAAATCATGAAATATTTTTCTTTCTGTATTTGGCTTATTCTACTCAGCATAAGTCTGCCTGTGTTGCAGCACGTTTTGAACTCTTGGTCCTTGAGACTAAAATATTCATACATATAAAACATGTGCCGCAGATTTTTCAATATTTGTTTATTGATTCATGTTTGACTTTATTCTCTTTCTTTAACCAAAGACTGAATACATCCAGGATGTTTAAGATCAGTCAGCCTAATCTCCTGGGAGCTAAGGCAATCTCCAGGGTCAATGTTACATATAACAGCAGTGATGCTGTGTGTGTGTGTGTGTGTGTGTGTGTGTGTGTGTGTGTGTCCTTTTATTAAGTAGTTTAAAGAGGCTACTTAAGCTGGATCTTGCATGTTGGAGAAGTGAGTGGAGAGATGCAGAGCAATGAGTATGCTCATCTGTATCAAAGTTTGCTAAAATATACCTGCAGGTCCATGTGCACACTCACCCCAAGACATTTGCAGAAGGCATCTGAGCCCAGCTGCCCAGGCGGTCACTGCCTCACATTCAGGTAAGTGTTCTAGGCAAGCTTGGCTTTACTTTCACAATATCCTACGCTTGTTTGCTGAATGTCAGCTGTTCCGTCCTCCATGGCATACTTCAGTCTTCATCACCATAACTAAATCTTATAAGAAGTTCCCCACTCGCTGAGATTCCACATCTGCTAAAATGAATGCTATTTATTTTTCAAATATAGGATTCTGTGTAAACATTTTGTTAGTTAAAACATAAGTGTTATTTCTGATGGTTTTTGAGAGAAAATTGGTCAAATTCCATTTACATTGTTGGTTATTATCTGATAATGCTTCAGGCTATGACATTTTTAGTGAAGATATGTTTCATAATATATTCACATACATTTAATAGCATTTGACTAATGAATCATCAATCAGTCTTCTTTAAAACAAGCATTTTTCACAACATATATTCTCCCAGATATCGATGTTGCTACGTTAACACTGTATTGTTATGACTGCAATTTTGCAGTATACTAACAATTGTATGTCATCTATGGTTATTTCAAATTATTTTATGTATTTTAACACTCTGATTTTCTTTTACTTTTAAAACTTGGTATATTTTTTAAGTCGAAGCTCAGGACGTTTCTCTGTCGCTCTTCTCTGGTACTTCACCAGGGTGCCACCGTGATGACGATGAATTGCAATGGCACAGGCCACCCTTCTTTCTTCATTCTCCAGGGCATTCCTGGCATGGAGGACAAGCACAGATGGCTTTCTATCCCCTTCTCCTCCATGTACTTCATCACTGTGATTGGGAACAGCACCATCCTCTTCACCATCTCCACAGAGCGCTCCCTGCACAAGCCCATGTTCCTGCTCCTCTTCTTGCTGGCCCTCACAGACCTGGGCATGTCTACAACCACAGTTCCTAAAGTTCTGTGCATATTCTGGTTTGGCCGGAGTGAGATTAGCTACGAAGGCTGCCTGGTCCAGCTGTTCTTCATCCACTCCATCTCAGCCATGCAGTCATCTATCTTGATGACCATGGCCTTTGACCGCTACGTGGCCATCTGCAAACCCCTGCGTTATGCCACCATTCTGTCTAATAGTCGTATTGGCATCATTGGCCTGGTGAGCCTGGTGCGAGCTGTCCTCTTTATTCTCCCCATGCCCATCCTTCTCCAGCGCATGCCCTATCGTGTCAATCGTGTGATCCCCACCACCTACTGTGAGCACATGGCAGTGGTGAAGATGGTATGTGTGGACACCACGGTCAACCGCATATATGGTCTGGTGGTGGCCTTGCTGGTGGTTGGGCTGGACATCTCAGCTATTGCCTCGTCTTACATGCTGATCATCCGGGCTATCATGCACCTCTCTTCTAAGGAAGCTCACCACAAAGCAGTCAACACGTGCACAACACATATCTGTGTCATGCTGGTCTCCTACACCCCCTCACTCTTCTCTTTTCTGACTCACCGCTTTGGCAGAGGCATCCCACCCCATGTTCACACCATTCTTGGCAACCTCTACTTCCTTGTACCTCCGATGCTCAATCCTATTATTTATGGGGTAAAAACCAAGGAGTTTCGGGACAAAATAACAAAATATTTGTTCTGGAAGAAGGAACCCATTATTTTTGCCCACAACCAGAAACTTGTTTGATAGTGTAGCAATGGTAAGTGAAGTCATTTTGGAGGAATTGACTAGTGGTTTATCATATTGGCAGATTAGCAGTCACAATGTTTATTCTTGGACAGAGAGGCTAAGACATAGGAGAACTTCTTGCTCTCAGTAATTCCAAAGCAAGGCAACTGCCCTCTATGGAATAAAATTGTATCTGCTCTTCATATCTAACAGAGTGTTGGAAAAGTTTCTTCTGATAATGTTTGAACACCGCCACCCACAGAATGTTTCATATAGAGTGACATATAACAAACTTGACTTGCTCACTATCAACGAGTGGTTGAATATTATAATACACACTTCGCTAAGGTATATACAATCAAGCTAAATACAGGTTTGTGTGTGTGTATGTGTGTGTGTATGTGTGTGTGTGTGTGTGTGTTTTAGAGTCATTGTTTTTTAATTAACCCCAGGCAGAAGTCTAACTTTTGGGCAACAGGATTTACTCCTTCGCTTTGAACCTACAGAATATATAGAGGAAAAACTCTCCAAGTTCCAGAGAAACTTCAGGGGAACATAAACATCAAGAATGAAAAGGTTGACATGCATTTTAATTTTGTATTGGCAAAAACTGCCGGAGGGAATACTCCTGGCTATCTCAACTAAGTCCAGCATCTAGGAAGAATCTCGTGCGAGGAGGCAACGCTGAGACTGACGTGAGAGCCATGGCTATGAAAGTCAGTTTTACACCACAGATTATTATGAAATCATACATGAGCATTGTCTGTTAGAAAAACCCATGTGACTGAGCACAAGCCCAAGGTTTGCCTTTCGGTCCATTTCATTTTGTTTGAATTGTCTGCCATTTGTTCAAATATAATATTAATGCTATGTCAATCTTTAAATGTTTTTAAAAGTTATTTTTAATTTTAATAATGGAGAGCATCACCACACTCTTGCCCACTTTAATATAACTGGACCTTGTTGCTTAGATAACCTGAAATTCTAAAAACTGGAGCTGGGGCACTGGTATCTGCACAGACACTATAGTTTAGGGATCCGTATGTGTTTGTTGGCAGAATACGTTAATTTTTAGCAAATGACTAAAGGCAAAATTAAGAAAATTATATCCTTAATATGAGATAGTGTCCTTTATGTCATCTCTGGGGAAAAAAAGATTTACAAAGAAAAATCTTCATATCATCTGTGGGTAAAATTGAATTATAGCTTATAATTTGCAGAAATGGGAATATAGTGAAGTTTTTATTGTTTAGTAAAATCTCCTTGTGACTATTCCATATCATTAGACATACTTTATTATTTCGTTTATTTAATTATGAATTTTATTTTCAGAGCTTTAAAGCATTCCTTTGTGTGTTGATGAACATTGTTGGAGTGGTCACCTATGAGAATACAGTTGTTTCTTCTAGGTTTCTGTTCTTTATAGGACCAACACAAACATTCTGATATATTGCCCATTCATTCACTTTTTGCACAAAATAAGTATTACTGGAAAATAAATATAAGGAATTAGAACTATAAGAAGAAAGAGTATATGCACTTTTCTTTCCTAATGTAGCAACTTTTGACTAATAATAAAAATATGCCCAACATAAAGCCTAAACACTAAATTCTATATTGTAGAAAGTACATATCCCCCAGATGACAACTGGAAATATGTTAACATGTTATTAATACGAATTAGCTTCTCAGAGCAGGTGTAACAAATCACTGAGCAGCTTAAAACAACAGACCTTTCCTTTTTTGATCGTCCTGTCAGGTTGTCAGCAGAGCTAAGCTCTGTCTGAAGGCACCGTGGAGAATTTTCTTTTGCTTGTGTCCCGGGTTCTGAGGGTTGCTACCAATTCCTAGCATTTCTCTTTGATTTCTTCCCAATAGTGATGGGGTTAGCACATTCCTTGGCACACTCATCTTGGCTCTGTGTCAATTTAAATATTTCCACCTAAACTTTCTCTTTAGCCTGTAGTTAAGCTTATATTGCAATCTGACTATTGTCTCAAACTACATTCTTTCCTTTTTCCTTTTATTGTAGTATCTTACTGTAGTATTTCCCTGGCAGGGGGAGAATTCTTTCCTCATTGACAGATGTAATAGGATAGCACTTGGTGAGCAGTGGTGATTAAGCTGCTAATTAAGTTTACAAGTAAAGGTGAATACTGCTTTAAGTGCAGTGATATAGACCTTTGAAAAAATGCACAACAAGCAGTACTTACCAAAACCACCCAAGGGGCTGGAGAACTGACTCAGTGGTTAAGAGCACTGGCTGCTCTTGCAGAGGACCTGGGTTCAGTTCCCAGCACCTACATGGTGCCTAACAATCACCTGCCAACTCCAGTTCCAGAGGATCCGACACCCTCTTCCAACCTCCGCAGGCACTGCTCAACATGGGTGCACTTAAATACATGTAGGCAATCAGTCACACACATAAAATAAAATAATAAATAAAATATTAAAAACATCAAGATGCATTGGTTACTGGGAACTTGATTTGATGCTATGTAAGGTGATGAGAGACTCAGAGCCATCCGCAGTCATTTGATAGCTGAGTGTGAGAGCCAGAGAGTTGCAGTGGTGTTAGCATGTGAAAGAGTTCCATCACCTGTCCTGGGTGATTAGGCAAAATAGAATAGCAAGCTGAAGTCATAACTGTGAAAGTCGCAAGACTCTAGATATTCAGATCTTCGATTGCAGGGGTTCTGCTGTTCAGGGTCTTGTAAAGCAAGTCTGGAAGTTTGGTTAATGTGACACGGTCAGTAAGATCTGTGTGGATGCTGGGCATGGTGATGCATACCTTTAGTCCCAGCACTTAGAAAGCAGAGGAAGGCAGATCTCTGTGAAAATGAGGCCAGTCAGATCTACATACAGAGTTCTAGGCTAGCTGGGGCTACAGGGAGAAAAAATAATCTGGATAAATGGACCTTCTGGACATGCAAACATCTTGCAAGAGTCCAGTTTTACTTATGTACAAGGTATTTTAGAACCCCTGCCCCAAAGAAAATAAACTACCTCTTACTTGGCTATCAGACTGATAAATGCTGCATGACACAGGTAGGTCTAGTCTATGTTTCACAGGAGATGAACAAGACATATGTCCTAATTAGCTTTCTGTCACTGCGATGGAACACTCTGACCAAAACCAACTTGTGGAGGCAAGGGTTTATTTCAGATTGTGGTACAGCCCTTCACTGGGGGAGGCCAGGACAGGAGCCGAAACAGGAACCCAGTGGCAGAATCTAAACAGGTACCGCAGAGGACTGCTGCTGACTAGCTTGCTCCTCTGGCCTGTGCCCAGCTTGCTTTCTTATACAGCCCAGGACCACCTACTCAAAGGTGGCACCACGGTGATCTCACATCTCAGACCTCCCAAAATCACTCAATAGTCAAGAAAACGATCTCACAGGCCAATATGATAGAATAAATTCTCCTTCTGAGGTTCCTTCTTCCAAAGTGTGTCAAATTGACTACTCAATTGATCCATACATATAGAGAATTGTTAGAACTGGTTGGCATGCATTAGGGGGCACAAAACAGCATCTACAACTGACTTATGAAGGTGTTTAGTAACAGATGAGAGACTATTAGTTTAGTGAACATGAATTAACTTTCTCAGGAATGTAGCATCAGCATTAATCGGGTGCAGGAGTGGTGGTGACTAATAATTATGTTTAATACCTGTCTAATCTTGGTATAGGCTGCAATGAGATGAATATAAACTGTTTCCGATGAAGGTATAAATTTTGGTTACAGTTGATGTGAAAGCTGTGGTATCTTAGCTGGACCAGTATACAAAAGGCCCTGTGCATATGGCATGTGAGTTTTGAATGTCTTTGCTATTTAATTAGAAAAATGAATAATAAATGACATTCAAGTGAAAAAGTGACATTAATTTATAGTTTTGCTTCAGGTCTATGTTAACTCTCTAGACCTATATCATTATGCAGTCCACAGAAATCTGTTTCATCCCATTGATCTATAATACTGACCATATCATACTGTTCCACAGAATGGGTATTTTTTCTAAAACTCATATATTCTAGGGCTTGCTTTAAAAACATGTATGCAGAGGGGTGAGAATAAATCCTACTGAAATATCAGTCATCTGCCACTTCAAGGAGGTTTTTTAAGAGCCCGGGGATGGTAGAAAGCCAAGATCTTCCCTACAAAGCAAAAGCCAAATTCACATGTTGTGCAGTGCCCTCCACTTCCCGTCCTTCCATGAAAATGGAGCACAGAGCTTGACAATACTATTTAGGGTTCCTGACAATATTGATTCAGCCAAGAACTGGATGGCATGGAAGACTGCTAGCTTTAACTGTAGACAGCAGTAGTAGGTCCAAACAGTTGTGCAAACCATCCTTTTTGAACAGTTACTGTGGTAACCAGATTCAAGGTTGAACCCTGCTGCTTGAACTCCCTTTGTAGTCCTGAGGCACATTGCTTGAGGGGTAATCTGCATGGACATTAGAATATGGCTGAGGTGGTGCTTCATCATCTTTATTTTCTCTTAGTCCTGTCGATCTTGGAGAGGTCACATTCAGTGCTTCAGATACACAGCAGCCTTATGGAGAGCTGTCTGTGGTAAAAACTGAGGCCTTCAGTGAACAGTCCTATGGGGATATGTCCTTGAAGTGCATTCTTCTGCCCTAATCAAGTCTGAAGAGGACTTTTGCTCCAGTTGACATCACTATTATACCTCATGAAAAATCCTGAGCTACAACACCCACCTGATTGTCACCAGACTCCTAATTCTCAGAAACATGAGAAAAAAAAATGTTAGATCTTATACGTCGCTTTCAGATTTTTTCAGCTATCATTCGTTTATTATTTTATTAAAAGATATTTGACACAAAATGCAGAGAATGCTATACTTCATAATAATAATGATGGAATGCATATTTTCTTGGAATAAAAGCATAGATGAGGACAACAGGTACTCGCTCCATCTACCTCACTTCTGCACAGTCCTTGACTTTTGGACGTTTACCTCATCTAGCCCCACCTGCCTAACTGGGATAATTTGCTTTTGCAGCAACAGATAACCTATGACCTCATGTTCAGAACTTTTTATAATGATATGGATTTTATCAGATCTGTTAAGTTGTAAAGTCAGAGCCAAAATCTTATAAAGTCAGCCTTTCATCATGGTATACCTGAGTAGTCTCACAAAGTATAATAAACTGCCTGAACACAGCATGAATCTCAGAAGAATAGACATTGGATGGAGGTGTATCAAGGCTTTCAAAATGAAGGATCAAAGAAGAGGAATGTGAGTTTTAGTTCTCCAAATGGATACAAGGTAGTCATAGTTGCCATGGTTTTTTAAGATTGAAGGTACACCTAAGTACTCGTGTTGTTCATGATTTCTTCAACCGTTATTCTTCTTCAAAGAGCCATGATTACATGGGAAGATACAGTCAAGTCAGGATGTGGATGCAGTCTTAACTGTTCACTGCTGTGTAGTTGTGAGAGGGGTCCACAAAGAACACAGAAAGAAAAGGCGTTGTCACTTAATAGGCAAGACATATTATTATGTACCTTGATTTTGTAGTTGAAATTATATATATATACTTAGCATAACAGAGCTACCTTAGCAGATGTCAATTCTGCTGAAACTAATAAAAATTAAAAAAAGAAAATATGGCCCTTCTACTAATGCCTCATCTATTGCAGAAACTTTCCAACTTTAGGTGTTGCCTTGGACTTTTCTTAAAGTTTCTTGCTACCTAGTATATATTGACCTAATATTCAAATTTTTGCTCCTATCAATTTTCATAAAAGAGCTTGTGCTCTGAGGATAGCAAAATTCTTAAATATTAATTTTCTAAGTTTCTGAATGAACCTTGACATGCTGATCATAATTGTGTCAAAGGTAAGACATAAATCCTCTCTGTATGCTTTAAAATTCAGAAAGGACCAAAAAGGTTTGAAGAAGCCACCATATACTCATGATCTAATTCTACCTTTCCCCCTATGCCAACATCCCCCCAAAACATTGCATAAGACACCTTAGTAGTTAAGAGTAAATTAGGATTTGTTTTTACTAGGAGAATTAATGGCACAGAGAAAGACTTCTCTGCTCTAGACTGAAAGAATTAAAGTTATTATAATTTACAAACCGTTTCAATCAATAAATAAAGAGGAAATTAGAATGATTCAGAAGTCATGGCTAGTGATAAAGAATATATCCTTACGTGGGGTGTAGTCAACAACTGCTAGTTGGACATAGCACTGCTCAGTAGATGGGAATCCGTGAGTTGTATTATAAACATAGATGAGTATTCATGGTTGGAGTGATCATAGACACTAGAGAAGAGCCTACTACTACCTACTTCCCTGACAAACATAATTTCTTATTGTATTCTAAATACATATCTTTATATTCACAGACAAGTACAGCTCATATCACTCATCAAAGAAGCAAATTTTTTTGTAAATTTTTTATTGAATTTTTGTGTATTGCATACAGAACATCTTAATCATCTTTATACCCCCATGCCACTGGAATTCATGCATTCAGTCATTTGTGTTAAGGCCTATCATGCCTTTAGTGTTCCCAGACATCCCTCAGTGCAAGTTCATCCACTAAGGTCTATTCAGCCTACCTAGAGTCCCTCCCTTTAAGATCAGTTCTTCCTCACTTAACAGTAATCAATCACCTGCCGATAATTCTTTGCCTAAGATTTGGGCCTGCTGCCCATTTCCACAGTTCTGTGGTGGATTTTTGTCTGCTTGAGATTGCATGGGTCTTGTGCAAGAAACAATTTTTGCAATAGATAAATAATATTAAAATTTCACAACTAGAGAGGTGGCTCAAAAGTTAAGAACTCTGGCTGCTCTTGAAGCAGACCCAGGTTCTATTCCCAACACCCATATGGTGACTAACAATCATCCTTTAATTCCAGTTCCAGGGAATCTGACATACTCTTCTGAGCTCCATGGTCATTGCAGAACATGGGTGTATTGCCACACTTGCAAGCAATATGCTCATATACACAAAATACAAAATAATAAATAAAACATTTTAAAAAATAGATAAAATTCCACAACTGATCAAAATGCAGAGAAGAACTGAGTGTGGTGTGCCCAGCCCTAACTGATGAGTCTGCAGTGTAACCTCTACAGCTAAGGCTCAGGGAAGACCACAGAAGACCGGGCAGAAAAATTTCAAGTCAGAAGAACAAGGTGCCTGCTGCTGGAGAGTGCGTTCTAGGCACGATAGGCAAACTCCCTCACAAATCTTCACAGCCTGACAAGACCTGCATAATGACAAAACCAGGTGACATTTAATGTGATTGGGAAAAACTGCACCCCGCCCCCTGCCCCACTCCAAAGATGAAGAGTTACAGGCAATCAATGTTTGCCGAGGAAGGAAGACTGTTTTCTCCAGGGATTATCTCGATGGTAAATTATCTAAAGTGATCAGCCCTAAACACATGTTGACATGAGCACCACTAAATGGACTCAGCACATTGTACATATATATATATGTATTTAGAAATGTGTGTGCACATATATGACAGCAATGAAGGGGACAAGAAGTTGAATATGGAGTGAGATGGAATGGGATGTGGGGGGAATTGGAGGGGTTCAGGGAAGGTCAACAGTGGTGCAGAGACAGTATTCATGTATGAATTCTCAGAAACTTTACACATCTAAAAAAGAATAGGCATATTACACTGATTATAATTATCCTCTTAAGAATTCCAAGCACAATGCCATAGATTTAACTAGAATTTAGTAAGATCTTCTCTCCTGGTTTTACTCTTAGTAACCACATGTTTGACTTGTGCAAATATAGTGATTATTCTATTTCTCTGTGTTCTTACACTCCACACTTCCATTTTGTGTGACTTTTGCTAGAAACAGTGTCGTATATTTGCCTTTTTACATTGTGAAGTTGATCCATTAATAGAAATTTCTCTCATTTCAATGATTTAAAACAGTAACAAAGCAGCACTTTGTCATCATAATGTAAGCTAAACTTTATGCATAATTTAAGACACTCTGTATCAGTTACTGTGAAGCTAATGCAATTTCAGAAACAAGTGGCTCCAGCTCACAGACTTATTTAGAATGGAGTTCCCTCTCACTAGAGTATTTTGAATTATGCATCTAGATACCTGACTTACCTTGTAATGAAACATTTCACAATAAGCATTTCAATAGTTCACAAATCCCAACTATATATGGCATTGTCCTGTTCCTTTATATTTTTATCATGCACATCAGTATCCTTACAACCAGTCAGTCAGTTTTGGGAAAATGCCACATTACTATTAAATCTAAAAATCAGTTTGAATGAAAGAATTGCTCTTTAGTTTCCTGAACAGTTAAGAGTTATATAAAGTCTTATCCAAAGAGAAGTATGCCAGGTTCTGTTCAGTAAGAATATATGAGTTAGAAACACAGAGAATTTGAGAATGAACAAATAGAATGAGCAGAAAGAGACCAGTCCTTTGTGGTCTCTTCTTTCCACATCCAACCTGTAGACACCTGTGGGTCTTAGACAGTTGTCACACACCTTGTTAGTTTTGCTCATCATTCCTTTAGTTGAAGGACTGTGAAGGTCCTCTGCACAGGCATTTTGCTACCTTGTCCCGTATCTCCTTCATCTTTATACCGTAGATTATGGGGTTGAACATTGAAGGTATGAGGAGGTAGAGATTGGCAAGGAGAATGTGGGTGTGAGGTGGGATACTGTGGCCCATGCGGTGTGTGATAGAAGAAAACAGTGCAGGCACGTAGGTGATGAGGATGACAAAGAGGTGTGCTGAACAGGTATGGAGGGCTCTGAAGGTGGCAGCTCTAGAGCTGAGGCGCATCACAGCCTTCAGGATGAAGGCATAGGAGATGCCAATCAACAGCAGGTCAAGTCCCACCACAAGCAGGACCACGAAGAGCCCATAAATACGGTTGGGCCTGGTGTTGGTACAGGCCATTTTTACCACAGCCATGTGGTCACAGTATGTGTGAGGAATAACCATGTGGCAGAAATTCAACCTTTGCAGTAGAAGAGGCATAGGCAGGATGAGAATCACACCCTTAGCAAGAGCCACCAGCCCCAGGCGTCCAACTAGAGAATGGCTCAGAATTGTGTTGTAGTGTAATGGCTCACACACAGCCACAAAGCGGTCAAAGGCCATTGCAACGAGAAGTGCTGATCGTACCACAGATGCTCCGTGGATGAAAAACATCTGGGTGAAACAGGCCCGGGCGGCTATGAATCCGTCATCAAACCAGAAGAGGCACAGGACCTTGGGCAGCAGCGCTAGAGTGGAGATGAGGTCTGCTATCATCAGTAGGGCCAGGAGCAGGTACATAGGTGTGTGAAGTGTGGACTCTGTGATAACCAGGAAGAGGACAGCACCATTTCCAATGAGGATAGCCAAAAACACGGAGGAGAAGGGAACAGAGAGCCACAAGTGCTGTGACTCTAAGCCAGGCACGCCCATCAGCATGAAAGTCATGAAGCTGGAATGGTTGAAGATGAACATGGCAGAAACTGCTGGTGGTCGTTAAAGAAAGTTTAGACACCTGCCAATGAGATATTGCTGTTGTGTTGCCTTTACTGGTTTGGGTTCTAATGATTTGTTGTGTTGGGGCCCAGAGGCAGATGGCAAATGCTATATTGGAATCAGGAATCCACAACCCAGTTTCAGCCCTCTATTTAAGTACTTTTATTATTGATTCGTTGTGGGACTTGGACTTCTATATAAGGGATATTTGGTGGGACTTTATTCTCACCTCTTACCGTCCAGTCGTTCTACACTTAATTATTTTTTCCTCTGGGGCCAGTGAAATGGCTTAGTGAGTAAGATGTTCACCATGCAAACTCGTGAACAAAGTTCCATCCCTGTAGAACTCAGGGAAAGGTAGAAGGAGGGAACTGACTCCAGAAATTGTCCTCCAGCCTCTACACAGGACCATGGCATGCACTCTCCCCTTCATACATATTCTACACACAGTTTTAATAATAATAAGTAAAATTTAAATATTTACAAAGTTTTGAGAAAAAATAGAAAATATTCTTATCTTTGGAGAAACAAGAGAGCCTGATAAAAGATCATATTTTAAAAATATTGTATTTATTATTTTTATTTTGTTTATTTATGTGTTTTGCTTGCATGTAAATAATTGCACCATGTGCATGCAATGCCCAAAGAGGCCAGAAGAGGGTGTCGGATCCCATGGAACTGGAGTTACAGACAATTGTTAGCCACCATGTGGGTGCTGGGAATTGAACCCAGGTCCTCAGGAAGAAGAACAAGTGTTCTTAACTGCTGAGCCATATCTCTAGCCCCTAAAGTATCATACTTTTCTTAGGAAGAACACAGTCTGTGAGAGAGAGGAAGGGCAGGTGTACTTCTAAACCTTTTGTTCCATGACTAATAAACTGATAGAAGAACTGTCATCTGACTTATTTTTATTTTATTTTATTGGTCTTTTTGAGACAGGGTCTCCCTGAAGCCCGAGCTGACCTGGAATTAGCTATGAATAGAGCAGGTTGGCTTTGATCTCACAAAGATCCGCCTTCCTCTAACTCCCAAGTGCTGGGACTAAAGGCATGCACCATCACACTCCACACGAGTTCCTTTTATGCACCATTCTTTTTCCTAGATTCGTTTTCTGGTGGGGATACCCATTTTCTCTCAGGGGTCCTCATTTTGGGGGATAATGTATAGAAAACAGGTGTCTAAATATGGACAGTGTGAAGTGACTGCCTCCCATCATCTCTGAGCTGGGCAAACATGTACTTTCTTAATAAACCCTTGAAGATTTCCAACCTGAGTATGTCACTCTTCCTTTATAACTGCCCTTCACAGGTAGAAGGTAGACTGTATTATCTTTAATCATGAAATATTTCCTTTAAATTAGTCTATTGAACTACATAGGAGTATTCACTCATTCTTTAATTCCTATCATGAATAAGCAAATTTTTTTCTCTTCAGGAATCTATGGAAAATCTAAAAGTAATTAAATCAAGGACACATTCCATTAATAACAACTTCCATGGGGAAATTGTAGTATATGCGACATGTGACATGAAAGCAGAAGGGGGACTATTTATAGGAAGAAAGGGAACTAACAAGGGGGAGGATGGGAGAGAGAGGTTTGGGGCGAATAAGAACAAAATATAATGATATATAATATATGGAACGGTCACAGTGAAACCCATTGCTTTGTATGCTAATTTAAAAATTAAAAGAAAAATTAGAGGAAAACATTTTGAAAGTATTATATTAAAATAGTGTCTTACATTTTGGTCGCCATTCATTAAAAAAAAACAACCCTCTCTAGTACCTACTGTTTTCAGTTTTCTACACTTTGTCCACTCATCTTCATTGTTTAAAGATCATAGGCATTCAATGTAAGCATAGCTTCTGCTTGTACTTCCAAAGGTTGGGAAGCTTAGTATTACAGTGGAAAGTGGTATTCAGAAACCTTCTGTGGTTTGCAGACATGAAACTGATTAATGTTCTCACATGAAGAAGTATTTCTTTGCACAGTGAGGGGACTCTGTGTTAACACTGGACTTCTAATAAGATGACCTTTATAGTAGAATATATAAAAGAGAAAGGAAGGGGAGCAAAGGACCAGAGGAAAATTATAGCCTGAACAAGTTTATATCATCATCAACATTTCAAACACCATGTTCGAGAGAACATTAGTACTTGCAAAATTGATAGTGATTCTTAGAAGGAAGTGTATTCATGCCAAGCAGACACTGAGAATAGTCTGTTCTGGTACAGGTTAGAAACATCCAGATAGAGTTGCCATACAGGTCCTATTGATGTACAAGAAGTGCTGAAGATGAAAACAGGCACGTTATCTGGTCCTTTGCATTTGAGCTCTTTGTTGTGTTAGATGCCCACCGTCAAGAATGCATGGGACAGTTTTATGACTTTGTGAATCCCTGACTGTCAAAGGATATAATTGCCACCATAAAATATAGGGACAACACTGAAATTATAAGTAGTCCTTTGGAACCCAGTGATCCCAGAAATGTTTGTTTCAGGTTAACTGAAGTGCCATTAAGCATACATTTTCCTCTTGAGCAAATTTCACTACCCATCAGGGTCTTTACAACTTGCCTGCATATAGTACAAATTTTAAATTTGCTTTTACTAAATATTTTCTGTACACTCCTTGCCCTTTAAGAATCACAGTTATGCCTTATTGCGGTTCACAGTCTAGAATCTATGCTTACCCACCATTATTTTACTGTTGCTGTTTTCATATAGTTATCAAAGATCTTTTTTTTACATCTGTCTGACCCAAACTAATTTACAATTAAAATACAGGGTGAGACATACTCCTTACACTTACTCTCTTAACTAAATTACAAAATTAATGCCTTTGTTATTTTTACAAAAGTCACATAGAATTTGTCAGGGAGCTGGAGAAATGGATCAGTGGTTAAGAGCGCCTGGCTGCTCTTGCAGAGGACCAGGGTTCAGTTCCCAGAATCCACACTGTAACTAACTAACTCCAGTTTCAGGGGATCTGACGTCCTCTTCTGACCTCCGTGGGCATTGCACGACATGGGTACATGCAGGCAATACACAAAATAAAATAATAAAATATTTTAAAAAGAATTTAAGCTGTCAGATCCTTCTCATCTTTAAAAATGATCTTCATTCATAGAGAATCTAGACTTGTTTGGGTTAAATAATCAGTGAAGAAAATTACAAAGCATGAACTAGTCTCTATTGATTCTAGAGCTAAAATGACAGAAAGGACAGGAATTATACTATTCATCAAGAAATGAAAACTACCATAAAGACAGATGAATTATGAGCCATCTTGTTCTGCTTTATCCCGGCTTTCTTGGAATAAAATAATGCACTCAGGCAACCTGGTTTCACAGTTCAAGTGTTCATTACTGTCCTGCATACATCCATGTCCTTCCAGTCCTCTCACACTAATCTATTTTTGTTTTGTTTTGTTTTGTTTGTTTGTTGTTTTTTGAGACAAGGTCTTCCTGTAGCCCTGGCTGACCCGGAACTTACTGTGCAGAGCAAGCTTGTGTGGCTCTCACACAGATCTGCCTGCCTCTGCCTCTCAAGTGCTGGGATTAAAGGATGTGCCACCATGCCCAACATCGCTAATCTGTTTTTCAATAGCATCAAGATATCTGTCCTCCTGTTCTTCACATTGCTCACTCCCGAATCACTTGCTGTAATGCCTGCAAAACTGAATTAATATCAAAGGCCTGATCACCCAGTTATCATTCTATCTCATAGGCTCTCAAATATCAGCAATTATTTTTGTGTACTCTTTGTTTGCAAAGTTATTACTAGCCCCTTCCAATAACTCACTTGGTAGAGTAGAATACTATATGTGATTGAGAAAAGCTTTTACTTTCCAGAAGGAAATAGCTGCCTTTCCACATTTAATTTATAAACTTGCTTAGCCAACAACATTCTCCATCTGTCAAACAGAAAGTCAACATAGACAAAGTGCTTCGGTTTGGGGGGGATGGTATTTGCTGACCTTGAATTGTTGCTCAGCAAGTGTTATAAAATATGTTGTCTCCTAGCAAAATGTCCTTGCCTCATAGCCTGTTTCTAGTTGTAGTAGCAGTTAGTAAAGTTAGGCTTTGGTAAGATGGGCAATTCTGTCAGCTGTCAGTCTACATCAGGAGTTAGAGAAGGTATACATTTCCTTAGGCTTTTGGTAAGCCCAAACTCATCTCCCAATTAACTTGTCTTCTAATTATCAAGACACAATACCCTTTGTCCTTTTGGTCCCACAACCTTTCTATAAAAAGTACCATAAAGAGTATAATTTAAATCTGCAAAAATGAATGTTATAGCTGAAGATCTAGCTTCCCCTCAGAGGGCTTCAGAGCTAATCTCATCATATATCACATCCCTATTTACTGTTGTCATTGAAAACAACTAGCCTGCCCAGCCAGAATTAATCATCATTCTTCATCAATATTCTGTCATTGGATGAATATGGAATCTCACAGTCATAACCATCCATCCCCAGATCCTTACACTGTGTTCTTTACAATTCATGGGCCATTGTAAAAACATTATTTTCTTTGAAACTGTACAGTAGTATCTCCCTCTGACGGAACCTGGCCACACCCTGAGCATCTTGTCTTCTGAGCAAGCAGATGAAAGATGTCTTTATGCAGTTCATCGCCCATGGACTACAGATCCTGAAAGTGGAGTATGCACTAGGCCACCTTGCTGTCCGTTATGCAGCCCAGATATTGCTTTTCTTTCCACTCTAAACACAGTCCCTGCTGAACCAGTCGATCATCCCGTTTGCTCCCTCATTTGTCAGTTTTCAATCTTTCATTCACTTTTCTTCATCGAATTATATTTTCTACCACTTTTCCTGAAAAAAGCTGTTTATGTTGTTTGTTGCCTCTCTTTGTTGGCACTTTTATCATAATTTTGCCTCAAGTTAAATCATATCATCAATCAAATAAGAAGCTTGGTATTTTGTTTTATTATTATTAATTGTTATTATTTTATTTTATGTGTATGAGTGTATTGCCTGCATCTGTGTAAGTGCACCCATGTTGTGCAATGTTGACAGAAGTCAGAAGAGGGTGTCGGATTCCCTGGAACTGGAGTAGACAGTTGTTAAGCACCATGTGGGTGCTGGGAATTGAACCCAGTTCCTCTGCAAGAGCAACCAGTGCTCTTAACCACTGAGCCATCTCTCTAGCCCCAGTCTTTTATTTCTTGAACTTCTGACTTAAAATTATTTTTTCACCCAACTCAGTCACTCTCAATAGTCTAAATAATACCATAGGATAATTGTATCACCTTTTAAACCTTACTGTTAAGAATCTATTTTCTTGGGGCTGATGAGATGACTCAGCAGTTAGGAGAAATGACGGCTCTTGCTGAGGACCAGGTTCAGTTCTCAACACCCACTTGTGGCTAGCAACCATCCTATCTCTAGTTCCAGGGATCTGATGCCCTCTTCTGACCTTGTCAGGCATTGCACGACATGGGTGGACTGGCATACATGCAGGTAATACAGTCATACACATAAAATAAAAAATATATAAAATATTTTATTTTCTTAGTTTCCCCATTTTTTTTCTGGTTATTGACACTACAATACAATACAACAGTTTAACATGAAGAGATTTTGTCATCCATCAGTACCCCACCTTTCTGTTGCTACCATATTACTTAAATTTAAAGTAAACTCCATAACTATAATCGCTTGCTTGTCTTTACACTCCCCTTAGTCATTTTCTCCTTCATAGCGCTGACAGCATATGCATAGTCCCTGTTGTCCCCACCTCCACCTGCTCTCCTACACAACTGAGTATAGTTTCCAGGAATCCTAACCACAGCCATTGGTTCTATTAACCACAGTCCTCAGGTGAGGGTTCAGAAAACCCAGCAGGTCAGGAAAGCTGCGTGCCCTGCACTGTGAGGCATTCCACTATCTTTCCTAATCTCTCACCAGTTCCACCTCCTGCTTCAAAATAGGACAATGGCCTTTCTATTTCGTAAGAAAACAGGAGCGATCAAGACAGAATATCTTTATTTCTCCAGTACCAAGAACAGCACCCGCACTGTACTGTCTTCTTGTCAGGATGAGTGATTTGTTCAGCCTTTTTTCTCTTATTTTTTTTATTGAGTTTCATACATTTCAGACAATAGTTCTTAATAGATTTAGACACCACCACAACCACTACCAGGCCTCATACATTCCACCATGCTTTTAAGTCCCATCCAGTCAAGCTTTTATACCCAGATGTCTTTTGGTGCAAGATCATCTACTGGAGACTAGTCAGCCTATCTAGAGATGGTAAGTAAGGTCTGCTCTCCCTCACCCAGTAGTAATCAGTCTCCAACAGTTCCCAGGCTAGGGCTGGCCTGCCCACTTCCCTCGCCCCACTCTGGACCCTTTTCTGATTGAGTTGGCATGGCATGAGTTTTATTACCACAAGTCCCAGTCTGTGGTCTGAAAATTTCTCGAATCTTTCTGTTTCCCTACATTCATGGACCAACCCCGGCCGTTACGATCTTTCTGCCCCCTCTTCCAAAATGGTCCCTGAGGCATGGTGGGTGAAGTTTATCTAAACTTTTCTCATCTGCTTATGAAAAGAGTCATGTTTCTTTCCCCTTGTGTAGGATCTTTCATTGCAATCACATTCCTCTCCTCACAAGACTTGCCACCCGCTCACTTTCACTGCTGCATTGCAGCGGACACCTCACCTTCACCTGGCCCGCTGACATCTCTCCTCATTCGTCTCTCTGCTTTTCTTCTCCTGGGATCTTGTTTATTGTACAGAGTGGCCATATTATCCTTAAATCTTGGTCTCCAATGCCTTTCTGCCATACAAGGATTATAATCAGAAGTCTTCGCTGGGATGTACAGGGCACTGGGATGCACTCCCATCATGGACAGTCACTACACTCTCGGTATGTAATGCGGCATCCAGGCTCAGTTCAGCCCCTCAGCTTCAACTCCTGCCACTCTCGCCCAAGCTCACTGATTTTTGGGCCAGTTTTCTCTTCCTTCATTATAATCAGCTTTGCCAGCCAGTTAGTACATTTTTCTTGCTGTGCTATCTCCACAAAACTCATTTCCTATTTTTGTGTGAATCTATGAAGTTTCCATTGCTTCTTAACTATCTGCTTGAACAGCACCAAACTACATATCAACTTTTAAAACAACTTTTGTTTCTAATCACATTTATACTCCATGGAATGACAGAGTAAAGCACGTAGCTGCTATATATCAGAAACACAATAAGGGGTACAAAGATTTTCATACCTAGACCCCCAACAATTGAGTCTGAATGCTCAGAATTGAAGCCCAAGAGCATCTAGTCTCTAGAGCTCAGTCCCTGTGTGACCATGTTGAAATGGCCAGCCTGAGAACTTCGCAGAAGCTGTGATCACAGTGTTCACGAACAACAGGTTTCCTTCTTTCCCCTTTGTTCTCGTCTTTTTCTTCATCCTCTTTTGTTTTCTTTATTCATTAGATAAGCTTGCAGATAGCAACTACAAGGTCTAATAAAGGATATAACTGAGATAGGAAAGAATTTGTGGGGTTTGAAGGGGACCTTTCTCAAATTTGGGCAAAGAAAAGTTTAAAGAAGAAAAATTTGCCAGATGCTTAGGGAAGCCAAGAGCATTTTGGATACAGGAAAACTAGTGAAAGGATACAATATCAGAAAACATAGGTTTATTTCATTAGAAATTAAGTGTGAACTTGCTGTCAAGGACATGGAGTGTTGCTAACAAATTCACAAGTGTATCATTGATTGACAGCTCCTTTAGTCAGAATGCTTTCCATATCTTTTCTTTGTTGACAAACTCAAGGCAGCTCAACCTTATCTTCATTTGTTTCTTTCTTACCCATATCATGGCTTTGCCTATATCTTTACTTCTCTTGCATAACACTTAGACCAAGTTTCTTCAAACAAGTCCTCGCATTTAACTAGTGCACATTAAGTACTCAATGTAGGCTAGATTTGTAACATGACTATACCTTGTCATAATTCATATTTCTTCACCAATTTTTTGTTTGTGTTTTTGAGACAGGTTCTCTTTGTAGCCTCAGCTTGTCTCACTATGTAGACTAGGATGGCCTCAATCTCACAAAGATCTACCTGTCTCTGCCTCCTGAGTCCTGGGATTAAAGGTGTGCACTACCATGCCCAGCTTCTTCACTATTTTTAAAGTCCCTGGCATCTTAGCTCTCTACTTCCTCTTAAATCTGTAAGCTTCCTGTCTTTCGGAAGGGAGACAGTACTTTCCAGTGTCTGGAGTAGAAGTTGCTAGGTACCTTAGGGATTAAGTGCCAGTTAAATAGAACCAACAAATAGAAATCTAGGATAAGTAAATTAAAAGAAGGATAATTGTTCTAATTTTAAAATGAGAACTTACTCGAAAATTTTCCAGCTTCTTCCCAACCACTTAGTTTCTGATAACTAGAGCACTCCCATGTGAAAGTCATAAGCTTCTGCAAAGCAGTGTATACGTTTCCTTGTTCATTGGTCTACCTTTCTCTTAATATATAAGGAAAAGGTTACACTTTATGATTTCGTCTTTAGGGAACTCTGAGCACAGCCATGAGTCTTTTGAGACCAGGGAAGAGGGAGGCACAGAGTAGTATATCAGGGAATCCCACTGGGTCTTTTATTCAATGGGTATGACTTGAAAAGCAGGTCCCAGAAGAACAGGAATCATTTTGCCCATTTTCAGTTTCCATGTAATAAGTTGTGATCATTGTTTATCACTCATTTTGAAAGCAGAACAACTTTTCAGTGATGTTTTTATTATATGAAGATAGAGGTTCATTAATAATTTAACTTAGAGTTTTCAATTAAACTTTCTTCACTTTTTTGGTAAATGATAAATAATGTTATTCTTAATTTTTAGATACTAGAGGAAAGGCTGCAGTTCTTTCTGGAAATCTAGATGGTACTGAGAAAAACTGTTCTTTTGAATTGATATGTATTTTATTGTTGAGCACTGCTGAATTTCTTACTCAAATTCAGCATTTTGTTAAGTGATTCTTAATTATGAAATTGTATGCATAATGTCTTAGTAGGCATGCATATATAATAACCAGACTATAATATAGAAGAATTAAAAAGAATTGATACTATATGTAAGAGTTGCACATATAATCCATATAATATATATAAATACACATCTGTATGTAGAATATATGTAATATAAAATAAATATAAATTTATGGGTTTTTGTAATACTCAGCCATAACAAGAATAGAATCCAGAAGTTGGAAATTAATCTCTGTAAATAGTAATAGAGACATGGCACAGAAGATTTAAAGAAAATAAGTTATATTTCCCCAGTAGTTTCACATTTTTTGCTAAAGTTTTGAACAAATTAAGGAAGAAACAGTTTTTTTCAAGTAGGTTCATATAGAAATTCCATGATTTAAAAAATAAATTTAAATAATTTTTTTAATTCTTGGAAAATTTCATACATGGATACAATGTATTTTGATCATATCACATTCCATTCTCCCCCTCAACTCTTTGGCCCACCTCAACATGTCTCCCCGCCCCCAACTTCATGTCCTTTAAAAAAGTGAATTTCATGCTTATTGCACTACTTTACTGATTTTATTGATACATGATGTTATTACCTGGGACACAGAAAGGGCACTTTCTCATACCACTGATACGGACTTGCCTCAGTCATTGAGATGTTTGCAGTCATGACACAGGAGAGGCCATGAGCATTTTTGTTTGACTGAACATCTAATCTGGGAATAATACGCCTCAATCCTTGTCCTTGTGCCTCAAATGGAAACATTCAGAGCTAACAAGAATTCACTTTGAATCCTGAAGACAATTTTTGACTACCTTCCCTATACACAGAGCTGCCTAGACCAGCTTAGCATGTAACAAGCCTGACTCACTAGGATTGACAAGGAATACTTGTTTATGAGCTGTATTTGTTTCCAAGTGTTCTTGTAATGGAATAGCACAAACTCAATGGTTTGAAACAACACAACCTTATTATCATACTGTTCTGGAGGCCAATAATTGACAGTGGGTTTTCCCAGGGGTGGAAGATTGAGGTTTTGGTTTTCACATGAGCCACTGAATTTCAGATGCTTCTTTTGAAACAATAATTTGACAAAAATACATAAAATCAAAGTACTTCATATTTATTTTAGTTTTGACAAAGATGCTGATTAAGGTTGATTAAGATGTGTACACTGACATCAACAACTCTTTTTTAAAATATTAACTATATCTTATTTTATTTTTGAGTTTTATACATGAATACTGTATTTGAAGAATTTCTGTCTCCCAGTCCCTCCCCCAATTTCTCCCATGTCCCTCCTCCATGTCCTCTCAATTTTTTGTCCTCTTATTTATTATTGATATATATATATGCATTTATAAACACACACACATACATACATAATGCACCACCAAATCCTTTTAGTGATGCTCATATGTACATATATATTTAGAGTTGCCAACTCCCCTGTTGTGTCCTGAAAACATTGTTTTGTTGTAGACATCTACTGCCTCTCACTCTTACAATCTTTCCACCCCATGTTCTGCAATGATTACTAAGCCTTGGGGAAAAGGGGTGTGAAATAAATGTCCCATCTAGGACTGAACACTCTGCAGCCTCTTATTCTCTGCATACTGACTAGTTGTGGATTTCTGTGCTAATCATCATCTACTGCTTAAAAAACCTTCTCTGATGAGGCTTGAGAAATGCACTAATCTGTGGGCATTATGTTAAGTCATTAGGTTTAATACTGTTGTCCATTCAGAAAAATAACTGTAGTAGGTTCTCTACTATGGCCTATGATCTATCTAGCCACAGGTTTTTGGCCCTGATACTTACCTGTGTTCCAATAAATTTCTCCTAACCTATTGACTTTGAATATTGTTGGTTCATGTCATAATAACATGTAGTAATGAAAAATAAATTAATACATTTATCAACTGCTTCATTTGTGATTTGTACATTTTTGGTTTATATTTTAGTAAATCCAATGTCATCAAGACATTCTTTCAAAATTTTAAGGCTTATCTTTCTTTAATCCATATAGAATTTATGCTGTGTAATAGATTATGAAACAACCATATTTCATTATGAATTTGAATATATTGATATCCAAATTATATTTCTGAGTAGTACCTCTTATTTCTTCTGATTAGCGATGATACAAAGATAAAAATAAATGTGTGGGTCCACTTCTAGACTTTGTTTTTTTAAAAAGTATATTAATTTATTTAAAAAATAATTTTACATAATACATTTTGATCATATTCAGCCTCCCTTAGCTATTGAGGCTAATTTGAGTCCCTAAATGTTCTTCGGAGTGAATCCATCGCCTAAAGCCTGATCAACCTATCCCGCATTGCATCCTTAAAGAAACCTAACTCTCGCTCTTCCGGCAGCTATCATTGCCAGTAGTTCATCAGCTAGGACTGGGACTCCCTGCTCACCTCCCCACTCCTCACTGGGATTTTGTCCAGCTTGAGGCTGCATGGTCTCACGTATGCTGCCACAATTGCTGTGAGTTCATGTGAGTAACTGCTCTGTTGTCTGGAAAGCACTATTTCCTTGTGGTCATCCACGACCTCTGGCTCTTACAATCTTTGAGCCTTCTCTTCCACAGTGATCCTTGAGACTTGGGAGAAGAGGTATGACAGTATCCCATACACTGCTTTTATCCAGGTGGTTTTCTAGGAATAATTGGACACTCAGTTCTATACATCTTCTAAAAGTATTTTATTTATTATTTTTATTTTGTGTATGAGTGCATTACCTGCATGTGTGTGAGCGTACCTGTGTCTTCTGGTCAATAGAAGTCGGAAGAGGGAATCAGATCCTTAGGTACTGGAGTTAGAGATGGTTGTTAGCTGCAATGCAGGTGCTGAACATCAAACCTGGGTTTTCTTTCTGCAAGAGCAGTCAGTACTCTTAACCCCTGAGGTTAATTCATTACATTTAGAGAAAACAAGTTTTCTCATCTTACTCTTATGAACTTAGCTATTCTCAGACAAGTTTTTCATATAAATTTCATTTTCTGTCAAGTGCTGTGACAAATCTCAAATCCTCTTGAGCGTTTGACTGGAGTTAAACCTATTGATTCTAAGATAAGATTAGATCTCTTTATAGTATTTAGTCTTTTATCCAATCTGGTGATGTACTCTTCTTTTTAATTGACTATGTTTTGTTCATGAAATATCAACTTAAATATCTTTGCAAATCTATTTTTATCTTGTATCTTTTAATTTTTTAAAAAGATTTTTAAAAAGTGTGTGTGTGTGTGTGTGTGTGTGCGTGTGTGTGTGTGTGTGCGTGTGTGTGTGTGTGTGTGTGTATGCACATACCTCTGGAGGCCAGTCAAGGGTATTGCATCCCTTGGAGCTGACGTTAAGGATAGTTGTAAACCACTTGAGGTGGCTTCTGGAAACCAAGCTTGGTTCCTCTGAGAGCAGTAAGCATCATGAAGCTCAGCGCCATCTCGCCAGCCTGCCACCTTGTGTGTGTGTATGTGTGTGTGTGTGTGTGTGTGTGTGTTCATATTTCAGTCTTCTTTTGGTCTTGTTTTGTTTTTGTTTTGTTGAGACAGGGTCTTCCTATAGCCCCTGCTGACCTGGAAGTCTACTATGGCTGGCCTCAGTCTCATGAGGTCTTCCTGCCTCTGCCTCCTGAGTACTGGGACTAAAGGGGTTAACCACCATGCCCGGCTTCATATTTCAGTCTTTTTGAAGACTTAGTAGTCTAACAATTCTCTGCAGAATGTCGTATACTTTCTGTGGAATAGTCATAGCAAACATGTTTCTCGTTTCTTTCATTAGCATTTTCTTTCTGGTCATCTTGTGGTCTACAGTACAGTGCTCCTCTTGCAGAGGGGGCCAATAATAGAGTCCTTGGTGTTATGGCTTTAGAAGCTTTCAGGACTGCTTCTAAAATGTCGCTTTTGATTATGCATTTCTTTCTTGTGGCTCTCATTTTCAGAGTCTCACTTCCTAGCCCAGTCTGGCCTTGAACTGTTCATGTTCCTACAATCTCAGGCTCTCACCCAGTTTGGGTTGAGACTTTGATTCCTCTGTGTCTCACCGTATGTGCTTCTTGTTACATTTTCTTAAAACATAGATATACCTATTTCATAGGTCTCAGCTAGCAACATATAATACTTTCGTATTTTCTGTATCTGAGTTATGTCTGTCCCTGTCCTTCTTTCCTCCCTCCATCCTTCCCTTCCTCCCTCTTTGTTTCTCTTTCTGGGATTTTATTTTTCCCTCTCCCTCCCTCCCTTCCTCCCTTCCTCCCTTCTTCCCTCCCTTCCTCCCTTCCTCCCTCCCTTCCTCCCTTCCTCCCTCCCTTCCTCCTTTCCTCCCTCCCTCCCTCCCTCCCTCCCTTCCTTCCTCCATTTCTCTCTCTTTTCTTTCTTTCTTTCTTTCTTTCTTTCTTTCTTTCTTTCTTTCTTTCTTTCTTTTTCTTTCTTTCTTTCTTTCTTTTTCCTTTGAGAAGGAGTCCTGCCCTTTTTCCAAGGCTGGCATAAAACTTCCAATTCTCCTACGTCAGCTTCCTGAGTTGGGAATCGCATCTATGCAGCCTAGTTCTGTCTTTCATTTCGGACACTTATTTTACCTGCCCCCCAAACACTCCAAATTCCTTGTAGAACCAAGATACACTGAAATAAATTAAGACCTATTGGATTTTTTTACTTGATTTATCAAAACAAAGTTTTTTCTCTTTCTCTTCTCTCTCTCTCTCTCCCTCCCTCTCTCTCTTCTGTCTCTCTCACACACAGAGTCACGGAGTCAATGGATTGACTTACCCAGTTTTGAGGGCTAGCTAAGCACAGTCAGGATACAAAGATCATAGGAAGGTTGGAGGATCCCCAAGATGTGACGAAGCTGGTTTCTTTGGGTACAGGTCTCTTTTCCAAGGTAGGCATAAGCTTCCTTTTAAGTTCTTCTTTCTGATTATTCAAGCTCACACTCCCCCAGTCCCTGGCTTAAAGTCATCTGACTAGATGTTCCAGCTCAACCATGAAATTATTGTGCAGCAGCACCTTGTTAGTATCTGAACACCGGAAATTATGTGTCTGTGTCTTTGACTCCCATCGTCTTACTCTCCTAAGAGACCATCTCAAGTAGCCCTTTATTTAGAAGCACAAAAAGAGAATTCAAGGAAAGCAGTCTAGCCTAGACATGCTGCAGAGATGTTATATCCTTCAAGAAATGTGCTATCCAAGATTTTTCCCAGAACTTTCTGAGATGTAGACTTGTTTAGGGATGATGGGAAATAAATTTCAAAAGACTATTTCTGAACAGGGATTTTAATCCTAATACTTGAGAGTGCAAACTAGATGTCACTTTGTGGAGGAAAGCCCAGTCAATGTTCTGTCTTAAACATTGATTTTCTTAGGGTAGTGGTCCTTTCCATGCACAGCACCTGAGGAACTTGTTAGAAGTAGGAAAGTTGAGGCCTTGTTTATTACTTACTGAATCAGTAAGTCTTGAGGTGTAGATTACCAATTCATGCTTTAACAGGAGCCACAGGTAGCGTTGAAGTGCAATGAAATGTGTGCATCACCAGCTCAGAGAATCTCTCAAGCCTCTGCAGATGAGCAGACTTCAGATCTAGTACAGGTGTGGCCAATGCTCAAGACAAAGTCTATGGCTGGAGAAGCAGATAACAGGTGATCAGGAGGCCAACCACAGGACATCACAATAAGAGACTGTAATTCCGCAATGACAATTCTAGGGAGTCTCTTTGTATACTGTCAGGACCTAAGTTATATAGGAGCTGTTTCTCCGGGGGATTCAGAGCTTAAGATACTTGTTACTGTTTTGAGGAAGGTTTGGGACACAACACAGTCAATATATTCATGATAAGCCTCTTTCAAATACATTGTTTGTAGGTGAGAATGTTGGTGGCCAGAGTGAGTCCTTGTAGATAACTTGGCATCAGGGCTTATCAACAGAGATCTTGAACAGTACAGTTTACTGAGACAGTAAATACCATGGACAGGTTCCCAGGAGAAGCTATGAAGAGATAGAGGCAAGTTTAGTAACGTTAAGATATAAGCTTTCTCTGCATTTCTCAGTTCCTAAGATAACTGTATATGTTGAAACCCTGCCATTAACAAGACCCATCACCTAGATTTTACATGAGTACAATTTCCTACTGAGTTCCATAACCATTTTGCTGTATCTTTCACAGATAATGCAAAAATAAACAAATGGAAAGGTATCTCATCAACCAAATAGCACTGAACTACGTAACAAAGATCAGTCTGGGGACACGTCCAGCAATTCTTTATAATAAGGGTCCTAGTAAGGAGAAAATTTCAGAAAGGCAAGGGACAGTCACAAAGCAAAAGAAGTTAAAACACATCCTCAATCCTGAGGGAATGGAGCTGCATTGGAAACAGAAAGTGATTAGAATAACATAATCAATCACATCTCTGGCAGCCTCAACGGCTCTAAAATGTTAGATGCTCTTTGGTAAATAGTATTGGTATTGAAATCTGGGGAACCAAAAAGCAAACCAAAACAAAGACAAGGAAGAGTTCCTAGGGAGCAGACTACAATTATGCCTTCTCTGCCTCTGGCTGTCCCTGTACATTCTGAAACAGCCAATGAGAATGGAGAGCTTGATGCTTAGTTTCAAAGAAAAGACAGATGTTCCCCAGATAACCCAAAGCTTTAAACTCAGCGCAACTCACCAAACTCCCCTGGGCCTGTGAGATCCGCTTCTTCATATAACAAGCTCAGAGCCCTTCTTTCCAAAAGCTAAAGATGGGCGGAGATAAGGCATTCTTCCTGTCTTTATGATAACTTTCCAAGATGCTGCATCTTACTTCTGTCTCCTGGAGTCATGTGAGTTTGGGGTGGGAAGAAAATTTTAGAAAAGGCATTGCTGAGCCTTTAAAAGAAGTTTTATACATGCAACTAGTTGTGATAAATTTACTTCAGAGCAGAAGAAAGGAGGAATTTCTTGAAAAAATTGTTTGTGTATGTGTAGTCTGATTTGTAGTTGTAATTAGCAGCATCTGAAAACAGGAATTATAGTTTGTCAATAGGCTGAGTCTTGGGAAAGAGAACAGTGGGAATGGGAAATAAAGGAAAGCAAGTTCAATACTACCCAGACCATGGGAATGGGAGGCACGGGGAAGACTGCCTTAACGTATGTACTGTAATGTTTCAGGAGTTACTAACAAGAAATAAAAAAACTTTCCTTGTTAAATACCTAAGGGAAATTTGTGTGAGGTAGACATTGCCAAGACCAAGAAAACAGGTGTATGAAATGAGCAAAACTTCAGTCATAAATGTTTTTGACCCCTCACCCCTTTTCTCTAAATGCACACACTCAAAATGGTTCTCAAAATGGAAAGAGGAAGCCCAAGGCTTCTGTGCTCTGGTGCAGACACACTGAAAGCCTGTGGTCTGTGGCACAGTTAGAAGGCTTGGAGATTCTTCTCCAGGCCCCTCCTCTCTTTGTGGCTTTTGAGCTTTTATCTTACTGAAGGCATTGACTTGAATGTCTTACTAAGTGCCATATTAGTGAGATTGGGTCAAAGGAACCAGTTCAAATGGAAATGCAAGTGAGAGTTTAGCAGTATCACAGAATATTTTGTAGAGTCAGTATGTGAAACTTAGAAGGGGTAGAATAATGGTGAGAGGAAGGAGCAGAGGATGAGAGTGTGGCCCTGTGAAGAGCTAGCATGTGAAAAGCTTGGGCTTCCTTTGAAAGAGAAGACTATGAGACCTGAAAGTGATGCTCAGTTACATTAAATTCAGAGCCAGTCTAGCTAAGTGATAAACAATAATCTGTACTTAGTCCAGCTTCTACAGGAAATAATGTCATAAAGTATAGAGTCAGAGCCCTACAAAGCAGGAAAGGGACTCTGAAGTGATCAAGTTAAGCATCCTGGATATAGGTGAGTGGTTTTGAAAAGACTACTAAAAAGCCATGCATATGTGTGGGACATAAACTAAGTTGAAGGAAATTCAGTGAACAGGACCCCTGGGGTTTCTCCAGTCTGACTCCAGATCCATGATCTGATCTGAGCAGAGACCCACATTAGCCCAGGAAGCAAAGCCGGGTCACACACACCACAGCTGAGTGCACTTCATTTGGTTCAGAACAATCAGAGAAGCTGTTTTCTAATCTTCTAATGAGGCAGAAAAGGATATATGGGAAAACACTGAAGAAGATGTTTGCTTATGAATAAGTTGTCCTACAATGGGACAAAGTACACTGAGTATAAAGTAGGCACTTGCTATATGTGTGCTTTATGCTAAGTCTAGATTCTTGTTGGCTAAAAGGGAGAATCCTGTATTGAGATTGTTTTCCCATTGTGATTATAGTAAATAGCATCTATTAAGCAACACCAATTGAATCATGCATAGTCCGTAAGTGCTTTTATTTAAATTTTCATAGTATTTCAATGTATTATTACTTATGTTTCACAAAGGACATATAGAATTTGAAAGGTCAATATTGTTAAAAATATAAAGATTCATTCCCAGTATATCATAATGCATATATATATATATATTACATGCTATATGCTGTACACTCTTGCCCGAATCAAATAAAAGCCTAGAAAGTACAAATCATACCTATAAAGGTCATATATTTGGTGAAATCTAAACCCTCATCCTGCTGTGAGTCTCTTTAAAGAAGATAATTAAGTACCTAGCTCAAAGGAACTGGAGACTTAGATCCTTGTTGACATAATCTCAAACATCAGTGTGTTTCAGACCCTTTACAGTGGATGACCCACACCCAAGAGTTTATGAGCAACAAAAATTAGACTCTGTATTTTTGTTGTTGTTTAAAGAGGACACAAATTTGGGTGGGTAGAGAAGCAGGAGGTGGATCTGGGAGGACTTGGAGGAGGGGGAGTGGTTATAATCAAAATACATTGTATAAAATTCTCAAAGAATTAATAAAAAAACTTTAAAGACTTTACAACTCCACGTTATAAGTCACAATTCACCCTCTTCTCTGAGTCTCATGTGTTATTGGCACTGAGCTCTGATCAGAATAGCTTTGTCTGGAAGCTCCATTCCTTCTGTTAATCCTTATATCTATGAGAAAAAGCACAAAAGATATCAATAGCTGATCTTTGTTTTAACCAACATACATGGACTTCTTGTCATTGTTTAGTCTCTTATGTCTCTTTATACTGTAACAGGGGAACACCCCTGTGGTAGAGAAGTCTCTCCTATGAGGTTGTTTTTCTAGTGAGTATAAAACAAGTAGCTAGCTGGTCCATAAGGAATAAGAAACCTCACCTCTCCTTCCTCTTAACATGTACATAGAGTGAGAGCTAGTTGGAAGAAAGAAATGATTACCCCTAATAATGATTTCTAGCTCCTTCGAGTTCCTGGTCCTCTTCTTCTGTTTATCTCATCATGTCCAGTTTCTAGAATAGTGCCAGTTATGCACAATAGCATATATTATGATTGAATAAGTGGCTGTGAACGTCTAGGCTGAGTCTCTTGTTCTCATTTTGAAAACTCTCAGGTAAACTGATCTTCACAGGGTAAGTCATTACTGTCAAGGCACAAATCAAGGTAATCTTAGAAAATTCAGTCACTTCATGTCATTGTGGAAGAGTGAGGGTGAACTGAATTTGGTTATAGCTTTTCTTTCAAGTCACCCTGCACTGCAGATAGAACATGAATGAAAGACTGATGGATGAAAAGGGAGACAGAGGCAAAAGTTTTTGTTTCAGAAATTGGCTGAAGTTCAAAAGGTTAGCTTTACTATGAAAGGAAAGAACCTGGACCTACGGGAAAGGGAAACATCGATGGAGTTTCAGATGAAGGTGGAGCGGTTACATATAAAAATATTTATTTACTGATGAGAAGTGTGGAAACTATTAGTGCAGCTTTAAGAATGGCTGCTGAGGGTCGAATCCCAGATCAGAGCCTAGGACATGAAAAGGGATCTCAGCTTTCCCAGTGAGCTGTGTTTTCAGGACTGAAGGTCCCAACCGACCTACTTCTACACTCCTTAAACGTGTGTGACTACTCAGGTATATTTCAGGAATAAGTGGATATATCCCCTTTTTTTGAGGTTACATGCTGTTAGCTAGGATGCAGTCATAGCTCATTTATTATTTATTATTATTAACTCATTTGTCAAACGTGCATATTTTTAGTATCGTGCAAAAATTTTTGCAACTATTAACTCATATGATTCCTTTGACTCTAGGAAATAAATACTATTGTTATTATTATTACTATTTTAAGAATGATAGAATTTTCCAAATATTCTGTAAGAGTAAAAATCGCTGGAGTTTCATCCATATGTCTTTCCAGGCAATGTGATACCGTGGAGGGGTTTCTGAACAGAGAAGTCCAGCATCACAGGCCAGACCATGGAGTCTCCTAACCACACAGACCTGGATCCTTCCATCTTCTTTCTCCTAGGCATTCCAGGTCTGGAGCAATTTCACCTGTTGCTCTCACTTCCTGTGTGCTGCCTGGGCACAGCCACGATTGTGGGAAACATCACCATCCTGGTTGCTGTTGCCACCGAGCCGGCCCTGCACAAACCCGTGTACCTTTTCCTGTGCATGCTCTCCGCCATTGACTTGGCTGCCTCCTTCTCCACAGTTCCCAAGCTCCTGGCCATCCTGTGGTGTGGGGCTGGGCATATCTCTGCCTCTGCCTGCCTGACACAGATGTTCTTCATTCACGCCTTCTGCATGATGGAGTCCACGGTGCTGCTGGCCATGGCCTTTGATCGCTATGTGGCCATCTGCCGCCCCCTCCGCTATTCTACCATCCTCACTGACACCGTCATTGCCCGCATCGGTCTGCTCGCTCTGCTGCGAGGCTCTCTGCTCATGCTCCCGTGTCCCTTCCTCATTGGTCGTTTGAGCTTCTGCCAAAGCCATGTGATCCCACACACATACTGTGAGCACATGGCTGTGGTGAAGCTGGCCTGTGGAGACACCAAGCCGAATCGTGTGTACGGGCTGACAGCTGCGCTGTTGGTCATTGGAGTTGACTTGTTCTGCATTGGTCTCTCCTACGCCCTCATTGCACAAGCTGTCCTTCGCCTCTCGTCCCAAGAAGCCCGATCCAAGGCCCTAGGGACCTGCGGCTCCCATGTCTGTGTCATTCTCATCTCTTACACCCCGGCCCTCTTCTCCTTTTTCACACACCGATTTGGTCACCACGTCCCACTCCATATTCATATTCTCTTGGCTAATGTCTATCTGCTCTTCCCACCTGCTCTTAATCCAGTGGTCTATGGAGTAAAGACCAAGGAGATTCGTGAAAGGGTTGCCAAGGTATTCCAAAGGGGACCAGGAACTGCGTTCAAGACATCTAAGTGATAGTAGAGTACAGAAGGGATGTAAAAATGCAAAACCCCACAGCTTTCAAGGTTTAGAAATCCTCAGTATTTGCAACTGAGATAACGTCCTCCATAAATATCTGATCATTTGCAATATCCATAGATCACTGGAGATAGGGAGTCGGTTCTGCTTGTCTTCCCTTTGTCTGGAGAAGTGTAAACCTAGGAAGACTCTTACACTAGAGAGAACCTGGACATTGAAAAAGGCCTCCTAGACAGGGTCTGCCCTGTACCAGTTCAGAAGAGCCTCTGGGTAGCCATAGCATCCCCACACTTCCTGGCTCCAATCACATTCGGAAGCTTCAGAAGATAGGAAAACAAAGCCACAGGGAAGGAAATCTGCAAGGAAATTCTTATACTTTTGAGAAAATCCTGTGCTTCTCCATTATAGCTTCAAACATAGAAGATATGAGGAAATCAGCGGTACACACAGTATCACTGAGCCGCAGAACAGATGTGAACTTAGAGTCTTTTACTTCAGAACATCGGGACTTCCATGCATGAGGGGACTGGAGAGGTCAGGACAGCTCTTCATTTCTAAATTCAAGCTATTCAGCTCACAGCTCCATCTCCGTTTACAGCTTCTAATAACCAGAAACACTGCTCCTTCACCCAAAACATAAAAGGAAAAGGAAACAGAATTAAATACAAAGCAGCTCAGTGTTTCAGCTGAGTTAGTTCTTCATTCTTGAAATTCCCAATTCTACTATTCTAGAACTCTCTGGTACTCTGGGTCAGAGATTCCTTAACTAGGAGGAGCATTTCTGAAAAAGTCCTACAGTCATACACAGTCCTGCTTGGACGTGATTTCTCATTTTAACCGAGATCTTAGCCCTCAGTATCTGCTTTTACCTGCTGCGTGTTTTATAATCTTGCATTTTTGTCGCAGTTCCCTTACCTTACAAAACTGCTTTCCACGATGTTTGAAATATACATTAATTTCTCTCATCAAGATAACTGAAACAATTAAAAATGAACTATTTTAAATTCCAACCTTCATATGAACTCTTAACATCTGTACTGTTATACTTTTTTCTTTCTGTTTTCATTTCCTGTCACTTCCTTTTCTGTTCAATAAAACTTAAAATGTGGTGTTGGAAGCCACTTCTGCTTGTTGGGTTCACTTGTTTGAGTTCATGGGCAGTTTTTCTTTACAGCAGATGTCCCCTAATTCCCTTTACCTTAGTTACTTTGTGTGTGGTGTGTGTGTGTGTGAATGCTGGTGATCAAGCCCATTGTCTTGTACCTTGTACTTGCTTAGCAAACATTTTACTACTGAGCTATATTCCCAGTCCCGTCATCTTCATTTATAATTGCCTTCAGCTATGTACTGCTGGTAAGCCCACCTGGTTCTAATGAATACTTACAATCCAGTAGTCACACAGGTGATCCTGGTTAAATTAAATGAGTCACAGTACAAAGCCAAAAGTCATGAATCTGGGAAAGAGACTAGAAGGGAAGGTGGGGATTTGGTAGGAATGGGAAAGGCTTAAGAGGACGTGAGGAGAGTAATCAGAACGTATCACGTACACGGATACAGTTGTCAAAGAACAACATTACAATTTTGTGTGCTTTTTAAAATTCACCTTTTGGTACTCTGTTCTATTATAATTCTTGTGATGTTACTCTTATTTATTGAAATTGTATACTTTTCATACAATATAGTTTGATGGAGTTTAATTCTCTCCCCGCTCTGCCCCTCCCCCAATTTAGAGTCAGATTTATGTCTGCAAATGTTCTTCAGTGTGTGTCTATCCACTGGGCCCTCCAAGAGTCCTATCCTAACACACTGCCTTTCCTCCTCCTAGCATCCATCAGTTGCTCAAAGTTTTAGATTGGGTTGGGATTTTTTACCTACTTCCCCATGTCTATGCTGGGATTTTGTCTGGTTTGAACTTCCATAGGATGTGTACATGCTGCCACCATTGTTGGGAGTTTGTGTGTAACCTTCCCAGCTATCCGGAAGACTGTTTTCTGGTGGCCACCCACCCTTTCCAGCTCTTACAGCCCTTCCCCCTTCTGTATTGCAATGATCCCTGAGTATCTGGAGGCAGAGGTTTCAAATTGGTGTCCTACTCTGGGATAAACACTCTGCAGCCTCCTGTTCTTTGCACACTGGCAAGTTGTGGATTTCTGTGTTAATCATCATCTTCTGCATAAGGAAAATTCTCTAGTGAGAGTTGAGAAATTCATGTGCAGAGATCTATGTGTAGAGGTTGCATTGAAGATGTGTCGCTTAGGGTTAAACCTCTCACAAAGACTTATTCTCTGCCTTTGATCAGTTCTGGAACTCTGTAATAATCTCCATCTGTTGCAAAAGGAAGTTTCTTTGATAAGGGGTGAAAGGTGCACTTTGTAACTGTGAAGTTACATATTTAGAATAAACTAAGAAATTCTGTTGGTCTAGGGATGTGACAAAAAGTAGGTTTTTCTCTAGAATCTATGACTTCTCCAGTATATGTATATGGCATTATTTATAGTACCAAATATGAGTTCCTTCTCACTGAGCTGGCCTTAATTTCAATTAGACAGCTGTTTATTACCCACAAGATAAAAGTGCCACTACTGCACCAATAGGAATAGTTTGCTGGGCCAGTGAGTGTTGTTTTTGTTCATTGCTGCTCTCCCTATACACAATAGTTAGTAAATTTGGTAGCAGACCCCACACTTTGTATAAGAAATATTGGCAACTGGTTTCTCTTGGGTGAGGACGGCCTAGTCTTCCTAAAGTGGGAGACTGTGGGTAGGCTGAGTAGACCTCAGTAGATAAACCTGCACCAAGGTCACTTGGGGATACTTACTTGACATACTGGACCTTAACACAGATGAAGGAATGTTTGGATTCCAGTTATGGGGCTATGAGGGGGGTGCTGATAGGGAAAAGTATATAAAGATGATTAATATTGATTGAGATGTTCTATATGAAACACAAATTGATTCAATAAAAAATATTTTTAAAAACCTAATGCCAGGCATTGACTCTCTCTTTTGAAGTTGATCAGAAGTCCCATATACACTTAAACCGTATTGGGCCCTACTCTTGTTCCTGGTTATCCACCAGAACGTGACCGTGAGACTGTTTTGCTGAAGACATGAAATAAAAATAATAAATAAAAATATTTAAAAAGAATGAAGATAAATTAACATGAACTATCAATGTGTGTGGTTAACTCTTAGGTCTATAGCTTACAACTGTAAATGTACTGAATATGGGACTAAATTGTGTATAATCATTGGGGACCATTTTAATGAATGAATAAAGCTGTGCGTATCATAGGAAGAAATGAAGAGTCTATGTAAAATGTCGGTCTAATATTCAGAAAAGTTTACCTGTGATCCACATAAAGTTCCAGATAGTACTACTTACATTGTAATTTACTTTTGAAAGTTAAGTTACATTCATTCAATGGATTCATCTGTCCATTTGTTTATTTAAAAAGTATATTTATTATTTAATATATAATCAGATTTGCTCAACACTGGGAATGATTAACTTTGAACTGTGTTTAATGTCAATAATTCCATCAAATCTTACATTATTCCTAAATGTGAATAGATTTTATTAGTATCACAGGGTAAATACAATTAAAAAGAATAATTCTTTGAATCAATAAGTTCTCTACCACTAGTAATGGCTGTTGGTAGTTATGCTACTTTAGGAGGCTATAAAAGATGTAGAGTCAAGTTGAGAAAACATTTGGTGTCTTCCGGATGATAATTTTACTTGAAGATTAGGAATTGGCTACACTGGAGAATAGTCAAAGAACACAAGCAAAGATACAAGACTGCCTATAAAAAGTCAAGAATATCAGGGTCATCTGAGTAGGAAATGGCAAACAGATCACAGCATACTGATCGTTCAGAATCCTAACAATACTTCAAGTCTAGGAGAGTTTGCATTCCCCCTAGAAACTCCACTCGTGACTAGGCTAGATGCGCAGGTCCTGTGACATCCAGTACAATCTAAGATTCTGCAATGATGGGAAGAACATTCCTATTGCTGCATCTAAACGTTGTTGCTGTACTATTTCTAAAAGGAGTTTTCTTTAGACAAATCTTCATGCCATTTCATGGTGTAGAGCTTTCAAGTTACTGTAATATCTATCAGATAATGACAGATGAGTCCTTGGTTCTGATGGGGAACAAAAGAGAGATGTTTTGGTCGAATTCAGTTTACATCTATGGTGTCTTTTTGAAAATTTTCCTTGTTTTTACCTTTTGTTCTTATAGTTAAATGTTTTTCATTAAAACATCAAATTTTTATTTAATTCAATCTTTAAATTTTCAGATAACATTCCGTGTTTTAATTTCAAAGTCTTGTTTACCACAAATAACAAGGAACTTACATGTTCTGCTCTTCATACTAAGTGATATTTTTTTTCTGTAATGTATTTTGGGCATAGAGAGATTTAATGGAAAAGCTAAGTTTACTTTTTCCAAAATAAATCTCATTAAGTCAATAATGGACAGTGAAGATTTTTTTTTCCTGAAAAATCTCAAGTTATAAATTCCTAGGTCACTTAATGTGTATTTCAGAATTTGGTGTCTGGACTCTGTATTTAAATACATATTAGGAAGGATAATCTGTATTTCTAGGAAGTAAGATAAAGTTCCCACATACAGATCTTTAGGAACTGGAAAGATGAGTTAAAAATCTGTGTGTTACTGAGATACTGCTGTGGATGAAGTGATGTGATCTCAGAGGAACTGAGTGGTCATACCTGCCCCTCAAAGAGTCTAAATGAATTAACAAAAATCAGACCTTGAAATCCAGGTGTTTTAACAAACCGATGGTACTTACATGAACTTGGTTACAACATTTCTGTGGAAAATTATATATATTTCAGGTCAAGTATAATACCATTAGGGAAGGAGGGGAATAGAAGCCAGTTGGGCTGTTTTAGAAATTCTTTTAGATTTCTTTTCATAATGTCAACTAAAAGGCTCACATGAATTTCTTGTGGCTTTGGGGCCTGTTAGATGAATCACAATCTGTTGTAAGAGCCCTCCATTCCTGGCTCTGAAGATCCACATTTTAAGGACCTGTTAGGTTAAGAATGCAAAAGATAAAAGCTCTCTTGTCCCTCCTCAGGCCTGGCTTTTAGCCACAGGTGCCAGGGGCATTTTCTTGAGGATGGGAAGAAGAGTGTTACTCGCACTACCTGGTGAGTCTTCCAGGTATGGCAGAATCAGCTCATGGCCCTCAGGATTCCCATCAGTTCCTCATTGTTTATTCTCCATTAACAAAACCATTCCTATTGTGTGGCATATCGAAGCTGTCTGCACTTCTGTGGGAAGCTTACCCCCGCTCCCTGTTCCTCATGGGACATTCACATGCAGACATCACCACATCTTTCCATTACTACAGCTCTGTCACTTTGATTCTAATAGTCTGATTTTCCTTCCCACTGTTATTTTCAGAATGTGACACAGACAGCATCTCTCAGACACAGTCTGTCCCAGCATCCCGGGTTCCCCTCCCCAACATTGCCCTCTTAGCAGTCCATACGACATTGATGATCTGGTGTTGGTCTAGGACTCCACTCACTCTGATTGATGCCACACTTGCGTAGATACTGGTTGCATCCTTCATTGAACTCTGAGCTTCTGACTGACAGGCCTATACATTTTCTCCATTTTAATTCTATTGTCGATGGCTAGTACTTCTGAAAAAAGAAAAGAATATGTAATGAAATATCACCTTTGCTCTCTAATAAATATTTAGTTGGAAGTGAAGTTTGAAGTACAGAAAGAATTTGTGATTAAATAATTTCCTCTAGGATTAAAAGTAAATTTGGGATATAGTTACAAATACCAAATACAAAGATTACTTTTTTCCTCCAAAAACGCAAAAACTTTTTTAAAAATTAGAAACCAGCAAGTTTTGTAAAAACAAAAACAGAAACAAAACACAGGCAGTGAAAATGTCTACCCGCCTCCCTTATTTATGGTAACACTGTCTGACAGGGTACTTATGTACAATAATATTTTTAAAAATTCAGACCGCACACTCGAAGATATTTCTCACAAGGCATCCAGCCTTGATCTTCCAGCGTGGACCCCAGGGAAAAAGGAAACAATTACTGCACCATTTTGAGAACGTAACTCGTCGAAGAGACTCCAGTCCTTTTCCCCCTGGGACCTTCTGTTATGATGTGAGCCTGGGCGATGGCGTTCTCATTGTCCTGTGGGTGTGGGGCAAGCCTTTCCTCGGTACACTGCTGAGCTAGATCTGAAGATTCCAATAAATACCAGTCACACTTTGGAAATGCTACATGCCTGGCGCCTGGGACCTGCCACAGTGGCGCGCGGGCGCCAAGGGTGTCCCAGAGCATGCACTGCCTTATCTGCAGCAACAAGTGCTTGAAGCATGCGAAAGCGCTGTGGCCCAGGTGACATCAGAACCGCTCTTGAGAGCCGAATGAGCTCTTCCGAAGGTGTGGCCGTCGCAGCCAGCCGTGACTGTGGGGGTGCTTCTCACCCATGCGCCTACACAGTGCGCCTTCAGGTGCGAGCTCTTGGTGTGGGTTTTGCGGCGGTCTGAGAGGCTGCAAGATGTGCGTGGCGGCGCCCTTGGGATTCCTCTTCCAGTAACTGCAGAGGGGAAGGCCGGGATCCCGGGTTGCCAGAGTTGCCAGGTCCAGGCGAGGGTGCCGGTGGCCCACAGTGCAGACCCAAATCAGGGGCGCCAAATCCCGGGTCCCAAAAGGTGCCGGGAACGGGCGTATAGATCTTAGTGATTGAGTGGTGGGTGGTTTGTCGGGAGTGGCGGGGCAAGGTCACCCGCAGGCAGCTGTGGCACCGGGGCCTTCTCATGCAAGCTCATTCCCAGCGGTGGCCACTGTTGCAGTCCGCCTCCTAGGCCTCGCTTTACCCACCGATTTGGGCAGCAGGAGGAGAAAACTGTGTCACGCCCAACAAGGCTCATTCAGCTCAGCTGTAGGTCTGACACCTGGCCACCGCCCAGTTCTGGGTGAACGCAGGTGGCAGGGTGGCCTCAGAGCCCAGGCCGTGTAGCTCCACCTTCAGGATGAAGTCTAACATGCCTCTGAGGTCCTTTTCCAAGCCTCATGTCCAGACACCTGTGCATGGCCAACATTCTGGACAGTGAGCTCATGGTCCTGGCTGGAGACAGGATCGAGTTCCATCAGTTCAACTTGACTGGGAGATCAGGGAGCAAGGGGATAAGAGTCACCAGAGATGCCCTGGACTGGCGGTGGGAAGGCTTTGCCCAAATTAGAACTTTTATTTATCTTGATTCCTCGCTTGAGCCCAATTAAGATAGGTTATATTTTTAACTATTATAAAATCATAACCCTCAAATGTCAGAGAAGATGAGAAAAGAATAAATATCAGCGATGTGGACATATTATTGAATAATAAATATTAACTGGAGAAAGTTTACTAACCGAGGCAGGCTGGGTTGTCTTTAATAAGGCATAGGAATGTTAACTGCATGTGATATATGCATATATACTATGTACATGAAATATGCAATGCATATTTGCCACATTCAATGAAAAATTTCAGAGGACAATGCCTGAAGATATTTGTAGAAAGGAAAAAGCTAAGCACTGTTAGCTACTTTTAAATCATGACTGTAAACTTAATTTGAAGAAAATTTAGTATTGTTCTAGAGAAGGATATAGTTCAATATGGTAAAAGTCAACAATAAGAAATTGGGAAAAATGAGAAGGCTGGGTCAAAGTTACTCCAAGAAGATTCACTGAAAAATAAATCATTTGAAATTTTTAAAAAATGCTTTGAACAGAGCTTCAATAACCAATAATAAACCTAAATCACTAATTAAGAATTAGAATTGTAAAAGTCCAAATCATGAGTATTTAATCATCTGTGAGATGACCAAAGAGTGTAACAAAAAAGTAATCTTTAGAAAAGTCAAAGTGGAATACTATAAATTATAAAACAATGAAGAGGACAATCTGTCTTTCCAAGAATGAATAAAGACTAAAAATGTGTGATTAAAAACTTGAACTTATCAATAAAAATATGGTGATTTAATCAAATTAAGAGTAAATAACAGTACTAATCAAGCTATTCCTCAGCAGTCAGAAAACTTGGTTGTTTGACCTTTACAATGTCTTGTATAACTTTTAAAGAAGGGGAGAGCTTAATAGTAAGTTTAACCTACATTTTCTTTCATCCTTTAGGAAAACCAAAACAAATTTTAAACCAATTCATGGTCTTGCTACTTTGGTCATGGTAACGCAGAATAACACAGACCTAACCCCAGCTTCCTTTGTTCTGAATGGAGTCCCAGGCCTAGAAGACGTGCAAATCTGGGTTTCCTTCCCTTTCTGCTCCATGTATGTCGTGGCTATGGTGGGGAACTGTGGGCTCCTCTACCTCATCTTCTGTGAGGATTCCCTGCACAGGCCCATGTACTACTTCTTGGGGATGCTTTCCGCAACGGACCTTGTCATGTGCTCTAGTACAATCCCCAAAGCCCTCTGCATCTTCTGGTTTCAACTCAAGGAAATTGGATTTGATGAATGCCTGATCCAGATGTTCTTCACTCACACCTTCACGGGTATGGAGTCTGGGGTCCTCATGCTCATGGCCCTGGACCGCTATGTGGCCATCTGTCATCCCCTCCGCTACTCCACCATCCTCACCAATCCTGTCATTGCAAAGGCTGGGCTCGCCACCTTCCTAAGGGGGGTGCTGCTAATCATCCCGGTCACTTTTCTCACTAAACGCCTGCCTTACTGCAGAGGCAATGTAATACACCACACCTACTGTGACCACATGTCAGTAGCCAAGTTGTCCTGTGCTGATGTGAAGGTGAATGCCATTTATGGGCTGATGGTGGCCCTCCTGATTGGGGGCTTCGACATCTTGTGCATCACAGTCTCCTACACCATGATCCTGAGGGCAGTGGTCAACTTGTCCTCGGCAGATGCCCGGCAGAAGGCCTTCAGCACCTGCACCGCCCACATCTGTGCCATTGTCTTCTCCTACAGCCCAGCTTTCTTTTCCTTCTTTTCCCATCGCTTTGGGGGCCACACCATCCCTCCATCTTGCCACATCATTGTGGCCAACATTTATCTACTTTTGCCTCCCACTATGAATCCTGTTGTCTATGGAGTAAAAACCAAGCAAATAAGAGACTGTGTCATAAGGATCCTTTCAGGGACGAAGGATTCCAAACCCCACAGCATATGAAAAAGAATTAAATCTACTTGCCTGCTTAGGCAGAAGCTCATAAGATTCTTCTAGAAGCACTATTTTAGCAGGGCACTAAAAGCCAGATCTTCCTAAAATGTGCTTTGAGTATTTCAGCATCCCTCGCATGCCCACCAATCTTTCCGTGGATTTTCCTTTTCACTATGAGAATTGCCAGGTTTCCTTTAACAAAACCCAGTGAAAATGAGCAAAGCAGAAGGAATTGGTTTGTTTTTAAACAATAATTGCAGTTTCTAGACTGTCAGTTGTTACTTTCCTCTGGAAATTATATATATACATATATATGAACCAAAAATACAAATACAAGTTTCTTCAAAGACTTCTTCTGGAGGAAGATAAAATACATTCCATGAAGTTATGTATACAATGAGTTGTAAATATTTAGAAATCTTAATATCTTATACAGTAGGTAAATTTCTCCAAATCAAACCACTGGCATAATTATTTCACAACAGAATGGCTAGTCCATTTCTTCAGATAGGCATTAGAAAGCACACAGTCTAGAAAAAGAGGTAATTCTCTGAAACACATGTAAAAAATGTAAATTTTACAGAAATCATATGTGAAACCATATAAAAATCATTTTTAGAGTGTTCTTCAGATTGTGAATACAATAAAATTAAATCTTTTAATATTATTTGATGCTTCTTTTAAATTAATATAAAACAGCTCAGGAAAATAGTATTTTCATATTAGTATTTCATTAACTGATCTAGTTTTACAAGGAATGTCAAGTAAGCTGAATTTTTATTCTTATTTTTCCCTGTCCAGGTATTAAGAAAACACATTATTTCTTCCAAATTTCATGAACTATTATCATCAGATTGCAGTAAGTCAGTTAATAAATCTTTCTTCACTATATCATGTTTGAAAAAACAAAAACTATGAAATGGTACTATCACTGACATAGGAGTTGGGCAGATAAGTCATGTTGTACAGTGCTTGTTGTGTAGTTATGAGAACCTGAGTTCAATTTCCAGAAACTGAGTAAAAAATCCAGGTGTGGTGTCAAGAGGCTGTAGTCCCAGTGCTGAGGAGATGGAGACAGGCAGGTACCAGGTACTTGCTGGCCGGCAAGTTTAATCCATTTGGTGAGATCCAGGGCAGTGAGACACCTCATCTCAAAAAGATGTGGAAGGTAACTGAGGAAGGACACTCAAGGTTGCCTTCTGTCTTCCTCAGCTTGTGCGCACACAGTAACCCACACAAACCTGCACCTCCACATGTAACTACAACCTGAAAGTAAATAAGACATAGCTGCACCATGTGCCACCGTATTTCTCTGTTTATTTTGGTCTTACAGTGAGAAAAAGAAGCCAGAGTCTCTCCTCCTGTATCAATCTGAGCTCCTTCTTCCCCCAGCATCTATTTCAGAGTCCATTCATCACACTGAGTTGTTTTATCTGACATCACCAGCGTCTTCCACATCAGTGACTGAGTAGATCTTTCAGTTCTCATTTGATGCTACTTCTCAGGGATTCTCAAGGCAATATAGAATTGCCATTATCTTAAAACACTGTAATGGTTTTTCTTTTACCTTAGAAAACACTATGCACTTATTTCTAGGATATGCCTGGTTTACCTTTACGTCCCACCTTCTCTTCCTAGACATTCTCCTTCAGTATCATCATCCAAAGCCTTGTCTGTAAACTAAAGATTTCAGAACAAAGGGGATGTGCACATTTTTCCATGTGGATGGCAATTTCCATGTGAAAGGCATACTGCCTTCTTCAGACAGTGTGAGGCTCCCTTTAATCTTCATCTTCCAACACGTTCCTATTTCCCACCCATTGCTACTCCAGTTTATCACCCACTGGCTTGGGCTGAAATTTTTATGTATGTAAATTTCTCTGAAAAAAATTGTTTTTGACAGTGCCTTCACATAGTTCCAGGGGGCCTCAAACTCACTAGTAGAACAGGCTGATCTCAATCTCAAATATGTATATTATTTTTATTGCTTTGTTCACTTCAATGATATTTATTCTTAAGATATGAATCTAGTGTTTGCATTCTCAACACTTTTAAATTCATTGACCTTGGTGCTTATATTATTTATTTCACTTTTCTGAGCCAAGCTGTATCTAGCTTTAATGTCTGTATTTTTCAAAAACAGTCATGGTATTTCAGACAGGACATGGATAGTCATTACCAGTATACAAAAGCTTTTAAACTACCTTCTTGTATGGATTCCCAAAATCAGCCACTATAAAAATCCAATGCAGTTTTCAGTTGATACTTTGGAGGGAAGTTTAGAATGAAGGTTGACATTTGGTGTTAAGCATTTTAAACAACTTTTTACAAGCTGATCCTGACTTTCAGGAAATGAAATGAACTCCACAGAATTATCAGTCTGAAAATCCAGTCTTAGAAAAGGAATCACTGTTCTGCTGAGGAACTTTATCTCAGTGATGTCACTGCAAAGTCCAGATCACCCAGCACAATGGCATAAACAATTATAGGGGCTCAGGTCTCAACAGGACTCTGAGTTAAGACAATGTTGTTTTGACGGTGGCAGAAGTGGCGGATACAAACATGAACTTCACATTTTCTAACACAAGGCATTTTGTGCCAACATGGCCACTTTTGGAAACATCTGGAAATCCCCTTCGGGGGGCCAAGAGATTTTTTTTTCCCAAAGTAGCATGGAAAGGTGTTTACTCACACCAATCCAGCTTGGGGGACAGCTTGTTAGTGACACATTCCTGCTAGCCTGCCCCAGTGAAGTGCTGTGTGTGCTAGACACGGAGCTAAAAACAGGAAGACAAAAGTAAGTCTGCATTTTGATACAACTTGATAAAACCAAATATTTCAAACTGCACCGTCACCAGAAACACAGTTATCAAAAGTGTGCACACACCACTTGGCACCTGCAGCATTGGTATGTAGTCCAGTCTGTGCCTGGACTCTTCGGGCATCTCCACTTTCTGCAGGTTTATTCCCATCCTTGCCAGCCCCATTTTCTCCTTTTCCCTCTCAGTATCATCTTTCCCTCTTTGCAGGGCCTTCTTAGGCCTGTTTTGGGGAGCAGGATTAGCCTTAAGGATCTCTATGAGTCTTCCTTCACCTTGGTTTTATTGCAACCCTTCAGTTTTTCTTTGGGGAAGGGTGGAAGGGTCGGGGTACTGTCAATGCAGAGACGCATCTGAGGGTGACTTTATAGCTCTGTGGTTGTTCTTGTTTCTTCTTCACAAAGTGTTCCTATTTATTGACTTTAGCTAATTTGTATTAGTTGTCCCAATTCCTGCTTCCAGGTTAAGCCAACAGTGCAGGACTTCCTTCCTCCCTCCCTCTCTCCCTCCCTCCCTTCTGCCCTCTGTCTTTCCTTCCTTCTTTCTCTGCTTTCATTTATGTTTATATTTATATCCTTATTGCCAACAAAAGCTGTCAGAATAAGCTTTGTCAATATAGCTCAGGTGAGAGCTTGTCTAATATGCAAGGCCCTGGGTCCATCTCCAGTAATGAAAAAGAGGGAAGGGAGCCAGAGTTTTGGGAATGTAGATCACACTGACAGTGATGCCACTGTGATGATTTCCCATCCTCCAAAGTAAGAAGGTGAGTAAGCGTTCTACTCATCTTGGTTTTCTTTAGTTCAGCAGTGCCTTGCATTGCCTTTTCCTGAACCTATTTGTAAGCCATCTTTTCATACTATTATAAAATAATTCTTTTCTGGTTTCATTTTGGGGACTGCTCATTGCTAATCTATAGATATACAGTTGGCTTTTGTGTGATCTTACATCCTATAAACTTGTTAAGTTTTAAGAAACATATGGCAGTATGACTATGGATTCTTATTAAATTAATTGATTTAAATTTTATTTATAAGAGTGTTGTGCTTTCATCTACGTAAGTATACTGCATGCATGAAACCCTGCAGAGAACAGAAGAGGTCAAGTAGTTACATATAGTTGATAGCCTCCATGCGAGTGCTGGCAACTGAACCCAAGTCCCTTCGAAGAACAATCAGTAATCTTAACCACTGAGCCATCTCTCCAGCTCCAATATTTATAAAATGCAGTTTTCCAATCTTTAAAAAATGTGTTATTTCATCTATTATCTAAATAAATATAACATTCAAATCAATAATTGCCTTACTTTTCTTTTTCTTTTCTTAAATAGTAAATAAAGTATATTTATTGAGTTTTATACATTTGATACAACATTTCTTAATCAAATTTAGAATCCCTTCCCATCCAACTCCCCTCCAACCCACACCAGGCCTCATGTATTCCATCATATATGTTAAGTCCTATCCAGTCAAACAGTAGTGCCCGGATGTCTTTCAGGGCAAATATCCTCTGTAGTCTGATCAGGCTATCTAGAGATCGTAAGTAAGGCATATTTTCCCTCTCCCAGAAGTAACCATTCTCTGACAGTTCTGTCTTGATCTGGCCCACCACCAATTTCTATTGCTCCACTCTGTGGGTGGGTCTCCATCTCCAGGATGGCTGTGGTGCTCCAGAGAATGGAGGACATATGAACAGGTCCTCAGGTGGCTCAGAGTGCGGGCAAGAAGTTCCCGGGATACTGTGTTGGTGGGCAGTTCAGTTATTGAAACCAAGGCAGAGGTTTATATAGGGAGGCCTTTCTGGCTGTTACAGAAGGTGGGAAAGTTAAAGGTGGGGTCTTCAGGTAAAGGCGGGAAGGTTGTAGGGCTGACGTGGAAATTAGGAAGGAGGAAATGAAACCCAAAAACTTGGTTCTGGTCTGCAGTGCTCTTTGTAGGGGGAAAAGATGAAGCAACTGCTGAGGCCTGCAGTGGCTTCCTGGGACCTAGGTTATCACATCAGGCAGATCTGGCCAGGCTCCTACAGTCCCTTCAGGGTATGCAGGGTTGCTTGGCTTGCTCAGTACCTTTTACGATAGACCCAGACCCCACACCACTCTGGGCCCTAGTCCAATTTGAGTTGGTGTGGGTCATGTGCTCAAAGCCATCACTGCCTAATTTAACATACGCAAGCTTCCAGTAGCCTGACTCTAACTCTGTAAGTTCATGAACCAACCCTGGCTCTTACAATTTTTCTACTCCCTCATCTACAACAATCCCTGAGCCATAGGTGGGTGAGGCTCAATATAGGAGTCCTATCCAGGGATACATACTCTGAAGTCTCTTACTCTATAAAACTTGGCTAGCTGTGGCCTTCTGTGGGCATAGCACTATGCTATTGAAGGAAGCTTCACTGGTCAGAGTTGATTATGCTTTAGTTTTTGCTCTATACATTTTTCTGCAGATCTCTGGACTAGCTTCCTAACCCAGACTAGCCAAACTGCCCACCATAGATCCCCAAGTCAGTCCTCAGGTAGTTCCCCTGCCCCCATCTCCCAGGCTCCTGATCAGTAGGACAAACCTGCCCACCTAGGAATCTGGTAAGTCAGATCTGCCCAGTGGGTTTCTGTTCCATTCAACTGACTCATCCCACCCTGTCTCCTGCCAGCCCTGTCCCCAGCCGGGTTCCAGTTCCTCCCAGCCAGATCTCTGGAATAGAAGCTTTTCTTGATAAATGCCAGTTCTTGCTTTAATTTTAAAACAACCCACGAAATTTTCTTTGAAAAACACTCTTATGAACATGTATATAACAAAATATTTGCCCTTTGCAAAAACCAGTCTGTTAGCATTCAGTACAAATTCTTCTTCAAGATAAAATAGGGATGTAGAAAAGTGAGAAAAAGTGAGCCTGAGATACCTCTGATTCATCTACTAACCCAAACCAGTCATGTTAGCTAATCATTTCTAATGACTAGATGTTTATTGGGGAACAAACTTGTTTTTTTGGTCTTTTTGACATAGTGTCACCCTGTAGCCCCAGCTGGCTGGCCTGAAGCTCTCTATGTAGATCAGTCTGTCCTTGAACTCACTGAGACCTGCCTGCCTCTGCCTCCCAAGCACTTGGATAAAAGGCATGCATCTTGTTGAGTAAATCTACAGTTTCTCTCTCTGCTTTGAGGGACATGCCTCCAAATGTGATTGACATCCAACTAACCAATGATGTAAGGGGAGAGGTCTAGTGGAAAATCAGGGAATGCTGGGAAGGAGAGGTGGACATGGTCCCAGGGGCTCCATCTTGGGTGTGTGTGCTAGAGGTTCAGGGGACTTGTGATCAAAATGCTGGCTCCACCATACAAAATCTCCATCTCTCTCTCCAGTGATATCATTTGCAAGTAACCCGAAATAAATTAATTTCTCTAAGAGAGCATTCTCTGCCTGCTCAATCGGTTCAAACCTAGGTGTGGGAGTGGGGCTGAACTCCAGGCCTCACTATGAGAGAATTCATAAGTCACATCGCCACTCTCGGTTCATATTCTGGGAACAAACTTTAACTAATACTGTGAATGGCTGTGCATCAGGCCTGATCGAGGTCATATCTAAAGCATCCTAGAAACTGGAGGGTTGAATCCAGTGTCCACAGTTAACTGAATTCTCAGGGTCTTTCACTACACAGTTCCAACAACATTGGCATCCAACTCACCACAAACTGCTATTGGATAGATGTAGATCGGTGAACTCTTTCTGGAAAAAATTAAAGTTCTTTAGAAAAGATCTACCAACACTGAAATGCAGGCTACCCCCAATGAAGTAATCCTCCTGAACTCCAATGAAGCACCCGAGAAAACTCCACCAAGTAGGGAGATTCACTCATCAGACAGTTACCAGTTGCTTAAAGCTTCTTAGGCATAAATTAATCATCAAGATATTATCTTATGCACAAAGAAATCATCAAATTAGCAGATATTTGGAATATTTTGACAACTTTCCAAAAACTAAAATACAGAAAAAAAGCCACACCATAAAGATAAATAATGTAACTTAGAAACCACAGAATAATATCCATGAAGCACAACCACATTTATGATGGTGTCACGGCTAATATTGTCAAGTTGAGAGGGCCTAGAATCAGCTGAGAGACAACTCTTCAGAGACATTTCTGAGAGGGTTTCTAGATTGAGTGAACTGAGGTGGGAAGACCTGCTCTGAATGTGGGAGTCACCGTTCGATGGGCTGGAGTCCAAGACCAAACAAAAATGAGGAAGGAGGCAGAGCAGTTGCCTTTATTTTCCTCTGCTTTCTGATTGCAGATGCAATGTGACACCATGACCGCTGTGCATTCCCCACTGTGACGGACTGTACTCCTCAAACTGCAAGCCAAAATAAACATTTCAATCTTTTTGTAAAGATTTAGATTTTATAATTTAAAAATTTTTTATTTTAAAAATATTTCATTGTTTTCATGAATTATATACATTAATTATATTTTGATCATATTTAGACCCCCCTCCCGTTATCTTCACCCTTTTGCAATCTCCTTGCTGAATTTCATGTATTCTGTCATATATATATTAGACCCTATTGAACCAAGTTTGTACGCCAAATGTCCTTTGGTGTGGATCCACCCATTGAAGTCTGGTTAACCTATGTAGTGTCACATGCTTAGTCAGAACCAACTCCTTCTCTCCCAGTATTGGGAATAGTTCTTTCAGCTAAGGTTGGGGCTTCATCCCCATTTCCCCACTTCTATGCCAGGAGTTTGTCAGGCATGAGCTTGTATTGGTTTTATTCAGGCTGTTACCATTGCTGTTAAGTTCAAATCAGTAGCTTCCCAGTAGTCTGGAAAACTGATACCCTATAGTCATCCACAGCCACTGGCTCTTGTGATCTTTCTTCCCCTTTCTTCCACAGTGGTTCTTGACCCTTGGGTGGCAGTTTTGATACAGATTTTTTATTCAGGGATGAACACTCTCTGGTTTCTTTTCCTCTATACTTTGGCCCATTGTGGCTTTCTTAATCACCATCTTATGCTTGAGGAACCATCAGTAGTAAGAGTCTGGCAATGCATTAATATTCTTTCTACCTCCTGTTCCACTATGCTCCCTGAGCCTCTGCAAAGGACCCAAGTTCAAGTCGAGTCAAAACATTCACATCAGGTGGCTCACAACCAGCCTCTGGCTTTAAAGGACACCTTCTCTCACATCTCTATACCCACACATAGAAATAAAAATAAAACACAAAGAAGAAACGAAATGTTGTCTTGGGGTCACTCAATGTGGCTGTGTAGGTCATAGGCCCTAGGGGAGGAGCTACTACTAGAGAAGCTATTACTCTGCTCTTAAATATCTTTACACTGACAGACTAGTGAATTTCTCAAACCTCATCAGAGAAACTTCTTTGTGTAGCAAATGAGATTATTACAGGGACCCATAACGTATCAATATGCAGAGAATAAGAGACTATGGAATGTTCAGCCATAAATGGGACATCTGCATTGCACCCTCTCTTTCCAAGGCTCAGGAATCATCACAGAAGAAGGTGCAGAAAGATGCCATGGGTAGTGGATGACCATAATGAAGCAGTCTTCTCCAGACATGACTGGGCCATTGCACACATGAACTCACAGCAACTGTGACTGCATGCACAAGACCTGAACAAAATCAAGCCAATCAAAATCCCAGCATGGATTGGGAGGAGTGTCAAAAAGTTCCCCTCCTAGGTGAGGAGCCATTGACAATTAACTATTGCTATGTCAGAGTCTATTTTCTTCAAAGATCTGGCCCCTGAGAGGCTAACCATGCTCCATTAGAAGGTCCCACACTCATGTACATACAGGCATCACTGAATAAACCTAGTATATTCATTAAATAAAGAAAACACATGAAGTTGAGTGGTAAAGGTGGTGGGGTCAGGGAAGGGTAGGGGACAGAGTGGGGAGTGGATCTGAGCACTCTCATTACATTGTAATGACATCAGTTGACATGCCAAGTGGATGGAGAAATTTCATAAGGTCTCACCTATGTATGACAACTACAGGCACGCAGTGACTGCTGAAAGAGGAAGAATCTTTTCTCCAGGGACATTCTCCCTACTAGGTTACTCAACCCCAAGTGGTCAGCCCTAAACACAGGCACATATGAGTAACATTAAATGAACTCCGTATGTTTATATATATATATACACACATATATATAAAATATGTATGTGTGTGTATAATATATATCATATATATAACATATGTGTGTCACAAAATTGAGAGGGAGTAGGAGGTGCGGAAGAGGTTGGGGGAGGTTGAGGGAGCAGTGGAAATGAAATAACTATGATATTCATGCATGAAATTATAAAAAATAAAACTTAAATTATAAAAGAATACTTGTGTAATACAAGCAGAAAATTTTTCTGTCTCATAAATCTAAAACCATAGGAAAAAAATCATTGTATATATTTATGAAATTCTCAAGTGATAAAACAAGGAATAAAACATGAAAATATGATAAGAAATGAAAACCAAATTCTGTAATACACTGTATAACTCAAGAATAATTTATATTTTTATTGAACTTTTCAAATTTCATACAACATAATTTGATCGTATTTAGACACTCCTATTGTACCTACACAGCAGTTACCACCCCAAACAACTTTGTGCACTCCAAGTCAAATTTGTGTTTCCAACTCTCCTATGACTTGTGTCCATCCACTGGAGTCTGGTTAACCAAAGTCACACACTTAAAGAAGACTGATTCTCCCTGTTTTTGTAGCCAATGATTGCCAACGGTTACTAATATAGCATTAGAGTTTCCTTCCATTGCCCCATGACTATGCTGGGATTTGTCTGGCTTGAGCTTACATGAACTTGTTCATGCTGTCCCCATTGCTGTGAGTTCATATGATTAACTGCCCAGCAGTTTGGAGAACTATTTCCTTGTGGTCATCCATGACTTCTGGGTTTTATAATCTTTATGCCCTCTTTTCAGGATTCCTGAGCCTTGGGTGGCAGAATATCTCTGAAAAAAAAATCATCTTGAAATTTATTATTACAAGTAGAGAAAAAAAAAACCAATCAGCGTTCTTTCTTTTTTCCTTTCTATCTTTCTTCATTTATTGGTTTGTGGCCTCAAAATTGCTATGTAGCCAAATATGGCTTTGAACTTCTAATCTTTGTCCCTTCACCTCCCAAGGGCTGGGATTACAGGCATGCACCACCACACCCAGATTATGTGGTGCTGGGAATCAAACCCAGGAGTTTGTGCTTGGGTTTCATGCTAGGCAAAGACCCTACTCACTAAACCACATCTCCAACCTGAGTCTGATGTTTCTGATGGAGTGTTTGCTAGTTAGCAGGAAAAGAGTAGACTGTATAAAACTAAATATGATATTACCTTCCTTAACAATTTTTCTCTATTTCTTTTTTAGTTCCTGTGTTATTTATTTTTTGATATTCTTGATTGTTTCATAATTTCATATATAAGCATTGTATCAACATTATTTCCACTCCTGCCACTCTGCTTCAAACTCCTCTGATGCTCCCCCACTCACAATTTCTTGTCCTTTTTGATTATTATTGTTACATATACATATATAAATCTATAAGTACACAGATGTATCTATCTATCATCTATCTATCTATTGCACTGAGTTGTGTTTACACGTGTTTAGGGATGCTCACTTGAGATTAGATAATTTACAAGGGAGATAGTCCCTGGAGAAAATGGATTTTCCCTCTCTCAGCATCCACTGATTGCCTGTAGCTCTTCCTCTTGAGGTAGGACCCTATGAAATTTCCCTCATTCACCTTGGCGTGTCAACTGGTTTTGTTATTATGCAGATCTTGTTAGACTACCATATTATGGTATACAGGAGGTGCAGAGTGTGGAGGGATACCAGGAACACCTGCTTCTTTAGGTACTCTACTGCAGAAATGCTGAGATGCCGTTTTAAAAAGACCTTTACTGAGTTCAACAGCTCAGTGACCCTAGACTCTCGGTGGACTGCACTTTAGGGGACTCAGAGAGGATGTCACAGGACTATATTGTTTTGAGTCTCTTGGACTACTCTGACCAGAACTCAAAGGTAGGTTTTCCAAGCTTGGTCTTGTGCTTACACCACACTCTCCTCACAGCCAGTGATGTTTCCAATCTGTACCCAGCATGGCCACTTCCTTGCAGTTCACCCAGTCTCTCTTGAGTTCATCATTATTGCCTCTCCTGTTCAGGAATGGTAAGATGAGCAGGGAAATTACAGCTGAACACAGTCCATTGCAGGTCATGCCAACCCCCCAGGTGCCACTCTAGACTACCTCTGAGGGGTAATAACCCCCTTTTAGCATATTTAATATATAATGCAATTGCAAATGAAAAAATGGCTGAAGATGCCATTTCTTCCTAAAACATGAAAGTACATGTTAAGAAATATTTTAATTTCATTCTTTCTCTTTACCTCTCTAGTTCCCATCATTCACTTAGTATAACAGTTTCTAATTCCATCTATTTACTTGAAAATTTAATGATTTCATCCTCTTTACCATTGAGTAGAACTCAACTGTGTAAATGTACCACATTTTCATTATCCATTTGTCAAATGGGGGACATTAAAGCTGTTTCCATTGCTTAGCTGTTATAACAAGAGCAGCAAGAAAAATTGATGTACAGATATCTCTACAGTAGAATGAGTCTTTTGAGTATATGCCAAGGAGTGGTATAACCAGATCGTATGGTAGATTCACTTTTAATTTTTTAAGAGTTCTCCACACTGTTTTCCATAGTGGTTACACAAGTTCTCAATCCCACCAGAAGTGAGTGAACATTCCCCTTTCTCCACATACTTGCAAGCATTTGATGCCAGAGTGAGGGAGATAGCAAAAAACAGATGTGACCAAGCGAGAAATGTGGAAAATTGGGGTTTTCAAATGGGAATGGAGGAGAGAAGGATATACAAGAAATCACAGGGGTAAAGAGGAATAAGGAGGTCAAGAGGTGGGGATAATAGGAGACAGGTTATCATCAAAGGAAAACGAGGGCACTTCAACTGGGGACGGGGAAAGGAAGTTAGACAGGTAGAGAAAGAAGAGAGATAAGTAAGGCTTAGATGGTGTGAAAAGCCAAGAGGAAATGTGTAAACTCAAAAATCTACTGAAAAATAGGCATACAATTTCTGAACATGAGTGCATGTATATGCCTGAACGCTATATCCCAAGAAACACAGTGTCAGACAAGGAGACACCTCCCTTTGAGTTGGTTGATCAGGGTAGTCTAAGAGACTCCCAGAATAACACAGGCCATGATTACTTTCCAGAACCCTACTACTGAGACAGAACATGCATCAGGCATAGGACTAGGAGCAATAGAGCTGGAACTGAATTGGAAGCCTCCTCCTCAAAGACTAGCTCTCATATTTCTGGAAGATAGCATTCAAGGTGTTAAGGGAGAAAAAAATCAACTGTCCAATCCCAGCTTCAATCCTAATAACCACAACAATGACCAGCAAAACAAACTACAGCCATGCAGTAGTGGCACTTTTATCGTGGGGATAAACAACAGGTATCCAATTGCACTTAAAGCCCTCTTCAGTGGAAGAGAACTCATGTGTGACAGTGTAAACTGAGGCAAACACATAAGCTGAAGAGGTCTTAGATCCCATAGAAAACCCTATCTCTCTCATATCTCTAGAAAAATGAAATTTCTTACCATGTGCTGAACATTGATCCTGATATTTAGAGTCAGGTATACTCTTCACCACTCATCAAATTAGTTTATTTTTTTCAAGAGCTGGAGACTCTTCACAGAGTCACACACAGAGAGTAAGCATCTTAGAGATGCCCACCCTAAGGAACACATCTACAATGAAACCTGTGTACCTAGGCTCATGGAAGAGTGGAACAGGGGATGTAGAGAAAATAAATTTCATGTAAACCAGACCCCATTTACCTAATGCTTTTTTTTCCAGGGTCTGTGGTCTGACTTGGTGGGCACTCATTATTATTGAAGAGTATTAGTATTAATACTCTTAAAGCTCAGTATTATTTAAATAGACATAATGATATAGAGAATGGAAGCATATGAATTCCTGTATGTGAATATTTCAAGTCTTTTCTATTATAACCATTTCAGTCTGTAGTTCACAGGCCTTCTAAAGGGGACTATGGGAGGCAGATAAGGAGGGGACATAAAGGTGATTACAATGTTGTGTAGGAAATGCACAGATATTCAATAAAAATATATACTGTAAAAAGAAATAAATACTGAAAATCACAATTTTTATAAAAAAAGAGCACATTCATTTTAAGTCACTTCTATATCTTCATGCTCACAGACACATGCACAATGTGTGCTAAGGAAATTGTTTGTCTTCGGATAAACAGTAGGGTGGACAGCTCCTTCTGCTCGTCCTCCTCCCACAGGGTTATCTTGTTTTCACAGCCCTTCTGTCTCTAAGGTTCCAGCACATCCTTAAGGAGATATACGATGTTTTCCTTCAAAGGCTAAGTTCCCTACTTCAGATATCAAGAGATTTAGCCATCTAGAGTCATGCATGTGTAGATGCACACACATAAATAGGAGAATTCTGATTTTTTTTTATCACATCCCTGAACACCTGAACCACATTATTTTCACTTCCTTGGTTGCCATCCAGAAATAAGACATGAAGTGACCCGCAACTCGAGGGTCAGTTTCTGGTTGTCTGTGTTAATGGTACTAGATCCATCACAGAGAAGCTTTGTTAGCAGGAAAGGCTGCTTGTGGCATGTACCAATTGATTGTCCTATTCTCAGAAATGTACTTTTGATCCCACTCACCTAGATTAATGGCAGTGTTGGAAAAGATATCTTTTGCCTTAGAAATTTTTTAATTTCAGTTTTCATATTTCAACTCAGAACAGCTTTTCATGACGATGATGACTATCTGTATCTTCCCAAACAAGCAGACATCACTGGAAATGGTGGACGTCAGGTGTTGAGTCAACAATGACAGAACTGGGTACAGAAGAGCTGAGCATGGTCCAGACACTTCCTCGTCACCTTTCACCTCTTGTTCTGCAGAAGCAAAATCTGATTACTCTCCTCTTTTCTCTACAGACTGAGACATAGCTGTTTTGCATCCATCTTAGACGGCAAAATCAAAGTAGATGAGTCCACTGTCATGTCCAGGGAAGAATCCACATTGTAAAAATTGAGGATGGCCAAGTGAGGACACAAACACCTTCAGGGTCCGAGAGGAAGAGGGACAATGAATGCTTTTAGTGCTGTACTTGGTAAGTGGAAATATTTGTGTTTAAAGTCATTACTTCTGCAATAATGTACAGTATGGAGGGCATTTTGCATTTTTCTTGGAAAATGTAATTTAATTTAGAGTAAGGATTATGTTGTTCAGTATCCAGCTTGAATCTTTAATTGAGAGATTTGAAAGCACATTGAAGGTGAGGCCTCAACTCATCCAGCAATTAAACCAGTACTAGTCATTAAAATTGCAACAATGAGGGAAACACAGGGAGTAGGAGGAGGGTGTTTATCTCACATTTAGGAAATAAACTTCAGAATGCAGAGCGCTCAGAGACGTATTTCGTATTCTCAACGCATGGATTTCCAGGAGTGTCCTGGTCTTTCTATTTGCTTCTAATACAGGAATACAGTAGTTAAGAGTTGATTGTTGCTATTGACAAGGAGGAAAAACTAATGATTTTGTATTTTTTTTCAATAATCCATGGCAGTGTTCAAGCTAGGGGATGTTTGAGTGTTTTCACTTGAACAATTAAGACCCTCAAAACTAGAACACCTTTCATTTTTTATAAGTTACAGAATTATAATTTATGAATTATAGAATTAATATTGATATAATTAAAATGTATATTTTCATTTTGTGAAATTAATACAATATATTGAACATATTTAGATCTCACCCATATATGCAACTCTCATTATAAATTTACAGATTATACAATTAATACTCATATAATTAAAATTTATGTTTTTATTTTTATGAGACAGAATATCCTCTTCTGAGCAGTCACTGATGGCCAATAGCTCCTCAGAAAAAGGTAGGGGCTTCTTACCCACTTCCTCAAGTCTATATTGGAATTTTGTCTGGCTTGGCCTTACATGGGACTTGTCCATGCTATGAGTTTATATAATAACTGACCATGTGTCTGGAAAACACTCTTTCCTTGTTATCATCCACCTTTTCTGGCTCTTGAAATCTTTCCACCTGCTCATCTGCAATGATCTCTGAGGCTTGGGAGGCAGAATGCTGATGAGATGTTGTATTGAAGGATGAATAGTTTTCAGCCTCATTCTCTGCATGCTGGCCAGTTGTGGTTATCTGTGTCAATCACTATTTCCTACAGAAGGGAGCTTCTCTGGTGAGAACTGAGAAATGCATTAATCTATGGGAATAACAATCAGTCATAAGAAATCAATTAGTTATTATATCTATTTAGCAGGATAGTTATATTAAGTTGCCATGAAAACACAGGCTTCCAGGCCTGATATCAATGTCAGATATATGCTCCATCCTATAAAGTAGAACTTAAATACAATTAGAAAGAAGTTAGTTACTCCTACAATATTGGTGCCACTATTGCACAAGTAGGCATATCTTCCAGGCCAACTGTAGCGGGCAGGATTCATAGATGGGTAAGGTTCTTGCTAAATTATCTCTTTAGGTAACCTGCATAACGCCTTCCAGCACTATGAAAATTATGCTTTGAAGTCAGTTCCAACTTGATTTCACCTTGTTTGTCTTAAAATTCTTGTTTGTGGTGTCTGTGGCAATAAGGTCTTACTGTAAAGAGCAGGGGTAATGTCCACTATTGTTTGAGGGTCTATGGGAACCATGATCAACAGCTTCTAAAGATAGAGGCCATTCCTCATGTTGGGCTTTAATTTGGAAGCCTATGGTGTCTAGTATGGGCAATGTCCCTCTTTTATAAGGTAACTCCTTTATATCTCTTTTGTGTAATGTATATGCATGTACTTTAAGTAATTTCTATGGTGCTAGGTTTCCATGTAGCTTTATCTAAAGGCCCTTAGTGTCAGTTATCCCTGCCATTCTATGTCCTCTGGCCCACCCTCCCATCCTCCACTCCATTTAACCCTCACTACGCTATTAGTCCATTCACACCTTTACATCATTACATTCTGCTTTCCCTCCTAGGGAGCTCTCCCTCCTACACATGGCCGTTTATTAGTTTTGACCGGCCAGGACTTTGAAATTGAAACATGCATGGATAAGTTTTCAAGGTATCACCCATAAAACAATGATAATTCTCAGTGTTTGAGATTTTTGTAATAAAACACATGTATCAAAAAGGCAAGTTTGGTTACAATATGATCCTTTTTAAATCTTGTCTGCTTCTGGGAAGGAAGACAGAGAACAGTTGTTGTCAGAGAACCTGGGAGAAGCTGGTCTAATTCTTGTTTACATGGGTCCATTAACTTTGTAATACTGCATCTAGTTTCATATTAATGTATCATATGCTCATTTGTGTATGTATGTCACACAACAGTAAATATTTTAATGATTAGCTGCTTTGGATATAAGTTAGTAATACAGTGCCCAGCATGTAGAAAGTTCAATGACTTCACTACATAGCATACACAGAAAGTAAACTATCAAAATTTTAACTCTTAAATTCACATTTAATAATCTAGCTTATTTCCAGTAATAACATAGATGTGCATTTAGTGAAGAATCTGCCTGTGTATACTACTATTAGCATGTGGTGTCTCATATATATAAATATAAATTAGATATATATATAGAGAGAGAGATATAAATTGGAAGGTTTCTGTTATATTACAATCTAGGGGCTGGATTTGGCTCAGCAGTTTAAAGCACTGGCTGCTCTTGCAGAGGAACTAGGTTCGATTCCCAGTACTCACATGGTGGCTAAAAACCATCTGTTACTCCAGTACAAGCAGATCAAACACCCTCTTCTTACTTCCTCAGGCATTGCACCACCTGGGTGCACTTACACACACTCAGGCAATGCACTATACACATAAAATAAAAAAAAATAAATAAAATATTTTAAAAAATAGGCTACACTCTAACTTTGTACCGAAGAAATCTTCATACATATAAAATGTTTACTGGGTTTATACTTTAGGTCTCTAAAGCAACCATCAGCTAATTCAAATACAGCAACCATGTGTTTGATTCAAATGCAATGCTGATCAGGTTATTTGCACCTTGTCCTGATTCAATGACCTGTTACATGGAAGATCATAAACAAAATCATGATGTCTTCTACTATTCTGTTCTTCAAATAGGAGACACTGGGGAAACAAGGCTTGCGCTAGAGAATTTGGTGGATGGTTTACAGAATTAAAAATACAATGTGATACCTGGAAGACTTCCTGCATCATACAAATACAAAATTTGAGCGATAGGATGTAAAATTGAAGACGTTCAGTCATTCCTTGATACCATATCCTGGGTAAGTCTGTGTCCAACACTGTCAGAGAGATAATTAGGAATAATTAACAACAGCAATAAGACATTTTCAGCTCAGCGAATGATGTTTCAACTCCATAGAGATTTCAACAACTCTAAGCTCCAGGTGTCTGAGTTCATTCTGTTGGGATTCCCTGGCATCCACAGCTGGCAGCACTGGCTGTCTCTGCCCCTGGCCCTACTCTATGTCTTGGCTCTTGCTGCCAATGTTCTTATTGTGACTGTCATTTACCAAGAAACATCCTTGCACCAACCTATGTATCAATTCCTGGGCATCCTTGCTGTGGTGGACATAGGCCTGGCAACCACTATCATGCCCAAGATCTTAGCCATCTTCTGGTTCAATGCTAAGACCATCAGTTTTCCAGAGTGTTTTGTTCAGATGTATGCCATCCACGTTTTTGTTGCCATGGAGTCAGGAATCTTTGTCTGCATGGCTATAGATAGGTATGTAGCAATTTGCCAACCACTAAGATACCCATCAATAGTTACTGAATCTTTTGTAGTCAAAGTAACTGTGTTCATGGCCTTCAGAAACTGTATAGCTCCTATATCGGTTCCCATGTTGGCTGCTCAGAGAAATTACTGCTACCAAAATCAAATTGAACACTGTCTTTGCTCTAACCTTGGAGTCACTAGCCTATCTTGTGATGACAGAAAAATCAATAGTATCAACCAGCTGGTCCTGGCTTGGGCAGTCATGGGAACTGATCTAGGTTTGATTCTCTTTTCTTATGCTTTGATCCTTCAGTCTGTACTGAAGCTAAACTCAGCAGACGCTGCATCCAAGGCCTTAGGTACCTGCACTTCCCACCTCATCCTAATCATTTTCTTCTACACAGTCATTATCGTCATGTCCATCACCCATAGCACAAAACTGTCAGTCCCAGCCATTCCAGTTCTGCTCAATGTGCTACACAATGTTATTCCCCCTGCTCTTAACCCCATGGTGTACGCACTCAAGAACAAGGAGCTGAAGCAAGGCTTATACAAGGTGCTCAGGCTAGATGTTAAGGGAGACTAAGGAGGTAAGACATACCATTTTGTTCTCTCTAAATGTATGGCTCTCATACAATTTCCAATAACTGCAAATGGTGATATGTAAATAATGGAGGTACAACAGCTAATTTCAGTCAGCGTAAGTTAATCAGTGACAATAGCTGTAACTTCAAAATGAAAAAAAAGAATCAAAGGAATAATCGAAATCTTTGTGTTTTGGAGCAAAAGCCCTCAGCACACATAATGACAATATGTTTCCAAGAATCCAAGGGAAAGACTTGTAGAATATATAGTTCGTTATTCTACTAACATTCCAATGCTAGAACTTCCAGGAAATGTTGAATGGATGTATTTGGAGTAGACATTCACTGATACCTACTGTAGAGTGGATTGATTCTCCGAAAGTCCTATGCCCCACCCTCTCTGTCTATTGACCCTGGATGTGAGAAGAGGAGGGGCTAAAAGTATTTAAACTGGGGGTGCCAGGAGGCCGTCCTTTTCTCCCCTCCCCCATGGACTATTTGGATCTGTTCACCAGGAAGTCATAAGATCCCAGCCACGTAGATTTACTAATGGAACTTGCGGAGGGAAGGGTGGGCGCCTGTGTTCTGTAAGTAACACCTTACCCATTGCTCTGTTAGTAAGGCCCAAGTAAATTAGCTAGAATCTGTTTAACTGTGAGTGGAGAAATTTGTGTGTTTGTTGTGAGGCCTGGGGAGACTTTTTTGGGTTGCAAGGCAGGGAGAGAGAGGCAGGTTAAGTTGGTCTGCCTCTCGCAAAGAGAAATTTTAATAACACCTACCTTCAAATTGGAGAGTTCAGTCTTTTTCTATTTAATGTACAGAGTAGCTATTTTCTGAAATTTTGTTGTTCATTCCCATATGTGCCATGCCTCTACTACTGAATAAAGAGTTGAATGTTCATTTTAGTTAGAAGACATGCCAATCATCTATAATAACTGTCAATATTAGTTGTCATGCAAATTCCAATCAAATTGTGATAACACATCATACCTTCTAAAATGGATGTAATTTTGAAAGGAATGTAGCCTTACAGATACATGACTGTTAGATATAAATTGGGATGATACCTGTGAAAAAAGGTTAGTAATTATCAAGGTAAACACAGGATCATATACTTAGATGTTTGAAAACAGCTGTTAGAACAAATGTGTATGTGAATGTTCTTAGTAGTGCTTTCAGTCAAACAGCAGAAACTACATCTCTTTAAGTTAGTAAAAGGAGTAAATAAAGTTCATCTCTAAAAGGGATCATTACTCAATAAAAAGAGTAATTATGTGATAATAGGGATCAACTTCACAATGGCAATTACTTTACTTTAGGTGTGTACCCCATAAGATCATGTTGTCAATTCAATATTCACAAATTAATTTTTGAGGAAAACTCAACTGGGTTATGGAGTTAAAAAGAATGCTAGATTTTACAGAAATTAAATTCAAAAGTATATAGTAAAAAAATTATATAATTGAAACGATAAATCTCAAAAAGCAAGAATTATGGAGTACTAGGACATGAAACAGCAGAACTTATTTTAAAAATATTTTATTATTTTTATTTCGTGTGTATGGGTATATTGCCTGCATGTAAGTGTGCCCATGTTGTGTAATGCCTATGGAGGTCAGAAGAGGGCACTGGATTTTCCTGAAACTGAAATTATGAATGGTTGTTAGCCAGCATATGGGTTCCGGGAACCAAATCCGGGGTCTCTGCAAGAGCAGTTAGTACACTTAACTTCTGAGCTGTCTCTCTAGCATCAACAGCAGGACTTCTTTATCAACACATCCCACACCCAAGCTGCCAAAGCTCCGAGAGCATCATGGAAGAGGAGGCAGAAAAAGAATGTAAGAGCCAGAAGACAGAGAGGAGTGCCATGAAATGCTGTTTTCTGTATAAAACGTGGATATCCCATTCATGAACTTACATCAGTTGTGGATACCTACATAATATCTACAAAGGATCAAACCAGCCAAAGTCCCAGCGTAGCTGAGGGTGGGGCTCTTCAGGCTCTACCTCTTACTGGTGATAGCTGCCTGGTGATGAAGAATCATTCTCTTTGGAGGATGTGGATTGACTCACACTCATACTCATATGTGCAGAACTAACTATACTTAATGGATTATCAAAAGGAAAAATGAAAGACATGTAGCTGGGGATTGAAGGGGAATACTAGAGGAAGTGGATATAACTGTGCTTCAACATGTCATTGTACATATGTGTGAAATTCCCAAGAAAAAAAATTATAAGGAAAATAAATTAGTGAAAAAAGCCAGACACAAAACTAATATTTGTTGTATACAAATACTTACATGAGTATCCAAAACAGGTGACAGAACCAGAGCACCAATCATTTGTTGTTAAGTGATGAATATTAATGGTACTGAAGAGATGCTGACTAATGGTTACAGAGTTTCATTTTATGAATTCTTTTGAAATATTCAAAAATTAAATCTTGGTGAAGGTTGCCAAGCATTCCTGATATACTAAAACTATACATTTAAAATCAAGATGATCAATTTTATAGGTAATTTTTATCTCAATAAAAATGGGAAATGGGCTGAAATTGATTTCAACATGTTTGTTGCTATACTGTTTACTGTAATCTGAAGACAGAGTCAAGGAACAGGAAGGTACTTAAAGGAGAGTACACACGTGTGGTATGCATATACTTAATGAAAATAATAAAAATCCATTATGAACTTGCTGGGCAATTATGATAGGAAATATTAATTCATCTTTAAACATTCCATTTTACATAATTTTTTATGTGTACAAATCAGAGGAGCAAAGTAGGAGATAATTATAGACTATCTATGTAGGACATTTACGTCACAAATGCCCCGAAGGAGGACTGCCCATGTGCATCTTGGAAGCACTAATTGGACTTAGTAATTTATAAGAAGAGGATATGAGGTTAGAAGGAAGAAGCACCATGGGGGTCCCATGAGAGGGATGTGTAGATAGAATGCATTGTACACTTGTACAGTTTTCAAAGAATGTTTAATGCTTTATTTTTGAGAATTTCATACATGTATGCAGTGAAATATCTTACCTAGTCCCATTTCCTCCCAACTACCACATCCCCCCAACTTAATGTCCTATATTTTTTTTCTTTTGATAACCCACTAAGTTCAGTTAGTGCTAGCTGTATGTGTGTGGATGTGAGGCCATCCACTGAGCATGGGGAACTCACCAGTGGTCACATACTCAAAAGAGAATTATTTTCCCTCCCTCAGCAAATACTGACTGCAATTAGCATCTCTGTAAAGAGTGAAGACTGGAGATCATGTACCCCAACTACACTGGGATTTGGGCTGGCTTGATCTTGTGTAGGTACAGGTATCCACAGGTGCTGTGAAGTCATGAGTATGACTGCCATGTTCTGTGCAGAAGACAACATTCCACAGCACTTCTCTCCATTCTCTGGCTCTTACACTTTTTTTGCCTCTTCTCTGAGATGTTCCTCGAGTCTTGATGGTGGTGGGTTATTTAATATAGATATCCTGATCAGGGATGAGCACCCGGTCTCTAATTTTCAGTACTTTGACCAGTTTTGCATTTCTCCATTGACTGCTGTCTCTTGCAAAAAGAAGCATCTCTGACCAAATTGAGAGTATTCAGGTCTATATTTAGAGGGCAATTTGACAGTAGGATTACCTATCAAAATGAGAATAGCATGTTCTACCCTAGGGCCTGCCAGGATTAGAATACCAAGAATGGAATTCCCTCTCATGAAGAAGGCTTCAAGTTGAATGAGGAAGCAGTTAGTTACCCCACAAGAGTCACGTCGCTATTGCACCCACGGGCACATCTTGCCTGGAAGGTTAGTACTGTATGTAGCATGTAGGGCCCAGCACAGGATAAGGCCATTGAGGCCTTTTTTACCTCCTTAGTAGCCTACATAGGACCTTTGTGCACTGTGAAATCTAGCCAGTAGGGGTGGTTTCTTGGAGAGTTTGAGATTGATTTCTATACATCCTGCAACCAAAGTCTGTCTGTGTAATTTTCAGAAATAGAATCTTACCATGTAGTCGTGTGGGCAACCAAGAGCAATGACAGGAATCTGTCTTGTTTTGGAGACTTCTGGGTCTCCCTACCACTAACTTGAAGAGAAATAACCCACCTTGCACTGAAGTTTGGATTTAGTTACCCATGTTTCCTGTGAGCAGCACTGTTCACCAAGCTGTGTAATTCTGTTGGAACTCTCCTTCTCAATTGTATTTTGAAATTAGCTTACTACCTAGTAGATTTCCATAAGACTATTTCTCAAACCTCAAGCTTGGCTAGTCCACGCACACCTCAACCTCTCCCCAGTTCCCCACCCCAACCCCACTTAATTCTTTAACTGTCAAGCATTTCTTCCTGTTTTACTTCACATGCTTGCTACTATCTTTTTAAAGTTCCACAACTTGTCAAGCACAGAGAATAAGTGACTGTCAGGTGTCCAGTCCTGAGTGACACATCTACAATGCAAGCTCTGTACATAAGGCTCAGGAGACACTGCAGAAGAAAGGGAAGAAAAAAAAATGCAAGATTCAGAGAAACAAGATACCTGCTACTAGTTAATGCAGTCGAAAAATGATACTGAAGCTGCACAATGAAATCTCTACAGTATGGTAGTTTAATAAGATCTTCATAATGACAAGACCAGTTGACATCCCAAACTGTCTGGAGGAAATTTCATGGGGTCCCACCTCAAGATGAAGAATTACAGGCAGTCAATGGGTGTTGAGGGAGGGTGATTCAGTTTCTCCAGAACTAGCTCCTTGAGAGGTTATCTAATCCCAAATGGGCAGCCTTAACACAGTGAGCCTTAATACATGAGCACTATTAAATGGACACACTTTATCAATGCATGTCTTTATATGTAACAATCAGAAAAATGAGAATAAGAAATTTGGGGGAGCAGGGGGTCATGGCAGGAGTGGTGGGGGACTGGGAAATATGGACATAATGCAAAGACAATACTCATAAATGAAATTCTCAAAAATAATATTTTAAAAAGCAAAATTTCCAGGAACCTTAAAAATGTAATTAATTTTATCATATTAAAATGTGTTCAGCATCTTTAGTAATTATAGAAATGTAAATCAAAACTACTTTCAGATTTCATTTTATGCCCCCCAGTCAGACTAACTATGATCAGGAAAACAGTCTGTGTATTTCTAACATCAGCTTCTACTTAGATTCTAGTATCATAGATACTGTGATAACCTTTTTACATTTTTATTTGTTTATTTAATGTGTATGAATATGTCTGCATGTGCATAAGTGCACCCAGTCATGCAGTATCCACAGAGGACAGAAGAGGGCATCAGATTCCCTGGAACTGGAGTTACAGACAGTTGACAGTTGTTAGGCACCATGTGGGTGCTGGGAATCAAACCCAGGCCCTCTGCAAGAGCAGCCAGTGCTCTTAACCACTGAGCCATGTCTTGAGTCCCTATTGTCACAAGTTTTTAACACTACCTTTGCTATTTCCAAACTTGTACATCTGATCGTACTAACTAAATTAAAATTCATAATGTACTGAAACCTCTATGATGTCATAATACCTATCATCCACATCACTTGGAAAATAAATGATCTTTTGGAAACAGGGTCCTCCTATGATATCCTCGCTGGTTGGAACTTGATATGTAGACCAGGCTGGTCTTGTACTGTACTCAGAGACACACCTGCTTCTGCCTTCTGTTGAGATTAAAGGAATGGGTCATCATGCTTAGTGAAAATAAATTTTCTAAGCACTACAGGTTATCTAATGCTTTTCTTAAAGTCACTAACCTGGCTTGGGCAGTTAAAAACATTCAATTAACAATGTCATTTAGACAGACACAAGTAATCATTTATGAATAAAGGAAAATATTTTTGTGTGTGAGTTTTAACAGAAACAAAAATAGAGGTACAATCATGAAGAAGTTAAAATGAATAGTATCCAATACACATCTTTCAATAATAGCACCAAATATGAATGGCCTCAACTCCCTTGTCAGAAGACTTGGGCTAATGGAATGGTTTGAGAAAGAAAATCCATTTTCCGCTGTCTTCAAGAAACTCATTTTACCTTTAAGGATGGACACAACATTAGTGTGAAAGGATAGAAAAAGATATTTCAAGTAAATGGCTCTAAGAAGCAAACAGGGGTTACAGTTCTAATATCTGACAAAATAAACTTCAAATTAAAATGAAGCAGAAGAGATAAAGAGGGTCACTTCATCCTAATCAAAGGAACACTTGATCAAGAAGTTATTATAATCATGAACATTTATAAGCCAAACTCTGACACACTCAATTTCATAAAAACAGTACTCCAGTACTATAAAACACAGATTAATCCCGACTTAGTAATAGTAGATGACTTCAGTACCACACTATCTTCAATAGACAGATCACACAACAAAGAATAACCAGAGACGTCTGAATTAAATGACATCTTACATGAAATGGATGTAACAAACATCTAAAGAACATTCCACCCAAACCCCAAACAATATACGTTCTACTCAGCAGCCTATGCAAGTTTTTCTAAAATTGACCACATTCTGGGACACAAAACAAACCTTAACCAATACAAAAAATTGAAATAATTCCATGCATTCTATCAGACCACAGTGCAATAAAGATTATGATTAACAACAAAAGATGCTCTAGCAAGTACTTGAACTCATGGAGTTAGAAAAACACACTCCTGAATGATGAATGAGTCAAGAAGAAATTTTAAAAGTAATAAAAGTATTCCTGGAACTAAATGAAAATGAGAATATAGCACAATAAAAATTTTGAGAATGTTTTTGTGTAAATGCTTCAAATTTGTGTCCTCATAGCAGAAAGAACAACTATGAAATAATATTGATTGTGCCTTTCCATGTAGCTGAGCACATACACGTGTACTGGAACATACATATGAAATTACCCAGTTATTTATATAGCCTTGCAGACATGGTTTAAGAATGGAAGTGTCCCATTCTTTGCTTCCTCTTAGATAGGTTTTGATTCTCACACAAGCACTTGTAACTTTAAGACTATGAGGTCTTATCTTGGGTTTTTCTTTAAAAGCTAAATCAGTTCAAAGATTCAGATACCAGGGGACTGGGGTGTTGAGGGACATGTAAGCATATATATATATATATATATATATATATATATATATATATATAGCAACATGCCTAAGGTTTTTTACAAAGACCCTGTTCTTGGACCAGATTGCATTCAGCTCTCTGTTTTGATATTCAGAAACCAGGTATAACACAGGTTAAGAAGAAAGGGGAAATAGTGTCAGAATGTTTTTGTTTTACTAGAAACATGTAGAGATTCTTTGTTAAACTGGTGTTTTGAGAACAAACTAACAAATTATAATGTTCTCAGAAGTACAGATTCTTTTCAGCCATCTAGCTAAATGATATAATTTTCTTGAGAAATACTGACTAAATTTTAAGGTATCAATGTACCTTTCATGGTGAATATGAATATCTGTTTTTCCTGATCAAACAAGGTCATTGAAAATGACCAGTCATATTATATTAAGATAGGACACATAGATGTAGTTGGAGATGAATTCTCGATCCTTTCAGAATAGTGTCGCTTCTCACCTGCCTCCCTAGCTCTTTAGAAAGGGAATATAACTAACACACCTCAGATCCAGAGAGAATCCTCTATCACTCCTTACAAACTCTTTAGATATTTAAGCAGGTGAATCCACTTTCATTTTGAGAGAACATGATTTTCCATGTTTGAGGACTGGCAAAGACATAAACTGTTTTTCAGATTATGGTAAGGGTGGACAAGAGATGTCTTCAAAATTGTCTTTTATAAATGTTATGTTGATGATTAAACTTATATAGCAAAGAACCTTGTCATTAATAGAATAATCTCTCTTTCCCTCTTTCAGAAAAACAAAGTAATATAGTTTTGAAAGTATTAGATATTTGTGTTAGAAACATTATGTTAAAAACAAATAAGTTAAGAACTTATTTATACTTAGCACTCCATTATGTATCATAGTGTACCTTTACATGAGAGATTTGAAAATACAGTGAACGGATTAAAACTACTTATATAGCGTTAAGCCAGTACTATTATTAATTTGTAATTATAAAGAAACATGATTGAAATAAATGGGACATTTATGTTGCTTTTTAAGAAATAAGCTCTTCAGACTGCAGAAAATTCCATTTCTAATATGTTGAATGGATACTGAAGAGCAGCTGTTTATATTGTGAGGAGGAATAAATAGCGATCCATTTTCTTGTAAGAATTTCATAGACAAGAAGCAAATCTCGAATGCTATTCTATTTTTAAATGATTAAATAAAAAATGATAAAAAGATAAGGTTGAGCTACAATAATAGCTGTTAAGATCCTTGTTCATTATCATTGCAGAGACAGGAAAGAGAAAGTGATTGGCAACTGACATGGAAAAATGTGATTTTATTTCTTGGCTGCACAAGTGTATTAAATCTGTGATAATAAATGTGCTTTTATATGAATAATTTCTATATGACTGTCATATAATATTAAGTATTAAGATAAATTTCAAATTGTAGCCTATTTTCTCAAAAATAAATTATAACTTGCATTTCTTTATATAAATATGTGTCTGTATGTAGACATATGAGTTCTTAGCTTCCTTAATGAAATGTCTGTAATGAATTTTTTACTATTTTTATACAGTGAAATTCGATATTATTTAGATCCGCTCCCTTATCCCCAATAAACAGAGTGCTTATTGCCCTCCATGCAATTTAATGTAATTTGTGTCTCCAAATATCCTTCAGGGTAAGTCCATCCATTGGAACTTGGTTAACCTACCAAGAGTCCCATGCTTTAAAGAGATGGTCTCTGCCCCTGCCAGAAGCCATCTGTCTCTCCAGTTTCCTTAGAGGGACTTGGAGCTTCTTACTTATTTCTTCATGTCCATGGTTTGAACTTGCATGGGACTTGTCCATGCTGTCATTGCTATGAGTTCATATATGTAACTGACCAGCTGTCCTGAAAACTCTGTTTCCATGTACTCATCTATGCCCTGTGGCTCTTACAGTCTTTCTGCCCCTTTTCCACAATGACCCCTAAACCTTGGAAGGAGAAGTTTGACATACAAGTCCTGTTTAGAAATAAATGAGCACTCTGTAGCCTCTTGTACTCTGAGTGTTTGGCCAGTTGTGGGTTTCTGTGTTAATCACCATCTGTTGCAATAAGGAAAGTTCACAGGTGAGAGCTAAGATATACATTAATCTTTGGGTATAACAATAAGTCATTAGGAATTATTTTAATATGATAAATATTGAGCAGAAAATTAGTAGTAGATTCTTCTCTAGATCCTGTAACCATCTATCCTCAGGTTCCAAGGCTTGATATCAGTGTCAGGTTTGGTCTCCATTCTAGAAATCAGACCTTAAATTAACTTAAAGAGTGGTTGTTTATGCCCATAATATTTGTGCCACTATTACACCAGTGGGCATTTCTTGCCAGGCCATTGTTATTGTGACTTACAGGTTTCACAACTGAGTAACAATGAAGATTATTTTTCTTTCTGGTAGCTTGCATAGCACCTTCCTGCACTGTGAATACTAGTCAATACAGACAAGGGCCCAAAATCAGCACCAGCTAGATTTTTCCTTGTTTGTTCAACATATCATGTATGTAGTATCTTCAGCAATAGTGTCTTACTGTCCAATTCTGATAGATAACCAAGATCAGGAACAATGGCCAGTATTGTTTAAGGGTCTATATTCTCTGTGTCTAACCAGTTGTGGGATTCTGGAATAGCCTCCCTATGTTACTTAAAGAAGCTCTTTTGATGAGTGGCATACTGTATATTTTTCTGTAAATGTAAGGAATCCATAGTTAGCATATGGTAAACATTATATTTTTGAAATCCAGCAGTTTGTATGAGATCTTTTAAAATTTTTTCACTACATTTATCTTCTCATTTTGTGTGTGTGTGTGTGTGTGTGTACGTCTATAAGCACACACATGTTATGGTGTGTGTGTGTGGAATTAGAGGATGACTTGTTGGAGTTGGTTCTCTCCTTCTACCACTGGAATCCTGAGGACTATTTTCAAGTTGTCCAGCTTGGTGGCCAGTACCTTTACCTCCTGAGTCATATCACTGACTCTTGTATGAGCTCTTAAGTAGCTGATGGTATTGATAAAACCAAAAGCTTATTTACTTCTTGGTGTCTCATTTTCTACTACACTTTGGGGTTCTTTTGATCTCTCAATTTTATAATAAAAGTTTTATATTGACATATTCATTTTATGGCCATTTATAGGATATACATTTTAATTTTTGTCTCTGATGGTGGGGACCTCCATTTTTTCAGTGAAACAATGTATAGACAACAATTTAATAATCTTTACAAATCTATTATAATATTCTATTCTTTTATTTATTTCTCTTTTTTTTGATACAGGGTCTCTCTGTCACCCCAACTGACCTGGAACTCACTACATAGACTAGGCTGGGCCTTGATCTCACAGAGTGTTTGGGATTAAAGGTATGCAAATCATACCTGCCCTATCAATTTATTTTTTAATGTTTTTATTCCTCCTTTGAGAATTTTATACAATGTACTTTGATCAATTGATCATTCATTCCAAAATACGTTTACATCAGTAGGAATAAAGAATCTTCATGCCCTCTACCAATATAAATACTAATTAAATATGTATCAGCATTAAAAGTTTTGTTATTTTGTAGGTAATTCAAGATAACAGCAGATTTTTATAATCCCATGATATTCACATGACAAAGGAGATGGATTCCTATAACAAATATATTCTTATCTTAAACCTAAGACCATCTAATAACAACCTGTAAGGGTAGAATGTCTCTCTTCCTAGAGAAAGCAGATGAATTTTCTAAAGGAGCATAAACACTATCAGTAAATTTGGTGGAGTCTAGCAGCTGAGGGCACAACAGAGAACAAAATATTTTAGGAACACGACTACAGTTGTCACTGTGAGGTGAGTAGGAAATAAGAAACATGAAAGAACGGTGATCTGGAAACACCAGCCACTGCTCAGGTGGAAGATCATCTGTCATTTCCTTTGTGAAAGTGGTCATGATTGTCTCTCAAGTCTGGTGTACTTGACATATCTCACCCAGAATGACTCTAAGATTTGATTAAGACAAGGAACAGGTCTTGACAAGTACTCTTATAAACATACTAGCCCTACATCACTTTGCTTCTTATAGAAAAAGTTGCCTTTAGCAACATTATATAGCAGTACAAAGTGGGGAAGAGGCAGAAAAAGTGAACAACAAAAAACAACCTTGATATATCTGATTTTCCTACCATCCTAAACAATGTTAGGTAGCCTCTTTTGATGGCTGGAGGCTTAGTATATGGAAGAATTTTTAACTGATGCTATGAGTGTATACATATAATGTCTGACAAGTCCAAGAAGTTGCCTTGCATCAAAAACATTCTTTAAACACATTTACTTTCAGAGGCAATCATCACATAAGCAAAACTCAATCTAAAAATCACAATGTGGTCATATGTTACTTTGATCTTTATTTCTTGTATGACCTCTGCTAAGATGATGGTGAACAGGGTTCTTCTGATTTCCGTAATATTCCATTTGACTGTTAAGAGATAGATATCACACATATGATACCTATTATGGAATTTCAGGGATGGCTCTGATGAATCAGTAAGTAAAATGTACAACCTCAGAGAGATCGTAATTCACCAAATGTCAAATTAAAACAAATGTCAGGATGAGAATAATGAAGGTATTGAGTCCCCTGAATATCAGGATCTTGGCTATGTCCCTTTCCAAAGTCACAGTGCTAATCAAGAGTAATAACATTAACTTTTTCTTCTTAGCAAGTGATGTTCCAGAATACAAGAGATATCAACAGCTCTAATTTCCAGGTGTCTGAGTTCATTCTAATGGGATTTCCTGGCATCTATGGCTGGCAGCACTGGCTCTCCATGCCCCTGGCCCTGCTCTACCTCTTGGCTGTGGTAGCCAACATATTTATCATTATCATCATTCACCAGGAAGCTTCACTACACCAGCCTATGTTCCATTTCCTGGGTATCTTGGCAGTAGTAGACTTGGGATTGGCAACCACCATCACACCTAAGATTTTAGCTATCTTATGGTTCAATGCCAAGTCAATCAGTCTCCCAGAGTGCTTTGCTCAGATGTATGCCATCCATTGTTTTGTTGCTATGGAATCAGGTATCTTTGTCTGCATGGCTATAGATAGGTATGTAGCAATTTGCCAACCACTGAGATATACTACCATTGTTACTGAATCTTTTGTATTCAAAGCAACTGTGTCCATGGCATTCAGAAATTGTGTGGCTCCCATATCAGTTCCTGTGTTGGCTTCACAGAGAAATTACTGCTACCGAAATCAAATTGAACACTGTCTTTGCTCTAACCTTGGAGTCACTAGCCTATCTTGTGATGACAGAAAAATCAATAGTATCAACCAGCTGGTCCTGGCTTGGGCAATCATGGGAACTGATCTAGGTTTGATTCTTTTTTCTTATGCTTTGATCCTTCAGTCTGTGCTGAAGCTGAACTCAGCAGAAGCTGCATCCAAGGCCTTAAGTACCTGCACTTCCCACCTCATCCTAATCCTTTTCTTCTACACAGTCATCATCGTCCTTTCCATCACTCATAGTGCAGGAGTGAAAATCCCCCTCATCCCTGTTCTGCTCAATGTGCTGCAAAATGTTATCCCCCCTGCCCTTAACCCCATGGTGTACGCACTCAAGAACAAGGAGCTCAGACAAGGCTTATACACGATGCTCAGCCTGAATTTCAAAGGTAACTAAACATGAGAACATACTCCTTTATTACTTTCTACATATTTACACATTCTATTCTCCAATGAGTATAAATGGAAGGAAAGTAATCATATGGGCCCAATAGGAGGTTTGATTCAAATTACAAATCAATGGTAACAACTACTTCAGAACAGAAAAATGAAAATGTTATTTAAAATCTGGGAGTGTCAGAAAATCGTCTCTCCAAAAGTAATATAATCACGCTCTTCATTTCCACGAATCCAAGAGAAAGACACACAGACTATATAAATCATGAGTTTGGGTTCATGGCTATGACATCCAAACAGTGTTGTTTATATTGACTGGCCCAGATTTTTGCCTATTAATACTTTTGAATTTGAGAGCTAATATGTTGTATTTAATTCAGTTAGAGAAAGTAGGACTAACTTCTATCATTTTGTTGCCCTATTTTTTTTAGTTAATATGTTTTTAATGAACAAAGGACTAGAATATAACATTTCTCTAAGAAGATATATAAACCACCAAGAAGTAAATTGACAAAATGAGTTCCATATCATTAGTTACTAGACATTTGGCATAATTCTATAAAAGCCATAATAACTTACCTAATATAGCTTCTAAAATGGTTATTCGTTACGCACAAAAAAATCATCCACGGTTTGTCTTTTCACAAGTACAAGACTCCTTATACACTGCTGTTGTGATGAAAGAAGTTTCAGAAACTGTGAAGACAGGGTTTACTAAGTTAAACAACATAATTACCATGAAATATAACACTTAAGTAGTGAATATTGCATATATACCCTATATGACAAAAAACAATGATTTGAAAAGACTTGTATGTGAATATTTATTTAACATTGCTTATAAAAATAAATGATGTGTGTAACTTTTAAATGCTGGATGGATGCGTGAAATGACGTTTATTCATAAAAGGGTTGTGCTCCATTAGAGAAGTCATTGTGTTGGGCTTGTAAGATGGCTCAGCAGGTAAAGAAACTTACTGTTAAGCCTGAGGATCGAAGTTTGATACCTTAGACCCACATGGTGGTAGGAGAGAACTGATTCCTGTAAGTTGTCCTCTGACCTTTACCTGTGTCCTTACAATATAAATACATGTGATCTCTTTGAAAAGGAAAATAACTGTGATAATTGTGTCAGTTTAGTGGACATAATCATCATTTTACTATGTGAGGATGATGTGCTCCATAACATCATGATGTAAGCTTCAATGTAAAGAACAGAATTTTTTAAAAAAATTCAACTTACTTGCGGAATCAAACAAATGTTAGTTTTAACTGACAATCATAGTCTTTCCACCCAAAAACTCCCAATAAAGAAAAAAAGCATAAATTGGAGAAAATAAAACACAACCGCAATACAGCGACTTTTGAAAAAATCAAACTCAATGAAGAAAGACAGGAACAAGAGGGCTTCTCTTTAAAAAATACAAGTCCACAAAATCAGAAAACACCTTATTTTTTTTGTCAGGAAATGGATGGTGAAGTCAATAAGGAGAGATGAATAGCTTTAGAGTTTCCTGTAAGGCATTCCTCTGAAATATTCAGGAATTACACTGTGATGATTTTTGCATAGCATCCTGAATGAACTTGGAAAGCAGTTCCATGCTTTCAGCTTATGGAAAATGATGAATTTTGTGCTGACGAGATGGCTCAGCAGTCAAGGGCACTGGATGCTCCTACAGATTGACGTATATTCAGTCCCGACCATCAACATGGCACCTAATACCAGTTCCAGGGCATCCACTGCCCTCATCTCATATCCTCCAGATGCACTGCATGCATATGCAAAAAACCACTCACATACAAAAAATAAAAATAATAAATGAATCAACCTGTTCATTTTTTTAAGAAAGAAAGGAAACAGTGACATTTAGGGAATGTGATTTTTTTTTTATTGCAATACAAATGGAAAAGAATGATAAAATCGTTTTCTATATACACATTTTCTGTATGGCTTTCTATAAGATATAAAGATTTTAATGGAATGGAAAATAATTCACAAGGCTGTGTAAATAACATGCTTTTATTTATAAATATTGATTTGCGTTAACCTTGTTATAAATCTCCTTAATACATAATCATTAGTAATGAAATTTAAGGGTTTTTAAAGTTTTATTCAGCTTTTATGAATTTCATACCACAGTTCCAAATCAAATTAGATCCGCATGCATATGCCTCCTGAACCCCCACCAGACGTCATTCATTCTGTCATACATGCCAAGTCCTATCCAGTGAAGCATTTCTACCCAGATGTCCTTTAGTGCAAATTCATTCACTGAAGTCTGATCAGCCCATCTAATGATCATAATGTTTTTTAAAGAAAACTTGTTTTTATTCTTGAAATGGTATCTTCACAATTACCTGAAATTGAAAATTAATATTAACCATTCTTCTTTTTGACTGAAATTATTTTATTGAGTTTTTGTGCATATCATATAATACATTTTCATATTGAATTTTTTTTTATATTTTTGAGTTTTATACATTTCATACTTTAGTTCATGATCAAATTTAGATCCCTTCCTCCAGCCGCCTGTCCCCCAACCACCATCAGACCTCATGCATTCCATCATACATGATAAGTCCTATCCAGTCAAGCACTAGTGACCAGATGTCCTTTAGTACAAATTTATGCAGTGGAGTCTGGTCAGTCTAGCTAGAGATCGTAAGTAAGGCACAGCTCTCCAAGAAGTAATCAGTCTCCAATAGTTCTCAGTCTAGGTCTTGGCCTGCTACCAATTTCTATTGCTCCACTCTGGACCCTTGTCTAATTTGCGTTGGTGTGGTCCTGTGGTCAGTGACATCCTTGCCACAATTTGACATGTGCAAGCTTCCAGTAACCTGAAAGATTCTGCTTCTCTAAGTTCATGAACCAGTGGTGGATTTTACAATCTTTCGACCCCTTCTTCCAACATGATCCCTGAGCCATACGTGGGTGAGTTTCAATATAGGAGTTCTATCCAGGGGTACATACTCTGCAGATTCTTATTCTATAAAGCTTGTCCAGTTGTGGCCTTCTATGCACATAGCACTATGTTGTTTAAGGAAGCTTCACTGGTGAGAGTTGAGGGATGCTTTAGTTTTCTCTCTGCTCCTCATTCTGCTGTGTTCATGCACCTTAGGTGTAGAGGTCCAACTCTAGATATGTCACCTCTTGGCATCTCTCAGTGGTAAATTCTCTGTGGCTGACCAGTTGTGGAATTCTTCAGCCTCCATCTGTTTCAAAAAGAAGCTTCTTTGATGAGTGGTGTACTATATGTTTGTCTGTAAGTATAAGAATCCGTATTTAGTAAATGGTAGGAGACTTAATTTCTCTAGAGATATGACAGAGACAGGACTCTCTCTAGGATCTGTGCCCTGTCTCACCCCATGTATTTGACTGAGTCTACAGCGCCACCTGTGAGTTCATTCCCACGGAGAGAATTTGAAGTACCACTAGATAGTTGTTGATGACTCCCAGATGGCAATGCTGCTACTATACCGATAGAGGTCGTGTGCTGGGCTGGTAATTATAGTTATTAGAATTTAAGTTTGGGTTGGACCATTGATTGATTTTCCACCTTAGCAGTTTGCCTGTTATCATCTGGCATTATGGAAGCTAAAATTCAGGGAGAAAGCTTCCAGGTCAGGTCTTGCTCCATTGCTCTGAGTCCTGTATTCAAGTGTGTCCTGTCTTCAGCAATAAGGTATTATCTTTTAGTTCTGGGAGATAACCAAGAACTCTGGTAATTGCCTGTATCATTTTGGGAGTCTCTTCGACCACTCTCACCAACCACATGAATGGAGGTATCTTTTCTGGTGCTGTGTACCTTGCCAAACAGCCCCTGAGTATATAGATGTATTAATTTTTACACACTGTGAATTTCTCATGGGGGTTTGGTGACATCCCATTTTTCTCTGGGTTTCATGGCCCTCCAAGATTCATTGATATCTTCTCCTTTACCTCCCATCTGACCATCCTCCTCCCTCCCAGTCCCAGCACATGCATTATCCCCATCCCCCCACTAACACCGGCCTCCCTCCACGCCCCCCACTGATCCCCCCGCCCCCCGACACCATGACTCCCTGCTTGCCCCTCCCTCCTCTTCTTCCTGCCAAATCTCCCCACTTTCTCCACTTACCCCTTCTCAGATTCTTTCTTTTTCTTTACCTCCATGTATTCTTTCTCTTTTCCTGGATCCCGGTGTTATCTCCCACATATAGGGGATTGGTGCTACAGGCCACAAATGAGGGAGAACAGACACCACTTGCTTTTCTGTTATTTCACTTAGTGCAACACTAGTTCCATCCACTTACCTGAACATTTAATTATTTCATCTTTTCTTAGTGCTGTGTAGGCACTCCATTGTGTAAATGTACCACATTTTCATTATCCATTCATCATTTGAGGGACATTTAGATTGTTTCCATCTCTTAACTATTTATTGTAAAGAGAGAAGCAATAAACATATATACACAGGTGTCTTACCAATAGGCTGAGTCCTTTGGGTATATGCCAAGGAGTGGTATAACTGAGTCATATGGTAGACTGAATTTTAGTTTTCTGAGTCCCCACACCACTTTCCATAGTGGTCGCATATGATACATCTGAATCAAACTTTGACATCCTCCCTCCTCTCCACATCCCATAGTCCCACCACCAGATTTCAGGTATTCGGTTATATATGTTGAGTCCTACCTGGTCAAACTTTTGTATCTAGATATCCTCCAGTGCAAGTTCATCCACTGCAGTCTAGTCGGCTCTGGAGTCACTCCCTTAAAGATCTACTCTCCATCACCACACAGCAATCTTTTGCCAATAGTTCCTTGACTAAGGTTAGGGCCTGCTACCCACTTTCCCCATTCTACGCCATGTTTTCATGTGATTGAATCAGCATGGGTCTTGTACATGCTGTCAACATTGATACGAGTTTATGAGCAAGTTCACAGAGGCCTGAAAGCCTCATTTCTTTATGTTCATGCACCAACTCTGGCTCTTTGAGTCTTTCTGCTTCATCCTCCCTAATGGTCCCTGAGCCATGGGTAGGTGATGTTCAATATAGTTCTATTCAGAACATGTATTTTATAGTCTCTTATTCTCTAAAACTTAGCCAGGTGGGGCTTTCTGTGTGCATCACACTCTGTTTTATGGGGAATCATTGCTGTTGAGAGTTGATGGATGTATTCTCTCCACCTCCTGTTAGGCTATGTTCCATGAGCCTTAGGTATAAAGGTTCCACCATAGATATGTCACTAATAGATGGACATCTTTAAGACATTTATTCTTTGTGTGAGACCAGTTATGGAACTCTGTAATAGTTGAAAAAATATGCTTCTTTGATGAGTGGTGTACAGTGTACTTGTCTGTAAATATAAGGATCTATATTTAGCATACAGTGAAGAAATTTCATTTGTACAGACATGAGAGAGATAGGATTTTCTCTAGGGTTTATGACCGCTCCAGCCATATGCATTTGGCTATATTTACAGTAACACCATGTTTTCCTTACCAGTGAGAGGGCTTTAAGTTCAGTTAGATAGCTATTGATTATCCCACAGATTAAAGTGCCACTGTTGCACCAATAGAAATAGTTTAGTAGTTGTGGTTATTAGGATTTAGAGCTGGGTTAGTCTATTTATTGATTTTTCTCCTTTAGCAGCTTGCATAGTATACTCTAGAACTATGAGAGTTAGTCTTCAGTGAGAAGGCTTTTGGGTCAGTTCAGGCTCCCTTACTCCAAGTCCTAAGGTACAAACTGTTTGTCTTCAGCAATAGGATTTTATGTTCACTTATTACTTATTACTCATTAAGTAATTACTTCCCTTATTCTGCGATGTAATCAAAGGTGCTGGCAATAGCTGATGTTTTATTTTGGACGTCCCTTGGACTACCCTGACTAACCACTCAAAAGGAGATCTCTCCTGTGCTTCTTGTAACGTAGGCTTAAGTTATACATGTGTACTCATAGTAAGTACTTTTATGTGCACTCTTAAGGGGAGGTTGGATTTAATACGTTTCACTGTGGTTTTTTTATACCATCTAAGCTTTACTTGTCTCTCCTCTCTCTCCCTGTCTATCCTCCCTCCTCTCTCCCCAGTTGAAATTTAACTTTTAAGAGTGTTGTTCAAATATTTTTACAGAAATATACATAGGGATTATATAATAATAAGTATATTTAACTTGTTTATATATTATTAAAGTCAACAATCTGTCTCCAAACTCATTTTTATTTTATTATTCTATTTTTTATTGAATTGTGTATTTTATACAGAAGATCTCAATGAATTTTACTCATATTTGTATCCCACTTCCCCTCAGACAGCCCCCCTTAACCTCCAACTTGAATCTATACATTTTTCATCTGTGTTAAGGTCTATTGTGTCAAGTTAGTGTCCCCAGACGGTCCTCAGTAGATAAACTTGCACTAAGGTTTAGTCAGACTGTCCCGAGAGTCCCTCGTATTAAGAAGATTAGCTCATTCTCACCCAACAATAATCAGTTGCCAATATTTCTTCAACAAAAATTATGGACTACTACCCATTTCCCCAATTTCACCCTGAGTTTTTGTCTGCTTGAGTTTCTATGGGTCTTGAGCATGCTGAAATCATTGCTGTAGGTTCATACGAACAGGGTCCCAGGAGCTTGCAGGGTTCTATTTCTATATGATCAAGCACCTCTTCACTGGCTCTTACAATCTTTCTGCCTCCTCTTACACAATGGTCCCTGAGACCCAGGTAAGTGAAAACTAATATGAGTCCTGTCCAGGGACCCACACTCTACAGATTCCTAATCTCCATGTTTAGCCATTTGGGACCTTTTGTCTTACTGCCTTCTGTTACATGAGGGAGCTTCATAAATGAGAGTTGAGAGATACATTAGTGTCCTCTTTACACCTTGTTTCACGTTGCATGAGCATTGGGTATAGAGGTTGCATTATAGATGCGCCACTTAGGCATGGGAAATTCACAGACAACGTCTGTGTGTGACCAGTTGTGGTACTCTGTAGTAGTTCCTGTCTGGTGCAAAAGAAGCTTCTTTGATGAGTGACTGGGATACTTGACTGTAAATATAAGAATACATATTTTGCACTTAGCAAGAAATTATATTAGCCTAGGGCTGTGACAGCCTTGTGGATTTCTCTAAGATCTATGACCATGTGTATTTGACTAAACTTGTAGTACCACACACGAGTTTCCTCCCATTGAGTGGGCTGTAAGGATAATTAGGTAGTCTTGATCACCCCCAAGATAAAAGTGCCACCACTGCACCACTGTGGTGTGCTGTGCTAGCCACTGATGTGGTTATTTGGTCATGAAGCTATTGTTGGGTCACGGATTAATTTTCTCTCTTAGCTGCTTGCATAGTGCTCTGCAGAGTTATGAGAGCTAGCCTTCAGGAGAATTAGCCTCCAGGTGGGTTCCAGCTCCACTGATCCAAATTCAGTCTCTGAAATATGTCCCATTTTCAGCAAGAGTCTTACCTTCAACTTCTGGGAAGCAATCAAAGGCTGTGACAAAAACCTGTGTAATTTGGGGAGTCTCTTGGACCACACTGACCAAAAACTCAAAGGAAGGCTGCTCTTGTCTGGCACTGTAGCCTTCAGCTATGCACATTGTCTCATGCAGAGATAATATATGTGGAATTTGTCATTAGGTTGTTAGACTAATATAATTCTGTGTTTTATACTAGTTAAGCATTATTTCTCTCTTCTCTCTGTCTCTCCCTCTCTGTCTGTCTCTCTCTCCCCTCCCCGTGCCTTGCCCATTTAAAGCGTTCCTATTTTCCCCTGATAATACCAGTCTCCTATGATCCCACCTCTCTTGAGCTCCTTCTTTCCCTTTATCCTCATAGTTCCTTGTATAACTCTTCTTCCCTCCCATTTAAATATTTGTTTTTCTGAGTCTGTGTTAATTCACTTAGCACAACAGTTTCTAGTTCCATTCATTTACCTGATGCCATACTTTCCTTTCTTTACCACTGAGTAGAGCTCCATTGTGCAAATGTATCATATTTCAGTATCCATTACCAGTTGAGGGACACTTATTTTGCTTCCATCTCTTAACTGTTGTGAAAAGAGCAGCAACAAACGGATGTACAGGAATCTCTGCAACATGACGAGTCCTTTGGTTATGTATCAAGGAGTGATATAACCAGGTCAAATGGTAGATTTGGGTTTTTCAAGGGTACTTCACACTGCCTTCCACAGGGGTTGCACAAGTTTACAATCCCACCAGCAATGAATGAGCATTCCTCTTTGCCCATCACCTCTCCAGCATTTGGTATCCTTTGCACTTTTGATCTGAGCCAGTATGACTGGAGATGAAAACTTAAAATGGTTTTAGTTTGCATTTCCCTAATTAGTAACTATGTTGAACACACTTTAAGATGAACTCTCTGTTCAGATCCTTAGCCCATCTTTTAATTGAGTCACTTCTTTTCTTGATTCTTTCTGTTTGAGTTATTTATATAGTCTGAATATTAAACATCTGTCAATGTTTCGATAGTGAAGATTTTCTCTCACTCTTTAGGTGTTCACTTTCTTGGCTGATTTTTTTCATAAGCGTTATAGTTTAATGACATTCCACTAGTTGATTATTGCTTGTAATTCCTGAGCAACTAACATATGGTCTGTAAAGTCCTTTCCTACACCTGTGTCTTATAGGTTACTGCCAATGTTTTCTTCTAACAGTTACAGAGTTTCAGGTTTCACATTGAGGTCTTTGATTCATTTGGAGTTCGCTTTTGTACAAGGTGAAAGATAAAAGTCAAGTTTCATTCTTCTACAAGTGGATCGAGTTTTGGTAGCACAGTTTGCTGAATATGCTATCTTTCCTCCAGTGAGTATTTTTGGACCCTTTATCAAATATTGGGTGGATGAAACTGTATGTACCCATGTTTGAGTCTTCAGTTATGCTCCACTGTTCTACAGGTCTATTTTTTGTGCAAGTACCATGCTCTTTTTATCACTATAGCTATGTAATATAGTTTGAAACCTGGTTTAGTAATTAATACCTTCTGCATTGCTCTTTGTGCTCAGGGTTGCTTGGGCTATCCAGGGTCTTATGTGCTTCCTTATGAATTTGAGGATGTATTTCATAATCATGTGAATGATATCATGGGGACCTTGATTGGGAATGCATTGGATCTATATACTGCTTTTGGTAGGATGGTCATTTTCACAATATTATTTCTTCCAACCAATGAGTATGGGAGATCCTTCCAGTTTCTGGTGTCCTCATCAATCTTTTTTTTTAAAGGTCTAACATTTTCATTGTAGAGATCTTTAATGTCTTTGGTCAGGTTTACTCCAATATTTTTTTGAGTCTATTGTGAATAGGAGTGTCTCCTTGTACTCTTTCTCTAATTGTTTGTTATTGATGTATAGAAAGGCTCCTGATTTTTGTAGATTAAGTTATATCCTGCAGCTTTACTGAAAGTGTTCATCATTTCTAGGAGTTTTCTGGTGGAATTTTTGGCATCTCTTAGGTATAATATCATGTCTTTTGCTAAAAGGAATAATTTGACTTCTTCTTTTCCAATGAATATTCCTTTAACTTCCTTCTCTTGTCTTATTGCTCTAGCAAGAATTTCAAGTAGTATATTAAAAAGGAGTTGGGATAGGGGACAGTATTTTCTTGTTCTGATATTAATATGAATGCTTCCAGGTTTTCTCCATTCAGAATGGTGTTGGCTATGGGGTTTTGTATTTAGCTTTGATTATGTTGAGGTGTATTCCCTCCCTTCCAATTCCCTCTAGGACTTTTAACATAAATGCATGTTGAATTTTGTCAAAGGCCTTTTCTGCATCTGTTGAAACGACAGTGTGATTTTTGTTTTTTTGGTCCCTTTATGTGCTTTATGACATTTATTGACTTACAAATATTGAACCATCCCTACACTCTCTGGAATAAAGCTTAGTTGATCATGGTGGATGATCTTTTAGATGTGTACTTGTATGTGGTTTGCAAGTATCTTGCTTAGGATTTTTGTTCATTAAGGATATGGGTCTATCATTTTCTTCTTTGGATGTATCTTTACCTGGTTTTTATATTAGAGTGATGCTGGTTTCATAGAAGGAATTTGGCAGTTCTCCCTCTGTGTCTATCTTTTTGAATATTTTAAGTGGTATTGGATATAGAGCTTCCTTGAAGGTCTGGTGGAATTCTGCTGTTAATCTATATGACCTGGGTTATTTTTAGTCAGGATTTTTTGTGCTACTGTTACAATTTTCTTATATGTTATGGGTCTGTTTAAGCTGTTGATCTCTTCTTGGTTAAGCTTTGGTGATTCCCATGGTTTTAGATATATGTCCATTTCTTAAAGATATCCAAATTTAATATGATATAGGTTTTTAAAGTATATCCTTATAATCTTCTGGACCTTTATGCTGTCTATTGTGATGTTTCCCCTTTCCTCTCTGATTTCGTTGATTTGGAGTTGCTCTTTCTTTCTTTGGGTTATCTGGAGTAAGGGTCTTTCAATCTTGTTTATCTTTACAAAGAACCAGCTCTTGGATTCATTGATTCTTTTATTGTTTTCTTTGTTTCTATTTCATTAATTTCTGCTCTGATTTTTGTTATTTCTTCTGGTCTGCTGGGTTTAGGTTTCATTTGTTGTTTTCTTTCAAAGTTCTTGAGTTGCAATGTTAATTCATTTATTTGTCCTCTTTCTGATTTTTTACTGTAGGCACTAAGAGCTATAAACTTCTCTCTAAGGATTGCTTTTAAAGTGTCCCAGAGTTTTTGTTGTGTTATCCTTTTTGTTTAATTGAAGGAATACTTTTATTTCTTCCTTAATTTCTCCTTTGACCCATTCATCATTCTTGAGTTTGCTGTTTAGTTTCCATGAGCTAACAAAGTTAGTAAGACTTCTTATGGTGTTGTATTCAAGCATTATTGTATTGTTGTCTGATAGACTACGTGGGATTATTTAAATTTTTTTTGTATTTGTTGATGTTTGTTTTCTGCCCCAGTATGTGGTCAATTTTGTGGAAAGTTCCATGAGGTGTTGAATAGAATGTACATTCTTTGGTGCTTGGTTGGAATAAATGTCTGTTAGTCCATTTGATATACGGTACTGTTTGTTTCAGATGTCTCTCTGTTTATTCTCTATTTCACCTGTCTGAGGAAGACAGTAGGATATGACAGTCCTCTACTATTAGTAAGTTGGAATAAATCTGTGTTTGCAGTCCTCTAATACTATTTTTATGAAGTTGGGTGGACCAGAGTTTGGTGTATATATGTTCATAATCATTATATCTTCATGTTCCTTTGATCAAAATGAAGTGACCCTCATTATATTCTCTGATTAGTTTTAGTTTGAAGTCTATTTTGTCAAATATAAAAATGGCAAATCCTGCTTGTTTCTTAGTGGCATTTGCTTGGAATATTTTTTTCCATCTTTTCACCTTAAGTTAGTACCTGTCCTAGAAGGTGAGATTGGTTTCTTCCAGACAAGAAGAAGATGCATTTTGTATCATGATTCATTCAACTATCCTGTGTCTTTTGACTGGAGGGTTCAGTACATTAATATTCTAAGTTATTATTGAAAGATGCGTATTGGTTCTCATCATTTTAATTTCTGTTTGCATTGTTGATCTAACTTTGTGTTCCAAGTTAGACCTTCATTTTGTTTCTTTCTGTTCCTTGGGTATAGTCATTCCTTTCTTCAGCTTTGTATTGCTTCAAGTATTCTCTGACAGGCTTGTTTTCTGGACATAAATTCTTTTAGCCTATTCATGTCATGGAAAATGTGTCTTTCCCCTTTAGCAAAAATAGACATTTTTGATGGATACACTTTCCTGGGTTGGCATCTTTGGTCATTTACTTTGGTCCGGGCTCTTCTGACTTTCACAGTTTACATTGAAAAGTTAGTTGTAATTCTGATGGGTTTTCTTTTATATGAGACTTGTTGCTTTTCTTTTGTAGTTTTCAGTATTCTTTGTTCTGTATACTTAGTGTTTTTTGCTATGATATGTCATGAAGAATTTCTTTTCTTGTCCTTTCTCTGTGGTGGTCTATGTGCTTTTTATATTTGTGTGGGCATTCCTTTCCTTAATTTGGGGAAATTTTCTTCTACAATTTGGTTAAAGATTTGGTTAATACCATTATCTTGAGAGTCTTGTACTTCCTCTATGTCCATGATGCATAAATTTAGTATTTTTATGATGTCCTACATTTCTACATATCCCTTCAACATATTCCTTTGTTGTTGTTTATTCATAAAGATTATTTCATAATCTTTGCTTGAGTGCTCCAATTTTTCAGCATAATCATCTAGTCTTGATATTCTATTTTCCATTTCATTCATTATATTGGTGAGGCTTTCTTCTGTCATTTCAAATTGGCTTACAGAGTGTTTTACTTCCTTTTTAATTTCAGCCTGAGTTTTCTTCAATATTTTTATCTGCAATTTCTCCCTATTGCCTTCTTGTGTACTCTTTAAATCATTGAATTCTTTGATCATGCTTATGATTATTCTTTTAAACTCTGTGTCCTGGATTACCTCATTGTCAAACTCTTCTGTATGACTGATGATATTTGGTGGGGACATATTATTTGGATATTTTATACTATTTCATTGTGGTCTTGGCATGTGAATTTCTTTTGTTTTTTTTTTTTTGTGATTTTGATGTAAGACACAAGCCCTTCTTTTTTTGAATCAAAGTCTGATTCTCTTTGTATACTTCATGACTTGGGTTGTTTTCTTACTGGGTGTGAAAAGCTTGTTTGTCAAGGCTTCAGGATCTCTCTTTTGATTTTATATTGGAGAGACCAGATGGCTCCAGTCCAGATGTTAAGAGGTTCCCTCAGAGGCACAAGTCAGGTGAAATCAGATGCTCTCAGGCTTTCGCTTAAGGTTTGTGTCCGTCTAGCCAGCAGGCACAGCACAATTTGGGAAGATTGTTAGTCAGAGACTGAATTCAGTCTTTTTCAGGCAGTCTGGATCCTACTAAAGGACACAGAAGCCTAGTCCTGCAGCAGTGGATGGGATTGTAATTGGTACCAGTGTAGAGGGATATGCCTGGGGCAATTTGTAGGGCTCACAGTCAGGCAGAGTTAAGAGGGTAGTCCAGAGACCTTGAGGGGCTGAGGGAAAAACCAGCACCGGAACTCAAAGCTAGAAGGAGAACATAATATGTGCTGGGAGTGTTTGGAGTTGCTGTGGCAGTTGGCAAGTGGAGAAACAAGGAGTAGAATATGATTTACCAGGGAAGAAGACTAGTCTCAGGAATGCAAAGATAAGTTGGTGTGGGGACTGCCTGTGAGGGTTCTAATGAACTAGACTGAAAGACTGAGCTGTTGTGAATACAGGATATCAGGATACAGTTTGTGGGTCTGCTCTAAGAGGGGAGTCCAGGGATCTGGGGTGCTAAAAGCAACACTGGGCCTGTGCCCAAGGCTGGAAGATTAACAGAATGTGGGATGGGAGAGAGTGGATTTGCTCAGGTGGTTGGTAAGATGAAAGGCAGTGGGAGGGATCAGATTTACCATGGAAAAGGCTGCTCACAGAAATCCAAAGCAGGTAGAGGGAGGGGACAGCCAGGGTAGATACAAGATGGGGTTGGGAACAGCCTTTGATGGCTCTAACAAACTAGACTGAAAATTTGAGCCGGTCTCAGTACAGGTGATCAGAATGCCTTGGGTGGGTCTGGACTAAGAGGGTAGTGTAGAGATCTAAGTTACTAAGAGCAAGTGCTGACCTGTGTCCAAGGCTAGAACGAGAACAGGGTGTGGGGCTGGGGAGAATGTCATTTTTATTTTTACAATCAATAAAAATATACAGACAATAATGTTTTAATGAAAATAAAAGTACAGTAATTTCTCAGATTTCATTATTGCATTTGACAGTATCACATTTATATTTCAAAACTAAGGCATCAATTATTCCCAATTCAATTCTTATGCATAATTTGGCTTTATTTTCAAGAATTTCTATGATGTTCTAACACTCCTCATCCACCTCAGCTGGAGTGAACTTCCTCTAAGTCATAGAACACTCATCTCCAGCTGTTTCAGAGTCACCAATTTTACTTGGAGATAAGTGCGTGTTCAGTATTATTCACCTATGTAAATTAAATCATAGACAAATAAAAGAGCATGTGAATGTGTGCTTATTATTTTACACATAATATATTCTTTAAACTTACATGCCACAGGCCTAACCAGTAAGAAAGCAAGGTCGATGTGAAGATCATAGATTGTCTTTCAAGTTGGCATGCATGCATTTTTATCCCCCCACGTATGCATGAACACAAATACATATTGATGCATGTAAATGAAATTATGTTCTTATCTATGTAGCATCATCCTTTTCTTTCTCCCACTTAGAATATCCTGATTCTCACACGAGCACCTGTGATTATGAAGCTATGAAATATCTGGGTCTTTCCTATTAAAGCCCTCCAAAGGTACAGATACCAAGCGTTTTCTGAGTTTAGAGAATACATGCACATGGACTATAATATTCGGATGCTTTCTAAACAAGATTCTGAATATCTAGACAATCATTCTTATCTATGTTTTGACATCAAGAAATCAGGCATTAAAGGGCACAAAAATGAAGACGAAACAGTGCCCAGACTATTCTTAGTAGGAGATCCATTAGAGAGAGAGAGAGAGATTTTAGTAGAGTGCATAGCAACATTTAATTTTCTTGTATTTGTTAAGACTTGCTTTGTGACCTGAAATATGGTCTACCACGTAGAAAGCCCATGGGCTGTTTATAAGAATGTATGTCTACAATATTTGGGTGGAATATTCTTGACAACCAGTGTTGCATAAATCCACTCCCCACGCTCTAGCGGGTGGGATCTAGTTAATCCAGCTGGATAAACGGAAAAGTGATCTTCCATTTAGAATGATTTATTTATTTACAAATTTGTAAAGTCTCTGGGGACGTGTGCCCACTTGCCCTCGGGCAGCCGGCCCCACAGTTTGCAATTGCTGCGCACGGGGCGCAGGCCTCTCAGTTCATTCCACTCACGAGATTCTTGGATGGCAGAGGGGTGTGGCATGCTGCTTCCTGGGTTCCTGTCTGTCTGCGTGGGCCTGGGACAGGGCATTTTCTCTTCCCACGTGGATCTTAGTAATCTCCGCTTCTCTCCCCCGCTTGCAGCCATGATGGGTCCGCCTCCTCCCGCCTCCCTCCTCCCTTATTGGTCAGAGGGTGGGACTTGCCATAGAATGAACCAATAGGAAACAAAAACTGCAGAGAGACAGTGTCTATGACTCTACAACCAGTTGATCCATTGGTGAGACTGTGATATTAAGCATCCATTGCTCGTTTGTTTAGGTTAGTCTGCACTTTTACATCCTTGGTATTTTATCAAACTTAGTGCAATGATGTTCAGTACACACATAGAACTGTAGTATTGGATTGTCCCTTTAATAAAAATAGATTGGGGATTTTTGTCCAAGTGTACTTTATCCTTTGACAAGGGAGCTGCTCCCCCTTGCTCTCTAGATGCATCCCTCTTCCTCTTATCTGCGTTTGTCATTGATATGCTGCTGAATTTCTTTTATATAACAAATTAAAAATGAATGAAGCTTATTTTAAGACCCAAACCTCCAATGTACTAGAAGAAAACATGGACAGAACACTTCAAGAAACATGATATTATACATAAGATATCCAAAGAACTCCACAAGAAAACGGATAGAAATGGTTACTACTTTCAGTAAACTAGAAGGGTATAAAATCAACTTATAAAAATCAGTAGCTTTTCTATTTACCAATACAAAGCAATCACAAAAAGCATTCAAAGAAACACATGCACAGCAACCTCAAAAAAAAAAAAATAGAAATAAACCCAAACAAAGACATTAAACATCTTTACAAAGATAATTTCAAATCTTTTAAAAAAGAGATAAGATACCAGGAGATGGAAGGGCCTACCATGCTCATGGATTGGTAGAAAAATTAATATTGTGAAAATCACCATCTTATAAAAAACAATCTATAGATTTAATGCAATGCCAATCAAAATACCCATGACATTCTTCACAGAACTAGAAAAATCATCCTAAAATTCACATGGAATCACAAAAGATCCTGAATAGTCAAAATAATATTTGACAAAAGCACCAATGCTGTGGTTATCACCACACCAGATCTCAGATTATATCATAGAGTTATAGTCATAAAAACAGCTGGCTGTTTCATGATGCTGGCTGAAAAACAGAAATGTAGATCAATGGAACACAAGAGAAGACCCAAACATGAGTACATGCAATTTTAGCCACCTGATATTTTACAAGGGTGCCAAGAAACTACAATGGAGGAAAGACAGAATCTTCAACAAATGATGCTGGTAAAACTGGATCTCCGCAAAAGGTAAGGACCTCCTCCACACAGGAATGTCATGGATTCAGAGAAGGCTCGGGGTCAGGGTGCTGAAGAAGTGAGTAGGAGCTGCAAATGTGAACTTTTTAGAAAAGACACAAGCCCTGATGAAGAAGTAGCAGAGAGAGTCAGGACATGAAAAGCAGGAAGGTCCAATAAGAAGCAGCTGTCTAAGGGGAGGCGTTACTCCCAAGATGCTGCGTATCACTAGTGAAGTACAGCTCTTGGCACGCCTGGTGTCTTGTCAAGCGCCATACCAAAGGCTCTTCTGACTGGACTGCATTACTAACTATGTTTTGGTCATTTGAATGTGAAATCCTAATATTCTTTGTCTAGTCTTAATCTTTTCATGTATTCTTTATTTTTTCCAATTATGTCCCATCTGCTGCCTCTTAAATATTTGCATGCATTCATGATTTGTTTCATAACTTTCTTTTCCTGTAAAATCTTGACTCTGAAATTAATAGATGACTATTTTCTTGGTTTTCACAAATTTTGCTGTAAACTCTGTGGTATAATTAGCATGTATTATCTCATAACAATCATTCCTTTGCATTTTCTATCATCTACTAAATTAGGAATTTTCTGTAATTTATGCAGCCATTTATTTTTCTTAGTGTCTCATGCATAAGCATGAGACTCAGGTAAACATCATGACCAGTATTGACAGCATGCTTGTGAGAAGTTAGTGAAGGCCCAAAGAAAACTAATTGTCTACTCTGTTCATGCAGCTGGAAAGATTTCTTTTCAAACTATGATGCTCAAGATGACTCAGAGTGGAAATTAACAAGTCATATAAATAGCACAGTTGGTTTATCTGCTAGTATCAGAAACCACTCTCTATGTAATAGAGAGCATTGTAACATTTGGTTGGTCAGATTAGTCTGTGATAAGAGGTTTTTACACAGTTAAAAAGCCTTGGAAGTTGAATTTATGAAAATTTAGAAATTTAGAAAAAAGGAATGGTGTGTCAAAGCCTAGTCTCGAGAAATTAGAAGAGATAATTTTAAAACTTTGGCACCTACTGAATGAAAATTTTCCAGAATACTTATCCCTTCTCATGCTGGCCTTTGGTTCCTCCAGACTGTACACATTTTAAATTACTTCCCTTCATTTTGTTTCATATGTGTTTTTCCTTATGCTACTGTAATTAGAGCCTATCTTAATATCCTGAGAACTAGGACCCCATCATAGTAATTTCTATCTTCCTCTAATTAAATATAAGTTAGAAATAATAATGGTAACAAGAGTCGTTTCTCAAACAGAATCAGAAATAGAATGGATACATTACTAAATGTACTAATAATGATATTTTGTCTCACTAGCCTGTAACATAGCAAGTACATTTTTGACCCATTTCAAATATAGGTTCCAGAGTATAGATTAAAAAGCTTCTTAGATATTTCTGTGTGAATTATGGGCTACAATGAATAAAATTAACAATTAAAATTGGAAATTTCCAATGTATAAGATACATCACTCAGAAAATGTTTATGAAAATGTCCCAGGCTGCAAAAGGTTGCTCTTATTGGACAAGACATGAGGCATCATCCTATCCCATCCTCCCTTTTACACAAAATGCAAAGACTGATCCTGGAATGACATTACTTGTTTTATTACTTTTAGATATTCATTAGATATTGAGACTATAAATATTATGAAAAATAAACTCTATAAGATATAAATACGTTGTTTTAACATTTACTTTCTGCAATATTTTTCTACAAAAAAGAAAGTTTCATATTCTAAACTTGCCAAGATTTCAGAATATTTACAGGTAAGAGTGACTTAAAATATTTCACACATACATTTTATGAGTTTCTTCTGCCCTGTTTTATGTATATGGCAACCTTTTGGAAATCAGTACAGTAGATGATTTGGTACCATTTCATCATTGTTTAGGAATTTATTTACTATTTTTTCCACACCCCAATAAATTTTTCTGTTACTTAAATTTTCTCTTTATGTAATGCCAGTCTTGTCTCCACTAAAAAATTTGATTACACTTTCCCGAATCTGCTTGGTCTTGACGCCGTAAACAATTGGGTTCATGGTAGCAGGCAGCAGAAGATAAAGGTTGGCCACTATGATGTGTATGTGGTGGGGAATAGTGTGTCCTCCAAAGCGATGAGTGAAGAAATTGAAAAAGGCAGGTACGTACGTGATCACGATTGCACAGATGTGAGACGTGCAGGTGCTGAAGGCTTTGTGACGAGCTTCTGCAGAGGACAGGTTCACGACTGCCCTCAGTATCATAGTGTATGACACCGTGATGCAGAAGATGTCAAACGCACAAATCACAAGAGCAACCAATAATCCATAGATTGCATTGACCTTGACATTGCCACAGGATATCTTGGCCACAGACATGTGGTCACAGTAGGCATGGGGGATGAGGTTGCCATGGCAATAGGGCAGGCGCTTGGTGAGGAATGTGAAGGGGAGGATGAATGCCACACTCCTCAAGAATGTAGCAAGACCAGCCTTGGCAATCACAGGGTTGGTGAGGATGGTGCTGTAGCGTAAGGGGTAGCAGATGGCCACATAGCGGTCCAGGGCCATGAGCATGAGCATGCCGGACTCTGTGGCTGTGAAGGTGTGCACAAAGAACATCTGGACCAGGCAGGCATTGAATCCGATCTCCTTGAGGTTGAACCAGAATACGCACAGCATATTGGGCACAGTGGTGGTGCACAGGGTGACATCGGTGAAGGAGAGCAGGGCCAGGAAGTAGTACATGGGCCTGTGCAGGGTCTCCTCATGGCCAATGAGGTACACAAGCCCACAGTTCCCCACAACAGCGATCATGTACATGAAGCAGAATGGCAAGGAGATCCAGACATGTGCAGTCTCCAACCCAGGAATACCATTCAAGATAAAGAAATCTGGGGTCAGGCTGGAGCTGTTGACTCCAGACATAATAATTGGCAGGATGAGAGCATTTTAAACTCCTTAACAGTGTCAGTCTCCTGGACCAGAATGCAAATCAAAAGTAGAGAATTTTAAAAACAAATACAGAAAGTTCCTAAAAAGTTGATATCTATAAGACACCTGAAATTAGATGTTTGAAGTCATAATCTCTAACTTCATGTCCCACCTCTCTTTCTAATGTTACATTGCATATAATGGGGGCAAACTGCTTAAGCATTCACACTTCAATATTCTGTTTTCATACCAAGGTAAGGATTGCATTGAGCTCACAGTGTTGGTAGGATTGTCCAAAAGGACTATGAATGAATATTCAATAAGTATCAGAAGTGGTCACTGCAGCTCTTATTACTATTGTTGTGACATCCTATTTCAATTTAGAGCATTCTGTGAGCTAAACTTCCCTACTAAGTATGAAAGTTCAAGTAGATATACTGTACCATCTAGAACTCCAGTTTTATTGTGTGTTTACGAGGAAATATGAGATTTAAACACCTTTGCTGTAACATGGGATTGAGATGTCAACTTAAGAAATGAAATGGTACTTACACGCCAAGAAATTAAAATGTATTCTTGTTTAGACTGGGAAATTTTTACGTCTGTATCAAATCTAGAATGAAATCCAGGGAAACCTCATCTGCTAAATTCCTGCAAGTTTCCTGCTACAAAGAGGTGACAAGGAAAGCTTTACAGGAGTTTCTGCAGAGAGAGCTGATCTATGGGAAATCCTGCCTCAGATGTTTCTGATTCTTCTAACATGACAAGAGGGCAATAAAGCAACATCACAAGAAAGAGGTTAGGGTATTTGGGTCTGCATTGTTGGCTTGCAGTCAAACCTGATCAACCATCACAGAAACCTTTACTATTTCCCAATAGTAGAGGACAGCAAAAACCAAATCAACCCTCAATGCTCATTAAATCTCAGCAAGTCAGACAGACAGAGCCAGCTCTGTCTTCCTTCTCCTCAGTGCGAACATTTCTGTCTGTAACCTCCCATTTCAAATGTCATGGTCCCATAGTGATCTGCGATTAGTTTCACTATTTGCTGTACTAACATGTGTCTCAAACAAGGAAAACTAAGTAGCTGAGCAAATCTCAAGCTTTCCTTGAACAATCATGACTTCAAGAGTAGTGACAGAACTCTTCACCTCAGCCACTGAAACCGGGGTCATTGCCATAACTGAACGTGGGGAACTTAGAAAACTGGCACAAATAAAGACTTCTGAACATGCAACAGCCAGTAATTAATTCAAAACCAAACTGAATGAATCTGAGATATTTCTGGCAATGGCTGTCTATGCTGCCTCACTTGACTTTATTGAGGCCTTGGTCCTGAACATATAATGTATGTATTTTTCACTGTGCATTCCATCAGCTCCACACCATGCCAGCAATCACTGTCTTAACTACCCCAGCTCAGATGAGAGAATATTCTGTGTGATTAAAAGTACTGTCTGAACTGTACATACAAAGAATTTTGTTTTTATTGTCAGAATAGATGACTTCTTATTCATTGAACATAAATTTATAATCTTCAACATTTTTAAAGCATTCCAATTTGAGGATTCATTAATAAACCGAACATACAAATTCCTCTACATTCAAGATGCTATTGTTCCACTGCAAGTCGATGCCTGTAATTAAACCTGAGCAGCATAGCTGTGTTAGCACCCTCATCATATAGATGAGGAAATGAAGGCTCATGGTGACTCAAAAATTCTAATCTAACAGAAACCTAAAGTGGCAGAGACAGTTCAAATCAAAGTTTGAGTTTTCAGGCACCAGTCCAATCAGACCAGACTGATTCTTGACAACAAGATATAGCTGCATAACTTGATATATCAGAAGATCCTGATGTTCAGGAGCAAGAAAGAAAAATGTCATTCTTAGCTGTTTTAGGGAAGAGACATAACAAATGCTTGAATTTAAGGGAAAAAAATCAGGCTTTCACTGAGTTTTCGACACAAAGGCTATCTGTGAGAGAGCCCCATTGCCATGTCTGCAGAAGCTTACTTGGATGCTATGTGGAACCCAGTTGCATGGTTGCATGGAAAATTGCATGTGAGGATTTCTGCAACAGGTCTTCTTCCAGAAATTCCTTTCAACACCTAGTATTCAACTTTAGTCTTGGGTTACATCCCATTTTGCCACAAAGGCTATTCCAATGGAAGTAATTCTGAATATATCTATTAGTGAAGGCTGATTTTGTTTGTTTTATTTACATTGCAACTTATGACTTCCTGGACTTCACTATCTCTAGGGAATTGCAAATAGTTTTACATTAGTTTCATAATTTTAGGTAGGGGGAACTTCATTCCTTTCTTAGACCCCAAATGTATACCAATATATTCTGTCGCACTCAACAAAACTTCAGTCAATCACATCTCATGTGTTTCAGCTAACACTGAAAGCTTTTCCTTTTTCAGACAGTAAGAGTCTTGGCAGTCACCCCAACTCACCTTAGTGGCAGCAAAGACCACACAAGTGTGCATGACTGAGTGTCCTGACCATCAAGTTCTGTGACAATCAGGTTCTACCACAGTCAGTCTGCACCTCTTGAGGAATGCTCAATCCTGAATTTATGTGCCTGATTAGCTTTCTTCAGTTCACTGTCTCAGAAGACATGGGCTAGAAGGAAAAATCCCCTGAGACTAAAATAATTTCCATACTTACTAGCTCTTAAAGTCCAGGTAAAATTAGAGAAAATTAGTACCAAAGTAATATGTGCTCTCCCATGAATAGGTGACCAATGTTTTTATGTTGAATTGTTAACCATTACATATACTTGTGAAACTTAGCCATGCTCACATCCATTTCCGTTCTGTCTTCTCCTCCCTCTCACACTGCAACACTTCTTCCCAACAAGCACCCTCCTCTTTTCATGTCCTCTGTGTGTGTGGCCCACTGACAGCTTCTTATCTACCTATACAGGGGCAAGTTATCAGAGGCTAAGGCACTGAAGAATATGACACATCTTCCCCCAACATCCTTAATTGCCAAGAGTCTCTCAGAAAGGGGTAAGGTGCCCCTCCCTCCTCCAAGGTGCAATGCCAAAGGGCCCAGTCTTGTACAGGTCTTGTGTAGATAACCACAGCTGTAGTCAGGATGCGATATCATGTACAGAAGACATGCTTTCAGCATACCTCCTTCTCTTCCAGCCCTTGCATTCTTTCTGCCCTCCCTACTCCCTATGGCCTTTGACTCCTTTCTAACCACATCCGTTACTCCTCCTTTCTGCATGAATGTGGAATCCTGATATTCTTAGTTTAACTTTAATCGTTTTCAAATATGGCTTAATTCTTTTCAGTTAATTCCCTTTGCTTCTATTTATCTGTTGGATTTTTTTTATTTTTGAGACAGGGTTTCCCTGTAGCCTGAGCAGGCCTGGAACTGGCTATGTAGACCAAGCTGGCTTTCCTCTCACAGAGACCTGCCTGGCTCTGCCTCCCCTGTGCTGGGACTGAAAACATGCTCCTCCACACTAGGTTCCATCTGATTCTTCATAAACATTCACATATATTCATGATTCATCCGTTTCTGCCCTGTAAAGACTTTACTAACTATTCTAAGTTAATAGATGAATCATTGTGGTACAGAGCAGTTGTTAAATTGGTAGCAATCACCCCTTTGTATTTTCTATCATCTATTCAACTCAAGATTCACTGTTATCTGTTCAGTCATTTATTTTTTGTGTCTTACATGGAGTCTGTCTCATAGAGGACACTTAGAAAAACTCGATGGCCGATTCTGACATGCTTTTTAGAAGTCAATCAATGTGTGTCCATAAGAAACTAGTGTTTTAACTGTTGTTCATGTAATTGGAAAGATTTCTCCTCAGACTATCATGCTCAAAATGAATCAGAGTTGAAACAAACTTCACTAGGCAGCACCCTAACAGCATGGAAACCATGCCATGTTCTGTGGAGTTCATTAGCATATTTAATTGGCCAGATTAATTTTTATGGTAAGTATTTTTGCCAGGGAAAATATGAATGCTGAATTATGAAAGATTTAATGACATGTCAAAGTCTAGTCTAGAAATTAAAAGAGAGATGATTTAAACCCTGGAGTCCACTCAACCCAAAAATCTCAGAATATTTCATCTTCCTGCTAACATTTGGTTCCTCTACATTGTATCCATTTCATGATTTTTTAACTTCTTAAATATCATTTTTCTTTATTCTTGAGAATTTTCTCATGTATTCAATGAAGCACATCACACTCATCCCCTATTTTCCCCAACAAATATTCCCAGTATAAGGCCCCTCCCAACCTCTTGTCCTTCATTATTCGTTCTTGTGCTTAGTGCCGCCCACACATGTAGGGTGTGAGCTCTGCCACTAGAGCATGGGAAATCCATCAGAGTCCTCAAATCCAAAAAAGGAGAATGATTTACCCCTCCCCCAGCATGTGTCACCTGCCAATGCTCCTTAGTAAAACCTGGAGAGCATATCCTCCATCTGTAACGGATTTTTGCTGTGTTTCCTTGTTTCATTCACCTCTGTGTATTCTTTCCATTTTCCTGGATTGTGATATTATATCAGAATATATACTCCCCTGTAAGGGATTGGTACGTCAATCCACAAAAGAGGGAAGAACATGTGTCATTTGCTTTTCTGCATTTGTGTTACATCATTTCACGTAACACTCTCAGGGTGCATCCATTTACCTGCAAATTCCATTATTTCATCTTTTTTTTCCTCCTGAATAGAACTCTGTTGTGTAAATGTACCATATTTTCATTATCTGTTCCTCAGCTGAAGGACATTTAGATTGTTTCCATTTCTTAGCTATTGTGAAGAGAACAGCAATACGCATGGATGTACAGCTATCTCTACAGTAGGATGAGTCCTTTGGGTATGTACCAAGAGACCTATGTCTGGATCATTTATGGTAGATTCAATTAGAGGTTTTTGAGAATTCTCCACATCGTTTTCCCTAGTGGTTGCACATAGTTTACATTCCCACCAGCAGTGAAGGAGTGTCCCTTTTCTCCATGGCCTCAGCGGGATTTGGTGTCATTTGTTCTCTTGGTCCTAACCAGTCTGACTGAGGTAAGATGGAAACATAAAATGGTTTTTAACCCACATTTCTCTAATTACTAAGGATGTTGAACACCTTTTAAGGTGCTTCTTAGCCATTTTTACTTCTTTGTGAACTCTTTGTTCAGGTGTATGGCCCATCTCTTATTGGGTAATTTACTTTCTTATTTCTTTACTTTTTGAGTTCTTTGTATATTCTGGATCTTAATCCTCTGTTGAACGTTTAGCTGAAAAAGATGTTCTCACACTCAGTGAGTTTCCTCTTCATTTCCCCGGTTGTTTCATTTGCTATACAGAAAGCTTGCAGCTTAGAAAGGTTCCACAAATTGATCATTGACCTTAATGCCTGAGCAGCTGATGTCCAATTTAGAAAGTCTTTTCCTATGCCTATATCTTGTAGGGTCCTGCCTATGTTTTCTTCTAGCAGTTTCAGAGTTTCAGGTTTTATATTTCGATCTATTTGGAGTTGACTTTTGTGCAGGGTGAAAGAATTCCAATAATGGTAAAATTTCTTCTATAGATGGACATCCTTGTTTCTTGGAACCATTTGCTGGAGATACTGGAATAGTGTGTAGATATCCGGTAGGCCCATTTCTTGTAAGATATCATTTAATTCAGGCATCTCTCTGTTTATTCTTTGTCCCTTGACCTGTCTATTGAGAATAATGGCATACTGAAGTCCCCTACTATTCTGAGTTGGTGCTAATCTGTGTTTTATAGACCTGGACTACTCTTTTTATGAAATTGGGTGTTCAAGAGTTTGGTGCATATATATTCATGATCATAAAATATTCTTGATTGATTGGTCCTTTGATGAGACGGATGTAGCCTCTTTACCTTTTATGATTAGTTTTTATTTGAAGTTTATTTTGTCAGATATTAGAATTGTAACACCTGCTTGCTTCTTAGAGCCATTTTCTTAGAATACTTTTTTTCAATAATTTCACCCTAAGGAAGTATCTATCTTTGAAGGTGAGATGAGTTTCTTAAAGCTTGAAGATGATAGAAAGGTGGCTTTTCTTTCTTGATCCATTCAGCTAGTCTTTGTCTTTTTGACTAGGCAGTTGAGGTCATTCATATTTAGTGTTTTTATTGAAAGATGTGTATTGGGTGCTGTCATTTAATTTCTTTGTACTTTTGGACCTATTCTGTTTCTGTCATTATACTTTTGCTTTCTTTCTGTGGGCTCTGTGATATTCTCATTCCTTTCTTCAGTCCCTTGTCCTTTGTATTGCTTTGAGAATTCTCTGTAGGGCTGGTTTGGTGGACATGAATTCTTTCAGTCTGTTTATGTCATGAAAAATTTTTCATTCTCCTTCAAACATGACAGATAGTTTTGCTAGATAAGTAGTCAGGGTTGGCATCCATGTTCATTTAGAGCTGGGAATACTTTTGTCCAGGCTCTTCTGGCTTCTTGCACTGAAAAGTCAGCTGTAATTCTGATGGATTTTCCTTTATATGTAACTTACTGTTTTTCTCTAGCAGCTTTCAGTACCCTCTCTTTGTTCTGTACATTTGATGTGTTTACTATGATATGACATGAGGATTTTCTGTTCTAGTCATGTCTAAATGCTGTTGTAAGTGCTTTTTTGTTGGCTGTGTCAGTAGAGCATGAGACCTTTAATCACAGGGTCGTGAGTTCGAGCCCCACGTTGGGTGCCAGATGTCGGCTGGCATTGACAGGTCCTTTGGGGGAGGGGCAAGGAGGTGCAGAGCCAATGACACAGACCCTGGGAGAATGTCGAAATAACAATCTCATTTAATTTTTTAAGGGAACAGGCTTTATACTTTTGTCAGGCTTAGGGGAGGTCTTTATCTAGCCATCTATAGTTCTTCATTTTGGTAGGTCCTGAATGCCTCTGATGATCTGATGTTCATCACTCCCATTGGTTCTGGATGGCTACTAGGGCCTGAGAACTGCCCCAGCTTAGGTCCCAGGAAGTGTTCACTGCTCATGTATGCTCATATCAGTTCTAGCCAGTTTAGGCCAGCAGGCCAGGAACCTGCCTGACCTGGCCTGAATCATCCTACACTTCTTGACTCTCTATAGGTAAGTCTTTCCTTAGTTTAGGGAAATTTTCTTCTATAATTCTGTTGAAGATGTGTTCAGTGTCATTGGCCTCAGATTAGTCTCATTGCTGTATGCCTATAATTCATAGATTTGGTCTTTTCATATTGTCCTACATGTCCTGAGCATTCCATTCCTATGTTTTTTAAAAAATATATATACATGTATGTGTATATATATCCTCTATACACACACACACACACACACACACACACACACACACACACACACACTGTCTTTGCTTACAGAGTACAAATCTTCAACTTTGTCCTCCAGTCCTGATACTCTGTTTCCCGTTTCATTCACTCTGCTCTGTGAGGCTTTCTACTATTGTTTCCATTTGACTTATTGAGTTTCTCAATGTTGTGTTCATTTCTGTTTGAACTTTGTTCATTATTTCTCTCTCTTTTGTGTACTCACTTTTCAAGTCATGAATTGTTTTTATTTTTCATTAAGCCACATATTTGTATATTCTTGAGCTTCTATCACAAGCGTTTGCCTTTCCTCTTTGAGTTTTTAAAGCTGATTCTCTGGGATTTCTTTAAGCTCATTGATCATGTTTATGGTTGTTCTTTTAAATTCTGAATCTTTCTGTTCTTCGGGATGGTTCTCATTTTAGTGCACTTGTGTACAACTAGTGGGTATTGTTGGGGACATATTCTCATGGTTTTCATGTAACTTGTGTTTCTGTGCTACCTTCTGGGCATATGAATGTTCTTTGTTGGTTATGTGTGCAGTAGAAATTTCTACTCTGTTTTTTTAATTTGGTTTTGGTTTTGTTTGTATTCTTTATGTAGCATGGTTGTTTTTTGTTTAGGTATGTAAAATACACTAGTATGTATTTGCAAATTCTTGCAGGATGGTAGACTGGTCTGGATGGTTGTAGGTCAGGGTAGTGGATAGGCTGGTCAGGTTAGTAGGAGGACTGGTCTGTGTCAGATAGATCAGAAGTTCGGGGAGTCTATGCTAGGAAGATTAACTCATTTGGGTTAGGAAGGTAGTTCAGAGATCTGAAGGAAGGGTGGAACTGGAGCCCAGATGGGGGCAGGCCTGGCAAGGGACAGGCTGGGGATGGGCCAGAAGAATGGAATAGAGACTCAGTGGGTGAGAACTGACTTACTAGACTCCTAGCTGGGCAGGACTGTCCTCCAACTTATTGGGACCCAGGGAAGATGGGATGTCACCTGAGAACTGATTTAGGGATATATGGTGGACTGTTTAGCTAGTCTGGATTGAAAAACTAGCACAGAGGTGGGTGTGTGAAACTAGAACCTGACTGGGTGCAGGGCTGGCAGGGGACAGGGTCGGGGTGGGCTCTTCAAATGGAATAGTGACGTGGTGGGCAGAATCTGACTTACCAGATTCCTAGGTGGGCAGGTCTGTCCCTATTAATTCTTTTAATCTGATTGTATTGTGGAAATTTTTTATTTCCCTTTTGATTATAATAGATAATCTTTCTGAATATTATAATCTGGATTGGCAATTATTTTCTTTCAGAATATTCGGATACATCTTCTTGGGCTCTTCTGGCTTTAAAACCTTTTGTCAAATAATCAAGGATTATTTCTATGGTCCTGCCTTTATAGGTGACTTGACTCATCTCTCTTTGAGCTTTCAGTACCCCTCCTTTTACTTGTGTTTTAATATGTAATGGGGAGTTGGTTTTCCGGTCTACTTGGAGTTAAGTGAGTGTCTTTTATATGGCTGAGGATCTCTTTCTCCAGATTTGGAAATTTTTCCTCTGTGATTTTATTGAAAGCATTTAGTATAGTATCCTCTTTCTTCTCTATCAACAACCCAAAGATTTTCTCTTTTTAGGAAGTTTCAGAGCTCTCCTATATTCCTTTTGTAATTTTTAAAATTTATCATTGAACTCTACTTAATAATCCATTTTGTCTACTGTATCTTCCAACACTGATATTCTGTTTTCCACATAATCCACTCCTTGGTGAATTTTCTACTGACCTTTTAATTTGGTGCATGGAGTTTTTCGTTTTCCACTGTAATTTCTAGATTTTTAGTTTTTCTTCAGGAATTCACTTTCTTGAACTCCGTTTTCGTACCTTGACCCTTCACTTCATTAATTCTACCAAACATTTCTCAGTAGATTGGAATTAGTAATTTTCCTGTGGGTGGAGACATGTTACCTCTCTGTTTCTGCATTTGGACTTGTATACCTGGAGTAATTTTATTTAATTATTGTGTATTTCATACAGGCTATTTCAATCAATCTTAATCCTCTTTCTACTCACTTCTCCACCAGCTGCACCCCATTACCCCACAACAGAAATGCATACATATTTAATCATTGTTAAGGTCTATTGTGTCAAGTTAGTGTCCCTGAATGACCTAAGTGCAGGTTCATACACTAAGGTCTAGTCAGCCTACCCATAATCCCTAGCTTTAGAAGACTAGCTCATCCCCACCCAGCAGTAAACATTTGCTAATATATCTTAAGAAAAGTGTAGACTCTGCTACCCATTTCCTCAGGTCAAAGCTGGGATTTTGTCAGCTTGAGTTACCATGGGTATTGAGCATGCAAGCACCATTGCTGCAGATTCCTATGAGCAAGTTCCCAGGAGCTTGTAGATTCTTCTTACATATGGTCACATACCTCATCACTGACTCTTACAATCTTTCCGAGACATCTGAATTAGACAATACCATATATCAAATGTCCCTAACTGACATCTACCAAATATTCAATTCAAGTACCAAAGAATACACATTCTATTCAGCACTTCATGGAACTTTCTTCATAACTGACCAGGTACTGGGGCACAAAACAAACCTCAATGAATAAAACAATGAAATAATTCCATGCATTCTGTCAGACCACAATGCAATACAGCTTAAGACTCCACACCAGAAAAAGCTCTAGTAACTTGAAAGGAAACAACAAACGAAACCAAACCCAGCAGACAAAAAGAAAGAACAAAAAATCAGCAGAAATTAATGAAATAGAAACAAAGAAAATAATACAAAGAATCAATGAATCCAAGAACTGGTTCTTTGAAAGGATAAACAAGATTGACAGACACTTAGACCAGTTAACCAAAAGAAAGAAAGAGCAACTCCAAATCAACAAAATCAGAGATGAAAGGGGAAACATCACAACCGACAACAAAAAGATCCAGAATATTATAAGGGAATACTTTAAAAACTTATATGCCATTAAAATTGAAACCTTAAAGAAATGAATGTTTATCTAAGATCATGGGAATCACCAAAGCTAGGCCACGAAGAAATCAACAAAATTTACATACCCATAACATAAAAGGAAATTAAAACAGTAATGCAAAATTTCCCAACTGAAAAAAGTCCAGGCCAAGATGGATTCACAGCAGAATTCTACCAGGCATTCAAAGAAGAACTATAGCCAATACTATTAAAATTATTCAAAAAGATAGAAACATAAGGAGAACTCCCAAATCCCTTCTATGATGTCAGCATCACTCTAATAGCAAAATAAAACAACCAAAATGAAAGCTATAGACCTATATATTTAATGAACATAGATGGAAAAATATTCAACAAAATAATTGTAAACTGTATATATTCATACATCAAAAAGATCATTCACCATGATAAAGTTGGCTTTATTCCAGAGTTGCAGGGTGGTTGATTATGCATGTCAATATACCTAATAAAACATATACATGAACTCAAAGGCAAAAATCACATTACAACTCAAAAGATGAAGAAAAGTCCTTTGACAAAATTCAACACGTATTTATGTTAAAAGTTCTTGAGAAAATTGGACTGGAGGAAACACACCCAATATAATTAAAGCTATATACAAAAAAACTCATAGCCAATATCATTTTAAGTGGAGAAAAACTGGAAGTATTCCCGTTAAAATAAGGAACCAGACAATGCTGTCAATTATCTCCACTTGTTTTTAATATAGTGCTTGAAATTCTTGATAGAGCAATAAGACAAGAGAAGGGAGTTAAAGAAATAGTTATTAGAAAAGAAAATGTCAAATTATTCCTTTTTTTCAAATGACATTATATTATACCTAAGAGATGCCAAAAATTCCACCAGAAAACTCCTAGGTATGATTACCACTTTCAGTAATATGACAGGTTACAAAATTAATCTACAAAAATCAGTATCCTTTCTATATATCAGTATAAGCAATTGGAGAAAGAGTACAAAGAGACACTCCCAATCACAATAGCCTCAAAAAAAATCTCAGAATAAACCTGAGCAAAGACATTAAAGATCTTTATAATGAAAAAATTTTACATCTTTAAAGAAAGAAATTGATGAAAATATCAGAAGATGGAAGGACTTTCCATGCTCACAGATTGAAAAAATTACTATTGTGAAAAATGAACATCCTACCAAAGGAATACATACATTCAATGCAATTCCATTAAAAATCCAAATGACATTCTTTACAGGATTAGGAAAAACCTAAAATTCATTGGAAATACAAGGGATCCTGGATAGCATAAGTAACATTGAGTACAAAAAGCAATGTAGGAGGGATTACTATACCAGATATCAAACTATATTGCAGAACTATAGTCATAAAAACAGCATGATATTGGCACAAAAATAGACCTGTAGAACAATGGAACTTAACTGAAAATGCAAACACCAGTACATGCAATTTCAGCCACCTGGTATTTGACAAAAGTGCTAAAAACATTCACTAGATGAAAGATAGCATCCTCAAAAAATGGTGCTAGAAACACTGGATCTCCACCTATAGATGAATGAAACTAGACCCTTACCTTTCACCTTGCACAAAAGTGAACCCCAAATGGATCAAAGACCTCAATGTGAATTGTGAAACTCTGAAACTGTTAGAAGAAAACATTGAAAGTAACCTAGAAGACGCAGGTGTAGGAAAAGACTTTCCAAATCAGACAGTAGTTGCTCAAGCATTAAAGTTAATAATCAACAAGTGGGACCTCATTAAACTAAAAACCTTCTGTACAGAAAAAAGAAAGAACCAAGAAAGTAAAGAGAATATCCACAAATGGGGGAAATTCTTCAGTAGTGACACATCTGACAGATGTAGTTTAAGTGTTCTTAGTGAGTTTGTTGTCTATTCTTATGCCTACCTTTGGCAGCAAATACTTGAAATAAATTAATACATAACTGGGAGGTTATCTATATTCTAAAATATTTTGAACACATTTCACTTTGAGATGAGGTTGCCCATCTCACACACAAACTTCCTAATATTTTCAGGCTAATGCATTTCTATAAACAGTTCCTGCCCTTTTTGCTCCTGGTGATGACAGAGACAGAATGAAAGTTTGCTCAACTTTGCTGCACAGTCAGCTGAGGATGGGATTTCCTGGAAAGCAGAAATCATTCTTTATCCCAAATGAAGCTGCAGAGATGTAGGATGAGTTCTCATGCCAGGGATGGGACCTGGGAAGCTGCGTAATGGCAGCAGGCTGTCATCTCCTTTTAGACTGCAGCTCAGAAGTGTGTTGTCAAGCAGAGATTCCACAGGAATCAGACATAATCTTGTACACTCTGAAATGTCAATTCTCATTGTGAAACAAGGATTAGTGGCCCCCCCAGAGACCACATAGCCTTATGGGAACAGTGGCTTTGCATATTTTGAGAATTAAAAAAGTTCTTTAATCATAGCTAAGCCCAAAAAGAAAGAAGTCCAGAAAGTAACTCCCATGCCACAGATATCTCAACAATAGGATTAGAACTTGGAAGTTCTTGGCTAAGACAAGTAAAAATAAAGTAAGCTTATCTGTGTACATGTTTTCATGAGTATTGCTTGATACTGTGAATTCCAAAATAGTCAATACTCATTGACTAAGACAGAAAAAAATAACAATAAAGATATTTTAAATAACATATTTCTAATAGAAATACATGCTTTTAGAATTTTGCCATCATTTATACCTATTAATATTTATTTTTTCTGAATATAATGACCATAATTCATGGGTCTCTTTTTGTCACGTAGGAATATCTCAGTAAACAAATAGGCAGAAATCCTGGGTGTTTATCATACTTTTTAGAGAGTAATGTACAAAACTAATTGCTGTGGAATATAGAAGAGCTAGAAAGGGAGATCCCCAAGATAGCTAGGGGTCTCAGAATCATTTATTTTTTTATGAATGTGTGTGTGTGTGTGTGTGTGTGTGTGTGTGTGTATGCCTATGTGAGTTCATGCATGAAGGAACCCACAGAGGACAGAAGAGGGCATTGGATTGCCTGGCACTGAAGTTACAGGCACTTGTAATCTGCCATGTGGGTGCTTGGAACTGAACCTGGGTCCTATGCAAGAGCAGTAAGCACCCTTAACCACTGACCCATCTCTCCAGCCCCTCTTTAACTTTTTGGACTTGTCCTGTTTTCTATCTTTGATTACTCTGATTTAGAAAATCCAGACTTAGCGAATTTATACTTATTTCTAAATCAAGACAAATCTCTTAGCTTTGTGTAGTACCCACTTGCTCGTATATTTTGTTGTTGTTGTTATTTGTTGATTTATTATTTTATTTTATCTTTGGAGACAGGGCCTCCCTGGAGTCCCAGCTGACCTGGAACTTGCTATGCAGACCAGGTCAGTGTCAATCTCAGCTCACAGAGATCCATCTTCCTGCCTCTGTCTCTGGGATACTGGTATTAATTTAAAGGCATGTATCACCATGCCTGGTGATGCTCACATAACTTAATGGACCACAGCATGAGACATCTGAAAAAATTTCTTGGAGGAAGACTATGTGAGGAGTCAAGTTCATTAATGTTATTTAAACAAAATTTTTAATTTGCAAATCAGTTGGAGGGGAAAATCAAGCACTGGTGAGTAGCCTGGAAATATAAGGAATATGTGAGATGAAAACTTCACAGTACAAGCCAGGTAGGGCTAAGATGCTAGTTTAGTGGAAATCTTAGGAAGATGTAGTAAGATAAAAGAACCTAAGTGGGTGACAAAAAACATGCATTTCTTCTGTGTTCATTATTTATATTGAAAAATCTACTTTTGTCTTTAGAAAAACTTCTATGACTTGCTGTCTTCAGAATAGGACACCTGATTCAGCACAGAGAGTAATAACCTGCTTCCTATCGATCACTGTGCATGAGGCCAAGAGTACCAGTCTGATATCAAAATACCTTACTCTTAGTGGGAGTCCTGGGCTGGAAGCCATGACCTCCACTTTTTCAACTGATTTTTTAATGTATATTTTTTGTTGAGTTTTTTTCTGAACTTCATACAATAGATCTTTTAAAAATATTTTATTATTTTATGTGTATGAGTGTATTGCCTGCCTATGTGTAAATGCACCTGGGTCATGTAATGGGTCAGAAGAGGCCATTGAATACCCTGGAACTGGACTTGCATAGGGTTGTTACCAGCCATGTGTGTACTAGGAATCAAGTTAGGGTCATCCACAAGAGCAGTCAATGCCTTTAACCACGGAACCATCTCTCCATCCCTTACACAATAAATCTTAACCATATTTAGATCCCCTCCCCTTTCTTCAATTCCCATAGTCCTGCTGTTGTATGAATTTTCTCCTGGCAGGACCCGGCACTCAGCCTCATGCCACCCTCCAGGTCTGAACTGACTGAACGAATAGAGAATGTTTTTTTAGAGGGATTTATTTATTTAGGGCATTTACAAAGTTACTGGTTACCGGTGGCCCGCCAGTAAGGTCTGGCTCTTAGTCCGCAGCACAGGGCTCTTTGTCCATTCCCAGCCAGCATTTCACTTCCACTCACATGATCCTCAGGACTGCAGGGACTCGGAACACTGCCTCCTGGGTTTTAGCCTTCTGCGTAGACGTGGGGCCAGGGCATTTTTCTTCCCACATGGATTCTATCTGTGCCCCTCCCCAGGACTTGCTGCCATGTTGTATCTCCTTTCTCCACACCTCCCTGCCCCCTTATTGGTCAGAGGGAGGACATGCTGCAGAATGAACCAATAGAAGAAAAACCTCAAGAGAGAACCCCGTATTTACCATACACTCCACCCCTTTGTCTCTGGAAAACAAACAAAACATAACAATACAACAATAGCCATAAAGGAAAGCAGTAACATCCACATAGACCATCACAAACACAACTGTCTAGATAGTACTTAAGTGGATGTATTATAATCACCTCACAAACAATCACAGTAGTTTCTCTACTGGGGCCTATAACTTCCTTTAATACCATTGGGAGTCAACCTTTTTTATTTTTCATATCAGACAGGTGTTCTGTCCCTGAAGAGCGGCCTTAAATCCAGTTATAAATATGCTGAGGATGCACATACCAGACAAGTCTCTATTACACCTGTAGAACATCTGACAGTGAAGCATGTAAGATCTGTCATTAAGCAGAGCTTTTCAGGACTATTCTCCCATGGTGGTCTACGTAGTGCCCTCTAGCACTATGAAGGCCAGCCATCCATTTGTAGGGAGTCTTCAGCTCAGTCCCAGCTAGATCTCTCTTTCCATGCTCAAGCCATGTCACATTTTCAGTAATAGGGCCTTACCATCCATTTCCAGTGTACAACCAGCATTATAATGTAGCAATTGCCTTTTGTTTTGGTAGAGAGGACTTTCAAGACCCCGTTGGCCAACAGCTCATAGGGAGGGTCAACCCATGCCTGGTACTGGAATTGCTAGTTAACAATCACATAAAGTATACCTTTACTCTTTGATATCTGTAGGCCTAGGCCCATAGAACTCCCAGAATTCCACAGCTATACTTTATCCTTGTAACCTGTATAAGTTATATTCCATTCTTGTTCCTTCAAGTGTACTTGACATCTCTCAATTGGGTTTCATATCTGTAAAACACTCAGAAGTTAACATGATATACATATACAAGGTCTAACATAGCATGGAAAATTAGTCCTTTACTGTCTTTAGTTATCGTCAGGAACCCATTTAGTGTCCCAGAGTCATCACATGGAGCCTCCATGCATTCCCGTATCCTTGCCAACCTCGTTGATGTTGGCCCAAACTGCCTGGTCCTACATAGGGCCAAGGAAGAATAAGGTTTTCCTTGCCCCTGTCACACCTATTGATTCCTAGGGCCAGGGAGACTCTGGATCTGATTCCTGACCCTAGCCACACCTGTGGTCTCTCCATTGACCACACCTGGCTGTTGGGAGAGGCCCTGGCCAGGCAAATTGTCTCCACTCTTTGAATAGCCAGTCACAGGGGAGAAATATTCCCTGTTTACTCTGGGGAGGATAGTACCCACCCCTGGGATAAGCTTCATCCTCTGTGTACCTTTTGTGAACCGTTTATCAGGGCTCAAATCCTCCCAGAGCTGCTTTAGCCAGAATTTGGCTTTTTATCCATCTTTTCTTTAGGAACTTGGGCTAAACACAAGTCTCTCCACATTTATCTACGAGTGACCCAAGCAGACCTCCCTTTCTGCTTTGTTTCCCTTACACATCTTTTAGGTCTTTCTATTTTTCTACAGACATACTTCACATGCTGGTCCAGGTTGTTTAAACCTGTCAAAGCCTCTCCAGCCTTGTAAAACTCCTGCCCCACTAGGGATTCTAGTAAGGACAATAAATCTCCATACCAATGTCGAGGTCCTTGTTCAATGAAATCTGTCATTAGATCTCTAGAGAACACAGTCCTATCAGACCCAGTGAAAGGGCTACTGTATATTGCTTTCCTCATGCCCAGTTCTCTTAAGAGCACCTGTCCTTCTTGTGTCATATGCCAGCTCCTGGAATTCATGGGGATCTCCACTGATGATGACCAAGTGTCTCCTGTAGCATGCACAAGCCAGTTCATCAGTGACTGCTTTCCCTTGTATTGTGCCAGGTTCTGCAGCTTAAATCTCAAGGAGGGATGAGTGGTTATGTTGCTCAGCTGTCTTCTTCTGCAGCATTGAAAACAATTTCATCTGTTCCTCTGTCCCATATTCTCAGGAGCCAGGTGATGACAGGCTCTTTTGCAGCTTGTTTGAATGTTCTCCCTATTTCCAGCAGTTCTAAGGCTGAGAAACCTTTAGGGAAACTTTCAGCTCCTTCTGGGTTGCTTACTTCTTTCCCAGGGTTCCAGGTTGTGGCTGTGGCTGCGGCCACAGAGGCGGCAGCAGCAGGGGCCCAGCCCTGCCCCTCTCCCATCTGGGCAGTGGAGGCGGTGGGGGGGGGCTGGCCCTGCCCCTCTCTCATTCCTTTTTGACTTAAAAAGTGGCAGGCTAAAAGTTCCATTTCCTTTTCTCTGAACAAGCTTAGCAGCTAGTATCGAAGAAGCAAGGCTTATGTCTTTCTCTCGATTTAATTCGTCTTTCACAGTTTGAATTTCCTCTTGTGCTAAGACCTCATCCTGAGAATGCCTTCTCACCTGCACAGGCTGGTCCATGGCATCTCTGGCTGCACTATCCCCATCCATATCTATCCCATCCATCTCATCTGTACTATAGACTACCCCAAGCCTGTAAAACTATACTTCTAACAACAGATGAGACACATTCTGAAAGTAGCTCTCCAGCCTGCAATGGGCTAGTGATCTTTCTTGAGGAAAATCCTCAGCACTCGCTCCCAAATCTGTTTGGTCTTCACCCCATAGATCACAGGATTGAGGGCTGGTGGAACAACCACATTGAGGTTGGCCAAGAGAATGTAGATGTATTGGGGCACATTATGACCAAAGCGATATGTCAAGAAAGAGAAAAATGCTGGTGTGAAGAACGCTAAAATAACACCAATGTGGGAGTCACAGGTGTTGAGAGCCTTGAACCTGGCCTCCCAGGAGGGCAGGCAGAACACAGCATAGAGGATCCTGACATAGGACAGAACAATGAGGACTACATCCAACAACAAGAGAGCAATGTTGCTAAGACCAAACATGATGTTGGCTTTGATGCTGGCACAGGCTAGCCGGGCAATACCCATGTGCTCACAGTAGGTGTGAGGGATGATGTGGTGTCCACAGTAGGGCAGCCTCAGGAGAAGAAATAGCAATGGAACCACCATGCACAGGCTCCTCAGTACAGCAATGACCACAGTGATGCCAGTGACTTTGCTGGTGAGGATCACAGTGTAGTGAAGGGGTTTGCAAATGGCAATGAAGCGGTCGAAGCCCATGGCCACTAACAGAATGCTCTCCATGACGGTGAAGAAATGGATGAAGAACATCTGAGAAAGGCAGCTTCTGAAAGATATTTCCCTGAGACTGAACCAGAAGATGCCCGGCATTTTGGGGATGGTGGCTTTGGAAAGGCCCAGGTAAACAGAGTACAACATGGCCAGGAAGCAGTACATGGGCTCATGGAGACTGTGTTCAGTTTGGATCACAAATAAAACAGCGGCATTCCCCAGAACGGCAATGAGATAGAGAAAGAGAAATGGGAATCCAATCCAGGTGTGCACTTGTTCTAGGCCTGGGATGCTCAGCAGGAGGAATGAAGATGGATGGACTTGGCGTCATTAGACATGAACACCTTCTCAGTCATAGCTGTTGTGCTTACTGGAGAAAAGTTTTTATATGCAATTAGTGTGATTCTTTCCACACTTCACTCTGTACTTAATTCGTGGAACATGGAAACTAGGCCTAGTGGTAAAGGAAGATAAAAACATAAAATACTCTTTTTGGCTTTTGCATTAGTCTCCTGAGTATCATGTATCACATGTCACAATCTACAGAACTTCAGTTCTTCACCGGCCCTCCATGCAATAACAAAGACTGAATAGAGAAGACAGGAGAAATGCAAACTGCAGTATTTCCAGAAATAAATGGGGAAGTGAAGGCCGAGTTGATAGATGAATTTGCTTAACATGCATAGTAGCTAGTTCAGCATTTGTTACCTTCACTGTGCCCCGTCTTCAAAATCTAAAGCCCTAAAATGTGGTGTGCATAATCTTGTCTGTGAGTGATTTTACATTTTTATGAGGGGACCCAGTTCTGAGAGCAGAAGAAACAACTGACCTTCCTTTGATGTATGAGTGAGAAAATCTCCATGACATAGAACTTAGCAATTTATATTGTTATGAATATATTAAGAGATAGAAATGTAGGTTGTTTTAATATTAAATAATTAGGAAATAAATCATTTATTCCTTTATAACTCCTTTATGAAAAAATTTACCAGACTTGGAAAAGGATAAAGAAAAAGGGAGGGAAATGTACATGAAAAATGTATTTTGCTGTTTTGATAAAACAAGAATTGAAAGATTGGTTTAATATTGGCAGGTCTTTCATTTGGTCAGTGCATAAATAAATACACCTGTAAAAAATTGACTAGCTATAGGCTAGTTATCAGAACAGAGACCACATACTTTGAGCTATCCAATCTTCCAGTCTTCCAATATACTTCCACGGGAAGAGTCAGAATTACTTGAGACACTTAAAACTCTTTTGTCCCTTCTCAGATTCTACCCCACCGTTTATTACAGCAAATTCAAAACTCTTGAAGCAAGTAAGAAAGTTCATTGCTGTGTACTTATTTGCAAAAACTAGCTTAATAATAGGACAAAATTGAATGTGACATATACAAAGACTAAATTCAATTTTAATAGTACTTGACATTTGAAAGAATTCAAGGTGCCTATTGAAGATACGTGTTTATAAATGCCAGCATCTTCTATCTTATACTTTCATGCCAAAATGCCTTCTTCACGGTGCCTATTTGAAGCTTATAAACAGTGGCAAACATAGAAGATAATGTTATATTTCTGTGAGTTTTTTCAGCAACTATGTGTGTGCACGCACACACAAACTCATGTGCTGATGTACACATGTGTAGCCTAGGCTGAACATTGTAAGGTAATTGGAGGAACATCTTTCACAATTCATTCCATCAACTGTTTACATGGAGTCTCCAAGTACCAGTGTAGACCAGTCAATTTGAATGCAAATTTGGGTAAAACTGGCCAGATATTCTCTCCAGAAGTACCACATGGTGTGGCAGAAGAGAGAAAATTCCAAATTTATGTTATGGTAGAAGTATGAACACAATGTTGTGAATACAAAAAGGGATCCTTGCTCATATGAACCTACAGCACTGGCACCAGCATGCATAAGACCCATGCAAACTCAAATAGACAAAACCCAGCGTACAACTGTGGAAATAGGCAGCAGGCCCCAATCTTAGTTGAATTATTGGCAGCTGATTACTGCTGGGTAAGGAATAGCTGATTTTAAGGGGAGGGACTCTGGCTAGGTTGACTAGATCCCAGTTGGATGAACCTGCACTGAGGGATGTTTGGGAAAACTAGCTTGACATGATAGGCATTGACACAGATGACACAATGCATTAATTCCACTGGGGGGGGGTGCTGTGGGTGTGAGAGGGCACTAATGGGGCAAGGAATTATAGAGATGATTGGGATGGTCTGTGTGAAATACACAAAAATTCAGCAAAATATTTACAAAAAAAGAAAGATTCATGTGTACAATTAGAACTCTCTCTGTGTGTATGTGTGTGTGTTTGTGAGCATGTGCACATGCAAGTGTGCATGAATGTGTGTGCATGTGTTCCAAGGCTAAAGGTCAACCCCGGGTATTCCTCAGGAACCATATATATTGCTTTTTTATTGTATGATTTTTGTTTGGGGGGCATGGGGAGATCTGTGCGTGTGTTTTCCAGTTTGATTTGATGTTTGTCTGTTTGTCTGTTGGAATGGTGTCTTTCACTGACTTGGAGCTTACAGAATATGTTGAATGGTCAGTGATCCCCAAGCACTTGCCTGTCTCTACCATCCCATCAGTGCTATGATCATAAGTGTGCACCAGTGTGGCCAGTGTCTTTATGTAGATCCTGGGGTATAAAACTCACCCTACAATGCAATAACTTCGCTAGCTGTGCTATCTCCCAAGTCCACTTCAGGCAAAGAAAAAGAATTTTATTCTAGATAATATAAAGAACAAGATCAAATCAGGAAAATGGAAGTACACTGACATCTAGACATTGAACAGGAATCTGTGATCCCCACAGTGACCTCAATCAGAGTCAGTATGTTGCTGGCCAGAATCCCAACTGCCTGGTATCTGGGTGAATATCAGTGGCTCCATTGAAAAGAAACAGAAAATCAATTAAGACTTATATGCCATGGAAATCACCTTATGCACATTGAGTGCTCCTGAGAGTTTTACACTCTCATCATCTGCATGTCCTAGAATTCATGAGCAGAGAAGAGATAAGCACACCATCTTTCTCATCTGTACCTAATCCTACAGTCTTATAGCTGACTGTCTATCATGCAACCTGTGCCCTTTCTCAGGTGTTTCATCACCATTTACTGTGTCCTATTCTCAAAAAGCATGTTCTACAGGACCATGTGGGAAGATGTGCTGAGTCATGAAATCATTACTCCAAAACATGGTCTTAGATCTCTTTGGTATGTCTTATAAAGATCTCAAAAAGAAGAGATATTTAGTCTCTCTTTTCAATTTTGCAGAATTTACATGGTCCCGTGAGTAAGTATGCCTAGGAAAAGTATAGCTTTAGTGGGTATATGCATGTGTAGCCTCTCTGAACATTGTGTTTATACATTCACCCTCCCTCCATAACTTCATCGTAGCTTGACAGAAGCCCTTTCTCCATTCCTCTTGATTTTTTTTTCATTGTCTAATTGCCATATAACTTACCTTAAATCTCTATGAAACATCAGTTGGCGTAATCCTGGGGACCATTTATTTGCTGACTAGAAGAAATTTATATATGTTTTCATGACCCTGAATCCTCTGGGATGGGAAACATTATCTTGGGAACCTTGATAGAAGGGTTCAGACACCAGAGAGTTTTTCTTCTCTTTCTGCATATACAAGGGAAAGGGCTTATCACAGCTCATTTTCTTCCCTAATTACACCCCTTTATGTGCTCAAATAGATTATATTAGGGTCATTGTAGATGGACTGCAGTGTCCAGTGTGAGGAATTAAATTTGAGACCCGAAGACTCAAGACATGCCACTTAATAGCATCCTATTGCTCCTTGGCAGGCTCTTTATTAGAAAGCTCAGTGTATAAAATTTTTACAAAGTTCACATATGACTAATGCTTAAGCAATGCAAATCAGATGGGAATTTTACTGCTGTGTTAGTCAGGAGATAACTAGACTTACTTCAAGGCTAAAAGTGAGTGCAAATTCCCTTAGTTGGTGTTTAGAAGCGTACTCGTACAAGATGAGAAGTGTAACACTTCACTCCCAGAATTCCAGGAAGGGAACCAGTGCTCAGATGGAGCCAAAGCTTGACTGAGTCTAAGGAAGTCTGTTAACCCCACGTCTGCCCCTAGTCCTTAAGGGGCCAAAGAAGCACCTACATTGGGGGTAAGTAAGTGGGAAGAGGAGAGGGATGGTCATACAAGAAACTATGGGAGTAAAGGGGAAGAAGGATCTCAAGAGAGGAGGGACTATGGGAGACGGATATTATCAAGAGAGAAATGGAGAAAATGGAGGTACTTTAACTAGGGAGGAAGGAGAGATGGTTAGAAAGGAGAGAGAGAAGAGATCGATAATGCTTAACTGGTGTTAAAAATAAAGGGAATAGTATTAGTTCACAACGTACTGAAAAATTACACATGCATCATCTCTACATGAGTCCTTGCATATAGTTGAAGACTATATAACAAGAAACAGCATCCGACAGAAGAAACCTCCCTTTGAGTTGTTGGCCAGGGTAGTCCAAGAGACTCCCAAACTTACACAGGCTATTGTCACAGACCATGACTGTCTCCAAGAACTTGAAGGTAAGACTGTATTGCTGAAAACAAGACATGCTTCTGACACAGGACTTGGAGCAACAGAGCTGAAACTGTCCTGGAAGACACCTCCCTGAAGGCTAGCTCTCATAATTTTGGAGGACACTTATGCAAGCTACTAAGGGAGAACATCAATCAAAGGTCCAGCTCCAGCTTTAAGGCCTAATAACCACAACCATGACTGGCACAACAAACTATATTAAGGCAGCAGTGGTACTTTTGTCTTGGAGGTAATCAGCATCTACCTAATTCAACCTAAATCCCACTTAATGGGAAGAAAGTCATGTGTGGTGCTGTAAACATAACAAAATACACATGGCTGGAAAGGTCATAGATCTTAGAGAAAACCCCAAGACTATCACTTCCGTAGACAAATTTACTTTCTTACTATGTGCTAAATGTGGATCCTTTTATTTACAGTCAAATATACAGCACACCACTCATCTAAGAAGCTTCTTTTGTAAAAGATAGAGATTATTACAGATTTCTATAGCTGACAGCACACAGAAATTAAGTGACTGTGAAACACCCAACCTTAAGTGACACATCTACAATGGAACCTCTACACCTAAAACTCATGGAACATGGTGAAACAAGGGATAGAGAGAATACCAGTGCATCTCTCAGTTCTCATCAAAGAAGCTCCCTCATGCAACAGAGTGTAATGAACCCAGGACTCAAGCACCATTATGGAAGAGGGAACAGAAATATTGTAAGAGAAAGGGGAGGAGGTGTGGTGCATGACCACATGGAAATGAAGTCTTCGATGCTTCTGGGACCTTGCTAATACAAACTACAGCAATGGTGACAGCATGCACAAGACCCATGCAAATTCAAGCACACAAAAACCCAGCATAGACCTGGAGAAATGGGGGATAGGCCCCAATTTTAGCTAAAAAACTTTTGGCAACTGATAGTACTTTTGGTTATGGAAGAGTTGATCTTCTTTGAGGGAATGATTCCAGATGACTGACAATACCCCAGTAGACGAACTTTCACTGAAGGATCTCAGGGTCACTAACTTGACTTGACAGGCCTTACCATAAATGACAGAATGCATGGGTTTCAGTAGGGTGGGGCTACAAGAAGGTGTCGATGTGGAAGGTGATATAGTAAGAACTAAGATGTTGTATATGAAATACACAAAAATTCAACTAAAACATATTTTTAAAAGAGAAAATGCAAATATAAAACATAAAACATTATAAACTTCCTGGAAATAATTCTTTGTCATATGCCTTAAATTTACACATAAAATCTTACTAATAATAGCCTGGTAGACATAGATTTAAGAATAAAGACCATAAAGTCAATGTTTTTGAGGAATAGACTGTTTTCTAGAAAAAGGTCTAAGAACAGCCACAAACAAATAATATTTTTACAATACAGGAGTCCCATCCAAGGACACACACTCTGTCATCTCTTATTCTCTACATTTTGGCCAGTTGTGGTTTTCTGTGTTAATCACCATCTGTTGCATGAGGAAGCTTCAATGGTGAGAGATAAGAAATGCATTAATATTCTCTCTGCCCCCTGTTCCACTGTATTTCATGAGCCTTAGTTGTAGTGGCTCCAATGTAGATTCATTCTCTATGTTTGACCAGTTATGAAGCTTTGTAATAGTCTTAATTTTAGAACTTGCTCATTTGAACTTGTAACAATGGTGACAGCATGCACAAAACCCACGCCAACTCAATCAGACAAAAATTCAGCATAGAACAAGGGGCAGCTGAGGAACTATTGGCAACTAATTACTGCCAGGTGGGGGCGAGTAGATCATCTTTAAGAGAAAGATAAGCTGACTGAACTTCAGTGGATGAACTTGCACTGAAAGACATCTGCGTACAAATGCTTGACTGGATATCACAACATCTATGATACAGTGCATGAAATCCTGTGGAGAGGGTACGGGGTCATGGATTAAGGAGGGGGGCTTCTAAATTTGATTAAGATCTAATTATATGAGATGCACAAAAGCTCAAAAAACATTTTTTCAAAAAAGAAAAAAGAAATGTTAAATGTGATAAAAGAGCATTTTAGGCTCATAATATACATAATACTTAAAATGTGCAGAATTGGTATGGTTATATTAGTTAATATAGGTATAGGTAATCACATAGGTAATCATAATACCTAATCATCATGAAGCTATTATTTCATCTAGAAACTTTTTAACATTTGTAAACTAACTTATATAGATTCTCAAGGAAATATCCAGTGTCATGTGAGAAAACTACTATTTTTAATCTCCATTTTACTTAAAAGAAAATTGATGCATATAAAAGATAATCCAAAGGTAATGAGTTTAAGCAGGGCTCAAACACATGAGGAGATAAACATAAAAGTCACATTCTTCCCATTCACATTAACCATCTGGGCTGGCACTAGCTCAGTGGTACAGCACTCACCTAACAGGACTGAAGCCTTTGTCCTATTCTCAGCATAACACACACACACACACACACACACACACACACACACACACACTAAAATATGCTGTACTTTAACTAATATAAAGTGTAAAATAAGCTAATAAGTACTATAACTTATATAAAAAATTAAATATTCAGTTGTCTTTTCATTGACATGGGGTTTTTTGTAGCCCAGGATGGCCTTGGATAAGTAGCCAAGGACTTTGAACCTCTGATCCTCCTACTTCTAATTCCCCAGTGCTGGGATCACAGTTATATGCTTCCATGCATTGGTTTATGTGGTGCTGGTGATTAAATCCAGGGAGTGACTTATGCTAGGCAAGCACTCTATAAATATTTGATTTGAAGACAGAGGAACTGCATGAATAATATTTAAAATGATTTTAATTTTAAATTTATATTTAATTTAATTATATTTAATTTTAATTTACATGTAATATAATGTCATGAGACATTATATCTTTGAGAACATGCTCTATAATTTCCTTAAAAGCCACCTCTTCCATTTTCACAGGAGTGCTCCACACATTGCCTATGCTCTCGTCCATCCAAAAGTGGTGACTTCCCTGGTAGAGGGAAAATGTGAGATTTACACCATTGACAGGCAGGTCTGATGAAAGTTCACAAGCTAAGGATTTTGGCAGGAGATGGCCTTGATTTAAGTGCTTGGGATGAAAATAAATCTGTGTCATTTAAATATAAAATAGTTGGTGAATACTGTAAAAACAAAGATGGATTATGACCTGGAAGCATAAGATGCCATAAAATCTTTCTTTCCTCTACCCCTGCAAAAAAAGGAGAGAGGCAGAAAACCAGCAATATCAAACATTAGACTGATAATGACGTTATAATTCTCACTGTAAAAGGAATTTGTTATTTTCTAAACTTAATTGAAATGCAATAATTACAATGCTATATAATCAATATATGAGTGGTATCTTGATAAATGTATACCTTATGAAATTATTATATCAAGATGCTCAATATATCACCTGAGACGTTTATGTTTTGTAAAACTAACAGTGAGATCAACTTACTCCAATTTGAAGTGTGTCATGCCTCTATTGGTTATCAAACATGCTTTACAGTAGTTCTTCAAAGATTAAGTGCTTGTTTTATCCTTTGTAAATTGTTTCCCTATCCCAGCCCCTGCCACTGGGAAATGATATTCTTCTTTCTGCTTCTAGGAATTAGATATTTGTGTACAAACATAAATGAGCATGTGGCGTGGCGTTACCATAGCTTACTTGGCTCATTTCACTTAGGGTCCGTTCTTCCAGGTTCATCCATGCAGCCACCAATGACAGAAGTCCCTTCTCTGTAAGACCATACTATTGATTATAAATAAACAGTGCATCTTTATCTGCTCATCCATCAGTGCACACATAGGTTGACTCCACATCACGGTAATGTAAATGATGCTGCAATGAATGTTATGATGTATACATCCCTGTGACGCTGCCAGTGTTGTCTGGATAAGTACCAAGAAAGTATATTTCTAAGTCATACAGTTGTATTAATTTATGTTCCTGCCAACAGTGCACACAAAGCTTTCCTTTTCCACCAAATGAGTCCATACTGAAAATCTGTCATTTTATAGTAGCAACTCTACCAGGTATTAGATAATATCAAATTGTAGTTAACTTGACTTTGTTGATGATTAATGAGTTTGAGTATTTTCCTGACATCCATTTGCATATGTGTGTAATTTAAAGACATCTATTCACATTCTCTGTCTTTTAATCAAATTACCTGATTCTTAAATTTTACTTGTTTGAATTCTTTAAACACACATTTGAATATACATATGATATCATATGCATCTGTGTGTGTGTGTGTGTGTGTGTGTGTGTGTGTGTGTGTGTATGCAGAGAAACCTGGGATGTAGCTCAGTTGGCAACATCCTTGCCTAACATACATGAACCCTAGATTCAGTCCCGAGCAGTGCCAAAACATTAAACAGTACACATACATAAAATTATATAAATGATGAGGTTATAACTAAAACTTTTCAAAGGAATTTGTTGCTTTATTTTCTAAGATTTATTAGCATATACTATATCATATACTCAATTATAATATATCTGATATATTTTAATATATAAAATAAAAATGTATTTTAACAGAAATAATGAGTATGGTATTGGTTGGGGCAGGCTAACTTACCCTAAGGTGACATCCACCCAACCAAATTTCAGTGTGTTAAATAACAGTGTATGGTCTCAGTTACACTACCAGCAGATAAGATTAGGGGACATGGATAAATGTTGCTCAAAGAGCAAAATCATTATTTATGAAATGAACAAGTTATGGAGATCAATGTACTTCATGGATTTTAGTAGTTAACTTTATTGTGGTAATTACCACATGTTATATACGTATATCAAATCCTCACAATGCATAACTTCAATATCTATGTTCTTTATTTGAACATAAAATACTTTAAATTATAAAATGATAAAAAGATAAAAACACAAATAAGAAGCAAGACAAAAAATAACTTCAGGGGGCTGAAAATATGGTTCAGTTGTTAAGAGCACTAACTGCTCTTGCAGAGGACCCAGGTTTGATTCCTAGCACTTACATGTCGGCTAACAACCATGAGTAACTCCATTTCCAGGGGACTGGATGTTCTCTTCTAACCTCTGCAAGCACAACATGAATGCACTTACATGAATGCAGGCAATATACTCATACACATAAATATAAATAAATAAATCACATGATTTCAATTTAAGTATTTTTGCTTTTCTTTCCTCAGCATACTATCTAAAGGGTTTACTCACTAAAGAATTTTGTTGGCTATGTTAATGGTGATCAGAACATTCTGAGTTTTGTAATAAAAAATGCACTTGCCCATCCTAAGAGGAAAATGTATTTATCTTCACTACTTTAGAACTAACATTTCTTTCTGAAAATGATTAAGATCATATTATGTCTTTACTGTATATTTTTTCAGGACAACCATCAATATCCAATAACATTACTGAAAGTATTTGGAAAGTCAATGTTTACACTGATTCTAACATTCCCAGTATTACTCTTAAAGACAGAACCTCAATTCAGTAAAAAGATATTATTGGAAATAACATTCTACTTTTCCTTCTTGTTGAGACATGCAATAGCTCTGTTTTCAGCAAAGGAGAACAGGAATTTGGAAACTCGCTCATCAGCTTATAATTAACTAATGCTATTTCTTGAGGAAAATCCTCAGTACTCGCTCCCGAATCTGTTTGGTCTTCACCCCATAGATCACAGGATTGAGGGCTGGTGGAACAACCACATAGAGGTTGGCCAAGAGAATGTGGATGTATTGGGGCACATTATGACCAAAGCGATGTGTCAAGAAAGAGAAAAATGCTGGTGTGAAGAACGCTAAAATAACACCAATGTGGGAGCCACAGGTGTTGAGAGCCTTGAGCCTGGCCTCCCAGGAGGGCAGGCAGAACACAGCATAGAGGATCCTGACATAGGACAGAACAATGAGGACTACATCCAACAGCAAGAGAGAGATATCAAAAAGACCAAAAATGATGTTGGCTTTGATGCTGGCACAGGCTAGCCGGGCAATACCCATGTGCTCACAGTAGGTGTGAGGGATGATGTGGTGTCCACAGTAGGGCAACCTCAGGAGAAGAAATAGCAATGGAACCACCATGCACAGGCTCCTCAGTACAGCAATGACCACAGTGATGCCAGTGACTTTGCCGGTGAGGATCACAGTGTAGTGAAGGGGTTTGCAAATGGCAATGAAGCGGTCGAAGCCCATGGCCACTAACAGAATGCTCTCCATGGCAGTGAAGAAATGGATGAAGAACATCTGAGAAAGGCAGCTTCCAAAAGATATTTCCCCGAGACTGAACCAGAAGATGCCCAGCATTTTGGGGATGGTGGCTGTCGAAAGGCCCAGGTCGACAGAATCCAACATGGCCAGGAAGTAGAACATGGGCTCATGGAGACTGTGTTCAGTTTGGATCACAAATAAAACAGCGGCATTCCCCAGGATGGCAATGAGATAGACACAGAAAAAGGGGAATCCAATTGAGACATGGGCATGTTCTAGGCCTGGGATGCCCAACAGGAGGAATGAAGAAGGATGGAGCTCGGTGTCATTAGACGAGAAAGCTCTCACTGCCATAAGCAGCAGACTTGGTTTCCCAGTACTGATTCTTTCTTCACTTCTTATTTTTCCAGTTCCTGGTAATAGGTAAAATATGGTTTTAATCTTTCACTGTTCATGTTCATAAAATGTTAGAGTGCTGTCTTCAACGTGTACACATTTGAGCATCACATGACAACAGCTGTAGAGTCCTCAATCCTTCACTGACTGTTCTTGCAGTGACCAAGACTGATGCAAAGGAGAGAGGGCATTTACATCAGACAAAGTTTCAGGGTCTCTGTGTACGCTACTGTTACACATGTTTCTGTTCATTATGAATTGTGGTTTCTCTAGTATTTGTTACCTTAACTATTCTCTTCTTTGTGAAACTACAAAACATTGAAATGTGCTGTGCATAAACTTGTCTGTGTGTGGTTTTCCATTTTATGAATATTTCTGAATATTAGATAATCTTCTGAAAACAGAAGAAACAGCTTCTTTTCATTTGTTCCTATGCATGAAAAAGCTCTATAAAACAGAAATTCGCAATTAAATATTTCATAAATAAAGAAGTGATGGACTTGTAGGTCATTTTATTGCTATATTTCAGAAAATAAATAATTTGCTTCCTGTCACAACTTTATTATGATAAAAATTTAACAGGTTTTGAAAATGAATCAAGACTAGAGAATGAAATATTCACAAAAAGATTTTGTGGTTATGAAGGTGAATTGAAAGATTATTTTAAGCTAGGCAAGTCTATTATTTGTTTAAGCTAGGTAAGTCTGTAATTTCAAGGGCTGGAGAGATGGCTCAGTGGTTAAGAGCACTACTGTTCTTGCAAAGGACTGAGATTCAATTCCCAGCACCCACCTGTCTGTAACTCCAGTTCTAAGGAATGCAATGCCTTCTTCTGACCTCCACAGGCACTGTACAACACAGGTGCACTTAATACATGCATGTAATACACTCATGCATATAAAACAGTTTTTAATTGAAGATATCTGAATTTTGAGAGTGAACAGAGTTGGAAGGCACCTTTCCAGGACAATATAGATGATAGATGATAGAAGATAGATAGATAGATAGATAGATAGATAGATAGATAGATGATAGATAGATAGATAGATAGATGATAGATAGATAGATAGATAGATAATATATATATAGATAGATAGATAGATAGATAGATAGATAGATAGATAGATGATAGATAGATAGAAATATGTGTGTATATGTGACATTAAACACAGGACAACACCAACAAGTACTTAGGCTAACAAAGCCAATTAAGTCTCTATAATGGGATATACCTCAATGGTAGAATTCTTGTCTGACACACATGGCAAGTCTTGGGTTCCATCCATAGCACTGCAAAAAGAAAGCAAAGAAAGAAGGAAGGAGGGAAGGATGGAGGGAGAGAGAGAGGGGGGAGGGAGGGAGGAAAGGAGGGAGGAGGCAAAATGAGTAGCTGAAATGAGGAATGCTCAGTGTGACTGAACTACTGAAGAGGGGCCTGTAAAGCTGGGCACTGGGGCTGAGAGAAGAAAACTGAAGTTTTCCATTGAATATTTTGAAACTCTTGAAGGTGAGGGTTACTTTTGTACTCCATTAGTTGAGAATATACAGAAAAGGTGGAGAAGTATCTTTCATAACTCAATTCATCAACTATTTCAGAGGGTATCCATAAATAAGCACTTATCACACAATTTGAATGCAAATGTAAATAAATTTAGTCACAGAACACTTTCTGGCTGGATTTATGATGCATAAGATGGAGCCAATACCTGACATCATTATTGAGGACAAGAACCTGAGGCTAGAAAGATTGTAGGCCCCAAAAGAGATTTTACAGCTATTATTCTACTAAATGCACATTGTATTAAACCCACTCCTAATCCTTTATCATTATACCTATAGATAAGTGCATCTCTCAACTCTCATCAGTGAAGCTTCTTCTTGCAGTAGATGATGATTAACATGGGCTCCCACAACTGGTCTAGGTGCATTGAATAAGAGACTGTGGACTGCTTAGGCCTATAAACAGATGTCTGTATCACATGACTTCCCCAAAGGCTTGGGGATCCTTGAGGAAGAGGGGGCTAAGGGATCCATTCCAAAGAGGGAGTGGACATCATGTAAGAGCTAGAGATGATAGATAATGACAATGAAGGTGTTTTCAGACACAACAGGGCAGTTACACATATGAATCCATAGTGGTTGTGACATCATGTACAGGACCTGCCCAAGCTCGAGCCAGACAAAATTTCAGCAAAGAGGAGGGATGTGGGCATGAAACCCCCATCCCTAGATGAGGAGCAATTGGCAATTGACAGCTTCTGAGAGAGAAAGAGCCTGTTTTTTCAGGATATAATGCTAGATATGTTGACGAGCCTCTGTAGGATGGACCTGTACCCAAGAGTACTTGGAGAACACAAACTACTTGATGGGCTTAAAAACAAGAGGAAATGAAGTTAGGGAGTAGGAAAGTAGATGTAGATCTGAGGTGAGAAGGTGAGATGAGGACAGGCATCGAAGCTGATCAAACTGCATTGTATGAAATCCTTAAAGAATTAATTAGATATTAAACTTCAAAAGTAAATGCAAGTTTTAAACATACAGTCACATATCCTCGAGAAGTCCCATTGGTGACAAAAGAGATAAGATTCCAAAGATGAAAATTAAAAGCTACATTGCAGGGGCTCTGACTGATAGAAGTTTTCAGAGAACATTGGTTACTATACAAGAAGTCAGAATAAAATCCCTGCAGGACTTGATGTTTTGTATAAGACTTACAGAGGAATTCTTCCTACAAAAAGACTCATTAAAGATAGAGAAAAGAATGAGGAAATTACAGAGAACACAAGCCCAGTGATCAGTAGCAGCATAAGAAAAACATGCATATTTATCAAGGACCATGTTCCAAGATGCAGTAGGCTGAAGACCAGACTGTTCACTATCTGGCATCTGGATTACATTTAGGGAACCCATACTGGAGAAACTACAATATGGAATACATCTCGTAAAAATCAACTAACCAAGGACTGGAAAGACTACTCAGGCACCTTAGCAGCACATACCAATCTTCCAGAGGACCTGAGTTTAGATTCCCACACCCACGTTGGGTGGCTCACAGTTGCCTGTACTCCAGATCCAGGAGGATCACACAGTTCTGGCTTCCTCAGATACCTGCACTCACATACCCCACACAGTCAAGCACAGATACACACAATTAAAAATAAAATAAATCTTAAATAAGTAAACAGAACCCAATTAACTGATCATCTGATCCCTGTAGAATTTCCAGGAGGGCTTGAAAAAAGTTGTTTCTTTTCTCTCTGAAAATATTTCATTTCCAAGTCCATAAATATCATTTGATAAAGCCAAGCATCTCATCATTTTATAATTATCTCCTGAACCAGAGCCACGGCATTCTGTACATTCACGTTCCTTCCACTCTCTGATCTCAGCTAGCTTCAGTCCACTTCTGGAGCCTCTAAGTGTAAGTTGTGCTATAGTGGCCCAGTGGCACAGCAGCCATCTCATAAAAGTGCCATCTTCCTTCCTCTGCTATGTTCCGATACTCTCACCACACCCCACATATCCATATTCCAGGGCTTAGAACTGATGCACAGGAAGAAGTAACGCACACCTTTCCCATTACCTAATCCTGTGGGCACATGGCCATCCATCAGTCATAAACTCTGCACCTTTCTCAGATGTTTCACCTTTAGTGCTGGGTCCTGTCTTCAGAAAATTCTCTCTCTCTGTGCCATGCCAGACCTACAAGAATCCATTAATTTAAAAATATATCTTATATTCACTTTGGTTGACCTTATACACTAAAAGTTTTTGAAAATAGAGAAAACTAGCCTTGTCCTCTGGTTATCCACATATGTGCTCACATATGAAGACTCAGAAGCAAAATCTAAATTGGTGTGAGGTACACTGGTAAAAATCTTCCATCAGGAGCTTTCCCTTTTTAGTTTTACATGTGAGAGTTTGCATGATCTGCAAGGTCATGGTGCTAACTGTGTGGACCCAGGGAAGGCTGTGAAAGGAAATGTGCATCATCTCTGCATCTTGTTTTTGTATTTTCTCCATGCCTCTTGATATTATTCCACAGCCTAATCATGATGTAACTTACCTTGGTCTCTAAATTTCTATGAAACGTCCTTGGTACATTTCTCGGGCACATTAGTTGTTATGCTGAGTAGAAGGTATTTATATACTTTTCTGGACCTGATTTCTATGGGATAGAAATCACCATAGTATCTTGGGACTCTCGATAGAGTGCAGTTAATAGACTCTGGAGAATTTGTCCTCTCAAGGAGGGGGCTATCCTTGAGAGTTTGTCCATTTTATTTATGTAGATAGAGTTCTCTGAGCATGAGACACCAGGGCAAGAGCTTATCACTGGTCTCTTGCTTCTTCCCAATTTTACATTCATTTACTTGGACTGATAGACTATGTGTGACTCCTGATTCCCAAATTAAATTATTTCCTTGAGGTGGTTTGTCATGTATTCAACCTGGAGTCATCTGTTTATTCATTTTCCTGTGATCTCCGATTTAAACAATCTAAACCTCCAAATCTCTTAAAATGGCCTTTGTGTTCTTTGGTGAACCTTTCATAGCTAACACCTCAGACTCATGCTACCTGTTAACTCCAGTCACATAAGCTTCATACTCTTCTCCAGATCATTCAGGAACTTAGAGTGAACCTGAGCATGTTTTTCTAAAGACCTTCAGTTACTTCATTCCATCTAGCTCTACTCAAATATCCCCTCTTCTGAGTCTTTCTTAGGAGCCAGTACATACTGATCTTCCCCTCAACTCTCTCCACTCCCTTACCTATTTTTAAACATACATTTTTTTCATTTTGTGAAATTATACATTTTTTAAAGCTTACCTTTTCTTATTAAAACATTAGTGGATACAGTGAATGACTATATTTTTAGTCTCATACCCTCCCTCAGTTGCTACAATGTTGGGAGTTCCTGTGCTTGGGGACAGCCCGAGGGGATGAAGGGTCTCCACCGAAAGAGGGGGTGTGAGTAGGCGCAAAATCAAAACACACAGACTCCAGGGGCTGAGTGAGAATCAGGCAGAGGGCAAGCCACTGCAAGCTTGTTTGTTCAAGGAAGTGCAAGGGGTCTTATAGATCTGGTTAGCCAATGGCCTTATGGGGTGGGGTCTCAACTGCAACCAATAGTAATCTGTCCCCAGGTAGATCATCTCAGTGCAGGTTTTTTCCAGATGCTGGGCAGAAGCTGGTCTCACAACTAGCCAAAGTGGAGCACCATGCCCATGGGAGCTATTCCTCTATTCCTCATAGCAGGTGACCTGGCTGAGGCCCCTCCTGCGTTGTGCCTTACACCACAACACTGTGCATTAAAAAGTGACTATTTAATTAATACTTTCTAGGGGCGGAGAAATGGCTCAGCTGTTAAGAGCACTGACTGTTCTTGCAGAGGACCTGGGTTCAAGTCCCAGTACCCATTTGTCAGACAACAACCATTCATAACTCCAGTTCTAGGGGATCTGATGCCTTCTTCTGATTTTAACACACATGCAGGCAAAACACTTATACATATAAAAAATAAAAATAAATAAAATATTTAATTAACACATTTCAAAATTCACGAATTAAAGTGAATTCAAAAGAAAATTTCTCTACTCACTGGAATAAAATTTTCAACATTTCCCAAGTGAATTATATTGGGTAACCTTCTCTGACAGCTCAATATGAACTTTCTTCATGCATTCTTTTTACTCCATCTTGGGAATTATTTTGCAAATGTCAAGTTGAATCATGCTCCTATGGTATGGTTATATATTTCTTTGACAGAACCTGACTTTTCTCCATCCGACTGATGGCAGACATCTACACATCAGATATTGAGGAGATGTCAGTTCTGTGGAAACTAGTGTGGTACAGTTACAACACTGCCAAGGACTGTAAATTTAAGTGCTCACTGTAGAAACATAAACACTGATAATAAATTAAATAGCTGTTTTATGTATGGGGGGTGAAAAAATTAAACACAACATAAGTAAAAAGAAGGTCATAACAAAGAGTAGAAATTAGAGAATTAAAACGTAAATAATATAGCAGATGAAGAAGAGACTCTGAAAAGCTGATAAAACTGAAACTTCGGCAGTAGCAATTCTTAAAAAAGATGGAAGAAATAGCATCAATATTATAAATGATAACAAAGGGTGATGACTATAACTTCATATGGGAAGATACTTTGTTTTACCCTCCCCAGACTTAATGAAGTATAATCATATCTACAAATACCACATATTTATAGTATACACATGATGTTTTAATTGATGTATATATTATGAAGTAATTAAATCAAACTAATTAGCAAATCAACTACTTTGGATTTCTTTCAGAGATCTTCTCTCTGCAGTTTTCAAGTAGACCACCTCATTATTAACTATAGTCACCACTCTGTACAAATGATCTTTAGACTCTATCCATTTTGTGTGAGTAAAGTCTTGCATCCTTGGATCATTATTTTCCAATCCTCACTTCCACTCTGGCTCCCTGAAACAACTGAGAGTGCATGGTGACTTTCTGTGATGACTCATTTTCCTGAGGATTGTTTCTTGAAGTCTGTGTTGTCACGCGGACAGAATCCCCTCCCTTAGCAAGAATAATATTCTGTGGTATTCTTAGGATGCCTTTTCTGTCTGTTCATCAGTCAGTGCACACTTAGATCAATCCCATATCTTGTCTGGTGTGAATAAGAATTCTGTGTACATAAAGGTACAGCTATCTCTGGCATATTAAGTTGGTTTCCTTTGTATGTATACCTAGGCATGAAACTTCTAGATCATAGGGTTATTTTATCTTTTATTTTTTTAAGAACTCCCATAATACCATAATAGTTATACAAACTTACATTTCCATCAATGTTCAGCACAAATTTCATCTCTCCATATCTTCCCCAACACTTGTTTTTTGTCTTGTTGATAATAGTTCATTCATCAGATATTAGTCACTTTTTCATGAAGGTGATTAAGAAGTTTATATACATCTGGATATGGTGGCACATGCATTTAATCCCACCACTTGGGAGGCAGAGGCAGTCACACCACTGTAAGATTAAAGCCAGCCTGGTCTACACAGTGAATTCCATGCCAACTGGGGCAACAGGGAGACCTTGTCTCAAAAGAAAGAAGCTCATATATCCACTACTATCATTCATCTTGCTTTGAAAACCTCACCCACCAACAACTCAGGGGCCACTGAAGAAGAGGGGATGGAAAGACTCTAAGAGTCAGGGTTGGCACATGAACAAAAGGAAACAGATACTTTCAGGGCTCTGGAAACTTGCTCATGAACTTGCAACAATGCTGACAGCATGCACAAGACCCATGACTCAATCACTGCATATGTTTTTGAGATCATATCTTATAACATAATCATTGTCAAAATCAGAGTCAAGAATCTTCTTACCCAGAAGAAAAGATGATGAATTAGGAGCTAGATGCTCCTTCTTGCTTCTTAGCAGATGAGAATGAAAACAACCAGAAAAGTTTCTTAAAGAGAGACTAACGGGACACACTGAAGTTTCACATGGGACAACAAAGACTTAGAGAGATCTAATAACTAGCTATCAGAACACAGAGCAGAAGAAGCACATTAGTCATGAGCCTGCTGGGGTCTGGAGGTGAGGAAAGGGGAAGTAAGACGGGGAAAGACAAAAAGACATAGTGGGAGAAATGAGCGCAGAAGCAGCTGAAAGATACATGCAATGGGACTAAATCCAAATACAGAACAGAGGGGAGCCTGCTTCCCCTTAAAATTGGTGACCTGGGAGGCTAGCCAAAGACGATCAGACACCAAAGAGACATGTGACTGTGTGCAAGGACTGGGCATCAGAAAAACGTAGTTATGAATGGAAAGCACTGTATCTGCTGTGTCTTGTCTACCCAGTATAGTTTGCTGCCCCATTATCTGTATGACCTTTACAGGGCATCTGAGATCCAGAGGTGCAGCAGGGCTAAGTGTTGGTCTGGTCATAGGGCTATGTGACCTAATCTGGGTGGAATAAATATTGACTGAGAAAATTTAGTTCTTATATTAGGAAACATGAAAAGTAAAAGTTATTCCAACCAGCTCTGAACCAAATCATTTCCACTGATGTGTGTGTGTGTGTGTGTGTGAGAAAGAGGGGCGGGGAGGGAGAGAGAGGCTCAAGCTGTTTCTCTTTCCAAGGGACTTTAACCCAAGAAGTCACAGAAAGAAGTAGAGATTAGCAGAGGCAGTGAGTATTCACTCTACCTGCGTGATCACAACCAACACCCTCATTTTTTCCCCACTGGTTGGTTGTTTAATTCAATTATCTCCTTTTTTCTTTACATATAAACATTTTCTTTTAATTCTCTGAATTTTTATTAATTTTCTCTCTTCTAATTAGATTTTTAAATTCTCACTCTTCATAGTTATTATCTTAACATTCATTCCTTTTGGTTTCTTCTGTTTCATGCTTTAAATTAATTATTCATTTAGTTTTTACAGTTTCATACAATGTATTGTAATCGTATTCATCCCGTAACCCGCCCCCGCTCAGTCCTTTCTCATCCCCTTTCTTCCCGGTTGCACATCTCTTATTTTTACATATTTTTGTGTGTACAAGCCTTGTGCAGGTAACTACAGCTGCTGTGTGTTCGTGACAGCAATAGCTACTCCAAATCTATTAGAGAGCATTTCCTGGCATGCCTTCTTAACCTCTGGCTCTTACAATCTTTCTGTATCCTCTTCGTTGATGTTCTTTGGACTCTGGAGCAGCAGCTGATGTGGATGTCCCATTTAGGACTGAGCACTCCACCATCCCTTATTCTCATTCTCAGCACTTTGACCAGTTATGAGTCACTGCACTAATCATTGCCCATGACAAAACAAGACTTCTCTAAACCAGGTCAACTGCGACACCAGTGTATGGAATAAAACAAGGATATTTAGAAGGTAATTTGACTACATGTACGTAAAGCAAATTTTTCAGTAGTTCTCTTGGAACTTGAGATCTTCCTGGATATAGACTTTTGACAAGGGGTGTATTCCTTCCCATGGATGAGGTCACAAATACAATCAGAAAGCCCTTAGCTACCCCACAAATAATCTTGCCACTTTAACACTACTAGACACATCTTGGCTGACATGTCAGTACTGTGACATACAGGGGCCACAGCTGAGTAGACTGTTGGTTTCTTCACTTTTAATGTAGTGTAACTTTTTGTTTCTTTCCATTTTCTATTTCTTTTTTCACTATGTCTCTCTTTCTGATATTTAAAGTCTGCTTCCACCGTTCATGTGTCTGTTGTTTCCAGACTTGTAAATTTCACAGATGACATTGGTATTTAGTTGACTTCTCTATATCTTTAACTGCCATTTGCTGCTCATGGTGTTATTTTTCTTCTCACTACATGGTACTGGGATCAAGCATGACACTTTGAGCACTTTGTGTGTATGCTCTACTAAGTTACACTTCCAGCCCATTAAGAGTCACTTTGTGTTGCTCTACATGCAACCTATACCTACAAAATCTCAGCAAGTATTTTAATGCAAAAACATGGGGAACATTAAAAATCCAAAATTAGTGACAAGGATCCAAGGCGATACAGAGGGAGGGAACTGAAGGCCTGCTCCTGTACAGTCATTTCTAGTAGGAGAGATCTGTATTCCTGCTCCTGGAGAGCCTTTTCTACAGCAATGGCAGAGAGAAACAACAGCAAAACCTATGGACACCTCGCGAGGGTGGGCTCCAGCAGACCTCATTCCAAAGCCACTTCAGAGAATTCATTGTAGAAAAAATGCAGTAAAGAAGTATACATTTTAGAGAAACAGCCTATTCCATAAGTGGGGAAACTGGATGTTAACTAAGAGAAAAATTAAATGAATTCCCTTTCACTTTACATAAAAATAAATTCAAAATGGATCAAAGAGACGGAGCTGGAGAGATGGATCAGTGGTTAAGAGCACTGACTGTTCTGGCAGAACACCCAGGTTCGAATCCCAGCACCTACATGGCAACTAGCAACTGTACATGAAGATCAGACACCTTTCTCTGTCCTCCACAGGCATTGGATGACTCGGGTGCACAGGCAATACATTCATACACATAAAATAAAAATAAATAATCTTTTAAGAAATGGATCAAAGACCTATATGTAAGACCTGAAACTTAGAAACTGCTACAGAAAAGCATAAAGGAAATATTCCAAGATGTAGGCATTGGCAGAGACTCTGACTAGGACTGCATAACTCAGGAAATAATAGCAAGAACTGAGAAACAGGATTGTGTGAAATTAAAATGCTTCTATGCAGCTAAGGAAAAAGGCATTAAAGAGACAATCTACATACAGAATGGGAAAAGGCACAGCTAATCTCACATCTCAGAAAGCATTAGTGCAGACTATATAAAGGGCTAGAATAATTACAAAATTCTAACAACTCAATCAATACATGGTCTCATGCATTGAACATGGAATTCTCAAAAGCTCAAGTAAAAATAGTCAATGACAGGGGAAGGAATCTAAACATGATCAAAATATATTGTATGAAATCCTCAAAAATTCAGTGAAAAGGAAAAAAATGTTCAATATTTTGAGCCTACATGGAGATGAAAATTAAAACTGCATCGAGATTCCATTTCACAGTGAGAATAGCCATTCTGAAGGAAAGAAAATAACAACAACAAAAATGCTAGCAAGGATGTGGAGAAAAGGAAACCTTTGTACCCTGCTGGTTGGAATACAGCTGGGACACTGTAGAAGTCATTACAGTGCTTCCTCGAAAACCTAAAAATGTCATTACTCTATGACTCAGCCACATCATTTCTGAGGACATGTCTACAGGGTTCTAATCCAACCTATCAGAGATACTTATACATTCAAGTTTACTACAGCACTCTTCATAAGAGCCAAGTCATGGTGTCACAGCACACATCAACACTTGCATAGATCAAGGAAATGTAGCATATATACATACTGAAGTTTTATTTTGTGATAAAGAAAAATGAAATTATGTCATTTGCTGGAATGTGGATGCAACTTGAGATCATCATATTAAGTGAAATAAGTTAAGAGAGACAGAAGTAGCATGTTTGCTTTCATTTGTGGATCCCAGGTATTACGTAGACACATAAACACACACACACACACACACACACACACACACACACATATATATATATATGCATCTGTGTGTGTTTATATATATATATATATATATGTGTGTGTGTGTGTGTGTGTGTGTTTGTGAGATGGGAAAGAAGAAGGGAGACTGTAGGAAGTAGACTAGCAGAAGTGGAGAAAGAGAGGCTATGGGGGATCCATTTGGGTTAAATACTGTTCTTGAATGAAATTTCTGTAGGAAAGCCAGAACTTTGGGGAATGAAATACATCAATGGAAATTAAATAAAAAACTGTAGTGCTCAAAAGAGTGCAGTGCTGATTTACAGAAAGATATGCAAATCAATGAGGTAGAATTTATAGTTAAGTAATAAATCTATTTTTTAGTATATTTCTTTTTTACAGTAATGCCACAATCTTTCAACTGAAGAAAAATAGCCTCTTTAAGGAAAAAAAAAACACTCTATGTGGTGGCACATCCTTTAATTCCAGCACTAGGGGCCAGCTGCAAGTGGAGCTCTGTGAGATTAAGGCCAGCCTTGTCTACATAGTAAGTTCTAGGCCAGCTAGGATGACAGGGAGACCCTGTCTCAAAAAGACAGAAAAAATGATATCCCTTGTGCTAGAGAGGTGGCTTAGTGGATAAAGGAGCCAAGCCTGATGACATAAATTCAATCCTCAGGACCCACATGGGAGAAAGAGAGAACCTACATGATGGAAGAAGAAGACTAAATCCCATTAGTTGTCCTCCAATTTCCATGCACACACAGTGGCCTATGTCTGCCCCCCTCCTCCCTGCCCAATACACATAATAAACAAATAAACATAATGGATATTTAAAGAATGATACTCCCCTGGGAATTGAAGAGGTGGATCAGCAGTTGACAGTACATGCTGTTCTTATAAACGAACAGAGTTCAGTTCCCAGTATCCATGTCCAAGAGCTCACAACTCTCTGTAACTCCAGGTCTAGGAAATCTAATACAGTCTTCAAGTCTCCACAGTTATCTGCACACATATGGCATGCATGCGCATGTGCACACACACACATATGCACATAAACATAAATCTTAAAAATGATATCTCTTAGCCCATGCTACATACAAAATTTGAACTATATCAAAGACTAAACCATAACAAAAATAATAATAATCAAGTTAAATCATAATAAGTTTTCATGACCTCAGATTTGGCTTCTAACATAGTACAACCAAAAAGCAACTAAATAAATAAATTTAATTTCAACAATATCAAAATATTTTGTGAAAATCTTCATACCATCAAGAGACTAAAAACACAGCCCATAGGGTAGGATACCTTGCTAAAAAAATCCTCAAAAAGGTTCTACTATCCAGAATTATATATATATATATATATATATATATATATATATATATATATATATGACATCTTGCAATTCGGTAATGTAAAAATAAATAACTCAGTCAAAAAATGACAGAGCCGAGAGTATGATGCAGATGTCTTATTTAGGACTGAGCACTCCACCGTCTCTTACTCTCCACACACTGACCAGTTTGGGGACTTTGTGTTAATCTTCATCTACTGCAAACAAAAAGTCTCCCTGATGAGGTTTGAGATATGCACTATCTATGGGTATAACAATAAGTCATTAGGAGTGACTTTAATATTATGTCTATTTAGCAGAATCGTAGTAATAGGATCTCTCTAAGTGTTGGACATAATGCAAAGTGGGCCTAGCCGGTCCACCTGCCAGGAGGAATGGAGGAATGGCTCTCGTGGGCAGGGCGTTCTGCACTGGTTAGTTGTGAAGCCAGTTTCTGCCCAGCACCTGGAAAGAACCTGGTCCACCTGGGAACAAACTAAGATTGGCTGTAGTGGGACCCCACCCAATAAGTTGATTGGCTAATCAAACGTCAAAGATACCAGATATTTCCTGAATAGAGTTTGCAGCAGATTACCACTACTGGCTTCCCACTCAGCTTCCGGAATTTGTGTCTCGATTTCGTGCCTACTCACTCCCCATCACGTTGGACACCCTTCGGTCCCTCTCGGCCTGGTACCGAGTGTGGGGACCCCCAGCATCTAAGCGTTTGTGAACTGTTTAGTCACAGGTTCTTGGTCCCAATAATGATGTCAGGCATGAGACATCTATATCTCGCTCCTTCTTCCCAAGGATTAGAGATCATTGAAAAAAAAGGGGGGGGGTAGAAAAATTGTAAGAGTCAGAAAGGGTGGGTGACTACAAGAAGCAAGACACAATGTGGCAGCTGCACGTGTGAACTCACGGCAGTTGTGAGAGCACACAGGCACAAAGTTTCTCCCCTGTAGGAGAAGCTATTGACAAGTGATAGGTGCTGGGACAGAGAGGGGTTTTCTTTAAACATATGATCCCTGGTAGACTGACCATTCACTGAGGGATGAATTCACACCCAAGACTATATGAGCGGCAGACACTGGGCTCTGTTTTTGCTTTTGTTGGCTGGATAGTGAGGGGGGGAGTAGGGTCCTTGGGGAGTTGGGCACACGAGGTGAATATGATTAAAATACATTGTATGAAATTCTCAGAGTATTAATTAAAACATAAAATATTACTGAACACATAACCCCATTGCTTACAGAGAAGTACAAAAGGCCAGTTTTTAGGGAACTGCAAATTTGAAACTGTGAGATACCACTGGACAGTCTTGGGATACCTGCAGTTATTTTGTCTTTTTTGAGACAGGGGTCTCCCTGTAACCCACAGCTGGCCTGGAACTCACTATGTAGACCAGGTTGGCCTCAGTCTCACAGAGATTCACCTACCTCTGCCTCCTGAGTGCTAGGCTTAGAGGCATGTGCCACTATGCCTGACTGATGGCTGTGATTTTTAAAATTGTAAAATATTGTGTCGGAGAGGATGTGAGAAGGGTGAGTTCTCCGGCATTGTTTGTATCTGAAAGTAAATTTATGCAGTCTCTTTTCTTCGTTAAGGCAAAGAGAATTACCTCAGTACCACAAATTCTACTTCTTCATAGGTATCCCAAAGATTTGGAGACATGTTTGAACAAAAACCTAATACTAACAGTAGAGGCAACTGTGAAAACATGGAGACAAACTTAAATATCCACCAACTGATAATAAACAAAGCCTTATATAAATATATGATAAATATATGATGGAATTATATATATATATATTATATAACATATATTTAGCCATTAAAAGGAATCAAGTACTGCAGTGTGTTGAAGGCAGTTTGCAATCGTTAAGCTAAGTGAAAGAAGTCATACGCTGCATATTAACATGACTCCATGTATATGAACTATCCAGAGTAGGCTAACAGGGAAAGTTCATAAAGACTGAAAACAGTAACGGTTCCCAGGCTGGAAGAAGGAACGAGCGGGGAATGACTGCTTAGTGTTTTCCATATTTATTTGTGGAATGACAAGAATTTTCTGGAGCTGATAATTGTGCAACATTGCGAGCCCTCTAAGCACCACTGAATTACAGTCTCTGAATGTTCATTTTATTACATATATATTTTGTAAGAATAAAAATGTTCTTGCTTATATGAATTCCCAATACAGCCCAGGGGGATAGACTAATCAATACATGGGGTGAAAGAGTGGAGAATAAGAAAGGAGAAAACAATAGACAAGATGGGACTTGCCAAGCTAGTATTTGTGGCACACACCTTTAATCCCAACACTCAGGGGGCAGCCTGGTGTACATATGAATCTCAGGCCAGCTAGGGCTACAGGTCTCACAAAGACATTAAAATGGGACTCCTTGAAACATATGAAATAATAAATACTAGCAATCAATAAATAAGGAGTAAAATGTTCACTGACATTACCGTAGAGTTGCTCTTCACTGATGCAATGACAAAGGCAGATTACTCTTAATTTAATGGAGGAGCTCTGGTACCTGGAGACTTTATTACTAATCATCTGCTCCAGCGGGCGCACACACACACACACACACACACACACACACACACACACCTTCATTAATGGCTCCCAAGACACATTAATGCATATTAAGGCTTCTTTTTAAAAAGCTGAATACACAGTCGTTAACATAACCCCAAGTAAGAGGAAGAAACCTTGATGAGTTTTTCAAATATCTGCTCTCAGAAATTAAGACAGTATCTATGGGGCTTTCAAAGAATAAATTTAATTTGAAAATGGCATATAGAAGATAAAGAACCATTTATTTATGAGGAAAAGAGATTTAAAGTACTGGAGAAGGAAATATAATTTTATATGTTACTGATGCAGGGAGATATAGAATTAGGACACTGAAGGAAGGCACCAAAAAGAAAAATATGTGTTTGGCATCTGTACTATTTCAGATATATGTGACTTTATTTATTCCACCCATAAAAGACAGTATATGTATCTATATCTATATATCTGAAACTGAAACCCAGGCATGGTGTAACTTGCCTATAGTCAGAAAACTGAGAACAGAATCAGGATCCAGTCATGTGCCATAGTGCTAACAGTATTAATATCCTGCAATTTTTTGTTTATTTTACTTATTTTTTGTCTATACTGACATAAAAAGTAACATACAAAGATGTTACAATAAAGGACACAGCAATGACTTCACAATACTCTGCTATAGGAAGGGATACAGTATAGAACTCTTAGCCTGTCTTCATTCTTCATATTGCAAAGGAATCAAAGTAAACTACAATCTGATTATTGGGAGAGTTCAAGTCACAATTGAATCCAGCATCCAATACACAGCCTGAGGTAAAAAGCTTAGATACAGCAGTACTTTAGGAACTAAATAAACATGTAATAATTTGGCTTTGTATACAGATAAAAGGTCTCTCTGTTTTTCTGGACCTCCAAGAGCTAATTTCCTTCATATCTGACAGGAGTGTACTCATTTAAAATGGGAACTGGAAATAATAAGTCCTAGTGTAGGGTACAGCTGTGCCATTAAAAGTAAGAACATGACTTTGGGTGGAGGTTTTTTAAGTGGCATCAGTCAACCTGGAGATTTGTCATAGCCATGTCCGCAATGAATCAAACGAACAACTGTGTTATGTAATAAAGACATGGATAAAGATTCTCAAATGAGTATCCCTGCTGGAAATATGCCTCCATGAACATTGTGACACCAAGAGAATGATGCCTTCCTAGCTCCAAGTGAAGACAGTGAGAACCTCACATTTGTAAACCGCACAGTCTTCCCTAATCATGTCTTTCTATGTCCAATTTTAATCACTATCTTTTCCCTGTAAAAAACTTTAACCATGAACATAATACCTTTGAATAAGTTCTACAAGCCCTTTTAATAAATCATTGACCTAGGTATAGTTTGAGGAAACTTAGACGGAAGAAAAGATGTCATAAGAGGAAGCGGTCATGGGATCTGTGCCCTCAAACTCTGCACTTTAGTGGTAGGCTGCCAATCAGATTTGATGTTACATTCTTTTCAACCATTACAAGAGTCAGCAATTTACTTCACAAGTCACCATTTCCTTGTGATAACTCATCTTAAACTCTTTATAGCCAGGGTCTCACTATGCAGCCCTGGCTGGCCTGTAACTCTTTATGTAGATGAAGCTGGCTTCAAACTCTCCGAGTTTCACCTGCCTCTGCAACTTGAGTGATGAAATAAAAGGCATACATCACCAGACAGAACTTACCTTATTACCTGAGAATACTTTATTTTATGTTTAGTTAAGTACATAAACCCCATGAAATTCGTAGATCTTCTTGTGGACTCCTAATTCTGCTTCATTATCTTCTGTTACATTGCTTGCATTTTCATTGGGTTTTGCAAATGTCATACAATATATTTTGACTGAATTTAGATTCCCTCCCAATCTGCACCCCCTACTATGCCCTGCCTAACTTCACAGGCTCTATTGTATATAAGGAAGGAGGCGGAGAGTGGTTATAGTGTCAAAATTTTTTAATATTTACATTTGGCTACTAACATGATAGACTAATCCCTGTTCTTTCAAAAATCTCAATGAATTAGAAAAAAAACAAGAAATATTGCTATAACATGTTTTGAATGACTTGTTCTATTAGTCTTGAAAAGAATATCTTATGTTTGTAAAGTCAATACTTACACCATTTTATCCAACACGCTGATTGATATTTTTCATCTCCCAGGACTTTGATCTTAATGGAAAGGAAGCTCCTCTTAACAGGAATTCCTTCTACATGCTAGGAGAATGACTTCTACCAATGGCTCCCAGTTCCATCCCCTCTTCTTTATACTGTTAGGAATTCCTGGACTGGAAGCTATGCACACCTGGATTGCTTTCCCATTCTGCCTTATGTATATGACTTCCCTTGTGGGGAACATCACCATTCTCTTCGTGGTCAAGACCAAGCACAGTCTCCACCAGCCCATGTTCTACTTCCTGGCCACATTGTCTTTGATTGATCTGGGCCTCTCTATATCCACCATCCTCCAAATGCTGGGCATCTTCTGGGTCAATCTCCAAAAGATCAGCTTTGAGGGCTGCCTTGCCCAGATGTTCTTCATCCTGTTTACAGGCATGGAGACTGTTCTGCTGGTGGTCATGGCTTACGACCTCTTTGTTGCCATCTGCAGTCCTCTCTAGTATACTGTGATCCTCACCAGTAAAACCATCAGCCTTCTCCTCTCTGTTGTGGTTGGAAGAAATTTAATTCTTGTGACTCCGTTCGTGTTTCTCATTCTGCGCCTGCCCTTCTGTGGGCACCATATCATGCCTCACACATATTGTGAACACATGGGTCTTGCCTGATTGGCCTGTGCACCCATCAAGATCAACATCATCTATGGACTCATGGTGATTTCTAATATCCTGGTGGATATGATTCTGATTGCATCTTCCTATGTGCTTATCCTCAGAACTGTTTTCCACCTTCCCTCTCAAGATGCCTGACTGGAAGCCCTGAATACTTGTGGTTCCCATGTCTGTGTCAAGCTGTGTTTTTACACACCAGCCTTGTTTTCTTTTATGACATGCTGCTTTGGCCAAAACATTCCCCACTACATCCATATTCTTTTAGCTAATCTATATGTGGTCATCCCACCTGCCTTAACTCTGTCATTTATGGAGTCAGAACTAAGCAGATCCAAGAGCAGGTTATAAAGATATTTGTACAAAAAGAATAATCCTGTATAAATCTTGGGTCAATCTATCTACATATGACCCAAGGTGTAATAATGAGAGTTACCTTTAACTCTTGGTAATTTTAAATGTGGTTGCCACATCTTGCATTTTGATTGGAAGTGATTTAGTGTTGACCCAAAAGCAAAGATATAATTGCTGCCTAATCTCCCTTCCTGCCTCCACATACCTGGACCGCGTCTAGAAAGTAAGGGAGGCGCCAGTGGACTTGAGTGGAATCTCTCACATCAAAGCATGAGAACTCTTTCCATTTCTCCACACCTCTTTAAGGTAAGTTTGGATACTGAAGGACATTGACCTAATTACATTTCATATATAAAAATATAAGGCTTAGTCCTTGGCTTGGAGATTGGTAATGCTTGGCTCAGAACTTCCACTGCCCCATTAAAGAGCTCTTTACTCTTTAAGCCTGAATTTTATCTTCATCTCTGGAATCATTGCCTCACTTAAACTTCTCGGTCTTATTCTTCCATTCATTATTACTCTCTTCCTTTTTTCTCATTCCTTTTCCCCCCTCATTATTTCTCCAATAAACTAGGTCTTGGCGTATTAAAGGATGCGACAGAATACCATGAACATGAAGGAAATGTGGCTTTCTTTTTCAAGTTGATGCAAGTTAAATTAGATGTAATTGCAAGCACCTTGTGTCTAATTCCCATGTGATTCTACACATCATTTACCTTCAGACACACAGGACCTCATAAAATTTAGAATAGAAAATCAGGTTGATTTTATGCCTTAACCACAAAACAAAACTTAAAGTATCTCCTTGATATTAAGCTCAAAATAATCTCAGGAAAATTTACTAATGCTGTGGACTATAAATATGAGTGAAGAACAAAGTTTCTTTAAAATAACTCAAAAGGGCTTTGAGCAGAAATTTGTGACTGATCAGAGAATTCTTATTTAGAAATCAGCACATGTGCCTTTATATCCTGTATTTTGGAAACATTGTCTAGGTCTGTATTACAATACACAAAACACTCAGGTTACTAGAATGTTAGGAAATATGGGCAGATAAAGTCAAGAAGACTTCATCAAGAAGAAAGGGATGTCATTCAGTTTCTGTGAATCTGAGAAGCTCCTGTTCTGAAATGATACCAGCTAGGCCAGTTCCTGTGTCCAACAGCACCTTGTAAAATTTCCTGTGTGTATGAATTGTGTTGATTTAACAGCTGCTGCTTCATGCACCTAGAATTTCAGAAATACTTTTTAGTTTTCCACTGGGAAAAAAATCTGGTCTACTACTTTTATTTTACAAAGAAAATGACTGAAGTCCCAAGAAGCACAGATATTTGTGTCCATAAAATGTATTAAATGGATCCATTTTCAGCATCATTTTGATCTAATTAGAAGGAAGAGCATCCAGATTCTGTTTAACTTACTTTAAGTGAAATGTGAGAAAAGTATTTTCTGTTTTCTCATACATGGACTATAGGGGGAGTTATCACGATGTCAGAAGGAAGATTACAGGGGAAAAGGAAGGAAGTCAGGACAAGTGGGAATATTTGAGAGTAATGGAAGGGTAACTATGGTGAAAGTGTATATTACAGACATTTATGAAAATGGAACATTTCACTCTGGACAGTTAATATACAATTATCAAAAACTGTAAAAACACCTTATCTTTGAAATTTAACAACTTGTTAAAATGTTGTAGGAATGACTTTTATAAAATGACAGAATGTAGACTAATGACTTTTAATTTACCTTGGCAAACTCATTGACTCACATGTTCTTTCGACTTGGGCACCTGATCTTCTTTCCTGGGAGCCTCAGTTTACTACTTTACCCCAAGATAGGGAATCCGTGTGGGTATACTTGACAAGTAACATATTAAAGCACTGAAAGACAGTACACATCCTCATTGAATGCAATGAAGACTGGGCAGACCACTTGACACTGCATGTTTGAGATACTCTAGAATGACAGATAAAAAGCATGATTGTCTGATAAGGGTGGATCCAAGTTTGTAGTTCCCCAACTGATGCTGGAGCAATGACTTTGATTAAAAGTGTGGGTGAGGCCTGATTCAGGAGCACAGCTGAAAGAGACAGCTGGGGAAACGGGAGTCCTCTGAGTTTGGGCCCACTCTTACAAACCAAAGTTAGCAACCAGGCTGTTTTACTTGGGTATTAACTGCAATGTGGCATGACAACACCACAAAAGATGTCAGTTTTATAATGTCTCCAACCTTCTGCACTGTACTCTTATCCTAAAAGGAATCCAGGACCGCTAAATAGAAAACGTTCTCAAACTCGGAGCTTTGCAAGTAAATACATACCTAAAATAGATTGAAAATTTGCACTTAGAGTGGCGGCTCAGAGAGATTTTGCAATTTATTTTAAAAAATGTTGCTGTTTAATCAATGGTCATAACGTTCAAATGGCAAGAATAAGTTTTGTTGATTTAACTCTATTGACTGAAAATATATTTTATTGTATTGTTTGTTTTTTACAAGATATCTTTTCTCCTTTGGATTATAATGAACATGGTCACACTGCAATTAAAGTCTGATTGTAAGAGTCACAAGGAAACAGTGTTCCCGACAGCTAGGAATTACTCATGTGACTGACAGCAATGGTAACAGCATACACAAGTCCTCTGCAATCTCAAACCGGAGAAAATCCCATTAAAGAAGTGGGGAAGTGTGTGAGAAGCCATGGCCTTATCTGATGAACTATTGGCAACTGGGAGAGGTAGAGGTGATTTTCTCAAAGGATGTGACATTAGATTCATTAATCAGGCTCCACTGGTTGGGCACGCTCTGAAGGACTTGCCTTCATAGGGTTGACATATATGACTGAGCTGTAAGAGGGGTGTAGGTAGGGGCGTGTATCTAAATATGATAAAAATTTATTGTATGAAATGCACAAATTTATTTCATTCAATTACTTTTTTAATTTTTTATTGCGTTTTATACATTTCATACAACAGTTCTTAATCAAATTTAGGCTCCCTACCCCATCCATCCCCCACCTCCCCCAAAGACCTCATGACCTTTGAAATATTGGTTCTTTTTTCCTCCCATATAACAAATTCACTCTGTGGTGTTGGTGGTATAATGGAGAGCGCACGACATATGCCAGTGGCTGTGCTCCCCAAGGGTGGCAGGGTTCAGGGGACTCCACAGAAGAAGGGAGAGAAAGAATGCAATAGTCAGAAGACAGCAAATGGGCACGTCACAGCACTGCAATCATGTCCCACAGTAAATGAGGTTGTCTGTACTGGGCCAGCAGAAGTCTGACCCTGTCATTGGTCAGTTATGGATATGGGAAAGTCTCATGGGGCCCTATCTCTCCTTGCTGAACTACTGGCTACTGGTAGGCTCTGGGGAAGGTCAATGATTGTCTTCAATTGTGTACCAACGGGTGAGCTCACCGGGCTCCAGTAGAAAGTTCTAACCCGATGGTCACAGAGACTGCCATGGTTAAACTCGGTGGGTGGGGACGGAGGGTCAGAAAGCAAACCAAAAAGATATGAATGGGATAAAAGCATTTGTGGGGAAGAAGACAGATTGGCAGGAGTAGAAGGGAGATGAGAGAGACTGGGAATAATCAGAATGTATTATATACGTGAATGAAATTATTAAAGAAAAATGTAACAATATTTTACCTAAAAAAACATATCTTAAACTATACATTAAAAGCTTCTTTTGCTTTGGAAAGACAGAATATGATATTGATGTTCCATTTAGGGCTGAGCATTCCACAGAGGGACAGAAAATTTATAAGAACCAGAGGTACTAGATACAACTGGGCAGGTACAGGTAAGAACTCACAGCTGTAGTGACAGCACACACAAGACCTGCACAAGCCCAAGCCAAGCAAAATTTCAGCGTGAAGAGAGAAGATAGGTAGAATATCCCATATGAGCTTGGGAGTCATAGCAGTTGAGAAAGGGAGAGTCTGTTTTCTTTAAGAATGTGACCTTTAGACGGTTGGCCAGTCTCCACTGATGCCCACAAACCCAAGAGTATAAAGTCGCCACAAATTAGACTTGATGGCTTGTGAAAAAGTAACATAAACTTAGGGGGGGATTTGGGAGGTAGATATGATCAAAAATACATTAAATGAGATTGTCAAAGAACTAGGAACAAAAAGAAAAAAATCTTATCCTTTATATAAATGTATATTTAAATTTTTATTCATTTATATCTAGTATATTAGGGGCACTACATGTTTGCAAAAATTATGTAGTTCTTTTAATATTTTATTTTTATTATATTAACTATATAATAAATATTATATGTAGCTAAAGGTTTGGAAACAAGTTAGAATTACCTCTCTACAACCTATTAATTTCTGCACATTTCAGAGATGACTTTGAGGAAATATTGGGGTATTCCCACAATCCTGTTTTCTTGCCTTCATTGTTTCTCCACTGAAAGTAACCACCAAGTACCACAGGGAGATTTTAAGAGTAGGTCTGAGGCCACTGTGCCTCTGAGTGGTTAATCTCCTGGGACCTGTCCAGGGGAAGGTACTCCCTGGGCAATGCCCTGACAACAGGTCATTGGTAACCAGAAGATAACTGGGTCTCTGACCTCAGAGCTCTACCTTCAGAGATGTGGGAATTTGCTGTTCCATGTCCCAGATCATCAAATACAGCCCATTTTGTGGAAACTTCCCAGAGGACCAAATGCCTTTTATAATTCCTCGGCTCTAGCTGGTGGGAACGCAGTCACATGCAGGTTGCAGTTTTTCATATCCAGTCCTTCCCAAATGACTCCTCAGATGCTGGTGGGTGAGTAAGCTCCAGTGATGTTGACAGAGGGTCTCAAAGACAGTAACTGAGCCAGACAAGGTTCTGTAGATTCAGTATCCCCAATACATAGTGAGGGCAGGGGGCAGATCAGTTTGAAAATAACCTGGCTGCATTGCTGAAACTCAGAAACTATCCTGAAAGTACACACCCATAGTGAGAAGTAGACAGACCAGTCAGGCAGTAACACACTTGTGAGGCATGGTAGATGGGTGAAGATTACAGGCAAAGACAGACTCAATGAAGCGCAAAATAAGGGACAAGGAGGTGCACACGTCAAGGGGCATCTGAGGGTTAGAAGAAAAACAGAATGGAGAAGTATTTCAAAATCCCACAAAGAAGAGCATTTGTGAAGATGAGAACCAGGTTAACAGTTCACTGGGTAGCTGTTACTAAGTACACTTGAAACCCTTGATTGTTTTTAGTCTCCCGGTGATAAAAATAATGTAGGAAATTTGAAGTTCAGCTTGACAATGTAGGGATGATAATACTGTAACTATGGACTTAAATTAGTGCTAGAATCTGGTGCCATGTCAAAAAATACTTTTACTATTAATCAGGCCCTGGAGTGGTATAATTTTACCAGCCATCAGATTTAACACACAAATACTCACCTATGCCACGTAGAGTAAAAGCAACTGTAGACAACACAAATGAATGGGAATGAAGGGGTGATTGCTCCCCAATAAAGTTTTATTTAGAAAAACAAATAATGGACCAAATTAGATCCATCTGGAAGATATATATTTCATCGGTTCTATAATGAATCTGATGGTTTATTTTATACATACATTCAAAAGAAAAGAAAAGCCATCTTAGGCTTTAAGTTTAGGAATATTTTTTCTTCACTGACAAGAGAATTGCCACATTGTGATAACATTACTGAAGTCACTGTGAGTTAATTATGACAATGTAACTGGGAAGATTCAAACTCCTGCATCAAAATTCACTTAAAACTTTAAGTAAAAGTGCAATTATCCAGAGTTAATAGTTTGGAAAATACAGTTTGAAAAGAACAACCATTGGATTGAAAACCACATATTACAGAAAATCTAGATTTAAAGTCAAAGGAAGCCACAAGATCACATACTAAATTTAAACATAAACTTCGCTTCTTTTGCTCTTTTTTCCCATGTTGCATTTTTTTGTTGTATTTTATTGTTTAGTTTGAGACAGGATTGTTTAATTGAGACAGGATCTCCTTTATAGCACAAGGCAGCTCCCCATCACCATCACACACACTCCCACTATATTTTTGATGTTTTATTTACTTTTTTATATGTATTAGTGTATTTTCTGTATGTGTGTAAGTGCACCTGTGTTGTGCAATGCCTTCAGAGCTCAGAAGAGTGCTTTGGAGTTATGAACTGTTGTTAGCCACCATGTGGGTTCAGAGAATTAAACCCAGCTCCTCTGCAAAAGCAATCAGTGCTCTTAACTGCTGAATCATCTCTCCAGCCCCAACTACTTTTTTTTTTTTAATTTAGGCACTCTGTATACTTATTTTTCTGAGAAGGTAAGTAATTTAGTTCTGTTCTTTAACTTTTATGCCAACAAAGTTCTTTCTTTAGCTTTATCATTAATACAGCAGCTAATGCTATCATAATATATAACCTGTTTTTTAATCTTTGTAAATATATGATAGACATTAAACATTTTAAGCTACCAACAATTTCATCCCACCATTAGAAGGAGATGAATATATTGGTAGTCATGGTTGGTGTCTCAGAAGCCTTAGATAGACCAAAACACGAAAACCAAAATCCAAGTAGAACAATTTTATAACAGCTCAGACTAGCAATGCCAGTCAGTAAATACCAGTAAAATTAAAGTGCAAAACATCAAAATGTAAAAACAAAAGCAATAGTTTGAATTTTGTATTCAATAAATTCTGCATAGTCAATGAGTAATGACTACTAGATAAATAATAAATAAGTTGCTACAACTATTAATATATACCATGCACATATTTTATAATATAGATACATGTATATTTATAGATGTTGATTGATAAATAGATAGATAGACAGATAGACAGATGAATAGATAGAGAGTTAGATAGATACATAGATACATAGAGGATAGTCTTTGCCTGAATCTCATTTACATATTTATAAATTGGAACAGAGATGCAGAAGTCAGAACTGCTTTAATGGTTAAATAATGCTTATAAATCTCTGAAAAACTTTCTAGTACATGTCAACTAGACCCTTTTTCCCCAGTACATCTGAGTTAGCATTACTTTTACTGAAAAGTAAAATTAAAAGAATTATTTGATATACTGAGTGCTAAGATGGGGTTTAGGGATAAATAGAAAGGTGACTGTATAAGAGTCACTGGAAAGTGAAAGTCACTGACACTGAATGTTATATGATCACACACCAATGTAGAGAAATAAATATTGGCCTATCTGAGCTCAGAGAATAAAAAATGGTAAAATAGCCAATGATAGCAAATATTTGGAAGAAATTCCATATAATATTATTAAACAGAATGATATACAATTCAGGCCACACTAATCTAAATGGTCCACGCCACCACACTTCCAAAGCCTTTCTTAGGGCTCACATTATGGCCAGCCATAGGGCTATTTTGTTTTCAAAACACATGCCATGATATTAACTCATTGCATTCAAAGGAGCATCAAGACACAATGACCCACCCACTACTGTAGATAAGCTCCTGCCGAGACCCAACAAGCCCAGTCAATGTCTGGATCTCAACTGCAGCCCAGAATCTGCCACAAAATTTGCCCAGTTGTGTCCTGGGCTCATTGCACACCCCGCTTCATGTTGTGTATTGCGTTTATGCCGTAGGAACGGTGAAGACCCAGCCTAGAAACAAGGCCACAGGTGAGTTCAATTTTTACAGTAACTTAGCCTGCAACTAGCTTAGAAACAGCGTGCCACCGTTATACCAGAAAAACTCGATACATCAGCACAAACTGAAACAAGTAACTGCTCCAGATTTTTTTTTAAAAAAAGGTGAGGGGGCCTGGAGAGATGGCTTAGTAGTTAAGAGCACTGGCTGCTCTGGCAGAGGGCCCAGGTTTGATTCCCAGCACACACAAGGGTTAATAACAGTTCATAACTCCAGTTCCAGAGGAATCCAATGCCTTCTTCTGACTTCAGTGGGCACTACATACCCATACACATAAAATAAAAATAACAAATAAAACATTTTTTTAAAAAGATTCTGACATTGCAACACACTTTACAGTAGCATGAAGCCACTGCACGTTTGTGAGGCACCTCATGCTGATTGAGTAAGGGTCACAATAACATGGTGCATGATGAGATTTTTCAGGCCTAAGAGGGAGCATTGTTTTATGGAATTGTCTCCTGTTGTTTCTAACTTTCTTAATCTCTTTTCACAGTCCAAATCCAAACCACCAGTTACCCATTCTTACACCTGCACTGTATTCACACACACATACACATACAACAAACACACACACACACACACACACACACACACACACACACACACCTGGATTTCTGAGGTCTGCTTTGCAAGAATGTATCAGTCCCCTCAACAAGCAATTCAGTCATCATCTCCTAATCCTAGTCCACTGATATTTTACACACACATGCACACACACACCACACACACACAATCAACCAATCAATTCAATATTGAACATTATGCTTTGTATTCTTGTTAGCAAGTATAATTAACAGTAAAAAGTTCCTAAATTAATGTTATATACACATTCTTCCATAGAGACTGAAGGGACAAAAGACACAGTACTGGATTATTTTAATTTGGAAGTTTTTTGCACAATTTTATAGAAATATGAATCAAAATTTTTCAATGTGAAAGTGCCTCCTATTCTCCCTCTCTAGGTCTCATCTACTGTATTATGGAATTAAAGAACGGATTTTCCATTTCTGCAAGAAATACACAACATACTATTTTGAAAGACATTGAGGCCTCTCACTGGAAACAACAAAACTCCTGGAAGGAATGTGCCTATGATCAGTTCACACTAACATGCTTCATAGCAACAAGACACAGTTCCATCCTTCCTCCTTCTTCCTGCTGGGGATCCCAGGGCTGGAAGATATGCACCTCTGGATCGGCTTCCCCTTCTTTGCAGTGTATCTAATAGCTGTCCTGGGAAACATCATTATCTTGTTTGTGATCCAAACTGAACGAAGCCTCCACCAACCTATGTTCTACTTCTTGGCCATGCTGGCCTGCACTGATTTGGGCTTATCCACAGCCACCATCCCCAAGATGTTGGGTATTTTCTGGTTCAATCTCAGGGAGATTGTGTTCTGGGCCTGCATCACACAGATGTACACAATCCATACATGCACTGGCCTGGAGTCTGTGGTACTGACAGTCATGGCCATAGATCGCTATATTGCTATTTGCAACCCCCTGAGGTATAGCATGATCCTTACCAACAAGGTGATAGCCATGCTGGGTATGTTCATCATAATCAGGACCTTGGTGTTTGTGACCCCATTCGTATTTCTCATCCGGAGATTGCCTTTCTGTGGTGTCCACATTGTCCCCCATACTTACTGTGAACATATGGGTTTGGCAAAGTTAGCTTGTGCCAATATCAGAGTCAATGTCATTTATGGATTAATTGCTTTCTCAGTGGGATACATTGATCTCTCCATGATTGGGTTTTCCTGTGTTCGTATTCTCCAAGCAGTCTTCCGCCTCCAATCCTGGGATGCTCGGCTCAAGGCACTCAGCACATGTGGCTCCCATGTCTGTGTCATGTTGGCCTTCTACCTGCCAGCCCTCTTCTCCTTCATGACACACCGCTTTGGCCACAGCATTCCTCATTACATCCACATACTTTTGGCCAATCTGTATGTGGTTATTCCCCCTGCCCTGAACCCTGTCATCTATGGTGTTAGGACAAAACAGATAAGAGAAAGAGTACTAAGGATGCTCAACCCTAAAAGTCATTGATAACTGGCTCTAAAAAGCTCTTCTATGATAGTCCAATAAGACAATGATAACATCCGGTCAGAAGTAAACACTAGAAACATTTTTTGTTAAACTTCCACAACAGGTCAAAAAGACAGCAAGCAATGAGAACAAAAGTAAATAATAAAAGCAATTGTTCAATTCACCTTGCTGTCCCACAAATCCTATTATCAGTCCCTTCAACACACTCATAATTTCAGTGCACAGCATTGGAACTGATGGTACAGAAATTCCAAGTACCGTCTCTGCTCTAACCCACAGGAGATATAAAAACCCCCTCATACTTAATCCCATAGATAGTACAAATTCCTGAGAGAAAGGAAGTTTGCAAAACATTAATGCCCAATAACTCCCTTTAGTGACATTCTTCCATGTGGAGTTGCTGTCACTTCTCATGTCAGAAGCTAAAAATGATGTGATGTTCATAAAATAACAATAGGATATAGTGGCAAGAGAAATTAACTGCATGTCATAACATGGGCACTAAAATTTAAGCTTTTTCTGAAAGTTTGACTAGAAAATCACAGTAAGACTCTTTGAAGCAGATGTGTGATGATTTAAGATGTGTGAAGATATGTGTGAATCCCAGAATTTGGGAAGCTGAGGCAGGAGGAGGGACGCAAATCTACAGTCATTTGAGGCTACATAGTCAGTTCCAGGCAAAGCTGAAATAAGACACTGTAATAAAAGAAAAAATAAATAAAACTTTGAGTTTTACTATTCTTTCCCATTGAAATGCCACAAAGGAAAATTAATTTAGTGCTATGAACTAAAAAAATGTGAAAATCTTTGCAGTTTACAAAACATGAAGAGATCTGGAAAGCCAGGGCATGCTTAGGTTCTTCTGATGTGTTTAGACTTAGCTTGCTAAATCCAGTTCTTGTTCAAAGTCCGAGGTTTGAAATAGCATCTTTACCTGGCGATTACCCCAATGCATGGGGATCTATGTAGACCTCTCAGTCATGGCCTCCTGTAAAGAGACTCTTCATCAGGAGGCTATGAAGCCTGAGATTACATTAAATACTTTATTGGTACCTAAAAATTCAAAGAATCCTCAAACACTTAGACCTTCTTAAAGTAGGATTTACTTTAAAGCAGATTGTATTTCTGGCTACTGAATCACTGTGTAGTCATTTTAACTCAGGAATGGACGTTAAGCAAAGCCATTGATTTCCTTGGGTGATTTTGGAGTTGTAAAGACGTAGAACTGATTTATTATTGGACATAGGATCCTGCTTGAAACTCAAGGCAGTCAGTGTAAATCTACAGAGAACAGGGATTGACGTGATGGCAATGGAAACTGAGAGAGGAAAAAATGGTTTGAAGACATGACACAATGGTTTGATTTCAGCCAGCTGGCTCCAGCAATTTCCATTTTCTCTAATTTATTCATGAGAGGCAGCACTTTATGTTCTTTATGTTCTGCTTCCCTAATGTTTGATGAAAATAAACATATTTCAAATCTTTATTGGTGAATCATCTCTCCCCCTGTACATTGCCTATTAATATATTTTTTACATTTTCTTCTTGGAGTCTCTTATTTTACTCATTTGTGGTTGTAACTTATGTATTCTGGACATTGCACCTCAGTTCCATTTAAAGTCATAAATTGTGGCTATCATGTCCTTAAAAACTGATCCTATGAACCGTCTGTTTTTCATACCTTTCTGGAAAATCAGAACTTGGCACCCACCAGCATTTGGTGTTAACTGTTTTTGTCCTGATGTTTTTCTTCTGTTTACATAATCATATTTTTATTACCTAAGTATTGCATACACCCATTCAACTGGTGCAAGATGATCAGTTCTGAGACTTTCCCTAAGCCTTCAGGGGCAATAATGACTTTATTTAGGAAATCCAGAGCTTAAAGACCTATGAGAAAACTTTCTCTCTTGAGACTAGAAAACTGTTGGCTTCTTGATTCTTCAGCTTCTTCAGGACCAGCAAGGCTGTCTTTCCCCCAGGGAAGCACAGGGATCTGAACTGTAATATAAATTTTCCTTCCTAAGAAACACAATATACAACTGTCTCTGACTGTTAGAGGTCACTATCTCCATTCAGTCAGTTTAACTCCATAAGAAAATGAAGGCCTCAAGGCCACCGCGTGACACCAGGCACCTGTCTAGGGCAGAGATTGTGATGGGACAAGAACTTGACTTGCAATTAGAAAAGCTGTATGGATAGCTTATGAGAGTAAGTCTTGAGATAATATCAGAGGGACCCTGAGACAGGGAAAGGATACAAGGCCAAGTGGAGATTGTACAACCCCAAACTCTTGTGCTAACCCAAACTCTTATGCTCTCTGAGGAGGAACTGGATCCTATAGAGTGGTTCAAGGATCTGAACAAGCCTAACAGGTAAAGGATACCTTGAGCAGTCTTTGTTGAGTATTTATGGGAGTAAGAGGCAGAAAGTAGATTTACAAGGGATAAAGAGTTCCCAAATGCCTCTTCCTCCACTCCACCCCAGTTGATCATCATCAATTAGAAATTTTCATTAGTCTACCTTTTCCTTCCTTTCCCATTTTCAGAAATTTCTAGATCTCTCTGTTCTTCATTTTTTCACTCCTTTGTCCTATTTTCATTTTAATCTCTTTTGTTATAACTTTAGGCATTTCTGCTCTGTCTTCTTACAGCCTTCTGTTTCCCGTGTGTGCTTCTATTATCCCCATTTGTTCCATGCCTTCTTTACTCTTCACTATTCAGTCCAGAGTCACCTCAGCATACAAAGCTTAACCCTGACCAGCAAGCTCTCAAACATGGCACCATTTTACACAGAATGACTGGCTCTCTTCCCCTCATCATTTATCACACTATACCCTTCTCACACAGGTTTGATGTCAGATCAGATGATTTTTGAAATTGGGAAAAATCCCTATCACTGCTTATATATTCTAATTTGACACCCAGAAGAATTGTGAAGAAGCAGCTATGCACAGGTATGTCTACTCTAAACACCAAGAGCAGCAGGGTATCTGTGTAAAAACCTCTTTAGAGATCTCAGTGATACCTTGAAAAGGCCATCTTCAAGATCCTGGGAAGGAAATAGGAGAGAGGACTTATTAACCTGTAGGAAATAATGAGAAGTGATATGAATACAGGACTAACGTACACCAACATGAAATATTTTATTGAATTTTTGGTGAATTTCATACAATAAATTTCGATCATATTTAAATGCCCTCCTAAATCGTCACACCCTCACCCTTGTAACCATTCATCAAATGTCTTTTCTGTGAGTTAGTCCACTAGAGACTAGTAAGCCTACTGAGTCTCGCCCTTTAACGTGACCGAATCTCCCTTTCCCAGTAGTGATCAGCTGCCAAAAGTTCCTCAGGTAAGGTTGAAGAGGGAGTCTTTGGAGACTACTCTTCAAACAGAAGCCAAGAGTCTTGTAACTAATGCACAGCTCCCCAACCTGAAATTCCAGTACAAATGACTTTGCCCACAGAGTCTTCTAATTTTGTTTAGTCACATCTATCTTTGTTGTTTTATTTCTTATTTTTATCTGTATAGTGTTTTGTATGCATATATGTAAGTGCACCTATATGTGTAAATGCCCTTGGAAACAAGAAGAGGGCTTCAGATCCCCAGAACTGAGTTATGGATGGTTGTTAGCCAACATGTTGGTGCCAGAAGCTGAACCTGTGTCCTCTGCAGAAGCAGCCAGTGGAGCCATCTCTGACCCCAGTCATGTTGATCTTTAAAAGTGTTCCCTTTGTCTTTAGTAGACACCATGATAATGATGTCCAGGTATGCTTTGAGAATGATACAGGTTTATCTAGAAGTCCTTCCCTTTTGCTTGTACCACTTAAATTTATTAGAATTCTTAGATCTGACTGCTAATGTATCACACTTTCTGAAATGCTCTAAGGCTTCTGCCCCAACTTATTTACTCTTCAGTCTGGAACTCTGATTGTATGTATATAGATTTTCTCATTCTGTCCTCTTGTTTCTGCCACACTACAGGGACATTTTTTACTTTTCCGTATTTTATCCATCTTTACTATTGGTAGACTGTTTGACCCTTCCAGTGGTTTCCTTACTCCACAGTTGTCTCCACTCTACTGCTAAAGTTATTCTTTCAATTATTTATTCATGTTACATTTTTCAAATACACTTGTCCCTTTTTCCAAGTCTCCTGAACCTTTCTTATCTCCAAGGAACAGGAGAAAAATGTGAAAAACCATACTCTCTCTTCCAAGTACCAGAAAACAAAAAAGACCAATTAAAGCCAAATCAGAGTTCCATGTCCCTGAACTTAACCATATATCTGCATTTCCTTTGTATCTGGTGAAATCAATTCTAAAAGTTCCACATCTATCTTCTACTCCAGGAATTATGTCCTTCATTGTGGCTAATTTATTATTTATGTCTCAAAAATTTTCTTTTACTTTCATTTCTTGGACTTATTACATTCTTTTTTTAAAGTATGGTAAACCCTGCTTACATTCCCAAGCTTATTTTTCTCGTACTATATCAGAGGAAAGAAATTCATTATTCTTCAACAAATAACTCCAGTGTCTATGTCAAATTCTGCTGTTATTTTTTGTAGATCCAAACTCGTAGGTTTTTCTCTTTGCTATGCTTTATTGCAAACAGATTGATTCCTTCCAAAGCATCTTGTTAAAATTCTTTGAGACTTTAGAAGAAAACCCATTCCTCACAAAAGGATTTGGATTTATATTGTTATTTTCTTGAGGCCACTGCCATTTCAGGATAATATTAAACACATTATTGAGCCAAATATTTGGTGTCAAGCCAGGCTAAGATGTCACATGAGACCCAGATTACAGATCAGTATTTGTAAAGACTCTTCCTCTTCAGCAAGCACGGAGGAAGTCCATTTTCTTTGAAGTTTCAGGTAGGAATAAGTGTGGAGATGGAAAACCAAGTTCATTTCTACTTTGTCACGTCTTTACTCCAAGCGTGCTTTAGAGCGGGTCACAGGATAAAGTCCAATTTATTACCTACATACTACTGTCCTGGGTTTTATTTCTTTTATTTTTAAATTGACATATAAAACTGATATCTGGATTGTTTTAAATTAACATATGGATTGTTCCAAAATCCTAGGGTCCAAGAAGAGATACGATATTGCTTCATATGTCCATCAACATATGCATTTTATTTGGCACATAATATCATGCATTGGGTAATATTTTCAAATATTCATTTGATAGATTTTCATATTTTTATTATTTAAAATAATCCTTGTAGGATAAATCAAGCTCCTTAACCTATGTGTTAAAAGTAAAGAGTAGAATGATAGTTACCAGGGGCTGAGTGGTTAGGGGATATATTTAGGAAAGATGTTGGTCAGAGGACGATAATTTCAGCTACATAGCAAGAGTAAGCTCAAAGTCTCTGTTGTACAACATGATAACTATAATTAATAGTATATTCTATTGTTGAGAAAATGCTGAGAGTGAATTTTTAAAAATACTCTCACCATAAGAGAAAATGATAATGATATAAGCCTATAATTTCATCTCAAGTCCCTGAATTCCAGTTGATGATGAAAACTGTGGTTATGTTCATCTATTATACAAATGTCCCTGGGTTAGAAACCAACATCAGAAGATTTATTTTAATAGCTGGACTGCATAAAATTCCTAGTCAGAATTTTATTCTATTTTTTCCTTATTATTGATAGATCCAAGGCGCTCAAGTATAGATGTTGTTATACACAGAGATGTCGGTGTGATGTGAGTCTGAGTGTATCATTGTAAGTATTAGAATAGCTGTGAATGGGGATAAAGCATCAGGCATAGACACAAGTGACATTGTTTTTATTTTCATCAGGAAAATTGGGGTTTGTACAGTGTTTGTCCTGGCAACTTGTAGCTTTTATAGCCTTGAAACCTGAGAGTAGACCCAAGTCATTTTCAGATTGTTTCACTTGCTGCTAATCCAATTGATTATATTTTATTCTTTAAGGTATAAGATTTGTACCTCTTTACATGTATAGTATGATACCTTGGTACAAATATACAACATGTGATTGTCAAGTCAAGGAAATTTGACACCTCTATCTCCACAAATACCATTTCTTTATGTGGAAAACTTTGATACTCTTCTGGAATTTTGAAACATATCACAAACTGTGGTGACTGACAGCTGCTCTGTGTCAGCACATTAAACTAAAATGTTTCCACAGCTTCAGTTTCTTGGATTTTCGCATATTTCCTTTGAATAACATTTGATTTTTAAATAATTTATGATCCAAGAAAAATTCCAAAGACAAGGAAAATATCAAAAAGATAAATTCATGCAAGAGAAAAATACCAGAGGGAACACAGTTATAAACCAAAATGGAGGAACATCATTTTACCTATCTTAGAGCTACAACTGCATATTAGGCAGCAGGAATATGAGGCTATGGGTTACTTCCTTACCCCCACGGACATTGCAGACTAAATACACCTGTCAAAGGCTGTGGTGGCATAAACTCCTCTCTCCTCTTCAGCCACTTGAAGACATCTACTACACTGAAGTCACTGCCAACGCTGCTTGGGGGCAATAACTCCCTCTCTCTACACATCTCTGAATTCCTCCTAAACTGTTTTGTCAGATCTCCCAGCTGGCAGTTCTGCCTGTCCCTGCCCTTCAGTCTCCTCTTCCTCCTAGCCATGGTGGGCAATGTCACCCTCCTCATCATCTGGCTGGAGGCTTCTCTGCATGAGCCCATGTACTAGCTGCTCAGCCTCCTCTCCCTCCTGGATGTTGTACTCTGCCTCACTGTCATCCCCAAGGTCCTAGCCATCTTCTGGTTTGACCTCAGATCCATCAGCTTCTCTGCCTGCTTTTTCCAGATGTTCATCATGAACAGCTTTCTTCCCATGGAGTCCTGTACCCTCATGGTCATGGCCTATGACCGATATGTGGCCATCTGCAAGCCTCTGCGGTACTCATCCATCATCACTGACAAGTTTGTGGCAAAAGCTGCTCTCTTTATCTTGACACGGAACATGTTTTTCGCCTCACCCATTCCCATCCTCTCTGCTAAGCTCCACTACTGTGGAAAAAATATAATTGAGAACTGTTTGTGTGCCAACCTCTCTGTGTCCAAGCTCTCCTGTGACAGCATTGCCCTTAATCGAATTGTACAGCTAAGCATGGCCTGGGCCCTTCTTGGCTCTGACTTCGTCCTTATCTTCCTCTCCTATGCTTTCATCCTCCAAACTATTCTTAGACTCAAGGCAAAGGGGGCAGCTGCAGAAGTTCTGAGCACCTGCGGCTCTCATTTCATCCTCATTCTCTTCTTCAGTACCACTCTGCTGGTTTTAATCCTTACTCATGTGGTCAAGGAAAAGGTTTCTCCTGACATCCCTGTCTTACTTAATGTGCTACACCATCTTATTCCTGCTGCTCTGAATCCCATTGTCTATGGAGTACGAACCCAGCAGATTAAACAGCAGATTTGGAAGTTACTGAGGAGGAGTGGGTAACACCAGAGGGCACCTATGTTCTTGCTTTACTTTTCTGGATGAAGAATGCTGGAAATCACAATTGGAAGGCAGAGACTGAGAGACAGATGCACAGTCTAATCTCCTCTCCGAACATGATTAACTAATGATGTGAGTGCCACACTCTTTTCCAATCCAGAGACACAACCTACAGTTTCCATTTCATACTTTTCTTTTTTTAATATTTAATTTATTATTTTTTATTTTGTGTGTATGAGTATATTGTCCGCACGTGTGTAAGTACACTCCTGCTATGCAATGCAAAGTTCAGAAGTGGGCAACAGATCTCCTAGAACTGGAGTTAGGACACTTGTCAGCCACCAGGTGGGCACTGGGATTCAAGCCTAGATCTTCTACAAGAACAGCCAGTGCTCATAACCACTGATCCATCTCTCCGGTCCCTCATTCCATACTTTTCTAAGAGAGACTAAAGAAATTGAATGTTTCTATAACGTTTCCTCCCCATTCTTTCCAGATAAGTTGATAGGATTTTTATTGAGTCAGGCATCAAACCTAATTGTCTCTGGTTATTTCCCAAAAGAAAACAGTGGAACTAGAAAAATCAATGTTCACTTAAACAAAGGTGAATGATGGGAACAGTGCACAGGCTTTGGAAGAATAAATAAAATATTAAAGATAACTTTAAAAATTTAACCAATACATTTCAACATTTCCCTTCAAGTATTCAAAATGTTTACTAAAATTATTTTGTAGCTAGTATATTACTTGAAAACTACACTATAAAATAAATAAAATTTGGTTCCCTTACTCAAAGAGAGTACAGTCTAGTAACTATGGCAGAAATATGTAAAATCAAATATAATCAAGTATATTGAAACACAGTAAAATTATATTAGAACACATAAATAAGAAATCCTGAAGGGAAAGGAATTTGTTTCCCTAGATAAAACTAGAAACCTGGACACAGTATGCGGTATGATAGATAGGTGGTATTACGGGAAAATATATCAGAAAGCTGTATGTTAATAGACCAGAACATAGAAACATACAAATCCTTTGCTCAACATGGAATTCTCCATGGTTTCCTTATCTAAGTTAATGTAAACTCCTCGCTTACACTTTCATAAGCACCAAAATTGGAAGGTATTTCTAGCTCTCACTTTTCATAATAACCAAAACTTGACCCATAAGCATTTATTACACATGTTAAGTCCTACCCAGTCAAGCATTAGTGCCAAGATGTCCTTTAGTGCAATTCATCCACTGGAGGCTGGTGAGGCTATCTAGAGATTGTAAGCAAGATATACTGTCCCTCTTTATTGAAGACAAATTAATTTTCTCTTGACTTCGACATATAGTCTCTGAAACTCTTAGGCCATAATCACTAAAGTCCTGCAGTGAAATCTACCAATGTTGATTACAATTCTCTAGACATTCACATAATATCCCCACGGGCATCTTTCAGGCACTCCAATATATAGATGGCTAAAAGGACCATATCTTCATTTGTTCTTTGAATCACAATAAAAAACTCTTTCATTTCACTGGCTACTTTGGGATGTTTTATATTAAGATGAACCCAATGACATGAAATTTAGAAATGACAAAACTAAATTTTGAATCATAAAGCATACACATAAAGTAAAAATAACAAATAAAATATTTTAAAGTAAAAAGACAAAGCCCCAACAGATCAAATTGTTTTCAAACAGTTATTATCATTTTGTAATGTCAGGTATGGGCTCCACCTTACGAAGTGCACCTCCCATTCAATCAGAAAGCGGTTGGTTACTCCAACAGCATCTGGGCCACCATTACACGAGCGGGCATCTCTTGCCTGGCCAGTTGTTGTAGTCCACAGGCTTCACAGCTGGCCAAAGTTGATGATTAGTTTTCTTTTCTAGTAACATGGGTAGAACTTTCAAGCACTTTGAAAACTACTAACCAGTAGAGAGGAAGCTTTGAGGTCATTTCCAGATGGGTTTCTCTTTGTTCAATAGCCCACGTATACAATGTCTTCAGCAACAGGGTCTTATCATCAAGTTCTGGTGGGTAACCAAGAGCAGAGGCAATGCTCAGTATGGTTTGAAGATCTATGAGACTCCTAGTAACAGTTTGGAAAGAGGGAGTTAACTTTCTGACATTGGTGTCTAGTAGGAGTAATATCCCCCTCCCCATTATACCGTACTTCAGTATAATCTCTTTTTATACTGTACATGCATATATTTTGTGATGTTTCTATAATGGGAGGTTTCCGTATGACTTTTTTTAAGGTCTTTATTACTGGTTTTCCTGCTCATACTCTCTCCTCCTCCTGCCCTCCCATTCTCCACCCAATTTAATCTTTCTTCTCCATTATCCTTTTCCCCCTTTATAACCCTGAATTCTGTCTCCCCTCCAGAAAAGTCACTCACACATGGCTACTTGCTAGCTTCCTGACTTCTATGGATTTTCCAGTTGAAATACATATATCTAAAGATTCAGAGCAAGCATCCACTTATGAAAGAAAACATGCAACATTTGTCTTTCTGGGTTTGGTTTTCCTCACTGTTTCCAGTCCATCCATTTACCTGTGAATCTCGTAATTTCATTTTTATTAACAGTTCAATAACATTTGTAGCAGCTACTGGCTAAACAGGACACAGGCCATAAGGGGAGAATCCAAACAATTATTCTGCTAAATAAACATAGTATTAAACTGACTCCTAATGACTTATTGTTGTTATTCCCAGAGATTAACACATCTCCCAATGCTCACCAGAGAAGCTTCCTCCTGTAATTACAGAGATCCACAATTGGCCATTGTGGAGAGAACATGAGGCTGCAGAGTGCTTATCCCTGAATATGACATCTATATCAAATTTCTGTCTCCCAAGGCATCAGTGCAGAAGAGGAGAGGCAGAAAGATTGTAAGAGCCGAAGGTGGTGAATGGTCACCAAGAAAAAGAGTTTTCCAGACAACTGGGAAGTTAGTCATATAAACACACAACAATAGCAACAGCGTGCACAAGATCTATGTAAGCTAAAACCAAACAGCATCCCAGCACTTCCCATTCCAGTGGGAAGGTGGCCCACTAAAATCCGCAACTCTAGCTTAGGCACTATTGACAACCAATAGCTGCTGGGAGACAGACCATTTTCTTTAAGAGAATGACTGAGGGTAGGTGAAACGGGCTCCAGTAAATGAATCAAAAGAATAGGGCATTTCGGGACACAAACTGGCTTGCTAGGCCTTAATTAACATACTCTATGGTATATATTGTATCATATCATATATGATATATATTATATATCATAGAATACATGAAATAAGCTGCAGATAGTAAAGGGATGCAAAGAGGGGAGAAGGTCAAAATATGACCAAAATATATTGTATATAACCTTCATTTATTGCTCTTTATTACTAAAGAGACTGAAAACTGGTGCAAGCACTATGGAAATCACAGTAAAAAGAACTCATAAAAAACTGAAAATCCTCTATTTGATCCAGTTAGACTGCTCCTTGGCCTATACCCGAAGGACTCAGCACACTCTTGCGGATATTTGATCAGCCGTGCTTGCTGCTGCTCATTTCTCAATAGCTAAGAAGTGTGAACAGCCTAAATGCCCCTCAACTGACGAAAAGGTAATATGTGGCACATGTATTCAACAGAGCTCTACACAGCAGTGAAGAAATATGAATTTGCAAGTAAATGAATGTCATTAGAAATTATTTTAAATGTAACACGAATAGTTTATTTGAAATTTTTACATTTTTTATTTGCACAAGTGTTTTTAATCTGTATTTTTATTGAATTTTGAGCATGTCATACAATACATCTTAATCAGATTGAGAACCCTCCCTTATCTGTACCACCGCATAGCCCATCCACAAGATTTCATGCATTCTGCCTTATATGTTAAGGTCTATTAATTCAAATTTGTATACTCAGATGTCCCTTGGTGTGAGTTCATCCACTGGAGTCTTGTCAGCCTGTCTAGCATCACTTCCTTAGAGCAGACCAACACTCATCACCCAGCATTGATCAGCTACCAGTAGTTCCTCAGCCGAGGGTTGGGCTTCCTGCCCATTTTCCCAGATCTATGCCGGTTTTTGTTAGATTGAACTTGCATTGATCTTGTGCATGCTAAGTTCATATGACTAAGTTCCCAGAAGCCTAGAGGACTGTTTCCTTATGGTCCTGCACCACCTCTGTCTCTTATAATCTTTCTGCCCCCTCTTCCACAATGGTACCCGAGCATGGGTGGGTGAGGTTTAATATGAATCCTATCCAGGGACACACACTCTACAGTCTCTTATGCTCTTCGTTTTTGCCAGCAGCAGAATTCTGTGCTCATCATCCTGTGTTGCAAGAGGAAGCTTCATGGTAAGAGTTGAGAGATGCATAAGTAGTCTCTCTACTCCCTGTTCCACTATGTTCTATGAGCCTTAGGTATAGAGGTGTCACTGTAGAAGTGTCACTTTGGGTTTGGCATTTCACAGACACTAATTCTATATGCGTGACTAGTTGTAGAATTCTGTAATAATCTCCAACTGTTATAAAGAAGTTTCTTTGATGAGTGGTGACAATTTACTTGTCTTTAAATATAAGGATGTATATTTAGCATACAATAAGAAATTATATTTGTCTATGAATGTGACAGATTTGGAGGGGGTAAAAGGGAAAAAGGAGCTCAAGAGAGAGAAGGCCAGTAGTAGACAGGTGTTATAGAGAAATGGGGGCTCTAGAGATGGCTCCATGGTTAAGAGCGCTGGCTGCGCTTGCAGAAGATCCAAATTAATTTTTGAGTACCCACATCGTGACTAACTCCAGTTACAAGAGCATTCGATATCCTTTTCTGACGAGCACAGACATTGCACAACTGGGTGCACTTAGATACATGTAGGCAATACATTCATACATGCAAAATAAAAACAATAGCAAATATATTTTTAAACAATAAATTTAATTTTTAAAATAATAGTCGGGCATGATGGTGCACTGCTTTACCTTCAGCACTCAGGAGGCAGAGGCTGGTGGATCTCTGTGAGACTGAGGGCAGCCTGGTCTACAATAATGAGTTCTGGCACAGCTGGGGATACAAGGAGACCCTATCTCAACAAAAGAAAATAATAAATAAATAAATAAATGGTATGGAAAATAAGGGATACTTTAACAGGGGAGGGATATATATTAGACAGAAGGAGAAAGAGGAGAAATAAATAATGCTTAGGCAGCATGAAAAACCAGAGAGAAGTAAAATAGTTCAAAAGCCTACTGAAAATAGTGTGTGTTTGTGTGTGTCTATGTGTGTACATGTGTATGTGTAGAGCTAAATAAAATAGAAGAAAACATACAGTGCCAGACAGGGGATCCTCCCTTCTGGTTGTTGGTCAGGGTGGTACAAGAGACTCCCAGAGTAACTCAGGCTATTGTCACAACCCTTGATTATCTACCAGAATCTGAACATAAAACCCTATTGCTGAAGACAGCACTTATTTTAGATAAATGACTTGGAGCAATTGACCTGGAACTGATCTGGAAGCCTCATCTCTGAAACCTAACCTCCATAGAGTCATAGGATACCATAAAAACAACCAAGGTAGCAAAAAAATTGGTGATTCCATCCAGCTGGATTAATCACCATCTTTTGCATGAGGAAGCTTTGCTGGTGAGAGTTGAGAGATGAATTAATGTTCTTTCTTCCCATGTTCCACTGTGTTCCCTAAGACTTGGGTGTAAAGGTTGCATTGTAAATCTGTCACATGGGCCTGGGCACCTCATGGACACTATTCTCTTCATTTGATCACTGTGAAACTTTGTGATAGTCTCCATCTGTTGTAAAAAGAAGTTTCTTTGATGAGTGGTGATAGGTATACTGGGTCTGTATATATAAAGATATACATTTAGAATACAGTAAGAAATTACCTTGATCTAGGGATGTGACAGACACAGTGCTTTCCTAGAGGTCCTATGACCTAAAAGTCATAGACAGCCATGATTATTTGATTAGAGTGCCACCCATGAGCTCCCTCCCACTGAGTAGGCCATAAGTCCAATTATAGCTGTTGATTAGCCCAGTACTGCACCAATAGTGGCGGTTGGTTGGGCCAGTCATTAATGTGTATTAGGTTTTACAGTTGGGTAGAACCATTGATTGGTTTTCCCCATTGACAGATTGCATACTCTCCTCTCATATGAGAGTTAGTCCTCAGGGAGGAGAGTTCCAGGTTTTTCCAGCTCAGTTACTCCAAGTCCTGTGTCTAAAGTATCCCTGTCTTCAGCAGTAAGGTCTTACCTTCACATTCTAGGAGGCAATCAAGAGCTGTGATTATTTTAGGAGTCTCTTGGGCCACCCTGACTGACATCTAGAAGGGATATTTCTCCTATCTAGTGCTGTGGTTTTTGTTATGTAGTCTTCAGTTATACATAGGTGTGACCACACATACACTCACACACACACACACACACACACACACAGAGTGGGGCTCTGAACTAATGTATAACTATTATTTGTCTCACTTCCAATGCCCCTGTATGACTCTTCCTACTCCCTCCCCAGTTAAAAAAATCTCCCCTTTTCCCATTCCCCCCTTGATAAAACCTGTCTCCTGCTAACCCCCGTCTCAAGTACCTTCCATTTTCTTTGCTTCTTGTATTATATCAGGACATATACTCACATGTATGGATTTGGACATAAAATCCACAAATGAAAAAGAACATTCATCTGAGTCTGCGTTACTCATATGAACTTTAACAGCAGTGGTAACAGTGCACACAAGACCCATACAAGCTAAGACCATACAAAATCCCAGCATAAAAGTGGAGAACTGGGGTGTCTTCGAAATTTTTCTCACAATGAGGCCCCACCCCTCTGGTTCTGACGAGATGAACAAACAGTGGATACTCTCCAATTAGAAAAAAATCAGGGTTTATTTGGCTTACTTACAAAGGGTGTTTTCTGCAAGGGAGTGGATAGGTAATCTCATACTGAGATCTACATTTTTATCAGAACTGCCAGGGACCTCCAGCACACTCCACCAAACATCTTCTACCCAGCATTCACTGCTTTCCCCCTAGACCCTCCCCCTCAAGCCACTGTTTGGTTGGAAAGTGGTTGAGTCTATTGGCTTCATTTCCATCAATCAAATTCTTAGAGGCATGTCTTGCTGCTGCTAAATCACTTGTGGATCATTTGGAACCAATTCAGGTGAGCCTCCATGGGCATGTCCATCCCTCCATGGGCATGTCCATCCAGCCAGAGCAAAACTCCATGTTTTGCTACATGAGGAACTCCATCCTTGACTCAGGAACTGTTGGCAACCAATAACTGCTGGGAGAGAGAGAGTTGGTTTTCTCTCAGCAAGTGGTATTAGTCAGGGTAACCAGGCTCTATTGGATGGATGCACACCAAAGGACATTTGAGAACACAAACTTGATTCAATAGACCTAAATATATGACACAGTACATGAAACCTTTTGGGAGGGAGTCTATTAGAGGAATGTAGATGGGGAGAAGCTCTAAATATGATCAAAATATATTTATGAAATCAGTGAAATCCCATTTAAAATATATTTATGAAATTTGCAAAAATTCAATTTAAAACCTCTTTTACAAATTAAAATATATGGAGCTGGAGAGATGACTCAGCAGTTAAGAGCACTGACTGCTTTTTCAGAGAACCGGGGTTTCATTCTCAGCACTCACACGGCAGCTAACAGCTGTTTGTAACTCCAATTCAGTGGGAATTCTGTGTCCTTTTCTGACTTCCACAGGCATTGCAAGAGAGAGGTGTGCTTCCATATGTGCAGGCAATACACTCATACACATAAAATAAATAAAATTTTAAAAGTTAAAATATAGAAGATAGGTGCCCAACAAAGCAAAGTCCAAAATTGTCTTACAGCTTCTAAAAATTACTGGCTACGAATATAAATATAACACAAAATAAGATGAAGAAGATAATTAATTGAAATTAGCAATGATGTTAGAATGAAAAGAAAAGAATGTTTACATAGTTGGGAGAAGTATATTCCATAGGTTCAAATGAATTAAGCAGAGACATAGAAGATATTGGGAAAGCCCAAGTTGACCTTCCAGATGCGAAAATTATGAGTCACTGAGATGACAAGATGGGATTCAGGGTAGATTAAACATTGTGTAAAGAAAATGGGTCTTTTTTTAACCTCATCATACCAAAAAGTTTCCATCAAGTAATTAGCAGTGCACACTAAAATCTCAGTAAAATTTATCTAATTTCTCTGGAATAATTGTGATTATAAAGGCAAGACAAAATTGTGGTATGTTAAGCTTGCTGCATTCAATTTTACGTACCGTGCCTATTGATAGGCATATGCAGTAAACCCACATGGACTGAAAAACTTCATGGACGCCATGGAAGGCACCGAGTTGTCATAAGCAGATAATCCTGAGCAAGTAGAGATGTGTGTGTACAAACCCTGTACTCAGGAGACTGACTTACTCCCTATAGGACACATAGTCAATGTTGGGATGGATTACCAGAGTAACTTTTCAGGAAGGAAAAACAAATCATAATTTTATTCTGTCTGCCTGCGTGTCTCACCCGGCTGGGTCTCTTGAGCTACAGAGAAGACAAACAGAGAAGCTCACAGGGAGACAGCTCCCTGAGGCTCTAGCTTTATAACTGCCCAGCTACTTCTGACACCAACTGGAACTCCAGCATCCATGGACCCAGAACCCGTGCTTCATGCTCTTGGTAAGTGGATATAGGTGGAGGATGCCAAAGGGGGTCCATACCGAGAACTACCAGAAGATCAGAGACCTATGTCCTAAATCTAACCTGTGCTTCCTTTCCTAGTCAGGACCACTAGAGTAGTAAGGAACATATTTGTCTGGGGTTAGATAACAAATGTGAGAGCCTGGGCTCTTCTCTCTCTCTCCTAGCTCCCTCCCCATCCCACACCTCCTTCCCTCTCCTTTGTCCTCTTCAAGGAGTTTAGTGGAGCCAGAATGCAAAGAAGCTGGACTTTATGCATAGGAGCTTGACAAGTGGTGTGAATCTAGAAAGTGCAACATGTAGAGCCCAAGGAGGACAATTTGTAGTTGTCAGTTGTTATACAAAAATGGGGGGAGGGGTAGGACGAAGAATCTGCTTTTGAAAAGGCTTGGACTCTTGAGCATGAATTAATGTCAGTACATGTAGCATCAGAGGTCGGGGCAATGGCTATACCTGGGTATCAGAGGGGAAAACAGTAGTGCAGGAAACTTTAGCCAAGTTAATGGATTATTAAAGCTCCTGCTGCAAAGAACAGAAAATTAGCACAGAAGAGCAACCAGGCGCCTCCTGTTGTGTGCACTCTGGGAACTCTGGGATAACCCAGCAGATTTACATTCCTCCCTAAACTTTACAAAGCTAGGTGCTGCCACTTAGAACAGGGCTTCTCTGGTGCTGTTCTGTGCCCCATCAGTCTAGGGGCAGCTCAGGCTGGAAGGCCTTACTTTGGTTTTGGACCTTCTGGTCCCTCAGCTTCTTCACCTTGTCCCTGGCTTGGCCCAGAAAACATCAGATGGAGGTCCTCAGCCCTAATGTTGCCATTGGTAAGCGCTGGTTGCCAACCAAGACTAAAACAGACAAAGAACAAGTGTGCTCTCAGGTGCTGAGTAAAGCTATTCAGTTTGAGTTTGTGTTGGGTGAGATTATAACCAAAGACAGGGCAGATAAAGAAGAAGGAAGATTAAAGTATAAATCAGTGAGGGAGGGAAAAGATATCAAAATGATCCTATCCTAGTGGTGAATACTGTTACCTTAAAAGTCTAAGAGAAAAACATTAAAAGCACAATTCCTCTAGGCTTCTCCATCAACCCTCATGCCTGAAGCTCCAGGTCTTCCATTTGGTGACACCCTCCAGAAGTCAACTCAAGATTCTTTCTGTTTCCAACACGCAACCCCATCATTCTTTTCAGAGTATTTTGTCATTCCACAAGGGAAGTTTCTTGGTCACAGTGAGATTTAAGGATATGCTTTATAAGGGATTAATGTTTCTTCTTCCAGAGGATTGATCAGAAGATGAGGAAACAATAAAAATGGACTTTAAAGAGGAATGTAGTGACTACAGAATATTTGTAATTAGTCTGACATTCTATGTCTTGTGCATTGAAGCAAAGCTAGCAGAGGATAAGTTGATTGTGTCATATTATAGGCTTGGCAGATACTTCATTTCCACCTCAAACTCACAGGTGGATGTTTTGAAAGAGAAAAACAAGGGTGGATGGAGTTTTCAGTGCCCAGGTCATAGGAAAGGTTCTTGGTTGGCACTCAGACTAGAAGTTATGCTGTGTGTGTTATCTTTATGCCATCCGCTATTTCCAGTACCTCTTACTGTCTAAATTGAGAAACTGAGCTTAGGGGTGGTGGGGTCTTAGTGATGAAATGGCAGTACAAGTCAGGGGATACAGGTGTGAAATTAGTTTTGTCATTTTTATTGAAACCTTAAGGGTTGCCCCTGAAAACCCAGGAAAAATATCAAGAACCAACACAAAAAGTGGATGAAGGAGGAAACTTAAGCTCACGACCAGTGGGAGGCCTGACTCAGAATTGAAAGTAGAAGGAAAGGGATAGTCCAGATGCTAAGAAGTTGTCTTTAGGATTGGGACAGAGCATCATAAACACACACACACACACACACACACACACACACACAAATATGTGTCTGTTCTGTGTGATTCAGAGAATGATCTTTTAAAGGCATATTTTCAGTTTTTAATAACTGAATTTGTTATATTTATAGCTAGTCAAAGAAGAAGAACAAATAACAGGAGATAGATGAAAGATGATACATCAATAATAGATACATAGATATACATGGATGATAGATAGATAGATACACACATGATAGATGGATGATGATAGATGATAATGATGATAGATACAAAGATACAAGACATCATTGAATAAGGAGCTCAAAACATCTAGTAGAAATTGACTACAGAAGCTTCACTGAGGGAAGTAGTCCATCTGGAGTTCCCTGCTGAGAGTGTCTGGGTCAGAGGAGAGTATCCCCTTGGGTGATGATTCCAGGAAAAAGACAAATAACAAATAAGAGCAGAAAGCTAACATCATCAAGTTGGAGACATGCAAACATCTGCCAGAAACCAACTGAGGCACTTCAATTAAGGCAGCCAGGTGGAATTTCTCATCAACAGAGTGTCCCCTAGAATCAGGCTTTCAGGTACAAATGCAAACAGCACAGATAAAGACTAATATCTTCAAGGCTGGAGGAATGGCTCAACGGTTAAGAACACTGGCTGGTTTTGCAGAGAACCCAGGTTCAATTCCCAGCACCCACAAGGCAGCTAGCAACTATCCATAACCTCAATCCCAAGGGAATCCAATGACCTCTTCTGACCTCTGTGGGTACTGCACAACACAGGTGTATTTACAGGCATACAGGCAATATACTCATACATATAAAATAAAACAGTAAATTAATTAAATTAAAAGAAGGCAAACATCTTCAAAGCAGGAACACATAGCATCCAGAAAAAATGAACTGCAGAAGTTGAGCCAGCCAACTGGACTTCCCAACCAAGCATTCACTTCATTGATGAACCACCAGCTTCTATTCCCCACTGCAGGAACCTTTATATTGTGGAATAAACAACAGCAACATCTGTAGTACACAGTTTGACTCGACTTGTTCTTGAGGGCTTTATATTCTTACTTGGGCTGTTTTGCAGTTCTTTTCTCTCCCTGTCACAGAGTTGGCAGCGGGGGTTAGCCCATCCCCAGACAAGCTTGGGTCTGAAATAGGAAGGCCAACCCTGCTTCCAGAACCAGCTCTACAGTGAGTAAAAACGATGCATGATAATTTGCCAATATAGGCAAGTAACATGTCAGTAACATGTGCATCTATTTGCCACTGTGCTACCCAAAGAGCTGGGTGTGCTCATATTCCCACTGGCTTTGAACCAAAAGAAATTTTAGACTCTTATTTTACCCACTGTACAGTAAGAAAGACAAATAATGGCATTGACTGTTACCTTCCTCAGATAAGAGATAAATGATTCCATCATACATGAGACGCCGTGGAGATTGGAGGGGTGGATGGGGGAGAGGGTCTAATTTTGATTAAGAGCTATTTTGTATGAAATTAATAAAAACTCAATAAAAATTCAAAAAATATAAGACATCTGCATAGGAAGTAAATATATCTTTAGATTATGTAGAGAATTTAGGAGACACACACTCTAAAATGCTACAATCCCAGTTTTTCTGCATGAAGATATAGCTTGCTTTTACAGTCAACCACAACTTTGAAAAAGTCTGAATTATTTCATGCACCTTAAATAGCATATGAAATGTCAAATTCCATACAGAATATACATTTTTCAAAGCAGAAGTCAGAAGTATGTAGGAAACAAAAGGTAAAAGTACCATTCCCTTCTCCAAAAGCACTTGTATGATATTTGCACATAAATACAATTATTCCTAAAAACTGTGCTTTGTTTATTTTAAAATACATAGAACAAATGCCCTGAATTAGAACACTGCAATTAACAAATATACATTATCAATTTCCCAAACCTACAAACTTACTGTCTCTTCAACCTAAGAATCAAGATAGAGTCTGATCTAGGATTTTCTACTCTTGCAAATGTAGACAAAATGATGCTGACAATTCTGAGTGATATGTGCACCTGCCAGTAAGAGCTAATTAAGACTTGAAGTTCAGCTGAGACTTGATGTCAATAGTCCCAGTTCTGAACTTGTGGAGCCAGAGGTTCTCCTGTGCTCTAAGCAATTTGGGATGGGTCCCCAGGAAGCATGGCAATGAGGAAATACTTTTATCTCCCAGTCTCAATGCTACAAAATGCTTCTACTGTGAGAGTGATTTTCTAGACAATAATAATAAAGTAACATAAAAATAAAAAATACTACACTAAGGGAAATTATGGTTCACTGTATTAGAAATACTTATCTCCTGATCAAATGTACAGCACAAATAAATTATTTGAGAGCAGTGGCTTCTATCCAATATTCTATGTATTCTTTCTTAGCACACATCCTCAGATCTTGTAGAATCTCCCTCAGGTTTCAACTATTTGAGTCTCTCAATCAACAAAGTAGCCTACAATGTTGGGGAAGATAGAAGCTTTATTAAAGTGCTCAGCTAACCAGAACCTTCTTCAGAGTATTCTGAATTATGAATGATTATTGTTATCATTAGCAAGGTTTAAAAGGATGGGATATTTTGCAAATCCTCTCTATAGTGACACCAACAAGTGGCACACTAGAGAAGCTCTATAGATGAAGAAGTCAAGAGATTAGGCTTTGACAATCCAGCAGCCAAGCAGTGCAGGTGAGGCTTTGCCACAGAATTACCTCCTCTGTAGCCAGGTCTACAATGGTTCAGAGAGCCTGACAACCTCACTGTGTCTCTGCTGTGTCTCTTAAGAGTGACATTTTAATTTATAATGTTCTCTGGCATTCTTGCTTTAAGGAAAAACTATTGGAATATAGGAACATGATTTAAAAATTAAGAACTTTTCTTTGAAAATACACACAATTTTAGGGCAGTCTATTTAGCTGTTTCTTTAAGTGCTTTTTCTTCCACCAAAAAACCAGGAAGATGAAGTTTGTTGGGGTTATTTTTTCGCTTTTTAAAAATTTCCTTATGAAAGTAATAGCCCTGTTTTGGTATTTTGTAGGCAGATAATATTTTGCTGGTGACTGCCTTTGTGGTCATGCACTGCTCCGAATTCTGAATTCTGTTATTTTACATCTACAACAGCTTAAGCTGTATTTTTATAAAAAGCAAAAAAAGAGATAAATTGTTAAAGTGATCGGCTTACCAAGCCTTAGAGTATTCTGAGCCATAAATGATTATTGTATTCATCAGCAAGCTTTAAAAACATGGAGATTTTGTAAATTCCCTCCGCATCTCTCACTAGAGCCCCTGGCTGGCAGACCTGCTTGATGAAGCAGAGGTCAGGAAGAATAAAGAGAGAGCTGGGGACAGGAGGCCCATCGTGCCTGCACTGAGCTGCTGTGATTGCTCACAGAATCTCTCTGATGGGCAGAATCAGAGAGGAGAAACTGAGGACTGGAGGATTCAATCAGTGTGCATGACATATAGTTTTGAGTCCCCCAGTTTCCTTCCACCTTTTCTTCCTTGCTCCCTTACTCTCACTGGAAACTATTTCTTCTCTAATAGATTCCACTTTCAAAAATTTTACTTATATCGTGACTGAAGTCTATTGATTTATTTTATTCATCTATTTATTTATAGCAGTGTCTCTATATGTAGCCTAGGCTGTCCTCAAACTCATGATCTTCTTATCTCAGTGTCCCAAATGCTGGGACTCTAGGTGTGTACTGCTACACCCTGAACTGTTCTGTTTGCTTTCAGATTAATAGACCTAGTACAGTATCAAGGAATTACCAATGAGGCCTGAATGAGGCCTGGAAATCTATTCTATCTAGCCTTTGATGTAAAGGATTATATCACTAATGGACAGATGCTCAAAAACCTGGATTTTGAGACACTGGTGTACTTGTTTATAAAGTGACAACAAACGCGTTACTCAGTTAAATGTGCTAAAACACTTAAACTCTTGAGTATACTTCCCAGCAAATAATAAGAGGCTCCCAAATAAATATAATTTGGAGTTATTATCCTCCTAATGAAGTAGGAACAGGGCTACTATTAAATAATTCATGAAAGAGATTTTTAGTATTTGATTTTTATTTTACGTGTATGAACACTTTGCATGAATGTATGTAAGTCACCACAAGCTTACAGTGCCCATGGAGGAATGAAGATGGCATTGGATCCCCCGGAACTGCAGTTACAGATGGTTGTTAGCTAGCATGTCGGCACCGGGAACTGAACCCAGAGCTTCTGGAATAGCAGCAATTTGTAATATGCCTGGAGAAGTGGCTCAGCAGTTAAGAGCAATGGTTGCTCTTGCTGAAGACCTGGTATCTAATCCTAGCACCCAATGGCAGCTAACAACCATCTATAACTCTAGTTTGAGGGGATCCAATGCCCTCTTCTGGCCTCCTCTGGCACTGCATGAAACAGGTGCACTTAAAATACATCCAGGCATAACAGTCATACACATAAAATGTAAATAAATAAATAAAGCCACAAAATAATATCTTATTAGAGACTTCTATCCCACTAGTCAGACCTAGGTACAATGGACTGATTGGGAAGATCCCAGAACAGTGAAACCTGTCGAGACAAACATTAAAAACTTTAATGAATGCAAGAGTGCCATTTCACATTATTTGCAATTTTTTTCCATTCTCTCCCCCATGTGAGAGTTACTCACCTCTCTCCACCATCTGTTAACAAGTTGTGCTCATTTTTCTCATGACTCCTGTATAGCTTCTCAGCATCCATCTGCATGCCAGAGTGTACCACGAGCTTACTTTCTTGAGAGTAAGGATTGCTTCTTATTCAATTTTGTGACACAAGACCTAAAAGAATGCTAAGGGGAATCCTAAATGAGAATGTTATAATGGCAGAATGGAGGATGGAAAATATGCATCTGGATCATTCAAGGTAGAAAAGAAACATAAGCAAGGATGGAGGGACTTAAAAGGGAACTCTATCACTCCCACATCACTGCAATGAGAGGATGCAGTCTTTCATCTTGTAGTGTTGTGGAATTGCTCATTCTCCATCTGGTTTAGATCTAAACCAACATAAAGATCTAATAAATGGAGGGTGGATGAGCAATTATTTGTAGGGTACATCCTCATCAAATATAAATAACTTTTTTATACAAAAGAATTGACTGATTTCATTGCCTGAGTTAAAGGTCTGTAATTAAAGCAAAACAAGTATAATAGAAAGGCTAGAATGGTACGGGACTAAGAGCACTTACCTGAGTCCCTTTTTGTCCCAAGCTCTGCATGCTGTTTTAACAAGTCACACTATCATTGAAGTTATGATGTGACCACTAAAGGGAAAACATAGAGAGTGGAATATACATAAAAATATACAGTCTCCACTGAAGTCTAATCAGTTTATCTAGAGACTGGATACAAATGCCTGACCAGATAGTACTTAACATCATATGAAAAGCACAAAAACGCACTAAAAAATAAATTTTAACAAGTTAAACACATAAAAATACATATGTACATACAATCTCATCTACGTGTAAAGGGAATTACCTAACTAATTATCTTTTCTTGAGATGTCTTTAAAAGTCTATCAGTTCTTTTGAAGATAAAATAGAATGTATAGATAGATTATATTGCTTCAGTTCTCTGCTTTGTTTAAGAGATAGAAATATTCAGGTGACATGGCACCAGAGATAAACAGATGAATTGAACTGACCTGGATAATTGCTACAAACTGTACCTAACTAAAACAAGCTACTCTATCTTTGTGTATCTAGAGTCCCAGAAGCTAATTATTTTAATACAAATTTTACAGATTGCCAAAAGAAAGCTGCAGCACTATATGACAGATTATGACAGCACACCAAAATGACACCAGCTCTACTGGGGTTTCAGTCTTCCTCCTGAATTGTTTTGTCTGGTCTCCCAGCTGGCAACTCTGGCTGTCTATACCCCTCAGCCTCCTCTTCCTCCTGGCCCTGGGGGCCAATGCTATTCTTCTGATCACCATTCGGATGGAGGCGTCTTTACACGAGCCCATGTACTACCTGCTCAGCCTTCTCTCCATGCTGGACATTGTGATCTGCCTCACCGTCATCCCCAAGGTACTGGCCATCTTTTGGTTTGATCTCAGGCCCATCAGCTTCTCAGCCTGCTTCCTCCAGATGTACATCATGAACAGCTTTCTTGCCATGGAATCTTGCACTTTCATGGTCATGGCCTTTGATCGCTACATTGCCATCTGCCACCCACTGAGATATCCATCCATCATCACTGATCAATTTGTGGCCAAGGCTGCCATGTTCATTTTGGTCAGGAATGTCCTTATGGCTTTGCCTATCCCCATTCTCTCAGCACGACTCCACTACTGTGGGGAAAATGTCATTGAGAACTGCATCTGTGCCAATATGTCTGTCTCTGGGCTCTCTTGTGACGATGTCACTCTTAACCATCTTTACCAGTTTGCTGGAGGCTGGACTCTGCTAGGATCAGATCTCATTCTCATCTTCCTCTCCTATACTCTCATACTGAGAGCTGTGCTGAGACTCAAGGCAGAGAGTGCTGTGGCCAAAGCCCTAAGCACTTGTGGCTCCCACTTCATCCTTATCCTCTTCTTTAGCACAATCCTTCTGGTCTTAATCCTCACACATGTGGCTAAGAGGAAGGTCTCTGCTGATGTGCCGGTCTTGCTCAATGTCCTTCACCATGTCATCCCTGCAGCCCTTAATCCCATTGTTTATGGGGTGAGAACCCAGGAAATCAAGCAAGGAATGAAGAGGTTACTTAAGAAGGCCTGGTAGCCAGGCCAGCTGCATCTCTACATTCCTAGCATAGAATGACTTATTAAGTTAATAGTAAATCGGCTTAAATGCTTAACTATTGAAATAAAATTTCACGGAAGGAAGTACTAATTGTAAAGTAAGTTCCTGATTCTACTCTTCCTCTTCAAATTGTGCCATATCCACACAGCCCAAAAATCCAATATCACTGCGACTTTTTAATTTTTTCTAATATTCATGATTTTATTTTGTCTAAAATGGGGTATCCAAGTAGATGAATTCTAGAGTAAATAAATAACTCCCAGCTAGTTTTAGATTTATAATCTCGGCACATTTATTTTTATTATAACCATAGGCAGTAGTGACCTTGATTGAAGCTTATTATTATCAATATAACTATCAACCCAACTGTACAATACAGAAATGTTAAGAGCACAGTATTTTAAGGATCAGCTGTGACAGATGGAAAATGGTAAGAATTCAAAAGCAAGTCTCCTTTGTGTATGTTCCTCAGGCCGGCACCTTTCTCCCAGCTTCCTCTTCATCTTCAAGCAAAGCCTTTTTGCTGTTGTCAGCCAAAGCCCTCAGAAGATGGAATTCATGCACAAAATACTGACATGTAGAGCAATGGGTACTGTTAGGTTTAGGAGGGAGGACTTATCACATCAAGGATCTTCCTTAATTTTTCACACCACTGCAGAACTTGATGCTTCATTTGTGGAGTTCACAAAGACTCTGTGATATATATACAAGGTTCTGCTAAAGTGTACAACTATATCACAGTATCAGAAGATACCCAGCAATGATACTCAAGTATACTACAGTCTATTATTACTTCAGCAAAAGTTTTCCAAGTCATTTTGATAAAGAAGTTTCGTTAGAAATCAAAAGTACAAAGACGTATGGAAATTTGTAATTATTGAGAAACATTATGGATTTAGGCAAAATATAAACCAATAAAGGCAATAGAAACCAAATCAATGTTTATTAACCTGGATTCAAGGAATGATATAGAATTATATTCTCCTATACAGAAACAGCTATATATAAGGTACACAAACACACATTCAAGAAGTAACCCCTAAAAAGAAAAATTTTAAGAGTGCTGAACTTCAACTTCTCTATTATAAGCTATATATAACAATAAATGAGAAATGTAACTGGGAACAAATCAGGAGCCTCCCAAAGTTTCAGAATCTTCATCTGCTTCATGAGGGCATAAATTAACTATTTCAAAACACATTTACAGTCCTAAGGGTCTAGAGAATTGTTGACTCTCACGAAGCAGATCTCATGCACACTTCAGAACCTCCTCCATATTTCTCTTTAAGCATAGGCATGGACACTTCCCAGGTTTCCTCAATGACAATAGAAAACAAAGAAGAAATATGAACATTTCCAAGTACAGATCAAAATTCAAGTGTGCCCAAATAGTGTTCATATACATGCATCATTCACAGCTTCACATGCATCCAACTATTCAAAGCAAGTTTATGTCCCTTCTTAATGGAAAAACTGAGTAGATATTACTTCTGGGCCTAAAAGCTGTAGTGCTCAGTAGACAAGTATTTTCCTTTGGGATGCTGATGCTTCGTATAGTGTTTAGATTTGCATGCCGCCAGATTACTGATAGGCAAAAAAAAATAAACGACCCAGTGAGAAGATGGGCTATAGACCTGAACTGAGAGTTCATAAATAAAGAAGTAAAACTTGCTAAGAAACGCCCGAAAAAGTGCTCAACATTCCTAGTAATTAGAGAAATGCAGGTAAAAGCCACTTTAAGATTCCATAGCACTCCAGTCAGACTGGCTAAGATTAAGAGAATGAAAGACACCAAATGCTGGGGAGGATGTGGAGAAAGGGGAATGCTCATTCACTGCCGAGAAAGAAAATTTTGCAAGAACTATGGAATGAAAGGAGGAGAACTCTCAAAAAACTGAAAATGAGTCTACCATATGATCTGCCAGGAGCCAACCAGACCTCATGTTGAGACTTATCACTATCCTAAAACCTAGCATGGCCAGTGATCTGGATCTGGAATGTTTTCTGGAGCTGATTAGCATCTCTCATCCTTTCAAAGCTTGTTTTGAGCACATTCCTTGGGAGTTACCTGTGACCTGACCTTTGTTTAGGGATGTTTTATGGCCCAAGCGACTAACCCCTGACATCCTTAACTGATTATTGTTTCCTGTTTTACTAAGCTGTATATAAGACTTGGAGTAAGAATAAAATCTGGCGGTTTGATCAGAAACTTTTTTCTTGCCGTCATTTCTCTGTACCTTTTCCTCCCTTTCATTCCAGGTTCCTGGGGGGTCTCAAACTCTCGTTGCTGTCCAGCTGGCCGGGACAATGATCCAGTCACTAGACTCCTTGGCATATACCCAAAAGATTCAACTTATTGTAGAGATACTTGTACATCCATGTGTGTTTCTATTCTCTTCACAATAGCCAAGAAATAAAAGCAACCTAAATGTCCCTCAACTGACAAATGGGTAATGAAATGTGCTATGTTTACACAATGGAGTTCTACTCAGCAGTAAGAACAGATGATTTTATTATCTAATGAAATTTCAGTAAATGGATGGAAGTAGAGAGTGTTATACTCAGTGAAGTAACACAAATGCAGAAAAACAAGGGACGTATGTTCTCCCTCATCTGTGGATTGTGACATCAATCCCTTTGTGAGTATATATCCTGATATAAATCCCAGGAGCCATGGAAAGGATATGCACAGGTAAAGGGGAAAAAGAACCCAAACAGGGGGGATAATCGGGGACAGATGTTAAGGTGGGTGATGGAATGCTCAGCAGAGAGGAGAGGAGGGAGATACATGGAGGGGGTCATGGTATGGGGAAGAGGGAAGTCAGGAGAGGAGGAATGGAGGGAGACAGGTGTCATGGGGGAAGGTGGGGGAAACGCAGTGCTGATACTGGGAAGAGAGGAAGGAGGATGAATGGGAGGAGAAAGAGCAGAGATGACTGACTCTTGGAGGCCTAGGGAACCAATAGGGAAATGTGATGCCACCAAACCCCCTGAGAAATGCACAGTGTGTAAACATTAGTGCCTATGCTTACCCATGTTGCCTGGGGGCTGTTTGACAAGGAACAGAGTGCCGGACAGAAGGCACCTCCCTTTGTGTGGTTGGTGAGAGTGGTCTAAGAGACGCCAAAAATAGTACAAGCTATTGCCAAGCCTCTCCCAGAACTACAAGGTAATTCCCTACTGCTGAAACCAGGACATACTTGGCATACAGGACTCAGAGCAAAGGAGCAGGAACTGACCAAGAAGCCTTCTACTTGGAGTTTAGCTCCCATAATGCTAGATGATAACATGCTGACTGCTAAGGGAGAAAGCCAATCAATGGTCCAACTCAACTCTAAATTTCTGATAAGAACAACTGGCACAGGACACACCTCTATTGGCAGCAGGATCACGCTCATCTGGGGGGGGGGTAATCAACAGTTATCGAATTGAACTTAAAGCCCTCTTGATGGGAGTGAACTGTAAAGTCAGCCAAATACACGGGGTTGGAGGGGACATAGATCATAGAGAGAGCTCTATCTCTGTCAGATCTCTAGAGAAATAAAATTTTTTACCATATGGTAAGAATACAGTATACAACTCATCAAGGAAGCTTCTTTATGCCACAGCTGGGGGCTACAGTAGCATTCCATAACCGGTCAGACACAAAGAATATACATCGGAGAGATGCCAAGTCCCAGGTGACACATCTACAGTTCAACATCTACACACAAGGCTCAGGGAACAGAGTAGAATGAGGGGTATAGAGAAAACTAGTGCATCCCTCAACTCTCGCCCGTGAAGAACCTTAAACAACATAGTGCTGTGCGTGCACAGAAGGCCACAACTAGCCAAGTTTTAAAGAATAATAGACTGCAGAGTGGAGTGGTAGAATTGGTTGTGGTCCAGACCTAGGCTGAGAATTACTGGAGACTGATTACTCCTGGGAGAGGGAGAGTAGAGAGTATGCCTTCCTTACTATCGCTAGATAGCCTGACCAGACTCCAGTGGATGAATTTTCACTAAGGGACATCCAGTCACAAATTCTTGACTAGATAGGACTTAATATATATGATGGGATACATGAGGTCTGGTGGGGGCCTGGGGGAAGAATTGATGGAGTAGGAGGTCTAAATTTGATTGATAACTATTGCATGAAATTTATAAAACTCAAAAAAATATATATATAATTTTATACACATACATACACACACACACACACACACACACACACACATATATGTATATGAGAGACTTGGAAGTAAGATACTCTGCATAGTTAGATGAAGCGGGTCCTGTCCTGAAAGCAGTGGGTTATCAGACAAATATTCCAGGGTCAGGTGTGGGATTCCCCAATATGAACTGCAAATCAGGTAGGCTCAAGAAGCCCCCAAAACAACACAAACTCTCGCCGTTTCTCTTGGTTATTCTGCAGAACTGGATGGTAGTCTCTATTGCTGAAGTTATCACACAACTTAGTTGTAAGATATAGAGAAATCAAGTCAGAGCTGGGTTGGAAACCATCCCTGCTAGCTAGCTTTCAAGTTGTCAAAATGTGTATTACTGGTTCTTGGGGGACAAAAAAGGCATCAGTGGTCTATCAAAGCTGAGAATTCTATAAACTTCAGTGCCGACCTACTAGGCAAGATTTGCACACCTGTTCAGTAGTGGACAATTGCTATGAAGTAACCATAACAATTGATTATTGGATTTGAAGTATACTGTACAGGAGGAAACCTGTGTCAGTTACTGTAAACTCAGCCCCAAACTCATGGTTGGGTAGGTCATGGGCACTAGGAGCTAACTTACTACTGCTAACTAGAAAAATTGATATAGCATAAACTTTCTTCTAAATATGTATGTTTCTACTCGTAGACAAAGTCTTCTCTCAGCTTTAATCATGGAAGTCTCTCTTGCAGAGAGTGGTTGAATTCTGAGACTCATAGACATCAAGTAGCCTAAGACATCAAGAATAAGTGAGAGTTAAGAGCTCAGTTCTAAATAATACATTTACACCATCACTTCTGAAGCTCATGGATACCGGTGAAGGATGATGTGAAAATGTAAGAGCAGGAAGATGGAGGGTAGGACTCCAAAATTCCATCTTTAGGTCATGACAGCATTGCAAACATGAACTCACAGTAGCTTTGGTTACCGGTACCATGGCAACAGTCATGGTCAGAAGAAAAGCTCATGGAGCTCCACCACCTACTGCTGAATTATTGGTTACTGACAGATTCTGGAACAAAGGAAGTCATTACCTACCTTCAGGGATGCCTACCAGGCTCCAATGGATAGTTCTAAATGCGTGAATCTGTCCAGTTTTGTTAAAATCAAGGAATCACAAAACAAAACAAAAAGACATGAATGTAGAAATGAAATTTGGAGGGAAATAGGGAGACCAACAGAGGTACGAGAGAAAGAAAAGTTGGTGGGCGAGTAATCAGATTGCATTATGAGCAGATATTCAATTATCAAAGATCAAATTTAATTAAGAAAATCAAAGCTCGATTTTGCAAAATCCTGTTAGGAATAAGTGAAATTTAAATAGATCACCACCACTGAAGAACTTATCAAATGTTATAGCTATGAAATCAGAAGTTTAACATTGTTTTATGTCATTAAAATCCTACCTTTTCTGTCTACATATAAACATTTTAATATGGGAGTGAAACTTCCTGTTCATTTAACTAAATTATGTGAAAATTGGAGCCAGAATCTGTAGCCTGCTTAAGGAAAGTGACTTCTTTTGTTTCTAGTCACAAGAAAATGGACAGAAAAGGCAAGTTCATCGGAGGAAAAATTTCTCATAAAAAGAATGGGTATAAAGATGAATTCTCAGTAATGGTAGCTTCGCTCGTTCCTTTATGCTTTGTCACAAATAGAAAAAGAAGTCTGAGAGTTACAAGCTCCATGATGATTGCTTTACGCTAAAATTATGAAAAAGCAGCCTGCCAAGCATTAGAGAGCAGGATGGAAAGAATAAGACGGCAGTAGGCTTCTTAAAAGCATTCTATATTTGCCAAACTGGCCCCAACACCTACAGCAACAACCTGACAATTGAGAAAGTGTTACTTGTTTGGTTTTTGAAAAGTTAAGTATTTTATTAATTTTTCAGTAATATTCAGATATTTGATGCATTTGGAACTTTGTGTGCAGGGTGAGAGAGAAGTATCAAGTTTCCTTTTCCCATATGTAGACAACCAGTTGTCCCAGCACCATTTGTTAAAGATGCTGAGAAGATGCCATTTCTAATATCTTTTATTAATCAATTCTAGGAAATGTTAACATTAGGGTAATCAAGAGTTTCTCATTTTAAATGTTCACCAAAATGTAGTAATTTTATCATAATTTTATTTCTTGTTTATATTTTTTCTTAAACAGAATTTTCAACGTTTTATACATTAATATCTGAACTGGCTAGTTTTAACTTAAGAACACGTTTTAGAGACGACATAAGCATATGAAATGCTTTATAATTTAACCCACAATAAGTCACAGAAATAGAAAATCTTGTCCTTTGAACCATAGAACCACTGTCTAGAAATATTAAAATGGAAAATTTGTTGATAACAATGGTTTTACTAATAATTGAAGATTCTTTTCTTATAGTGGCTAGTGCAAATGACAGATATGTGATACATTGCAATTGATACTGTAGATTGATAAAAGATTACGCTGATTACTATTGCAGACTGTCCAAAGGGCACAGTATTGACCATGTGGAGCAAATTTTGGTGTCCTGCCTTCACCTATTTAACACCTGAGATATATCAAGCATCCCATGTGTTCAGGATAGAGTTCATGAGGAAGAAAGGCAACATACACATAAATTCTGGATGGAAATTCAAGACATAAGGAAATAAAATTTTAAAACATGGTAAGTGATATAAAACATTAGATCTACTGATTTCAACATATACCAAAGAGGCATGACAGAAAGAACATGGTTCCAACACAAACAGACAGAGAAACTGGTATTCATTTAAAGTGATTAGAAGATTGATAGAGCTTATTTAGGTGAATAGTCCCACAGGAGAGCTTTGCTACAGAAATATTGGCACATAGGCAGTTCTCCACCACATTACTGGAGCATTAAACTGAATAGAAGACAGGACCCAGGTACAAACCTGCACAGACACACCCATCAGATTCTAGACAAATGTACCAAAAAATATGCTGGAGAAAAAGATGCCTCCTTTACAAGTGTTGATGGAAAAACTCAATATCCACATGCAGGAGACTAAAAGTGGTCTATATTTCTTACCCTGAACAAAAACTAATTCATGGGCAAGTAAGACAGCTTAGTCTGTCTTACTGGTTACTGGAATTCAAAACCCACATAAAGATGTAGAGACAGAGAACTGACTCTACAAAGCTGTCCTCTGAGCTCCACACATCTTTAAGGACCTTCGTACTGGCCTCCACGGTGGCTGGTTGGTTCATATGTGCACTAACGCTTCCTTTTTAACCCCACATCCTCTACGTTCTTTGTGGTGGTTTTTTGTAATGTTAGACTGAGTGTGACAAACTCTCAACATGCTTTCAAGTTGCTTTTCTCTGATTGTTAAGAAGGATGAACATTTTATTGACCATTTATGCTTCTCTTGAGAAATATCTGTTACTCACATATTATAGGAATCAATTCCCTGTCAGATGAATAGCTATCAAAAAATTGTATTTGGTCACCTCTTTATTGTTTATAATTGTTTCCTTTCTGTGCAGGAACTTTAAATTTCATTCCTTTGGCAGATTCTTGTTTTTCTTTAACATTTTGAGTTTCTTCCAAAACTCATTTCCAATGTTTATATTTTGAAGTATTTCCCTCTAGCAGTATGGCAATTTTCTTTTCTTGAATTAAGGTCTTTGATTTATTTTGAAAAAAGTAAAATTTTTTTTTCAGCGTGTGCATGATGTATGTGCATGTGTATGTGCATACATGTATGAGTGTCATGACAAATATGGCTGAGTTATTAAAGGATCACTATCAAACACAGTCAGAAGGTCAAACATAATGAAATATTAAAGATTGGTTCTGCATATATTTATAAAGAAGAAACATCGTAACAGTAGTTCTGAAGTTTTAAGTTCTAAATAAAGGCGGCAGCACAGACATCACATTGTGTCTCTTGTGACACTCCCATCAAATCGATAATAAATATGCCCAAATTTGCACAATCTCTCTACGAAGTCCTTCTCTGATTTCTTTCTCTCAGAATTGGTGTTTGAAGAGTTTGATAATCCCCTGCTTGATTTCCTGGGTCCGTACTCCATACACAATGGGGTTGAGGGCTGGTGGGATGAGATGATGCAGGACATTGAGGAGAATAGGTACCTCTGAGGGGATCTTCTTTCCTGCCTTATTTGTGAAGATGAAGACAAGCAGCAGTGTATAGAAGAAAAGAATAAGGATGAGATGTGAGCCACAAGTACTCAAGGCCTTGGTGACCGTACCTCCTGACTGCCGACACATCACAACCCTCAGAATGAGGCAGTAAGACAGCAGGATGAGCACCAGGTCAGAACCTAGCAGGCGCCAAACACTCACAAATTGATAGAGCTTATTTAGGTGAATAGTCCCACAGGAGAGCTTTGCTACAGAAATATTGGCACATAGGCAGTTCTCCACCACATTACTGGAGCAGTAATTCAGTCTAGCAGCCAGCACTGGAGTGGGCAGTGTAGCTAGAAGATTGCAAATGACAATGAAAATACTTGCATTAATGACAAACTGTTCCGTGATGATGGATGCATAGCACAGCAGGTGGCAGATGGCCACATAGCAATCATAGGCCATGACCAGAGAGGTGGAGGATTCCATAGGAAGGAAGGTATTCATGATGAACATCTGCAGGAAGCATCCCACAAAGCTGATGGGCTTCATGTCGAACCAGAAGATGAGCAGGACCTGTCAGAATTACTATCCTCAAAAAACTTGTGCATTCATTAGCATCCTAGAGCACTTAGCCTTAGGAAATACCTCAGAGAGATGGTTAAAACCACCCACATCTCCAAGCCACAGCCCCATTATCCCCACTGGGATGATATCCTAATTTCAAATACTTTTTCAATGTGCATCTCAATCTATAGTCTAACTTATACACTTTCACTAAGTCTAGAGACCTGCCTTCTGGCTTTAGGGGTTTCTTTTCATTTAAAAAAAATTTTATTGATTCAAGAATTTCATACAGTGTACTTTAACCATAATCAGATCCCCAACCGCCCTTTCCATTCTCTCCTCACTCCCCACACACTTCATGTCCTCTGTTATTATTTGTCTCTTCTTTAAGTCTTATTGAGTCTAATCGACATTCCCCACTCTTGGGTGTGGGTTGATCACATACATACAGACAAAAACATGAATTGTAATTAGAGACTGTGGCATGCTCAGCCCTAACTGAGACATTCATATTGCAAACTTCTATTTTAAAAGGACATTTGGAGACACAAATTAGACTCTATAGACCTCATTACACATACAATAGAGTAGATTAAAATGGGAAGGGCAATAAGGGGAGGTGTGGATAGAGAGGGGGATCTAAATATCATCAAATTAGATTGCATGGAGGTTGCAAAAATGTGCTCAAAAAGAAATGAAGTACTTATTAGTATCCCTATACTCAGTTGAGCTCTGTGATTCTTACCCAAACTGCAGTAGATTCATCTTCCCATTACAGGATGTACGTGTCACAGAAGGCCTACACTGTGGCACTCTCCAATCATTTCATATATTTTAGGGAACCTTTTCCAACCAGCTTTTTATATTGCTATGTGATTATATAAATCTAATTAAATTTTAGAAAATAAATTCTAGAGCCTTTGAGTATAAAAGAAGTTATTCAGAGTCAAGGAGAGTCTCTCTAGAATTGAGAAGAAATTTTGAATTTGAAATATTACTAACAGACACTGAAAAAGGAGCTATGAGTTTGGACATAATGAAAACCAATAATAAAGGAAGAGGTCAAGAGCTGGCCGTGGTGGGGCATGCCTTTAATCTTCAGCACTCTGAAGGCAGAGGCAGGCAGATCTCTGTGTTCAAAGCCAGCTTGATCTATATACTGACCTTGGGAATGACTGTGAGACAGAGAATGACATCAAGCACAGAGAGGATGGCAAGCAAGTAGTACATGGGCTCGTGCAGAGAAGACTCCTACAGGATGGTGAATAATAATACAAAGTTGGCCCCAAGTGCCAAAACCAGGAGAGGAGCCAGGATGAGAGATAACCAGTGTTGTGTGTCCTGCATTCCTGGAAAGCAGATCATCAGAAATTCTGTCACTGGTGTCCCTGTGTTGTTGAAGGATAATACCATGATTGGCAGATGGTTCTGGGATTAGCTGAAGAGAAATAGGCAAGAATTCAATAACCTCACTGTTTCATTAATTAATGTCTGTTTTCATTCTAGGCTCTCAAGTTTTCCCACAATTCTACTGAATAATAGTCCATCTAAAATTTAAACTGGACCACATAACTTGCTGGTTGAAATAATTTCAATTAGCACTAATAATTTTGCATAAAAATAATAAGTTCCTCCACAAAAGTTGTCGGAGACCAAGTGTCTTGCCCTTCCTGCAAACGTAACATCTTGTGATACTTGTTGACACCAATTATGTTAACCAGTCTCTTAAGTACCTCTTAGAGTTTCTTATTGTCTAAACAGACAAGTTCCCCTACTTGTAGCAGCCCTTGGCTACACATGCCCTTGGCTCCTGGATCTTCCAGAGATTTGTCTCCTAGCAACCCTAGTCCACCACGCCCCACCTAGCCCCTTGCAGCTGCAGTATATAGAGCTCTGTAAAGATTAAAGATTTGCCGATTTGATCAGGGAGACTGTCTTGTCGGCCCTCCATGTTCCTTTTGTCTCTTTCATCCCAGGTTTCTGAGGACTCGTGCTCTGTTCATGCCCTGCTGGCCGGGGCAAAAAGTTACAAGCCCAAACAGCCTCCATAGTTCAAGCACATGTAATCAGATGCGGCCACACTTAGAGTACATGCTTTGCTGTGGATAAGACACTTCTGTGTTTCATGTGTGTCATATCTCTCCCCTAGAATACATCCTTTTTCACTCAAATAATTTACTTCTTCCTGCCCCATTCTTCCCTCTACCAAAAGTTATACTTCTTGGAAATATGGTTTCTTATTTCCAATCATTCTAATCATTAAATGCCTTTCATTTATTTTGCTTTCTTGTGGTTCTCAAATACCACAAGTATATTACTAAAAAAGCACTAATCAAACTTTTCTTTTATTATTTATGTTTTCTCTTTGTTTTACAAAAAAGTTGTGAATGGGGTCTAATCTTGTTATAGAACTTAAAAACATACTGAGCATCTGGTGATGTAATAGGCATTCAGTAAGTACATTCCAGATATATAGGGCTAATAAATCATTGAAAGCAACAGAATGTCCCAATCAAATCCACCGGTGCTCCTACTTAACACTCAGAAAAAACTCTGAAAAATGCACAGGGTAAAAAGTAATTTAGCAGTGAACACATTTTAGTTGCATGATATAGAGAAGGAAGTTGAAACTGCCTGAGCTCAAAGCATCCGTTTGACCAACTAGCATTCATGGTATCAGAAAGTGCTATAAAGGCTGCTGGGGAGAAAAACTTATTAGTGGTCTTCCTCAGCTGCAATACCATGTGTATGATAGTGGTACAACTGTTATGGGGGTAACCAACCATTCTTTGGTTTGGAGGTACATTCCACAGGAGGGAACCACACTGAGTAAACCTGCTGAAAAGAAAATTCATTGCAATAGAAGTCTAGGACCTGGAAGTGGGGACTTCTGTTGTTTTATAGTGGTATAGTGTGAAAACGTCTTCTAAATATATATCTTTAAAGCAATAGACAGTTAACACTGTAAGCCTAAATCAGAGAAGCCTCTCTTTCCAGTGAAATGTGATGAAGGGAGAGACTTATGACTATATATAGTGCTAGAAACAAGTGACAGTTGAGTGCTCATCCCTAAACAAGACATTTATACCATTGCTCTTCAAGCCTCAGGAAACATTACAGAACAGAGAACAGAAATATTTATAAGCCAGCAGACACAGAGAAGGGCTGTGAAATGCCATCTTCTGGTCAAGACACAGTCTCTACAATCACTAACTCTCAACAACTATAGAAGAATGCAGTAGGTCTTCCCAAGCAGGGGACATGAGCAGCCAGGCACAGGGGGAGGAGGGGTTTAAGGACTCCTACTCCTCACTGATGAACCGCTAACTGTAAAAAGATTCAGAGAAAAGGGGAGCCATTGCCTTTCAGTGGTCTCCTCACCAGGCCCAATGGATAGTCTCTATCCAACAGTCACACGGATGTTCCTGATTAAACCAAATGGGTGGCAGAACAAAACTAACAGTCATGAATCAGTGAAAAAGTGAAAATAGGAGGGAAAGGAGCTTGTTACCAGCAAGAGGAAGATAGAGGGGGTGAGGAGAGAACACCCAGAATGTGTTGTCTACGTGTGTGAAACTGTCAAAGAATTAACAATAAAATAATTTAGTGGTGAGAAGTAAGACTTAACATATATGACAGAATACCTGTGGGTTTTGGGAGTGGGGAGAGGGCAGAGGGTCTAGATTTGACTAAAAAATATTCTATGAAATGCACAAGAATTCAGTAAAATCAAATAGTAAGTACAATACCATTGTTATATAATTGGAAAGGACCCAAAAGCAACTTCTGCATTTTCTAGAGAGGGGAGAACTAAGGAATAGCTAAGCATTCTTTATTTCTGTGACAGATAACTAAGCATGACTGGGTCCTGATGCTACTGCTGGTAAAGCACTGATGTTCTTTCAGCATCTTTGTAACCACCCAGGAACTGATGTGTAAAGCTGTTAGGCTGGTAGTCTTTGAAGTAAAGGGAAAGTCATCTCTTACAACTATAAAGAGGGTGTGCTACTGGAGGCACCCAGGATACAGCATTCAAAAACAGTTTAATCAAGGTCTGAAGATATTTTTCTTGAGTGTGTGAGTGTGTACGCACGTGTGTGTCTGTGTGTGTGTACATGTTTGTGTGTTTGTGCATGCCTTCCTTTGCTATCATGGTTTTCTCATCGGTCTCAGGTAAAATGACTGCTGCTTCTTCCCCATTATCTTAAGTTATATACACTCAGTTCTGGCTAATATCTGGCCTTCCTATATAAAATTCTGATTCCTCCTTTGGCTCTTTGGGAACACTAGGTTGATTTTTCATAGCCTTATTCCTCTGTGTGGTTCTATAATTGTTAGTCCCTTTCCTAAAAGGATTCCAAGCTCTCAAAAGCCAAAGACAAGGCAACTTGGTTTTTTCTTTCTGGCAGTGGGCAAGAATACAGACATGCCTCATTAGCTCAACTGACCCACACCCTAGCCTGCTTAAGTTACTCTGACACCAATGATCCTCAGAGTCTTCACATACCAAAATTATTTAAAATTAATATCAAATAATTCAAAGAACCAACTTTAAGTATCATTCATGCTTGATTTTCTATTTTAAAGTCCTAAAAGTACTTACAAATTTTCTCCAAATGGTAAATTAGACCACGCTGTATGACTCCTAAAGTCTCACTGATCCAATGATTGTGTTTGGTACCTGGATGCCTTTATAAACTGTTAGATATATAATAGCCATTCTCCTGGGGCTGGAAAGGCACTGGTTTAAGAATAGTATTCCCATGGGTCCTTTCTCTCTGAAGATGCAAAGATACATCCAGTGGCAGAGAAGGGACACAGAGAGAGACAGAGAGAGATGGAGAATTTCTGCATTTCAGCTCAATGTACAGTGTCACCTGGAGGTGACTGAGAATTACAAACCTGGGGTTTGTTATTTGCTAAGAGAAGTAACATCATTTAGGAATAGAGATGTAGTTTTTTAAAGATTTCATTGGTTTGTTTGTTCTTAATGTACTTTTATTGAATTTTATGCATTTCATACAATACAACTTAAACACTATATTGGTGCAGTTGTGGCAGTTTTAACTGAGGGTAATCACCAGCTATTTACTTAGACTTAAAGGCTTCTCAGTGCGAGGAGACTCATGTGTGGCACAATAAACATACCAAATACAAATGTCTGGAGATGTCATAGATTCTAGAAAAAAACCTTACCTCTGTCATATCCATGGACAAATGTAATTTTTGTTGTATGCCAAATATGTGTCCTCCTATTTACAGACAAGTATACAAGTCACCATTGATCATCCTTTTGCAACTGATGGCATATAGGTTTTTAAAGTATTCCCTTATAGTATTCTGGATTGGGGGATGTGTTGTGATGTTTCCCCTTTCATTTCTTTCTTTTGTTTAACTGGGCTAAAGTATATCTTGTATAATCTTAGCTCTAATGTTTAATCAGCTCTTATATTCACTGATTCTTTGTAGTTTTTCTTTGTTTCTATTTCATTAATTTCTGGTATGATCTTTGTTATTTCTTCTTGTCTGCTAGGTTTGGGTTCGGTCTCTTCTTGCCTTTCCAGAGTCTTCAATTGTACTGCTAAGTCATCTATATGTGCTCTTTCTGGTTTTCTAATGTATCACTTAGAGTTATAAACTTTCCTCTTAGAACAGCTTTTAAAGTCCCAGAGGTTTTGTCATATTGTATTATCATTTTCATTTAGTTCCAGGAATACTTTTATTTCTTTCTTAATTTCTTCTTTGACCCATTCATCATTCAGGAGTATGTGGTTAAATCTCTATAAGCCAATGTAGTTACTAGATCTTCTTTTGGTATTGATTTTAAGTTTCATTTCATTGTCGTCTCATAGAATGCATGGAACAACTTGATTTTTTTGTATTTGTCGAGGTTTGTTTTGTGCCCCGTCATGGGCGCAATTTCAGAGAAGCTTTCCTGGGCTACTGAATGGAAACTGTATTCTTTAGTGTTAGGTCAATTTACTGTACAATATCATTTAATTCAGATATCTTTCTGTTTGTTCTTTGTCAGTTGACCTGTCTTTTGGAGATGGTGGTGTACTGAAGTCAACTAATATCATTGAGTTTGGCTTAATCTGTGTTTCAAAGTCCTATACTACTGTTTAGATGAAATTGGATGAACCAGAGATTGGCCATATATGTTCATGATTGTATATCTTCTTGATCAATTGTCCCTTTGGTCAGAATGAAGTGACCCTCTTTATCTCTTCTGATTAGTTTTACTTTGAACATTATTTTGTCAGATATTAGCATTGCAACACCTATTTGTTTGCAGAGGACCTGGGTTCAGTTTCCAGAACCCACATGGCAGCTAACAACCCTCCTTAACTCCAGTACTAGACAATCTGACACCCTCTTTTGGCATCTATGAGCATTGCACGCATGGTGCACTTATATGCAAGCAAAACAATCATACACATAAAATAAAAATAAATTGATTTTTTAAAAAGAAATAAGATGTGTTTTATTCACTTTTATTCAACAATAAGAAAACCACAAATCATTACATCAGATTTCTAAAGTATATGAAGTTGAAAAATGAATTAAGTTCTCTACCAGACATGGGGGAGCTTTAAATCTAATATCAGAGATATTAGATTTTCAGTCACCCATGACTCAAAGAGGCCAAATTACTTACAGTGTGGTGAATAAATGAAGACACTGTGTACTAGAGAGAGTGTAAACTAAGACTTGTAGGATAGGCACAGCTACACAGTGAACACAGTAATGTTAGGTTTTCCTATGAGGAAACAAGAATAGACATAGCAAAAATATCAGTGGGTGGGGAATGAGCTCAGAAAAACGAGTTAGCAGCTGACAGAAAAAAAATGACACCTAGAAGAGTGTTTAAGACCTTCTTTATTATGAGTAGAATCAGACTTTGAAGTCATTAAACAGAGAACAAAGATCAAAACTATTTATGGTGAGAAACAAAACTATAGAAATGTCTAATTTATTCACAAATCCTCTAAGTAGAGTTAGGTGATCCTAAATCTGCTTTGTTGGAAGCCATCCTCAAATGACTCCTAAGAAATAATATATTTAAAGGTATAAATTGCTATCCCCAAAGATGTTAGCTACTAATATAAGTTAATCCTAGCAAACACCTATCAATCAGCATCTATTGGATTACATTTGGAGTATTATCAGAATTGCAAAGAGTAGAACAAATGTGTCCTTGTTCAGAAAAACCCACTGACTCATCTGTCAGGAACCTGTAGGGTGTGAGGACTGACAAGCAGGGATGAATGTTAAAATAGAAAGAAAATGTATATATCTAAGACAAATAGTAAAGAATAAGGATGCAGATGAAACCTCTAGTCAGACAGAGTACTATGAAGTCAGGCAAAACATATCAGAAGAAATGATAAACGATTCCACTTAAAATTCAAAACACAGACACGAAACATCTTAAAATTCTAAAACATCATTATCAATAAAGAAAGAGCTGCAGGAAACTCATAATCTAAAGAAGTGATATTAGATAAAATTCTCGTAATATCTGTGAGGCTTAGATCAGTCAGTAGGTTACAGATTTCAGGCACCCTATATAAAAACAAAGTCCTGGAATCAATCAAGGGCCTTTCCCATAGCACAAAACCAGACTGAGTAGGGCCAGGAAGAATTAAGAAATTTAACATTAAGTACACATTAAGCAATATAAGAAATTGGGATGCACTTGAAATATTGAAATCAAATTATTCTGTATATGATGAATAGGACCTGTAGTTAAGGCTTAACAAGTCCCTCTCATGTAGACATGGCCTTGCAAAATTTCCAAATAACTCCAGAATGCAAAACACCAAGGCTCTACTTGGTGCATTATAAAACAGGAACCAATCCGCATCCAATCAGATGATCTCCCATCTATTATTCTTTTCACATTTGTCCCGTAGCGTAGATGACAACTTCATGACTCAGGAAGACCCCTGTCAGGTTTTATTTTAACATGATTATTTAATAACTGAAAGGAAGTTACAGATTCACACTGAACACCTGAAGGAACTTATAACCATGCAAGATGACTTTATAAATGTAGTGCCTGAGAATGTGGGTGTAATTCAGTTGTAGAGCACTTGTTTACAGTATGCAAAGTCCTGGGTTTGATTCCTAGCTTCACACACAAAAGGAGTTATCACTAGACTAATCAAAAGCAAAAAGCTACACACCTTCCCCCAAGAATCCCTTCTTTCTGAGTGGACTTGGTGGACTATGAAAAGCAGATACGAAGTTGGAAAACAGATGTGGGAGATGGAGTTGGAGGGGGACAGGAGGAGAGTAATATACTCACAATACACTGCATACATGTACGAAGTTCTCAAAGAATGAATAAAAAGCCTTAAATGTACTCATTCATACTGAGTGTGCTCTGTATTGAATGGGAAAACACCTGTGACTGTGTTCCATATCACCAGATATGTCTACAAAAATTATTTAATTATAAATTATAAAGCTTTCTTTCCTTTACACTCAGATTGAATCAATGAAAGAAGAAAAAGGAAGAGCTATGACTGAAAAGTCCCATGAGGAACTTCAATATAAATAAAACCCTAACTTACTCTTACAGTAAGTCTTGAAATGGCCTATGCACTGTGAAGATTACTTCTCACTATCACTTTCTGTTTCCAAGGCCACATCTTACTTTTTACCATCTCCTCACCAGGTTCCTGATCCCCTGCTTGATCTCTTTGGTTCTCACCCCATAAACAATGGGATTCAGAGCTGGAGGGATGAGGTGGTGCAGGATGTTGAGGAGGATGGGGACATCTGGAGGAATCCTATCCTTGGCCAGGTTAGTGATGACCAGCACCAGGAGCACTGTGCTGAAGAAGAGGATGAGGATGAAGTGGGAACCACATGTGCTCAGGGCCTTGGCCACAGCTCCCTCAGCTTTGATCTTTCCCACAGCTTTCAGGATGAAAGAATAAGAAAGAATAATGAGAATGAGGTCAGAGCCCAGCAGAGTCCAACCTATGACAAACTGGTATAGTTTATTGAAGGTGATGTCATCACAGGAGAGCTTGGACACAGACATGTTAGTGCAGATGCAGTTCTTGATCATTCTTGAACAGTACCTCAGCTGGGAAGAAAGTATAGGGATCGGCATAGTAAGAAGCCCATTTCTGGCTACTACAAAGATGGCAGCCCTGGTCACAAACTGATCAGTGATGATGGATGGGTACCGCAGAGGCTTGCAGATGGCCACATAGCGGTCATAAGCCATGACCATGAACGTACAGGACTCCATGGTCAGGAAACTGTTCATGATGAACATCTGGAGGAAGCAGGCAGAGAAGCTGATGGGTTTATTGTCAAACCAGAATATAGCCAAGACCTTAGGAATGACAGTAAGGCAGAGTACAATGTCCAGCATGGAGAGGAAGCTGAGCAGATAGTACAGCGGCTCATGCAGAGAATCCTCCAGCCGGATGGTGATGAGGAGGGTGGCATTGGCCCCCATGGCCAGCAGGAAGAGGAGGCTAGAGGCAGGGACAGCCAGTGCTGCCAGCTCTGGCAGTTAGGGAAGCAGATGAGGAAGAATTCAGACACTGGAATAAAAGAACTGTTGCTCTGTTCTTCCATGTGTGACCTTCTGATCAGGACTGACACTTCAGGAACCTTGGGGCTAGAACAGGGGTAACTCTATTCATATATTATGTATATCCCCAAATAGGTGGGAAATATCCAAATTACAATTGAAAAGTAGTAAGAAGGTCCAAGACGGGTCAATAAGTAAAGGCACTTGCTACCAAGCCTGATGACTTAAGTTCGGTCCTTGAGACTCACAATGGAAAAAGAAAAGAGACCTTCTACAGTTTGTCTTCTGACCTGCACAAACATATCATACACACACACACACACACACACACACACACACACACACATGCACACACACACGCAATAAATTTCTAGGTAATTTTAAAGTTAGTAAGGGTTAAGCAATTGACATTGTCCTAAATGCATGTGTGTTCTATTAAGTGGTCTCTAAAAATTGGATAATATTCATTTATGCTGCTTTTCATTTTTTATGCCTGACTTGATGAATATATTACATGATAATTCTCCTTACAAGAGAATATCATTAATCAATTTCCCAGGGGAAGAAACACAGGCATCAGTGAGTAAAGTTAATTTTTTTAATCACAGTGGTGAGATCATTACTTAAATCACGACGTCTGAAGCTCTCCCTCGTGCACTTTTCTGCAACAAATATCAAGTATAAAGGCCTTAAACAGATCAGCCATATGGACGCCACTCAAATGCTGCTCTTTTCATTCTTCCAACACAGATATGACCAGCAAAGACTAAGGCAGAGCTAAGTGTGACTCCGGGATAATTTTCATCTCTTCATTAGAATTTTATCTGTCATTTGTATAGGGAAACCAACTTCAGTGACATAAAAAATGGAATTTGTGCTGAGACACAACAAAGATCTTCCAATGTCCTGGATAGCTAATGAGATGAGAACGAGATATTTAGAAGCCAGGCAGGTGGGGACAGCATCACTGACTCCCTGTGAATTCTCTATGAGCCCCAAATCTAGACTAAACAGCATTCAATTTTTCTAGGAAATGATGGCCAACTCTAAAATATTTCATGAACTAATCTTTCCTTGGTTTCCACACTATGGCTTGAGTTTCTGAATGTGATTTTAATGTTCTGAAAAAGTCCACACTTGGCCATTGTTAAATCAATAATGATAGTGGTCCAGTTGAGTCCTGGAGCCTCTTATGATTAACTTCTCCCTCTTTACTGAGAAAATGGAAGTGAGTTTCTCAAACACAAGGAGTAACTGTGTTATCACTGTGCATAGTCTGCTGCTGTAGCGCTATACCTATTGCAGCAAAATTATAATAGAATCCACATGTGCAATTTATATTTTCTAGCTGTCACCTTTAAAATGTACAAGAAAGTATGTGGCTTTAAATTTAGGAAGATGTCATTGAAGTCAATTTATCTAAAATAACTCATTGACATGTACTCAACATTTCAAAATGCTAAGGAGTTATTTCACATTTTTCTTGTTCTGAATCTGCTTAGTCTGACCTATGCCTCACACTTACAGCAGTTTGAATGAGTTACATTTTTAGTGGTTACTGGGTCCTGTATGGAACAACACAGCTGCACAGAAATGGAGAACTAGGCACTTCTTTCACGTTGCCTAGCATATGAAGATGCCCTGTTAATCATTTCATGGCATCTCTCACTTTGGGGTGGTATAAGGGATCATTCTTCACTTGGTTTCATTTCTGGGTCATTAAAAATTATAGTTTTCATTTACTTTCTAAATATAATCATTAATTTCCATTTAAGATTTCTTGGTAAATTGATCTTCAGTTATTCAGATTAGGAATGCCTTGTGAAGGATGGTCCATCAACATATCCGGGGACCCAGCACAGGTCGTCACAGAGGCATCTTCCAGAAACTAACACATCAGCAACTAGAATCCTGGCCACCTCTACCTCATCCTGTTTACCTTCATTCTTTAATTAAATAACAGAAGTTATATTTTATAATCTTTTGCTATGGCAATGTAAGTCACTATTTAGTAAGAAGTGCCAAAACTTTAGAAAATAATCAAATATTGCAATAGACACATTTCTCATGGGAGAAATATCTTGATGTGAGTGCAGTATTGTTAATAAAGAATGGCAAAATAATGAAGTTCAAAGGGTAGAAATGAAATTAGAAAAACAACTATAACCACATATACATCCAAAGAAAAATTTCCTTATCTTATTTTGTAAGTCAGAACATTCAAACTTATGTTAGCTAGGTTCTAGTACCTTAAAGAAATAAATATGCTTCTGTAAAGTCATCTTCATTGTTTCTCAATGACTATTAAGTTCTTTTTCCTAGAACAAAGGAACAAAGATCAAGAATTATATCAATACCCAATCCAAAGTCTTCTAAGAAATATGGTAGCTTGAACAATGGAAAAGATATTCTAGCCCAGCCAGAGAATTGGGTGCCCACTGATAGGCAGAAAGATAAGAACCCAGGACGGTAATTAGGGGAACTAGGATTACTGACCCTTGGGCATTTGATAAGTGTAGAGCAAACTTTTCTATGGAGGCTACATTGCAAAAGAGAATACAAACTTAATAAAAATTCTCCAACCTTCCTGCTCCCATCCCATAGATGATAATAAAGGTAACGATATAATTCAAGAATGCTACCTCTGAGAATATCCATTTTCTAAATGAGTAGTGTACAGCTCATATTCAAAAGTTCAAGCTCCATAGTAAGGTAAGGATGCTTCTGATTTGGAGAAGCTGGCAGGATCTAACTCTGAAATACAAGACTTGCTGTAGTCCTAGAGAAAGAATTCTTTCTTCCTTCCTGTTTGAGCTCTGGGTCACCACAGGCTTCACCATTCCTTCCTCAATCTTCCTGGTTCTAAGCTAGAACTAGCGGCTTCTGAGACTGTGCTTCAACTGCTATTTATGAAAGTTTATTGTACCATCTAGACCAGCCTCTCATTCCCTAAGCTCCCGTCCCTCCACAATGCCCACAGGGATTACAGCCATATTAGGTATTTGAACCAAGAGCATAAAGCTTATTCTTCATAAATATGAGTGACAAAACAAAGTACAACATAGGAGTGACGATGGCAAGAGAAAGAGCGTGGAAGAAAATCAAAATATGTAGGAAATCTAGAGATCTGAGCCCATTTCAAACATGAAGCTTACTTTTAGAAAAATACATTTAAGTGGGAATATAATACATGTCTCTCTTAATTTACAGTGGGGTTGCATGACAATGAACACATCTTGAACTAAAAATTGTTTAAAATTGAAACTAGATATAACGGGAGTTGGAGAGGTGGTTGAGTGGGTAAAATGATTGTTACACAGGCACTCATGTTCAACATCATTAGTAACTAAGGAAATACAAATTGTAACCACTTTAATATTTCATCTTACCCCAGTCAGACAGGCTAAGATCAAGAGAACAAATCAAATCCAAACGCTGGAGAGGGTATTGGGGAAAGAAAATGTTCATTCACGATTGAACTGCAAACTCATATAATAGAGTTCCATAGAAAACAGTGTGGAGAACTCTTAAAAAATTAAAAATGAACTTACTACTTGTCCCAGCTATGCCACTCTTTGGCACAAAGGAATTCTACTCAGTGGTAAAGAGAGATGAAATTTTATGGTAAATGGAGGAACTAGAAGCTGCTATATTAAGAGAAGTTGCATAGACTCAGAAAAACAAATGGCGTATGTTTGTCCTCATCTGTGGATCCTAGCACCAAATCCTTATATGTGAGTATGTGTCCAGATGTAACTTCAGGAACCAGGACGATGGAAAGAAACCAGGGAGGTAAAGGGAGAGAAGGAATTGGAGAGACAACAGTAGAAGACAGGTATTACTAAAGGAGAAACAGATAAAAGTGGGGTATTTAAATGGAAACGGAAGTGAGGGCTATACAAGGAAATTTGGGGATAAAGGGAAAGAAGGAGCTAAAGAGAGGTGGGACCATAGGAGACAAGTATTATCAAGGGAGAAATGGGGAAATGGGAAAGCTTTAAATGGTGAAGGTATGGATGAAGGGTTAGGCAAGGAGAGAGGAACAATAAATACTGCCTAGCTAGTGTGAAACACCAGAAGGAATTGTATTAGTCCAACAACCTAATGACAAATTACATGTACAATATCTCTACATGTGTCCATAGGTATATCTCAAGGCTACATAACAAGAAACAGTGCCAGACAGGAAAAACCTGTCTTTGAGTTGTTGGCCAAGGTAGTACAGAGACTCCCAAAATTACACAGGCTATTGCCACAGCCCTTGGTTGCCTCCCAGAACTTAAGGGTAAGACCCTATTACTGAAGACTGAACATACTTTGGACACAGGATTTGGAGCTATGGAGCTGGAACTGACCTGGAAGCCACTTCCCCTGAAGGCTAGCTCTCACAGCTTTGGAGAGCACTACACAAGTTGCTAAGAAAGAACATCAACCCACAGTACAACACGAGTTTCAAGACCAAATAACCACATCAATGACTGGCATAGCACATGACATCGGTGCAGTAGTGGCACTTTTATCTTGGGGGCAATAAACTGCTACCTGATGGACTAAAAGCCCACTCAATGGGAGGAATTTCATGTGTAATACTATAATCATAACCAAATACACATGGCTGGAGAGGTCATAGATTTTAGTGGAAACACCAAGACTATCCCAGCCCTAGACAAATGTAATTTCTACTATGTGCAAAATATGCATCCTTATATTTACAGACAAAAATCCCAGTCACCACCCATCAAAGAAGCTTCTTTTACACCAGATGAAGACTATTACAGACTACCACATTGTCTGTGAATTGCCTAAGCCTAAGGGGCACATCTATAATGCAATCTCTATATCTTAGGCTCATGGAACATATAACAAGGGGTAGAAGAGGACACTAATGAATCTTTCAGTTATCATTAATGAAGCTTCCTCATGAAGCAGAAGTCCAGGAACACAAAAGGTCACAAATTGCCAAAGTGTAAAGATTAAGAATCTGAAGAATGCTAGTCCTTGGACAGGACTCCTATACTAAACTTCACACACCCAGAGCTCAGGGATCATTACAAAAGAAAGGGCAGAAAGATTGTAAGGGCCAGGGAGGAGGTACATGACCATATGGAAATAGAGCCCTACAACCTCCTGAGGCCCTAGTCATATGAACTTACAGCAACGGTATTGGCATGCACAAGACCCATGCAGACTTAAGCAGACAAGAACCCAGTGCAGAACTAAGGAAATGAACAGCAGCCCCCAATCTTTGTTGAAGAAATATTGGCAACTGATTACTGCTGAGTTATGATGAGCTAATCTTCCTAAACAAGGAACTCTGGATAAGCTGACTTAGACCTCAGTGGATGAACTTGCACTGAAGAGCATCTGGAGATACTAACTTGACACAATAGACCTTACCACAAGTGACAGAATGTATAAATTTCAGGGGGAAGGCTATGTAAGGGTGCCAGTGGGGCAGGGGTATAAAGGTGATTAATATTGATTGAGATACTGTATATGAAATACAAAACAATTCCATTAAAATTTTTTAAACAAACAAACCCATCCTTTTGTAATCTGCAAGAAATGCATCTCACCCTCAAACATAGGCCTTACAGTAGGATAAAAGGATAGAAAAATATTCCAAGAAAATTGCACTAAAAACACTCAGGCACTGCAATTCTAATATCTGACAAATAGACTCTAGGCAAAATTGATCAGAACAGAAAAAGAAGGTCACTTCATTCTTATCAATTGGCTAAGAAGAAGACATTTCAAACGTGAACACGTATGTACCAAACTCTGATGCACCCAATTTCATAAAAAAACAGTGCTACAGGACTTTAAGACACATATTAACCCCAACACAGGCGGTTTCCTAAAAAATGTAGGTAGAGGAAAGCACTTTTTAAATCTGACTTCAGTCACCCAGAAATTAAGTTCAACAATCAACAAGCGGGACCTCATTCAATTAAAAAGCTTCCGTATAGCAAAGCAAACAACCAACCGAGTGAAGAGGAAGTCTACAGAGTGGGAAAAAATCACCAACTGTGCATCCTACAAAGGATTAATATCTGAATATAGAAAGAACTCAGAAAAATAAAGAAACAGGAAAGCAAATGGCCCAATTTAAAAAATGGATGATGGATATGAACGGAGTTCTAAAAAGAAAAGAAATAGCTAAGAAACAACTTTAAAAGTGATCGACATCCTTAGTAATTAGGAAAATGCAAGTCAAAACCACCTAAAAATTTTATCCAACACAATCATAATGGCTAAGATTAAGAGAACAAATGACACTAAATGCTGGTGTGGATCTGAGGAAAGAGGAATCTTCATCTGCTTTTGGTGGGATTGTAAACTAGAACAACCATTGTGTAATTTGGCACTGAGAACTCAAAAAAATAAAAATAAATCTACCATATGATTCAGTCATATCGCTCCTTGGCATATACCCAAAGGAATCATCTTACTACCAAGATACTTGCATAGCCATATTTGTTGCTGATTTTTTTCACTATCTAAAAATGGATAAACTTTTGCTCTCAACTGATGAATGTATAATGAATATGTGGTACAAAAGAGAAAAACATAATGGAGTTCTACTCAGTGGTGAAGAAAGACAGAATCATGAGATTTGCAGGTAAATGAATGGAACTAGAAATTGTCATACTAAGTGAAGTAACACAGACTTAGAAAAACAAGCAATATATATTCTGTATCATTTCTGGATCTTAACTCCAAATCCTTAAATGTGAGCGTATATCCTGATGTTACCACAAGAGCCAGGAAAATGGAAATGAACCTTGGGAATAAAGGAGTAGAAGGAGCTCAACGGAGGGAGACAGCAGGAGACAGGTGTTATTACGAGGGAAACGGGGAAATGTTTTAACTAGGGAAGAAGTAGGAAGGTTTATACAGAACAGTGAGAGATAGACTGAAAAACCAGAGGTGAATGCATTAGTTCAAAGTCATCCTGAAAATACACATACAATAAATATAAGTATATGTGTATAACTGAAGGCTCTGTGACAAAAGACTGCCATGAAGGAGAAACCTCCTCTTGATTGTTTTTCAGGGTGGTTGAAGAGACTCCCAAAATAGCCACGGCCCTTGACAGTCACCCAGAATTGGAAGGGAAGACCATATTGCTGAAGACAGGTCATATTTCAGACACAGGACACGGAGCAATGGAGCTGGAACTGACCTGGAACCTCCTCCCTGAAGACTAGCTCTCAAGAAATCAGAGGATACTATATAAGCTGCTAAAAGAGAAAAACAATCAATGGTTCTTTCCAGCTGTGTAGCCTAATAAACATCACTGCCTGGCCCAGAGAATTATTACTATTCATGCAGTAGGGGCACTTTTATCTTGGTGGTAATCAAAAGCTGTACAGCTGGAATCAGGGCCCTCTCAATGGAAGGGGACTCATGGGTAGCAATGTAAACATAGCAAAATACACATGGCTGGAGCGGTCATAGACCCTAGAGAAAAACTTACTTTTGCCACATCCCTAGACCGATGTAATTTCTTACTTTACCTCAAATATGCTTCCTCATATTACAGACAAGTTTAACTTTCACCTCTCATCAAAGAAGCTTCTTTTGCTACAGATGGAGATTATTGAAGAGTTCTGGAACTGGTCTCATGCAGAGAGCAGGTGTTTGTGAGATGCTTAACCCTAAGTGAAATAACACAAACTCAGAAAAATATCAACTCATGTTCTCCCTCATTTATCAATCTTAGCACCAGTTCCTCATATGTAAGTATATATTCTAATGTGATAGAAAGAAACACAGAGAAAACAGAAAGGAATCATGGCAGTAAAGGGAAAGAAAGACTCCAAGAGAGAGGAATAGTAAGAAACATATGCTACCAAGGGGAAAGTGAGGAAAATAAGGATATCAACCGACAAGGGGGGAGGGAAGGACTCACAGGGGTAAAAGGGAAGAAGGAACTCACGAAAGGGGGGTAAGAGAAGACAGCTATCAAGGGGAGAGTGGGGAAGAAGGGGGGAGGTTAGACAAAGTGCTGTGAATGGCGGAGCCAAAGAAGTGGAGCTGTTGAAACCCTTTGGAGCCCAGAAGATCATGAGTGAATCCCAGATGTCCAGGCTTGAGTTACTTTGCTGGACTCAGCTTTTGCTCAGGTGTGCACTAGTCTTCCTTCTGAAATAAGACAGTACTTGTTTGGGATTTTACAGGAGCCCACAGTTAAGAGACTTTTTAAAAGAGATTGAACTTTTTTAAGAATTGTGGGACTTTTAAGGCTCTACTGTCTTATGTTGTGATATTAATATTAATATTAATACCATACTTTGGGGATAAGAAATGAAAAGCTTGTGATTTAATAGTGATGTGTGTGTGTCAAGTTGGCTAGCTTTAGCTGTCATCTTGATACACCTGGGTTGAGGTACTCTCAATTGGGAAATTTGCTCCACTGGGCTGGCCTGCGGCCATATCTCTGGGGCTTTAACTGATTATTGAGTGATTTGGTAGGGTTTAGCTCACTTTGGGTAGTGCCGCCCCTACCCAAGTTGTTCTGTATTGTATAAGATAGTAGGCTGAGCCTGGTCTAGAGTAGAGTAGCAAACCAGTAAGCAACATTCCTTTATGTCTTATGCTTCAGCTCCTGCCTCCAATTTCCTGCCCTGAGTTCCTATCTTGGACTCCCTTTGTGATGAACTTTTTGACCCAAGAAATGTGCCCTTTTCTCCCCAAGTTGGATGTGATCAGTGTTTTTATCACAAGGAGAAAGAAGAGAGATAAATAAAGCTTGGGTGGTATGAAAAAAAAAACAGATGAGATTGTATTAATTCAAAAACCTACTGAAAAATATACCTATCATATGAGTGCATGTGTATCTTTGAAGGCTATATAACAAGAAACAGTGCCAAACAGGAGAAAACTCCCATTCAATTGTGGGTCAGGGTAGTCCAAGAGACTCCCAAAATAACACAGCCTATTGTCACAACCCTTGATTCTCTCCCAGAACTTGAAGACCCTGTTGCTGATGACAGGGCATACTTTAGACACAAGACTTTAAGCAATAGAGCCAGAAATTACATGGAAGCCTCCTCCCCAAAGGTTAGCTCTCATAGTTCTAGAGGATATTATGCAAGCTGCTAAGGGAGGAGAAATCAATCAACAGTCCAAGCCCAGCTTCGAAGTCTAATAACCACAACAGTGGTCGGCACAACAAACCATAGCTGCACAGTAGTGGTACTTTTTTATAGCTGGTAATCAACAGACGTTTAACTGGACATTAAGCCCTCTCAATGGGAGGGAATTCATGGATTTCAATGTAAATATAGCCAAATATACATGGCTGGAGATGTCATAAATCCCAGGAAAGACACTATCTCTGTCATATCTCTAGACCAATGGAATTTCTTACTGTATGCTAAAATATGGATCCTCCTCACCTGAGGAACTATTGGCAACTGATTAATGCTGGGTGGGGTAGAACTGATCTTCTTTACTGGAGTGACTCTAGATAGGTTAACTAGACTCTAGTAGATGAACTTGCACAGAGAGATATCTGGGTACGAATGTTTGAACAGATAGTTCTTAACATATATCAGAGAATTCATGAAATCTGATGGGGAGGATTAGGAGTTGTGGATGAGAGAAGGGGTCTAAATATGATTAATATCTAATTGTATGAAATGCACAGAAATTCAATAAAAATCTATATTTCACTAAACTACAAAAATCTAAAAACGTGGATAAATTTCTAGAAGTGTACAGTTAGCCAAAGTTAAACCAAAATGATGGAAATTATTTTAAGACTCGTAACAACCAACATGATAGATATAGTAATTAAAAACCTCTCAACTAAAAAAAGCCCAGGACCAGATGGGTGCAATGCAGAATTCTAAGAACTTGTCAAAGAAAAACTAATACCAATACTCCTCTAACTATTCCATAACATAGAAAATGAATTATCTCAAATAACTTCTATGAAGCCAGAATCACTCTAATGACAAAACCAGGAAAAGACACAATGAAAAGAGAATTACAGAACAATATCTCTTATGAAAATAGATCCGAGAAATGTCACAAACTAAATACAGAAACACATCAAAAAGATTATTCACCATAATTAAGTTGGCTTAATCCCAGAGATGCAAGGATGGTTCAACACATGCAAATCAATAAACAGAATCAAGGGCAGAAACCACATCTCATTAGACGCAGGAAACACCTTTGACAAAATCTAACTTTCGTTCATGATAAAAGTCAAAGAGCACAGAAGTGCACAAGGGACATATCTCAACATAACAAAGACAATATACAACAAGCTCACAAGCAGCATCATACTAAATGGAGAAAAACTGAAAGAATTCCTGTTAAAATCAGGAACAACACAAAAATGACCACTGTCTATATTACTGTTCTTCATAGCACTTGAAATCTCAGAGCAATAAGACAAATGAAGAGGATAAAGGGGATACAAATTGGAAAGGAAGAAGTCAAGCCAACATTATTTGCAGATGTTATGGTTTTATAAATAAAGGATCCTAAAGAGCACCAGCAAACTCTCAGAGCTGATAAATGCATTCAGCAAAATAGCAGGATATAAAGTTGACAGACTAAATTCAGTAGCCTTCCTATACACTGACAATAAACATAGCAAGAAAGAAATCTGTGAAATGATCCCAGTCAGGATAGCCTAAAAAAACATGAAATGTATTGAAATAGATCTAACCAAGAGAGTAAAGGACTTACACAATAAAAACTTTAAGACACTGAAGGAAGAAAGTATACACGATATCAGAAGATTAATAAACCTCACATACTTTGGATTGATAGGATTAGTATTATGAAAATGGCCATCCTACTAATTCAATGCAATACCCATTAAAATTCCAGCACAGTTCTTTACATAAATTGAAAAAAAAAATCTAAACTTTCATATAGAAATAAAAAGTTCCTGGGATGTCCAAAATAATCCTGAGCAATAAAAGAACTACTGGAAGTACAATCATCCCTGATCAAAATTATACTAGAGAAAAGATAACTTGTTCAACAAATGGTGCTGGTCAAACTGGGTGAGGGCATGTAGAATATGAAACTAGATCTGCATCTTTTACTACGCACAAAGCTCAACCGCAAATGTGTCAAGAACCTCAACATAAGTTCCAGTACCCTGAATCAGGTTAACAGAGGAAGGAGGGAATACATTGGAACTTATAGGCAGAGAAAAAAACTTTCTGAACAAGCATTAGATCCAACAATTGACAAATTGAACTACATGAAACTAAAAAGCTTCTGACCATCTAAGGACACCATCATTCAGGAAAAGAGGCAACCTACAAAATGGAAAAAAAATCTTTACCAGATACTGCTGTGACAGAGGGTTAGTGTCCAGGATATACAAAGAAGCAAACAAACTAAACATCAAGAAACAAAATATACTCATTAACAAGTGGGACAAGAAGCTGAGCAGGGAATTCTCCAACGATGAAATACAAATGACTGAGAAATATTGTTTTTTAATGTTCAGATCTTTAGTCACCAGGGAAATGAGATTTAAACCATTTTGAGAATTTATCTTACCCCACTCAGAATGGCTAGGGTCCAAAAAACAAACAAATGTTTGCATGGATGTGGGAAATTTATTTAGAAAGGGGAGCATTTATCCATTGCTGGTAGAGTAACCACTATGCAACTCTTGGTAGAGTTTCCTAAAAAGCTCAAAATTCACCAACCAGATGATCCAGCCATACCACTCTTGGGCATATACCCAAAAGATTCTACACCCTAATACAGAAAAATCTGTTCATCAATTTTCAGTGCTGCCCTTTTCATAATAGCCAGTAATTGGAAACAATCTAGATGTTCATCAACTGATGAATGAATGATGAACATGTGGGACATATACACAATGGAATGTGTGATTTCCTGCGGCCTGAGCAGCTCTGCTCCCACTCACACTCTATCTCCCTTCTAGCCCTGGGCTCAGACCTGCTCCTGCTTTTCCACCTCAGCTTTCTAGACTAGCTTCCCAACCCAGACTAGCTTAATCCTCCAGCTTAGTTTGTTAGACCCTCAACAGACTCTCCCCACTCCCACTTCACCCTTGGCCTCCTGACCTGCCTGCCACAGACTTGCCTACTACCCTGTCAGATCTTGCCCGTTGGCTCTGGATTCTCCTGCACAGAGAGCATATATACACTCTCTTCCTGCATTCTGTCCACCTTCCAGGCTTGGGCCCAGGTCCTCTTCTCTTTCCACCCCAGATCTACAGACTGCCCTCTTAGCTCACACCCACCCATTACATCCTGATCCTCTGCACACAGACTATCTCAATGATCCAGGTTAGTTTGATGGACCTCCCACAGGCTGTACCCAGACCTCTTGATGTGCCTGCCACAGACCTGCCTACTACTCTGACATAGACAAACCTAATACCCTGACTAACTTGAAGCACACATCAACTAACTTTTCATACCTGATCAAAAGGTCATCAAGCTACACCAACAATATAAACAGAACCAAAATCTAACTAAACAAAGGCAGAATAGAATTTCCTATTGGACACACAACCAACAAAATACATCCATATGCCCAAACAGCAATGCAAAAACACAAGTACTATAGAAAACCAATAGAATGCATCCCCAACAAAATTCACCAGTCCTACAGAACTTTGCTACAGTGAGAATCACCCTAATGAACCTCGTGACACAGAATTTAAAAGAAAAATTATGAACATTAACAAAGAACTTAAAGAAAACACAACTCAAAGAAGTCAAAGAGGATAGGTATACACTTGTGAGTGAAGTTCAAGAAAATACAAATATACAACTGAAAGAAATAACTAAAACAATTCAGGATGTCAAAAGTTAATTCACAAAAGGGATAAGAAACATTGAAGAAAACCAAACCAAAATGAAGATGAAATTGAAAAACTCAAGTCAACTTAAGATGATAAGTGAAAGCCTCACAAAAAGAACAAATGAAATGGACAACAGAATACCAAGACTGGACTCCTCAAGCAAAGACAATGAAAAAAAATTTTAAACACAGGAATAGAATATGGAAGAAATGTGGAACACCATGAAAAGACAAAGTCTAAGCATCATGTGTATCTATGAAGAAGAATTTCAGTCAATGGAATTGACCAGAACTTCAAAAGGTTTACAGAAGAAAACTTCCCCAAATTAAAGAAAAATATATCTGTACATATACAAGAAGCACATGGAAAACCAATTAGACAGGACTAGAACAGAAACTTCCCATAGCAAATCACACTAAAAACACTAAATGTACAAAACAAAAACAGGATACTGAAAGCCGCTAGAAAAAAAAAAAAAACACAAGACAAACCCTCAGAATTACAGCAAACTTTTCAGTGCAAACCATGAAAGTCAGAAGAACCTGGAGCAAAGTATTCCCAGTTCTAAATAATCATGAATGCCAATCCAGAATACTTTACCCAACAAAACTATCTATCATAGTTTAAAGGGAAATTTTTCTTCATGACACAAATAACTGGAAGCATTCCCATTAAAATCAAGAACCAGATAATATGGCCACTTCTTTTCAACATAGTGCTTGAAACACTTCCTAGAGCAATTAGATAAGAGAAGGAAATTTTAAAAGTACTAATTGCAAAAGAAGAGGTCAAATTACCAGTATTTGCAGTTGTAATGATATTATACATAAAAGATCCCAAAACTTCCACCAGAAAACTGCTAGAACTGATTAATACCTTCAGCCTAGTCACAGGTTATCATATCAACTTACAAAAATCAGTAGCCTTTCTACATACTAATAACAAGCAGAGAAAACATTCATGAAAATGCTCCCATTCACAATAGCCTCAAAAATATCTAAGAATAAACCTAACCAAAGACATTAAGCATCTCTACCATGAAATGTTTAAATCTTTAAAGAACAAAATAGAGGAAGACACCAAGAGATGGAAGGACCTCCCATGCTATGTATTGGTGGAATTAATAATATGAAAATGACTATTTTACCAAAATCAATGTATAGATTCAATGCAATGTCAATCAAAATACCCATGACATTCTTCATAGAGCTAGAAAACACATTCTAAGAGTCAAATGGAATCACAAAAGAACCAATATACCTAAAGTAATGTTGAGTAAAGAAAACAATGCTGATGGAATTACCATACCAGATCTCAGATTACAGTATAGAATTATACTCATAAAACAGCATGGGACTGGCACAAAAACAGACGCATAGATCAAAGGAGCATAACAAAACACCCAAACGAGTGCGTGCAATTTCCGTTACCTTATATTTGACAAATGTGCCAAGAACACAGTGGTGAAAAGACAAACTAACTTGTTCATGATGGATAATTTTTAAGTATATTTTTATCGAATCTTTGTGCGTTTCATGCACTCGATCATATTATATGGTCTATCCTCTGTCTCTATCCCCCATAGCCCACCCACCAGGTTTCATGCAGTATATCATATATGTTAAGGCATATCAAGTCAAGTACGTGTAAACAGATGGCCCTTGGTGGCAGTTCATCCATGGGAGCCTGTTCAGCCTATTTATCCGGGAATGACTCCTCATGGTCCTGGAACAGCAGTGTGGACTGGGTGATTGCTAGGCAAACACGTTGGTTGATTTGTCAGGATAGACCTGTCGGTTCTTGCCCCACAAGAATCCTAGTACCCTGAGCAGGTAAGAGAGCTGAGGACCCAGTGCAGGGAGGTGTGGGAAAGGAAACTCACCTTTAAAGGTATGGAAAATCTCTGGGTCCCTAGGCTCACAGAGATCGTAACAGAGCAGAGATGATGGAGCATAGAGAGGTGTGGGAAAGGGAGTGCTCCACAACAAGTCTGGGAAAGCACCCAGGAGCGTGCAAGGGTCCTGGCAGAGCTGGGATGGCGAAGCACAGGGAGATGCAGGCAGATCGGGAAGTCTCCCAGGTCCGGGAGCCCAGAAGCGTGCTAACAGAGCAGACGCAGACGTGGTGGAGACAGGGAAGTGTGAGGCAGGGAGTGAACCACCGCAGGTCTGCAAAGCCCACGAGCTGAAAAGGCAGAGCACAGGGGTATGTGGTGGGACCTTTGTTTTTATTTTTATAATTTTTATACGGGGTCAACCCTCCTGTAGCCCCAGCTCGTATGAGACTAGCTATGTAGACTAGAGTAGTCTTGAACTCATGGAGCTCCACCAGTCTCTGGAGTGCTGGAAGCCCTTTTTTGAAGTCTGGACTAGACTCAGGTTTGAATTCCTCCTTCCTTTGTCTCCCCAAGTGCTAAAATTACAGATATGTGCCACCGCAATCACTTACATTTTTTTTAATCCACTGGGAAATACATTCTATTTGCTTTCTTTAACTGTCTGAGGCATCCATAAAACATTTGTTAGGTAGCTGCAGCACTCAGAACTCTGTCCTAGACACACTAGTACAGAATTGTTCCGTCTTATTGCACTTAAACAAAAGTAATCATTATTTCAATGCTATAAAAGATTACTTGGAATAATTTTTCCAGGCTTTGAACTTTATTGAAAAATAATTTACTATCATACGAATAGCATCCGTAGGACACAGTCTCTTCCACTATCTAGACTTTCTTTACAGTCTCCCTCCCTCTCCCCGCTTCCTCCCTCTTCCATCCTTTTCTCCTTCTTAGTCTCACCCCTGTATAGCTAGGGTCTGCCTTTCACTAAGGAAGCACGTCTAAAAGATATATTTTTATATTGCTTTCACTTCCATATGTCTCTAGTGTGTGGTTATCCATCTGGTATCCAATTACACTGAAACTGTTCTTTCTAATGACTTCCTTACTGCAAAATGTAATCAACTTTGTATTAGAGTCATACTAGATAACACATGGTACATTCAAATTAAAATAATCTGAGAAATGTTTCCTGTAAAGGCATATCTATGGGATGGATGAGTGGAGAGTAAGAGATCATAAGTGATGGTAGAGTTTAATTCTTACTATCTTTAAACCATGAATGAGCTGGTGTAAAAAGTCTACTTCAAGCTGGGCATAGTGGCACATGCCTTTAATGCCAGCACTCAGGAGGCAAAGGCAGGCAGATCTCCATGACATGGTGGGAAGCCTGGTCTGCATAATGAGTTCCATGCCAGCTGAGGCTACATGAAGACCTTGTCTCAAAAAGACAAAAAAATTACATTAATAGTGTTTTTGCTGCATGTTGCGGGATGCATTCATCCTCTTGTGAATTGTGTGTGAATGCCCATGCCAGGTGTTCATGCAAGGTTTGCTATATTATCTTATTGTTTTTGATGCTAAAGAAAAGTAGTCCTGGGTGAGACAAGGAAGATAAGCAAACAGAATTTGATGGCCCCCAACTCAATGCCACTGCTGTCAGTATGGGAGAGGGCAGAGGCCAAGACAGGAAATGCTGCTCTGCTCAAACAAGAGCAAAGGATGGTGTGTGTTTGGGGAATTGGGTGGTTGGATCTAAGCCCTGGCCTGAGGTAGTGGGAAACCATCGGAGGGCTTCAGTAGAGAGGCTGGTGGATGAGATTATGGAGCACACTGAGTTATTCCCGGGTCTGTAAATGCTTTTCTCTGAGACCAGGCCACTTGTATTTGCTAACTGGTACTCATTGAAGTCAATATCCTCCACTCTCACAGACACTGAGACACAAGTTCTTCATTGATCTCTACATATCAAGACATGTTTTCCAGGTCCTTGAGATAGATATTAATTGACTAAAATAAATAGAAAATTTATGTACATTTCAAAAGGGTTGAGAAAATACAATAAAAAATTTTCTGAATAAGGTGTTCTGAGAAAAGGGAGCTTAGTATAGAACCAGGAAATTGTTTAAAGATTAGTCAAACTAAAGGGAATGTTCAGGCCATGTTAACCATGAATTGTGTGGTTGTTTCCTTACTAGGAGTTAATCTTGGAGTGTTGCTGTGTTAGCGTGATATACCATGTTGAGGAGATATGGAATACGCTAATGGCTTGATTTCTGTTTGAGCTTTTTCTCCATAGGAAATGGTGGTTTGTAGTTTTCAAAGTCATTTCTCCGTGTTCTTGATGAATTGTAAATATTTTAGGAACACTAGCACCCCATTTCTTGATCTCTGAACATGATAGGATAGCACTGCCTAGACGTTCTTACAGGGCTTCCTCATTCATCACCAGATTGGCGTTCTCAGGGTTCTCTGATCCTCTTAGTATTAATCATTTGATACTGGGTTTTAGGGACACAAAATGCAAGAACTGTGGTCTTCCAGGTGTCTAGTCAGATTTCAGTGGAAGGCCTTGGGAGGTGAGGTAATATGTGGAAAGGCCAGAATTCCAATGGCAGTCTTTGAGAAGGCAATACATGAAACTATGAGAATAAAATGGAGATCTACAATGACGAGCCCAGGAAGTCAGAGATAAAAGGAACATGGGAGATCTGCTGAGGAAAGTTGCAGGCACTGAGCAGAGCCAGCCCAAAGGAAATGACGTGTGGGCTGAGCCACAAGCCGTATGAATGGACTCTAAACCATTTGGAGTTTGCATCATGCCACTGTGTGCCCTTGATGATGGACTTCGAGACAGAGGTTTAATACTTGTCCTACTGTGTTTTGAACTTGCATGGGTGCCATTTCCCTTTGTGCGCCCACTACCCCTTTTTGGAATGATAATGTTTATTCTATATCAGTGTATTTTGGGAGCATGTAATTTTCTTTCTTACTTTACTGGGGATCACAATAAGAGTTTATTTTCAGTCTCAAAGGAGATTTTGAACTTTGAACTTGAAAAATTCTTAAAATGTTGAGACTTTGGGAACTTCTGCAGAAGTCCATTATGAGATGTATATGTGCCCTTGGGGTACAGGAATGTGGACTGCTCTGGTTAGGATATGAAGACTCTTTCTAAAAGGTTCATGTGTTAAAGGCTTGGTCCCTAGCTATTGTCATTATCAAGAGGTGACTGGATTTTGAAAACACTAACACTGTCAATGAACTGATGTATTGATGAGTTGCCAGATGCATAAGCTCTTAGGCAGTGAGGCCCAGTAAAGAAAATAGCTACAGAGATGTGCCTTTGAAGACTCTTCTCCACAGCCTCTACTTTCTCTGTATATTCTTCTCTACTGACATGAAATGAGCAACTTTCGTATATGATACCTTTCATTTGCCATGGGCCTAAAATCAGGGGAGTTAGCAGAGCAGAAACTGAAACCATGTCCCAAGTCCTTCCTCCTTTAAGGTGCTTTTCTCAGTTATTCTGTCACAGTGATGACAAATGGATAACCTGGCTATATAATATTAGAGAATGTCAGATAAAAATGTAGGAAACAATTCTGCTTTATCCAACTAGCTGCCTATTCCATCTCGCAGACTATCAAGGAAAGACGATTCAGCTGCTTCAGTTCAATGACCTAACATTCTAAATATCCTGGCACATGATGAGTTCTGGGCCAGCTGAGGCTACATTTGTCTCAAAAAGACAAAAAAAAACCACTTCAGAAGTGTTTTTCTGTATGCTGCGGGATGCATTCATCCTTTTGTGAATTGTGTGTGAACACCTGGCACAAGTTGGGCTTCTTTTATCAAAGTCTATCATATCATGGCATTGTGCCTGGAAATCTAGCATATTTACATTGTTCTGGGTCAACATATCACCATTGTTAATCCATTCTTTGGCATTGAAATAGACAAAAGACAAATTTAGTCTACTTTTTCCTCTGTTGTACACAAAAGTAACATTTATCATGTGGGGAAAAGTCCCATCTAGAGATTTTTCATTGTTCTTTATGATGTAAGTGAACTATAAGACTCCACTTGGATTTTTGTAAGTCATTAGAGAATTTCAAGACACTTGAATGAGTTTTTCTTTCTTCTTCACACATTTTGGTATGTCCTTTTTAGGGATCTAAGGAAAATTAATTCAAGAGTTTGTGAGCTGTTGAAGTAATTACTGCCAATTTCCTATGGAAATGTTGTCTAGAGTTTAGTCTTTGTAGAATATTTTAAAAGGACTATATTTTCACTAGATACAAATATTTTTTTCCTCAAGAACTGAAGAACTAGTTATCTTGAAATCACAGACCCAGACTATGCCTTGATTTTCATTTCTGAAAATCATACTTTAAGGGAAAGTTGTCTGTTTGGTAAATTCCAATTTAGTAAAAGGTACTTTATATATGTAATCCTTGCACCTTCTACAAAGAAACAGAAATCAGTGTTTCATCAAGATGAGGAGATTAGCACCAAGAGCCAAGAGCCAAGAGGTGGAGGAGCACCATGATCAAGGAGAGCCAGTGCTGCCACTCATGAATGCCAGGGAATCCCAGCAGGATGAAAGTAGACATGTGAAACTCTGAGCTATTGGCTGCATGCAGAGCGGTGTCCATGTCAGGAGATGTCTTGTTCTCAGCATCTGCCTGTGGGTTAATGGTGGTAATTTCAGTAGAAGGTAGAGTATTAAGTCTCATTTGAAATTATGTGGTCTTTTAAATATCCAGCATCCTCAAAGAGAGTCTTAAAAAATGTACAGATAAAGAAAGAAGAGCCACAATAAATTATAAGATGAGATTTTAGTAGAACAACATTAAAGGGTTATATAAATTTATCTTCCTGAAATTCAGGGTGGATTTTTTTTAATGTGGAAAAAATAGACAGAACAGGACACATGCATACTAGGATGAAAAATCTCCCATTTTCAGAAGATAATTCCAGAAAGATTCACACTAGAAAGCACAGGTATGAATTCCATTGCTTGGAATATTAAGGAATAGAATAAAAACCCATTTTGGAAATTCTGACTATACTTTTGTTGTAAAATGTTCTTTGTGATTGGCAAATAGTTAATCTTCAATATACAAGGATTTGCTATTCATAGAGTAGTAGTAAGCAAGAGGCACAGAGGAACACCACACAATTATAGTGATCGGTCAGTTAGGGGTCCTTTCTTAATAGCCAGCAGTTGGAGAGGGAACTAACACCCAAAGAACTCTCCACCCTGAAGAGAAACAGGACAGGGTTTATAAAGCTTAAAACCACAATTGCATCATGCCAGGGTCAAAGCCAATAACCATAGCTACCAGATTACCATAGTTACAGCAGACCAGGGATAAGTCAGTTAACAATTTTTCTGTTAACAAATACCTTCTTAAGAATAAATAAACTTCTCAGAATTGTAGAAACAATGGGCTCCTCCCCTCCAGCTATACAAGGCATATCTGCTGTCTGTGAGGATGTTCACTCATTTATCTTTTCCCCAAGATAAGAGTCCAACGAAGGTGATCAATTCAGCATTTCATATGGAAGCACCCTGGGGCAAGACATGGATCAAGATGACATCCCATTAAATGGTCAAAGTAGCTTCAGTCTTCCAGATCCCCCTCTATTAAGAAACTGCTTCCATCCAGGAACAAGTTGGCATCCGCCTCTGGTAAGTTTTTTCTCAGAGGTCTGGATGACTGGTCTGGGAGATTTCCAGCAGATCTTCACAGTCATGCGGGGATACCTCTGGGTTATCTTCAGGCATCAGTGTTGAGAGGTTGAGACGCTGAAATGCTGAAAATGTGAGATAGGGCTGATAAAGAAGCAAACACTGGTACTGAGTAATGTGAACATTTGACATCCATTGGCTTACTTTTTCAGTCGAGTTTGTTAGAGCTTTCACAGCCTGTCCCCACCCACAACTTGCCTTTGCATTCCTGACACCAGTCATCTAACTTGGTTGCCCTCTGCCCCAACTCACCTTGGATTGCTGTGAGCAGTCTTCTTCACTGCTAAATCCAATCCTTCCTACTGCCTTTCCACTCTTCTCCCACCTGAGCAACTCCATTCTTCCCCTACCCCAGATCCTGTTTTTCTGTTAGCCTTGAACACAGGTTCACTCTTGCTCTTGGCACCACAGATCTCTAAACTACTCTTTTAGCCCAGACACACTCACTGTGTCCTGCTCCACCATACTCAGACCAGCTCAGTTTTTCAGTCCAGTTTGGTACAGCCTTCACAGGTTGTTCCAAACCCCAACTTCCTCTATCCACCCTAGACCAGACTTCTATTCTGGCTGTCCCCTCCCAACCTGCCTTGGATTTCTGTGACCATCCCTCTTCCCTTGTAAGTCTGATCTCTCCCACTACCGTTCCACACCTCTCCAACCTGAGTAATTTCATTCTCCCCTGGCCCACGTCATATTATTCTTCTGGCCTTAAGCCTTAGACACAGGCCCCTTTTTGTTCTTAGCATTCCAGACTCCTAGACTACTTTCTTAGTTCAGACCTGCCCACTACAACCTGATTCTCTGTACTAAGGTCAACTCAATTTTTCAGTCTAGTTTCTTTAAAGCATTCACAGACTGTCCCCACCTCAACTTACTATTCCATTCTTGAGACCAGTCTTCTACCCTGCCAGTTCCCACACTCAATTTGCCATGGATTCTGGAGACAGCCTTCTTCCCTGATAAATCTGATCCTCCTCACTGTGACTCCATTCCCCTACTGCCATAGGAACTCCAAACTATCCTACTCCACATCCTGTTCTCCATCTAGCCTTGGGCACAAGCACATACTTATACTTAATCCCCCGATCTCTGGACTACCATCTTTAATCTGATGGACTGTGAGATCTCAAAATCACACCATGTCCTTCCCCTTACATCAGTATCATCTACAGCCCCTCCCACTGCTGCAGGGACAGGCTCCTGTACCCTTTTCTACGGGCCCAGTCTTCTGCAGACCACCTGAGAAAGTCTGAATTCAGCCTCTGCCTAGCAACTTTCCCAAATTGTGCTGTGTTTGCTGGCTAGAGGGAGAGCCTGAGAGCATCTGATCTTGTATAACCTGTCCACAGAAGCAGCTGGACTAGAACCATCTGGTCCCTCCAATATAAAAATCAAAAGAGAGAACCTGAAGCCTTGAACAACCAGCTTTTCATACCCAATAAGAAAACAACCAAGTCACATCAAGTACACAACAGAATCAGACTTCAACTCAACAAAGACTTGAATCTCACATCAGAATAATCACTAACCACAGAAAGAAACACACATGCTAAGATGACACAAAAAAGTAATAATATGAAAAAATCAAATAATATGTCCCCACCAAACATCACTGATCCTATAGAACAGTTCTGCAGTGAGAACCCTAGAGAGATAACCTAGGATACAGAGTTCAAAAGAACAATCATAAACACGATCAAAGAACACACAAATAAACAAATCAAAGAACTAAAAGATAGAGATAAACTTCTGACTGAAATCACAAAAGAGATAGAAATACTAAAGAAAACTCAGGCTGAAATAAAGAAGTAAAAAACTCACTAAACCAATTTGAAACAACAGGAGAAAGTCAAACCAATAGAATGAATAAAATGGAAAGCAGAATATCAAGACTGGACCACAAAGTTGAAGAATTGGAGCATTCAAAACAAACATTATGAAGAATTTTTAAAAACACAGGAGGAGTGAAATTTTGGGAATCCATGAAAAGACAAATTTTTTGCATCATAGGCACAGAGAAAGAGAAGATTCTCAGGATAATGATATTGATCACATTTTCAACCAGACAGAAGAAAATTTCCTAAAATTAAGGAAAGACTTGCACATACAAATACAAGAAACATATAGAAGAACAAATAGGGAGAACCAGAAAAGAAACTCCCATGGCATATCAGAGTAAAAACACTAAGCGTACAGAACAAAGAGAGAGTTCTGAAAACTCCAAAAGAAAAATAAGTCACATATAAAGGAAAACCCAACAGAATTACAGCTGAGTTTTCAATGCAAATTATAAAAGCAAGAAGAGCCTGAACCAAAGTATTCCCAGCTGTAAATGACCATAGATGCCAACCCAGAATATTCTACACATCAAAAATATGTACTATAGTTGAATGGGAAAGAAATATCTTCCACAATATGAATAGGTTGAAAGAATTCATGTCCAGAAAATCACCCCTTTAGAGAATACTTGAAGCAATACAAAGAGCTGAAGAAAGGAACAACTATACCCAAGGGGCAACAGAAAGAAACTAAATGAAGGTAAAACTGGGGAACCACAAAGTTAAACCAAAGATGCAAACAGAATTTAAAATAATGGGAATCAATACACATCTTTCAATAGTAACTTTAAATATCAATGGACTGAACTCTACAGTCAAAGACACAGGCTAGTTGAATGGATCAAGAAACAAAATTCATCATTTTGTTGTCTGCAAGAAATCTTTCTAACCTTCAAGGACAAGGACTACCTTAAGGTGAGAGGATGGAAAAAATATTCCAAGCAAATAGCACTAAGAAACAAGCAGAAGCTGCCATTCCAATATCTCACAAAATAGACTTCACCTAAAATTAATCAGTAGAGATAAAGAAGGTCACTTCACTCTGATTAAAGAAGCAATTAACCAAGAAGGTATAACACACATGAATATATATACACCAAATTGTGGTGCACCCAACTTCATAAAAACAGTAGTATAGACTTTAAGACACAGATTAATCTCAACTCACTAATAGTAGGTGACATCAATACCCCACTGTCTTAATTGTACAAATCAACCAGAGAATAAACAGAGAGACATCTGAATTAAACAATACCATACATCAAATGAACCTAACAGACATCTACCAAATACTCTCTATCCAAGCACAAAAGAAAACAATTCTATTCAGGACCCATAGAACTTTATCCAAAATCAGTCACACACTGGGACACAAAACAAACCTCAACAAATAAAAAAATTGACATAATTCCATGGATTCTATCAGTCTACAATGCAATAAGCCTTAAAATCAACGCCTGAAAAAGTCCTAGTAACTTCACACATTCATGGAGACTAAATAACACACTATTGAATGATAAATGGGTCAAAGGATAACTTAAGAAAAAAAGAAAAGTGTTCATGGAATTAAATGAGCAATTAAAGGACAATACAACCCAAAAAAACATCTGGGACACTTTAAAAGCAGTCTTAAGAAGGAAGGTTATAGCTCTAAGTGCCTACATTTAAAAATCAGAAAGATCACAAATAAATGATTCACCATGGCAAGTCAAAGTATTGAAAGGCAACAACAAATTCAACCCAAATGCAACATGCAAGAAGAAATAACAAAAGTCAGAACAGAAATTCATTAAATAGAAACAAAGAAAACAATGCAAAGAATCAATGAATCCTAAAGCTTGTTCTTTGAAAAGATAAATAAGATAGACAGACAATTGGCCCAGTTAAGAAAAAGAGCAATTCCAAATCAATAAAATCAGAGAAGAAAGAGGAAACATCACAACAGACAACTAAGAGATCCAGAATGTTATAGGGAATCCTTTAAAACCTATTGGCTATTAAATTTGAAAATTTTAAGGAAATGGGCACATATCTAAAATCATGGGAATCACCAAAACTAAACCAAGAAGAGATCAACAGCATAAACAGACCAATAATATTGAAGGAAATTGAAACAGTAATACAAAACTTCCCAAACCTAAAAGGCCCAGGCCCAGATGAATTTACAGCAGAATTCTGCCAGACAATGAAGGAACATCTACTTAACTTATTCAAAAAGATAGAAACAGAAAGAGAACTTCAAAATTCCTATGAAGCCAACATCACTCTAATACCAAAATCAGGTAAAGATACAACCAAAAAGAAAAAAAAAAAAACTATAGCCCCATACCCTTAATGAACACAGATGCAAAAATTCTCAACAAAATATTTGCAAACCACATACAGACACACATCAAAAATATCATCCACATGATCAAGTCATCTTCATCCCAGAGATGCAAGGGTGGTTCAATATACGTAAGTCACTAAATGTTATAAAGCACATAAATATATTCAAAGACAAAAATAATATGGGCAACTCAACAGATGCAGAAAAGGTCTTTTTCAACAAGCATGTATGTGAAATGTCCTAGAGGAAATTGGACTGGAGGGAATATACCTCAACATAATTAAAACTATATACAAAAAAAAAACCCCTCACAGCCAACATCATTCTAAATGGAGAAAAACTGGAAATATTCCGACTAAAATCAGGAATCAGACAAGACTGTCCACTATCTCCACTCATACTAGTACTTGAAACCCTCCCTAACTAAAGCAGTAAAACAAGAGAAGGAAGTTCAAGAAGCACTCATTGGAAAAGAAAATGTCAAATTATCCCTTTTTGTAGATGAACTACAAGATGCCAAATATTCCATGTGAAAACTCCTAGAAATGATTAACAACTTCAGTAAAGAGACAGGTTACAAAATTAATCTACAAAAACCAGTAGCCTTTCTATATGCCAATAGCAAGCAATTGCAGAAAGAGTACAAGGAATCCCTCCCATTCACAATAGCCTCACAAAAATAAGATATCTCAGAATAAACCTGACCAAAGACAATAAAGATCTCTACAATGAAAATTTAGATCTTTAAAGAAAGAGACTGATTAAGACACCAGAAGATAGGATTTCTCATGGTCATAGATTAGAAGAGTTAATGTTGCGAAAACGACAATCCCACCAAAAGCAACATATAGATTTAATACAATCCCAATCAAAATCCCCATGACATTGTCCACAGAATTAGAAGAAACATCCTTAAATACATATGGAAGCACAAAAGACCCCAGGTAACCAAAGCAATCTTGAGTACAAAGAATAATGCAGGGGGGATTACTATACCAGATTTCAAACTATATTACAGAGATATAGGAGATATAGTCACAAAAACAGCATGTTACGGGCACAAAAAAAGATCCATAGACCAATGTAATATAATTGAATACTTAAACATGAATATATGCAATTTCAGCCACCTGACATTTAACAGTTGGGTCAAGAATGCTTACTGGAAGAAAGATAACATCTTCAGCAAATGGTGTTGGCAAAACTGGTTCTCTACCTGTAGAAGAACGAAACTAGACCCTTATCTTTCACCTTGTACAAAAGTCAACTCGAAATGGGTCAAGCACCTCAGTTTGAAGCCTGAAACTCTGAAACTGTTAGAAGAAAATGGTGGTAATCCTACAAGATATAGATGTAGGAAAGGACTTTCTAAATCAGAGAGCAGTTGCTCAGGAATTAAGGTCAATAATCAATAAGTGGAACCTCATTAAATTGAAAATATTGTGTACAGCAAAAAACACAACCACACAAGTGAAGAGAAAACTCACAGAAAATCTTTACCAGTGACACATCTGACAGATGTTTAACATCCATAATATATAAGGAACACAAAAACAATCCAGAAAACAAGTGACCCAGTTAAAAGATGGCCTAAAGATCTGAGCAGAGAGTTCCCAAAAGAAGAAATAAAGATGGCTAAGAAACATGTTAAAAATCATTCAACACAGTAAATAATTAAGGAAATGCAAATAAAAACACTTTAAGATTCACTTTACCACAGACAGACTGGCTAAGATCAAGAGAACAAATGATGCAAATACTGGAGCAGATGTGAGGAGAGAGGAGAGTTTATTCACTGCTGGTGGGATTGTAAACTCATGCACCCCCTATGGAAACCAGTTTGGAGCAGCCTTAAAAAACTAAAGATGAATCTACCATTTGACCCAGTTATACCATTCCTTCCTATATACCCAAAGGACTCATCCTATTGCAGATACTTCTGAATCCATGACTGCTGCTGCTCTTCTCACAGTATCTAAGGGATGGAAGCAACCTAAGTATCTCACAACTGAGGAGTGGATAATGAAAATGTGGTACACTTACACGATGGAGTTCTATTCAGCAGCGAAGAAAGACGACATTATGACATTGATAGGGTAGAAATATAAACTGTTACACTAAGTTAAGTAACACAGACTCAGAAAAACAACGGATGTATATTCTTTTTCATTTGTGGATCCTGACATGAAACCCTTATATGTGAATATGTATTCTGATGGAACTGCAAGAACCAGGGAAAATGGAAAGGAACCAGGGAGGTAATGGGAAAGAAGTAACATAAGAGAGAAGAATAAGAGACAGGTATTAATAATGGAGAAGTAGATAAAAGGGGGTATTTAAATGGGAGGTAGAGCGAGGGTTATATCAGGATCTATGAGGATAAAGAGAAAGAAAGAACTCAGGAGAGGTAGGACCATAGGAGATTGGTATTATCAAGGGAAAAAATGGGAAAAATGGGGACACTTTAAATGGAGAAAGCATGGAGGGAAGGTTAGACAGACAAACAGACAGACAGATAAATAATGCCTAGCTATTATAAAACATTAGAGTGAATCATATTAGATTAACAACCTAATGACAAATTCCACATACAGTATCTCTACATGAGTTCATGTACATAGCTGAAGGCTACATAATAAGAAACAGTGCCAGACAGGAAAATTTTCCTTTGAGTTGTTGGTCAGGGTGGTCCAAGAGACACCTAAAATTACACAGGCTGTTGCCACAGCCCTTGATTGCCTCCCAGAACTTGAAGGTAAGACCCTATTGCTAAAACACAGGACATACTTCAGAGACCAGATTTGGAGTCGGGGAGCTGAAACTGACTTAGAATCTACTTCCCCTCAAGGTTATCTCTCATAACTCTGGAGAGCACTATGCACGTAGTCAAGGGAGAACATCAATGAATGGCCCAACACCAGTTTCTTGACAAATAACCACATCAATTACCAGTACAGCATTCAACACTGATACAGTAGTGGCACTTTTGCCTTGGGACCAATCAACAGCTACCTAATGAGTCCACTCAGTAGGAAGAAGCCCATGTGTGGTACTGTAATCATGGCCAAATACACATGGCTGAAGAGGTCATAGATCTTAGAGAATCCCCAAGGTTGTCACATCCCTGGGCTAATGTAACTTCTTACTAAATGCAAAATATGTTTCTTTATATTTACAGTCAAGTATCCCAGTTAACACTCATCAAAGAAGCTTCTATTGCACCAGACAGACTACTACAGAGTACTACAACTGGTCATACACAGACATTGTATATGAATTACCAAATCCTAAGCAAGCGGCACACCCAAAATGTAACAAGGGGTAAAAAGGACAGTAATGAATCTCTCAACTCTTCTTAATGAAGGTCCCTCATTCAATAGAAGGCCAGTAACTCAAAAGGTCACAAATAACCGAAGAATGGACATTAGAAATCTGCAGAATGCAGGTCTCTGGACAGGACTCCTGTAAGTTTCACTCACCCAAGACTCAGGGGCCATTGCAGAAGAAGGAGCATAAAGAGCCAGTGAGGAAGTCTGTGACCATATGAAAATAGAATCCTATGATCCTGGGACCCTGCTCATATGAACTTGTAGCGGTCCTTTAGGCATGCTCAAGACAAAGGCAAACTCAAGCAGACAAAAATCCAGCATGAAAATGGAGAAATGAGTAGCAGACCCCAATTTTTACTGAAGAAATATTGGCAACTGATTACTGTTGTGTGAGATTGAGCCAGTTTTCCTAAAGTGAGGGAGGCTGACTAGACCTCAGAGGATAAACCTGAACTGAGATCATTGAGGACACTAACTTGATAAAATAAACCTTAACACATATTAAACAATGTTTGGATTTCAGTTGGAGGTCTGTGGGGGTGTTGGTGGGGAAGGGGTATAAAGATGATTAAGACTGAGATGTTCTGTATTAAATACACAATGATTCAAAAAGAGGCATTTTGAATAAAAATTGATTAAAAATAAATTAATCACAATAAAAAATCCTTAACTGAATTTTTGTGATTTTCCTACAATACAGTTTGATGATATCACTTCTCATGTGTGCGCCTCACCTTGTTACTCTCCTCCCCAATCATGTACTGTATTATATGTAAGATGATTCCATGAAGTCTAATTTGTGTCCCTATGTCCTTATTTTGGGTTCATCCACCAGAGCCTGGTTAACCTACCAAAAGTCTCATCCTTGAAAGAGACTGTCTCTCTCCATCCCAGCAGCCATCAGTTGCCAAACTTTCATTAGATTGGGTTGAGGCTCACACACTTATCCATGTTTATTTGAGAGTTTAGCTGATTTGAGCTTGCATGGGATTTGTGCATGCTGTCAGCATTTCTGTGAGTTCATATGAGTAATTGATCAGCTGTCTGCGGAACTCTGTTTCCTCATGATCATCCACTACCTCTGGCTCTCACAGTCTTTCTGCCACCTCTTCTGAAATGATCTCTGAACCTTAGGAGGCAGAGGTTTGATATAGGTGCCCTATTCAAGGAAAAGTTGTGCTTTTTAATTTTTATTTATTTTTATTTTATGAGTATATGGGGTTTTTTTCTGCATATATTTAAGTGGACCCAAGTTGTGCAATACCCACAGAGGCCAGAGAAAGGTGTTATATTCCCTGGTACTGGAGTTATAGATGGTTATTAGCAGCAATGCAGGTGCTGGGAACTGAATCCAGATCTTCTGCAAGAGCAGCCAGTTCTTTAACCCCTGAGCCATCCCCTTCATTAAACATTTTGATTTGTTTTACATTTTAATTAGATCTCTTTAAGTAGATTCAAGAAAATAGTATTTGGAGATTTTATTGTTGTTGTTGTTCTGGGAACTCTGGCTATAGGATCTATTATTTCACATCCCTTGTTCTGTCATTCACTGACCATCTTAGACACAGACCCCAGTGTCTACCCATGTGAAGGTCTGGGAGAAGGGATAATTTAAAGATGAGGAATTTTAAATGGAGGGGAAAAGCCAATTGTGGAAGCCAAAGGTCAGATCAGTAGTCAAACTCAGAGATTAGGATTAAATCACATGGCAGGGACTCTACTCGCAATTCAGAGATCAGGTCTGAATTACAGAACAGGGCCTTATCCCTCACTCCTGGACATGTAGGCCATTCACTGGTTTACCTACCACTTCAAGAGAATGTCAAGAAGCTCTCTGTGTAGCAAAGTCCTCTGCAGCTGCTTCTGCTTTCTATGTTACAGTGATCATATTAGCGATCAGACTGTGGCCTAGAACACATATCATTGCTCATCACTCAGGAAGTCTAGGGATTTGGTATAAATTTTGATCAAGTTGCCTGTTTTGTTGTGCAGCTTTTTGGACTCTCCCAAGTATCCTCAAGGACCTAATGATTTAAATATTACCGAGGGAATAAGACTCAAGTGCTCTTTGGCAAGTAGCCTTGTCCCAGGGGCAACCTACCAAACAGACATTGTTCCAGGTTCCTCAGACATTAATTCACTCAGTCTGAGCAGTAGTGCCCCTCATTATAAGAAGCTTCTGTAGTCTTTCCTTGTCAACATATATCCTTAGTCAACATCTCCGTCAGAGACTGCACCCACTTCCTGCTTCACAGGCAACATTACTAACCTCTTTGCTTTATCTTTGTCTCAACATCCCACATACATTCCTCTTCCCAGAATACCAGGAAAATAGATGTACTTTAGCACTTGATGTACTAAAGTCCTCCCCATAGCCTTTCCATGTCAATCAGCTACTTCATCTAAGGGCAAATTCCTCACTTTTGTGGCATAGTTTTAGGGTAACATTGGAATAAAACAGTGATAAGGGCTGGAGAGATGGCTCAGCAATTAAGATCACTGGGTGCCATTGCAGCGACCTGGGTTTAGTTCCCAACACCCACATGGTAGCTAATAACTGCCCATAACTCCAGTTCCAGGGCCTCCAACACCTTCTGACCTCTGAGGGCATTGCACCATGTGCTGCCTCTACATACATGCAGTAAAAATACTCACGCACACAAAATTAAAATAAGCAAATAACAACAACAAAAGACTGATAGGAATATCAGAGTATTCCTTCCCTGACAGAAGCATCTGTCTACTCCAGTGTCAGTCTGATAGTTTTCATCAATGAATTCATTTGGAAAAAAGGATAAATTTACTCAATGGGTCTCTTCATGTTATGAAAGAACTTAAATGATAATGTAATGGGATAGAATTATATACTCTTGAGTCAAAGACAATAAATTAGTGATTAGTCTGGAATAAACCTTGGATAACAGAATAGTAAAATGAGCCCCAGCATGGCAGTCTGTAATATGAGATTTTTATGACATTGGAGGGGGACACGTTGATGCTTGTCAGAAAAAAAAAACTTCTAAATTCAGGAGTGAACTATAATAAACAAGCTAATTCTCCAATCTTCTCCCTGAGGTGCTTGTTAGGTTTCTGAGATGAGTGGTCAGAAGGCAGGTATAGTGATGTTTGGTGGTAAGTGTAAGTAGATAGATCTAATTCATTGATTCTTGAAACAAAGGTTTCATAGACAGTAGAGGAAATAGACAAATAATCTCATTGAAGTAGAGGGCTGACTAAAGGAGCCAAATGCAGGCAACCCAGATTCAGTTCCTAGCACCTATATGGAGACTCACAACCATCTGTAATTCCAGTTCCAGGAAACTAATGTCCTATTCTTGCCTCCAAGATAGGCATGTTGTGCTTATGTATACATTATGTATACCCGAGTCAAAATACTCATAAATAAAATTTAATTTTTAAATTTAAATTTTTTTCAGAATTCTGGTCCTTGGGTAGGATTCCTATATTAAACTTCACCAACCGAGAGCTCAGGGACCATTGAGGAAAAGGGGTGGAAAGACTGTAAGAGCCAAGAAGGAAGTGCACAACCATATGGAAATAGAGAGCTACAAGGTCCCGGAGCCCTGTTCATAACCTACAGCAATGGTGTCAGCATGAGCAATACTCATGCAAACTCAAGAGATAAAAATTCAGCACAGAAGAGTGGAAATAGACAGCACACCCCAATCTTAGATGAAGAAATATTGGCAACTGATTAGTTCTGGGTGAGGAGCAGCTGATCTTCCTAAAGTAAGAGACTCTAGAAAGGCTAACTAGACCTCAATAGATGAACTTACACTGAGGAACATCTGGGGACACTAACTTGACACAATAGTCCTTAATGCAAATAACAGAATATATGAATTCCAGTATGAGGGGTGCTGTGGGAGGCTGCCAGTGAGAAAGGAGATATAAAGATGATTAAGACTGATTGGATATTCTGTATGAAATACATAAAGATTTATAAGTTCTTAGTCATCAATGATAGTCTCTCCTGTCTGCCATACAGCCCCCAGGTATACAGATGACTAATGTTGAGACACGGTATGCACACTTCTCAGAGGGTTCCAGAACTAACATATTCCCAATGCCTTCCTTAGCCCCCCAAGATTCATTCATATCTACTCTCTCCCCCACATCCAGCCATCTCTTTCCCCAGTTCAAGCACTCCCATTATCCCCACTCTTCCCCCAATAACACCTGTCTCCCATTATCCCCTCTTCTGAGTTCCTTCCTCCCCCACCACCATGACCCCTTGCATGCTCTTCCTTCTCCCTCTCCCATCCGAGCACCTCCCCTCTGGTAACATCTGTTTCCTAATATCCCCCTTTTATGGGTTCTTTCTTTCCCTTTACCTCCGTGTTTCCTCTCCGTCTTCCTGGCTCCTGGTGTTACAGCAGGATATATACTAATATATAAGGAACTGGTGCTAAGATCCACAAAGAGGGAGAACATAACTCACTTGCTTTTCTGAGTTTGTGTTGCTTCATTTAGTATAGCGATCTCTAGTTCCATCCATTTACCTGCAAATTCCATAATATCATTTTTTCTCACTGCTGAGTAGAACACCATTGTATAAATGTACCGTATTTTCATTTTCCATTTGTCAGTTTTGGACATGGAGGCTGTTTCCATTTCTTAGTTATTGTAAAAAGAGCAGCAACAAACATATGATGTACATGTATCTCTGAAGTAAGATGAGTCCTTTGGGTATACGCCAAGGAGGGATATAACCCGATTGAATGGTGGATACATTTTTACTTTTTTGAGAGTTCTCCACACTGCTTTCCATAGTGGTTGCATGAGTTTACATTCCCACAAGCCGTGAATGAGTGTTCCCCTTTCTCTGTATCCTCACCAGCAGAGCAGTCCAAAGGACTCCCAAAATAACAGGCTAGTCCCAGAGCTCTTGGTTATCACCCAGAACTGCAAGATAAGACCCTATTCCTGACGACAGAACATACTTAGATCATGGGATTGGAAGCAATGGAGCAGGAACTGATCTGGAAGCCATCTACCTGAAGTTTAGCTCCCATAGTTCTAGAGGATTCTATGCAAATTGCTAAGGCAGATAATCAATGGTCCTAACTAGCCCTAAAGCCTAATAACCATAATGACTGTTACAACAAACTACCCCTATTGGTGCAGCAGTGGTTCTGTTATGGAGGAGGGGGAGATTAATCAACAATTATCTGATTGGATTTAAACCCCTCTCAATGGGAATGAACTCCTGAATGGCACTGTAAACACATCCAGGTGCACATGGCTGGAAAAGTCATAGATCCTAAAGGAAGCCCCATCTCTGTCATATCTCTAGACAAATGAAATTTCTTGCTGTATGCTAAATGTGGATCCTTATATTTACAGACAAGTATACCATACACCACTTATCAAAGAAGCTTTATTTGCAGCAGATAGAGGCTACTATAGAGTTCCACAACTTGTCACACACAGAGAATATATGTCTGAAAGACGCCCAGTCGTGGGTGACATATCTAAAGTGGAACCTCTACATATAAGGTTCATGGAACATTGTGGAATAGGGGATAGAGAGAAAACTAGTGTGTTCCTCAACTCTCACTAGTGAAGCCTCCTTACACAACAGAGTGATGCACGCAGAAGGCTATAACTGGCCAAGTTTTAGAGATTAAGAGACTGCAGAGTGTGTGTACTTGGATAGGATTCCTGTATTAAACCTCATCCACCTCAGGAACCATTGCAGAAGAGGGGGTGGAAAGATTGCAAGAGCCAGGGTTGGTTCATAAACATAGGGAAGCAGAGGCTTTCAGGCCGCTGGAATCTTGCACATGTGCACTCGCAGCATGGTGGCACTGAGCACAGGACCCATTCAATCCGACAGCGCCCACCGTGGAGAAAAGGAAGTGAGCAGTGGATGGCACTAATCCGGAAACTGTTGGAGACTGATTACTGCTGAGTAAGGGAGAATGGACCTTACGTATGATCTCCAGAAGGGCTGACTAGACTCCAGTGGATGAATGTGCACCAAAGGACATCTGGGTACAAATGCTTGACTGGATGGGACTTAGCATGTATGGTAGAATCCATAAGGTGGGGAGAGGTGTGTGTGCAAGCATCGATGGGACAGAGGGTCTAAACTTGATTAAGAACTGTCGTATGAAATGCACAAAAGCTCAATAAAATATTTAAAACAAAAAGTTCTTAGTCCCTTCCAATTAGATATTATAAAGTGAAACCAACCTGGACTGGGGGACAGGGAGGAGGGAGGGAAGAAAGGAGAGAGAAGAGAGAGACAGGGAGGAGATCTGAGGAGCCAATGAAAGGCTCATTTGACAGTAACAGAGTCCAACTTAGGAAAAGGCAAAGCACACCAAGAACCAAACTTCAAAGATAAATATCTGGGTTTGTCCTCAAACTATCCTTTCACAGCACAAAAGCCAGACTGGGTTCTGCCACACTGAATCAGAGCAAGAAATAAACCTATGTCCTTCACGAAAAACCTCTGTCCTTCCTCCACACAGGAAGTTCTTTTCATGAACATCATGAAAAGTTGTTTCCTTAGTGCTCAATCTGGCCAAGGTTTGAATGATGCGGAAAATTTTCCGGTACTTTCAGAATCTAGGAAAGGGTGTTCCACTGGGAGCACAAGGAAAGAAAAAAGTCATAAATAACAGTTTTCAATTCTTGCCTAAGATATTTGTAAAAAAACAGAAACAGAACTCACTCAGGATTTAAATTTTTATTTTAATACTTGTTATGAATCTTGTAGACAATTTCAATTTTTTTGAATATTTTTCAGTCTTTGTGCATTTCATATAATAAATCTTAATCAAGCTTAGACCCCTCCCCCATCCATACCACTGTTAGCCCCCTTAACCGTGTTTCATACATTCTGTCATATATGTTAAGTCCTTTCCTGTCTGGATTAAAATTTTTAATTTCCAATACAAAAATTATTCCCATTTCCTGTAATTCATTAACACTTCCAAAGGTGATTGGGTACCTCTTACAACCTCCTCAGCAAATTCTGGATCCCCTTTTTGATCTCCTTAGTTCTCACCCCATAAACAATGGGGTTCAGAGCTGGGGGGATGAGGTGGTGCAGGATGTCGAGCAGGATGGGGACATCTGGAGGAATCCTATCCTTGGCCAGGTTAGTGATGACCAGCACCAGGAGCACTGTGCTGAAGAAGAGGATGAGGATGAAGTGGGAACCACATGTGTTCAGGGCCTTGGCCACAGCTCCCTCAGCTTTGATCCTTCCCACAGCTTTCAGGATGAAAGAATAAGAAAGAATAATGAGAATGAGGTCAGAGCCCAGCAGGGTCCAACCTGCTACAAACTGGTACAGTTTATTGAAGGTGATGTCATCATAAGAGAGCTTGGACACAGACATGTTAGTGCAGATGCAGTTCTTGATGATGTTCCTTGCACAGTACTTCAATCTGGCAGAAAGGACAGGAACAGGAAGAGAAAAAAGGGCATTCCGACTGAGAATGAAGAAAGCAGCCCTAGCCACAAACTGATCAGTGATGATGGATGGGTACCGCAGAGGCTTGCAGATGGCCACGTAGCAGTCATAGGCCATGACCATGAACGTACAGGACTCCATGGTCAGGAAACTGTTCATGATGAACATCTGAAGGAAACAGGCAGAGAAGCTGATGGATTTATTGTCCAGCCAGAGGATGGCTAGTACCTTGGGGATGACAGTGAGGCAAAGCACAATGTCCAGCAGGGAGAGGAGACTGAGCAGGTAGTACAGTGGCTCATGCAGAGAGGTCTCCAACCAAATGGTGATGAGGAGGGTGACATTGGCCCCCATGGCCAGAAGAAAGAGGAGGCTGAGGGGCAGGGACAGCCAGTGCTGCATGCTCTGGTAGTTAGGGAAGCAGATGAGGAGAAATTCAGAGACCAGAGTAGTAGAGTTGTTAATGGATACTGCCATGGGATGAGCTCCGTTCAAGCCAGACATCCAGAGCACCTTATAATGAAGAAGAGAAGTAAATGAACACAGAAAGTATGTGCCCTAGCAAGGAGAGAATTCAAGTTCCCCTCAGACTTGAGCCTGTCCCAATGATGTTTAAAAATCACCTTTAAATCATCATCACTTATTGTAGAGCCTTAAGAAATCCCAATTGCTCAGCAGGTGCCACATGGCCAGGACAAAATGGCGGCTGAGCGGAAGTGAAATTAAGGCCGACCAAAAGAAACAGATACCTAACAAGATACTTAGGTGAACTAGGGACTTAAATGCCATTGGAAGAGAATTACTTCCTCCCTGCGTGTGAACAGCTATAGCCTCTATGTAAAGTGAAAGCATGATCGGATTCACCTTTAAAATGCTTGGTGCAGGGTTTGGCGGCATATGCTAATGGCTGTGGGTTTTACCTTTATATTGTGTGCACTGGCTTTAATAAACGGCTTCCTGCTTAACATGGATCCTGGCTACGCCTGGTTTACTCCGGGAGGCAGAGGCGAGGCGCGCACCAGTCGGCCCCCCCTCCCCAACTTCGGGCAGACCTGCACACCTGCCCTTCCCTTGGCTCTCCGCCCCCACCAGGGACCAGAGTAACCTGCGAACACCGAACACCGGAACCTCTCTGCCACGGCGAGCGCGACAACTTACCAAAGCCCTGTGCAAAATATATCTTAACCTGGGTTCAGATGCCCAAAACCCACATAAAATCTGAGCCTGGCAACATACTGAAAGCCAAAGACAAGCAGATCCCTGGTGCTCCCTGGCAGGACAGTCTAGCTGAAATCACAAATCTCAGACACAGTGAGAGAACCTGTTTCAGAAAAACACAATGTAAAGAAATGGAGAAAGACATCCAAAGTCAACCTCTGGCTTCCACAAGCACATACATGTACACACATGTACACATACATGTCACACATAGGCACACATTTTTAAAGTTTTTTCTTTAAAGAAGAGGATTTAACAGTTTACTATTTAGGTCCTTGCCAAAGCATAAGCTTACTACATGTTAGCAATCAATGTATTTTGAAACTCACTGAAGAAACAGGAAATAAGATCTTTAGTATCATCACAACACCAAATAGGACTTTCTGTTCTAACTTTTATGAAAGAATGAAATTTTACTGAGAAATAGGGATAGGAAAAAGCCAAATATTTTATAGATAAGAACATATTTTAATTTATATTTGTTGTTTTATGCCTGAGAAATTTGCAAAATATCCAAATAGAGTTCTCCAACAATCATTAAAACTACAATATCCTTAGAAATGTGGGGGGTATATGGAGTTTTGTAATGAAGATGTGCTTCTTACTCTTTAAGGAAATCAGATTTTAAAGTACTAGCATACAAAAATGAAAGTGGGAACTAAACATCTTACAAAGTCTAAAATTTAGACTAAGTTTTCAAGTGGAGGTGTGATGTCGGAGGAAAAGGAAATATTTGGTAGAGCACAGTTCTAGAGAAGAGAAGGATCATCTATTGTGGCCAGCGAGAGCTTTTAGATACAACAAGGAAAATTTAGTTGTGCTTCGCTCCTCTCATAGCAAAATTTCTACCTGGAACCCAAGAACAAGTGTTACCCATATGACAAAAATGGTAGCCTTCTGCTAGGTACTTTGGGAATGCAGCAAAGTACAATAAAAATGGGAAGTTGATACTGCCAACATTGCCAAATACACATGGCTGGAGAAGTCATAGATCTTAGAGAAAACCCCAAGGCTATCACATCCCTAGACAAATGTAACTTCTTACTATGTACAAAATATGTGCCCTTATATTTACAGTCAAATATCCAAATCATCACTCATCAAAGAATCTTCTTTTGCACCAGACAGAGTACCACAACTGGTCACACACAGACAGTGTCTTTGAGTTGCCCAAGCCTAAGTAGCACATCTACAATACAACCTCTACACCTAAGGCTCATGCAACATAAAACAAGGGGTAAAGAGGACACTAATGAATCTCTCAGTTCCCATTAATGAAGCTCCCTCATGCAACAGAGGACCAGGACACAAAAAGCCACAAATGGCAGAAGTGTAGAGATTGAGAGTCTGCAGAATGCTGGTCCTTGGACAGGATTCCTATATTAAACTTCACCAACCCAGAGGGGGTCAGGGACCACTGTAGAAAGATTATAAGACCCAGGGAGGGAGTACATGATCTTGTGGAACTAGAACGCTACAGGCTCCTGAGACCCTGCTCGTATGAACCTACAGCAATGGTGTTGGCATGGACAAGACCCATGCAAACTCAAGAAGATAAAAACTCAGCATAGAACTGGGGAAAAGGACAGAAGACCCCAATCTTAGATGAAGAAATATTAGTAACTGATTACTGCTGGGTGAAGAACTGATCTTTCTAAAACAAGGGTTTCTAGATAGGCTAACTGGACCTAAGTGGATGTACTTGCATTGAGGAACATCTGGGGACACTAACTTGACATGATAGGCCTTAACACACATGACAGAATGCTTGAATTCCAGTGAAAGGGTTATGAGGGGGTGTAAAGATGATTAAGATTGACTGAGATGTTCTGTAGGAAATACACAAAAATTCAATAAAAAGTGGGAAATTGGATCTCCCATAGAAATATAAGTGGCCATGTGGGACCCAGACGTAGTGGTATTTCAAGTTTCAGGATTAAAACAAGTGTCAAAGCAACTGGAACAGAAACAAAATTATTAAAATAATTTTAAATTATTCTTTTTCTTTGAGATAGAAGAGAATTAGCTGTGTTCATAGGCATTTTTGAAGGTGAGGAGAAAATGTCTTTCTGTTCTGTTTTGCAAAAGAGAAAGTAATACTCAAAATAACATGTTCTTTAGAAAGCTGGCGTTATTCGTTTTGACTCATCACAGTCATCAGTCTGCCTGCTGGTCACAGTGCAGCCGGTATTACTGAGTAGCACCCTGGAACTGGTTATTTTTTTTTAACAATGGCCTAAAATTACAGTTTGTCCCCTTTATCCTATCCTTCCAAATATATTTTTATACTAAATCTTTCAAGAATTCAGTCGTCCAGGAGAGATGGCTCAGTGGTGAACAGCACTGACTGCTCTTGCGGAGGACCCAGGTTTGAATCACAGCACATACATGGAAGCTCACAACCATCTGTATCTCCAGTTCCAGGGTATCTGAAACCCACTTCTGTCCTCTGTAGGCATTTCATGAAATGGGTGCACTTACACACATGCCAGAATAACAAAATTAATAAATAAGAATTTACTCTTCCATACACTGCAAGATATTTGATACCCCAGAGTCCCTTGCTTAGGTATCTGATAAAAAACACTGCTAGAAATTTAGCTTACTATCAGGCCTTTCCCTAGTCCCAGGTAAAACTTTGTTCCGTCTTCTTCTTTATCTACCTTAAAATAGTGAAACTGTTTTCTTTAGAACTAATTTCACATAATCTAAATTAGCATATGTTATTATATCTAGTGATGGGTTTCATAGAGATATTTCATTTAAGTGGAGAAATATGGCACTTCAACTATATTCACACCCATAACCTTTCTTTCTTCTCCCTTCCCACTTGCATGGTAAAGATTCCCGAGTAGGGATGGAATAACTCAAATATTGGACATAGCATAACTCTGTCAGAAGAGACCGCTTGGAGGACTAAAGCTAAGTACATTTAATAAAAGTAATCAGGTCTGTGATCTTAGGGATAGAACACATGGGATGGGTTAGGGAGGACAGAGTAGAGGGAGAGTGGAGAGGGATAACTAACACTAGAGACCTTTTTAAAAAGTCGTATGGAAACCTACTGTATAAGCTGCATATAGATAAATAGATAGATAAGATGATAGATAGATAGATAGATAGATAGATAGATAGATAGATGATAGATAAAGAGTTTAAATGGAATTACCCTACAATGGGGCAATAATGCCCCCACTAGACATCACAGGCTAACAAAAAACCCACTGCCAGGAATCAGTTACCTTCTTTTTTAGTTGTTGGCCAGTAAAGTTTCACAGACCCCCAAACATTACAGATGATTGCCAATGCTCTTGGCCCCTCCAGAACTTAGTGGTAAGACCCTATTGCTGAAGATATCACATACTTGAGTCCTATAACATGGAGTAATCAAGCTGATAGTGACCTGGAAGCTTCATCCCTACTGGATAGCTTTCATGGTGCTGGGAGGTGTTATGATTGCTACCAGAGGAGAAAAGTAATCATCAGTCTTATCCAGGTGTGAACCCTGTGAGCTGTAATAATGTCCAGCCTGGTAAGACATGCCCACTGGTTCAAGAGTGGCACAAATATCATGGGAGTACCAAGCACTTTCTAATGAGATTTAAAGCTTTTACACAAGAGAAAACCCATACATGGCCTCATTACTGATACCAAGATCCTGTGGCTGGATAACTCATAGGCCATAGGGGACAACCTATTCATATTTGGCTAAATGGTCATAGTATTAATGTGACTCTTAATGACTTCTTGTTGGACCCATAAATTGGTGCATCTCTTAAATCTCATCAGAAAAGCTTCTTTCTGCAGCAGATGGTGATTAACACAGAGACCCAAAACTGGTTAAAACACAGAGAGAAAGAGACTTCAGAGTGCTCAGAAGCCAATGAGACATCTACATCACACCCCCTCCTCCCAAGGCTCAGGGATCATTGTGGAAGAAGAGGAGGAAAGATTGTAAAAGTCTGAGGTGGTGGATGACCACAAGGAGACATCTCCTGGGCACAGCAGTGCATCTGTATGTATGAACTCACAGCAGTTGTAACAACATTCACAAGACATGTGCAAGCTCAAGCCAGACAGAATCCCAGCATGAAGAGAGAAAGTGCATAAATCCCACCACCAGTCAGTAGCAACTGGCAACTGGTAGTTTCTAGAAGAGGGAGAAGTGTGTAGATGCCGGAAGGTCAATCACACTGCAGTGGTTGACCTCACATACAAGAATATATGGGCAGCAAAAGCTGAACTTTAAGTTTTTTTTAAAGAACACAGAGTTGGGTGGGTAAGGATCTGAGAGGAGTTGGAGTAGAAGTGATTATGATCAAAATGCACTATATGAAATTCTCAAATAAATACGTTTTTTTCCAAAAGGAATAGTAATCAAGATGGTTCATGTTTATCAAAGGTAGAGTAAAAGAAAGTTAATGAATACCAACCAGACCAATAAATCTACATAAGAAAAGCTGTTTTTCAAAATTCCTGTGCACAGGATCCAATTATTGCAAAATGTGGCATCCACATTATAAATACTCACCTACTGTGACTCTTATTATTTATTTTTCCTTGTTAGCTATTCCAAGATTTTATTGAACTGCAATAATAATTGTAAGAAATAAAATATGGTGTTCATTTCCAAAAGTCCCTCAATCCAGTTTAGATATAGCTACAAATGAATAGAAAACACTAGACTCCTGTTAATGCCTGCTGGTCTGGCCATTCCTCCTCTATTTACCCCAACTCTGCTGGTCTAGCCTCAGCTCCCAATTCCAAACCAAAAGTTTAGAGTAGAACATTATTAATAGCCAAGCTTTTCTAATGACCTGAAGATGCAACAACATTATGTTCCTGATAAACTTTAAAATATACAGAATATACTAATAAAGATACTGGGGATTAAATAAGGATTAATGTGCAAAACTGCTTTGTATGTTTTATGATTTTTGTAATGTAAATAAACAATTAATTATTAATTCCCTAATGCTGTTAACCAACCATGCAGTATCAATTTTTTTAAAATCATTCATTTATTTTGAGCACTGGAAATGTTATAATGTTATACCTGTGGGATAGACAACTTAGTTTTCCATTTTATAAAAATAAAGACTTGGTGACAAAGCTTCAAGAAATATATTGTGTTCTTGATATAATAAAGTCTATGACTTTTGCACAAGAAAAATAAAATAAGTAGGATGGTTATTTTAATACATTTAATAAATGTATAGCTAAGCTGAACCATGGATTTTTGTTGAGAAAAAGACAGATGTAAGTGATTGAGGAGAAAATATGACCTAGATGACATGTGATATTATACACTTCTGATTGCTCAGTTAATGTAGAAATGAAGGAAAGCTCACACATTCAGGGTAATAAAAATTGTCAGCATGCCCACCCTTCTGGGTTGATGCCCAACTTTGAAAAATTGCAAAATAAATGTCCTTGGTTTTGCTGCTTTCTTATTATAAAATTAGGACATTTGTTCTTCATCATAGGTACTTCTGATAGTTATTACAATGCAGTTCTGACATAAATTCAATTTATCCTTTAATCATGAGCATGTTTCCATTATTAACTAGCATTGAAAACTTGGATTTTGATATGATTACATTTCTTTTATGGTCTACCATTTGTGTTTCCCAAGACTAAATAAAGGCAAGTAGCCAAGCACTAAGAAAGGTGATGGGGGGCTGGAGAGATGGCTCAGCGATTAAGATAACTGACTGCTTACCTTGCAGAGGACCAGGGTTTGATTCCCAGCACCGCTCAGCGATTAAGATAACTGACTGCTTACCTTGCAGAGGACCAGGGTTTGATTCCCAGCACCCACAAGGTGGCTAACAACCATCCGTAACTCCAGTTCTAGGGGATCCAATGCCCTCTGACCTCTGAGGATACTGCAGGACATGCACTTAAACACATGCAGGCATACACTCATACACATAAAATTAAAATAATAATTCTTTTTAAAGGAAGGATAATGGGAATAGCTGTCACAGCCAAAGAAGAAAGAGCCAAGGAAGTGCAGCAAAATTGTGAGGAAGCCCAGGAGTCATGGCTGGAATTGCTGATCCTGTTCCCCTGTCCCATTAGACTCATCACTTTAAAAGGGTTTTGTGAGAACGATCAGACTCTAGCTGCCAGAGATGATTTGATTGGCAGCTTTTACTGCTACATGAGAACTGATCTTCTTTAAGAGAGAGACTCTAGACAGGCTGACTAGACTTCAGTGGTTGAACTTGTATTGAGGGACGTCTAGATACACAAACTTTACTCGATAGGCCTTAACATTTATAACAGAATACATGAAGGTGAGGGGGTTATGATGGGGATATAAAGATGATTAAGCTGTTTTGTATGAAATGCACAAAAATTTTTAAAAAATACAGAAAAAGAACTGCCACTTTGAATAACCCAGATTCAAAGCATTGATTATATTAAATGCCCTATAAAAAATAAGTCTTTCTATTCATTGTAAGGCTTTGTGACAAAGCATGGATTTAGGGGTTAAAACTAGAGAAAGGACGATCCTGTCTCATTTTCGCCTGTGTTTACATATTCAAGCCTGAAAACGTCTGTCAGCGTGAATCTGAGAGATAAGATAAATAGGAAATACACCCAGATTTTCTAAGGAGGATTTTTTCCTTCTACTGACCTCAAGTATGATTCCTCAGAATGACCAAATTAATTTGAATAAGTCAGAAAATAGTGCTGTGTCTGAATACGGAGCATTCTCCTGAAAAGCATGGAAAAAGCCAAACCTGCTGTCTTCAGGGAGCTTACTTAATTAAGAAAACTGACATGCAAACATTTATAATGATGTAGGGATATGGCTTCCATAGTGGTGATCATAACACAATGGGAAAGAAAGAACACAGATGAATGAAAACTGTGATATAATTTAAACACTGACTTTACATGATCTCCAATTCTTACTCCTACTTATTGTCTGGGTCCCAAAAGATGAATTCTTGGTGACCAGTTGTCTCACATATGAAAGGGAACAAGCAGTACTTAACTGTAGGTGCTATTGTAGAAAGAAAAAATGCTATCATTTCCTGAAGTATTATTTGATCCAGAGTTGCAAGTTACAAGTATCAGAGAAAACAGAAAGCAGGAAACTGAGGATAAAACTTTTGCAAATGGCAAGTGTAGGAAGACACACCCACGTGGATGCTGAGTGATGAATGAGGGTGATGCACTGGGAACCGGTAGTTCTGTGAGAAGAAGGAAGTCGATTAGGGTCTCAGGTAGTAGCAGCCTTGTGGACCCTTAAAGGTTTGTCTGAAGGTAAGAGCATCACATACCCTCCAGAAATCACAGAATATTTTCAAGGGGAAATGATGTGCTGTCACTGCTCCTTCGGTCCGTTCAGGGTGCTATATCACACTCCTATGCGCTGGATGGTAAGTAAAATGCCAACAGTAATTTCTCACAGATCTAGAGAGAATTATGCCTAAGACTAAAGGACCAAGAAATTCAGTATCTAAAGAAGTCCTATTTCCTGGTATGCAGATAACACCTCTCACTGTGTCCTCACATGATAGCAGGTCCTAGCTATCTCTCCATGGTTTCTATTGGAAGGAAACTAACCCCACTCTTGATCTTTCAGGATCCTTTCTCCTTCCAAAGACCCCACAACTTGATGCGATCAACTAGGAAGCTGAGATCTGAATGTGTGACTTTGTGGAGATACAGATATTCAGATCATACAAGACCAGTCAAAGAGGAACCACAGAGAGTAGAGAGGCTTTTCAGAAAGTCTTGAGTGGTTCAAATGAAAAGTGATTAAGAGTTGAGTAGGGAGTAGCCATGCACTTGGAGAACAAAGAATACATTTGGAGGATAAGGAGGACTCTAAGATGACGTAAAGAGTAACAAAGACTGGGGAGATGGGAAAAACTGAGTCAGAATGTTCTCATTCCCTTAATAATGGAGGCAAGTATACAACCTTCCCAAACTTCCCTTAGTGCTGATAGATTCTTCTGGGTAATAAATAACGTGCTTTCAGCTTTGCTTAATTTACCACTTAGATGCATTAATGCATGATACGCATTCTAGGAATTTCTCTCTACTCTTTGTTTCTTCCTCCTTCCCTCCCTTTGTCTTTAGTGAAATGGATTGGACGAGGGGAAATGGAGAATCTGGGGCATGCTTTGAACTTTGATGCACCACCTCATCAGTTCAGACTAATGAACTGATATTCACAAGGAATGATTGTAGTGATTCTTTGTTCTAGGCATCCTTGGCAAAAAGCACAGACTCCAATCACGAGTTACTGTCAGTTTGGAAAGATCAGGCAGGCAATGAACCAATCAAATGGACAGCAGTAGACCCTCACCCACTATTACTGCCTAAAAGCTGGAGTGCGCATCTTGCCTCGTAGGTGCACTTAAACTAAGGCAGAAAAGAAGATTTTGACCAGACAGAGTTGTTTCCCTACCTATGATATGGATAAAGCCTGCATTTACAGAATTTCAGGCTTGCCAGTCACAGAAAATTCAGCTTTATCTCTCAGGAAAAAGAGTACTAGCTCAGGATCTAAGTGACTTGGTAGAATGACACTCATTACACCACACCCTATCTGAAGCGCCATTCTTCCTTTCCATACCAGCCTTTGAGACTCCTGCCCACTCCTTGGTGTTGCCTTCCCCATAGTTCCCTTGCTACACCCAAGACTCACCAGCTTCAGAAGACTCTACTGATGCTGTTTCCAGCAGTTGAACAGAGCGCAGTTTAGGATGATCTACTATGACTCTTTCCTTCTCACTGGTCATGGGAGTGAGTGCTCTTATTAGAAACCTGGACCCTGTGGTCCATTTCCCAAGAGAAAAAATATACTAAAGCCCAGCATTGGGAGATTTTTTAAAGGTGGCAAAGACCAATAGCACTTGGGGAATCTAAATAAAGAAAAAGACTTCATACAAGGTGAAATATACTGAAAATAGAAAGAAAGCATTGTGCACATCCACTTTATGTGTAGAATCCAAAACTGCTGAGTTCACAGAAGCAGAGAATAAAATAGTGGTTCCCAAGGGGCAAAGAGTGGGAGAAGGGAGGAGATGTTATCCATAGGGTCCAGAGTGTCTGTGAAGAAAGCTAAGCAAGCTACAGAAATCAATGTGTAGCAATCAGACCTAGTGTTCTTCAAATTTGATAAGTTAGTAGTTTTTAAGTGTTTTTTTTAGACAGTCTCACATCATAGTTCAGACTGGTCACACTCAGAGTAATCCTCTTGCCCTGGCCTTCTGAGTGCTAGAATTGCAGCTAAGAATCACCTCCTTCAGCCAAGTACTGTCACCACAAAACAAACCCTGATAACCATATGAAGAGATGAGTGAATTATATCAAAGTTAGTATTCAGTTCATTGTGTTTACAGGTTTCAAAAATCACATTATACACACACCTGAAATATACACTATACTTTGGGCCATGCTCAGAATTAAACCTAGAACTTCATGGGTGCTGGGCAAGTGTTCTACCACTGAATTACACTCCCATTTCCAAATACATACAATTTTTACTTGAACTTTTCAGAAAGAGATAGGAAGGGAGGGTAACAAGGAGGGAAAAAAACAGACATTAAGTGTTTGAAGTTGATGGAAGTTGATATTTTATAATTATAATTCAATAAAACTAAAAAAGTTGTTTGTCTATGTTTATGAGACAATTAAACTGAAACATGAAGAATTTAATTCAGTTTCCCAATTAAAATATCAGAAACATAGCAAGGATCCAGAACCTGACGGCTAAACTAAGATCCAAGTCTTGCTCTGACAAAATTGAATGTAAGGTGGTTCTCTTCTCCAAGGCACTTAGCACACTACTCAGTTCATCACTCTAGAGAGAAGATGGAGAATGAGGCCTTCCAGGTTTGTTAGAATGGTGGCTAAGAAGGTAAAGTTCATAGCATTAAGCAAGGCAGTATTTACCCACTTGTTAGGGGAGTGGAAGCAACAAATATAAAGGTGACCTAACGATCACTAGTTGACTATAGAACTGTGGAGCACAAGTTTTCTTAGACCTCTCTTAGGCCAACATCCTACTACAAAGTCAGTCAAAGAGATGATTCCCTCAGCAACTATGAAGAGAGGTTCATGGACCAAAGAATACTTCTCTCTTAGATAATCTATGTATACTTCAGCAGGGCTTTTTAGGAATTTTGTGGCATTTAGGCTGTTGGAATTGTTTTGTGGGAGGAATGTAGAAGAGTTTAGAACTTAGGGCTAGAAAAGCAATTGGATGCTGGAAGCAGAGCTTAATGGGTCATAGGTGCTTGGAACAAAAAAATATGAAACATGAAGCTTCATGAGAGCTCATGTAGTTTCAGAGGGGAATAAGGACTCTATCAAGAATGGTGGTGGGGGCCCTTGATGTGATATTTTAGCCAAAAACATTGCTTGCCCACTGTGGGTAGCACAATTCATGAAGTTCTGAACTGCATAAGAATGGAGAGGCAATCTGAACACTAGTGTGCTTGCATTAATTCATTGATCTCTGCTCTTGACTATGGATCTGATATGACCCATTGCTTCAAGTCTTGACTTTTAACAATTATGGGCTGTAAACCAAATAAATCTTTTATCTCTTAAGTTACTTTTGTCAAAACAATGGAGAAGGAAGCTAAGACAGAATAGCCAGGTTTACCTCAGGATCAGACCCACTTCCCAGAACCAGTCTCTGTCTTAGACCCCTTCCCTGTTGCTGTGATTAAAATACACTGACAAAGGTAACTGGACAAAGGATTTATTTGACTCAAAATTCCAGATTTCAGGGTGGGCTGGAGTGATGGCTCATCAGTTAAGAGTACTAACTGATCTTGTAGGAGACTCTGGTTTAAATCCCAGCACCTACATGGTGGCTAACAACCATCCATAATTCCACTTCAGTTCACTCTCTTCTGTCCTCCACAGGGCTGCATGACAGAGGTACATTTAAATACATGCAGGTGTAACACTCATCCACATAAAATAAAAATAAACAAGTCAAAAAAATTCTAATTCTAGGTTTCAGTTCACCATTTCAGCGAAGATGAAGGAACTTGAAGCAACTGGTCACATCAGCGACATAGATACATCTCTTCCAAGAGAACAAGCCTAGAGCCTAAATGCTGATATTCAGCAAAGCACCATGCATTGGATGGCACACCATGAGAAGTAAAGTTCATTATGTTAGGACACTGAGCTAGCATTGTTTAAGTATCTAATTTCACTTGCACTGACTAATTCAACCTTGTTCTGTCTCTGATATCTACAGACCTGAAGTTTGAAAACCAAAGACGGATAGAGAATCTAAAACAGTAATTCAATCACTACACGATGTAGTAGAAAAAGAACATGAAATTAGGAGGCAAACATGACCAATTCCTCTCTGTGAATCTGGTTCCCATTAGTTGAATTTGTAATTTGTTTTTTGCTGAGTTTTTCTCATTTGAAAAAAGCAAAAGTAATAACTGTGGACTATTTTGACCATAAATCCAGCTGAGAGTAGCTTGTCTATAGGTAACTATTGGAATGCTAACTATGCTTTTTAAAAAATCAATAATGCTTTGTTATAGGTGAAGAACTAAATAAATGTTGGATATGGTGGAATGATTCTGTAATTCTAGAACCTTTGAGACTGAGGCAGGAGGATCTCAAGTTTAAGGGCAATCTGGGCAATACAGTGAGCTCCAGGCTACATAACAAGACCCAGCTCAATAATTAAGTGAATAAAGTAAGATTATTATATACTTCATTTTATATATTACATCGCATATACACAACTCTAGAATGATATTAATAAAATCATAGATTGTGAAATACCAAGAATATACATTGTCCTGATAAACATCTGACTTATGTTGTTGATTTGACATTAACTTTTAATGTCACCAAAGAAAAGAAAATCAGAGCATATATTTTGTGTATTTTATTTATTAAATTAATCACTACAATCCATTTATGCTCTGTGAGAAGGAAGTATAGTATCTTCATGAAGCTACCAACTGGTGCCTGACACCCCCACTAAGCCTTAGAAATCCCTAGGAGATTCCTGAGTACAAAACTGTCATCCCTCTTTCAAGCACCAAATAGTAGCTGAGAACTGGAATTCACTCCCATACTGTTATTCTGATTAATAACCACATGAAGGCACTGTTGACTTGCCAATAATGAAGAGCTTCCTTCCAGGCAACAAGACAAGTGTTTCAGTTCTATGGTTATACAACCTCGGTGTCCCAAACTCTGAAGTGTCAGAATGTACCCTGAAGCATACTGCAATCACACAAGCAAGCTTTCTGTGCTATGTGGGAAACGGAACACTGGTTTCTCAAAAATACATTTTCTTTTAGACATTGGCCATCAACATAGAATCCTTTTTCCTCCATCAGTTTAATGCAATGTTCAATATCAGATCTACCTTCTCCACACAAGATCTGATCTTCACACAAATTCCTCAGCACATGTGGTCAGCCTACAAGTCCAAGAGAGGTGAGTACTGAGTTTCTGTAGGAAAGCCATTCCCTCTGCTTCTCATATTCTGAATACACACGCTCCTCCAGCATAACTGGAATCAATCAGCATGTCTTAGCAAAGCAAAGCTTCATAGACTTCCTATTAACTGAAAAACTGTGAGGGGATGGACAGATGGTTCCATGGTTAACAGCACTTTCTGCTCTTCCAGAGGCTCAGAGTTCAGTTCCCAGCAACAGGTGGCTAAAAACTGCCTGCAACTCAGTTTCAGGAAGAACCAACACCCTTGACTTCTACCAGGCACTGCAGTCCACACTGCACATATCCGCACATAGACACCACAGACACAAACATACACATAATTAAAAATTAAATGGGGCCTAGAGAAATGGTTCAGTGGTTAAGGTCATTGGCTGTTCTTGCAGAAGACCCACATGTCAACTAAAAACCGTCTATAATTGAAGTTCCAGTGATCTGACATCCTCTTCTGGCCTCTGAGGACATTGCACAACACAGGTGCACTTACATACATGCAAGAAAACACTCATACATATAAAATAAAAATAAATAAATTTAATAAAATTGATCTTTAAAAACTGACAAAATATGTGTATCTCATCTATTTGAAATTTACTTCATTGTATCTATCCAAAAGAGTATTCAAAGGTTTTTCGGTACTGGAACATTTCTATAGTGTGGAAACCTCAGGGGAGATGAATGTCTGCCCTTCAGGGACTGGATCCTTGAGTTTTCCTAATCTGTTCAAATTTATTTGCATGGGATCTTGGTTCAGAGCCTGCCTAAAACCTGTGTCTGGCTTCTTCAACCACCTGGATCTAAGCTTGGCAGTCTTGTAAGAACAGCATGTGATACTCAACAACATTGCTTAAGCTCCAAATTGGTTAAAGTCCATTGATTCATTATGTACCATGGGAGAATAGAAGTAAATTGAATATTGAGAAAATCTAGAAGAAGGATATTTACTCTGCAGTTAATTGTGTGGACTATGGAGTAAAAATTAGTTTAAAAATTTACAAACTGTGTTGACATTATTACCTGACATGCAACTAGTCTATCAGGCAAGGAAAGTTGAAGAACCATGTAACTGAGATCTTTCTCAACTTTGTTACCAGAAGCATTCTATCCAATACAGAACACTGTATGTTAGGAAACTCCTTGTCCATAGAGAGTTACAGGATGCCTTAAGGCACTGATCTGTAGGGTGGATTGGGGACTTGTCTGTATGTTTTTCCTTCTGAAACAAATGGAGAGGGGAATAAGGACCAGATTCTTTGTTAGAGCTTTCTCTCAACTAATTTACCCAGTGTCCTCTGACAAATTCATGCTTATCCCATCTTCTGCTCCTGACCAAGCAAGAGGAAGTCCTACTTGCCACGTCTTTCAACCAAGCCAGAAATGGTACATCCTTGTGCAAAAGCAGAGGGCAGAAAGACCATCTACAAGATGCCTTCTGTGGGGATCTGGGTAATGAGCAAGGCAAGCAACTCTGGATACCCTAAAGGGATGGCAGGTGTCTGACCTGCTCTGCCTAATGTGATAACCTGGCCACAGCAAGCTACTGTAGATATGAATCTTCCTTCCCCCGACCCCAGACCAGAACCAGGTTTTTGGGTTTTGTTTCCTCATTCCTGAACTTCCACATCAGCCCTACAACCTTCCCGCCTTTTCCCCAAAACCCCACTTTTAACTTTCCCGCCTTCTGTAACGGTCAGGAAGGCCTCCCTATATAAACCCCTGCATTCGCTCTAATAACCGAACTACCCACCGACGTGGTATCCCGGGAGCTCCTTCTCCCGCCACACTCTGAGCCACCTGAGGTCCCTTTCCATTCTCTGGCATGCCTGGAACACAACAGCCGTGCTGGAGATGGAGACCCACCCACAACCTTCCATGGGTGCTCAGGATTTCAGGAGCTAATAGGTCCAGAGTTCCTAGTACCCCCAGCATCCCTTTACTTCCCATTTTGCAAAGATTCCCTGTAAAAAAATAATCCCTGCCTACCTTCGGTTCTCTCCTTATCTTGTCCTATACATCTTACCCCTCCTTAGCCCTGGATTTCACAGATTTGTCTGCTGTTACAGTAACCACGCAGGCCTTTGGTGAACAAATCATGAGGGTTGTAGAAGTTCTTTATTCTTACTTCCTACTTAGACCCTGATAGCTTGGGAAGCAAAGACTCAGAGGATGAGGAACTGAGGCGTTAGGAAGCCTGTTTGTGGAGCTGCTCCACATAATAAATTGGAATGTTCAGGAGGAAATGGTTTGAAACTAAGATATGAAATTGTCTAGAATCCAGAATATAGGAACCCCGTACACAAGGCTGACTCATAGAAATGGATGGAAGTGAGGAAGAGACACAGATAAGCCTCCTTGTTTCTTGGGCAGTGCAGTACATATGGGTGCATTTACTGTCATGATTTCACACAGATTTCTTCATGGTGCTAATTTATATTTGAAATTTGTAATGACAAATTTTATATGAAACCAATATTTATTTGTTTTTATTTTCAAGGAGATTTAAGGTCTCACAGAGACAACAGATTTTTATCTACAGGCAAGCAAAGTTTGGATTTAATGATGATTGCAACTGCAGGAGAGTTAAAAGATTAGGTTAATTCCAAGTCAACAAATAATGACTCTATAATCTCAAACAGACAAAAAAAAAAGTAAAGTCAGAAAAATAATATGTAAAGAGCAGTATGTCAGGAACTCTGCCAGTGGCCTGGTAATCTAGCTATCCATTGATCATGACTGTTGTAAAGGGATTAGAAAATGGAGCTGATAGGCTCTAGTAGGTAGTGTTTCAAATTCTCGGCTTAGAGATGAATTATCAATGGCAAAGACATGTGAAAAATCAGGAATTTAAATTAAAAAGGTCACATTTGAGAGACAGGCTAAAAAGCATAGAATCATTTCCAGTTTAGGCTTTCCATAATTCATCATTAGAGCAAATGAAATTATGATGAAAGATAGATGCAAATACATGAAATAATACAGAGAAAGCTACATATAGAATAGTCATTTAAGGCAAATGTGGGGTGGATGTGTGAGAGTTTTAGACTTCAAGCCAAGAATATGTTCAAGAGAGAAATAATTTGAGATATGTTCCAACATTTCATGCAGTATTCTCCACTGATTTTAGACAAGTAATTTCATTAGGTAATAAGCAATTTACTTAATTTTCTTGTTGTCTTATCTGGGCCACCTGGAGATCTTGTTGCCTGAGGGGTACTTAAGCTAAAAATAATAAAAAATATACTATCCTGATATTCTTGATAAATTTGTTCAGGATTGACACTGTAGTAGGATCCTGCTGTTGGATGTAACTCTGCCTTCTCTACAACCCAGGAGGACTGGGACCACCCATAACAAACACAGAGAAAAGAGCAACTTGGTGGGCAAGCAGAGTGTATTGGTTATTTTTCTGCTGCCATAATAAAATACCAGAACTAGTAAGTTTATTTGGGTTTATGGTCCTAGAGGTAAAGCCCATAACGGCAAGGGAAGGCGTGGCAGCAGGTGACCAGGAGAGGAAGCAGACCGATGTCATTTGTCTTCAATGACAAATACAAGGCAGAGAAACCAAATTGAAAATGGTGAAGCTATCAAGCCGTGAGAGCCCCACTGACATACTTCCTCCAGCAAGACTCCACTTCCTGAAGGTCCCATGACCTCTCCAGACAGTGCCACCTGCCAGAGACCAAGTGTTCAAATAAGTGAACCTCTGGGGGATATTTATCATCCAAACCACCACACCAGATGGGAGATAATCCTAAGAGCCTAAACACAGTCTGACTCACTTTCACTGGAGATGTGCATCTGAAACACAGTGTAGCCCCTGAGAGGTAGGACCAGAGCAGACTTAAAGCCTAAACTGAAAATTTCAAAAGTGAGGTCACAATCAAGCCAATGGAAGTATCCTATCTGAAATTATTCATATTTTATGTTTTTACATGTCTCCAAATTCGTTGGTATAAACACTATTCAGAATAGTATGTCTATACCTGTATGATCTTATCTTTGTAACTCTGTTGTCTGTCCATTACCTATTTCCTATCCCATCACCATGGCCTCCAGTGCTTACTTAAATACAGGACAGCTAATTCATTTCACATTTGTAGACCCCTTTGCTATAGAAAGCTTCTTTTCAATCAAAGAGAGACAATCATTGCATCACAAATCCTACAGTAGCCCTGCATTCAACCAGGAATCCTCTGACCTGGGCTTCCTTCCGCAGAAGGCAAGCAGAGAGCTAACTGACCATTTTTCACTATGTTCCTCTTGGGAAGGGGGCTGCTCCACGAAAACTACAGCTCCTCTCTGGAGCAGTCTCCATGAAATGATTCATTGTTGAAAAAGAGAAAGGCCGGCACTCATCTCTTGATACAGAGAGCTCTGAAAATTCAGGCCACCGCTCTCTAGAATTTTTTGAGTATTTTCGTTTGCCTCGAGTATTTTTCCATCCCCTCAGATGCACGGGGAGCTTTCCGTAGACCTTTAAGATTCTCTTTCTATGCAGTGCTTGCTTCTCCATGCAGTTCTCTGTCCTGTGTGCTCTCTGCCTTGACCTTTCTTGGTTCCCATCTCCTCTCAACAACACAGGAGGACTTCCACTATACACCTGTGTTTGCCTTTCCCTTGCTACAGCCTGGAATTTCTATTCAATGAGGTATAGCAGTCTCTCCTCAGTAAATAGAGCTCTTGCCTCATTTGGTTCCTATCTCCCAGGGATCCATGTCTGCAGTACCTCCCATACAGTGTCCCGAGAGCTGTTATAAAGTGTCCTTTAGCTCTACACTTACATTTTATTGATAGCATGCATTTATTGTACAACTGATGTACGTATATCAGGTAATTTGATCATTTCTCTTCATTTTGTTCTTTGCTCCCCCCGCCCCGCCTTCCGCTGGTCCCCTTCACCTCCCAAATAGTTCTCCTTCTACTTTCATGTCTAAATAGATATTTTTAAAACCTACATTACACAGATGAACAAAACATGTAATGCTTTCTTTCTGCGCCTGTCTTCTTTCACATAACACAATGGTTTCCAATTCCATCCACTTTCCTGCATAATCTGATTATGACTGAATAAAATTCCACTGCCTATACATACCACTTTTTCTTTATTCATTTATTTGTCAATGGATGGTGAGGCTGGTTCCATAACTTGGTTATTTTAAAAAGTGCACAGTAAATGTGGACATGCAAGTATTCCCATTGCATGCAGACTTAGTTTTTCAGTTGTTTTGAGGGAGAACATTCAGGGATGTTCTGTCTTGCCAAGTCAAATTTCCTCTTGAGAATATAAAAGCATGCTGCCTATGCATATGACAATACTACTCAACTTCTGTCTCTTCTCTGGGCTCCAGGTTGTGGTCAGAGCTACCCAAGCTCCATCCTGCCAATCCCGCCCCATCACTCCGAGAAATCGGAGTCACAGCCAAAGTTTTAGTGCCTTAGGAAGACTATGCATCACTGTGAAGGGAATACAATTCTGATGGACCTGGGTTCACAGTGATTTGAAAACCCTAAAGTATATCCAAGGGATCTGAGGAGAATATACAGGGAAGGACAGTGGTGTCTAGAAATTAGAAATCAAGTGAGATAGGGTTAAATCGGGTCTTCAAGATTAAAATGGGAGTTTTAAAGTCAAAATGTTCCAAAATTTTCTTCCTATATATCTACATAATCATTTGTGTGCCCAGAATGAATATGTGTGTGTCATGGTTACAAGACCTTGTGCAACTCTGAACCTTCTCCCAGAGTTAACTCAAGCCAATCACATGTGGCTCCACAGAATCCAATCTCTGCCTTTGCCCATAAGAGGAGCCTATGCCACCCTTCCTTGAATAACCAGAGTTGAACTGATAAAACCCACAGAAGTATGACCATGTTTGCTAGAAATTGTAGTTGTCGTCCCCTCTCAGCACACATTCAACTCAACCAAATTCTGCTCAGTCCTTAAAGAAAACCCTTTGAAGTGTATTCTAAGCACTTTTTATATAAAGCGCTTTTTAAATAGATGAAGCAGTTCTTCAGTATCCACCGTTCACCAAGCCCTGGTTGTACTTTAATGCTGTATAATATATACTCAGTCTTTCAGTTCCACATCAAAGGAGTATTTCACAGAACTGCAGTGATGGTATTTAATAAAAACAAGGGATTGGTGCTTTGTGCAGCTTTGAAATCCAATCACCAGACTCAGTCTTTAGGAACTTCTTAGTAGAGTGGCCCTGGTTTTCTCCCATATGGAATTTTTAAATAAGAACTGTACCTGAGTTTATAATTTCATCACTCACTCATGTAAAAAGGTCAGTGTGGCATTATGTGCCTGTAATCCCAGACGAGGGGATCCTGGAGCCTTGCTGGCCAGACAGTCCAGCCAGCCAGTGAGTTCCAGGTTGAGACAAAGACCCTGTCTCAAAAGTAAATAAATAAATAAATAAATAAGATGGAAAGCAACAAAGAAAGACACCTGACATCAACCTCTGGCTTCCTCATGCACACTTAAGAGAACACACACACACACACACATGGACGGAATTGTCGCCTAAAGAGCAGAGTTAGAACTTCATGTGTGTGTGAGGAAGATGTCAATAGTCCATGCCTTTGAAAGGCCGGACCTGACCTGGGTCAGTCCTCCACAACTCACCATATGGCCTTGGTGAGTGCATGGAATAATGATGTCACTATTCAAAATTTTTGTAAGGATGAGATCATTTGAATATGCAAATGCATAGGCAAAAGTTAAGTACCTAAAATTAACTTTGCTCAAAGACTAACATGAGATCTACACCAATTCCCAATCATGCGTGTGCACACAAATTAAACAGGATATAAATTCAATATCTGTACATTAGTTTATTGCCTACAATAACAGATGGTAAAGTACAAATCGAGATAAAATAATTGGCATCTCTGTGAAGAGTTCACTTTGTATATTCAAAGCCCTCTCTGTAGCAACCTGTGAAACCCTTGCCTTAACTCATTGGTTCTAAACCCATATACAACAGGATTCAAGGCAGGGGGAATGAGGTGGTGGAGAACATTAAGCAAGATAAGAATGTCCATGGGGACCCTCTTTCTAGACACATTTGTCAAACAACAACCAGCAAGATAGTGCTAAAGAAGAGGATGAGGATGAAGTGGGAGCCACATGTGTTCAGAGCCTTCATTGCTGCCCCCTCAGCTTTGAGTCTAAGTACTGTTCTTAGAATGAAGGCGTAGGAGAGGAAGATGAAGATGAAATCTGATCCCACCAAGGTCCAACCAGCTACATATTAGTAGATTCTATTAAGGGTGAAATCATCACAGGAGAGCCTAGACACAGACAGGTTGGCACAGATGCAGTTCTCAATGACATTTTTCCCACAATAATGGAGTCGAGCAGACAAAATGGGGACAGGAGAAAGCACCAGCACATTCCGACCCACAATGAAGACAACAGCCTTGGCCACAAATTGGTTAGTGATGATGGATGGGTAACGAAGAGGCTTGCAGATGGCCACATAGCGGTCATAGGCCATGACCATGAAGGTGCAGGACTCCATGGCAAGAAAGCTGTTCATGATAAACATCTGGAGGAAACAGGCGGAGAAGCTGATGGACCTGAGGTCAAACCAGAAGATGGACAAAACCTTGGGGATGATGGTGAGGCACAGTGCAATGTCCAGCAGGGAGAGGAGGCTGAGCAGGTAATACATGGGCTCGTGAAGAGAATCCTCCAGCCAGATGGTGATGAGGAGGGTGGCATTGGCCCCCAGGGCCAAAAGGAAAAGGAGGCTGAGAGGCAGAGACAGCCAGTGCTGGCAGCTCTGGTAGTTAGGGAAGCAGATGAGGAAGAATTCAGAGACTGGAGTAATGGAGTAGTTGCTGGATAATTTCATGAGACAATCCTAAAATGATATTTCACTTGAATTTATGTTTGATAAGACTCAGCAGTTAGAGCAACATAAAATAAAACTATCAAACATTCGCTAACACTTTAGCATTCAAAAAGTGGATGAGATACAGAAAACTATTCTTGAATGAACGCAAAGGTCAATGGTAATTTTGAAGTTAATTTGCAAAAGCAATTGATATAAGCTATCAAAAAAGGCTTGAAAGAAATTAGTCTTTAAAAAATTCACTAAAATGTTTTGTGGTTTTATGAAACCACAAAACTTTTCCAAACAATAATGATAAATCATATTGACTGGTTATATATCCCATAGGTGCTTGTTGTAATTAATAAAGGAACCATAAAATCACATTTAGCTTTAAAAAATTCTTTTCAGAAAGGATGCTGACATAATTCATTATTTTTTCCTCACTTTTTACCAAACATGAAGGTGAATTTAGGATGAAAGAAGTTTTATATACTCCCATTCCTATTATAAGAAGAAGAGGAGAAAAGTAAGCACTGATTAAACATAAGCAAGTCCAATGAAATCACACACATATATACATACACACACACACACACACACACACACACACACACACACACCATACTTTCTGACCTATACGTGGCACTACTGATCCTGGACATACTCTATCTGAGCCTGCAATCATTTAATTCAGTGAGCCTGCAGAAAGTTATGTTCAAAGGTAGGCTATTTCATTAAAATTCATGGCTACTGGGGCTGGAGAGATGGCTCAGTGGTTAAGAGCACTGGCTGCTCTTGCAGAGGACCCAGGTTCAGTACCCAGCACCCACATGGCAGCTAACAACTGTTCATAACTCCAGTTCCAGGGTATCTGACTCCCTCTTCTGACCTCCAAATACACTTATGCACATGCAGGCAATACACTCATACCTGTAAAATAAAAATAATAAATATTTTTTAAATAATAAAATAAAATTCATGGTTACCAACTTCAGAACATTTAATATACAAGAGCCTTTCCTGATTAATTAATTGTTCCACCATTTCAAGCAAATTTATTTTAAGTGCTAAATTTCTTCCTTCCTCATATAACTTTTCCAACTATTTTACAAAGGCAATTGAAAAGTTCAATAAGAGTGCCTCAGTTTCCCAGTAAAGTCTATATCCTTGTTCTCCTCTGCAGGGAGCAGAAAAGAGAATCTATCCCTCTTACTGCAAATCCTGCACCTGTGAATTTTTAATCTGTTCACCTTAAACTTCTTAGAAATGTATCCATCAATTTCCTAACTGATCAAACTCTCCTCAGTCCTTCTGCATGGATATGTAAAATGTTCAAGTCTCCCGTATCACAATAGACTCTTAACTGCTACCCATGTCCACATGGTGTAAAAGGTATGACTTCATTTTTGATAAATATACTAAATCTTTCTACTTCCTTTTTGACATTTGAGCCTAAAGGACCAAAACAGGGTTTTAGTCATTTAAAGGACAATGGGGCTGTCAAGACAGATCAGCTGGCATGAATCTTGCTTCCCGACAACGCAAGCCTGACAACTTCAGTTCAGTCCCCAGAACCCACATAAAGGTAGGAAGAGAGAACAGATTCCACAACGTTGTCCTCCTGCCTTGACGTACATGCTGTAGCATGGGCACACAGAGAGAGAACGAGAGTGAGAGTGAGAGCGAGAGCGAGAGAGAGAGAGAAAGAGAGAGAGAGAGAGAAATGACAAAGGAATGTCATAGTGATCTCATTGTGAAGTGATATGTATGTGAGCAATTGTCCTTGGATGGCTCTGGGGCTGTAGAACAGGAGATATCATGTAAAGATATAAATATTGCAGTACAGACAGAAATTAGACTAAATAGAAGAAGAGTTGGTAGAAAATTTTTAATTGCATTGGCTATTTAATGTAAATGATGAAACAGATTTTAGAAAGATTTGATGGATATGTGGAGGCAGAAATTATAAACTTTTTTTGACATTCTAAAGGTTGATCCCAGGGTCTTCTACCTGCAAGGCAGCCCTCTCTCATGGAGCTATATCCTCAGTTTCTGACTCAAGTGAGTCTCTGTAATCTGTAAGCTATCAAAATATACATGACATGAAATGTTGAAGAATGCAACTTGAATTCGCTCAAAAGCTAAAAGTTAAAGGAGAACAGAAAATCATCAGCATATATTAAAATTTTAAGCCATAGGACTTGATAAGCTTGTTTAAGGAGAATATATAGATTTAAATGTGCAAAACTAGAACAATAGACTCCTAAAGAACACTGACCCTTCAACTGATGATTATAAGAACAGACTGCGAATTCCTAAAAGCAGCTACCAGATCCATAACTGAAAATCAAATAGAAGTGTCCAGGTCTTGAGGAACTACAGTAACGTAGGGAAAGAAGTGATCTGCTGCATTTGACAACTAGGTAATCACTGGTGTTTGGCTCCAGAGTTCAGTGGAAAGAGAAATCAAGTGCAGAGGGAGACAGTGAGACCTGATTGAATGCAAGATGTTTTAATGAAAGAAATCTGAATATGCGTAAACTAAGAAGCCTATAGACAGAAAATATTGATGATAAAGAGAAAAGGAAGATAAATAATAGCAAAGGACTAGCTTTTGGGGAAAAACTACTAATACATTTTAAGTATTCTATAAAACACACCACAGTCGATTTTCCAGTGTTCTCACAATCCACTTTAAAAGTCTCTGAAATCCATAGAATACATTTGTATCCTTTAATCTCATGCTGTGCTTACATTACCTAATGTTCAACATATGCTTAGAGAATACTTCTGGGATAAATGTTTCCATTTCAAGAGATGGGAGTATCAGTTGAAGGATTCAAAGAAGAGAGTAAATAAAACAACTTTAACCAAGGGAACTGATGAGGTATTTGAACAAGCCACAGGTGAACGCTCAAGATATGAACAGGAAATGAGAAAAGTTATGGTCCAGAGGTAAAGATCTGAGGCAGGGAGTAGATAAAGGTCTTATAAAACCTCAGAGATGCAAAAGCACAATAGTTAAGTTATCTGTCCCCCAAAGTTTGAAACTTAATGGACAGGAAACCCTTCATTCAGTCTTCTAGGAGGTTTCTTTTTGGCCTTCATACATAGGCCAGCAGCAGCAACTCGGTGGGTGTCCTTTATGAAGGCAATCATCACTGCAGACCATATCCCATCACTAACATTACTGTGCCTTCACCCTCTGTGTGTTCCCATTCTTCTCTCCCTGTCTTGCTCTACTCTAACTTTTCCTTAACTTTATCCTTCTTTCTGCCCCTGACTATACTCCTTGTCAACATTATCAGTTCACAGTTTTCAGTATCCGATTCTCCTCCAGGTTCTCTCTTCCCTGCCTTGTATGGTGGTGAGCTGTTCATTAAGAACGGGTTTAATATAAAAGATAAAAGAGGGAGGGAAAAACCTAGGGGAAACTTAAATGGAGAACTGATTTAATCCAGGAGGGAGCAGAGACATGAATATGGCTCAAAATTTGACTTTGCTAGAAATAAGGGTGATCAGAGGAGAGGTGATGTTTTTCTATTTCCTTCATGCTCTGGTTCAGCTATGCTAAGAATACTGTGTCCAGCTCAGTACACTTTGATTTAAGGATCATTTTCTAACTAGAGAAAGGTGGCCTAGAAACGGATGTTGCAAATTCAGTATAAGGAAAAACTGGGAAAAGTGAAGATATTGTCACTAAGCATTGCCTTCTGAATATATGACTGATCTGAAAGGCAAGAAAAAACTGGGGCTGCAAGGAGAAAAATCTAATCACAGAGAAGTCTATTTCTGTTGTATAGAAATCTTGCATAATCAATGGAGGAGGCGCTCTATCCTGTTAGCGTGGGCCATGCTGAGAGAAGGCAGTGATCAAGTCACCAGCTTTCTCCCAGAGTCCCATGGACCAGAGTGCTCAGTGTCATATTCAACTCAAAGGTTATCCTGTTCCAGTACCATCCATCTCTGAAATCCTTTGACCATTTCCTGGGCAGTCTTAAAAGCAGTTCTGAGTCACAGAATATGTGGGATCCCTTGTATCCAGAACAGTGGGCCTGCTGAGATTATACAACAGCCCCTTCTAGAGGAAGCTACTTCTCAATGTTTACTCCTCTGCTTCTGCTGCACTGGCCTTTCTTTCCATGGGAGCCATTATAAGACTGTGGAGATAGTTTCTCACTGTATGTCTTCTAGTAAAATAGGTGCTATAGACCCAAAGCAACATAGATCCCCTCCTTCAGCTTGGAACTCACAGATGAAGCAATGGAACAGATCCTGCTTGCTGAGTCAACTCCTACATCCAATAAACAGAACTGGAACTGCTTTCTTGATTCTGATGAAAAGTTTAGAGGCTTTTATGGTATGCCTTTGACTCCAGGCCCCTTCTCCAAACCATCTGGGAGCTGTAATATTTTGGGACACAGGAGCTTTGTAGCTAAGACGCTAGGTCTCTTGGGGATCCTCAGTATGTCTTATTTTATGGAGCTATTATTTGCATCCCCACTAGGGGCAAGTTTTATCCTTCTTCTGTGTGGGTCCTAGGAATCAAACTCAGGTGGTCAGTGCTTTTACCTACTGAGCCATCTTGCCAGTCTCTTGTCTTTGTGTGTGTGTGTGTGTGTGTTCGTATTAATATGCGTATATATTCATATATATCAAGGTGAACCTGTGTGTACATGCATATACCAGAGGCTAACCTTGGCTGTCATTCTTCAGGCACTGCCTACCTTGGTTTTTGAGATAGGTTCCCTTACTAATGTAAGAATCAAGTAGGCTAGTTTAGCTAGCCAGTGAACCCCAAGGATCCACCTCTTTCTACCCCAACCCCAGAACTAGGACTACAAGTGCATGATATATCTGAACTGAAAGTTAGACTCCAAATACAATTATCTATATGCAAGGAATATTAAAGGAGCCTTAGTAGATGAAAATGCAGAAGAGATAAAGGCTGTCTTCTAGGTTTCTCTCTGGGATTTTATCAATAAGAGTTTTTAACACTAAGCAAAAGACAGTCCACTGCTATCCTTGTGAATCCATGAGGCAGTCGGAAACAGTTTTCAGCATGTTTCACACTTCTAAAACATAATGACCTCATCCTCTCTGCCCGTCACACCCAGCAATGTAGGTCCAATTACTTACTGATCCTTGCCATAGGGAAAATCAAGGAGAAGAAAGAAGGGGAGGGAGGAGAGGACACATTCTGACCTTTCTCCTTTGTGATGAACAGAAGAAAAGCGTTTTTCTAAGTGGAGACGGCGAGTCTTTACTGGGAGGCAGTAGAAGGCCCCTTTGTCATCTTCTGTGTGAGGAAACTCAGGGTGTATGATAACGTTGCATGGGAATTGGAGCAAAACAGGAAGAAGCAAAGCAATTTTTTGGAGTCACAAATTATATAATACATTTCAAAACATAAATGCTACAGATTATAATCAATTCTTACTAACATGAATTTAAATTGAAAAACAACAATGAATATGATGATATTCAACAATGATATGATCGCAGTGAAGAGCCCGAAGTAGTAAATAGTAAACAAATCACATCTAAATAAGCAATGGACCAAATGAGAAACCACAAGCAAAGTAAGAACAAGACTAGACTCAATCAAAATTAATGGATAATGACACATAACAAAGTGTCTGGAACGCAGCTAAAGAGAAAATAGAGAGAAATTTATATATTGAAGTGCTCAGACTAGAAACAAGTGGATGCTTGAAATCAAATAATCTAAATTAACAATTTAATGATTTAGGAAAACTAGATTAATTATTAAGTCTGAGGTAAATAAGAGTAAAATATTCATAAAGAGTTGGGCACGCTGGTACACACCTTTAATCCCAGCACTCAGGAAGGAGAAGCAGGCAGATCTCTATGATATTGAGGCCAGGCTGGTCTACATAGTGAGTTCCAGGCCAACTGGGCTACAGGGAGACTGTGTCACACAAAAAAAAGAGAAATTCATAAAGAGAATAAATAAAATATAAATGGTAGAGAAAATCAACAAATCTTGTTATTTTTTTAATTAATTTACTTTTACTTAATGTGTATACATATCTGCATCTAGGTGAGTGCAACACATGCATGCAGTGCCCATGGAGGCCAGAAAAGGACAAAAGGATGTTGGATGCCCTGGAACAGGAGTTACAGATGGTTGTTAGCTGCCATGTGGGTGCTAGGAATTGAACCCCAGTCCTCTGCAAGAGCAACCAGTGCTCTTAACAGCTGCACTATCTCTCCAGCCCCTAAAGTTTTTTTTTAGGATTAGTAAATTGATAAATATGTGGCAAGACCTATTGAGGAAAAAAGAAACCCAAAAGATCAATTTGACTGGATGAGTTGACACACATAAATGTGTACACATGCACAGGTACATACACACACACTATCATAAGGCATACGAAAACAATAACAAAGGAACTTTACAAATAACTTTAAGTCATTAAATCCAACAATATGCTTATGAGATTTTCAGACACAGCATTCTGTGAATTCTAGCCATAAAATAACTAACAGCATAAGCTGGCCATGGTGGCACATGCCTTTAACTCCAGCAGTGAGGAAGCTGAAGCAGGTGGATCTCTATGAGACAGACCAGCCTGGTCTATGTGCAGACTTGAGGTGAGAATTCTCCAAGGACGATCCCTCCCTCCTCCCTTTCTGTTTTCTGTCTCTGCCTCCTGCTGACTCCACCCCTCCCCTCCCTTTCCTTCTTTCTCTACTCTTCTTCATTCCGTCCTTTCCTGTAGTCACGTTCAAGGCTGTCTTCTTATCAATAAATCCTCCCATTACTCCTCTAAGACTGTCTTCTTTCTTAAGTTCTAGCCTTGACATGCTCCTTAATAGGAGCTTCTAGCAGCTCGGATTTTTATTTCCACCAAAAAAAAAAAAAAAGATGATCAGGAAGAATTTACTGTGGACTCTCTCTTTATTCTGATGACACTATTAGGAGAAGAAATGTGGAACAGAAAGACTTCAAGATATAATACTGTGTTTTCAGTTTGTTCCAACTTAAAAAAAAAGGTATGAATGTGTGAGAATTCTTTGCCAAAGAGAAAATATGAAAAATATGAATATATAGGGATTTATTTGAACTGCATACAAACTAGTCCATAATAGCTAACACCTGTGAGAACTTACTATGAATGTATCATTAAGTGCTGTTTATGTATTGAGCTTTAGTCTTGCTCTTGCAACTCTATGAGAGTCAAGCATGTTGGCACATGCCTTTAATCCCAGCATTCAGGAGGCAAAGGCAAGTGTATCTCTGTGAGTTCAAGACCAGTCTGCTCTACACAGTGGGACCCTGAGAAAGAAGAAAGGAAAGAAAGAAAGAAAGAAAGAAAGAAAGAAAGAAAGAAAGAAAGAAAGAAAGAAAGAAAGAGAGAGAGAAAGAGGAAGGGAGGGAGGGACAAATTCTATGAAGTAGTTCAATATTATTATCATCATCTCAAATAGAAAACTAAGATTCCCAAAGGAAAAAGTGATTTTTCTCACAGTAATAGAGCTATTAAGGGTTATTGTTAGAACATTCCCCGAACAGCCTACCCTACTGTCTCTCACACAGTACCTTGCCTTCCACCTGCCATGCCACCCCCTGGCCTACAGATGTTACTTTGCTTCGCTGACTTTCCACTCCGCATACATTTTACCAGTGTTTCATGTTTCCCTGGAACATGTTTTCTAATCGCTCATCAAGCGATTGTAACTCACCCCTAGTATCTCATCCCAAGACAAACTGCTGTGTTACTTAAGATCTAAGCCAAAAGCAGAACACAAAGAAAGGGCTCCACAGAAAGAGTTTAATAAAGGGATATTCATATCAGTACTGCAAACAGAGGAAGAAAAGAAGCTACCACCATCCTCAGGCCCAAAGGGACAAGAAGAGTTATCACACTGTTAAACCTGGTGAAGACGGGCTTTCCAATAGGATCTCTGGCTACAGAGAAATACAGCCATGGTTAAACTGCTTTAAAGCAAAGAGTCGGGCAGGGTAAACTCCTCAGCATCTCCTTCATTCTTGTTTTGATCTCCTGCAGGAGACTTCTATCATGCAAACTGGAAGAAGAATCAGGTCAGAGAGGCTAGTTGAAGCAGTCAAAGAGGGCAGCCTTTCTAAGCAAAGAGCAGGGCAAAGAAGCAAATGGATGTGTTGTCATTTGGGGAATAATAAACACACAAGCTAGAACCCAACAATTTAAGAACTTGCCTTCTCTATAGTTGAACCTGGAGGGTTAAGGAAACACACATACATACACACATTCCTCATACAAAAAAACTGACTGAGTCCATTTCAACTTCGTATTTGCAGGCCCCCAAGAGATATTCACAGCAGGAATAATTAGTCGGGGTATGCACTGAGACGTAAGAGGTACAATGACCCTGAAGTAACGAGATAAACTGGGCACACAGTGCACACCTGTAATCTCAGAACTTGGGAGGCAGAGGCAGGAGGATAGGTGGTGAGATTGAGCCCAGTTATTGCTATAAAGTGAGAGCTTCTATCAAAAATAATCAAGTAGGGGCCTGGAGAGATGACTGAGAGGTTAAGAGCACTGGCTGCTCTTGCAGAGGACCAGGGTTTGGTTCCCAGCACCCATATGGTGGCTAACAATTATTCATAACTCCAGTTTTAAGGGATCTGATGCCCTCTTCTGACCATGGGCACTGCATGACATGGGTGCACTTACATACATGTAGGCAATACACTAATACACATAAAAATAATAAATATTTTTAAACTAATAATAGTAATAATGGGGCTGGAGACATGACTCAGTGGATAAGAGCATTGGCTGTTCTTGGAGAAGATCCGGGTTTGAATCCTAGCACCCATATGGTAACTAACAGCCATCCATAACTTCAGTTCCAGGGGATCCAATGCCCTCTTCTGTCCTCTGTGAGCACCGCATGACATGGGTAAACTTACACAGATGCAAGCATAACACTCATACACATAAAATAAAAAATAATAATAACAATCAACTAGGTAGTAACTTAGTTTTTTTCTGACCACAAGAATACTGTGGTATGCATGCACTCACACACAAATAAACACACAATAAATAAATAAATGTAATAAAAACTTTTAAATACAAGATTAATACAAAATATGAGCACTAACATTTAGCTGAATGCTTACACAATAATATTGAAATATTTTCTTCATATTGATAAATATTAAACATAAATGATCAAGGGAAACAGAAAGTAACAAAAATAAACAATGTTAGAAATAAAGTAAAAGACTACAGATTCAGTAGGAAATAAAATAAAATGAGTATAAAATATAGTTTTAAACAAATAGAAACTAAAAACATCTACAGAATGAAATTGTTAGAGACATACTCAGCCCTGACAGTCAGGGACATATACCCCACCTGAAGTTACAAGATAAAATGCATACACTTTGCATGTGCAGGTATCATGTGTATGTATGTGTGTACTAATGTATGAGTGCAATTGTGAGCATGGCACAAGCATGTATGTGGAGGTTAGAAGACACCCTCTGGCGTGAATTCTCACCTTTCATCTTGTTTGAGACCAAAAGAGCAGTGGAATTTCAGACATGCTACTACAGCCAGCTTTATGTGATTTCTGGGAATCTGAACTCAGGGCCTAACATTTGTGAGGCGATCTCATCAGCCCCAGCATACACTTTTTAAGGTACAAATTTAATGTGCTTCAACAAAGATTCCAAAATATGTAGTGGTTTAATCCAGACACGAGTTTATTTCTATTTCAGATTCAAGTCAGGCTTCATGATCTAGGTATCAAGCTGGTGATCTAGACATCATCGGAGGCACAGGCTTTTTTGCCTCCGATTTTTGATTATTTATTTCCATCTTGTGATTGAAGAAAGCTGTTCCAGATCTTACCATCGTATCCACATTCCAAGAATGACCAAGTGCTACAAAGAATAAAAAAAAAAAAAAAAGAACCTATTCCTTTTTATAGTCTCTCAAAGCAAAATATCTCTCACGTCAAGAAAGACAGGTTCCAGTGAACATATTATGTTATAGCTGGGCTTACCTAGAAAAACCTGAAGAGTTTAAACTCTAGACACAAAATCAGCCTAACGAAAGAGAGCAATTCCTTCTGTGTGACTTGTGTCTGTCTTTCCTACCTCAGCCACATGTACCAACCAAACTAAAGAATGTTCAGTCTCTCTAGGAGAAAAGTATTAATCAGGAGCAAAATTTACTAACAATGGATAGAGTAAAGACACTAACCATCACCATCCTCTACACCACTTCTAATGTGAAATGCAAAAACAGCATATTTCTACCACCTGAGCACCATACCTCAATATATTGATAATTTGATTTCTTTGGACTAACCAAAATATGTTATATTTTAAAAACAGAGAAAACTTATGTAGAATCTTAGAGAGATGCCCACCAAACAGGATGTGATACATCACATGTGTCAGTTCTCTTGTGAGTTTTTACCCAGTTCCTATCCTCAGAAATGATTGACATACTCCAGATCACCTGTTTCCAAAAGAGAGACTCATTTTAAGTAACACAGTTGCTTGTATATTTACTAAATGTAATAAGTTATACTATGATACATTAACTGATGTTAACTGATATACTAGTATGCTGTGTTACTGTCAGAAATCAGTACATTTTGAAACCATTTTTAGATATAAATAATATATAATTATTTTTGTTAAATTAATACTTATGAAACCTATGTATTCAATACTTAGTCTTATTCCCTCTTTAAACTAAGCAGAAGTACAAAATTTAAAACATGAACAAAACTCTTAAAAACAAATTCACTGTATACATACACAATTGTTCCTTGATAATCTTGTTATTCCTAGGGTAAGTTACATACAGTACTTAATTCACTTGTTTGTTTCCAATTTTAAAAGTAACATCTATATTACAATGAATGGTGTTATTTCACTTTGTGACCTTTTTAGTTGCATTAAAGAGGGAGCCAGCAGTCTGCAGCTCACCACATCAAATTCCAGGTTTTGAAGGCACCCTGAACTCTAAACCAGACAAGGGTTGTGGCTTGCTACTCCTGACAGTGCTTCATGGTCAGTCGTGGACAAAGGCAGTAAGATGACAAACCCAGAGTAGCCATCTATTTCTCTTATCCCCAAATCCTGCAGACGAAAGGAATGGAGTATTTGGGGATTAGAAGAAGAAGTAAGATGATGGGGAAAATATTCATAAATGCAGCTGTCCAATACATCTCAACAGACTGTGGAGTCATCTGCCTATCGGTATTCTCTGCACCAACTTCTAGGAGTAGAATTCACTGTAAAATGGCTTCTAACCATGTCATCCACACCGGCCATGGCTCTCAGCTGTGTCCTTGGCAGGAGCCTCTGTTGCAAATGATTGGGATGTGCTCAAATCAAAGCTTTTGCGTAGAATATCCGGAGCACTCGCTGGCGGATCTGCCTTGTCTTCACGCTGTAGACAAGAGGATTGAGGGCCGGTGGCACAAGGAGATAGAGCGTGGCCAGAAGAACGTGGACATGATGGGGTACATGGTGGCCAAAGCGGTGAGTGAGGAAGGAGAACATGCCAGGGACATAGAAGACCAGGATGACACAAACATGAGATCCACATGTGCTAAAGGCCTTGAGTCGTGCCTCACCCCCTGGAACCTTCAGTACTGCCTGGAGGATGAGGGCATAGGAAACGCCAATGGCCAGGACATCTAGCCCAACCACCAGTAGTGCCACTGCCAGCCCATAAGTTCTGTTCACTGCGGTTTCAGAACAGGCAAGTTTTACCACAGCCATATGTTCGCAATAGGCATGGCTTATGACAGTGGCCCGGCAGAAGATAAGGTTCTGCAAGAGGATGGGGAAGGGGATGAGGAGGAGCAATCCCCGCACCAGCACAGCCATCCCAATGCGCCCTATGACCCCTGGGTGCAGAATGGTGGAATGGCGCAGAGGGTGGCAAATGGCGACGTAGCGATCCAGAGCCATGGCCACGAGCACACCTGACTCCATGGAGGAGAATGCATGAATGAAGAACATCTGGGTCAGGCAGACGATGTACCCAATCTCATGAGCATGAGCCAGGAGCACCAAGAGGGTTTTGGGTGCAGTGGAGGAGGCCAGGACCAGGTCGATGGCAGCTAGCATGGCCAGGAAGAGGTACATGGGTTGGTGCAAGGATGAGTCAGTCCAGATGATGAAGAGAATAGTAATGTTGCCCACTAGAGCAAGGAAGTAAAGGGCACCCAGGGGCAATGCTATCCAGTGCTGACTTTCCTCCAAGCCTGGAATGCCTACTAGGAAAAAAGAAGGCTGGGGTAGCCTCCAGCTGGAATTGCTAACAGCCATATTCAACACCATAGAGAGGGGAGAGTGAAAAGATACCAATCATGATTCCTCCATTCTTGATTTGTGGTCACCTTGTCAGACCTAGCTACCATCTTCATCAGAAGAACAAAGTGACTCAAACTGCAACATGAGAGAATAAAGTTAGATATAAGGAAGATCTGTCCTAGAGATAATCTGTTTACAGATAAGACTTCCACATATCTGAAGTATATTAAATCTAGTTTTATTTATGGATAAAGATATTGTTCAACACATGCTGCCTTGACAGAGACACTAACTCTGTCATTCAATTACTTATACTGTGAAACTGTCAGCTTGAAAGAATTGTCTTTATTTTCTTGATAGTACTGAAAACTAAGTCAATCTGTCATTTTGAAATTAGTCTCCTGCACATTCCATATGTGTTCTTCCCACAGTCTCCATCCCACCATCTTCTGCACTGTATTATGGGTCAGTTCTGGGGCTTCATAATCTCCTCTTTTCTTCTTCTCTGCATTACCTCTAAGATGACTTTATATGTTCCATGGATTTATTTACGTGCTTCAATTCATTCCATACATATCTTTTTGTGTAAAATTTCTCTATGAAACACAAATCCATTTCTCCATTTGCTTCCTTAGTATATAACACACACTCAACATATTCAAAATGGACTTACCCATCCTTCCCAGATCTCTACTTTGTTAACATTTTAGTGAGATGCATCACTATGAACCTATCCAACTTGAACGTGACAACTGTATTTTATTGTTGCTGCTGTGAGACAGGGTCTCACTGCACCCCTAACTATCCTAGAGCTTGCTATGTAGACATATAGAATAGGCTGTCCTTGAACTCACAGAGATCTCCCTGCCTCTGGCTTCTGAGTGCTGCAATTAAAGGCATGCACCACCACACCCATTCTTATAACTCATGCCTTGTATGTCTTCAGCAACTCACACTGACTTTACCTTTAATTCCTTTTTCTCAATCCCCAGCATCCCTGCCTGGGTTCACCCTACAACTTTCTCTACCTGGATTTTCCCATTACGTCTCTATCTTGGTGATAAGCCTCTTCCTGCTCCACTTCAACTCTGAAGTCATAGGTTCTTCATAAAATGCAAATGTTACCATGTCACTTCCATATTTGAAACCTTTTGATGACTGCGATGTGTAGAATAAAATGAAAGACTGGCACACACACTTTCGAGGTTGTCTTTGTTAGGTTGCCTTTCTGGCAGTTACATATTTCCAGTTATGTGTTTTGCTTTCTCCACTGTAGCTCCCTTGTACTTCTATGAGCCCACCATCCCGTTTTACACGCCTTGTATGCTTCTTTCTCCTTCCTGCTTTATCTGAATTTATCCTTCTCATCCATCAGAATCTTCGCCTTCAGGATTCCCTGCAGCATGTCAATGCTGGTTATATTTTCTGTGTTTTATGATCTTCTTTTGTTTTCCAAGAACGTTCTGATTCATCAGTATCATTAAAAACTCCTCTCAGTGTCTTAATGTTTCATTTCAGATGACTGAACCAGATCTTATTAAAGTCGGTAATCACAAGTCAGTACAGTGGACATGTCACAATATATATATTCAAGTTTAATTAAATTTAAGCTAGATCCATTTCATATTCTAGGAAGAAAGATTTGGCAGGCTACTTTCTAAGCCTTAATTTCTCATATGCTAGTAGAATAGATATTATTAATCATATTGTTTATTATAAATATTAATCAAATAATGCAAAGTTTAGCTATGAGATATTCAATAAATTATGAGTATCATTTTGTTAACAATAATAAAGGTGACTAAGTATGAAATCTCAAATTTCTTTCCTTTTCCTTTGCCTCCAAGACTTCCTTCCATGTGTCAAACTGTTGATATTCCTGTATCCTGCATAACATTATAAGAATTCAGTGTTGATGACATCCCATATGTTAACAAGCACAAATAAATAAATGCTGTGTTTAACCTGATCCATGTGATTCACCCCTCAGGCATTAAAACAAAAAATTTGAAGCAATGTATCTGTGTCTTCATATTTGTTTTAAGAGACAGGTGTACTCCAAAACAGTAGTTTTCTATTCAGGGGGAGACACATATACATATACATAAAGTCAGGAATGACTCAGTTTTTGTGAATTACACATCTGTAGATCATTCTGTGTACCTTTTTCATGAACCAATAATAAATATAAATATTGCCTCCAAACTCTGTACATGATGACTTCAACATCCAAAAATGTCAGGTAAGCATACATCTCCCAGCCTTTGTTCTCCCTCCAGAGTCAGCTTTAAGGAGCAGTGATATTTCTGTGGAGTTACATATAAATCTATTGTACAAAACTTTATCTTTCGGTGCTTAGTATACCACACACAAAAAAAGCTAACTCTCTTCCTTAGCTATCCCCTTCTGTTGCAAGTATCAACTTATTTTCTGTTTTTAGCTGAGAAGCCAGTGCCACTATTCATTTGGGAAGAGTGACCAGCCGGAACTTCTATTGAAACTATTAGGGAGCTGAGGGACTAAAGATATGGTTCCTAAGTATATGCTGTCTCTTTGTGTGGTGTGGCCTGAGAGCTTAGGTAAAAACGTAGAGCTTCTTATGAAAAAAAAAGTGGTCTCTATATGAGCCTTAGTAGGGAATCAGAAGCTACTTTATCCTCAGGAATCTAAAGGGGGAGATGCATTGAAGTCTCTGATAAGGAAATGGAGAGCAATTAGCAAAGAACAGATGCTGTTCAACTTCTAGACATCCAAACAGATTCAATTCAGGCCATCTGTCTTTTGACAAGTTGTGCTTGAGTTGTAAAGGGCAGTTGGACATGTGTTCTTTATTTCCTTTGTACTCCACTGTCATGCTACAGGTTACCCTGCACTGTAAAACCATTCAGTTGTTGAAGAGTATAGACTATGCCTTACTTATGGGAACTTTCCCAAAGCAAGCTCCAGTATACCTGGAATCTAGTTGATACTCACTACTTTTGGCAAGACAAATAAATACTCATATGATTAAGCTAAAGAATTAATAAAAATTAATTAATAAGCCAATAAAAATTGCTCAGTGGTTAGGAGCACTGGCTGCTCTTCCAAAGGACCTGGGTTCAGTTCCCAGCACCCACATGGCAGCTAACAGCTGTCCAGTTCCTAGGGATCTGACATCCTCCTCTGACTTCTGCAGGCACTATACGACATGGGTACACTTACTTACATGCAGGCAAGAAACTCACTCACATAAAATAAAAATAATAAATTTTTAAAAAAGAATTAATAAATATATGAGGACCTTGATAGAACTGAGAATCATGGGAACTGGACAAAACAGAGACTGAACTTCAGGGATAGGAACATAACAAGCAACATGGTGTCTGTGGCAAGGGCTGCTGCAAGCCTTGATATTCTTCACCCTAAGTGCATGCTGGGTGCTTCATGGAAAAAGAGACTCTGATGAAGCTCTGCTGAAGGAAACCACAGAATTCTGACCCATATAGAAATAAAAGGATTCCAATGGTCACTAGCAATCACTTCTACTACTGCCTCTAGTGGGTAGGAAGGCTTCCATCTTGATTATGACTGTCTCTCCCTACCCTCCTCAAAAGTGGCCTAGACACAATAAAGGTGGAGACAAAGAAAAGGCAAAAACACAGAGAGAACATAAAAATAGTGGGTCCATGATAATGCCCTAATGAGAGAGAAACAAAGAAAAAGTCAAGTTCCAAGTAACAAATCTGAAACAATACACTACGACAGACAGGACACTGTTCTGGTCTCTATGCTGGTCTCAAGATTGTATTCTTTAAAATCTGAAGTCACTTGTGAGGGTGACCAGCAAAGGGGAGATAACTTAGAAATGGACAGAATTGCCAGACTCCAACAAGGTTTACTGCAGCCTTCCCCGCCAGTTCCAGTTTCCAAATACCAGTTCAGCTCCCATGGTGACATTCTGTCCTTGCTTGGGAGTAAAAATGAAGAAGATTTTATATTTGGAAGGGCTGCACAGCAGTTTCTGAATGCTGATGAGGAAATTAAACACATCATTCAAGGTCTGTGAAACTAACATTTTCCAAAGATGTGAAACACAATTAGTAGCTCTAAAAAGGATAAGGAGTCTGTGTCCTCTTACACTACATGTGCTGGTGAGAATAAAATCATGCTGAAGGGCCCTAGGGATAGCTCTGGCTGACCATGAGGTTCAGTGAAGTCAATAGCCATCTATACACTAACAGGTTGGCTTGCAGCAATGTGTCCTTTCTAATCTCTCTGTGTCTGTGTTCATGACTCTGGACAGTGCCTATGTCAGACCTGGACAAAGTAACATTCCAATTCAGGGGAAATAAACTTAAGATGACTAAGAGGTGTTGGGCTGCAGAAATGGTTCACTGGGTAAAATGCTTGGTAGGCTAGCATTCTAGGGCATAGAAAGACAGATTCCTGAAGCTCACTGGTCAGCCAGTCTAGCCAAGTTAGTGAGCTCAAGGTTCAGTGAGAAACCCAGTCTCCAAAAAAGAAGAAATAATAATAATAATAATGTGGAGAGAGGTTGTAGAAAACACCAGGTATCAACCTCTGGTCCTCCACATACAGATGCAAGATATACCTGCACACACCCATACAAACATGTACCTAGACCACATAAATACATATGCGTATCCAAACTACCAAGGGGTACCAAACCAGTGGTATTGGCAGACTTGCAGCCACATTAACCAAACCAAGAAATAATCCTTCTCATAAGGACTGTAAAGAAAAAAACAAGTTAGCTGTCAGTAGGCTTCTGTCAACACTAAATTCCAAATCTGACCTCAATTTCCACCGCCAAAATCCAGCACATCATCTCACTGCTGATGGTGAAAGTTCTAGAGCCCCTTCTTCATGTGTCCTTCAAGTAGGGACCGTGACTGAACAGGCTCTGGGAAAGTAGGAGGCTATTACCAATTGCGAGGTCCCAGAGGACTGACAGGCACACCTGGTCAAGGCTAAAGTTAACTTGCAGATTGACAGGAGGCACACAGAGCCATCCAGAAGGATGAGCGAAGTGTGCAGCAAGGCCCAGGAGGTAATGGCACCTGCACAGAACTCGATAGCATGGCTCTGGCTGGGGTTCACTGTGACTCTTACACCTAAGCACCTTAATAGCTCTGCTAGGAAACCTCATGCTCTGAGGGCTAAAAAGTCTCAAAGTGCTGTGGGGGTCACACTTCTTATTCTTACACAACAGTCTTAGACCCTTGTTCTTGTTTCTTTTCAATTGCTGTGATAAAAGTACAGACCAAAACCAACTTGTGGAGGAAAGGGTTTATCTGACTTACAACACAGTCCATCATCAAGGGACGCCAAGGCAGTGAGCCACAGCCCAAAGTGACACATCTCCAATGCAGCCTCTACACCTAAGGCTCAGAGAACATCATGAAAAGACAATATCCATGTATGAAATTCTCAAAAATAAAAAAATTAAAATATGTATTCAAAAATAAATAATAAAAGTATCGTGCCTAAGCACACAAAAAAGCAAGCATAATAAATTATAGCTGAAGTCTATAAAAGGTATATAATTGAAAGAGCTTCCAAGTGCAGGGAACTCCAAAACTACCTCTCTAATGTAAATCAGAAAACAGAAGAATTGATAAAAAGTGAAAGAACATGATGATGGGCTGAGGACACTAACAGGAAGGGAAAGAATCTCATATTTTCAAAAAAAATAATTTTTCAGGTTTCTAGAACTCAATAATCAAGTTTAGAAAATAAACAGTAATCTGACCACATAGTCTTTTACCATGTTAAAGAACTCTGGAAGGAAAATCATAATTTAAAGCAAAGAACAAAGATATGATCAGAATCTTAGCAATAAAATGGCATTCTTGGAGAATGAGTAAAGTGTGGTCTAACAGAGATAATGGTATATATACTGGAAGACTAGTGCAGGGAACTCAAGCTATTCCAGGGTACATTGTAGGAATAGATAGACGGGGTAGGATCTGTGAGAGATAAAGACAACAAGAACATAAAAGTCTCAAGAGATGTTAAAATAAAATAATAAATAAATAAAAATGAATCATCCATATGAATACCAATATTTTCCACCAGGATCCTGGGCAGTTAAAAGTTAATTTTGATCATGCTATCATTTAGTGAGTAGTAAGGAAAGATATATTAACTGCAAGCAGTACAGGAAGATGTGCATGGTGGCATGAACCCCAGAAGCACCAGCCTGTGCTTGTCTGTCGGTTTTCATAGGAAAGAACTGAGCGATGTCTTGAGAACAAGCACACTAAATCCATTACCAAACTGAAAATGTGAGAAAGTCAACACTCCCCACTTGGAAGAGAGAATTGACACAGTGAAAATAAGGCTGACATATGCCATTCACATTTTGGAGGCCCCATTTATATCCAGATGCCATGAGTAGAAGCTGACCCCACAGAAGTTGCCCTTATTGACAATATTTTTCACTAATACATCAGATGCAGAGAGCAATTGCTCAAAATCAGTTTACCCAAAGCTCTCAGAGACTTCTAATTCCACCGGGGTTCATCATCACTCAATCCTCCACCCACCTAAAGAATCCACCCACATAATCCTGAGAATGCTCCATCTCTCCCACAGACCTTCATTCCACTATCGTACTGAAACTAGAAAATATGATAGAAAATAATGAAGAAAAAGAAAAGGGGGAACAAGAGACAAATGTTGTTTGTTCTGTAGTTATGTGTAGCAGAAGGCCTACCACATAACAGTAACCATGTCCTCCAGAGCCTCTAGACAGTGTCTAAAATGCCACCATTTGAAATTACTAATTATATCATTTGAAAAGACTAAGAAACATTAGTCATGATCACAGTAGTAAAGACACGAGTGTTTGTGATGTGGTTGCATTGACAGAATGGCTTATTTCATGTCAATAAAGATACATTGAATACTCACTGTAATGAAGATTTATTTCGTTATTTAAAACCACATTATGCTTGCATAACTGATGAAAAATGTACTAATAGTGACACAGTTCGTTAAAGTAAGATTTATTATTTATTATTTATTTTTATTTTATGCCTATGGGTGTAATGCCTGCATGTGTGTTAGAGCACCCGTGTCATGTAGTGCCTAAGGAGTACAGAAGATGGTGTTGGATCCCCTGGAACTGAAGTTATGGATGTTAGCCACCATGTGGGTGCTGCGATTTGAACCCACGTCTTCTACAAGAACAGTCACTGCTTTTAACCACTGAACCATCTCTCAAGCTCCCAGGAGTAACTATTTTTAATTTCCCCATGTATTAAACAAACATTTTTTATCAGCATATCATATACCAGGAACCATGCCATCAGCACAATCATTTCCACTATGGATGCAGAAATAACTCATCCAATTAAAAAACACCTATAAAACTGCAAGTCATGATGAATAATGAAAGAAATAAACCCAGTTTCTGAGACTAGAAAAAAAGTGATTTGGTGTAGTTGGAAAAATCTCCAAGGGAGTGAAGTTTCATCTGAGGTTCTAATTGACCAGAAATACTGGGTTTAAGGAGCAGGATCTTGGATAACCCTAACTAGAGGGAGCACACACATTTGAGAACTTAAAGAAAGACACATACATGTAGGAATACATAACACTCAGACAACACTATATATTTTGAGAATATGTGAAAACGTAAGAACATACTTCGAACACATTAGAGTGAGTGTCAAGGTAGGAACTGGGAAGAGGACGAGCAATAGACAAATGAAGAAAGAAACTATGTAAACAGAGTAAGAATCAGGGAAAAGCATCGTTGTGTACAAGATACTTGTATGATTAACCTGAGTCATTCTCTTCTCAGACTAAAAATGGGGAAATTAAACAGTTACTCCTGGGAGCTTGAGAGATGGTTCAGTGGTTAAAAGCAGTGACTGTTCTTGTAGAAGACGTGGGTTCAAATCGCAGCACCCACATGGTGGCTAACATCCATAACTTCAGTTCCAGGGGATCCAACACCATCTTCTGTACTCCTTAGGCACTGCATGACATGGGTGCACTAACACACATGCAGGCATTACACCCATAGGCGTAAAATAAAAATAAATAATAAGTAATTTTATAAAAAAGATAGTTACCACTATCCTCAAGGGTTAAAAATATATTGTATTACAGAAAGTTTCATCTATCAAAAAATTAGGCTGAGTCTCTGAAATAAAGAAATTAGACTTTCTCTGTAATTCTGTAATCAGATAGAGCATCAAAAATTCTAAATTGTTGTCTTGTAAACTTGAACACTACACTGCCTCCATAATTTGCTGCTTCTTATTCTCTGAAATCAAAGTTTCTCTGATAGAGAAGTCTGTCTGCTTCCACGTGTAGTCTGCATGTGAGGGTTATCATGGTGGGAGTTGCCTTATTTTTCCATATGTCCAGAATAAGCATCTAGTTTATTTCTCCTTGAGTTCCTGAGTTATTGGAGTCCAGCTGTATAAAAATCCTGGGTTTTGTGAGAGTCTTATTATGTAGCCATGGCTGGACTGAAACTCGCCGCAGTGTAGCTCAGGCTGACCCCTGAAATGATCCTCCTGCCTCAGCTTCCTAAGTACTGGGATTGCAGGCATGTACCACCACACTCAGCTAAAATCCTATTTTTATTGAATTTTTGAGAATTTCATACAATACATCTTGATCATACTTAGACCCCATGCCCGATCTGTACTCACCCATAGAACACACACACACACACACACACACACACACACACACACACACACAGAGAGGCACACACTGGATTCCAAGCATTACTTCATATATGTTCAGGCCTATTGAGCCAAATTTGGGTCTCTGAAGTTCCCTTGGTGTGAGTCCATCTACTGGAGCTTGGTCACCCTATCCGGAGCCACTCTTGTAAACAAAACTAACTCTCCCTATCTCAGCAGTCATCAACTGTCAATAGTTTCTCAGTTAAGGTTGGGGCTTCTTACTCATTTCCACACTTCTACAATGAATTTTTGTCTGGTTTGAGTTTGCATGGGTCTTGTGCATGCTGTCACCATTGTTGTAAATTCATATGAGCAACTGTTCAGTCTCCGAGAAAACTCTTTCCTTGAGGTCATTAAACAGCCCTGATTCTTACAGTCTTTCGTATCCCCCTTCCACAATAGTCCCTGAGTCTCAGGTAGCAGAGGTTTGAGATAAGTGTTCTACCAAGGGACAATCACTATGCAGTCTCTCATTCTCCAAACTTTGGTGAGTTGTGACTTTCTGGGTTAATCACCATCTGTTGCATGAGGAAACTTTGCCAATGAGAGTCTTATTTCTTACCTACCTAATACATTTATATCACCAACGCAAATAGGCTATAGATTTACATCACCAACACAAACTACTATATGTAGAAGAAAAGAAATTGCTTGCTTGTTGAATAATTGAGATATCACAGCCTTTCTCAGTCTTCCATTCCAATCACAGAACTCAGAAGGGATTTCCCATCTTACAATCTCCCAGGATGCCTTCTGTCCCCACCAGGCATGAGATCGGTTCTTCAGAGTTTCTAATGCACAGGGGAAGAGCGCCTGACCCCAGAGGCTCAGATGATGAGAATGATGCTCAAGTGGGCTCAGTCCTCTTGGGGTGTAGGACTGTGAACAGACGTTCCCGAATCTGTTTTGTCTTAACCCCGTAGACAATTGGGTCCAAGGCAGGGGGTAAGAGCAAGTAGAGGTTGGCAAGGATGACCTTGGCAGCAGAGGCTGTGGGTGGCCCAAAGCGTTGCATGACCACAGAAAGAAAGCCTGGTCCGTAGAAAAAGAGGATGACACAGACATGGGCTGTGCATGTGCTGCCTGCTTTGGTGCGTGCCTCGGGTGAAGGAAAACGCATGACGGTCTTCACAATCTTCCCATAAGAGTAGGCAATAAAGGCCACATCTCCCACACCAAGAAAGACTGCCACAGCAAAGGCATAAAGACTATCCACAGTTGTCGCTCCACAGGCCAGCTTCACCACTGCCATGTGCTCACAGTAGGTATAAGCAATTGTGTGTGAACCACAGTAAGATAGCCGACCGGCCAGGCTTGGAAAGAAGACCGTCAACCCCACGCCTCGCAGCACCACCAGGCCTCCAATCTTGAGGACAAGGCCAGGAGTAAGAACGGTTGCATAATGCAGTGGGTTACAGATAGCCACGAGGCGGTCCAAGGCCATGGCCACCAGCACCCCTGACTCCATGGCAGAGAAGGCGTGGATAACAAACATCTGAGACAGGCAGGAGTGGGAGCTGATGGCTGTAGCACCAAACCAGAAAATGGCCAGCATCTTGGGCAGTGTGGAGAGGGAGAGGACCAGGTCGACAAAAGAAAGCACGGCAAGAAACAGAAACATGGGCTGGTGAAGCCTGCGTTCTGTCCAGATGAGCGAAAGCAGGGCAGCATTCCCAGTCAGTGACAGGAGAAACATGAAGCAAAACGGAAGGGATATCCAAACGTGGGCAGCCGTCAGCCCCGGGATGCCAGTCAGGAAGAAAGTACGCGGAAGGAGATGAGAACTATTGGAAAGAATCATGGCCATTACCCCTTGTGGAGAGCAAGGGGCCGCTGCAGGGAAAGACAGGAGGATAAAATCTAACAAGTGAAGATTGGGAGCCCAGCATGCAGCGGCTCCTTAACGCCAGCACCGCTTAGTCTCACCCATGGTTGGTTCTAAAGAAAGAGCCAAACGTCATTTTTAGTTTAGTTAATATTTCTGCACATTTTCAAACGGGAAGAGGTAAGACAGAGAAAACACATTAAGTTCAGAAACCAGACTCTGCGATTAGATCCACAATGTGGGTGATTTGGGCCAGTTTACAGAGCTACAAGAAAAGATCCAGGAATTGTTGTTGGATAAAAACCACTCCCGGTGGGGCTGGAGAGATGGCCCGGCCGTTAAGAGCACTGGCTGCTCTGGAAGAGGACATGGGTTTGGATTCCAACACCCACATGGCTCCTAACAGGCATCTGTAATCCAATACTCTCTTCTGATCTCCACAGGCATTGCACAACATAGGTGCACTTACATACCCGTACACAATACACTCATACACATAACAAATAAAATATTTTTTAATTATTCCTATCAGTCTCACATTTCTAAGTTAGGAATGCTGGTGCTTGACTTAAGCAGCACTGGACTCATGTGGTCATCAAGCCTTAACCAATTATGCATCTGAAACTGCAGAAAATACTAACATCTGGAAACTCCCTTCACCTAGAGACATCTCACCCTTCTAGAATTTACTTAAAGCCAAGATTAGAGAATGATACACAGTCCATGGTGACTCCAGCAGGGATCAGATTTATGTCACTCCCACTTGCTTCCGGACTCAACATCACAAGGATTGCACCACCTTCTCACCTTTGGTCACTCCCTCTCCTTCAAGGTGGTGCTGGCTTGGGGCAGAGACCAAGGATAGCATTTTGGTGCCATGTAGCAAACAGAAGATCTTGAAAACACCAGTGATGTGGAAGCCCATGAATTCTGTACTATAGCCGCCTTCCTGGGAGCAGGGCAGAAGGTTAGCTGATAGGCCTTCTGTCTTAGGTTATCATGGTAGCAGTTTGCAAACTATTCATGTCCCCAAGATGCTCCCTATTAAATACAATCATTGTATATTTTAAAAGAGAAAACTGCAACTAGAAAGGAGTAAATTAACCAGCATCACAGTTCTGCATTGCTGAATCAGATCACAGCCCACATCCACTAACCCCTAAGCTCGAAGATGATCTTCAGTCTATGTAATAGTGGACTGGAAAACTGGGACACAGGAGCCACAGGGGTGGGACAATACAGAGGTTTTAAATAAGAGAGCGGATAAGGAGCGAGTTGGAGATTATGTGACTCTCTGACATCTCAATACCTCAGGGGCCATAAAGCCCTCTCACGTGGAAGAAAAGCACAGGGACACAAAGACCACTGACTCTAGGGTCTGAGAAGGCCACAGATGTAAGAGAACTGATTTACATACTAGGCGTGAAAGGTACAGCCACTGATCTTACAGCCCCAGTGACAGCAAAAGTCAACTTGTAAGTGTGAGAGAAAGAAACAAAAGTCAGCCTCGAACACTGTCCAAGAAAAACAATACAGCATAGGACAATGTGGCCAGGAAAGTTTGCCTTTTCTCTCCAAAGGAAATTATACACTTATTTCCTTTTCCTTCAGCTCAGCTGCTAAGGACACCGCACTATGAGGACTAGGAAAATGGGAGAGATGAGTGGATCTGGAGTTCTGTTCTGGGGTCATGGAATAGATTCTGCATCAAAAGGTAAATCCTTGGTTTGAGTCATCTTTTCTGCCATATGTCAACAGTGTGACCTTCAGAAAAGCAATGAGCCCTTTTCAGATCTTTGATTCTATTCCTCATATGTGAAATGATTACACTAAAAATCTGCTAAGAGCATAGTGAAAAATGAAGAAGCTTTAATATGCCAAAAATTGTCAGATGCTGAAAATATCCTTTTTACAGAACTACAAGTGACAATCGGTGCATTGGAAGCAGTCTGGTTAATGATAACATAGTTTCAGGATTTAGAGGTCATGTAAAGGTGAGCCTCCAATGGGAGGCTGGTAGGCAGGAAACACCCAGTCAAAAGCACTGTATCCTCCCTGCTTGATCCCCAGTGACACACTGGTCTCCTCAGCAACCCTAGGATATGGTGCTAGGAGGGGGATAGGAGAAGTCAAGAAGTGTGGCTCTGATTACCTGAACATCTGCTTCAAATTACCCTCTAAACTGTCCATCCTTGAGCCTCTGTCCTCAGAGTACTATAAGAAACAATTGTGCTTGATGACACCCCTGCGCCAACCTACATGCAGGCAACACACTCATACACATAAAATTAAAATGATAAAGCATTTTTTCAAAAAAAGGAAGAATTGTGCCTGATACCCTCAGAAAATATTCCTGTTATATCCATGTGCATCAAGTGAATGCCTGACTCTAGATCTATCAAGGAATAGATAACAAAAGGCAATGGGTCGAGGAACAAGAAAAATTTGGGAGTCCAGGTTGAAGTGCTTCATAAATGTTTCTTATGACTCACCCTCTGGCATTAAAGAGGAACAGATCTTCAACAACTCTCCTTCTAACCCCGGTCTAGAAGGATATCTGCCCACGTTGTTGAAGAAGTCTAACATACCTAATCCCTCCTTGTCTGTCCATTATAACACCAAACAAAGCTCTAGATAGGCTTTTAACAGAATTGCCTGTATTTCTATTTTGCTTGATGATATAAGAGGAAGCAATTCCACCCCAGAAAGGCTATCAGATAATCCAGATTCAGGAAAGTTAAACTATGGATGTAGCTTGTACATGTCTCTCTTTCTACTCTGAGCCATTACTTACCAAGGAACTGAATTTACTGACCTACACAAGGGTAAGAATTTAAGCTACCAGTTAGGTCCCAAGAATAGGATCTGTAATGGGCTGCTCCTCAGACATCATCCACTGGGATCCAACGTGAAGTTCTTAGCACCTAGACACCAATTAGTATTTCTGTTTCTTCTTCAAATGAAATTCTAACAATATCTTTTCCTTCTATTGAGTCCCCCTGGAACAGCCCCAGCAGGGAATATTTTGAACAACACACTCCATGGTGCCTTTCCAAGAGGGGGGCCAAAGTCCTGAATTCAGAGACAAGGACCTGGACTGATGATGATCCACGATAATCTGATCTAAGGAGGATGAAGAGGAAAGTAGTAAGGAGTATCCTTAGGACGACCACAAAACAGTACCTAGAAGATGCCCAATGAGACAGGAATGGCCATGGTAGGAAGAGCAGATTAATGTATGGGAAGTCTTTGTGAGAAGGGAGAATCTCACCAGAGAATAATGTTTCAGAAAATGCCAAGTGGTCCTGTGCCTGGACTTGAATAGTGGGTACAAGGTTAAGCCGAGTTCTATAGGTATCACTACCCATGTTTTCTGACATCTCTGACCCCTTTAATTGACCTCTTTATTTTCCTCACCTCCAAGTCACAAAATCATTTCTGACAAAGTGCCAAATTTATCTATTGGAATGGGGGGAGGATTATGCAGGATTATAAAAGATGTGGATGGTACACTGAGTACAGAAGAGCTGGAGAATTATGTGTTCATCATCCAAAGGAGATCAGGGCCAGAGAGATGGCTCAGTGAGTTAAGGCACTTGCCACCAAAGCTGACAATCTTAGTTCAATTCCTGTAACCCACATAGTGGAAGGAGAGAAAGAACTGCCACAAGTTGTCCTCTTGACTGCCACACACGAACTGTGGTATGTACACACAAATAAATAAATAAATCTTTAAAAAATAAAACACATGAAGACAAGTGGTGATATGTATTAGTCTTCAGATCAACATCCTTCAAATTCAGGAAGAATTTCTGACAGGGAGAAATGGTCTTGTTCCATGAAGCTAAAGGAGAAACGAGAGAAAATTCATACAAATTCAGACAGACTTTTGTATCTTCAGAAAAAAATAATCACTTCTCAAAAAAACAAAGATTAACACAAGCTATAGCAGAAGACAAGTTGAAAGTGAATAGTATCCAGAATCTATTCATCCATTTAGTAGAGTCGTGTTCTCAGGGTATTAGTCATTGCCAAAGGCAACAAGGAGATACAGTAGGTGTCATTCTAAGTATAGGCACACTTATGAACTCTATGTAAAACACCCCATTTTCTGAAAGTGATACTTGGTAACAGTGAATTGAAGACAAATGATGCTCGGATAACTCGGAGATATCAGAAAGCAAGTATAGCTAGATAGCAAAACATTAGCCCCCAAACCCAATGGAGACTCTAGTCAAGACAAATACAAAAGTAATAACAAGACCAGAGGAACTAAAACAGACAGGTAGGAATAAGAGAAACTGAGGTCCAGAAAAATAAATAAAGTTTTAAGACAGGAATATTAGATCCATAAGTGAAGCTGCATAAGTGAAATCCTGAAAACCTTCAGGTAAAGTCAGAAATTATACAAAGCATCAAAAGATTGGAATAAGGAGGACCTATGCAGAGCTGAGAGCCCTTGACATGACTTAATAATATAGAGTTTTGTTTTAATAGGTTTTATTTGGGGGGAATTTCATCCATGAGTATTGTATCGCATCACCTCTGCTCTTCTTACTCCCCCTTCAGTTGCTCCCAGTTCTCCACTCCTCATTTCTGGTTCTTATCTTTATGGTTGCCACATATGAATGCATACATTTATAAATATACATATATAATGCACAGAGTCTACTTAGTTGTGCTTGTGTGTCCATGTGCTTAGGGTTCACCACTTGAGATTAGATAACCTGTCAGAGATAAAACTAACACTCCCCGCCCCCAACACTATTCATTGATTGCCTGTAGTTCTTCGTCTAGAAGTGGAGCCCTATGAAATTTCTACCGCCTACATTTGCAAGTCAACTGGTGTCATTATGTAGGTCTTGTTAGGCTACCATATTGTGGGGATTTCATAGGTATAGCTTCCCTGCCATGTCCAGAATACAGGCATCCTGATCCTCTTAGATCTTTCTGTCTCCTCTTCTGCGAGATTCCCTAAGCCTCAAGTGTAGAAGTTGTGTTGTGTATGCATGTTTTAGAGCTGGGCACCCCACAGCCACTAAATCTCTGCAGTTTAACCAGTTGTAGCAGTCTTTAACAATCTCCATCTGTTGCAAAAAGAAGCTTCTTTGATGAAGGGTGAAGCTACACTTATCTGTGAATATAACAATAGGTTTTTAGAATATAATAAGAAATTATTTTGGTTTAGGAAAGTAACAGTAGTAGGTTTTCCTCTAGGGTCAATGAACTCTTTCACCTTGTGCACATGCCTATATGTACTATACCATAAATTGATAGCTTCCTATGGAACAGGCCTTAAGTCCTTCAACTTCAGGGAGGCAACCAAGGGCTATGGCAATAACCCATATTATTTTGAGGCATCTGTTGTACTACCCAGCCAACAACTCCAAGACAACTCCCTTGCCTAGCACTGAGATTTTGTTATACAGCCTTCAGCTATACACAAGTAACTAGAGAAGCAGGAGGAAAGCAAGAAAATAGTGATAAATCATACTGAGGTTGTCTGAAAAATACATAAGGAAATGTATTATTCCATAAGTCTACCTAGAATAGACAGTATAGATGTTTTTAAAAATCTGAGTTCAACAGCTATCTAACTGGACTTAAAGCCCTCTCGGTGGGAGGGGACTCATGGGTGGCACTGTAAACACAGCCAAATTCACATGGTTGGAGAGGTCACAGATCTAGATGAAACCATGTTTCTGTTGTATCTCTAGACAAATAGAATTTCTTACTGTATGGCTAAATATAGATCCTTATATTTACAGACAACTATATTACACACCGCTAATCAAAGAAGCTTTTTCTGCAACAGATGGAGGCTACTGCAGAGTTCCACAAATGGTCACATACAGATAATATATGTCTGAGACATGCCCAGTCCCAAATGACACATCTACAGTGGAACCTCTACACCCAAAGTTCATGGAACATAGCAGAACAGGGAGTAGAGAGGATATTAATACATCCCTCAACTCTCACCAGTGAAACTTTCTCATACAGCAGAGTGTGATGCACACAAAAGACCACAACTGGTCAAGTTTTAGAGAATAAGAGACTGAAATGTGTCCCTGGATAAGACTCCTATATTAAACCTCATCTACCCATGGCTCAGGGACCATTGCAGAAGAGAGGTGGGAAGATTTTAAGAGTGAGGGTCGATGCATGAACATAGGGAAATGAGGTTTTCAGGCCACTGGAAACTTGCTCATATGAACTTTCAGCAAAGGTGACAGATAAAAATCCAGTATAGAACAAGGGAAATGGGCAGGCGGACCCTAACCCTAGTCAAAGAACTTTTGGCAACTGATTGCTGCTGGGAGACGGAGAATTGATCTTCTTTAAGAGAGTAACTCTAGATAGGATGACTAAACTTGAGTAGATAAACTTGCACTAAGGGTACAAATGCTTGACTGAATAGGACTTAATATATATGACAGAATGCATGAATCCAGTGGGGGAAGGACTCTGGGAGCACACAGATGAGGGGAGGGGTCTAAATTTGATTAAGATCTATTATATGAAATGTACAAAACTTCAATAAAAAATATACATTAAAAAATCTGTGCTCTTCTTAAGCTTATGGAAAGAAATATAGAAATTTTAAACTGGGTTATGTAGAGGGTATATATCAAAGTATGACAAAGTCCCACTGCAGGCAAAGCAGAGGTGCAAGAAAGGATTTGTAACCACACCTAGGAAAGAGAGAAGCATCTCTGAGAGACCATCTAATTATGTCTGCAGGGATCAAAGAAGCTTCCAAATGAGGCAACATTACAGAATGTTCTAGAAGTACTCGTTAGCATTAAAAAAAACATCAAAACTCAGACAGTAGAGAATGTTTTGTGAGGAGCAACAATGATGCATGCTGTTCAGAAGGAAGTCTGGGGCCAGGCTGAGAGAGTCCTGAAGCTCATTGCAAAGAACACTTCACAATAAGAGATCAAGGAAGACATTAGAGTAGACACAGAAGTGACATAAGGAGGGCCATCCCATTCATACATCTCACTTTCCCATTCATACATCCTCACTTTCCCATTCATACATCCTCACTTTCCCATTCATACATCCTCACTCAAAGATATCCTTCACAGTATTCAAGGTTTAAGAGGAAGGAAATGGTATTGGATTTAGGAATGGTGCGGACAACCCAGAACAATGGGATGAAAAAAAGAGGAATCTGGATCAAGACTTTCCTTGGAAATTCTGAAGACGGTGAAGAAGGAAATGATCATGATTCTATGCTAAACCATCTCTGCAGCACTCATCATTTCTATTCCAACGTAACCCACGAAAGAGAGGAGATTGCCTAGATGAAAGAGACTGGCATGAAAAGACAATCTAGAGGGTTTTAGTAATATCAGGTACTAAAGTGTAGCCATTTTCCTGGCATTCTGGCAGAAGCAATATATGTGTGTTGTTGAAACAAAGACAAAGCAAAGAGGGTACTGATGACATCTGTGAAGCAGGAAGTGGGTGCAATCTCTGACAGAGATGTTGACTAAAGATATATGCTGACAAGGAAAGACTCTAGAAGCTTCCTATGAGGAGGGGCACTACTGCTCAGACTGAGCGAATTAGTGCCTGAGGAACCTGGAACAAATTCTTGTCTGTTTGGTAAGGCTGCCCCTGGGACAAGGCTACTTGCCAAAGAGCACTTGAGTCATTCCCTTGGTAATATTTAAATCATTAGGCCCTTGAGGATACTTGGGAGAGTCCAAAAAGCTGTACACAAAAACAGGCAACTTGATTAAAATTTATACCAAACCCTCAGACTCCTGGAGTGATGAGCAATGAAAGAGAGTTGTTCTGGACAACAGGCTGACCAGAGATCACTGTAGCACAGAAGCAGCTGCAGAGGACTTTGCCTGACAGAGAGCTTCACATCCTCTTGAAGTGGCCAGCAAACCAGTGAATGGCCTGCATGTCCAGAGGTGAGAGACAGGGCCCTGTCCTGTAATTCAGACCTGGTCTCCAGGTGAGGGGGAAGTGTCGCTATCATGCAACCTAATCTCTGAGTTTGACCACAAATCTGATCTTTGGCTTCCACAATTGGCTCTCTTTATCCTTTTATAGTTCTTCACATTTAATTCTTCCCTTCTCCTGGCTCTTTACCTGGGTAGACACTGGAATCTGTGATCAACAAGCACGAGGCAAATGAAAGTGAGCTCTAAGATGGTCAGTGAGTGACAGACCAAGGGACCTAAGTAATTCTACAGCCAGTCTTCACAGAACAACAACAACTAAACCCTCCAAAGATAATTTTATTAAATATAATAAAAGAGATTTAATTTAAAAAGAAAAAAAAAAGGTAGGTGGCATATGCCTTTAATCCCAGCACTCAGAAGCAGAGGCAGTTCAGTATCTGTGAGTTTGAGGCCAGCTGATCTACATAGCAAGTTCCTGTTCAGCTGGGAGCTGGGGCTACAGGGAGACCCTGTCTCAATAATAACAACAACAACAATAATAATAATAATGTAAACAATGAAAAGCAATATTTAATGTAAATCCTAGCTGAATTCCCATTGAAGTAAATCAAAACCTTTAGACTATGTGATCAAAAGCGGCAATACTCAACACTGATCATGCACTAACCATCCCACTGAGATGTAAAATAAAAGAGATATCAACATTTATAAACAGGAAAACAATACTGTTTTAAACAACAAGCTTCTATCTAGAAAAAAAAAAGTGCTTTAAGAAATGTACCAATAAGGAAATGTAAAACTTAACAATAGTTTAGCAAAATGGATGCCAAAAAAAGACAAAAAAAACCCCTCCAATATGTAAAATAATAAATATAAGGTATTTAAGAATTGCACATATGCATACAATACAATAAAATGCACATCTATCCAAATATGTGGATATTTTACAACAAGTTAAAACAACCAAACAGATATTGGGGAAAATGTTACCAAAGCAACTGATAACACTTATTGGTCATTAAAAAACATAATTATGGAGCTGGAGAGATGGCTCAGCAGTTGAGAATACAGGTTCAAATTCCATCAGCCACATGATGCCAACAACTGTCTGTAACTTCAGGTCCAGGGAATCTGAATCCCCCTTCTGTCTTTTGTGGGCATTACACAACATGGGTTCACTTATACACATGCCGGCATAACACTCACACACATAAAATAAAAATGAATAAATCAAAAATAATTTTTCTAAATGAAAAACATAATTGTAAAGAGTTAAAATTGTTATGAAGGGGCTAGAGAGGTAGCTCAGGGATTAAGAGCACTGGTTACTCTTGCAGAGGTTCTGGGTTTGGTTTCCAACACCTATATATGGGGGCTACAAACAATCTGTAACTCCAGTTCAAGGGAATTCAATGACTTCCTCTGGCGTCTGTGGGCATTGCACAACTTGGGTTCACTTACATGCATACAGACAAAACACTCATACTCATAAAAATAAATAAAAAATTTAAATATACTTTAAATGCTTATAGTTTCTTAATGAATATAATGGGATTTTTGCATTCATAAAAGGTACAACTTATCCCTGAATAGGACACCTATATAAAACTTTTGCTTCCTCAGGCTCAGGGATAACTGCAGAGAGGGGACAGAATTATTGTAAGAGCCAGAGGTGATGGATGATTACAGGGAAACAAAGTTTTCCAGACAGTTGGTCAGATGCTCAGATGAACTCATAGTAACAGTGACAGCATGCACAAGTCCTGCACAAAATCAAACCAGAAAAAACTCTCAGCACAAACATGGGGAAGTTGGTAAGAAACTTTGACTCAATGAAAGGAAATTTTGGCAACCAATGGCTCCTGGGAGGGAAAAAGGCAGTTTCTTTCAAGCATGGGACTTGGTAGGTTAACCAGGCTCCAGCAGATGGACTCACACTGAAGGACATTTGGGGACACAAATTAGACTCCATAGGCCTTATTACACATGTAATAGAGTACATGAAACTGGGTGGAGTCAATAAAGGGAGGTGCACATAGGAGAGCAAATCCAAATACCATCAAATTATATTGCATGAAAATCACAAAAATTCAATTGAAAATGTTTTTAAAACACTCTAAATTCCTTTAAAAAGAAAAAGACAAAAGAAAGAAAGAAAGAAAGAAAGAAAGAAAGAAAGAAAGAAAGAAAGGAAGGAAGGAAGGAAGGAAGGAAGGAAGGAAGGAAGGAAGGAAGAGAAGGCACGAGATGAAAAAACCCTGTGTATGGGGCTGGAGAGATGGCTCAATGGTTAAGAGCACTGATTGCTCTTGCAGAGGATACAGTTTCAATGCCCAGCACCCACATGGTGGCTGACAGTCCTCTGTCACTCCAGTTCCAGGGGATCTAATGTTCCCTTCTGACCTCCGTGGACATTGCACAACATGGGTGCAGTTACATACATGCAGACAATATACTCATACAGAGGTAGAAGCAGGCAAATCTCTGTAAGTTTGAGGCCAGCCTGGTCTACATAGTGAGTTCCAGGACAGCTGGGCTACAGGGAAACCCTGCCTCATAGATCAAAAAGAAAATATTAAAGATCATTATTGTTGGTAGCTAAGACATTCAATTATATGTTTCTTCTTTTCTGCTTTAAAAAAGTGATACTGCTTTATATTTTTCTTTATTAATTTCATAGATAATATAGACATCATAATCAATAAATGGCAAAGTCATTCACTATTCTCACGCATGCAACATATCAGCCACCCTAAAAAAAATAATTGTTTCTTTGAAGTGAAAACATTCAAAATACAATCTTCTGTTATCTTTGAAATAAATGTTTTTCTTAACTATAGTGACGCTGCTGTGCAAAAAAATTACCAGTACGTATTTTCCTATCTAACTGTCATTTTATACTCATTGATCAGTTGATCAGTTCCTGTCCATCCTCTGACTCCACACTTTCCTCTCCCCAAACTCAGGTAGACACTATCTTTTTCTCTGCTTCAAGACATGAGCTTTCAGATACCAAAAATGAGGGGATTTGATCAAAGAGCTGTGTTTGTCTGTGTCGAGCACACTCCACTTTAAGTTGAACTTCATAAACAAAAGAGGAAACAAATGGTACTCCTAAAGATTTTGGCTATGATCTGAAGAAGGGAAAACTGGTTTTAAATGCAAAAGATAAATTCTTTTATTAGCATTTCCGATTCATTTAGCCTCTGTTTCCTATGAATAGCAAATCCATGTAATTTGAAGATTATTTGCCAATCACAAAGAACATTTAAAAGAAAAACATAGTCAGCATTTCTAAAATGGTTTTTATTCCATTCCTTAATATTCCAAGCAATGAAATCCACACCTCTGCTTTCTAATTCTATCTTCCGAATATGGGATATTTTTTCCTAGCATACAGGTCTCCTGTTCTGTCTCTTTTCTCAGTGTTAAAAAAAAATTCAAGAGACTCCAAAAATAGCACAAGCTATTGCCAGAGCTCTTGATTATCTCCCAGAACTGGAAGATCAGACCCTACTGCTGAATACAGGACATGCTTTGGACACAGGACTTCAAGCAATGGAGCAGGAACTGACCTGGAAGCCTTCTCCCTGAAGACTAACTCTCATCGTTCTAGAGGATATTATGAATGCTGCTAATGGAGAAAATCAATCAATAGTCCAACCTAGTCCTAAAGCCTAATAACCAGTACAACCAGCACAGCAAACTACCTCTATTGGTGCAGTAGTGGCACTGTTATCTGGGGGGTGATCAGCAGCTATCTAATAGGTCTTAAAACCCTCTCAATGGGAGTGAACTTATGGGTGTCACTGTAAGACACAGCCAAACACACATGGTTAGAAAGGTCATAGATCCTAGAGAAAATCCTATCTATGTCATATCTGTAGAGAAATGAAATTTCTTACCACAGGCTAAGTATGGATCCTATATTTACAGACAAGTATACTATACATCACTCATCAAAGAAGTTTCGCTTTGCAGAAGATGGAGACTACTGCAGAATCCCACAACTGGTCATCCGCAGAGAATATATGTCTGACAGTTTCCCAGGCCTAGGTGACATATCTTTGAACCACTATATATAAGGTTCATGGAACATAGCAGAACGAGAGGCAGAGAGAAAACTGGTGCATCACTCAATACACAGCAGGGTGTGATGCACACAGAAGGCCACAGCTGACCAACTTTTAAAGAAAAAGAGACTACAGAGTATGTGTCCCTACATAGGACTACTATCTCAAATCTTTCTCACCCATGGCTCAGGGACTATCTCAGAAGGGAAGGGTGAAGATTTTAGAGCCAGGGCTGGATAATAAACATAGAGAAGCAGAGGCTTTCAGGCCACGGGAAGCTTGCAAATGTGAACTTGGAGCGGTGGTGGCATCAAGCTCAGGACCCATGCCACCTCAAATAGACAAGGGCCCAGAGTGGGGTGAGGGAATGGGTGGCAGGCCGGCCCCAGTCTGGGAACCTTGGAGACTGATTACCACTGCATGAGTGAGAGCAGTGAGAGTAGTCTAGATAGGCTGAATAGGCTCCAGTGGATGGATTTGCAACAAAGGACATCTAGTAAAAATCCTTCACTAGATAGGACTTAACATGTATCGAGGACTACATGAAGTCCTTTGGAGGCATGGGGGGAGGGGCATGACGGGGCCATTCAATGTGATTACGAACTATTGTATTGAAATGTCTAAAAACTCAAAAAAATATTTTATATCCACCCCAAATTTCAGGAAGATAAATCTATACCTCTTCAATGTTATTCTATTAAAATCTTCATCTAACAATCTATTTTGACAGTTCTGTCCTTATCTGGACTTTTTCTTAGAGTCTCTTGGAGGGTGCTATATATTTAAAAGACCATATTATTTCAGGTGAGACTTAATCCTCTACCTTCTACTGAAATTACCACTCTTGTTCTATTTCGCCTTAACCCACAGGCAGATGCTGAGAACAAGACACCTCCTGACATGGACACCACTGCATGCAGCCAACATCTCAGCATTTCATGTGCCTAAGTTCATCTTGCTGGGATTCCCTGGCATTCATGAGTGGCAACACTGGCTCTCCTTGCCCATGGCGCTCCTCTACCTCTTGGCTCTTGGTGCTAATCTCCTCATCTTGATCACCATCCCCCGTGAGCCTAGCCTGCATCAACCCATGTATCAGTTCCTTGGTATCCTGGCTCTGGTGGATATTGGCTTGGCTACCACCAGCATGCCCAAGATCCTGGCCATCCTGTGGTTTGATGCAAAAGCCATCGGCCTCCCTGAGTGTTTTGCTCAGATGTATGCTATCAACTCTTTCATGGGCATGGAGTCAGGCATCTTCCTTTGCATGGCCGTGGATAGATACGTAGCCATTTGTTATCCCCTTCAGTACCCTTCCATCATCACTGAAGCTTTTGTCCTCAGAGCCACACTGTCCATGTTGCTCCGGAATGGCCTGCTGATCATCCCACTGCCTGTACTAGCTGCTCAGAGGCAATACTGCTCCAGGAATGAAATTGACCACTGCCTGTGCTCTAACCTGGGGGGTCACTAGTCTGTCCTGTGATGATATCACTGTGAATAAGTTTTACCACTTGGCCTTGGCCTGGCTCGTGGTTGGAAGTGACGTGGTTCTGGCTTTTGCCTCCTATGCATTGATTATTCACTCGGTAATGAGGCTGAAGTCTGCTGAAGCAACAACTAAGGCTCTTGGAACCTGTAGCTCCCATCTCATCCTCATTCTGTTTATCTATACAGCTATTATTGTAATATCTATCACCCACGTGGCAGGAAGAAAGATTCCCCTCATCCCTGTTTTCCTCAATGTGCTGCATATTGTCATCCCCCCATCCCTCAACTCCATGATATATGCCCTTAGAACACGGGAGCTGAGGATGGGGTTCCAGAGGGTGCTTGGATTGTGAAGAAACTTTATGTGACAGAACATTAAATGCAGCATAACAGAAAAAAATCATAGAATATCAAACCCAAAATAGACTGTTAAAATTCCATCTCTCCCTATTGCTAGGGACATCAAAGTCATCTACTTTGTATAGTACACTGCATGTGCAAAGTACTGCTCTAAGCTTTTCACAGATATTAACTCAGTTGCTGTAACAATTCTATGATGCAAGAACAGTATAGTTATTTGTAAGTTTTTCAGATGTGGCAAATGAATTAGGAAAAAATCTCAAGGTTTAATGAGAAGTTCTAGCACGAGATTTGAACTCACATACTCTACAGAGTCCTTGCTCTTAATCCTTTCTCTCTATTTAGTTCATTGATCACATTTAAATGGAAAGAGTAAAACAGTAAAAATTATGTACTACTTCTTTCTTAGTAAAATTTCCTTTAAAATGTGGCAGATGAGATGAAGGGCAGCAGTAGAGAGCCCGATTCTACAGCCATCAAAACGAGAAAATAATAGCAATTGCAGTTTGACTGAGAAGCAGAAGGTGATCAAGGTCAAGTATCCTTCACTCAACCAGAAGTATGACTATTCAGAACACAAGACTGATATACAGCTACACGCACGGGTAGATGCTCCAGAGGAGCATTTGAATAGTCTGTGATGGCCATGTCTATTCACATCACAAATACTAGGACTGTGGGCTCTCCAGACAGTAATGAAAATCTCAAGGAAGTGAAAGTTCTTAATACTGATCAAGGAAATTTCAAATTACAGTCAATTGTGTGGAAAGAAGAATATTCACTGACCATCTAGCCGTGAGGAACAAAAATCAATGCACTAACATATTCTTCACTGAAAATCTATAATAAGAAAGGGTTTCTGTGATCACTGATGCTTAAGGTACAAAAAGAATTTTTAGAACTCCTATGAACACCTGATTTCTTTCTTTCTTTTGAGAAGATGCATTGATTCAATGTCTATCCAATCTTTTTGCTAAATAGAAACTTACAGAATAGAAAATTTTAGCTTGACTTGTGACTCAGAAATGTAAAATCAAGGCATAGTCTGTGATCCCAAGATAATGAGTTCAATTCTTGGGGAAAAAAAGGTTGGGAGAAATTTTCCTATCTAATGAAAATACAGGGCTTTTAAATCTACAAAGAGTCACACTAGACTACATTTTGGTAAGAGATTGACAGTAATTACTTTATAAGTTCACAAACTCTTGATTTAATTTCCCTTAAATCCCTAAAAAGAATGTACCACAATGTTTAAAAAAAATAAACATTGAACATGTCTTGAATTTCTCTAATGAGTTACAAAAATCCCAGTGGGGTCCTGTAGTTCACTCACAATATAAAGAATAATAAAAATGTCTAAAGGAGAATTTTCCCCACAAGGTAAATATTACTTTTGAGTAGAGCAGAGAAAAAGTAGACTAAATTTGTCTTTTGTCGTATTTCGATACCCAAGAATGAATCAACAGCAGTGAAATGTGAGGTCAGAACAACGTACATGTGCTCAATTTCCTGGCACAATGCCACTGATGTGATGGACTTTAAGAAAAGAAGCTTGTGTCAGTAAATTCAGAATGCTGTCACTGAACCTCAAGCAAGTGAATCATCTTTCCTTTGATAGTCAGCTAGATGGCATAGGTACCTAAATGGATAAGGCAGAATTGTTTCTTGCATTTTTTTTCTGACATTCTCTAATCATATAAGACTGTTAGTAGAGAAAAAATGTGAGTTCATGTACAAGACCCTTCAAAAGCACACTCCCAGCAAGATACTTCATCTATCTAGACCTCACTGCCTATGAGGTAATGTCTCTGTGAAGCCACCAATACAGCGATTCTTGATGTTGTTAGTGTTTTCGTAATCCTGTCACTTCTTGATAATGTTACTACTTAGGGATAAGTCTTCAACACATGAGCCTTTGGGGAGAATCTTTATATTCTGACTGTAACAGTCCACACGCCTATGCCCCAAAAGCTCAAATACATATCATAATGTAGAATGCACCCATCTGCCTAAGTTCCCAAAGTCTCAACAGCTTAAATATTTCTCAAGTCCAAAGTTCAAAGTCTCCTTTGAGACTGAAAATAAACTCTTATCGTGAGCCCCAGTAAAGTAAGAAAGAAAATTACACGCTTCCAAAATGCACTGATATTGAATAAAGGTACAAAGGGAAATGGCACCCATGCAGGACAAGTATTAAATCTGTGTCTCCAAGTCCATCATCAAGGGCACATGGTGGCATGATGCAAACTCCAAAGGGTTTAGAGTCCATTCATATGGCTTGTGGCTCAGCCCACATGTCATTTCCCTTGGACTGGCTCTGCTCAGTGCCTGCAACTTTCCTCAGCAGATCTCCCATGTTCCTTTTATCTCTGACTTCCTGGGCTCTTCATTGTAGATCTCCATTTTATTCTCATAGTTTCATGTATTGCCTTCTCAAAGTCTGCCCATAGGAACTCTGGCCTTTCCACATATTACCTGACCTCCCAAGGCCTTTCTCTGAAATCTGACTGGACACCTGCAAGAATCCACAATTCTTGCATTTTGTGTCCCTAAAACCCAGCATCAAATGACTAATACTAAGAGAAGCAGAGAATCCTGAGAAAGTCAATCTGGTGATGAATGAGGAAGCCCTGTAGGAACATCTTGGCAGTCCTATCCTACCATGTACAGAGATCAATAAATGGGATGCTAGTGTTCCTAAAATATTTGTAATTGAGGAGGAAGACAAAAAAATTACTTTTAAAGCTGCAAACCCTCATTCCCCATGAGGCATGGAGAAAAAGCTCAAACAGAAATCAAGCCATTAGCACATTCCACATCTCCCCAACATGCTACATCAAACAAACACAGCAACATTCCAAGATTAACTAGTAGCAAGAAAACAACCACACAACTGGTGGCCTCAGTTTGACTAAGCTTTAAACATCTTTCTTCCTGGTTCTATATCCCGACCTCCCTTTTCTCAGAGCACTTGCTTCAGAAAAACTTTTCATTTAAATACTTCCTCGATCCTTTTGAAATGTGCCTAAATCTTCTCCTATCTGTCCTTCAGCTATGAAATGCCTTTCTCAAAGACCTGGAAAACATCTCTTGAAATGTAGAGACCAATGAAGACCTTGTGTCTCAGTGTCTGTGAGAGTGGAGGAGATTGACTTCAATGAGTACCAATTAGCAATTACAAATGGCCTGGTCTCAGAGAAAAGCATTTACAGACCTGGGAATAACTCAGTGTGCTCCATAATCTCATCCACCAGCCTCTCCACTGAAGCCCTCCAGTGGTTTCCTGATATCTCAGGCCAGGGCTTAGATCCAACCATCCAATTATCCAAACCCACTCCATGCTCTGTTCTTGTTTGAGCAGAGCAGCAGTTCCTGTCTTGGCCTCTGCTCTCTCCCATACTGACAGTGGTGGCATTGAGGTGAGGCAATCAAATTCTGTTTGCTTATCTTGCTTGTCTTGCCCGGGACTATTTTTCTTTAGCATCAAAATAAGAGAATTTAGCAAAACCCACATGAAACCCGGCATCAGTGCTAACAAAACTTTACAAGAGTCACAATGCATTCAACAACATGCACCAAAAACACTATTGATGTAATTTGTTGGTGGTGGTGTTTTTGAGACAAAGGCTCCCTGTAGCCCCAGCTGGCCTGGAACTGGCTGCCTTCATTCTTACAGAGATCTGCCTACCTCTGCCTCTGCCTCCTGAGTGCTGGCATTAAAGGTGTGTGCCACTATGCATGACTTGAAGTAAACCTGATACCAGTTTATCCATGGAGATTTAAAAATAGTAAGAATTATATTAGATAATTGTACCATCATTTACAATGTCTTGCTGACTACTCTCCACCCACCCCATAGATGTATCTTTATAAGAAATCATTTCTCAGATTATTCTAATTTGAATGTACCATGTGTTATCTAATGTGACTCCAATACAAAGTTGATTGCATTTTGCAGTATTGAAGTCATTAGAAAGAGCTGTTTCAGTGTGGGGATTGGATACCAGATGGATAACCACACACTAGAGACATAAGGAAGTGAAGGCAATAAAAAAATATATCTATTAAAAGTACTCCCTTAGTGAAAGGCAGACCCTAGTGATACAGGGGTGAGACTAAGAAGGAAGAAAGGATGAAAGAGGGAGGAAGCGGGGAGAGGGAAGGAGACTGTAAAGAAAGTCAGGATAATGGAAGAGACTGTGTCCTAAATATGCTATCTGTATGACAGTAAATTATTTTTCAATAAAATTCAAAGCCTGGAAAAATTATTCCAAGTACCTTTGTATAGCACCTAAATAATATTTACTGTTTTTACTGTAATAAAATTGGACTGAATTTTGAATCCTGCAGCTACCTAACAAATGCTCTATGGATGGTTCAGACTGTTAGAGACAGTAAAAAAAGACAGTACATTTCCCAGTGGATTAAAAAATGTAGGGTAGGGGCTGGAGAGACAGCTCAGTGATTAAGGGCCCCGGCTGCTGCTGCAGAGGACCTGGTTTCGAGTCCCAACACCCACATGGCAGTTAACAACCATCCTTACTCCAATTCCAGGGGACTTTGATGTCCTCTTCGGACCTCCACAGGCATTGTATGACATGGGTGCACTTACACATATGCAGGCAATACATTGATAAACATAAAAAATAAAAATGATAAATAAAAACTGTAGGTGAATGTGGTGGTGCACACCTGTAATTTCAACATTAGGGAGACAGAAGAAGGAGGAGATGAGTCTGGACTACAAGAGAGGGGTTCCAGGGCCCCAGAGACAGGCAGATCTCTGTGAGATGGAGACTGGCTTACTCCACATATAAAGTTGCAAGCCAGCTGGAGCTATAGGAGGGATACCCTTCCTAAAATATAAAAATAGAAATAAAGGGGATGAAGAGATGTCTCAGGAGTTAAGAGCACAGTCTGTTCTTGCAGAAGATCTGGGTTCAAATTCCAGCATCCATATGGCGGCTAACATCCACCTGTAAATCCAGTTTCAGGGGATCTGACACCCAATTTTGTCCTCCAAAGGCACTGCACAACCTGGGTGCACTTACATGTATGCAGTCATAGCACTCATACACTCAAAATAAAAATAAGTTAATTTTAAATTTTAAAATAATAATAATAAACAGAACAACTCCCTGTGCTCTGTCATCTCAGCTGGGGCTTTTGCAGACCTGCTGTGGAGCACTCCCTTTCCCACATCTCCCTGTACACCATCATCTCTGTTCTGTTAGGATCCTTATGAGCCTGCAGACCTGGAAGACTTTCCAGACCTTCCGGCGGGAGTTTCCTTTCCCATACCTCCCTGTGCTGGGCCATCGCTCAGTTCTCAGACCTGCTCTAGATGCCAGGATACTTGTGGGGCAAGATCTGACAGCTCTCCTAGCCTGACATATCAGTCAACGTGCTCACCCAGCAACCACCCAGTCCACCCTGCTGTTCCAGGAGCAGGAGGAGTGAGCCCTGGCTAGATAGGCTGAACAGGCTCCAGTGGATGAACTCACACCAAGTTACATCTGGGTACACAGACTTGACTCAAAAGGCCTTAACATATATGACAGAATGCATGAAACAGGGCAGGCTATGGAGGGTGAGAAAGTAGGGAAGGGAGTTAAATATGATTACGATGTATTCTATGAAATGAACAGAATGCAATAAAAATTATTTTTTAAAAAAAATCAAAAATATACTACTGCCAGTCATAATGATTTCAAATCATTGACCCACAGAAGAGCCGACATGTTTCAGGAAATTTTCCTTGTATAATATTAATAGATACACTGTTCCTTATTTGACTGTAAAAGCAATACAAATCAAATTAACAAGAATGGAAAGCCCACCCTACTGTTTATAAAACTCTAGAGAGGCTGACCAGACCTCAGTGTATGAACTTGCACTGAGGGAAATCTGGGGACACTAACTTGACTCGATAAGACTTAACACAGATGACAGAGTGCATGAAGTCCTGTGGTGGGGAAATAAGGGAGGGTATCAGTGGGAAGGGGGATAAAGATCATTAAGATGCTCCGTATGAAATATACAAAAATTCAATAAAAAATTTACAGAAAAATATGTTTTAAGATAATATTTATAATGTGTTGGTATTCAGAATATGAATATAACAACTGTTATGAAATATTTTTCATGAAGGTAGTGAGGATGGCATGTTGCACTACTTCACTTTATGTTTTACTTTATGAAGAAACTCTTTGTAAAGTGTTGTATCAGCCACCAAGAAATATAAATTTGTGTGTCTCATTACTCATTTTTAAAAAAAGAAAAAAGTATCCCCTATCCCTAGCTTAAGTGAAACCACTTCTTTTTTTTTAACACCAAGCGCTATTCAGCTGTGCCATAACCTGACAAAGTGGGGAAACAGCAAACAAAAGTACAAGCAATAATTCAACAAAGACAAGATTGCCTGCCCATAATAAGTCAAAAGTCCAGATACCCAGAGCATCAAAAAACATCAAAAAAGTACAAACAACATGAATAACCAAGACAATGTGTCTACTACAGCTGGGTGTGGTGGTGTACACCTTCATCCTGGTCTACATACTCAGTTCCAGGGCAGCTGGGGCTACAGGGAGAACCTGTCTCAAAAAGACATATATATATGTATTTCCTGAGAATAACCTAATGAATGCATAAAGCACAAGGCAATGATTTCAAAATAGCAATTATAAATATGTTCAAGGAACTCAAACATACGAATAAAAAATTGAATGAAAGCACAGACAGTTGAATCAAAAAAATGAATTCAAAACATGAAATTGGGATTCAGTAAAAAGACAAAATCACTGAAAAAAAAGCCAAACTGGAATAAAACTTGAATGAAAAACTCAGGAATTCAAACAAAAGCTTAGATGAAAGACACAAAAGGAAAGTGGAGGAAACAGAACAGAAATATCAGATCTTGAAGACAAGTTTGGGGAAATGGATTGCTCAGTCAAAAATCCAAATCTAAAATAATCCAGACACAAAATATGAAAGACCTCAGGAACACTGCAAAAAAATCAAACCTACAAATCATAGACATAGAAAGAGGAAGAAACCCAGTTCAAAGTCACAGCGAATATTTTTAATAAAATTGGAGTAGAAAATTTCCCAAATCTAAGAAGAGTGCTGTCTATCGAGGTACAAGAGGCACACAGAAGACCAAGTGACCAGGACCAGAAAAGAAACTCCTCACATCATGTAACATTCAAAACACTAAATGAACAAAACAAAGAAAAGATATTGAAAGCTGTGAGAAAGATCAAGTCACATTAAAAAAGCAGGCCCATCAGAATAACAGCTGATTTTTCAGTGGTCCAAAGCCAAAAGGGCTTGAACAAAAACCAACAAGTCATGAAAGAACACAAATTTCATCCCAGACTACTACAGACAGCAAAACTATCTGTTATAACTGAAAGAGAAAGAAAAAATTTTCCATAATTAAAACAGATTGAAGGAATTTATGTCCATGAAACCATTTCTACATAGACTAATTGATGGAATACATTGATCTGAAGAGATTAAACACTCTGAAGAGTACACAAATAATAAATTATTCCATAACAGTCAACCAAAAGAGGTCTAAGAAAATAGTAATACAACACCAGCATAGGAAGAATTAATAAACACTGATCAGTAATAGTTCTCAATATTAATGGTCTCGACTCACCATAAAAAAGATACAGACTAACTGATTGGAAACTGAAAACAGAATCCATGGATTTGCTGCCTCCAAGGAACACACCTCACCAACAATGAGTGACACTACCTTAGAATAAAAGAATGGAAAACAGCATTTCAAGGAAATGGAACTGAGAAATATATCTGAAAAAAAATGGACTTGAAACTAAAACTACTCAAAAGAGACAGGGACAGTAACTACATACTCATCAAAAGAAAAATACACCAAAAAGATTTTATAATTCTAAACATATATGCACCATAAACATGGGTGCCCAATTGTATAAAAGAAACTTTATTAGCTCCGAAATCACACACTGACTCAAACTCAGTGCTAACGGGTGACTTTAATATCCCACTGCCACCAATAAACAGACAAAAAAAAAACTAAATATAGAAATCTTGGAGTTAACTGATACCATACATCTAAAGAATATTCCACCCAAAAACAAAAGTACAATTTCTTCTCAGCAGCCCATGGAATTTACTCCAAAACTGACCACATAATAGGTCATAAAATAAGTCTTGACAAATTTAAGAAAACTGAAATGTCATCTTATATTCTACATGATGCCAATGAATAAAGCAAGGTGTCACCAACAGTCAAAATAGGAAAAATTAAACAAACTCGTGAAAGCAAAACAACACACTAATGAATGAAAGATGGATCATGGGAGAAATCAAGAAGGAAATTTAAAATTTCCTAGAGTAGAATGAAAACACAGCATACCAAAACCTATGGAACACAACAAAGTCCTAAGAAGAAAATTTATACCATTAAGTACCTACACTAAAAAACTAAAACAACTCATAAATTAATGATGCCAACACCTGAAGGTTAGAAAACCAAGAACAAACAGTACCTAAAAAGAGTACATAGGAAGAGATAAATAAAATCATGACCAAAATTAATGAACTAGAAACAAAGAAGACAATACAAAGAATTTGTGAAAGAAAGAGTTAAATGTTTGGCATAAGTAATCAAAAGAAAGAGAACTCAAATTAACAAACTCAGAGATGAAAAGGGAAACATGGTAAAACACCCTGAGGAAATTCAGAAAACCATAAGAACATACTTTAACACCTATGTTTCACTAAACTAAGAAATCTAAAAGAAACTGATAAATTTATAGATATATACAGCCTACCAAAGTTAAACCAAAATGACATAAATAATTTTAAAAGACCCATAACACCTAATAAGATGCAGCAATTAAAAATCTCCCAACTAAAAAGAACCCGGGACCAGATGAATTCAGTATAGAATTCTAGCAAACACTCAAAGAACTACAAATACCAATACTCCTCAAATTATTCCATAAAATAGAAAAGGAACACTCCCAAAATCTTTCTGTGAAGCCAGTATTACTCTACTACCTATGTCACAAAAAGACAGCCCTCCCAAGGAAAACAATTATAGACCAAACTCTCTGATAAACATAGATGTAAACATTCTCAATAAAATACTCATAAACAATGCACATCAACAAGATTATCCATAATTATTAAGTTGGTTTAGTTCCAGAGATGCAGGGATGGTTCAACATACAGAAGTCAACTAATGTAATCTACCACATAAACTGACTCAAGGACAGAAATCACATGATCATCTATCTCATGAGATGCAGAAAAGACCTCTGACAAAATCAAACATCTATTCCATAATAAAAACTCACAGAGAATCTAGGGATACAGGGAACATATCTCAACATAATAAAGGTAATATGCCACAAGCCCACAATCAACATCATGATAACTGGAGAAAAACTCAATGAAGTCCCATTAAAATAAGAAACAAGACAAGGCTCTCCATTCTCTCTATTCCTGTTCAATATAGTACTTAAAGTCTTCGCTACAGCAATAACATAAATGAGATAAAGGCAACATAAACTGGAGAGGAAGAAGTCAATGTATCTTTATCTGCAAATAGGATTTTATACATAAAAGGCCCTAAAGACTCTGCCAGGAAACTCCTAGAGCTGACAAATAACATTCAACAAATTGTCAGTATATGAAATTAACACCCCAAACTCATCAGCCTTCATATATACCAATTACAAACATATGAAGAAAGAAATCAGGGAAATGATCCCAAGCATAAAATATCTTGGAATAAATATAACCAAGGAAGTAAAGGACTTGAAGAAAGAATTGAAGAAGATTCCAAAAGATGGAAAGACCTCCCATGGTCATGGGTCCATAGGATTAATATTATGAAAATGGCTGTTCAAATCCCCTCAAAATTCCAACACAGTTCTTCATAGAATTTGAAAAAAATAATATCAAGTTTCATTTGGAAACACAAAAAAATCCAGGATCACCAAAATATCCCTGAACAGTAAAAGAACCTCTGGAGGCATTACCACCTCTGATTTCAAATTACTCTACAGAGCTATAGTTTAAAAAAATAGCATGGTACTGGCATGAAAACAGAAACATTGATCAGTGCCCAGATTTAAATCCATGCACTTCCAGTCACCTGATTTTTACAAAAGAACCACAAATACACACTAAAGAAAGGACAGCTTGTTCAATAAATGATACTGGTCAAATTAGATAAGGCATGTAGAAAAATGAAACTAGATCCCCATCCCTTACCACGCATAAAATTCAACTCCAAATGGATAAAGGACTTCAACATATGACCCAATGTCCTGTATCACACAGAAGAGAGAATAGGGAATACATTGGAACTTAGAGGCACAGAAAAGGACTTTCTGAACAGGTCTCTTTTAATGCAAGCATTAAGTCTAACAACTGCCTAAAGGGACCACATGAAACTAAAAATCTTCTGTACAGCAAAGGACAACTTTACTTGAGGCAGAGGTAACCTACAAAATGGGGAAAATGTCTTTATCAGCTGCACCTCTGACAGAGGGTTAGTATCTAGACTACAAAGAACTCAAGAAACTAAACATAAAAAACAACCTACCCAAGTAAAAAGTGGGGCAGGAGCTGAACAGGGAGTTACCTAAAGATGAAACACAAATGGCTGAGAAATATTTTTTAAATGTTCAACATCTTTAGTCATCAGGGAAATGCAAATTAAGACCACTTTGAGATTTCATCTTCCTTAAGTCAGAATGGCTACGATCCACAAAACAAACAACAAATTCTGGCAAGGATGTGGAGAAAGGGGGACCTACCCACTGCAGGTGAGAGGGCAAAGTAGTGCAGCCACCATGAGGAAACTTCTGGAGACTCCTCAAAAAGCTCAAAATTGATCTATCTTATGATTCAATCATACCACTCAGTCATACACTCAAAAGATGCTATACCGTACTATAGAAACACTGTTCATCCATGTCCATTGCTGCCCTTTTTCTAATACCAAGGAACTGGAAACAGTCTAGATGTTCATCAGCTGATGAATGAATAATAAAGGTGGTCTGTAAAATATTAGTCATCTCTTAGAGAAAATGAAATTCACAGGTAAATGGATGGAACTGGAAACAACCATACTGAATGAGGTAACCTAGACTCAGAAAGACAAACTTCGCATGTTCTGTCTCATAGATGGATGTAAGCTTTGAAGTCTGAGATACGCAAGTTTCAATCTGAAAATCCAGAGAGGTAAGGAAACAAGCAGTCATGGGTCTTGGGAGTTTTCTAGGAGAGGAGATAGAATGCAGTGATATAAAGGACGAAAGGGGAATAATGGAGTGTGAAGGGATGGGTAATAACACAGTGAATGGGTGATGGGATGGCAGGACAGAGGAGGGAATATGGGGAGAGATAACTAACACTAAGGCTCTGAGAAAAAGCTATATGGAATCCCACTACTATAGAAACTTGTTTATTAATTTTTTATAATCCCCAATAAAAGCAGTACAGATACAAGTAATCAGCCTTCAAACCAACATGGATGAACTTGAGACCTGTGTTCAGATATCTGTAAGGAGAAAAGCGTCACTCTTTCCCAACAAGACAGGCTGTTTCATCCACCATCTGCAATTTCAGACTCAAAATCTAAATTTAGAGGGGAAGAGATAAACAATGAGACAGTTCCACCTGACCCAGCAGCTTCCATGTGTCCACCTAGAGGAGGCACACAATAACAGTGATGTCTGTGCAGAGTACTTGGTAGCTTAAGCTCTCCTAAACAGTCTCACTTTATCCTTACAAAATTCTGTTAGTGAAATATGCTTCTGGGTACTCACATGTTCTTCCTAAAATTCTTTCATTTTTAAATGCTGCTGTCTTCAACATTTCCTCCCAAGTCATGGGAAATCTACAGCAGATACCGCAGTGTGAAAGTGACATGTTTCTGTGATATTTTCTTATAACTAATCATTTGGCCCCATCTAGAGGCAAGATTCTGAAGTCTCCAACTAGCCTCTCAGGAGCACCTTTAACCTAAGGGAAGCACAGAGCTGCCTATGTATTTCTGCAGCATAACCATGTTAACTGCTATGATTATATGACTGAGTGTACACCAATGGGAATATGATTGGTGGCTGAGAGTACTATATCTTGCTTACAGCATCTCACCATCCTCAGACCTGAAAATCCTGAAAATGAGTGAATAACCACAAAATGAATGTTGAACTTTAATAACAGCCAGGTGGTGAAGAATCTGATAGCAGAAACTGTAAATAGAATGCTCTGTGTTATACAATAGGAAAACAGGTGGTTGCCATGTCCTGTGAAATCAGACCATCTGCCTTCTAAACTCACGGCACTAGCAGAAGAGAGGTTGGAAAAGGAAATGTTGGCAATATGTGTTGGCTCCATTTCTGAAGTAGTCAAATGAAAACAATCAAGCAGAAAATATGTGGAAATAACTGACCACTTTCCAAGCAGAAAAAATGTAAATGATGAAGGTATTGGCTTCCTACAGGCACTGCAAAAAATTCCCACAAACGTGGTGACTCAAAACAATACGACTTTATTACCTTGCAATTCTACAGGTCAGAAATGGGTTTCACAGAACTAGAACAAGACATTGGCAGAGCTGTGCTCCTTTCTGGAGCTTGGCCACATAGGACTTAACATGTATGGTGAAATGTGTTATGGCTCACAGGCCTCTGGGAAGGGCCACTCAGACTTCAGATGTTCCAAATCAGTCAAATTTATTTAACTAGGCCAGTGACTGCACTCTATGTGCCAAGAGTTAGAGAGCACAGCACCTGAAGATGAGATCGCAGACAGGAAAAACTCACTATCTCATTAACATACTAGGTATTCTGCCCATCTATTTAGCATAACTTAAGGTGAACCGGCCTCCCTAGGCTTGGTCCTATGACCAAATGATTGATTAGTGAAACTGGAAGAGTGGGTTTTCTCAACTGATACCCTGGAGATGGTTTAGTCTATCACAGTTAATTTTCTGGGGCTACTTGCCACTTTAACATTCCCTAACCTCTGAAGAGGTAACACTAAAATCTTTTAGGGATTAGATAAGAGCTCACAAATGCTTTTGGCATTTTTGTCCTTTGTCACAGAGTAGGCTGCTAAAAGGCACAGGACATTTGAGCTATTAACTGAGAAAGAAATTGACCACTTGGGGGCGGGGGGTTTACTCTAAACTGCCTAGCTAATTTCTACCTCCTATTTTTATTACCCCATCCTCTGAAGAGGTCACCCTAATTGCCGATAGGGATAGGGGCACAGGTTGTGGCAATTAGAGTTGTTGCACTGCAAAGTCTTGACTTTTCTATAACCTCAAGAGTCAAATCCTCTTTTCCTAACCTTCCCCAGATTTTCTCCCCAAATCCAGGAGACCATTTGGGATTAGGGCAAAATTACATACAGCTGGCTGGGAAGAGTGGCTGGATACTCAGGTGAGAGTTGAATGACCCTGATTACCCCTCCTTCAGTGAAAGAATACAATAGTCAACAAACCCAACTGTGATGATCTTTTGCAAGTAGGCACAGCTGAAGTCATGAAGATGGCAGTTAATTTGGCTCAGAAGAGTACTGTGCAGCATCGTTTTACTAAAAGAACATGGAATGCAAATTACACATATAAGATAATGTAATGAATTATTATTACCTGTGTACACACTGCACTTTATAAGTTCCCAGGTAAATCTTACAGAAAACACAAAAACTGTTCAAATCTTTTTTACTTCATGTAGTTTTGAGAGTAGTCTACCACAACCTTGTTTTAGATCTTGAGGGTAAACACTAGGTAGAGAGAAGCTACTGGTACCTAGCAGTACATTATCAAATTGAAGTTTACAAATTCTTCAGCATAATCACTGACTGAGGAATTTTAGGCAGAGGGTGTACTGTAACTTTTACACAGACTATGAACTGTCCTTTTATGAAAAAATCTATCTTGTTAGATTTTTTAAATCATACATTTGTATTCATCTGTGCTCATGACTTTCCTTATTGTTGTGGCAAGAGAATCCCATTAGCTACTTTTGCTATACATATCTTATACCATGAGATGAATAACTTACCTCTGTTGACACTATTAGTCTATCTCTTATTTTTAAAAGCACAGTGCCTTTACTCTTAGGTTGTTTTGTTGTTCTTCTTTTTCCTTGCCATAGAGTCAGGAAGCCAGCCTGAACCTGGACAAAAGTCTTGGCGAACATTTTGAGATAACAGGCTTTAGTCTGAAGTGGGAGGGCCAATCCCATCTTCAGAGTCAGCTTCTCAGAGATATCAAATAGCATGTGACAATCTAACAACATGATTTACACAAAAATGCATTTGTTTCCCATTAGAATTTAACTCAATGGTTTACATTAGACAGGAGAACTGTTGAGTCCAGTGAGTACTAGCTGGACTGAAAACATCTGTCCTTTTATAAACTGTATACATTTGTCTGCGCAGGCTAGTCTTCTCATCTGCTGGGTCCTTTACTGGGAACAGGAATTAACATGAGACAGAACATTTAATATTAAAAGGCTACCACACTTGATATTTCTAAACTAAAAGAAGCTATGGGTACTTGGCAGTGAGCACCCAAGCAAGATCAAGCAGGACCAGGCTGACAGAAGTCTCTTCCTTTACCAATGTCAAACTTGAGTTCCTCTCTAGCTATACTTGATGTGACCAGATGCATGAAAGCTTATACTCACAATCAGTTAGTTTATGTATATTCATAGTAACAAAAACCTGTGAGTGATGTGGATGCACGTGTGTGAGTGATGTAGATGCATGTGAGTGATATGGATGTGAGTGATGTGTTTGCATGTGTGTGAGTGATGTGAATGTGTTTGAGTGATGTGGATGTATGTGTGTGAGTGATGTGGATGCATATGAGTGATGTGGATGCATGTGTGAGTGATGTGGATGCATGTGAGTGATGTGGATGCATGTGTGAGTGATGTGGATGCATGTGTGTGTGTGTGTGATGTGGATGTACAAGTGTGAGTGATGTGGGTGCATATGTGTTTGTGTGTGTGAGATGTGGATGCATGTGAATCTGATTCTCAGTCATAAAATTAAACAATATTTAACAAGAAATTTCCAGATATCAGTAACTTCACCATTTCCATCTATGGAAATGTGTGTATTTATCCTCCTACCATATGCTGTAATGCGGAATAAGACACTCTCTGCCCTCATATATTCATGTTCTGGTTCTTTCATGAGCAAAGGAATTAATATTCCGCTGAGACTATGAATATCACTGTGGAGACACAAAGAATAAGATGATTATCTGTGACTTGGGAGCTTTGATGGAGACTTCAAAGAGGAACTGACACCGTTACTTTCCCATTTGTCAGATGTGTGAGTTTAATTGTGATTCTACCGGAGCTTTGAGAATACCTGAAGTTTTAAACAGAGACAGTAATAGCATTGTCTAGTGAGGCTGTGTGAGGATTATGCAAGATAATGCCACAGAACACTAACATGGCTCCTATTGTAGAGTGACCACTTAATAAACAGAGTGCCACTGTGTGTTACTCACTTTTTCCATCACTATGACAAACCTTCTAACACAGACAAACTAAAGGAGGAAATATTTATTTGGGCTCACAGTTTTAGACATTTTAGTCTGGTCCATAGTCACTTGGCTTTTGTTTCTGAGCCATGATGAGGGAAAGCATCATGTAACAAACCAAGTAATGAGGGAAAGTCATTCACTTCATGGTGGACAGAAAGCAGATACAGTGAGGCAGGGGTCAGAGACAATAACTATCCCTCAAGAACAGGCTCCTAGTCACCTACTCCCTCTAATGAGGCCTCACATCATAATAATTCCATCAACGGATAAATCCCTTGATAAAACTAGAGCCCTCTAATCCAATCACTCCCCCAAAACCCCACCTCTGTCCATGCTGCACTGCAGGCTAAGTCTTTGCCCCATGAAATTTTTGGAGGGAAAACTTAATATAGACATCATAACAGTTATTTTTACCACCATTAATAATTATGTTATATATTAGTGTATTGTTGTACAAGCATGGCTTTAAATTAGAGCTGGAAGATTAAGTCAAAAACCAGATTATTGTCAAACTAATGTTTAGTTTATGATTTACTTGTAATTTCCAGGCTTTGGCTAATAGAATACTACATTATATTAGAGATATAAATTTGTGTAAAATCAACAAAAATTATATAACATGGAAGCAGATGTCTATGGGAAACACTGTAAATGCTGTCTTCTCTTGGACATTAAAGTGCATGACTCAAAGAATGTCTGCATTTTCCACACTTATTTGACCACAGAACATTAAATTATAAAACATTCATTAATATTTTATGCCTACATCTACAAAATAGTCAATGGAAAACACTCTTTAATAAATAAAGAATCCTCCAAATAAAAAGACTTTATAATGCTAACATAGAGTCACTTTTAGTTAAAGTAGAAAAGAAAAAAACACATTTACATGCAAAACCTGAAGTGAAATAAGATAAAATTTATAGGTAACTAGCAGAGGCTTCTGTTAGTAGGACTAACAGAACCAATATTTTTTATTAATAAAATATTTCTTGCATATTATATGCTAAGAATTATATTGTGATAGGTATGTATGCATATATGCATGGCTTATTTAAGTTTCTGAAAGCTCTCTATGAGAGGTAACATAGGGTACTTATTTTATAGTTAAAAAGATAAGAACTAAAAAACATTAAATGAATTACTAAGTCCACAACCCCCAAAACAATACAAATACTACCCACATAACTATGGAGAAATACCATCCATTGGAGTACTACCTAATGACTTGAGGAGGGGACCTAAGAAGAAGCTGTTGAGAAAACTCCAGGGATCCCACCCAGTTCAGTGAAGCTGATGAGATGGTCTTAATTTACTTCCCAAGAAAAAGAGCAAAGGAACAAAAATTAGCCTGAATGGAAGTTCTGTGTCCCAGAAATATAACCAGTTAGTAGAAGGATTTATGTGCCTAAAACACACGCAGCCCCCCTAAAGGAATTCTACAGTAGAGACATGGATTTAGGACTCAAGGTGTAGGTGGTGGTTGAAAAAATGAGTGTACATGAATTTTTATAGAGAAGCATGGAGGAGAGAGGGTCGAGACTACGAACCCCAAGAGAATACTCCAATTCTGACCAGGAACAGTGTCCTCTAAATTCTAACAATGGAGCTGTCAGGATCCAGATAGAGGAGTCAAGAGTGTTCTATGTCCTCCTGCCTCGTCTATGCCCTAGTGTCTAAAAGCAAAAGTGTGAGAAGTGTCCTACACCAGCAGCTGACTCGCCTCTATCATGTTAACCCATCACTGGTTGAGTTGGCCATTTCAGAAGATCCTAGAGACTCGTGTTCTGAGTTCAAGGAGACACATCCATTCATTTCTCAAATATTTATTAAATGCCAGACAGTGTGAAAATGAATGACACATGCTCTTCTGGTTTCAAGGACTTTACAGTCAATTCAGGTTACAAATCAATGAACAGCTTGTTGCAACTCACTGTGCACACTGAGAGACTCAGACATACAAAAATAGGAGACTTGGCTTACCTAGAGAAAATGGGAAAGAGTTTTCAAAGAACACAGTTCTTTAACTGAAATTTAAAGAATGAGGCAGATTTCCAGATGGCTGAAAGGCATACATAGCTGTTTGCAAAAACACCTGCCATTGTGGAAATGAAGGGAGAGTTACTTAACTATTTTCATTCAGATTGTTTGGTATTTTTTTTCTTTGTTTGTAGCAGAATTTTGCTTTGTAGTTCAGGCTGCTTTTGAACTATTTAACCTAGGCTGACTTTAATCCAAGATCAATCCTCCTGCATCAGCCTCCTGAGTTCTTAGATTATAGGCATGTACCACCAGGCCCAGTTTACTTGGTTCTGAATAAAGAATCAATACATATTTGGGAACTTATAGGAACAGAACCTCTTCATCTATTAAATAAAAAATAGGGGCTGGAGAGATGGCTCAGCATTTAAGAGCACTGGTTACTCTTGCAGAGGACTCAGGTTTGTTTCCCAGCACAAAAATGGCAGCTAACAACCATCTATAACTCCAGTTCCAGGGGCTCTAACATCCTCTTTCTGACCTCCACAGGCATTGCAAGACATGAGAACACTTACATAATCTAGGCAATACACTCATGTACAAAAAATATAAATAATAAATAAAATATTACAAATAAATAAATATAATATATTCATTTTTTATAACCTTACTTCATGTGAGATTTAACACCCTATGTTTCTGAAGTATGTCTAGGTTACTGAGGAAATCAAATGCTATTATCAGAGGAATAGACCCTTAATTATCATTTATAGCTTTTAGTGATAAATATATGATGTAGGTAGTGAAACTAAACAGGAGAAAAAAAATAAGGAAGATTAATTAAAATACAGAAAGTAGAGAAGGGAAAAAGATGAAGTGGAAGAAGGAAAGGCCTACACAGGAAATCTTTGTGTTTCACAGCTAGTTTTTTTATTTTATTGAATCATTGTGTACTTCATCCAGACTATCTCAGTCAATCTTAAGCATTTTATCCCCTTCCCCAGTTGAGTATGAAGATTCATGGTGACACATCAGCCCAAAGGGGAGGAACTCCACCAAGTCTTAATGTCAAAGAACAAATGGGCAACACCGTCCCGGATCTGCTTAGTCTTCACCATAAACAATGGGGTTGAGCATCGGTGGTACCACCACATAAAGATTGGCCAGAAGGATATGGATGTGTCGGGGAATGTTACGCCCAAAGCGGTGGGCTAGTAAGGTAAAGAAGGATGGAACATAGAACATGAGGATGACACAGAGGTGAGACCCACAAGTGCTGAGAGCCTTGTGCCGAGCATCCTGGGAGGGCAAATGAAACACCGCTTGGAGAATCAGTGAATAAGACACAGCAATAAGGATCACATCAGTGATGACCATGACAATGGGCACAGAGAAGCCATACCAGATATTAACAGTGATGTTGGCACAGGCTAAGCGGGCCACTCCAATATGCTCACAGTAAGAATGAGGGACAATGTTAGTTGGACAGAATGGCAGCCGCTTCAATAGGAAGATCACTGGAAAGATGATACAGAAGCTTCGGACGACAATGGCCAGAGCAATCCTTCCCACAATTGGCCATGTCAGCGCTGTTGTATATCTCAGTGGGGCACAGGTAGCCACAAAGCGGTCAAAGGCCATGGCTAACAGGATGGCTGACTCCCCCACAAACATTGTGTGGACAAAGAAGACTTGGGTGACACAGGCATCAAAAGCAATGTCATGGGCATGGAGCCAAAAGATGGCTAGGGCCTTAGGCACAGTGGTGGTAGACAGCAAGATGTCTGTGATGGCCAACGTAGAAAGGAAGAAATATATGGGTTCATGAAGGTTCCGTTCTGTGATAACAACAGCTATCAGGATGCTGTTTCCCAGGACTGCAGTGATATACATGAGGCAAAGAGGTATAGATAACCAGAGGTGATAAGCCTCCAATCCAGGGATGCCGAGTAGCACAAAAACTGCTGGGTGGAAGACAGTGATATTGGTGTCAATCATGATACCCACTACAGTGCTGATGTCTCTAGAAGAAACAGAACAGAAAGCACCTCTAAGTACGTGCAGAGAACACAAATGATGGAGTATGAATTTCCAAATAATTTTTCTAGAGAATGATCACAGGTGTAGGGATGGCTTCTGGCCCTGGGTGTTTCATTTGCACCTGGAGTTTCTGTGGCAGTACCACTTGAAAAGCCCCCAGAAGCTGTACCTGCTTCCAAGCACCCTGCCTCAACGTTCTGACCCCTCTACCTTCTCGCCATTCATTCTACCATTCCATGCAAGTACTGCTTGCCCACTCCCCCGTTTTCACTTATTCCTTTCCCAAAGAGCTTGTTCTTTCTGTGTTTACTACACTCCTCTCCCCTTTCTATTCTGTTTGCCCAAATTTTAGCCTTCAAACATCTCCTTAACACATGCCACTTTATAATGTGTTCATATCTCCTTCCTGAAGACATATTAGCTAAACTACCTTTAAACTTGATTACATTCAATCATATTACATTTATCTGACTATTACCTTGAAGGTTTCTCAGTTTCTCAGGACATTTACCCTCATGACTCTCTGTGATGGGAGGCAACTAAGGGATATATTTGTTCACTTTGAACCAGATTCACAACTTCCCTGAAGGCACAGAATAGAGGAACAGCCAAAGAGACTGAAAGAGCAATTTTCATCGCCCTCCTCATGAACTTGTACTTCTTCAGAAAGTTGTGCACAAGTAAGTGCCTCTTGATTGAGTCTAGATCTCTTTTCTGCATAAGCCCTGAAGCCTACCTAGCTCTTCCAGGGAAATTATTCCAACCCCCTTGCCCTTTACTAGTTCTACCAACACAGTCCTGCTTTCCCCAGAAATCACCAAACTTTCCTGATGCTAAAACATGTTATAGAGCTCCTCGTTCAGCTTTCCAACCATTCATGTGACAGTTTCTTCTGAAACTAATTATCTGCCAGTGATTAGGAACAGGAAAAGAGTGGTGATTAGGAATCTAGAAAGAAACTGGTGATGAATGCCCATAATCCCAGCAATTGAGAAGCTAGGATAGGATTGTCACAAACTTGAGGTCAGCCTAGCCTACATAGTGAGTTCCAGGTCAGCCTGAACCAGAGTGAGAGCTTGTCTCAAATTACTAAGCAAATAAATAAACAGACCATGAGAATAAAAAATAACAAAATCAATATATCAAATAAAAGCTAGATAGATCTCCTGACAAAGGTCTATAGAAGAAGCCAACCAAAAGAATAAAATCCTGTTTGAGCGCATCCCCTTGCCTCTGTAAGTGTACAGGGTCAAGGCATGATGTGCTGTGAGGAAGGAACAAGGAGACTACAAGTGGCAGCAAGGAAGGGACAGAGCCAGATTCCAATAGGTAAAGGCCCAGGAGTTGGAGGGAAAGGCTAAGAAGGTGACACCTTCCAAGCCAGTATATTTTAAACATTTGCTCAGTTAGAGGAGAGACTGAGCTTTGTTAGAAAAAAGTCCAAAAAAGAAGAGTTACTGTTTGAATTGCTTTGTCTCTATTTTAGAGAACCAGCCTCAAATTTATGGAAACAAAATCTCCACCAGAAATCAAATTCGTTTTTCGTAGAAGGAATTATACTGGGCATTGTTTCTATTACTCCTCTCAGTTCCACTCACTAATTTATCCTTTTTTCAACAAGACAGTATAATACCTGATATAAGTCAGTCCTCACAGAAAAGCAATTCCTGCTCTCTGCTTACAGCTGTAATATCTTATAACCACAACTGTGAGGTTCCAAAGGCACAGTAACTGTTAATGAAGTTCTGTTAATGAAAGGAGGCTACCAACTATAAAGGACTTTCACGCAGTGCCTCCTGGGCTCCATCTCGGCCCTGCTGCTTCTCTGTCAAACACCACTGGAAGGTTCTAGGCTCACACAGAAAGAAGTCAGGAATAAGAAGAAAGGAATCACAAAGGCACATGCAGTCTCACATAACACTTCCCAGAGTGCTAAGGATTTATGCGTATGAGTGTGTTGCCTGCACATGTGTAAGTACACCTGTGTCATGTAATGTCCATGGAGGTCAGAAGAGGGTGTCGGATCTCATGGAACTGGAGTTATGGACAGTTGTTAGCTGCCATGAGGGTGCTGGGAATTGAACCCAGGTCCTCTGCAAGAGCACCTAATGCTCTTAATCACTGAACCATCTCTCCAGCCCCCAGCGTGATTTTTAACAAGAGCCAGACTGATAGAGAAGAGTTCAGGAGCCATGGCAAATGGAGGAGGACAGGGGGCATGAGTGAGTGCTAGGTCCCGGCAACAGGCTGCCTGAGTTCATTCCTGACTACCTAGCTGATCTCGTGCAAGTTGCTTTACTTCTGCATGCCTCCATGTTTTCATTAGCAATGACAGGGGTAAGAATAAACTTTCTGAGGTAATTATGAAAGCTGAAAGAGCTGATTCATATAAAGAGCTGAGAAAATAGGCTATTACTGTTCTTTTACCATTATCATCATTATTTGTTTGGCTATCATCCAACCATATTTTTCCCAAGGCAAAACACTTGAACACCATATTAAAGTCTTATTCTTCATCAAAACATGACCAAAAGAGATGCCTTTCCCAGTCAGAAACAGGAGGAGATGGAATGAGAGAAGCACCAAAAGAGGAGAGTCACCAACAAACAGGTTGATCAGATGGGCTTAGTGTGTCAGAACCCAGACCTAGATCCAGACCCAGATGTAGCCTGGATCAGAACAACCCAGCAGGCTTCCTTCATGTGCTTTGAAAAACACCCACTGTCTCAGCAGAAATACAAAAATCTTTCTGCAATTTACAGAAGACATGATATGACAAGGGTAGCTTCAGTTCCCAGGAAGCTAGAATGGGAATCACAGGAGACGGTCCACCGGGGAACATTAACCATATCCCTGTGGCCCCGACCAGACTGTTCTCCCTTCTGTTTCTCAGTGTTGTCTTTTCTTTCTGTAAGTCCTGCTATAGGTTTTGCTACTGTCCATTCCATACTTATGGATTTACATGAAAGCCTTTATATCTTCATAGGCTGAATTTGGAAGACTCTGTTACTGTCATAACAATACATGAAAATGGAGTCACAAACCCTATTCACAGTGTCATTGCTAGGTAAATATACTCTGAGTTGCTTTTCTGACTTGCATTACCTAAACAGTAATTTATACAAGTATTCATTTCACTTTGGCATCTTCCTTATAAATACAGTTCATTCTGAAGCATTTTTTGGCATTCAGACTCTGGCATGCACCAGCTCTACATGCTGAAGATACACACCTAATGGACAAAGCAGCACAAGTCACAGGGGGTTTACCCTGAGCTATGCTGCAAGAACCTTATTTCTTTAACTTTTTTCATTAACAGATATATTAACTATATATATCAATGGAGTGAATATCATACTGCCATACATGGACATAGTAGGATATTTAGTTTGGGAAATGGTTTACCTTTTAATTTATTGGTGCAAACTCAAATTGGTTTATTCTTCACTCCTGTCCACAGGCACTTAAGAGACTGCCTGTCAAATGTTTACGTAGTTGAAGGCAGCATCAGCTAAGCTGCAGAGGCACCAGATTCCCTCAGTTCAGTGTCACACCCTTAGTCAACTCATGGCTTTTTAAATGGTTTTTAACTAGCAAATAAAGTTCTTATCTATGTAACGTATACAACATTCTGTGTGTATATATATATGTATATATATATATAAAACTTTGGTATGTCTAAATAAAGTTAATTATGTGTATTATTTCACATACTATTTTCAGTGATAAGAACACTTCAAGTCTACTTTCAGAGCAACTTTAAGTACACAAGATGCTGTTATTGATCATAGTCACTATGGTGCAAAATAGATCTCTTGAATTTATCTCACCTGCCTAACTGAAACTTATATACTCTAATAAATGTCTCTCTAATCCCTGCACCATCCCACAGCCTCTCGTAATCAGCATGAGTCATGTTTCTTAATGAATAAATGACTAGAGCAAAAATGCCTACTTACCCATTTGTTCAACTCTATAAATATTTGGGGACCGTGTACAAATTTGAGTGAGCATATGGCAGGGTGTCATGTGTGAACAGCATCTGCTGTATTCTTGTGATGTAACAAAAATGTGGCAAACCCCAGCTCCATAAACAACCTTGATCTTGAGTGGCAGTGTCTGTCCCACAAAATCCAAGACAGCAAACATAATTAAGATGATTTTTCACGTGTAAGTAAACCTGACACCCAGAATATCAAGGGAAAAAAATGTCTTCAAGAACTCTTCTCACTTGAGCCAATGACATAGCTCAGCAGGTAAAAGCACTTAACCACACAAGTCTGACAACCTGATTTACATCTCCAGAACCCACAGTAGAAAGAGAAAACCAACTCCAGAAAGTTGTCCTCTGATCTCCACATGTGCATCAAGGCGCTGGCACGAGCGCGCGCACTCATACACACACACACACACACACACACACACACACGCATGCACACCAATAATAATAATACATTTTAAAAAAATTTTGTGGCAGAGTCTCACTATGTAGCCCTGGCAGACCTGGAACTCACAGAGATCTGTCTGCCTCTGCCTCCTCCGTACTGGGATTAAAGACATGCACCACTATGCCTGGTTTAAAATATTATTTTTTTAAAGAATTCTTACTTCAAAATAGGAGTTCATGGCACTAAACAGAGAGACTGACACATTATAGGAACTTAAGAAATATTGGAATAAATGAGGAATTAGTGAATTTATCTTTATCCAGTATTTTCCTTATTCCAACAAAAATGAGATGATGATAAATCAGAGCCATTTTTATGAATAGTCCCACTGGTGTCTCCTCTTACAGGCTGACTCCAGAGCTCTTTAAGCTCTTCAATCTTTAATCAAAAATTGTCTCTTCACCCACATGCTCCTGGCACTTTTGTCTGGACTCTCATTTCTATCTCGGCCAGTGCTCACCACCTAAGTTGTACTGATCTCCCACCAAAGACCCCGGCTCTCCACCGCCATTCCAACACAGTATAACCCCTTTCGTGCTTTGCCTTATTTAATCCCTTGGCTTTCTTCCATATATCCATTTCCTTCCCTGACCTCAATCTTTGTCTTCTCCAGATCTACATGCTCACATACATGCCTGACAGTCCCTTTTTCTACTATCAGCAATAATCTTCAGCTCACCTACCCCATCACCATGTCAGCCAAAGGACTGAGAAAGTCGTAGAGAAGAGCTAAAAGGCAAATACCAGCTATTCTGAGAGAAGAGGAATGATAAGAAAAAAGACTGGAAACAAATCACGTTCGCTTGAGGGGGCACCACTGCTCCTGGGCTGTACAGGACCTTTATATCTAGAGAATGAGAAGCCATAGGCCTCCTACTCCTGGAGACAGACGTCAGTGCCGCCCTAGGGATCTCTGAACATGCGGTCAGTGAAGCTCAGGGGAAAAGAAACCCCTTTCTCTGGTGCCAAATGAGAGCAATAGTTCTAAGAGTAATTAGTCAACCCCCAAAACAATGCAGAAAGTATTCAAAGACACAACATAAAAGCAGTAACAGAAACCCCAGGGGAAAAAAAAAAAAAAGATAACATCTGGTATTAGTTAAGTCTTATTATAACCCTGTCATTATTTTGAGTTTTAGCACAAATTATCTCATTTAATCCCCAAGCAACCCAATGAGGAAAGGCACTTTGCAGGTTACAAAAATAGAGGTTTAGAGGTAATAAGTAGTTCATTAGGAGAAAAACATAAAAAACTGTATGCATCCAAGTATTAAGACTCAGTATTAAATTCAGTCTTTGAATAAGAAATGGAGAAATAATTGTGTACAGTCAATGTCTCAAGGCAATTGCAAGGAAAAGGGAACAGAATTAGGGAAAACATTAAAATTTTTGCACCATTAAGAGCAAAATTTTTAAGTGCATGATCATCATCAGGGCAACAAAAATTAAAACCATAATTAGATGCCACTGTGTACTCATTAGGAGAACCACTATTAAAAATTAAACTTAATATTAAAAGAACAGAATATACAAGTTTGGCCAAGATGTGGAGAAACTGCTCTGTGGAATCAGTATATGTTGGTTCCTCAAAAAATAAAAATAAAATTACTATATGGCCTAGCAACTCCACTTCTGTGCATTGTGCATTTAATTTCAGGTGGGGGGCTATGGGGATGCCAGTAGGGAAGGGGGTATAAAGATGATCAGGATTAATTGAGATATTCTGTATAAAATATATGATTCAATAAAAAAGAGGATAAAAAAAGAATTGAAAGCTGTATCGCACAAGAAATGATCTCAAGAACTAGACTAATGGGATTACATGACATTTAAAAGCTGAAGATTGGGAAGGAGGAAGCTAGGGAGATGAGATGGCTCAGTGGGTTAGCATGAATACCTGAGTTCCAATCCCTAGAACCCACATAAAACAAGTAATACATGTCGGCAATCCCAGTGTTCCTAAAGTGAGATGAGAGGTGAAATAGCTGAATCTCTAGAAGCCCATGGGCCCGCTATCCTGGTGTGTGCGGCCATGAACATGAGACCCTGACTTAAACAAGGTGAAGGGTGAGGACCAACACTTTGAGGTTGTCCTCTGACCTCCACACACATGCCACAGCATGCACCATGCACCCACATTCACAAATTTTACTTTTATGTGTATGACTGTTTTGCCTGCATCTATGCAGGTGCACCATTTGTGTACAAGGCCCACAAAAGCCAGGAGAGGGCATGGACCCCCTGGAACTGGAGTTTCAGGTGCCTGTCAGATAACTTGTGGGTGCTGGATCCTCTGCAAGAGCAGCCAGTGCTCTTAATAACCGAGCCATCTCTCCAGCCCCATTTTTTTAAGAATGGGGAAAAAAATCTTTCCTGACTATCCATGAGACTGGGAATTAATAATTAGAATCTATAGGAAAGGAACAGAATTAAACACATGATGGTGCATGTAGAGAGTACTTGAGAGGTAGAGGCAAGACAGGAGTTCAAGGACAGTACTGATTATATAGTGAGTTCTAGGATCAAGGATAGACTGGGATACATGAGAATCTATCTCTTAGAAAATGAACGAAAAAGGAACTTGAATTTTAAACACTATAAAAACAAATTTTCCACTCAATAAATGAGCTAATTAAGAAACTGACCAGTTCTCAAAAGAAATAGAGATGGTCGACTTAAAACTATTTTGAGACCACCACACCTCAGTCAGAATAGCTGTCATAAAAAAAAAAAAAAAAAGACAGAAAAATCTGGTGAGGATGTAGGGGGAGAGAACTCTTTAGTTGGTGGTGGTGGAAATATAAACTGCTACAGTCACTGTAGAAATCAGTACGGAGACTTCTCAAACAACCAAAAATAGATCAACCAAATGATCCAGTTTTACCTTTTCTGTACATATACCTAAAGACTGAATGAACAGAAATAAAAACTATAACAGAAAAATGTGTGGGGTGTAGCTTTAGCGCTGAGAGAATTTTTACAGCATCCCATGCCCACGTTAGCACAGGAAAGGTCTCAGATCAGTAATCTAAGTTCCCAGTCCCAAGAAGAATTTTTTTAAAGAGAACAGAAGCAAATAGAGGCAGGAAACAATAACATTAATAACATAAATTAATGGGATTAGAATGATGGGGAGATGAATGAAATTAAAATATGGCTTTTTAAAACAAGTAACATTAATAAATCTCTAACAAGACTGACAAAGAAAGAAAAGATACAAATAGTATCGTGAATAAAATGAAGAATATCATTCTGTGAAAAATTTTCTGTTCATAAGTTGGTTATTTAGAAAAACTGATCCAATTCATCAGAAGCTACACACAAAAAAAATTCAAAAAAGATAAAAATGATCTGGATAGCCCCACAACCACTTTGAAAAATAGACTCTATAATTTAAAACCTGCTGAAAAAATAAGTCTCCAGGTCCAGATTACTTCAAAGGATAATTCTACTAAACTTTAAAGAGGCACTGATGTCAATGTTCACACAATCCTTTCCATAAAGCAAAAGACTAGTCTTATTTTATGAAGTTAGTATTACCTAAAACAAAAACTAGTTAAAGACCATAAATCCCCCCCAAATAAGTTTAAACATTAGGAAACTGAATCGAATAGTTTATTTTAAAATGCCTTATGATGAAATAGGATTCATTCCAACTATGCAAGATGGGCTCAACATTAAACAATTAATATAATTCACCATATCAGCAAGATAAAAAAAAAAGTCACAAAATCATATCAGTTCAAGCAGAGAAAAACTTTCTGCAAAATCCAAAATTCATATTCATTCATGACTAAAACTCAGCAGTTCATAAATAAGAGGCAAATGACCACAATTTAACATGGGAATCTTGGGGTAAGGAAGCAGAGAGATCACCTTATAGCTCATTTCAAATTAACAGTGAAAGGTTGCACTTTTTCTTCAAGGTCAGAAACATAAGGTACAGTTTCCCACCGATATTATTCAATCATACTAAAAGTTCTAGCCACTGAACTAAGACAAGAAAAAGAAATAAAAGGCATACAGATGAGAAATTGTCACTCTGAAAACAGTTTGGCAGTGTTATAGTCAACATGGGCTACTAAAGAAAAAATACCATAGACTGGGTGGCTTTAATAACACACAGTTAGTTCTCACAGTTCTGAGGACAAGAAGTCCAAGATAGTACATAATATATGATAATATAATATACAAAATATGATAGCATATAGTATATGATAGAACCTATGTCAAGCAAGAATTTGCTTCCTGTTTCATAGACAGATGTCTCTGTGCTGTTTCAATACATGGTAAAAAGGACAATAGAGCTCTCTGGGGTCTTTCATAATAGTATTAATCTCATTCATGAGCACTCTCCCCTCATGATGAAACCACCTCCCACAGCCCTATCCCCAAATGTCATCCACCATACATTAGATTTCAACAAATGCACTGGAGGTGAGGGGACATAACATTAGGCCTTTGGTGGGAATGTTCATCGTTAAATTATAAAACTAAACACCTAAACATGACTGAGCAATTATACTCTTATTTATCTTAAAGAAACTTATAATCCCACAAAAACTCCTATTTTTTTTATAGAAACTTCATTAGTATTAGCCAAAAACTAGAAACATCTCAGATGTCCTTCAAGCGATGAATGGTTAAACATATCCATGTCATAAAATATCATTCAGTAATCATAAATGAATGACACTTCAACTTAGATGTATCTCAAGAAAATCGTGTCATTTTAAAAAAAGACTCCTAAATGATTACAAATGATTCCCTTCATTTTTAACATCCTAGAGAAGACTAAATTGCAGAGATAAAGGTTAATGGTACCAAGAGGAGGGAAGGAAAGAGAATGGCCAAAAAAGGACAAAAGCAAGGATCCAGTAGGCCAACATTTTTACATATCTGGACTGCATCAATGTCAATAACCTAGTTATGATAGAGTGCTATACGTTTTCTTTCTTTAATGCATGTATTTATCCGTGTTTGTACAGTAATGGCTGCTTGCCATGGCTCACATGTGAAGGTCAGAGGAAACTTGTAGGACTGGGCTCTCTCCTTCTACCATGTGGGTCCCAGGGATGTCAGGTCATCAAGTTTGGTGTAAAGTACCTTTACCCACTAAGCCATTTGCTGCCCCCTGAGCTACAGTTTTTCAAGTGTTGTTCTTGGGAAAAATTAAGTAAATTTCATACATGCTCTCTCTGTGTGCTCTCTGCCAGCCACTCAAGCCTGATGACCTGAGCTTGATCCCTAAATTCCATGTAAAGGTAGGAGAGAACTCTGTGATAAACTCAAAAGTTGCTTTCCACATGCACCCCATGGCATATGCACCTACACACACACACACACACACACACACACACACACACACACACACACAAAATAACTTTAAAAGAACATGCAAGAGTTATATTTATTACCCTGAAGAATGTCTGAAATATGTTATTATTAAGCCCATGAGTGTAGAACCTTGTATAAAGAGGATACACATTAAATAGTCAATAAGTGAATTAAAGAAAGATGTGGATGATATTAACAGAATTAGGAGTAGAGGAGGTACTGAAAAGAGGACAGGATGGAAGAAGACTGTTGCCAATTTTATTTTTTATACATCTTTATTTTTATTACAATAAATACTTGTGAACTTTGTATTTTTAGAAGTGATGATAAACAACATTTTAAAGTATATTTAGATGACACATAAAAGGCAAACAACCTAATAAAATGAAAAGCATATATTCTGAGCACTGTGAATGTACCTGCTGAATAGCTTAAGTACAGTGATGGCCCAATAGTACAAGGTTTTAAAATGAGGCAAATGTAGTCCTTATCTTCATGGAACTTGTGGTAAAGGCCTAAGAAGAAAAAAAGGAAAAACACAAGAAGTACTCCACAGAACGAGGAAGAGAAGAGAACACAGGGAATGGTGGAACACGCCTTTAATCCTAGTACTAGAAGGTAGAGGCAGGCAGATCTCTGAGAGTTCAAGGCCATCCTAATCTACATAGCAAGTTCCAGGCAAGTTGGGATTATGGGAGGTCTTATCTAAAAAACTAAAATAAAAATAAAAAGAGTGAGGAAGAGCACCCTGTGATGAACTCAAGGACTATCCATGCTCTTGCTCCACCGGCTACCACACAACTGTGTGACTCTACTGTCCATCCAGAAACAAAGAGTGGCTAGGAGCACACACACATGGGAGTGGGTGGACCAGTGCAGAACCACAGAAAACAGACTGCAGAAGATGCATATTTGAATAATGTGTAAACAGAAAAACGACATTTCTAATGAATCTTAGCCCCCAGCTACTGACAGACATGCTTTCCATACAGCAGATTTTATGGGGTTTCTACCATTGTTCAGTACACAAGGAAAAGGAGATGAAAAGGGCTGGTAGCCAAGGAATCATGAGACACTGGGTGGCTTTTAGAGAAGCTGGAAGATACATTTGTATATCTTCAGCAGGAAGAATCATACAACACAGAATTCAAAATAGCAGCTAGAGTGGAGGCAGAAAGTACAGGCTGCGTCACAGACAGGAGCTCTAATGGAGAAGATTTTTCAAAAGATAATGATTTGGGAGGAAGCAAGGATATTCAAGTCAGTACAGAGGACAGAAGAAAAGCTATTTTGCCTACCGATTTCAAGCAAAGCATTTGAGGCTGCTCTCCAGCCTCAAATGGTATATTGTTCTAGAGAACGGAAATGCAGGCTAAGGAGAAATGAAATTACTCCAGGAAAACATGATGAGAACCAACCTGATTTAGTTTTATTATGTTTATTAACAGAATCCATTCTGGATTCACACTGACCTGAATTCAAACTCATATTCATTAGAAGTTTGGTGATCATAAGCTGTATATGCATCAATTATATCATATATAAAATAGTTATAATAGCATCTACCTCCTAATAGTGAATATGACAATATATGTAGAATATATGCTTGGCCCAGCACCTGCCTCATAGGAAATGTTCAGTAAGTACTGACTTGGGAGAGATATCAAGTGCTGCTGAAATCTGTATATTTTTAAAAGAAAATGAATAGCAGTGTCTTTAAAACCTCAGGAAAGGAGAAAACTTAATTAATCATAAACAGAAGGCATCTGTGTCCTAGACATGTTTTTATTAAAATTCAAATTTACTGCAGGATAAATGAGACTAAAGACCGCAGACTGTAAAGTTATATTTCTAATATAAAATGAAGAATTGCTACCTAGAATATCTACAGAATTTCTACATAATAATACAGGAAAAAAATCAGTTGGTTGGAAAAATAGGTGAAAGAAATCATCCAGGCAATTTCCAGTACAGAAATCCTAAACACTAATAAATACATGTAACATGTACATTAAAATAAGATATTATTAATGATAGTCACAAAAATATCAGTATGATAAAAATGTCAGTGTTGTAAAAAAACAAAACCCCAACATCTTACATAAAATTGTTAAGAAGCCAAATTAGAATAACAATCTTAAGAACAATTTTACAATAATCTGCTAAAGAAGAAATGCATATCTTATAATCCATAATTCCACATGACAATATATGCTCTAGAGAAAGACAGATGAAATTTTTATATTTCTATTTAGACAGGAGATTCATACAAAAAGGTCAACAGCAGTTATGTACAGCAAAATAGCCAGAAACAATTTATATTAATAACTGTTTGGCATAATCATAAGTTATAAAACTATGGAACAATTAAAAAGATGATAAAGATCTGCTTATCTGTATAAATAGAACTCAAAAACATAATTTGCCATATATAATAGGAAATACTTTATGTAGATATAAAAAGCACCAACTAGGAAAAGGATTAAAAACTCTCCATTTGTGGTAATTACTTTTCTTTAACATGAGAGAATGGGACATCATAGAGAATAAATGAGACTTTAGCATCTATAATTTTAATGCTCTTATTAAAAATAGTTTAAAGTGAATGGAATAAAACATTTATAATTGGCAATCTTGGGTCTATTGATACTTGTGCATATTCTTATTCTTTGTACTTTTATATCTATTTAGCTACTTTTAAGATAAAAAACACAATTAAAAAATGCAAAGAACATATTGGAGACAAAAGAATCAATAATGAGACTGAGGCAGCATTCCAGAATAGGGTGTGAAATATAAAACAGAACACACTTCAGTGGAGAAAGGGCAGAAAGAGTCAGACACACAGGGTCCTAATGAGAGGGGTCTTAATGGCTAAGCTCTCAGTGTTTTCTTAGTACATTCCGACTGCTGTAACACAGTATCACAGCCTGGGTGGCTTAAACAACATAGTTCAGGGAGCCTACTGAGGAGGTTCCTGTGGGAGTTCCATGCCTGGTCTATATTCAGCTGCCTTCCACCATATCTTCACAAGGCATAAAGGGATGGGGTAGAGATGAAAAAGAAGGACACTTTGTGAGGACACTCATCTCAGGTCTCATGAACTTAACTAACCCTAATTATCTCCCAAAACCCCATCACCAAATACTATCACAATAGAGGCTGGTGCCACAACATATGAATTGGGGAGCATAAATGTACAGTCCCCAAGAAATGTAATAAGAAACTGTCCCTCTACGGCACTGCAGTACTGCACTTAATAACGTGTGCTGATTTCTGTGAGCAACATTAGTACTTTTCCTGGTTATATGATTCACCCCTTGCTGTGTGAGTTCGGAGAGAAGGAAATACAGATCTGAAAAGACAAAAGCACTCTCTACTACCTCAGAGAAATTTGTTTGTTTGCTTGCTTGAAATAGTCTTACTTCGTAATCCTGACTGGCCTCAAACAAATAGTAATCCCCCTGCTTCAGCCTCCCAAGTGCTGGGATAAGAAGTATGAGCCACCACCCTGGATAGAAATTAGTTTCTTGAGAAACGGTCTATATTAGTTACTTTTCTGTTGCTATGATAGAAACACTGACCAAGGGAACTTATAAAAGAGTTTATTTAGTTTACAGTTCCAAGAGTCCATCCATCTTTACGAGGTGGCTAGAGCACGAGTAGAGACTAAGCGCTCACACCTTCAAGGGGGCACAGGAAGCAGAGAGTGACAGGAGATCAAGTAAGGCTTAAGAACCCCCAGTGACATGCTTCCTCCAGCATAGCCACATCCTCTAAGACCTCCCACAATAGCGCCACCAACTGGGGACAAAATATCCAAATACTTGGAGCCTATTGGGGATAGTCTCATTCAAACCACAACATGGTCTTAGCCAAATCCAAATAAAGGGAGTCACTTCAGAAGCCCTCTTCTAAAGGTTAGAGGAGGTTTATAAGAAGCTATGTCACCATGCCTTCTATAACAAAAGTTTATGGAGAACCATCCTAGTACTAGTCAATTTCCTCAGTCATTAGGAAAACAAGCAACAACAACAACAAAAACTCTTTCATGCCTTACTCAAAAAGAAACAAATTATTCTATAAATTGAAAGGGGTTTCTCTGTGTTCTAACCCAGTCTTACAGGTTTAGTATAGCCTGGGAGACTGTGACCTCAGCATGCCAAAGAACATTAGAGTCACTAGTTAAATATGGTTAAAGAAAGTATTAGTTCTAGAGAGTCTATGAGTGGAAGGGATGGGACTGTTGCAGAGGAAGAAGAAAAATATAGGGACAGCAGATGATAACAACCAAGCTTACATAAACTAGACATGGCAGGGTGTGGTGAAACATACCAATAATCTCAGCTACTTAGGAGGCTGAGGCAGGAGGATGAGTTGAGGCCAACCCTGGTTGCATAGTGAGTTCCAGACAATTTCATGAGATCATTTTTTTTAAGGAGGAACTAGAGATGTAGCTCAGTGATAGATAACTTGTACATATGAGCCCTAGGTTCCATCCTCAGTAATGCAATATACAAACATACACACATACTAGATGTGTCCTATCCCATACCTCCAGCAGATCCTACTATAAGGAAAATGGAAAATAGTTCCTTTCTCAAATTGGTGGCCTCAGGATAAGCACATCTTCTACCCAGTGATTGGAGGCCTACAGTGGTTTATGGAATATTACAGACCATATGAATGGACAGGAAGACCTGAGGTGGCCAGGATAACTGATACTAGAAGACAGAATGGTATGGTGATCTCACGGTTCTTTCAACATTTCCATATGGTAGGGCCACTTGATCTTAGAGGGTCCCTCTGCTTCTCTGTGCTTGACACCTCAAATACTGTATACCAATAGTTCCACGGGCTCCCATACTCACCTGGAAACTGTGGTTTGGCAATTCAGAGTTTATGTTAGGGGAATTCCACAAGAGAATTCAGTGTCAAGCAGTACCAGTAAACTCAAGGTTCTCTGATCTATAATCTAGTGTGGTGTTGTTCACAGATCATTTAAAGTAGAAGTGTATGGAAGACGATGGAAAACCACTAGTTAAAACAAGAAAGCCAGAGTCAGTTTCCAAACAGAATCCTTCCTATTCTATTTTCTATGCCAGCCTAGAAGTAATCTAGAGGTTCAATTTCCTCTTCTCCCATGCCACCATTCACCCTAAGGAGGTCTAGCATCACTCTCTAGAGTGATGCCATCTATCACCTGGCATATTAGTCCCATGAGGTCACAGACACATTGCCAAATCCCCCTCTTTAATGACCAGTGTCACAGGGAAAGTCAAGTCAGGTGACCCCAATATGTGCTCAGAGAACTTCCATTAAGTATGAAAGAGGGTCTAGGTACCAACGAAAGAATTTTCTAGAAACAAATCCCCCACTGTGTGCTAGAAACTCAAAATATAGCATATTTCGAAGTACTCAATTACTTTAATGATTTTGGACTTGTTGGTCCTAAGAGGTCTGTGATTTATCTTTTAAACAGTCTTTGATATAGAGCCCAAAATCTCTGGAACATGACCCTATGTCCACTGCCCCCACCTCCTGATTATTCTCCTTCTTCAAGCAATCAATATTCACTGCCAAATAATTCCATCAAGCCTGGGATACCACCCACCAAAACTAAACAAGGTATTTGTCCCAAGAATAATTATTTATTGCCCCTAACTATTCTAAAAAACTACTTGTGTGCTAAATTTCAGATGCAATGCAAAAGAATAATGGCCAAAAGCAAGTATGCTAGAGGTAAACTCTTTTAAGTTAGCATACTAACTTTGTTATTTACAGGTTGTGTGACCTTGGGCAGATTAATCTTATGCCTTAGATTTGTTTGGGGGTGGTAAGACAGATAAAAGATTCACATTCACCTTAAAAAACCAGTTTAGAGGTTAGGGCTTGGGACCATTATGGAACATTATGATTCACTGATTCTGATGAATTCCTCCATGAGGAATAAGAGGCTTCTTTTTCTCCACTGCCATTTTACCACATACTGACATAAGAAGGCAACTGCCTTAGTAGCTCTCCAACTGTCTATATCACCATGTCCGTGAGATTATAAACTCCTTGAGGGCAATGGCATCCTGCTGCTGCCATTGTACCATCAGAAGTGGGGCATGGTGTCAGGAGCAATGAGGTTCAATCAGTTATGCTATTTTGGCTCTTTTTGAGACAGGGTCTCCCTGTAGAGCCAGCTGGCCTGGAACTCATTATGTACACCAGGCTGGCCTCAACCTCTCAGAGATCCATCTACATGCCTCTTCCTCCCAAGCACTGGGATTAAAGGTATGAGCCACCACACCTGGCTAGGGATTCCATTTTTTAGAAACTAGGTAAACACAGAAAATTCACCTGTGAACCTGAGTAGGAAACCTCAGTACTCACCTGAAACATCTGTCAGCTACCTCAGCTTATCATTTATGAAGTAACTTTCAACCAATTTCAGACAAGCCTCCTTCACAGCAATTCACAACCTGTTTCCAACATGCATGGCTATCAGAGAAACTCAAGCTCTCTCAAGGTGAACTGTCATATTTATTGTAGTATTTGCATACTTTCTAACCATTTGATGTCTAAAACAATTTTACCATTTTCATGCTGTGTGTGTGCATGTGTACACAGGCTTGTGGAGGTTAGAGGTTGACATTCAGGGTCATCCATGATTGATTGCTTTCCACTTATTTACTAAGGTGAGGTCTCTTGCTCAATCTGGAGCCCACCAATTTCAGCCACTTTAGGCTAGCCAGCTTGCTCCAGGATCCTGGCTCTGTCTCCAAAATGCTGTGATTACTAGTGGGCCATCACTCCCCTCTAGCCTTTAAGTAGGTGCTGAGAAGCCAAATTCCAGTCTTCATTCTTGTGTGGCAAATACTTTATCACTGGGCCATCGTTCTAACCCCCAATTCTACCATTTTTATTATTTTTTTTTCATATGTGTGACTTATGTTTGGGAATGCTATATCCCTACTCATGTTTTCTTAATAAGCCTGGCAATTTTTATTCTGATTTTGCAGAGTTGTGTTCATTTTAAGGAGAGACTTACACTCAGCAGTCTTAGTGCTGGTAACACTTTCTCTTCTCTGTGAGCATCTAACACTCGTGAAACTACTTGGTAGTATCCATACTTGTCATCCGAGGCTAGTGGGCCAACAGCTCTGCCCCACATTGAAAGAAAGAAATATTTATTCATAGTCAACAGCATGCCAGAAAATGTCAAGCACTAAAGACAATGTGGTTAATGAAAAGGAATGCCTGTAACTCTTCTACTCTAGTGGGAAGAGACAGTTCTTACAGTAACTTGGGTAGATGCTATTAAAGACTTATGTAATGTCTTGCCAACTTGTGAGAGTCAGCAAAGACCAGAGGACATGCTCCTCTTTCCCAGGTATTTCCACCTCAAAGTCTTTCCTTACTTGTTCTCTTCTCTCCCTCCTTACTGAATTTGCAGTCTTCGATAACTGAGCAAAGAGGCAGCATAGGAAAGAGTTAATATGGCACAGGTGGGAGGGACAAGGGCCCTGAGGGATGAAGGCAGAACAATCACATAAAAAGCTCCAGAGATACACAGCTTAAGGCAGCGAAGAGAGGCTGCCAGCACTCGGTGCTCAGGACTGTTCAGGCAAGTCTTCTGCTGGTGATTTCTTCCTCGCTCAACATCTCAGCTTCTGCCAGGGGTTAGATGCTGGTGGGGGCTGTCTACTTACTCTGGCTCCACCATCAGAGGTGCTTCATCTTCATATAATTACTACTCTGGATTTTCTGCCATTTCCTCCCTCTGTGGTCTTCTCTCTGTGGCACCCCAGGAATTAGACTCTAGTGGAACTCCCTTCTGGATCCAAAAGAATGAAGTTTCTCTTTCTCCATGACTCCCTACTCCCAACCTCAGTGCTCTACCTGATCTTCAAATTTTCCACATCATCATTAAATCCAAAATAATGTAAACACCCCAAAAGCCCACCAAATTTTCATGTGTCACTCCAGGTACCCTGCTTCACTCCAAACCCCACTTGTGCCCCCATTATAGTTTCTCCATTCTTTTCTATTCTGCCTCCCTGCTTCCTAGGAAGTTGGTGCCCAAGATGTTTGTTCTAGGAAACACTTATATACTGTGTCTACCCCTATTTTAGAACAGAAAACACTGAATTCAGAGATACTTGCTAAAAATATAGTCAAGGACAAGATAACCTGGTCCTCCCCACACACCAGCTTTCTCCCATGTACAGAAACTAAGACTGATTCACCCTGAAGGAGAAGGCATTCATCTTAGCTCGACTCTCTAGTCTCATATGGGAGGACTCATTGCACCCGCCACAGCAGCGGTCACCCTCGTTCACAACCCTTCCTCACCACCACTGCCCCTCTCCCTACAACACTAATGGATTCTGAGGAAAAAAGAATTCTTTCATTCTAGCTAGGGTTGTGACCGTAATTAGTCATTCAACCCTACCCCCACCAAAGCAAAGGTTATGCTCCTGCAATATTCCTGGCCCTTTAACAAATCTGTACATAAATCATGGATGGGTTTGCAGCACACTGACATCCCCAGGACCTCTCCTGTCATTCCCTCAACAAGAACGATGCCTCCATGAACTCTATACTTCATCCTCTACAAGATGGCAGAAACTCTGCAGTTCAACTCCACCTTCCTACGCCCAGCTTTCTTCATACTAACTGGCATCCCAGGGTTGGGGGATGCCCAGGCCTGGCTGACACTGGTGTTTGGGCCCATGTATCTGTCGGCCCTTCTGGGCAATGGAGCACTTCTGACAGTGGTGCAGACAGACTCTACACTACACCAGCCCATGTTTCTCCTCCTGGTCACACTGGCAGCCACAGACCTGGGCTTGGCCACATCTGTAGCCCCAGGGTTGCTCACCATACTGTGGTTTGGGCCTCAACCTGTGCAGTACACTGCCTGCCTGGTCCAGATGTTCTTTGTACATGCACTGACTGCTGTGGAATCTGGTGTGCTTTTGGCTATGGCCTGTGATCGTGCTGTGGCAGTGGGGCGTCCCCTACACTACTCTATCTTGGTAACTAAGGCCCGCGTGGGCTATGTAGCCCTGGCACTGACACTGAAAGCTGTGGCTATTGTTGTACCTTTCCCTCTGCTGGTGGCACGATTTGAGAACTTCCATGACAAGATCATACACCATGCCTACTGTGCACACATGGCAGTCGTAGAGCTGGTGGTGGGGAACACACAGGCCAACAACTTATATGGGTTGGCACTTTCACTGGCTGTGTCTGGTGTGGACATTCTAGGCATTGCTGGCTCCTATGGGCTAATTGCCCATGCTGTGCTTCAGCTACCTACCCAGGAGGCCCGGGCCAAGGCCTTTGGTACATGTAGCTCTCACATCTGTGTCATCCTGGCCTTCTATGTGCCTGGCCTGTTCTCCTACCTCACACACCGCTTTGGGCATCATACTGTCCCAAAGTCTGTGCACATCCTTCTCTCCAACATCTATTTGCTGCTGCCACCAGCCCTTAACCCCCTCATCTATGGGATCCGCACAAAACAGATCAGGGACCGACTCACTGAAATGTTCTCATTTAGAAAAAAGCAGTTCTAGTGAATGGTGAAAAGCAGAGGAACTTGGGGTAACGGGGCATGTGACCTGGAGCACAGCTTGGAGGGCAGGGGTGTGAATTGTGTTTGTGCCATGTCTGTAAAGAACTGTGATAACTCAACTGGCATTTGCTGTGAAGCCTATACTGTGCACACCACTGGCATCTGTAAACTTTGGGCTAGCCTTATGTCCCGCTTGAGAGGAGGCAGGGACAGGGGCTGCATATGGTCATGCAGGGAAAATGAGATGATGGAACTAGTTCATAAGATCTAGTCTACCTGAAAAAGTTCTCCCTTTCCTGCCCTGCCTCCCATCATTTCAACCTAAGTCTCACTATGCTTCTCTGTAGATCTCAAACTTGGGTAACATTGCCTTGGCATCAAATGGTTAGGTACTTGCCCGGGGTTACAACCCTCCTTTTACCTGGAGCCAGATTCCATTTCCAGTCTGTCCTCAAGGAGTTATACAGACTTACCCTTCACATTGTAAGACTGGAAAATGTGCCCTGTGGTGCAAATTTAGCCAGAATATGGAATTTAAGACATTCTCAATCAAGAGAATCCTCTTGGTCTTGTATGGAATTGCTATTCATCCTTCTCTCAATCCCACCAACGTTTCCCAAATAGCAAGAACTTCTTTCCCTTGACCTACACTTTTGGGGACAGGGGTACAACTAAAATATATATATTGATACCCCCCTCAAAATTATTGCAACCATTTCACCTGCTTGCCTAGGGCTGAGTCATTATAATCATTTGTCAACTTGCTCTTTTGTGCACCCTCAGCCAAGAATGTAGCACCACTAGCTGTCCTGCCCAATGTCACTAAAAGCACATAATGCTGGTATAATGATGACATGGGAGCATTTCACACCGCTACAGCTACCTAAGCAGATTTATTAAACAGGAAGTGGCATAGTGTTACCCAATGGGGGGATTGATAAACTGCAACACGAAAGGAACACTAACAAACAGTCTCTTACACCAGCATGGAACTCACCATGATTTTGTGGGGAAAAAAATATTAATCCTGGAGCTGGAGGAGATGTCTCAGTAGCTAAAGTACTTGCTAAGCAAGCATGAGGCCCTCAGTTTGGATCATGAGCATCTACACAAAAGCCAAATGCATATTATAACCCCAGTATGGAGGTGACTGGTAAATACAGGGACAAGACAGATGAATCCCTGGTGCTGATCCCTGATCAGCCAGCCTAACCAAATCAGTGAGTTCCAGATCAGTGAGAGACTTTGATCTTAAAAAATAAGGAAAAACCAGCACACCTTTAATCCCAGCACTCAGTAGGCAAAGGTAGGCAGATATCTGGGAGATTGGGGCTAGAGTGGGCTATATAGAGTTTTCTAAGCCAGCTGGGAATACAGAGAGACCCTGTCTCAAAAAAAAAAAAAAATTAAATAAAGTGAAGAACAGTATCAATATTAACCTCTGGCTTCTCTAAACACATACATGTACAGACATGCCCATATACAGTACAACACTACACACACACAAAGACATACTAATCCTGATGGATCACAAGTCCTTTAAGATGTCTATATCCTTCTCTTAGAGATTTCCCTTTAATAAATCTATTCTGAGAAAATAAGTGAGATGTAAACAAACATGTATGCAGTAAGATATTTATTACATCATTGTAAAGAAATATAAAGAAATTCCTCTGTGATAATCCCATGTCTCTCTCTCTCTCTCTCTCTCTCTCACACACACACACACACACACACACACACACACATCATTCCCCCCTGATACATGAAAAGGGAAGTCATGTGCAGTTGATGTCCATGAGCAGTGAGCTGTGCCATCCCCCACCGCAGGAAGACTGTTCTAAGGCACCTCCAATCAGCTGCACAGTTTTCCCAAGGTAGCTTGTTCCAAAGCTGTAGGTGGAAAAGTTTTTTTTCCTTCAAGCCAAAAATCTACCAGCTTAGACATATGTGTTTTGTTGGACTGAGGTTGCACACATACCTACCATGAGATATGTTCAGAAAGTTTTACCAGCTCATTCTCATTCTTCATAATGACCTGATAATTAATTATATGCCCACAATCCATTATCTATAATTTCAAAATAAACTATCTCTGAAGAAAGAAAGTTTTTTTTAGTAAGTTTGGCCCAAACCTTAATCTCAACTATATGATTGTATATATAGCTTTTATCTCATTTAATATAAATATTCATATATTTAACTAAGCAAATGTTGATGTGACTGATCACAGGGCACTGCCCTGAATCTCAACTGAGATACTCCTTAATATATAATATATTCCCTTTGATAACCTGAAAAACTCTCAGTCCTAATGCATATCTATCCCAAAAAGTTTAAAATAAAGTATCAAGAATTTGTATAATTATCTCTGCAGCCTGGAACAAGTAGAGAGACTTGTTAGGGCTCTTTATCACTCTAAAGTCTTTACTGTCAACACTACAGTATCCTATACTTCCTGAGAAATTTATGCAGAGAATCTCATGTTCTCTAGATAAACAGCCCCATCTGCTTGTTCCCAATCTCTATCAGGGTCACCCTTCGATATCCAAACAGCCCAACCCTTGGGCTCACCAACTCCATCCAGGGCTCAGTTATCATCTGTTTTCGTTCAGTATCTTTTGGTCTCAGACTTTGAGCAAAAAGGAAAGCCAGACTTACTTAATGTTAAGAAAGAACATTCTAGAATTCAAGGAGACCAGAAAATCATGACAACCAGAAATTAAGAAAAAAGCTGAAGATAGAGGCTTTGAGGAATTTGTTAGAACCCAATTTCCTCTCTGAGTCCATCCATGTCCATGAGCAAAAGAGTCTAAAAGATTCTCCACTTCCTGTTTGACCAACAATCTCATCCACCTCTTATTCTGGACTCCTCTGCCCTTCTGCACACACATTGTTCTCCTCCGTCTCTGCACTGACTCCAGCGGTGCAGACATACACAGCTCCATCTGTCGTCCTTATGTCTCTCATTCCACCTCAGTTGTCATCATCAGAATTCCTTTCTAGAGAGAACAGAGATGCCAACTACACTATACCATGCAACACTACACTGAATGAAAAAAATGAGCCAAGCCAGGTATGAGATGTACACCTGTATAACTGTAGCATTCAGAAGGCAGGAGCCATCACAAGGGGGAGGCCATGGCCAGCCTGAGTGATACAGTCTCAAAAACAAAACAAAATAAAATATATTTTTTAAAAGGGACAAAAAAAAAGGTGGGGGGCAGGGTAAGTAACTTGCCTGATATGCACAAGGCCAGGGTGGGATAAAGGGTTGCTGAACAGAAACAAGGAATTTATTTTCAGTTGTCTTAAGAAACAAGGTTTCTCAACTGACCTGCGGTGGCTGCTCTCACTCTGGCTCCTTTCTTCTCACTTCCCACCACACACTAAAGTGAGCCACGGGAACAGGATGCTAGAACCAGCAGGCTTGGATTTGAATCCTAGACTAACTGCATGCCTAAGGCTAATTACCTTTTCTGAACTTCTTCTTCACTATAAAATGAAGCAATAATACCTACTGCAAAAGGTTCCTAAAAGAAGCTGGGCACAGTGATGCACACCCATAATCCCAGCATTCAGGAGGCTGAAGCAGAAGCACTGCTGTGAGTCCTAGGCCAGGCCTGCAGCTACATAGTGAGTTCAAGGCTACCCTGGCCTACACAGTGAGGTCCTATCTCAAATAACAAAAGAAAACAAAAACAAATGGTTCCTAAAAGGATTACCTAAGATAATATATTCAATATCTGGCATAGACCCTTGCACAGACAGAAGAGCTCAACAAATATTTGACATTAATTCCTCTCCTAGAAACAGGGCCAAACACCATCATCAAACATTTTATTTGCTCAGAGACCTGGTGTCCATATATTTAGCACTATCTGAGATTTGCCTTTCCCTGAGACCAATTCCATTCCCTTGTAGAAATTTTTCTTGATAACACTCTTTCCATCACTGAAGAACCTTTCTGTGCACACAACATTCACATGACCTCAGCTGGTTTGGATGATAGCCAGCTTTGCAGGACAGTCTTCAGTCTAGGTCAAAATGGAAGAGGACACCCCGCTACAGACGAAAGTCTTCCTGGGCACAAAGGAGGCCTCTAGAGGACCTTAGAAAGACGACTCTAGATAAGGTATGGAGTGGGAAAATGGCTGTTAAAAAGGTTCCAGTTATTTTTTGAAGTCATTCTTCTCCAGCAAAATACTAGGTTGATATCAAAGACACATGGGGATAAAACTGATGGCAGAGTAGGAGAGAAACTACTACACATACACCAGCTGGGAACATGGAGTGGAGCACACAGAAAACCCTCCTAGAGTGTACCTGGGTAATTCTGCCTTCCTGAAAATTCCTGCCAGTTACTAAGGAAACATATCCCATTTAGCTCTTACTCTCCACACTGTCAGTGCACAGCATGGCATCCTCCTACACACACCTGCTTTCTGCTGCATTTATAACCCACTCATTAATAATTGGTTTCAAACTAGAAGCTTTTAGAAGTTACAATTCCCAGGCACACCCCATATGCATTAAATCAGAATCTCTGAGAACAGAAGATAGGTAAGTTTTAAGTCTCCCAATAATTCCAAAGTGTAGTCCAAAGTTGAGTCACTGCTTTTTTCAGTGTCTTTTACATTACAAATTGTAAAAAAAAAAATTATTTTTTATTTATTTTTATTTTATGTGTATGAGTATTTTGCCTACATGTATGTAAATGCACCCACGGTTGAACTAAAGATGGGAAGAGACAGTCACAGAGACAGAACATGCTGCATTTTCTTCCCAAAAAGCAGGAGGTAATTCAGGAGCATGATCCACTCCCAGGCTGAGGCAGGAAGATCACAGGTTGGAGGCCAGCCTCCTACACAGAGCAAGACTGTAAGAAAAAAGAAAAACGGGAGAGGAAGCAGACAGAAGAAAGGACAGGCCAGGACAGGAAAGAGAAAATGAAACAGCAAAAGGGAAAGGAAAAAAGGGAGGGTAGTGAACCCACAGGCTGCAATGAGGCTAGTGGAGTTACTGTCCCCTCTGTAGCCAAGACTCCACTGCCTAGCAGGATCTCTATGACCTCATGCTCCAGTAATCACAGCACAGGTCAGAGGCCTCGCCTCCCTAGGCAGCTTGGGGGTTCCTGCAGCAGCCACAATCCTGCCCAATCCCCGCCATGTTGGTCAGTACCCCACATATGCTAACAATGGATGAAGCAGATGCCACTTGGGCCCTCATCAAAGATAAGGTAGGTGAAGTAAGGAGACTAAAGAGGAAGAAACCAGTCTAGGACAGTTTATGTGTAGGAAGAGGTAAGAAGTCCAACACAATAGTAGCAGTAGCAACTGACACATAAAAGGTACAAAATAAATACATGAATGCAGTAGCAGAGGGCCAGGTGAATGAATAGCATACTAATTAAAGGCAGAAATCCAGAAGAAGAAAAAGAAAAATGTGCATTCCCAAGTTTAAATCACCATCTCAAAGAAGCATCCACTAAACCAAAGCAGCCACAACGGTATTTAACACCCATTCCTGGGGAAGATGCCATCACAGAGGCCTGGGAGACAAAAAACAGGAGAGCGAAGGGTCTTCCCAAGCATTAGCCCCACTGGTTTCAATGGTGCTGAAGTTCAGAACTAGACTGGACTAAACAGAATTATAATGAAGTAAATGGAGTCTTCCACTATGAAAAAAAAATTAAGAAAAAGGGAAACTGTCACTACATTATTTCAGTGAATAAGGGTGGGCATGTACAGGATAAACGTGGAAGTTCAAGCAGTGGAGGGCACCTTTGAGTGATCTGAGTTATTTCTTTCAATACTACAGGGCAGCAGCACTTCAAAGATAGCTTCATGTCACAAAGAAAGCAGAACAGCTTTAGGGGACCACTGGGGGAATGCAATGCAGGAGCACAGACATGAGGGATTTGGGGGGAAAACAGCAGACCACTTTAGTCCTGTGGTGCAAATGTAGAAGAGCCAAAGGAGGAATTTCTGTGTACCCTTGCTCTCTAGCATAACTCAGAGGCAGAAAGCTCAGCCAATGGAACTCTGAATGGGTCAAAATTATAATACCTAGAACACACAATTACTAAAGAGGATTTTACAGGGTTCCCAGGTACTCTCTAGATTTGGTTATACCAAGCACACAAACCCCAAACAAAAACAAGGAATAAAGGACAAACCTAAGGAACTGGTAACCCTAACTGTTTACTGTAACAATACAGATTAGGCCTCAAATTCAATAAAAGACCTATCCTTTGCACTTAAGGTAGATAATACAGTAATAGGTAACTGTTACAGTTCATAGACAAATAACTTATAAATCTATTTCTATGTACCTGTTGCTAATACTACCCATGTAACCAATCAGCTAGGCATGATCCTTGAAGATTCCTTTTTTCTTTTCCACAACCATCAAGAGACCAAATTCTACCAATTCTGTAACTTCAATCCTTCCTGCTACTTTAGTCCAGGAACTCACCATGTTTTACTTGTGTTATTGCAAGTTATTTTATGCTCATTAAGAAATCATCTTCCTGATCCTGTCTCTTCCACCCAGGACCTACAAGTGGCTTCCTACTGCCCTCGGTTTCGATAAAGTTCTAGTCATTTACAAAAGGTACACACACAAGGCTTTTCTTCCATAGTTTCGCTCTTGTGTGTCTCTCCCTCTTTTTACCGTACATGCAAGCCACATGAAATGCAATCCTACATGTACCATGATTTGAAGGTTCAGGGTTTTTTTCACTGGTTGTTCTTTCTACCAGGAATGACCACTGTCCAACCTGTTTAATCCTCCAAAGTTCAAGTACTGCTATCTAGAAACCTCCTTTGGTCCTCTTTCTATCAAAGACAAAGGCTGTTAAATCACTTATCTTCTTCACACCCTGCTGTTAATTTACTTAGCTTACCACAGTTTATACTTTTCTCCTCCATTACACTGAGCTACATTAGGACAAGGATGAAATCTCATTCTTTCATGTATCATAGTATCTAGCACAAACAGGCACAAAATAAGATGCACAAGGTTTTACTATAGGAGGGAATGGGGATGACAGGAAGTATAGGTCTAGACCTATTGTAGAGATGTACTTAAACAGTGAACAATGGTGGGAAGGTCAATTTAGACAACACAAGTTAACCTCCTGACCTAACTCAGTCCCTGACTTATAAACTGGCCACCTGCAGGTCATCGAGGAACGCTTTGGGTCCAATGTAGTGGCAGTACCTTTCCTGTCCGATGCAGCCTGCTATGACCTACTGGGCGTACTAGTGAAACAGTCCCGTCCAGCCCACACCCGCCTGGCTTTGCCAGGTCGGCAGGGCCGAAGAGCACTAAAATTAGTAGGGCTACTACCAAATCTTGTAGAACAGGCAGGGTCTGAGGGTGTCTTTGCCCACTGCACTCGGGAATACTCACCCAATGGCCGTGCTGAGATAGCCTATGAAGAAACTCGAATGTTGAATGGACAGGCCTGCCGGATCCGCCTACACATGGGAGGCCTGCGCAAGAAGGTTGCCTTCCTGCTGCTGCCACCAGGGCAGGTGAGCCTACAGCAGTCTCTTCCCTGGCTCCGAAGCACCCGCAGCATCTATGTCATCTACCAGGTTTTCTCCTGCACCTGGCTGCAACTAGGGCTGCTGCCTACAGCCCATGAGCCCCAGCTCCTCCGTTTACAGCAGTCACTGCCTATTGCCTTTTCCTGTCTCAAGTTTTCACTGCAGCCCAAGGGTGTGCTAGGACCACAGAAGCCTCTGACCAAAGACCCATTGCCTCATGGGGCCAACTGGGTTAGACCTAGCCTTAACATCATATCAACTCTGGCTGCCACATCAACACCTACTGATACCCACGAAGTTGCTGATGTGTCTCCACCTGTCCCAGCCCCACCTACACGACCTCCCCAAGAAGGGCCAGAAGGCAGACCCACCAGATTCTCCTACAAAGGCCGAAATCCCTTCCGGAGGGGCCCCTATGTGCTTTCAGGTACTGCTGGGGGGATGAAGATGGGTGATGGGGCAGACAACGGAAGGGCAAGGGCCCAGGGCCCAGAAATGGGTTCGGCATCCTACAATGTGCACAGGACCCTGGTGAAGGGATGGACTGAGGGAGCAAAGGGAGGGTAAGGTGGAAGAATGGCCCTGGTAAGGGTGTGGGGGTAGTACAGAGGACTAGAGGGAGGGACTAGGGAGGAAGACCAGGACTGAGTCAAGCTGTGACTATCCCCAACCCTAGCAGACAACTGGCTCTTCAGTGCCCGCAACCCCCCACCAGGAGCCCAGGGTGGGGGCCCCGGGGACCCCGACCGGCACTCCATGTCCCTGCCCCTGCTGCAGGGTCTGTCCTCGGAGTTCGACAGCGACGAATGAAGCTGAGGCAAGAGATGCAGGGGGGAAGACCCCCAAGATCTGGCATAGGGATACTGGTCCCCAATAAACATCATCTGCTGCTCTCCCAAAGTATGCTGGGCCTGTGTGCTTCTTCTAAGGTCTAGAAAAGAGTCTCCATTTTCCCCTAAGCTTCAAGTTTTCTCACCCTCTAAGAGCAAAAGGGCTATCTTGAAACCCTGTGATCAATGTCATCACCAAAGAGAAAATACCCCTGACCACCTCCCCATCTATGTACAATCTTCACAGTAAATGGTGGCAAAGAAGAATGAGCACAGAATAGAGATTTCCCTTTTATACATATTGCAACAAGTTCTCATAAAACATTCATCTGAAATAAATTAAAAAGTCCATTTGCCACTGCCTCCAAACAAAAAAAGGATCCCATGTCCTGGAACTCAGGTCAGGCCACCAAAGGCTCTGACTGATTGTCCATGGAAGAAAACTAAGGATTGAGGGGCCCAAAGCCTGAAATGGGAGGGCCAGATACCTCCTCTGAAGTATCCAACAAGAAAGGCGAGGTGACAGCATGGGCCTGGGAGATGGCAGCCAACTCCTTGAGAAACTCAGGGAAAATGACTGCACAGTAGACAGCATTCTTGACTCGCAGAGCCTCACCTTGGCGCTCAGAGGCCCCACCCCGAGGAAGTAGAACTGGAGTTGAAGCCCCAGGAGAGCCCCCACCTAATCCAAGTCCTGTTCCGTCTCGCCCAGGTTGAAGAACCTGTGCCGCCTGCCGGGCCCTGGTTGGACTGTGTGCATGCCGCAGGAGTAACTCCCCCAAGGATGGCCTCCGGCTCCTCACTGGGAATAAACAGGGGTATCAAGAAGGTTCTGGGATCAGGGAACCTGCCCTAGCTGGGAAAGCAGATGCTCCAGTTCCCCTAGGCTCTTAACTTCTCCACTAGGGTTCTGGAAGAATGGAAGAAAGGCTGACAACACATGGACCTCAGTTCTGGGTTCACTGCTTATCTGCCTCTGAAGATAACTGCAGACTTGAAAGAGGTGCTTTTTCTCATCCTAACACCAAATGCTGCCTGCTCAACCTTTCCCTATCCAGCCTCCTCACCAGTTAACCTCAGTCTTAACCAGCTAACACCTGAGCTACTTTATTCCCAGCTACAACTCCTTCCTTCTCTACACTCCCTCCCTCTGAAGAATTCTTGCTCATTACTCTTCTACCACCATAAAGATCTCTCCTCAATCCATAACATGTCCTTCCTTCCTGCTTCCTATCACCCTCCAGAACCACAGGCAACCACTTCCAGCTTCCTCTGCCTACCTACAGTCAACCCACAATGACAGTTCAGAGACAACGTCATTTCTGCCATACTGCACTGCCCCTCGAAGATCTGCTCTCCTACTCAACACATCACCATACCAGTTCCATTATATCCACCAAAACCTTCCTCCCACCGGCTCTGTCCAGGCAACTTCATGTCAAATAAGCTATCTAAAATACTGTCCTCTGTCTAATTTTCTGAGACTCCTGGTCATAACCATTTCTATTCCCTACCTCTAATACTGGCTAGAGATAACAGATTTATTAACTGCACCCAGAGCCCTTCACAACCAGGGTGTAACTCCTCCTCAACCTCTTCTCAAACTCTCCAAAACCCACCTCATTTTGTTTCCAACACCTATCTTTTGGGGACCCAACAGAAACCTTACATGAGTCTGTAGCTTCCTCGGGTTACAATCTGCTCTTCCTCCTTTTTCACCCTTTCTAGCTTATTATCACTCCCTGGGAGAATCTCTGAAAACCCTCCTGTGATGTTCCCTCCCTTGCCTCCCTGTTTCACTTTCCTTATCTCAGCATTAATCATTTCTTTCCAAGTCTTCTCGCTTATGCACTAAATTGTGAGATCAAGAACTTAAGACTGTCATATTTAATTCTTCCTTATCACTATATCCACCGACCAAATTCTGACAAAATTTCCTTTACATTTCTACCTTATCAACATATTCCTTTCTTTCCCACTACTCTAATCCAACCCTTGTAACTGACTATTCTTCCTGAATTCCTTCTCTTAGCTCCAGTTTACCTGTAATTATTCTTCACATCCAGATTTTAAATCTTCTATCTTGGTTCCCTCTAAGAGATCACAACTTCTGCCCAGTCTAACTTGCACTCTACAAACCATTTAGCCAAATCTTTCCAGCCTATCACCAACTGTTCCAGACTTTTACACCCCTGCTCCAACTAAAGTCCAGGATGTCTCCGAAACAAAAGAATACAGAACATTCCTATACTTGCCTAATTCCTACCCATCTCTCTAGAACATGTCATTTCCTTTATTAAGCTCTCACAATTTCAACCTGGAGATTTCTCTGTCTCCTTCCTTGTTGCTAAACCCTAATGCAATTTTTACTAATACTGCTGACTGAGTTCTTAATTTAAAAAACTACTCTAGCTTCTGACCTGACAACAAACATGAGGACTCAAATTTTCTACAACTCTCCAATTTCTGAAATACAATTTCACCTTTATTAAGAGCTCAAATACCCTGGGCTAATGAAATGTCATCTAGGAAGGGTAGGGAAGAGATGGGAGGATAGGCCTCACCTAGGGGATCAGAGCGGCGAGGGACAGGTCCTGCTGTAGGACCCTCAGCCCAGTCCAACTTGCCACGGGCAATGAGGTACTTCTTGGCTTTGGATAGCAGAGCAGGGAAGTCATCTTGGGAGGCCGCAAAGCTCTCAATCTTATTCTTCACAGAGCCCAGCACCTATAAAGCATAGTTTCATGACATTTCTGGGGTTCTACATTGATGCAGGCCTTTCTAGCCCCACTGAGCCTGCTCCCAGCCCACCCAAGGTCACTCCAGCTTCAGGCCTGGCCCACCATTGAGCCTGGACGCACCCATGCATGCATGCATCGCACACCTGCAGCAGGGACTTGACACTGGGCTGGAAGACCATGTTGGTGTTGAGCAGGAAAGAGCGGAGCAGGGGCTGGGGGTGACAGGCCAGCTGGGCCACCAGCCCCGTCAGCAGGAAGTTGACATAGACGGAGTTCTGCAGCATATTCTCGAGTTTGGCAAAGAGCACAGCCATGAAGGGGCCTGGGAGGGGGTGGGCACAAGGATACAAGGCCTGAACACAATGCACATCGCACGCATTCCTCCCCCAACAAGAGAGCCCCACTAGAAATTAAATGTCAGTATCTGTCTTTAAATAACCCATGACCACTTATTCTGGAATAAATAAAGTAGCAGACACCACACAGACTGATGTAAATCCAGCTGCCTTCTGCACACACACTGGAAGTGAAGAGCCAGATCATAGGCTCTGGAGTCAGAGATCACATTTCAGATTTCAGCTTCACCCTGTGACTGGATAAGTGAAAGCTCTCCAACATTTAGTTTCCTACTTGACAAAACAGGGAAATATACCTACCTCATAAGATGATTAAGAGGACCAAAGAGATAGCAATGTGAATATTACATCTAAGAACTGGCAAAATTTTTGTTTCACTATAATCATACGCTATATTCTAATTCTCAGTTTTTAAGAGGTTTCACCAAGAACACAAAGGAAGAATAAGCAGAGAAAACACATGCAGAATCAGGTTCTACATAAGACACATATAACACCAAAATGGTCAGAAAAAAGCAAGAAAGAGAGGAAACATAGACAAAGGGGCTATAAACTTCAAAGCTAGGAGATAAATCTGTAGGGGACAGAGAAGCTGGGAATCAAGAAGGTGGACTAGATTTCATAATAAACAAAAAGCTTAGTTCAAGGCCACAGAAAACTGACTCAAGACAGACTAGTAGACGATGACAGCAAGATCAGCACTCTCTACTAGGAGAAATGCCTCAACATCACTAGAACTCTAGAACCACTACAGCATTTCTGATGAGGGATTTTTAGAGGAAAAATAATATTACCTAAAGCTGTACCATCAATTGTGATAAGAAAACAATGAAAGGGAAGAGGTGGTGAATCCTGAAAAAGATCTTACACGTATCCATATGACTAATCTTAGTTCAAAAACACTCGCTTAAGAGAGTCGACTCTAAAATAATCTATAATTCTGTCCTTCTGTCCTTTATTCCTTCGAATTTACAAAGAAGAAAAAGGAAAGAAGCATCAATACTGCAAAACCTGCAAACCATCTCCCACTGGTACTGAGCAGGAAAGGAATGGAGGATAAATGAATAGGAAGGTATTTTTCTTAGTCCGCAGAAGGAAGATGACTCCAGAGAAGCCCCAGTGGCATATCAGGATAGTCAGCATATCCCAGGCCTTAGCAAAGATACACGGCATCAAAACTTGACTGACAACAACTAGGATGGGTGGTTGCCTTAGTCAACCAGATCTCCCATGACTCAGATTAAATCTAGTGAAAAGCTACTATTTGTTGAGTTCTCACAATGTGCCAATATCAAGTGATTTAGATGCATCAATGGCAGGCAGAATGCTAAATTAGGAGGTGCCTAATATAAAGCCAAAGCACTAGTCACTGCACTGCATCCCAGAGATCTTTTGTTTTTCCCTGCTAGGGTATGGATCAGAGCCAGATGAAGGTTAGTCTAGCTCTTAAAAGCAAAGAAGAGCTAGCCCAACAACTCAAGTCAGGTCTAATCCCGGGGTATCAACCCAAAAGAGCTTATCTGGTGCACTCAGAACCATGCTTTGTGATTTGCCCTCAAAGAGGAATTCATATTCTCATATTCCCACCGCCCCCTGCCTTCCCCCGGCCCCCCAATTAATCACAAGTCCTCAAGACAGTTTATTGGACAGTCATGACAACCAAGAAGGTACAGGGACACTGGACAGGAGAAATGAAATCAGGCCCTTCTTTGAAGAAGCAGTGAAAAAGAGGCTAAGCAGGAGGGAAAATACCAGAAGAGCTGACCCTGGACCACAGGACACCTGACCAAAGACCACTTCCACATATGTATAAAGGTGGGAATGGCACAAAACAGGTTCACATGTGCCTTTCATACAGGACCGTACAAACATCTTCCATATGGTTCAGCTGTATTACCATTTGCCAGAAAACACAGAACATCCTAATTACAAATCCCAGGACATGGCTAGATGGAGGAAGAGGAGGAGCATGCAGATTAGGACATACAAGGCTCAGACATAAGTCAACATTCAAACCAGCACAAGCATGGGAAGATGTATCAACAAACATCAGGGCAAAGTATAACATGGTATGTATGGAGATGGTACTCAAGCAAAATGGAGGAGGTATAGGCACATATACAGAAATGACACAGCCAAAAAGTCTCAGAAATCAGCACAAACATGTCAAGATCATGCAGAGCACACAGGAGGACCTCGGCTAAGTAGCTTACCAGTGAAGGGCTGGCTCGGCAGCTGGTGGAGAGTCCGCAAAGGGCTGCTGAGGAAAGGGCCAGGGAGTTCAGGGGGGCACGTGAAGCTCTCGTAGGCCTCCTCCTCCTCAGGAGGTAGGGGAGGTTCTAAGGGAGGGTCTGAGCCAGCTCCACCATTGCTCAGTGCCACCTCCAGCTCCCGGAGCTCTTGCCCAAAGCTCTCTAGTCCTGCCATGCCCTCGGAGGTGCCCTCCAGTAATTCCCCAACTCCTTCCTGTGGCACTAGTCGTGGTACCAGACGAACCTTCTTGGGCCCCTCCGGCCATGGCCCTGGCACCCCATTGAGCTGGGGTGGTGTCAGGTGGCTAGGGACCTCCCCTATGCCCCCACCCTGTCCCCTACTCCCTAGCTCTTCCTCCTCCCCTTCCCCCACATTGTTCCTGTCCTCCTCAGGCAGTAGGCTGCGTTTCTTAGTCCGGGAGCCAAGAGGATTAGGCTCAGGAGGGGGCCGCTCGCCATCATAGGGGGCAGACCAGGTTCGGCAGGCTCGGACACAGCGGTCTACACCACGGCGCGCCTCACGAAGATACTCCAGGTAATTGTCTTCCAGCTCACCAGGCTCCTCTGCAGGGCTGGGCCGTCGGCCAGGACTGGAAGTTGGAGATGCAGCAAGCCCTGGTGAACGAGGGGCCGGACCTGGGGACTCAGAGCCACCTAGGCTCTGCTGTCGAAGAAAGAGAGCCAGACGAGACGGTGTGGAGGGTCGAGGCACTGTTACTACTGAAGAGGAATCAACACTTGGGCTTCCAGGACCTTCAAGGGAATAAAAAACATAGGAGAAACCAAAAAGGCAGAGGCCCAAGAAAAGAGAGCAAGACATCTTGGGCAAACTGAAAAAGAAGGCAGTGAGGAGGCAGAAACGGAACCTGTCTTGAGGGCTGATTCTTCAGCCTTCAGAGGAATTCTGTCTTAATCTATCATCCCCTCTCAGCACCACCATCAGTCAAATAAATGCAAACAGAACACATGACTGAAATAAAGATGAGGAACCCAGAAGTCCACCCTAAATTTCTTTGTGAAAGCTAAGGATCCTCTCTGCAAGAACTTTCATCAACCTCCCCCTAAAAGGAATGCCACCCATGGTCACCCTCCCCTCACCCTAGCCCTGCCTTCTTGCTAGGCTACCCCAGAACCCAAGCCATACCCGTAATGTCCTCCCTTCTCCCTGTCTCTCTGCTAGGCCCACCTCGTGCCCATGAGGCATGCTCTGGACGAGGTGGGCTGGGGGCACGGTGTCGACAGCAGCGTGGGATTAGGGAGAGAAACTTGTCAGCTGCTCGTCCATAAAGATCCACATCACGCACTGCTGGCTTCTGGCTCAGCATCACATGGTTACAAGGGACAAGATACCTAGGAGACAGCAGAAAGGGAATATACGGTAGATAAGGAACAAAAGCACCTGAAGAGCAGGTCAACTGAACTCAATGGCTAAGCCAAGATCCATAAGGATACTCATAAGCAATCCCAACATAGCCCAGCACCCCAAAATACACAAGGCCCTGAAGGTGAGCCATCCCTCAGCCCTGCCCTCAAAGGTACCTGAGAACCAGCTGCAGCAGAACATCCTCACAGCTGAGGTTCAGAAGGGTCCTGAAGAGACTCAGAGAGACCATGCAGAGCTGGGGGCGGGGGGGGGGGAGCGGAGGAGGGATCACCATAAGAGCTCTATGTCCTCCAAACCATTTACCAAATTCCCCCAGCCCCATGCCCAACCAACCACTCCTAGAACAACACATGAGTCAAAGTCTAGCACATAATCTTTACACAAATATTAAGTAGATGATCACATAATCTCTGTGGCCAAGATTTCACTATTCATAGATAAAAAATAATCAAGTCAGATTCAATGGAATTCTACAGACCATATACATATCACAGACTCTCTGCCAACATATACCTATCTGCTGAGATGCCTTCAATGTTCCAGTAAGACCCCAAGAAAACAGACACTAAGAAAGAGTGTAACAAAGTTAATGAATAACAAGAAACCACAACATAATAATCAAGGAAGTGCCTGTCATCAGGGACTATAGTAACATGATAACTGAATGGCTACCAATAAGGAAGCAGAGAGAACCTGGAAGAATCCCAACTGGCAAGTAGGCGGAGCCATGAACACTCAGTCTGAGTCACCTCTTCCCTCCAATCCAGTGCATTGCAGAAGGTAGGATAAAGAAAAGTTCGGGGCAACTGACAGGAAAAGGAAAAGGTAGGTGGGTCCAGGACAGGAGAAACCTTTTGTTTTAGAAAGGGAAGAAGGCTTATTCATTTCCAACTAGGCAAAAATAACACATATATGGTAAATTAAACCTCATTGCTCTGAATCCCCATAGCACTTTGAATGTTTCTTAAGGCAAATATGTAAGGCAACTTGGTCTCCCTAAAAAAAATAAACAATCTTAGTCTAGGGCACTACATAGTCTTGATGTTAATAATTTGCTAAATGTAAGAGAATTAAGTGGACCACAAAATGGGGAAAAAACAAACAGGACAGCAGCTCATATTTTAGGCAACATGTGTTTACGAGACTTTAATTAGCAAAGAAAAATTCAGACTCACTCAAACAGGATAGTCCTTCCAAAATCATAATCTATAGAACCTATCTATACACATTTTACTTTACAAGGCAGAAGAAACTTTACAGATGTGATTAAGATTATGGACCCTGGGGGCTGGAGAGCTGGCTCAGTGCTTAAGAGAACATGCCACTCTCACAAAGGACTAGAGTTCAGTTCCCACATCAGCAGTTGTAAGCCTGTAACTCCACCTCCAGGGGTATCCGATGCCCTCTTCTGGTCTCTGTGGGCACCTGCACACATATGTACATACACTCACACAGACACATGCACACATAAATAAAAATAAAGTCTTAAAAATAAGACTACAGTCCTCAGCTTAGGATAGCTCAGTGATGCATCACTTGCATAGCCTGCACAAGGCCTTCGATTTGATTTACAGCATTATATGACATTTTTTTTTAAAGAAAAGAAGTGGAGTGGAAAAGAAATCAAAAGATGACAGGGATGTAACCCATCACTGCCAGCTCTGAAGATGGAAAAAGAGAGTCAAGCTCAAAACTGTCTATAACAGCTGGCCAGCAAGGAAGCAGATATGACAGCTTCAAAACTACAAGGAAATTAATTCTACCAACAACCCAAATACATACTCCAGAATTAAAAGATAATAAACTTGTTTTAGTTCACTAAGTTTGTGGTAATATGTTATGATAGCAATTAGAAACCAGCATTATCAAGGCCACAGACAAGTTAGCCATGGTGATTCATTTTAAGGCATAAAAGGCAAGATATATATGGTACAAATCCAGGCATTGTAAGGACCCAAAGGTAGAAAGGAAAGCATCAGCAAGTTTAGTATGGACATTCTATAATGAGAAGAGATCTGATTCCTCTAAGAACCAGGAAACAAGAAGTAACTCTGTAGAACATAAACCTCCTAAAACCAAAGAATCAAATTAGAGACTAATAGAAATAAGAGTTAGAGACAAAAAACAATGAAGGATAACCAACAAAGTTCAGATAAAATCAAGATGAAACAACAAGAGATAAACACAAAGGGTGGTGGGAGATGAACCTGAAAAAGGAAATAAGAAATTAACTGTCTCTGAATACTAACAGGACATTCCATGAGGCCAAACAGACCTAAGATCACAGCATGGCCTACCTTAAGAACAACGAGAAATAAAATTTTGGCATCTTTACAAAATTAAGCCTTTAACACCAGACACACACACACCCTCTCCCCTCTCTTTTCTCTCTCCTAACTCTCCCTTCTCTCCTGTGCTCATGGTCTCCAGTCATACTGCTCTTCTACTTCCTGAAATGCATTACACTCATACCCTATTGCATGCCTTTTGCATGTTGCTCCCTCTGCCTAAACTGCTCGCTCTTCTACTTAATATTTAATAGCTAACTCCTTCACAACCTTTGTCTTAGCTCAGTATCACCTCTGTACAGAGGTCTGTGTTGTTCATCCCATTATTTTCTAAGCATCTTGGGTTTTTTTCACAACAGTAATCAAAATTTTCAACTATTTTATGAACATATTTGCTTATCTATATTCTCCAAAAAGTAATCTCTAAGAAGTGAACAATAATGACTACCACTATGTCCCCAGCACAGCAGACATGTCACTATCAATACAAATGTTCAGGAGGGAATATAAATGTATCCTGACTATGGTTCAAACGCAGCCAATCCAAAGGGGAAAGAAGGCAAGTCTACTAGGAACAGATGGGTTGTCTATTAGTTGCTGACACAAAACCCAAAGTGATCTCCAATCACCTACAGCAGGCCACGAGTGATAACAGCTGAGAATCTCTGAGCAATACATTACAGGCACTGAATAACAGCAAGACCTACAGTCATCATACACAGTCAAAGTTGCCCAGATAAGACATCTGTGCTGAAAATTCATATTATAACTACGGGGAGTGCATTAAATTCTTTACTCAAAATGGTTAAAAAAAAAATTGTGCTACTAAGTGCCACCTTGAAGTGACTGTCAGACACAAAAGCCATAGAAGAGCAAAAGTATCCTTCAAAAACACAGGTCAGAGAGACAGAACACTCAGGTACGTCAGGACAAAGTTAAGCGCCATACCCGGGAGTTGCTGCCAATACGGGCAACAAGAGTGTCAAGGATGGTGTGGGTGTCATGCCGGTGTAACAACAGGAATCGCAGGAACGTACGGAGCAAGGCAGGCTCTGAGATACTCCGCAGAAAAAGTTCCAGATAGGCGGTACTGGCAATCATTTCCTCCACAGAGGTCTAGACAAAGGGCAGGGAAGGGAAAGTTTGGAGACTTAAGGCTTCCCTGCATATACAATGATTCAACAAGGATCAGACAGGAGAAATGGGAGGACTATCCTACCCAGTACCTCCCATACTGGTCCTTTTACTGAGTCTCCATCCTTAATCCAGTCCTCTGTATGCCTTAACACATACAATTCTTACCTTGTGCAAAGCAGGGCCCATGACAGGCACCAGGAACCCATTATGGATATAATCAACCAACTGCTTCTGTACCAAAGGGTGAGCCACCTATAAGTAGTACAAGAAAGAAGAAAGGGATTATGGAGAGTCCCGTCTGGAAGGAAGCAGAATGATACAACAAAGACAGGTGTCCTAATTCCAAGATGCTAGAATGGCAGAATTCCAGGGAATGCACCCTTATCCAACTTCCCAAAATGACCAAGAGCCATACCCCTAGAGCCCCATTCTTACCTGAATGACTGCATTGCAGAACTCTAGGGAACTCATGAAGAGTGCAAGGGCTGGCACTCCTATCCAGTCTTCCCGTCGCAAGCAGTGCCAATCATCCCCTGGAACCTCAATCTTCCGGGGCAAAGAGGAATACAGGGCACTCAGTCCTGTAGCCAGCACCTAGAGAAGGTACCAAAGGCTTAGACAATATGAAGGGGGGAAGGGTTAGGGGAGCTAACTAGTGAAAAGATTTGAAGGTAATACAGGCAACAAATACTACCAAACCAGGTATTAAACTAGCCTATGTGTCAGGACCTCACCTGGAACACTAACTCAAAAGGAACCTAGGTACCTGCCCCATCTAATTATGCCCATGTTTGACCCCCATTCCAACTTCAGGGGGCAGTTTTCAAATGGCTAATTCCTGGGATAAGGGGCACTCCTGATACCTAGCCTTTCCACATCTTCTGAATAGGAAGCACTGTCCAATGTCCATAAGCCATACCCTACCCCCAATCCTAAGGTTTGCTAACCGGGCAAAAGTAAGAGTGATCTGCGATGTAACGGCCCACAGTGGGGCTCCCATCTGACAGAGCCATGAGCAGAAGTAGAGCATCACGGGCCTGCTGGCCCAGGGTGCCTTCTCGATGGACAAAAGGTACAAGGCGAGAAAAAAGGAGAAGACGTGGGGCAGCTCCAGGCTCAGGAGGTGGCTGCAGGAAGAATTCAAGCAATGAAGGCTCCCGAGCAACACACACACACAGCTGGCTGAGAAGCAGCACCAGGCCTTCATCTAGTGCTGGGCTACTAGGCACAGGGCGGCCACAGGCATCCAGAAGGGTGAGTAGAGCCTCACGAACTGGACCATGCCGCAAGAGGGGCTGCCGAGCTTCGCTGACTAGCATCTCAAAAAGTTTCAATTGCTCAGCCCGCCGTTCCTCGACTCCATCCCCAAGCTCATCCCATTGCAGCTGCCATGCCAACACACGAGTCAGCAAATCCTCGCGCAAAGCAAACTCTAGAAGGGGCCCAGGGCCTGAGGGGGCCGAAGGGACCACACGATCTTCTGCCAGCAGTGTTAGCATTTGGTACGTGTGGTTTCGAACGGCACTGAGATCATCTGCACCTCCAGGAGCTGCCCGAGGGCTTTGCCGCTCCAGGATTCGCACCACCTGGGGAAAAAGGACAGAAAAGAGAAGGAATCTAAGACAATATGGTACTTAAAGGGATGGTAAAAACACAGGACTACTCAGGTGACTGACGGATTAGGTACTTAGGATACTTAGAGTATGCTACCTGAGACCAGTGATTCTTGAAGACCATGAGACAGGTCTCAGGGTCAGCCATGACAGGGGTCTGCAAACTGGCCCCTTGAGGTACCCGGTGCCCAGGGCCCCGCGAGGCCAGCCTGCTTAGCCAGTTCATCCTTTCCATGAGGCAGGCTGGGCAAGACCTGCAGCCAGAGGTCTACACTCTGACAATGTGCCAGCTGGAGGTTTTCTCCACTTCTGTCTCCAGTCTGCTTCATCCGGTCTGTAGGAGCCAGTAGCTGGCCATGGAGCCAGAGATTACACCAAACTGAAGTATCAAGGCCTGAGATCACTGTCCAATCCAGAGTGCAAATCTAATTCAAAGGGGAAAATGAAAGAGATTAATATACTCTGACTTCTCTTAACTTCCCTGCAGGGAAAATCTCAGAACCATCACTCCACTGGAAAGTACACACACCTACACACCTACACACACACACACACACACACACAAGCACACGATTCCACATAACTATCACATAGAATTTACATGCCTAAAACAGAACTCGGGATTTCTTATTACCAACCTATAACTTCTTTGGCCTTTACTATCTCAATCAATGATACCAACATTCACCCATATGCTTGGGCCAAAAGCCTGGGCATGATCCTTGCTTGGTTGTTCCTTCCAATTATCTAATTCATCAGCAAAGTTTGTCATCTCAGAGGACTGAATTCAAGGCAGCCTGAACTAGACACATTTAAAGGCTAATCTAGGCTACATAGCAACACTTTGTCTTAAAATGAAAATAACCAAAAAAAAAAAAAAAAAAAAAACTATTGCAACATCTTTCAATTTGGTTCATTTTATTGTATTTTTATTTTTAGACAGGCTGACCTCAAACTCATGATCCTCTTGCCCCACCCGTGTCAGTGCTGTGCTTATGGGTGCATGCCACCTCGCCCAGCTTACTTACAGTTCCATTTTTGCCCTCCTGAGAGTTGATTCTCCATATAGCAACCATAATGGTACTTTTAAAAACCTAAATTACAGTCCATCTCTCCTCTATTGGACAGCTTCCAGTGATTTCCTATCACACTAGTAATAATCCAAAGTCTTGACCTGAGCCTGACATTCTCTCGGTCTCCTCCTCATTCATACTTTAACCACACAGGCCTCCTTAGGTAGCTTCTATGCTTGGAATGTTCTGCTCTTCTCATTTCTCTCACATTCTATTTAAATGCCATCTTCTCAAAGAGGCCTTAACAATTTCACTTAAATAGCTCTTCCCACATTCATTTTCTTGTTTCCTAATCCTGCTTTCTTCCTAACAGTTTCTACTATTTGAAATTACTACCTATCTACCGAGCTACCTATCTTCTGCACTAAGAAATCAGTTCTTTGAGGATAAGATTTATCTATCTTATTGTATCCTCAGTGGCTAAGATAGTATCTAGAGACTAAATGCCTGTTCAATTGTCAAGTATTTGTTCAGTGAACAACTAAGTTAATACCACGTATGAAATTAATACTTCCCATGCCATGACCCACACAGTTCCTTCTCCATCACACCACCAAACACCTCCTCCTCAGTACTATCATTGAGGAGCATGACCTCTTCATAGGAATGATGTGGTTCAGTTGTTTCCTCATTAGACTCAAAAAAGGCTGAAAGAACCCAGAAACCTGATACCAGCCCCATATTTTTCCCTAAGGTTATATTAACCAACATATCCTTTCATCCATTTCTCTCAATTTCCAAACTTTAGGAAGGGGGCAAGTGTGCTTAAAGACAGCTTTTGTAGGAGAGGTCTTCGTCTTATGAAGGAAAAGAGCCAATCCTTCTGGGAAGGCTTCTTAGATTACCTCAATGTGTATCTATACCAGTAAAGGACTGGCCCCTATGCTAAGCAAGCACTGGAAATACAAAGGAAGACCAGGGGTAGGGGTGTAAACAACAAGCAGAAATAGAAGTATTTGCAAAAGTCTAATACGGAATGAAGAAAGGCAACTAACACGCCTAGGGTGCTGTAAGAGGTTTCACAGAGGTAATATCTGAGTTGGGTCTTTAAGAATGAGATACTAGTCACAAAAAGAGCAAAGGGAAAGGCTTTCTTCAAATCAAGAACAAAAAAGTCAGGCATGATGGCTCATAACTGTAATCCTAGCACCAAAGCAGAAAGTGTTAAGTTCCAGGCCAGCCTGGGCTACAAATAAATAAAAATACATTAAATTAAAATAAACAAAAATTAAAAGCAATATAATCAAAACTGGAGCACTGGGAAAGGATCATTAACAAAAGTCTTCAAGTGTGGTATGGCTTAATCACTACATAGAGAGGACAAGCACGATACTGAGTTGAATAGTAAGAGTGAAGGTTACAAACATCACTGAATATCATGCTAAGGACTCTGAGTTTTACCTATTAACATTCTAGAAACAGACAAGACATGACAACATCATATTTACCTTTAAAATATGTCAGACAGTAGCATAAGGTGGAGCAGAGGGAGATAGATGGCAGTGGGCAAGTTATAGAAAGCTGTTTAACAGCTGTTTCTAAAAAGCAATGATGTGAACTACAGTGACAAAAATAATATCAATAAGAAGCATTAATCTGAGATTCACCTCTATTTTAACATACTCCATGCAAAAATTATCCACACTATAATGTCTCTGCAAAGAAACTATTTATACTAGAATGTTTCTCCTCTTTCAATGGAGTGTCATACCATTTACTTTTGAAATCCCAGTCCCAACATAGCACACAGAATTCAAAAATGTTTGTGAAACTAAATTCTGACTTAATAATATTCATAATAGCTAATGTATATTGAAGGTTCAATACATGCAAGCCAGGACTTGCTCTAAGCACTACAGTTACCACTGTCCTCATTTTACAAATGAAGAAATCAAAACCAACGGGTTAAATAGACTGCCCCAAATTAGCCAACTGGCAAACAGCTGGGCTGGGATGTAAATAAAGATAATTCACCTCTGGATTTAAATTACAAAGTAAAAGCAGTAAAACCTAACAAATAAGGGAGGACAGGAGGTGATAAACATGACCAATACAGGAAACTTGGAAAAAGAAATGCCATTCATCATGTAGTAACACATAGCAAGGGGAAGTATTTTGGAAAAGACAAGAGATAGGTATGGTACATGGCTGAAATCCCAGCACTCGGGCTGAAGCAGGAAGAATGCCAATTCAAGGCCAGCCTGTGCTACAAAGCAAGTTCCTAGTCAGTCTGGGCTACAATAGCAAGACCCTGTCTCGGGTAAGGAAAAAAAAGAAAAGAGAAAGAGAAGAAGGAAGAAAATGGAAGAGGAGGAAGAGAAGAAGGACAGTTTTAAGTAGGTTAAGTTTTGAGAAACCTATGAATTCTTGTAATGTTCAGAAAATGGTCCAGGAATACAGCTCAGTTGGCCTTGAGACTGCTTGCCTAACATGCACAAAGCCCTGGGTTCAATCCAGCACCAAATAAACCAAGAATGATGATGTATGCCTGTAATCGTACCTTTGGGAGGTGGTGATGCAGAGAGCATAAGTTCAAGATCACCACCAACTACAAAGTGAGTTTGAGGGCAGCCTGGAATACAAGAGACCTTGTTTCAATAAATAAATAATAATGAATAAATAAGAAAATAAGAGAGTTTCATAAGCAATAGATGAAGATATGAATATACATGGTATTATTTGAGATCAGATCATGAAAGCTAAGGGTGAAATGCAAATGCCAAAGAACCCCAAGACTTAGGAAGGCGAAGAAGTCTTTTTAAAGACTTAGTTAGGCATGTTGGTACATGCCTATAATCCCAGCACCTAAGAAGCTGAGTCAGAATTGAGTTTGAGGCCTAAATAATAACAAGACCCTAGCTCACAAAACGAGAGCGAGAGAAGAGAAACTATGAAGACAGTCGCAGATGGAAGGAAAAATCCAAGATAAAATAATCTAGCAACCAAGAAATTGATGTTTCAAGAAATAAGACTGCCCAGAGAAAAAGCAAATTGAATGAAAATGGTCCACTGGCTTTATTAATCAAGTTTTTTGATAATCTTAGGAAAGTAAAGAATAACCAAAAGTCAAAAGTATAAAATGTACCTAGACAAAATTCAGGCGTGTAGAGGATGGAAACAGGGCAAACAGCTTAAAGAAATGGGGAGATGGAAGTCAAATCTGTATGGTTTTAAGCTGAGAGTGGTGGCTCAGGCCTGTACTCTCAGCACCTCAGAGGCTGAAGCAGGACTATGATGAGATTCAGGCTAGCCTGGGCTACAAAGTAACAGCCTGTGTCTCAAACTTAAGATTCTGCTTTCGTTTGGGTCCTATGTGAGAAGTCTCAAGAATGTTTGACAAACAAAGTAAATCTGAAGGAGAAAGGATACTATCTTAGATAAGTAAGTGAGGGATAATAGACAAAAATAAGGAGTAGGGTGCCTGAGAAAGAAAGGTAAATACCACTTTTCTGGGAAGAAGGGAAGCCAGAACTTCCTATAGGATGAGTGCTCACCCAAGTAAAGGTGAAAGCAAAAACAGAGGGAAGTTCTCATCTACCACCTCCATCCCCAGAAGAGTGGCAGTAGGGAAAAGAAGAAAGAAGGAAAATGAGCCATAGAATGGATGCCTTCATACAGTTTCCTATAGACCACCAAACACAATCACACAGACTAGTGCTACCAACAGCAAGGATGCACTGACTACATCCCAAGGATTGAATAAGGTCTTAAGCAGGCATGAACTGAGAAAGGTAAAGCCAACAGCTAAGTACTAAGAACTTCCCTCTTTTTAGGCCCTCTTATTTTTATTAGCCCTTGGATCCTATACCAGCCCATGCTGATTTCTTTAATCACTGCCTATACCTTTATAAATATAGTTCCATTAAGTGAATATTTGTCAAACTCAGTTTGGGCCATCTGCGACCTGCCACCTGCCAAGGAGCTTGACTGATAGAAGAACATTACTGTTTACAGAATACTTTCTGCAACATTTGAAGACTGAAAACAAACAGAAGCTGTATGTTCTGATAAGAATAACACCAAATAGTAGGTAAGGGTTGCACTCTGGAATCCCTCAAACAAAGGTCTGAATCTCAGTTCACTATTATCCAGCTATATAATCACAATTCTCAGTCTGTTTCCTTATCAATAAGTTCTTAACAAAATAAGTATCATTAATTTTAAGAATCAAATGAAGTAAACTATGCAGCAATCTAGGCATAAAGCTCTATAAACTGCTTCTTCCCTTCTCTTTCCTGACTCCAATCCCTGATGAGAAATCTACCCTCTCTCATGAGTCCACCTCACCCACACTCATATCTCAGTAAACAAAGCAAAATAAGTCTTAATATGTCCCAAACTAACCTCTCTCCAGATTCTGGAAGATAACAAACCTCTCTTGCAGCATATCTGGGGTTCCCAGGCTAGCTCCACTGTTTAACTATCAAAGAGTACTGTGCAAAGATTTAACACTGGCCTCTCCAGATCTTTTCTCACTATCTCATTACCACTTTTCAGGGACCTCAAGTAGAAGAACTACACTGGAATCAACAACCAGAATCCAAAAGCCAACATTTAACTTAGGCCCTGTTCACCTACTAAAAAATATAAAAGGCCATGCTTTGGTATTCCTGCCTCCTACTTAAGACTTCTGGCAAACTTCAAAACAAGACAGAGAGGGCAGAATTGCCACATACTTAAGATGCCTTTTCTCCCATAGTAAAGTTCAAAGAAGTGTTAGACTCCCCTCTCTTCCTGGATTTATCTTCAGGCTCAGCTACAGGGTGAAAAGGGTTCTTCAAGAAGCAGCTGAATTCTCCAATCCATACACAGCCAGGGTCAGCCACTCACCTTAGGGTCCAAAAGACAGCTTTACAGGCCCACACAGCAAAAGGTGTTAACCAACCTCAAAAACTGCAGACATGGGACAGGAAGTGGCTCAGCCTCACTTATGAAACTTTGCCCTGGGAGAGGCAAAGAGAAAGAAGGGGGAAGGGATATATCTAACTGCAATAACATTACCAGGCAGAGACCAAAATGATCTTCCAAGAACAGATTAGCAAAGTCCTGAGGTTTATTTCTCCTTAAAATGTCTCTTTCTAAGCAAGACTGATAACTGACATAAGGCTGTTACCCTAAATACTCAAAGTAGAACAACCTGATTACACCTCATAGGAATACCAAAGAGAGGAAAAACACCTAATACCTACCTATCTGGAACTCAGCTCACACATTTCCTCCCTGCTTTTCCATGTCTCATACAAGCTATCAGAACGCAGGCCCACCTCCTCCCATACCCCTGCCTCTTACAGCAAGCGACTCCTCATCTGACTCCAGTGGATCTTCATAATGCACAAAGTGAACCTCTATCACACAGTGACAGCTTTGACAGCAGCAACTCTGCCATGACATACGTGCTTATCTCTACTCCTGTTGTTTGAGGGTGACAAAGATGTCAAAGTTGGAGTGAAACTGATCCTAAAGGATAAGGAAAGCTCACTAGACAGAAAAGAAAAGATGTTCCTAGAAGAGGAAGCAGCTTTTGCAAAGATTTCAAGGCAAAAGAAGTAACATGTTTGTTGGAGAACTGTGAACAATTCATTCGAGCTAGAACACAGAATAAGGAGTGACAGCAGAAAAGGCTCAGAGGTGAGTTGAGGCTGTATTAAAGAACTTGGATGTTGTCCTACAGGGTACAAAGAGCCAAAGTCTTTAAAGCGGTGCAGTTCATGATCACATTTGTATTTTTAGAAGGATCATTCTAGGAATGGGCAAGAATATATCAAGCTTTAGAGCAGTAGACTTTAAAAGAAATTAGATGAGGACTGAGGAGGAGCCAAGCTAGAGCTTTAAAGGTGAGATGTGCCAACAGAGATAAAGAGAAGGAACCAGGGAGAAGTGTACCAAGATCTCAGTGACTGACTCAACTTTGGAAGCAAAGAAGCAGAAAGAATAGAAGATGACACTGAGTCCTCTGCATCGATAGAGGGCACATGGTGCAAAAAAAACAGACTTTCAGGGCAAAACACTAAGTCCTGCTTTAAGCATGTTAGCTCAGACACCTGTGGAAACACAAACAACTGGATATGTATCTATGAAACACAGGGACAGATTCAGATTAGATACAGAGAAGTAATCAACTCATTATGATGTGTTTTTTATTTTTCACATTCTCTAAGTTGAAACTATCTTCTTCTCTCCCAACCAGACTGAGAACTCTTTAAAGACTTCACAGAACCATGACTTGTTTATCTTGTTATGTCATAAAATGTCACAGACAGACTATATTCTCTGCAAGTGTTTGATGAATTAATTATTAATTTGTTCTCCTAGCCCTTAGTAACAATACCTATCACATGAAAGATACAGCATAAAGATTACACACATCACCACAAACATGTTTCTACCTCCACATCATTCTCACCTCAAGTCTACCACTCAACTATATACCATAAGTCAAAATCCTTTTTAATTAATGTGTCCCTATTGTAACAAAGAGTTTAGCACAGCAAGCAAGAGTTATCAAGTACAGTACCTTCTCTAGTACAACCAAGAATTTAGACAGATCCTTAAAATTCTCTAACATGCCAGAAATAGGTGGCACATGCCTTTAATCCCAGTACTCAGGAAGCAGAGCCAGCATCTCTGAGTTTGGGGTCAGCCTGGTCTACACAGCAAGTTCTAGGCCAGCCAGAACTACATGGTGAGACCCTGTTATACTCCTCCCCCTAAAACAATCCTCTAGCATATGACTGATATCTCATCATTGTGATGTGCACTAGATACTACCTACATATACTCATTCCATGTCAGTAACACGTTATTAAACATAACTCTCATCCCTATGGCATTCTCAGCTTTCTTAATCTATTTGTAAGTAGACCAATTATAAATCATAAAGAGTACTTTTTGCCAGTATGAAGTCCCCTCATAGTATCAGAACTTTTTCTACATACAATGTGCCTTTTGCCCACATCATCTTTACTTTCTTTTCTAAATTTTCCTTTCCCAAGTTACAATCATTCTGAGGAAGGCAAATTTGGAATCCAGTTTTGCCGATGCATCCCTATGTGACCTCTGGCCTCTGATTTTGATTCCTCATCTATAAAATAAAATCCCTTCCCTTGCCTACTTCATACAGAAGCTACATAATCCAGTAAATTCTGAGATTGCTATGTAAAGTATCAATCTTTGTACAGTGAACTGTAACTATACTGTGAAAGCATGAATGCTATGCAGGCATTGGAAGCCATATAAAATTACTGTATAATGCATGTTTCCTCAGCCTAAAGCACATACAAGACCATCATTCTAAATTTAGGATGCCATGAACCAGTAGAAATAATTTTTAACTAAAAATAAGGTTGGCGCTTTTTATTTACATGATTTCTTTTAAAACTCACCATCGACTGTTACTGTTATTTCCTCAGTGAAAAAGCAAAAAGCACTGTAACACCAAAAGAACAGGAACAATAATCTCAGAATAAAGTAAAAAATTTTTAAAAACTGTTTTACAGTGTTTTGAAGGGCTCAAAGTCAGAGCCTTAAACATGTTAGGTAACATTCTACCACTGAGCTACAATCCCAGCCTAAAAATTTATCTTTATGAAAAACCCATTGTATTGTCTTTATCTCTCTCCTCCTATCTTGTATGGATGAACAATACCATTAACTGGGTCCTTGGTTCTATGTTTAGGGACCATGACACTAGACCCTATGTTATGCTTGTAGGTACTACAGAGTTCTGATTATCTGGACAGGCCACCACAGGTTTCTTGAGTATAAAGACTTATTTGGCCTCCAAACAGAAGCACTGAAGATCTACAAGATAGAATGGCTCTGAGGACAACAGTGGAAGAGAATACAGACTGAGACCAACTCTGGTCTTCTGGGAATAGTCTGGGTAGGGGAGTCCTAAATCTTAAGAAGATTTGGGGTGCTTCAGCTACCTGACAGGCTGTCGGTAGAGCAGAATTTCTAGTGGTAGAAAAAGGCCACTGAGTGTGTCCAGCTTCCCAAAATTCATGTCTGTGTGGGTTGGTAAGGAGACAGAGACTTGTAGAATACAAATAAAATGAACTCAATTATAGAGTGTGGAGGGAGGAATGAACTATAAAAGAATAGAAAACTTTTCAGGGTGGTAGAAATGTTTAGCATCTTGGTTTCACAAATGTGTACATATGTCAAAACTCATCACATGTAAATTTTAAACATGAGCAGTTTATTGTGCATAAATTTACTTAAACAAAGCAGGTTTTGTTTTGCTTTTCGAACTCCTAAGAAAAGAAGAGCAAGCCTAAATACAGTGCTGTACAGGAAAAGCCATGTGACTTCCAAGAAAGTGGAATTGGCAACTGAACGCAGTCAGTCCAATACAGATGACAGCCAGGTCAAGGAGTAGTGGAGTAAGGTGGTCCAGAAGCAGGCAGAGAACAAACGCACACAAGTAGTCCTATCTCTCCATCCCCCCCCCAAAAAAATTCATCTTCAAAGTCTGCCTTTCAAAGGGGGGACCTGGGAAAACGGTGATTGCGTTATTACTCTGTTAATGACTGAACCTCAAAAATTCTTTTCATTATCACAGTTATTATTGCCCATGGAGTCCTTTGGGGTTGGGGAGGTAGTTTTGTTGGGGGTCTCTCCCCCCGCCCCACCGCTGGGGCAGGACAGTCCACCGAGGTCCCCGAACCAGTCTCACCCCCTCGGGTCTCCCAACCCTCCCTCCTCCCTCCTTGGCCAGCCTTCAATCCTCTCTCCACAGCACCGCCATCCCCACAGGCTCCTGCCTCGGCCCCTGACTTTCTCCCACAGGCCTCACCCCCTCACTCTTGTCCCAGGACCGTCCCCCACCTCTCCAAGCTCAGGAGCCCCACACCCTTAGCAAAGCGGGCTCACGAATCTCAACTCGGCTCCTCGGAGGGCACCCAGCGTCCCGTCTGGCCGGCCTCCTGCTGGTCCACTTCTCCCTCGCTGTCCCCTGCTCCCCTACCTCAGAGGCGCGCAGCCCCTCACCACCTGCCAAGCCCTCACCCAGCCCGCTCCCAGCCAGCAGCTCCCAGAGCCGGTGCCGTCATCACCCTGCGCGCACCGCGCGCCGCGACCCCCCGCGTACCTTGCCATGGCACCACGCCACGCTGCCCTGGCAGGGCCTGTGGTCTGCGGAGCTAGGTGAGTTCAGGCCGCCGCCATCGCTCCTCAGGCGCCTCAGCCGCGCCCCGCCCCGCGCCACACGCATCCCGCGCCCCCGCGCACCTCACGTAACCGCCCAGCGACGCACGGCTGGGCAGCGGCGTGCCAGCTTATTGGCCCGGCCAGTTTCTAGCAGACGCGTCGACGCCTGTTTCCTGGCAACGGGGAGCGCGGGGGCGGGGCTGCCGTCCGAGTTCCAAGGAAGGAGGACGGCCTCCCTCCCAGGCCCCGCCCCTTCGCGCTGCCGACTCCGCCCCTCGAGGGGACTCGGGCGTTTCATAGGGGCAGAGTGCGGGGAGGCGGGGGCCCGCGGGTTAGGGGCGGGGCCTGAGGAGGAAAGGTCGAACCGGAGGGCAGCAGGCAGCCCCTAGGGAGGGATCGGGCCGGGAAAGACCCGAAGGACCAGTCTAAGAAAAGAACAGAGCAGGAAGACTAGGTGAAGGGGGCGCGGCCACGAGGGCGGGGCGGGGCTCACAGAAGGCGGGTGGGCGTAGCTACCCGTAAAGGCTTGGCCGCGCGGGAGGTGTCAGTCTCTGGAATGCGAACCCTTGAGAGCGCTGACTGTAAACCAGCTACTTTACTTTCACACGACCTGTGGCCACAGGCTGGATTCTACCTTCCAGCCGGCAATGACAGCCTTTTTCTGGCTCTCCCAAAGCTTCCGTGATTCGGTGGAACACGGAATAAGTCCCTACTCGACATTCCAGATCCATTAGAACCGATCGCACAAGCAGTTGCAGCGCAGTATTAAGTGCTGTAGAAGAACCATCTAGAAGCAGCACTTAGCACGATTTGTGTGTAAGGCGGATGAAAAAGCTTAGGGAAGACTTTCAGGGGGTGATGCTGTGTGAAACAAATAAAAGGAAGGAACTAAGAGATGACAGGCAATTTCTGATGAAGTCTGTGGATAAAGGCGTTGATCTGGTTTTAATCATTGATCTATGATTGCATACGATGATGACGGGGAACATGTGTAAGGAGTTTATAGTTTATTCCTTTTACAACCTTTCTGTAAACATAAAATTGGTTCAAAATAAAAATTACTCAAAAAGAAAAGGAAAACGGAAGTTGCAGCTTAAAGAATTAGCTAATACCAAGGCAAGACAGATTAGTCAATGCATGGTGGGCACTGTGGGAACCGCAAGCAGTACAGTGTAGCTGAAGCCTGGGGAACAAGTAAAGCAAAGATTAGATGAGGATGAAAATGGTACTGTGAGGTGCTGTGTGGGCCATCTAAAGATTTTAATTGTCTCCTTGGGACAATAGAGAAATACAATTTTAGACAGTTTTGACCAGGTACATTTGCAAAAGGTCAGGCAAGGAGGCCCAGGGACTGGCGAGATGGCTCAATGATTAAGAGCACTGTCTGCTCTTGCAAAGGTTCAATTCCCAGCACCTACTTGGCAGTAAACAACTGTCCATAACTCCAGTTCCAGGGGATCTGACACCTTCTGACCTCCTCGGGCATTGCACAACATGGATGCGCTCACACACATGTGGGTAATACACTGTGACACATAAAATAAAAATAGTAATAAAATATTTTTTAAAAAAGAATAAGGCCCAATGTAGAATGGTAAGAATGTAGAGAACTGGATACATAGGTATTAGAGAGGCTCGATGATTGATTGGGTGACTATAAATGGACCAGTAACACAAAAGGTCACAGATAGCTAAATCATAGAGATTGGGAGTCTGCAGAGTGTGGGTCCCTGGACAGGACTCCTATATTAAGTTTCACTCAGCCAGGGCTCAGGGGCCACTGCAGAAGAGGGGGCTGACAGATTGTAAGAGCCTATGAGGAGGAGTGTGAACATATGGAAGTGGAATCCTACAAGCTCCTGGGACACTGCTCATATGAACCTACAGCAGTCACTTCAGCATGCTCAAGATCCATGCAAACTTAAGCAGACAAGGACCCAGCATGGAACTGAGGAAATGGGTAGCAGATCCCAACCTTTGCTTAAGAAATATTGGCAGCTGACTGCTGTTGAGTGAGAATGAGCTAGTTTTCCTAGACCAAGGGACTCTGAGTAGGTTGACTAGACCTCAGTGGATGAACTTGCACTGAGATCACTTGGGGACACTAGTCACAGTGAACTTTAACACAAAGGAAGGATGTACGGACTCCAGTTGGGGTGCTATGGGGGGGTGCCAGTGGGGAGGGGGTTATAAAGATGATTAAGGTTGATTGAGATGTTCTGTATGAAATATGCAATAATTCAATAAAAATTTTTAAAGGGAGGTTTAAATACTGATAATTTATACAAATTCAAAAAGTTATGCTATTAGAAATCAGGGTATGATTACTATTGGAGAAGCATTGCTAAGGAGAACAGGACGACTCCTGAGGCATGTAATGCTCTACTTCTTGATCCAAGTGCTGGTTAGAATATGTGTTCCACTTGTGAAATTTTATCAAGCTACATATTTAGGAAGTGTTTACTTTTCTCATTTTGTTATGGTTTACTATGCTGAATGTGTTTGTCAGCTTTCCATCACAGAAAATTCTTGCGAGTAATAAAAAGAGAAAAGACTTATCTTGGACCATCGTTTTAGACATTTCGGTTCATGGTTGCCTTTGGGCCTCTGGTAAGGAAGTACATCACAACAGGGATTGTGTAACTGAGGAAGCTGTTCACCTCATGAAGTCCAGGAAGCAAAGACTATTGGGAGAAGAGGCCAGAACCCCAACATCCCCTTCAAGGACATGTCCACGGTGACCTTCTACTAGGCCTGCTTCCTAAAGAAATAACACAAATAGCTGTTGACTAAGACCTCTATGCGCATGGCCTTTGGGGGACACTTAAGATCCCAGTCACAACACTGAGTAACAAACCATTCCAACTTAGTGTCATAAAACAATAGCCACTTTATGATGCTCTCAGATTCTGACAGATGCAGCAGGAATGGCTTGTCTCTGGTCCATGATGGCTGGAGCTTCATCCAAGAAGCTCAAATGCAGGAGTGATTTGAGTTTAGTCACTAGAATCATCTAAAGGCTTCTTCAGTCACATGCACAATGCCTGAGTAGGGACAAATTGAAGGCTGCACTCAGCTGGAATTTCCCAACAGAGTTTCTCACACAGTGGTGGCCAGGCTCTGAGAGAGCATCCTGAGAGAGAGTGATCATACAGCAGCATTCCAGGCGACCCAGCAGCATGGCCTTTTAGGGTGGTAATCTCTAAACTCATACAACATCACTCTTGCTCTTCTCTTATAGGTTGATCAATCACAAAGGAGCAATATCAAAGCCTTTGTGGTCATTTTTAAAGTTTCTACCATGCTATATAATGATAGTAAGTACTGGGTCTATGTTTCTGACAGAAATGAGGGCTGTAGAAAAAAGAATAGGTGGAGGAAAATGGTGACTGGGATATAAAAGTGGAATCCAATATACAGTTAAGTCATATGGATAGCTGAGACTCACTAGATGGCAAAGAATCCTGTGGGTGATAGAAAAGTATCTGAAAGATGGAAAGAGAGGAAGGCCTACACCATGGTCCTAAAAATACCAACCTAAGAGGGATGGGTAAAGGAGTTTATCAAATACATTGAAAATAAACAGAAAACCCAGAAATGATGGCATCACAAGAACTATCAAACTTTTTGAAGAATGTAGATTTTTTCTTCCAAAAAACTCAAAAACTTAAATCTGACACTTTCTTGTAACTGTGTGAAGCACTTCACAAGTTCCCCTTTGTCTTGGGTAAAATTCAGGTTTTATTTTATTGTTGACAAAATTCTCCCTGATCTGACCTCTGTCCATGAATCACTCAGCCTCATCTGTCATTACCACCCCTTTCCTGTCCTCTTTGTTTTTTAAGATGGCTCCGTGGGTAATAGCACTTGCTGTACAAACTTGATCACCTGAGTTAGATCCCTGAATCTACCAATTCCCAAAAGTTGTACTCTGACCTCCATGCCCATGATAAAAAAATGTGTATCTGAACTCACACACATGCCCATGTGCAAGGACATACACACACACACACACACACACACACACACACACACAATGATAATAAAAACTAAATTTTTTGTGTATTATTTTTATTTTATGTGAATGTGTGTACTGCCTGCATGTGTGTAAGTGCACCTGTGTCAAGCAGTGCCCTCAGAGGTCAGAAGAGGGTGTTGCATCCCCTGAAAGTGGAGTAACAGGCAATTGTTAGCTGCCATGTGGGGGCTGGGAACCAAACCCGGATCTTCTGCAAGAACTGTCAAGGCTCTTAGCTATGAGCCATCTCTCCAGTTCCCAAAATAATAAAATATTTTTAAAACAACCGATATTCCTCTAGTCACCATAATATTTGCCTTTGCACACTTTTACACACTGCTTTGGCGCTTTGGTGCTGTCTGCTCTGTCTTCTCTATACCTAACTCCTATTTATCCTACAGAGCCCAGCTCAACGGAGACTTTTCCTATTACTTACCATAACAGCTCTCTGCATATTCCTCTAACCAAGTGCCCTTCCATGACTACTTCTGTGTAATTGCCTAAATGTGTAATTACCCATCCTGAACATTTCACCTAACAGACTGTGAGCTTCTAGGAATGTGTCCTATTCATTTAGCACAATATTGGCCTGTCACAGAGCTGGAGTTCGAATTATGACTTCTTGGCTGAAAAAGATGATAATTTTGACAGGGACATGAGCCTGAGGGAGAAATTATAGGGGATTTTGTTTGTTTGTTTGTTTGTTTGTTATGAAAAGAGATGTTCACAGGAAAAACGGAAAAGGGTTGAGGGTATACAAAATGTGCAATAGCTGGTGGAAAACAGACATTAGAAGTACTACCTAGGAAAAGAATGAGGGCAAAGCACCATGAGATGATTCCCCCCACCCTCCAGGAGGTCAGGTGGACATGTACGCAGATAAAGATGTAGCTAATGAAAACACCTTTGATGTGAGAGGCACCCCTTTGTCCCTGGAGACTAGTTTAGCACCAGATACAGATGAACCACTTAGCAAATGACTGTTAAATAAATAAGCTCAGAGAACTTGCATAAGGTAAAACAGTGTCCAAACCTATGCTGAAGGCCAAGTCTCTGACCTTCACCAACCTAGGGTTGAGGAAAAGGTAGAAGAAGTCAGTAACAAAGACACTTCCTTCCAAAGTGTGGGCCTCCCACTTCCTCCGGGGACCTCATTAAAGGTGTTTAGCTGAGCAGGTGTAAGCCAGCCCAGGCCCTGGGAGACAGAACCAGGCGCTGGAGCTCCACCACCTCCGCCCCTTCCTAGCCGTTAGCCCAGGCTGTTGCTAAGAGCTTCAAAGACAGAAAGAAACTGCAGCCTCTTCCAGGAAAAAAGGCACTAGCCCCCACCTCCTCAAGCCACCTACAGGCCAAGAGGCGGGAGGATATTTCACAGGCCAGGACCAGACCACAGAACCATGAGTCAGGACAGCAAAGTGAAGACAACAGAGTCCAGCCCTCCAGCCCCAACCAAAGCCAGGTGAGAAGACTAGTCCTTTGCACCGGTTCTACTCACTTCACTCCCTGGAGCTTGGTGCCTCTTGGTGTCCAGGGCATAACCTAACATTGAGTGTCTGGTAAATAAATGAAGTAAGAATTCCTTGTTCCCCTCAGGAAGAGGTTGCCTGTCCTAGACCCATCTGGAGATTACTATTATTGGTGGCTGAACACGATGGTCTTCCCAGTCATGTATAACCTCATCATCGTGGTGTGCAGGTTTGTTGGGGGTGCTAAAGGAAAGGCCTTAAACTGGAATAAATACTGAAGAGTGAGGCTAAGGAGAAGGTTTGGCCCTGGGGAGGGACCAAAGGCAAGGAGGTATCTATCCATGGATGGGCTCAAGGCAGAATACCGAAGTGTCTGTCCTGGCATCCCACATTACATATTTATAGTACCTTTAAGACAATCCCTTCTGGAGCTGGAGAGATGGCTTAGTCATTAAGAGCCCCAGCTGCTCTTGCAGAGGACCGGGATTAGATTACCAGCACCACACCAAGGCGAATAACAGTCCATAACTCCAGTTCCAGGGGAATCTGACGTCCTCTTCTGACTGCATTGCCTGACACGGGTGCACTTACACACATGCAGGCAATACACTCATATACATAAAATAAAAATAATAAATATTTTTTTTTAAAAAAGGACAATCCCTTCTGCCCCTGCCTTGCAGAGCCTGCTTTCCCGACTTGCAGCACAGTTATCTTGTGGCCTGGTTCGTGCTGGACTACACGAGTGACTTGCTGTATTTACTGGACATCGGTGTGCGCTTCCATACAGGTCAGTGAGCCGCTAGGACTGACTCTTTTCCCTAGACCATCCTAAAGAAAGTGGCAAGAAAGGGCCCACCTCTAGGACAGCACTTCCGCATGCCCCTGGACTTGACACCACCACTGTGGTCTCCCCAGATACCCTGGAGATGGCTGTGCTTGCCTCCACCCACCGTGGCCTGTCCCCAGCCTCATCCACAGTTGATCCTGGCTGATCTACTTCTTGCCTCTCCCTAGGATTTTTGGATCAGGGGATCCTGGTGGTGGACAAGGGCAGGATCGCCAGTCGCTACGTCCGCACCTGGAGTTTCCTATTGGACCTGGCTTCCCTCGTCCCCACCGATGCGGTCTATGTGAGGCTGGGCCCCCACACTCCCACACTGAGGCTGAACCGCTTTCTCCGGGTACCTCGCCTCTTCGAGGCCTTTGACAGAACGGAGACCCGCACAGCTTACCCAAACGCGTTCCGCATCGCCAAGCTGATGCTCTACATCTTTGTCGTCATCCACTGGAACAGTTGCCTGTACTTTGCCCTGTCCCGCTACCTGGGGTTCGGTCGTGATGCGTGGGTGTACCCAGACCCGGCACGACCCGGCTTCGAGCGCCTGAGGCGCCAGTACCTCTACAGCTTCTATTTCTCGACGCTGATCCTGACCACCGTGGGCGACACGCCGCTGCCCGCGCGGGAGGAGGAGTACCTCTTCATGGTGGGCGACTTTCTGCTGGCCGTCATGGGTTTCGCCACCATCATGGGGAGCATGAGCTCGGTCATCTACAACATGAACACCGCGGATGCGGCCTTCTACCCAGACCACGCGCTGGTGAAGAAGTACATGAAGCTGCAGCACGTCAACCGCCGGCTGGAGCGCAGAGTGATTGACTGGTGAGAAAGCGGGTTGCAGCAGACCCCGCGCGGGGGACGTGCGCCTGGGACCCCCGAGGGTGGCGACTGCATTCCTGCCGCCAGCCCACTAGACCAGGCGTGGAATTCGTTGGTAGGCTGGCTGGGGCTTGGAAAAGGGTGTCTCCCACGGAGGGAATCTGTGGACTGGGGAGAGAAGATGAATAAGAGTTGACAGAGAGAGGAACTTGTGTGACATGAATGCCACGGAATGTGAGCTGCCGTTGCCAGGGCGCACTGGGAAGGCTCGGGAAGGACTGGCTAGAGAACTATTCCCCAAGAGATGGCCAATAGACGTGTTAGAGCATCAACTGCTCAGAAACTGAAATCTCTAGTCCCTCTGTCTAAAGACCCGCCTTTCCAGTTTCACTGGTCATAAGACCAAAGGAAGGCAGATTCACCTTAAGTCTGCTAAATAGATGGGCAGAATATATAGTAGTTAATGAGATCGTGACTCTTCCTGCCTCCTAGCTCAGTTCTTGCAGACTGACATAAGGTCTCTTTAAGTCCTGCCTTTTCTGAATCCTTCAGAAAGTGAAATCTCTCCTTTTCTTCTTTATCCCTTTTCTAAGTATGCTTTCCCTAATGCTTCGGGCTGCCCCTAAAGCTTCCTTCCCCCACCACCTGGCTGCCAGTCCCTGTGGCTGCCAGTCCACGTCTGACCTCCAGGCACGCTCTAGACCACCATGACTTCAATGACTTTTTTTCTTCTCCCTTCCATTCTCCTCTCCAAGGCAGCTGCCGAGATTCCCAGCTTGCCTGCTCTGAGGATTTTTCTTTAAATTCTAATAAGATTGTCCTAAGGCTTTCATTTGAGTCCATTCTTAAATGCTTTTATGAATGAGACTAAGAGCCTGTTTCTCTCCTGTATCAGAGGGCTGGTTATGGAAACGCAGAGTATGTTCTGAATAAAAGGAAATGTCACAACAGTGGGGAGCTGCCACAAAGCCTCTCTGAGAGGGTGGGCCGCTGCTGACCAAAGTACCTCTCATTGGAGATGGTGTAAGACGTTGTAGCAGGATGGAGTTTGACAGAAAGTGAGGAGATGTATCTACTATCAAGTGGTAGGGCTCTCCATGCTTTGGATGAGAGAGAACAAAGTCTGTAACCAAGAAAGGAGGTCAGGATCCTAGTGGCCTCTGAGACCTCAGTGTGCTGGTTTCTCGGCTGAGCTGAGCTCTGATGGAAGGGTGGAGCAGGCACACAGAGCTCTGGTGAAGAACTGGAACTGCCTTTCTCCCAGGTATCAGCACCTGCAGATCAACAAGAAGATGACCAATGAGGTAGCAATCCTACAACATTTGCCTGAGCGGCTGCGAGCAGAAGTGGCTGTGTCGGTACACCTGTCTACTCTGAGCCGAGTACAGATCTTCCAGAACTGTGAGGCCAGCCTGCTGGAGGAGCTGGTGCTGAAGCTACAGCCACAGACCTACTCGCCAGGCGAATATGTATGTCGCAAGGGGGACATTGGCCGGGAGATGTATATCATCCGAGAGGGGCAGCTGGCCGTGGTGGCAGATGATGGTGTGACACAATATGCGGTGCTTGGTGCAGGGCTGTATTTTGGGGAGATCAGCATCATCAACATCAAAGGTGAGTACCCAAGCAGAAGTGGTAGGGACAGGGCCGGACAAGGGAATGGTAATGGAGGAACTCTGTGCTGGGACAAGATGGTTCTGTGGGACACACAGATTGAGGAAACCTGATCCCTACCTAAGTCACTGACACAGGAGAGAAACAAGACATGGAGTACTGTTCCCTGAGAAGTAGCTGAGCCAAGGTCAGAGGGCAGGGCAGATCCTTGGAAAACAAAGTAGACACATTCTTGGATAGTGATGGAAGTACGGACAGATCAGTGGAAATTTTATTGCACCAGCCATATTGTTATATAACTACCCCATTAAATAGCTATCAAGGCAGGTCACTGATAGCCATGTAGCACAGGGCCTCATCTCCAGTATATTACTGAATGAAAGCAAAAGGCTCAGAAGCATCAGCATGGAGGCTGGGTCCTGATTCAGGAGTGAAATGCCATCTCTCTGTTCCTCTAATGATTCCCCATCTGTCTGCCCTTGTGCCACAGGGAACATGTCTGGAAACCGCCGCACAGCCAACATCAAGAGCCTAGGCTATTCAGACCTGTTCTGCCTCAGCAAGGAGGACCTGCGGGAGGTACTGAGTGAGTACCCACAAGCCCAAGCTGTCATGGAGGAGAAGGGCCGTGAGATCCTGCTCAAAATGAATAAGTTGGATGTGAATGCTGAGGCAGCTGAGATTGCCCTCCAGGAGGCCACAGAGTCCCGGCTGCAAGGCCTAGACCAGCAGCTCGATGACCTCCAGACAAAGTTTGCTCGTCTACTAGCTGAGCTGGAGTCTGGTGCACTCAAGATCGCTTACCGCATCGAAAGGCTGGAGTGGCAGACTCGAGAGTGGCCAGTGCCAGAAGACATGGCTGAGGCCGATGATGAGGCCGAGCCTGGGGAAGGAACTTCCAAGGGTGGAGATGGAAGGACTGGCCAAGAGGGACCCTCAGGCCCAGAATGACACCATCTTACTTCCAAGACTTTCAGCTCTGAATGAATCCAGAGTGGTAGGAAAGCTTGCATGCCATCTTACATGTTAAGTCACAGAAACTTAGGTGAATTGGTCTGTAGATGCCTGGCTAGAGAATTGGGGATATAGATCACATTCATTCCCTGCTTACACACACACACACACACACACACACACACACACACACACAGGCTCAAGACTGAGTTCCACATAAAATGCTCTGGAGTTCCTATTCTTCAAGCACACGTGTTCTCACATGCATAGATGTGACTTATATACACTCATACCTTTGATCACAGTGAAAGGCGAATGCCTTGTGAGCGTTGGAACGATTTTAGTGCATTTGCAGGAGGCCTGCTGGTTTGGGACAGGGACAGTGTTGGGGTTACAGGGAATGAAGTCTGATATAATTTCTGAATCATGTTCATTCCCAGTCACTGTCTCAGCTGCTTCATGGCCGGACTTCAGGTCTGCACTGTGCCCAGCGGTATTTTTAAATGAATCTGATGTTTAACTCTAGGTTTGTAACTGAATGATAAGTGCCACTATCAGGAGAGATTAAGAGGGTCACTGCACTTTAAATCATTTCAAAATATGTAGTAATTTTGTGGTTTATTAATAAAATATAAGATTCATAGGGCTGGCACTAGCTCTATCTCATTCATCTCCATATAACTAGAGCCCAAACTATGCCTGGCATGTAATATATATATATATATACATATATATATATATAAATATATAATATACATTATAATATATATTAATAATATATATTTATGATGACCAAAGCGAGGAGAGTTAAAATAGTCCATTGCTGGAAAAAGACACATGCTTCTCAAGAGACTTTTATACAGTCTCTGGCCTCAAATCCTGTTGAACACAAATGGCAGGGAAGAATGGGGAGCATTTTAGTGATGTATCTGGCGGGCTTAGGGAGGGGAGCTTGTTGTTCACACACTATGACACCCACATGTGTCCCCACCAAGGGCTCAAGCAAAATGGTGACTCCTGCCAGACTTATGCTTCTGGACCAGAGAAAAGAATATTGCCCAAGACTAAGAAAAGGAACAGGAATCTTGAAGACTGTGTTGGGTTTTTTTCCCTTACTGTAACATTACCATAAATTTAACAGTCTAAAACAGTCCCCATTTATTATCTCACCATTGTGTGACTCGGAGCCTCCTAAGCTGAACTCATGGTGTCAGCTGGACTAGGAAGGCTCTTAGCAGAAGATTTCAGGGAAGAATCTGCCTCCAAACTCATTCAGGCTGGTGGCAGAATTTGATTCCTCTTGCTTATGTGACCGACCTCCTTTTTCTTTGATAAATGGCTCTTTTACCTTCAAGCCAACCGGAGCACCTTAAATGTCTCTTATTTTTTTCAAACTTTCCATTTCTACCAAGCAGAGAAAGAGCTTTTCTTTGTAGGCTCGTCTAATTAGGGCAAGTCCATCTAAATAATCCAAAACAACCTCTCTATTTCATGGTCAACTGACTAGTAACCATCTTCAAAGGCCTCCTTTCCACATTCAGAAGGTAATAAGAGCCACAATGGGTTCTGGGAATCAAACTTGGGTCCTCTGCAAGTGCAGTCAGTGCTCTTAATTGCTGAGCTGTCTCTCCAGCCCCTTGCCAAGAGACTTTTACAAGACCCTAAACTAGGGAAGAGATAACAGAAGGAATTCTACAAAATACAATTGAAATTAAGTCCTCCTAAAGGTAGATGGTTAGAAATGTTAATGAAATTTGCAAAAACCAAGAAAATGAACAATTTTTTACATACTGTTAGGGAAGCATTCGTGACTGCTTAAATGTATTATGTCCTTTGGTTCTAATAACAATGTTAGGAAGTTTATTATTATGCTTTTTTTTCTATATCAGGAAACTGAAGGCCACAGCACAACTGAAAATACGAAATTTGATTTGTTGAGAAGTTAGTTTATGCTAGGTCCTGGGCCACATGCATTGTCACAGTTAATCTTTACAACAATATGAGAAGGATGATGCTATCTCCATGTAGAAATAAGGAAACCGGGGCTCTGGAATTAAATAATTAAATCACACACACCCAAATCACTGGGCTCCTAAGTCACATGGAATGAAATCCAGCTCTATCGTACTTTTTCCTTATCCGGAGATAAGGAAAGGGATAAGCTGAGCCAAAGTCAGGCTGGCTCCTTCCTTCACAAAGAATGATGCTTTGATCAGTCACTGTGGAAACCAAGAAAGGGCAAGTCAGATGTGCAATGCTTGTGACTCACCAGCAAGGTAGCCCAGTGTGATGGAATATATCCTCTCAGGGCTGCAGCACAAGGCCAGGGACCACTGGCTGCTCTGGAAAAGGGGAGGGGGCCTCTGAAGCTGTAAGAAGTGGGCAGAGGTTTGGGCATTGCTGCTAGATTTGTACAAGGGTGTCAGAACCATTCAAGGCCCTCCTGCTGAGAGCGCCCCTGCTTAAGGCTTAGCTTTTTTCCTTTCCGGAGAGCCTAGACTCATCCTCTTCTCTCCATAGGTCACAACTGCAAGATATGTGGGCCTTCTTAAAATTGGGGTGTACACCCTGTTTTCCCAGTTAGCAACTCCCTTAGACAAAATGTTCAGGCCCAACTCACTCCACTCCTTTTCTTTATTAGTATTTGGCTCATAGGCCTGGAAGGCAGGTAGAAATAATGTATCAAACTTGGGAGGGAATCAGATTATCAGGGCAAGGGACCATTCACCCAGGGGAAAGACCCAGTGCAAACATTAAGAATATGAGGCAAGGTGGGTGGAGTCTTGCGTAGGACCCAGCTGTGGTTGGCGCGGATCTAGAATCATCGATTCTCAATCTGGAATCAGAATCACGCCCAAGTCAGGGCACCTGTTAGGCTGAACTAGAGTACAACGGATGGGAAAAAGCATGTAACTAATTGGAGCCTATCTCAGTTGGGGTTTCCTTCTGAAGCACCACTCTCAGCCAGGTCTACAAAATTTTTCCGGGTTGTTGACAGCAAATGCGAGAGAATTAAAATGTAAAGGAGTTTATGGATGTAAACTTCCCACTAATGCCTGGCAGATAGCTATTTCTCAATAATGAATATCATCTATGACTAAAACTCGTGTCCCTCTACGCACGGTTTTGCCCTTGAGCGTTGAGACGTCAGGCTGTCTACTAGCTCTGCTTGAAGCCTCTTAGGGTCCTGGGGCTGTGTCAGTGCCAGACCTAGCCAGCAGAGGGTGCAAGGCACTTCTTCCCTCCGCTCTTTCCAACTCTCTTCTAGGCTTCAGGATTGCATTACTTTGAAGACCCGAGAGCAACACCCAAGGAGTAGTGGAATCTTGGGGCAAGCGGCGATATGGGGAGGACTGTGATCTCGACCGGTCTGTGAAAACCTTTGCTTCGATTTTTTACAAGAGCTAAAATACTTTAATAGCGATGCTAAGAGACTTGCTGAGAGAGTTGATCAAAACCAGAGCCACCAGTTGCTCTGCTGAGGGCAGCACCACCCAAGAACCGGGTGCATTCAGGACTAGCTTCCTCACAAACTGTAAACTCCTTGCATTTTTCACCCCCCAGATTCTTGGACCTGGAAGCCCATAGGCCATTTCCTGTTGCTGCCTTCCAGTTTTCAGTACCTTAGCCTGCTACTCTGGACCTTTTCCTTTGCCAGCAGATCCCACAGGGCCCCCGACACTTGGGGGCATTCCTTGAGCCCTCTCTGGGTGGTTTTCCTTTGGCTCTAGTTAACCCTTAAGTGAAGCCCTGACCTGGCAGATCAATGCTACGCCTTAGCCACCTCTGAGGACCCAGTCTGCCGCCAAGTATGACCAGCCAGCCAGAGCCAGCCCCTGGGTATGTGGCCCTGCTCTCCCCCAGCACAAGCCCTAGAGACCTAGAAGGACAGCCCTGTCCGTGATTTCTTCCCTCTACCAACATTCCTGCCAGCTCTAGCTTCAGCCTGCCTGTTTCTCAGCCAGCTCCCTGTGTTTAATTATCCCGAGAGAAGAGCCTCCTGCGTGGGTAGAGATTGCGTAGGCAGGAGCTCAGCAAGGAAGCATAGCCACACATCAGAGACACGCAGAGGCCCTGAAAGATGTAGGGAGACAGCAACTTAATCAGACCGAGGGGGAGAGAATAATGAAATGGGGAAAGGGGCAAGCTGGGCACCCAAAGATTAAGCTGCAGTGGGTTTCTCTCCTACGTGGATCCCAACTGCCTCTATGTGTGTTTTGTGTCAGAGCCAGGCGGTGCTTGAGGCAGACCTTATTACAAGGCTCTAACACTACTGTGTGAATGCCAGGCTTCCTGGATAGAATGCTGATATTCTGTGGACCTATCAGCTGCTTAGAATAAGCATACTTCCTGATGCAGGTTCTCTGACTGCACATTAAGCCCTGTGTTTTCTGGCTTCTTCTCTTGAGCACTTACTGAAGAAATACTTATTTCCCTTTAACTCAGTTGTAATGTAGACTATTACAGAGACAAAGATCGTACTTGAGTTACAGGGTCAGAACATGGTGGGTGATCAAAACGTCCCCAAGGAAAAATCTAAAGTGTTCTAGCTACAAGACTCAAGGTTGGTGGTCTAGAAGCTCTCACATTCAAAACCAAACACAACTTTAGCAGGTCAAGGCCTGAGTTAGAAAGATAGCTCCCCTCAGGATAGAACCTGTCTAGGCTTTAGGGTGTCCTGTGGTTTGACTTGCTTTTTGATCACCTGGGTTTCTTGCCTATTCCAGGACAAGGATCCAGGTATTTTTTCTATGAATGGCCTTACTGACTTTGCAGTCCCTACCCCCACCCCCACTCTCCCCACCCCCCCATTTCCTGGTCCTGCACACACTCATTCTCTCCAAATTCTAAATGGTCCTCGGTACAGACGGAATTCCTCATTTGGAGAAATAAGCATCTGCCACAGTAGCAATTATTTAGTTTTATTTCCCTTGTACGGACCATCTTCACAGACTGGGAATGGAGCTCAGTAGCAAAGTGCTTGCCTAGCATGAGTAAGGCCCTGGGTTTAATCCTCAGCACTGCCAAATTAATTAATTAAACCCTTTTCATTACATCAATGCACACGCGCCATCTCCTGGCCTTCACAGCCCATTACCCATCGGCCTTTAGTGAGAGAAGATGAGAACAGTCCTCAGTGAGGTTCAACATGTCATGCATAAAGGATTGTTAGAAGTTCAAGGTTCCTGAAGCCAAGTAGGACCTTTCAGCTAAGGCTGGAGTATGGGAGCAGAGAAAAGACAGAAAAGGAGTAATGAAAGGAGTTTGGAGAGCTGTGGAGCTGGCTTAGTGGGCAATGTGTTTACCGTGCGAGCATGACAAACCTGAGTTCAGATCCTCAGAACCCACATAAAGCAGAAGTAGCAGTAGGTGCCTAGAATCCTGGCACTCCCACAGGAACACGGAAGGCAGAGCCAGGGGTGCCCAGAAGCTTGTGGGCCAGTTAGCCTGGCCTACAAAGTGGCTAACAAGAAACCCTGTCTCAGACAAGGTGGAAGGTTGTTTTCTGACTTCCATACAGATTCCAAGGCACATACACACCTGAACTCACACACACACACACACACACACACACACACACACACTAATCTTAAAAAAGAAGTGTGGGGAGAGATTTGGGGACCTATTGGAGAATAGGTAAGCCATAACAAAAATAACACAGACTGTGTGGTTTAAATAACAGAATTAATTTTTTTTCACAGTTCTGGAGCAAAAAATCCTAGACTGAGGTACTAGCAGATTCATCACTTTTATAAGGACTGACTTCTGCGTTTTCAAACAGTTGCCTCCTCAGTGTGTCCCCAAATGATTATTCTTTTGTATAGAGAGAGAAAGGGATATCACAGGAAAGGGATATAGATCAATAAATGGTCTCCTCTTATAAGGACACCAGTTCTCTGGGTCCTTCATGACCTTATTTAAACGTCATTACCACCTTCAAAGCCTTATCTCCAAATAGTCACAAAAGCAGGAACGCTGACCCGCTGGAACACAGACAAGAAAAAGAATAATCACAAGATGTGATTGTAGCTTCAGCATATTAAGAGGTTGCAGAGCACCCACAAGAGGCACCTGACCCCAGTGTGCGGCAAGAACAGCTCTGCAGAGGAGCCTCTTCCTCATAGCTCATTTTCCTCCATCAGCGAACTCTTGCACGCTCAACTTCTTTGAACATTCTTGGTGAAGATTAACCTTGACTCTCAATTCTATTGGCTTGAGATGCCCAGGAGATCAGTAAAGCAATCCTTTACATGAGTCTGTGAGGACATTTCCAGAAAACAATTGGATTATGGGGGCCCTGACCTAATCAATGTTTTCTCCATTGATAAATTCAAAATGTGAATAGACTACAGCGAGCTGGTAGGACTGTGTAAGGTGAGGTGTGGGAAGAGGCCGTCACTGAGAGTCTGTCAGTGAAGGGTGTTATCGTTCCCTGGCCTCTTCTGCCTTGCAGGACTTGAACTGCTCTGCTCCACCACACACTCCTTACCATGAGGGATGAAATCTCTAAAACCGTGAGCAAAGTGTTCCTTGCTCCCTTAATTGTCTAGGTCTCCTATTTTGCCATATGTCACAAAAGTAACATGCTGTCCTAACCCTTGTGGCAACTAAAATCAGCAGCCCCAGAAAGATGGTCTGTTGTCCACAGAAAGCGGTGGCTCTTCATCTTCTCACAACCTGTGCTTCATGCAGCTGGGGACCTGCATTCGCTGGTGCTGCCTCCATACTCTCAATAGACTCCTGCTCTTTGGAGCTCAGACACTTCACCTTTGTCCCTGTTTTTCTGTACTATCCACTTGATAACATACCACCTTTGGATGAACTAAATCATCATTTTCAGTGTTTGAATTCAGCTAACTGAGCTCGGTGAGGAATCAGACCACTGGAAATTCAAGGTCACCAGCTCTCCCTTGGGCCCCCTCCACTGCTGTGCTATCTTACCAGAGTCCTCTGATCTCCACTTTCCATCTCCACTACATTTTAGGGGGTGTTGTTGTTGTTTAGCTATCTTGGCTCCTAGAATTCCAATCCCATGCATTCATGTGTGTTCGTAAGCATACGCATTCACACACACAACTCCTTGATAGCCAGACCTTCAAAAAGAAGGAGGTAGGAGCTATGGAGCTAGGAAGATGGTTCAGTTGGTAAAGCACCTACCACGCAAGCATGAGGATCTGAGTTCCGGTCCTCAGAACCCACGGAAAGCTGGGTGCAGTAGTGTATATCTATATGTGTTCCTACTCAAGGTGGTAGGTGAAGACAAGTGAATAGAAGATTGCAGGCCAACCAGCCTGGCGAGCATAATGGCGAACCACAAAGAAAAAAAAAAACTGTCTCTAACAAAGTGGAGGGTGAGGACTGACACCTGAGATTGTCTTCTGACCTCCATACACGAACCATGGCTCTGGTACACTGCCATTCACACACAAATGTGTGCACAAGAACACACACACACACACACACACACACACACATACCGTAGAAACTAACGGACTGTAACTGCACACCAAATTTGCAAATCTACTGTCTTAGTTAAGATTCCAGCTAGGTTGCTATGACAATAGATAGAAAAAACCTACAGAGACAAGAGTGTGGAATTTTTTTATGCAGAATAACAGGGATGGTGAAGGACATGCAGGCAGGCTTCATCTTTCCTGTCACCCTGACATCTCTCCCACATTGTCTCATTCCATCATCAGAGGTGACGTCCCCTCACAGACACAGTCAGCTTGCAGAAGAGGCAAGGGAGGGTCTGCTTCTCACCTTCAGATCCTTCATCTTGAAGCTTCCCTTTTCGTTCTTACTCACAGCCATCATTCTAGCCATAAAGCCACACTTTACTGCAGAAAAAAATAGAAGATAGTTGTAACCTGGTTGCTCAGGACTAGTTTTCAATCTCCTTCTGAGCTGATCTTACAGTCACAATTGAGTCTCCACTCCTGTCAAAGCTAGGACCCCCCACTCTGCTCTGGATTGCATTCCTCCTTGACCTCTCAGGAGCCTGGCATCATTAGCTAGCCTTCCCCACCTCTCCCCCACACCTCAGACATCTCTAGATTGGAGCAATTCCATCTGAAGAAAAAAGCGCAAATTAAAAATGAATCTTTCGTTCTGCATTTTCACCTAGCTCTACCTCTTTCTGCTCCTTAATAATCATATTTTAAAATACCCACCTGAAGTCAGTCACACCATTTCCTCTAGGCACCTTCAGCTCTTAGTATACCTCGCTATGTCTTCTGCCTCAATGACTTACCAAAATGACTCTTTTCTAAGATTCTCAAAGATCTCCAGGTTGCTAAATTATGAACAATTTTTCAGTCCTTCATTTTCTTGCCCAGGAACAGCATTTAAATGGAATCAGCACTTTTCTCTTTAGATCTCCTCTGGCACTGTGATTTTTACTCTCTCCTCCTCCTCCTCCTCTCCCTCCTCCTCCTCCTCCTCCTCCTCTTCCCCCACCTCCTCCTCCTCCTCCCTTTCCTCCTCTTTCTCTCCTTACTTGTCCTCCTCCTCTTTCTCTTCCTCCTCTCCTTCCTCTTTCTCTTCCTCCTCGCCTTCCTCCTTCCCTCTCTCCTCTTCTTTTCTCCATCTTTTACAGATGGGCCTCTCTTTACGCAGACTTTATAAATGTTCTTCTCCAGGTCAGCAGGTAAGGGTGCTTGCCACTGACAGGACAACCTAAGTTGGATCTCCAAGACCAACATAGTGAAAGAAGAAAAACAACACACACAAGTTGTTCTCTGACATGTCCCTACATGTGAATAGATACAAGAAATAAATACATGCAATCAATGTTTTTAAAACTTAAAAAATGGTTTCCTCAAGCTAGATCTAGAAGCACACACCTATAAGTAATCCCAGAACCTGGGAGACTGAGGCAGGAGGATAGAAAGTTCAAGGCCAACCTGAGCTGAAAGGTATAATCCTGTAAAAAAAATTATATATATATATATATATATATATATATATATATATATATATACTATCTTCCAGATTTCTGATAAAATGTCTACTTTTAGCCTATATTCTCTCTTTAATTGTACACTCAGCTTCCTTACTGTAATTTATCCTTAGAGATCTGAGAGGCAAGTAAAATTTAAGATGCCTACATCACTCTGCTGGTGGAAGTTGCTCCCACTCTGTGTGTATGTGTGTGTTGTGTGTGTGTGTGTGTGTGTGTGTGTCATGTCATAGTGGAAGATTTGGGGATTTAGAGGGGGTGGGAAGGGTTGGTTGTTATTTGTCTTTTAAAAAAGGATATGTCTATGTCACTATGTATCCCAGGCTGGCCTTGAACTTGTGGCAGTTCTCCTGCCTTTGCATCTCAAGTGCTGAAATTATAGGTGCAAAACTACCACACTTAGCTGGAAGATTCAATTTAGGAGATTTTTTAGTCCATAAAAAAAGAAAAAGAAAAGTACTCTTTCACCAAGTGTCCTTATTATCATGACATCGCCTTTTAACCTTGTGTGGCAATCCCTCATGCACTGCTGTGATGCCCAGGGAAAATAGTGTGACCTGGAAATCCAGCTACTTTATTATCATCCAACGTTGAATGCTTCAGTGTGAAAGCAGACGGGTGTGCTCCAAGCAGAGCAGCAGATACACAGGTCCCTGGCAGAGAAGAGAAGGCTATGGGGCTGATGAGCAAGAACATTATGATGGACAAGGCCATCACACGAGTATCTGGCAGACAGTCTGGCTCTAAAGAAACTGTTGCCTTTTCCAGGGGCACGTGGGCCTCGTGTTCAGCAGGAAGGATCTCACTGAGATCAGGGACAGGTGGCTGGCCACAAGGTGCCAGTTACAGCCTGTGCTGGTATCATCACCCCGTATGAAGTTGCTACGTTCAGCCAGGAACACTGGTATGGGACTCGAGAAGAAGTCTTTCTTCCAGGCTTTGGGCCTCATCACTAAAATCTCCAGGAGTATCTGAAATTCTGAGTGCTGGGCAGCTGATAAAGACTGGAGACAAAGTGGGAGCCAACGAAGCCACATTGCTGAACACTGAGCATCTCCTGTCTCCTTTGGGCTGATTATGCAACAGGTTTTTGGCAGTGGCAGAATCTACGACCCAGAAGTGCTTGATATCGTGCAGGAAACCACAGCCTTGCTTCCTGGAGGGTGCCCTCAGTGTTTCCAGTGTTTGTCTGCAGATCGGTTACTCCATGGCTACTTCAATGCCACATCCCATCATCAGTGGGTACAAGCAGATCCCGACTCTGTGGAAACTGAGTGCACCTTCCCACTTGCTGGAAAGGTCATGGCCTTCTTAGCTGATCCCCTGTGGCTGCCACCACTGCTGCTCCTGCTGCTCCCAATGCCTTACCCAAGGATGCAGCCAAGAAGAGTCAGAGGAGGATATGAGATTCGGTCTCTTCAACTAATTCCCACAAAGCAAGCAGCTCAATCAACTTTGTTTGAAAAACATGGAAATAAAGGCTTACTTCTCTTAAAATACATATTATGTAAAATTGAAAAAAGAAAATGATCAAAGAAATTTAGTAAGACTTCTACACATTCTGGGAAGCCTTATTTATTTCTAGACTCACATTCCAAAATCCCTGGTTTGAATTCTAATTCTTTCACCTAGTAACTTTCTGGCTTTGGGAAAATTAATCTTTCTCTGAACCACAGTTTGTTTCACCTAAAATAGTAATCGATAATATTGGGCCTGCATCAGGGAAATGCAAACTAAAACTACTGGCAGATTCCATCTCATCCAATTCAGAATGGCTATCATTAAGAAAAGAGATAATAACAGATGCTGGAGCGCATATGGGGAAGAGCAGCCCTATTCACTGATGATAGGAGTGTAAACAAATACAGCAATTATGGAAATCAGTACAGAAGTCTCTCAGAAAATTAAAAATAGAACTAAAGAGATGGCTCAGTGGTTAAGAACACTGGTTGCTTTTGCAGAGGATCCAGGTTTGGTTCCAGCACGCACATGGCACCTAACAACCATTCATAACTCCAGTTCCAGGAGATCCAACACTATCTTCTGACCTGTGCAGGCATAGCACACACAGGTGCACTTATATACATGCAGGCAGAGCACTCATACACATAAAATAAAAATAAATAAATAAAAACCCATTTTTAAATAGAACTACCAAAGATAGAGAGATGGGCGAGTGGTAAAAGCACTTGCTGGCAAGAAAGAGAGCCAGAATTCAGACCCCTCGACCCATGTGCACACCCTGAATTGTGGCCTGCTTGTAATTCTAGCCTATGAAGACAGAGACAAGGGATGCCCAAAGCAACCTGATTAGTGGAAGTAGCCATATTGGCAAGCTCTTGGTTTGACTGACAGATCCTGCCTCAAAGAATAAGATTGGAAGAGCAATCAAGGAAATTCCCAGCATCAGCTTTGGACCAAACACATACACACGTGTGCACACACATGCATACCCTTCATATGCACCTGCACACAGGCATGCACCCTCATTCATGTGAACACCACACACACATACACATGAAAAGAAAATTTAAAAAAAGAAGAGCTAGGGAGAGGCAGGTAAAGGCACTTGTCAGGCAAGCCTGAAAACCTGGAGTTTGATCCCTGAAACCCACATAAAGGTGAAAAGGAGAGGGCCAAATCCACAAAGTTATCCACTGATCTTTACATGCTTGCCATAACATGCATACACCACACGCGCACATCAGTTATGCACACACGATAATAACGATAAGTAAAATAAAAGAAAAAAAATAAGCCAGACATAGGAGGAGGAGGAGGAGGAGGAGGAGGAAGAGGGGAAGGAGAACAGCGAGGAGGACGAGGAAGATGAGGAGGCAAGGACCAGAACGAGGAATAGAAATACCATTTCCATTTATTTTGCTATACTTCTGCTCCTGGGCAAATACCGAAAAGGCTCCATATCCTATCAGATACTGGAACATCCATGTCTGTTGTTGCATTATTCACAATAGCCATGAAATGGAACCACCTAAATGTGCATCAACAGATGAACGGGTGATGAAATTGTGATGCATATACACAACGGAATGTTATTTGGCAGTAAAGAAAAATGAAATCATAAAAATGCAGGAAAATGGATGGCATTGGGAAAATAGTGCATTAAGCTCAGTAACTCCGAGAGGCAAAGATGGCATATTCCATCTGTGGATCCTAACATAGATATAGACTGATAGATGGATAGACAGCAGATAGATGGAGCTGAGGAAGTGAGGGAGGGCAACAGGGTGCATGTGACAGGAAAGTGGAAAGGAGGCTACGGGAGCACACTGGAGGACTGCAAGGAAGTCTGAGGGACTAGGAGGACGGGGAGAAGAAGTAACAAAACTACTGTCTTAAATACTATAATGAAGCCTAACACTATATATAATAATTTAAAACTTCTAAAACAAAACAATAGATAAACTCAAACATAATACTAGGCCTAAATTTATAGTTCTCTACGAGGAACAGTGTAATTAAAGGTAACATGCCTCAAACACAGTAGCTGTTATCAGTTTCTGTTAGGCTATGAGAATCTTACACACTTTTGTATTATCCCCTCTCTTAGCCTCTACTTGCAGACAGTGTCTAAATTCTGCCTTCCTTCTCCGAGACAACTTTTGGGTCTGCCTTCTCCATTCCTTCCATGACTTTAGTTTAAGCCAGTCTCATGTCTCATGAGAACTGGCCTCACCCTATAAATTACTTTCCACATTAGTTGGAAAGTGTCCAGTCTTGCCAGTGTCCCCACTTCTTTGCACGACTTACAAGGGTCTCCACTCCCTGCCTTCCTAACTGTAAAGTGTATGATTTTTCTATAGCTGCTGTTATGAATTATACAATGCATTCAGTGGCTTAAAGTCACACATTTGTCAGCTCACAGATTTGTTTGGCCAGAAGTCTACACTATGTGGCTGAGTTCTCTGTTCAGGGAATCACAAGCTGTCATTTAGACTGAATTTTCTTCTACAGATTTCAGGAAGGACTAAGGTCCCTGGTCCTTTGCTGGCTGCATAGGAGAACTGTTCTCAGCTAGAGACACTCTCAGGTCCTTGCCCCGTGCTCTCTTCCATCCTCTAGCTTGCAACAGTCATTGTCATCCCTTCACAGAACCCTCTCTCTTCAAGCCATTAATAGTACATTGAGGGGCTGGAAAGATGGTTCTGTAGTTAAGATGATTGCTACTGTTCCATAGCACCCATAGCACCCATAGCACCCATATTGGGTACCCCACAACTGCATATAACTCCAGTTCTAGGGATTTCATTTCTTCTGGCCTCAGCAAGCATACACACACACACACACACACACACACACACACACACACACACGCACGCACGCGCACACACACACTGCATATATACATAAATAAAATTTTAAAAGCAATCTTTTAAAAAGTAGCATATTGAGGACTAGAGATAGTGCTCGGTGGTTAAGAGCCCTGGCTGCTCTTGCAGAAGACCCAGGTTCAGTTCCCAGCATCCACATGACAGCTGACAACCATCTGTAACTCCAGTTCCAAGGGATCCAATACCCTTTCCTGACCTCTTCCAGCACTGCATGATACAGGTGCATTTACATGCATGTAGGCACAAAAAATAAATAAAATATTTTTTAGATAGTTCATTGAGTTGAGCATGGTGGTCCAGGTCTATAAGGCCAGTACTGGGGAAGTGAAGACAGGAAGATCAGGAGTTCAAGGTCATCCTCAGCTACATAGTGGGTTCCAGGTCAACCAGGGCTACAAGAGACACTATCTCAGCACCCCATCCCCTGCCCCAATAGCATATGGAATCATTCTTGATCTTCAAAATTCTGATTTCTGCTGCTGTAGGGCCAGCTAGTGAAAACTCATAGCTTTTAGGATTATAGCTATCGATAATTTATTTCCCTATTTTGAGGCCAACTGATTAGTAACATTAATTCCACCTATAAAATCCCCTTTCCCACATAACATAATCATGGAAGTCATACCTCTTTGTATTCACTGGTCCAGATAGACAAAGAGACTATTGTACAAAGATGAGAGTGATTGGAGGAATCACTCTAAGAAAGTTAAGAAAATACCTCTTCAGAATGTGGCCTGACATGAGGTCAGATAGATGAGCAAGGAAGAAAGAACCATCCAGAAAGCCCTATGACTGGAATGTACAAAGCAAAAAGGCAAGGGGGCCACCAAGAAAAGTCACTGTGTCTACAGCAGAAGGAACAGAAACTTAAATAAACCTCATGAGAAATCAGCCACACTCTGGCCACAAGGGCCTCTTAGGTCCTGCTGAAAGATTTCCCCTGTTCTAAAAACAAAGGTCAAAAGACTGGCATAATCCAATATACAATCTGACAATACAGTGGAGGACGACTGGATATAAAAGAGGCACCAGGCAGGTTTGGTGGCCCTCTTAGGAGCCTGGGACTGTAGCACAAGAGACTGTTGAATATATAAGCAAACAGAGTCACTCAGTAGCTAAAATCAACAGTAGTTTGTGATTAATTGAATATGGGAGCAATGTAGCTATATTCCCCAGGAAGCGGACTCTAAAACAAAGATTACCGTGAAGGATGTTTACTAAGGAGTGCTCGCGAAGTCAACACCTGCTTAAGAAAAGATGAAAACAAGGTTGAGCAAAAGGAGAGGCTGAGCAGTCATCAGTCCCAACAAAGTCCTCAGTCAGGCTCAAAGGAGGAGCTGTAGTGTTGTGAACAGATTTTGGAGTTGCTCTTCAGTGGGATGAGGGGACTTGGGCTTTATACCTTTGTGCTGACTAGTCATTGGATGAAGGGTACCCCAGAGAGGGTTCAGGACCTTGAGCTAGCTGGTATTCTGCTCAGACAACTTCTAAAAGGGGGAGGGGACTGATAGTTGAGCGCTGTCTTCCAGAGAATGAATTCTTCATTTTTGAAGATGAATCTGGACTTTGTGTCACAGTCTCCAAAACAAGGGCAAAGAAACGCAAAGGGGTAAGGATGCTTCCTACGTTTCTAGTTTGTGCGTCTTAGTAGATTCTGTTAGGACTGAATATTAAAATTTCTGGCTTACTTGGCAAAATCCCCACTACAGTGGGATCTCCTCAAAGACAAACTGTATGGGAAAGGTGGTGCACAGCCCCATAACAGACACATGGTTTGCCTAATAAGGGAAGGCTCATCTATTTCCGTCCTCTCCCCTTTGTCCCCTTGCTCTTCCACACTACCGTCATCCAATGTGGGAAAAGTTCATCGGGTTATCAGAAGTTCCACCTGTGCTAGAGCTGAACAAACAGTACATCAAGCTCCTCTGGTCCAGCGTTCTCAGAAGAGCCAGGAGAAAAGGATGTAGGTGATGAGACCCCAGGCTTAATCCTTCCTCCAATGCTTCAGGCCCTGTGAACTCGGTGCTGGCTGGACCAGGTCCTCTCCAAAACATTCATAGGCTATGACTCTGAATCCCCTATACACCCAGACTCCACCCCATTCTGATCTCTTCTACGGATGCACCCCCCACCTCTGACAGCCACTTCTGGAGTTAAAAAGATGAAATTTCAGATCATCTTGGAGTTTCCTTGGAGTAGAGAAAGAAGGCTGAGAGCGTGGAGGAAGCCAGCCTTGCCTCCTGAAGCTGAGCCCCCTTCTGTGTTGCACAGCCACGAACACCTTCAGTTTTGTTCCCGATGCACCCGAGGGACCCAGTCCTCTTCTGACCCCCTCTCGTGGGAACCCCACCCCCTAGACAGGCGCTGCACTTGCGCTGAGTGCAAACACCCCGCTTCAGCGTGTCGGGTGGGGGTGCGCGCTTCCTGGAGACAAGGCAATGGCCAGATGCCTCCTCCCCTCTTTTGCATGGGCTGAGGGAACGGGTTAGAATCCTATTCCACCTCACACTAGTTTTTTCCGGGCAGTTTTCACCTCCATTCCTGTTCGTCCTCAACACCCTAGTCACTCTTAACAGGACAGCCCTGCCTTAGCCCCGGCTGGACAGTGAGCATGCTCCTCTCCCGGTTGCAGGGCGTTCCGCCCGACTCTTAGGCAGAAGCCTAGGTGTTGGACTTCGGATTGGCGGTGGACTGTGCCGAGACAGTAGCAAAGGCTACCCCAGACCCCACAAAGGCGCTGCAGGGAATTGTGGCCGCGATACTGTCGTGATTGTGGCGGCCACTGCGGCACAATACCATAACTGCGGCGCCAGCCAGACTAAAGCACCTGCGCCGCCGCGGGTGACCCCGGGACGCAAATCCAATCACCATCATCACCTCGGCGACCTCTAAGTCACCAAAGAAAGATGCGGGGGCCTCAGTAGCTAGTCTCTGCCTGCATCCTCTCAGCCCCTCCCGTGAGCGCGTTCACAGGCGCCTGCACACCACACACACACACACACACACACACCACACACATACCACACACACACACACCACACACACACACACCACACACACACACACCACACACACACACCACACGCACACACCACACACACACGCACGCACACACACACGCACCACACACACCACACACACACGCACGCACACACACACGCACACCACACACACATACACACACACCACACACACACGCACGCACACACCACACACACACGCACACACACACCACACACACGCACGCACACACCACACACACACGCACACCACACACACATACACGCACACGCACGCACACACACACCACACACACACACCACACACACACACCACACACACACACCACACACACATACACACACATACACGCACACACACACACCACACACACACACACCACACACACACACACCACACGCACACACCACACGCACACACCACACACACGCACGCACACACACACGCACCACACACACCACACACACACGCACGCACACACACACGCACACACACACCACACACACACACACACCACACACACCACACACACGCACACCACACACACGCACGCACACACACACCACACACACACAGACGCACACCACACACACCACACGCACACACCACACACACACGCACACACACACGCACGCACACACACACCACACACACACGCACACCACACACACACCACACACACCACACACGCGCACACCACACACACCACACGCACACACCACACACACACGCACACACACACACCACACACACATACACGCACACATACACGCACACACACGCACGCACACACCACACACACACGCACACCACACACACATACACGCACACGCACGCACACACACACCACACACACACACCACACACACACACCACACACACATACACACACATACACGCACACACACGCACGCACACACACACCACACGCACACACACACGCACGCACACACACACCACACACACACGCACACCACACACACACCACACACACATACACGCACACACACGCACGCACACACCACACACACACGCACACCACACACACATACACGCACACACACGCACGCACACACACACCACACGCACACACACACCACACGCACACACACACCACACACACACCACACACACATACACGCACACACACGCACGCACACACACCACACACGAATTCCCAGAACTAGGGGCACTGGTAAGAGAGGTGGGCGGGAAAGACATCGCTAGGAGAAGACGCGAGATTGTAGCGCGGAGGCGAGCCTGGGAAGCTGCGACCCGGGAGAGCGCGTAGCTCCGGCGGGGGAGGCGCCCCAAGTGTCACCTGGTGGGACTAAAGCCGGCCGGAGCCGGCGTCGGGCTGGAGCTTCGGCGCGGCCGCGGGAGTGGAGGGGCTGGGGGCGGGGACCTGGAGCGAAGGGCGGCCGGGTGGGCGGGAGCCGGAGCCGCGGCGCCGCCGGAGCAGGTGGAACCGCGGCTGGAGCCCGCGGAGCAGGTGGAACCGCGGCTGGAGCCCGCCGGCCGGAGCTGAGTGGGGCTCCGCGGGGCCATGGAGCTGCTCAAGCTGAACCGCAGCGCGCAGGGACCCGGGCTCGGGCCCGGGGCTTCCCTGTGCCGCCCCGGTGCCCCGTTCCTCAACGGCAGCGGTGCGGGCAACCTCAGCTGCGAGCCGCCTCGCATCCGCGGAACCGGGACGAGAGGTGGGTGCCTACCTAAGCCGCTACTGCAACTCCTACCTGCACCCCTTAGCGCTGTGAGGGAGCACTCAGGACCTCTACGCTGTCAATAGCCTTAGCCTTTCCTGAGGGCTTCCTGGGCCGCCACACAGGTCCCTCCCCTTCGCACACTGGGCCCCATAGCTCCTACAACTAACTCCCTCACACCTTCCTAAGGATTCACAGCCCCTGGTCGCACACTTCCTCTGTCATCCCCAGGACTTCTGATCATCCCCACACAGGAGCAGAGATGGGAAGGGAGGGAAGAAAGGCAATCGAAAAGCAGGCTGGACTGGTTGAGGGGCTTTCTGGACTGCCTGAATGGTCAGTTAGAGTTGAAATCTGTGTCTCCCACCCCACCCCAGCCTTCCCAAGAGAAGATTCTCAAATCTGAGTTTAGCCAGGCACTGGGTGATGGATGATGCTGTTTCGTGCGGCCTTTCTCCATTTCACTTGTCCTCAAACTCCTCTGCCTCCCAGATTCAAGTTCTCTCTGTTCCTCAGAAGGTTTCCAAGCCTCTTCCAAACCCCAGATACAACCTCCCTCCTCCCCACACCTTGACTCACCACCTTCTCTTCCCAGCCACCCTTCCATTTCTCCATCTTCAAAGTGAATCTCACACCTCCCATCAACTAACATCTTCATTGCCTCGAGCATGAAACATCTTAAAATGCATTTCCCTCTTCCCGCACCCACCTTTGCTTCCAGTGTTTACTGAACATCACCTGCTGGACAAGAATGAACTAGACACAGTCTGTACTCTCATCAGTCCACAGTCAAGTACACAGGGAGACAGGCCAATGGAAAAATCAGTCTGGAAGCCCTGCAGGAGGGTCTGAATGTGGGTACCCAAAGGAGATGGGGCCATTTATGATGCAATCTGGGAGCTAGGGTCTTGAAGTTAGGGTTCAGAAAACAGAAAGGGAAGGAGCTGAATTCCGGCAGAGGATATAGTGTTAAGCAAAAGGGTACTAACCTAAGCTCAAGAAGTATAAATTAGAATTATACTCCACATATTTATTTACCTCATAAAGTAACCTATGCTTTCTCCTTCTGGTTGTCACCTACTGTTACTTAAAATCTTCCATTCCAGAAGTGTTTATTGGACCAGAGATTGTGTTAGGCAGCAAGGACATGAGTCTAATAAAACTGACACAATTATTTCATGAAGTTCTGAGTTTAGTGAGTGAAACAAGTAAGTGGGGAGTGGCCACACACAGAGAAAGTGTCCTGACAGATGGAGATAGTGAACTTACATGCAAGAGGAGCACCTCCAGCCTGGCCTGCCCTCAGGAATTAAGATTGGTTTCCTGAGGTGGTGGGATATACATTGAGGTAGAAAAATATGACAGAAAGACAGCCAACTGAAGAAGCACAAGAAGCACGGGAAATCCTAAACTGAGACAGGCTATGTAAAAAGCCCAAAGTTTAAACTCGTGGCACAATTGTTCAGTATAACAGTTTTTGAATGGCTGGAACATGCAGCATTAAAGGTAAACAATCAATACTCATGCTAGAACCAGTCTAGAGTATTTACAGAGCACTTTAAAGCCCTTGCTAAGGAGTATATATTTCATCCTAAGGCAATGGGATCTCCTGAAAGATTCAGTAGTCCTGCCAGGATTCATTGTACTGTGTAGAGAATGGATGGGAGAACGAGATGGAATGCAGAAGGATGCTTTAGAAAGCTATTACATTACACAGATCTGGCTGAAAGACGATGCTAGCTTAGACCGAGGTACTGGCAGCAGGGACGGAGAGAAGTGGATGGACTTGAGAGCCACTCCTGGAAATGGAATCAACAGAACCTGATGATTGATTAGAAGTAGAGAGGGTGGATGAGGTCAAGGGATGACATCCAGTGTCTAGCTGGACAGTTGAAGGGATGTTGATGTCATATAGAAACAGAGCCAAGGAGAGGCTGGAGATATACCTCATTACTCTTTATCAGAGCATTTGCCCAGCAATTGCAAGGCCCTGAATTTAATCCCCAGTAACAATGCAGCAAAAGAACTCAGTTTGGAACCTACGGAATTTAAACGCTCATTGTTGCCCAGCAAGCTGTTGAATCCAGAGATCTGTAACTTACCTCAGAGGTAACTCTCCCTCAGAGCCTGAAATACAAACTTGAAAAGCCAATGCCTAGAAAAGGTACTGGAAGCAATAGGAATAGATAAAATCATTTTTTTTAAATGTAGCATCAGATGAAAAGAACAGAGAACCTGAGACAGGACCCTGCAGAAGAGCAGTGCTACGGTAAAACAGAGGGAGGAAAGTCCATGAAGAGATTCACATGAGGCAGAAATAGGAGCTATGTCCTGTGGAAAGCAAGAAAAACAGTCTTGAGCAAGGTGGGGTAAACGATGTTGAATGTTCTAATACAGATCAGACACAAACAAAACAGCCAGGCTAGTGCTGCCTGGATCCAATGACAGATCTTAGGAGGGCATGTGGGTACTAAGGCCAAACTCGGAGATTAAAGATTTGGGTCAGCAGGGAAGGGATTATAAGAAGTGAACAAGGGTGGTACACAAAACTTCCAAGAAGTTGGAATGAGGAAGAGAGATGGAAGAGTGCTAGAAGTTCTACTGAGTTGGAGAACAGTGCCGGGGAATGAAAAAATAAAATAAAATAAACAAGGTTTCATTATGTTGTACAGACTGAGTTCGAAAGGATGGGCTCAGGCAATTCTCCATTTGTCTCTGGAGTAGCTAGGAGTACAAATTTTTTTAAATGAGTATTTTTTTTCAAGGAAAGGACCAAAAGAAAAATTTAAAGGTTTTGATACAAAAGAGAATAGCCAATACAGCAAAGCCCCTGAGCAAGCAAAGTGCCCAGTGATTCAGAGGCCTCTTGCAAGGCCAATTGCAAGGCCAGACCTCAACTATCTGGATGTTGTTGCTTGCCCACATGGTGATCAGACACTATGCGCAGAGGCTGTCAGCTAGTCTCACTCGACTATTACCCCCAGAGATGCTGCCACACAGGCTCAATGTAATGTTACCAAGGGAAATTTAGATGCCACACTCTTTGTTTTAGACAAACCTGTGACTTGACTATCAGCGCTATTCATGCAGAGGCTGTCCATATCAAGACAGATGTCACCCCACTCACTTTAATATTGCCCACAGTCATTTGGATGTTATTTGTCAAATGCTTACTTTCATTTTATTATTTTCTACAGAAAATCACACCCTGTCCATGATTTTTTTTTCTGGATTTACCCAGAAAAATCATGGCATATCATTCTCACAAACTCAGATGTTATCAACAAAGACTCAGATATTTCCTACATTCATTCAGGTTCTCAGCCATTTCACATAATCAAGATTAGCAGCTTAACTGTGCTAAAAATATTACCTTTACATGTCAACATCTGACATCTACAATCACTTAAACACTGCCCACACATACTTGGATATTTCAGCTGCTCCTTCAGTCATTGCCAACATCACTTGGTTATTCCCCAGTTCACACACAGAGCTCTGAATGTAGCCCATGCTTTCTGAAGACATCACCTACAAAATGAGATGCTATGTATAGATGTGGATATTGTCCTTGCTTATCCCAGTGTCATAACCCACATTCAATTTGACATTACCTGTAGACCTGTAGTGTTACTTTTCTCCAGCAGTCTCCCAGAAAAATAAGGGCTACTTTCACCTTTATTTTATTATTCTGAAAGACTAAAGTATTACCCAATGCTCTGATATCGCCTACACACCTTTGTATACTATTCTTGACTTAGTGTCCACAGAACCCAAGATGTATCCCATTCACCCAAATTTTTCCCACAGTCAGTTGGATGCTGGCCATGCTCACCACAGAGTCAGACATGGGTATTATGATGCCTGTATGCATAACTGATAAGATCTACTACACCAGGAAAGCATCAGCACGTTCAGTCCTGTGTGTTCTGTGCAATCTTCCTTAGAGAAGCCTGGCTTTGTTTTTTTAGATAAGGTGTCATATATTCCAGCCTGGCCTTGAACTCCTGACCCTCCTTCCTCCAGCCCCTTGGATTACAGGCATGTGCCACCACACCCAGTGTATGTGGTGCTAGGGATCAAACCCAGGGCTTTGTGCACACTAGGCAAGCACTCTAGCCACTAAGCTATACTGCTAGCCCAAACATAGCTTTTGTTTCATAGCATGTGTCTGCTTTCTTGTGTTCATCCTCTGCCATCATCTGTACAGAATGAATAAGATTTTGCAAATCCAGAGGAAGACCCAAACAGCTCCCATCTTCTGAGCCCCTTTGCCTGCTTTATTCTCTGCTTTCATCCCAGGGGAGCTTAAGGAGACAGTACTTGCTGTTTAAGGGAGTACTCCCATCCTTCCACCCCAACTTAGAGTTCTGGTCACTGAAGCCACTGTAGTGACTCATATGGATGCGCACACAAACACACACACACACCTCAAATTTGTCATACATAAGCCTTCCACAGTCTTTCCTTATAGAAAGTAGCTTGGGAAGTAGACCTATAATAGCACAAGAACTGCATCCAAAATCACAGCACCATTGATCCCTCTAGACTCTCCAACATTGTCTCCCAGTGTACAGAGGCAGAAAGGAGGGGAATCTTGGAGCACCTTTACAGAAGTGAGAGGTGGATGAGGAGAAAGGAAGACAGGTGCATGTCCCTCTTCAAAAATTCATTCAAGAGTCATTGGCCAGCTTGTGTTGACTGTCTCCTGTGGGAGACATGTCAAGTGCTAGGTAGATAATGCAGAATGGGGAAGCCTGGGGCCCTGTCCTCATACTTTATTGGGGGAAGAGATAAAACTAAATAAAATAATAGAGATGCTATGACAGGATAAAGAGAGAGGGAGAAAGGGGCATTTAGATTATGTGGTGGGAAGAAGGGAGTCTGGAGAATGGCCGGACCCTGGGAGAGCTGCAAGAGGCAAAACATTTTAGGCATCCACAGAGTTAGCTTCTCTTCTGATCCCGTTCCTTGCTAGCTGTGTGGTCCTAAGTAAATTATGTACTGATACATCCTGTTTGGGGATTTTTTAATGATTTACGTTATTATGTCTTTAGATGTATGTATGCATATCTGTGCATGTGTCTGTGCACATGCGTCCAAGTGCCTGCAAAGACCAGAAGGGGCATCGGATCCCCTGCAGCTGAAGCTACAGACAGTTGTGGGCTGTGGGATGTGCGTGCTGGGAACTGAGCTCCAGTCCTCGGCAAGAGCATCAAGTGCTCTTAACCACTGAGTCAGCTCTCCAGACCCTGCTTGGGAATTTTTGATAGAACTTATTTGCTGCCTATAACAACTTCTAAATAAGTTGGTTATTGCTATGAGAAAACAATCAAATTTTGGAACTAAGCCAAGAGTCGGTCAAGAAGAAACTAGTCAGCTAGAGAAGAAGGCTGTACGGATAGGCCCTTCCTACTCCACCATTTAGGAGGGCCTGCTCTTGCCCTCTGGCCCTTCAGGATCCAATCTCCCTCACACTGAGGCCATGGGTATGGATGATTCAGTCTGGTTCAATTCAATCCAATTTTGTGCAGGTCTGCGTGCCTGTGATACAAAGGTCCAAAGATGACTCCATCTCCCAGTAGACAATGACACAAACTAATGGAATCAGCTTCTGGAGTCACCCAGCAGCACTGGTCCCTCCTGGGGCTCCGAGGGCTTCTTTTACATCTCTCAACCTTGGTCTTTATCACATTGTGGCAATTATCTGTTTAAGTATCTCAGATACTTAACAGTCTCAGATGACAAGGAGCTGGCCACAGCCGTCGTCCCTCTTGTCGCCAGTACTTAACTGGCAGGAGTGCTCTGTAAATCTTTATTGAGTGAAAATGAGTGTCTGGAGATTATTAAAGCACAAGGCAAAAGAGAAAGGTTCTAATTAGTGCATAAGGAATAAGTAAAATGTGTGGATCAAAAGAATGAGGTGTGCAGAAAAGCTCCGAAGAGATGGCAGTCAATCTGATTCTTGATGGACAAGGGACTTATCACGGACTTTACCAGATTTACATTTGTGATGGGTATGCAAGCAGGTGATTGATAAAAGAATTCTCCAGGCTGAGAAACCAGCTTGAGAAGGGAAGGAGTCACAAGTGCTTGTGATATATGAAAGAAACTGAGTCATCAAGTGGTCTGAGTGAGTGCAGTATGGAAGGAGGTGAAGGTCCTGAGGGAGAGCCTGTAGATGTACAAAGTAGTGAATGAGTTTTTTTCTTTTGTTTTGTCGGGGAGTTGCTTGTTTTAGGAAATACAGACATGATTCAATGTGGTTCTAAGGGGAGTGGGTGGTCAACGATGTCAAACAGTACAGGGAGGTCTAATAGACTAGACAAGGGGAGCTTTGAATGTGTTAGTGACAGGTCTTGAGAAGTGTCCAGAGGTGAGGACAGGGCCTTGGACTGTAACAATTTAGTGAATGGGGAAAGAAAAGAAAATGATCACAGTTAACCTTAAAGAGAGACAGGCTTTCTTAAGGAAGAGCATAGTTGGGCCAATTTAACTGAAGCTTAGCATTTCCTCAGGGTCATCATTTACTAAACAGTCCCTGGGGTATGGAGAGAGTGTCCCCTCGGTGTAAGGATCTGGCTGGGTACTAAAGGTTGAAAATTAAGTGATATTGGGCATCTGGCTGACTGGGGCCCAGACTTTCTCCTGCTGTCTCTCCCTTTTCTGTGCAGAACTGGAGCTGGCCATCAGAGTCACCCTGTATGCAGTGATCTTTCTGATGAGCGTTGGAGGAAACGTGCTCATCATTGTGGTGTTGGGACTGAGCCGTCGTCTGAGAACTGTCACCAACGCCTTCCTGCTCTCACTGGCGGTCAGCGACCTTCTGCTAGCTGTGGCTTGCATGCCCTTCACACTCCTGCCCAACCTCATGGGCACATTCATCTTTGGCACCGTCATATGCAAGGCAGTTTCCTATCTTATGGGTGGGTGAGAAAACCAAACCTCCCCCCAGGCCCTGTGCCTTCCTAAAGTCCTCGACAAAGGATCTTTCTTGGTGGGGTGGAGGAGATCTGACTGGTGAGCATGCAGTGCAGTTTCCAAGGGGACCCTTTTCTCTTCCCTGGCTTAGGGGTATCGGTGAGTGTGTCCACGCTAAGCCTAGTGGCCATCGCCCTGGAGCGGTACAGCGCCATCTGCCGACCACTGCAAGCACGGGTGTGGCAGACTCGCTCGCATGCTGCTCGAGTGATCTTAGCCACGTGGCTGCTGTCTGGACTGCTCATGGTTCCCTACCCTGTGTACACGGCGGTGCAGCCGGTGGGGCCGCGGGTGCTGCAGTGTGTGCATCGCTGGCCCAGTGCGAGGGTCCGCCAAACCTGGTGAGACGCCGCCCGCCCTGTGTTAATAGTAAATACCCTTCTCCTTTTTCGTCGCACGCAATGGTGTAAACCCATTGCACAGAACAGCCCTGCTCCAAAAATGTCCCCGCTGAACCCCATAACCCACCACACTGGGGACCCCTCGCCAGTTCTCTTCAGCCTCCCAGTGGCATCCCCCGAAGTTCCTCCTGCCTCAGCTACCTGGCCACAGCCCTAGAGACACCAATCTTGGCCTGTCCCTCCACCAATGACTGGCCTCACTCAGACCCCCACGGCCGTCTGTTGTGTCTCCAGGTCGGTGCTATTGCTCCTGCTCTTGTTCTTCGTGCCCGGTGTGGTTATGGCTGTGGCCTACGGGCTCATCTCTCGAGAGCTCTACCTAGGACTTCGCTTTGATGGCGACAGTAGCAGCGAAAGCCAAAGCCGGGTCCGAAACCAAGGAGGCCTGCCCGGTTCCGCTGCAGCAGGTGGGTGAAACGCACGAGGGGCGGGACTTCGGGATGGGTGTGGCATCCAGTGGGTGAGTCTGAAAGGGGTGTAGAAAGGTGGCTGGAGGCAGGCGAGGTGAGGAGGCTTTCGGGAGGAGCCTCCAGAGGGGCTAGGGCTGGGGTTTAGGAGGACTCTGCCTCTGCTTGGACCGCTCACCCTTTGTGCTCAGGGCCCGTCCACCAGAACGGGCGTTGCCGGCCTGAGACTAGCCTGGCTGGGGAGGACAGTGATGGCTGCTATGTGCAACTTCCGCGTTCCCGGCCTGCCCTGGAGCTGACTGCGCTGACCACGCCCACTCCTGGGTCCGGCCCTGGGCCCCAGCCCAACCAGGCCAAGCTGCTGGCTAAGAAGCGGGTAGTGCGAATGTTGCTGGTGATCGTCGTGCTTTTCTTCCTGTGTTGGCTGCCAGTGTACAGTGCCAACACTTGGCGTGCCTTCGACGGCCCGGGCGCACACCGGGCCCTCTCGGGGGCCCCTATCTCGTTCATCCACTTGCTGAGCTACGCCTCGGCCTGCGTCAACCCCCTAGTCTACTGCTTCATGCACCATCGCTTTCGCCAGGCCTGCCTGGACATGTGTTCCCGCTGCTGCCCACGACCTCCACGAGCGCGTCCCCGGCCACTTCCTGATGAGGATCCCCCTACGCCTTCCATTGCTTCCCTGTCCAGGTTGAGCTACACCACCATCAGCACGCTAGGGCCTGGCTGAAGGGTTGGGGGACTGGAGGATGAGACAGGATACACGATCCCTACAAACACTGACCCATCCAAACACATAAGAAGTACAACCCAGGACTACCACAGATGGACATCCAACAGCGTGGACAGACCCCTACACAGAGAAAAACTGCAGTTTTCCTGACCCACAAAAAACATGGACAGGAGTCTTACACAAGGAAGGGGGGCACATTCCTCTTACAAGACTGCCACCACCCTTAGACACCTGACACTGACACCACTGGACATCCCTGACAGTGAACTTTTCCTACACAGAGGGAGCTCTGACCAGGGCTGACCTGCCCCTCACATGCGTGTATCAGTGGCACTATCATTTTAGTGGCCACGAGCCTAGTACAAGACTGACTCAGGACACTCCAGACTGTCCCCAGTTTGACTCACCATGCCCTTCCCCATCCAGCTCTGAACATACCAACAGGCCATATTGAACACCTTCCCAAAGAACAGGCCTATCAGCACTGAAAAGTGCCCTCATCCCTTTCCATCGGGAACTGTGGTCCTGCCTATCCTCCTTCAGCAGGACTCCTCATAAAATAAATGACTTGACCTTCTGAACTTTGGGGGTCAGGTGAGCAGATGTGGATTTTGTCTCGTCCCTGCCATAACTACTCTGTGCAAAATATGGGCCTGGGAATATCCTCCCTGATTTCTGATCTTGGACCTCCCCATACTCCAGTGTTGTAGTAGCTGAGACTCAGCGTGGGAGATGGGATATCCATGACACATCATGATTTCTGAGCACATTCTCCCATGTGGTATCATTCTTAAAGTACTATATTAATGTACGCTTATTAAATTTTTGATGAAAAGATGAAACACTGCATAAGACTAAAATTATGTGTGTTTAAAACACTGGGCATCAGACCAGGACAGGTCCACAGAAGTAATTATTAGATATTGCCCTCCTGCAGTATCAGGAACTGGCCAAGATACTGCCAAATAGAAACACCTTTACTAGAATATAACAGAGACCTGCGGGTGAAGGACTGGAGTTTAGGGCTGGAGCTCAACTGGAGTCTCAGATCCCAACTTCTCATTTGACCATAAAACTGATCTAGCCCCAGAGAAAGGCAGAGGCCAGCTACCTTAGCTCTCAACACACAGAATGTGGCCTGTGCATCTGCATGCACGCGCGTGCAGGCACTACACACACACACACACACACACACACACACATCACAAAATAGTAATAACAAAATTTTATATCAATTTGCCTAAAAAATAAATAACAGCCAGTAACTCCTCAGTTATGGGGGGTGCCTTGTGATCCCCTTCTCTCCATGCTGGGGTGTTGAGATGAAGGGGGAGGTTCTGGAGAAGTTGAAGGGAGCAGGGGAGAAGATGAGTTTGCTCTAAATACATTGTACTCATGTGATAAATTATCATAGGATAAACAGAAACTTTTAGAAAACCTTATTGGCATGGGAGTCGAGCTGGAGATGGGCAGATCTAAGTTTGTGAGACATGAAGTATATGTAATTTTGATGCCCTTGCTAAAGGAAAGGAAAAGAAAATTAGTAGATACAAAATTGCTAGGATCCCGATCAGGGCCTAGGAAGAGGCCTTACAAGTAAAGAACCTTGAAAAGTAAGTGCCATTAGCTTCCTGGCCAATGTGTTCTAACATCACCCACTAACCACCCTAGGGAAAAGCTGGAGGAGGGAAGGACAGCAAGAAGTGGAGCAGGTCTTCTGTTTCCACTTCTAGGGTCAGTCCCATCGATCATTTCTATTGGCTTCTGGGCTGCCACAGGCTGGAGGAAGGAAGAAAATGACAGAGGGAGAAGGCGTTCCAAGCTGTCAACTTAAGACAGTGCTAGTTAAAAATAGAATCCCAGCTGGTCTGAGGAGCTGAAGGGATGTATTAGGCCTTGCTCTCTCATGCCAGCTTTTCTACAGGGTCAGGAATAGGCTACCCTTAGGCTTCCCGGCACCTCAGCCAACCCTTCTAAAGGGATGATGAAGGTTGCCCCACATTTCCTTCTCCGTCAAGAGGGCATGAACTCTTGATGAGCACCAGAGACCACAGGAGCTGAGTGGGGGAAGGCTTGAGATGCAGGCCCTTTGAACTTGCACCAGAAGCCTAAGTACTGTGGCCCAGGTTTAACCAAGTACAGGGGCACGGCTTGAAAAACATTTTACACTCTGAAGACCCTTCGCCTCACACCTCCATCACCGGATCCTGAGGACTCTCCTGTTGCCAGGTATGAAGTCCCAGCCATGTCCTATCCGTTTTCATTTCTTGGAACCTGGCAAAGCATGTCCTATGCAAGTTCATCATCACTATCCCCATGAGTTCCTGCTTGGTCACTCCAGAAAGCTTGTGTGCTTGAGCAGTACTGGCTGCTTTTTCTTCTTTGTGTGTCTGCCTGATTTATCTCTTGGGCTGGGAACAGGATAATATAGTGGGAAAATGGCTGAGCCAGGTGTAGAGTGGGTGCTGGTGAAATCTGAGACTTCCCGTGGCTCTGTGACAGGCATCGAGACAATGGGAGAGAAAGGGGAAGCTGAGGAGGCTGGGGCTAGTCATGTAAGTTCCTGCAGCTCAGGCACATGACTCCAAAGCCTTCATTCTCATCACTTGAAACACTAGCCAAAGTGTGCCTTGGGGATGGAGAGATGGCTCTGAGGTTAAGAGCTCTGGCTGTTCTTGCAGAGAACCCTGGTTCAGTTCCCAGCACCCACATGGCAATTAACAACCATCCATAACTCCAGTTCCAGGGGCCCTCTTCTGACCTCCACAGGCATTCTGTAACAAGGGGTACACTTACATACACACAGGCAATACACATACACACAAAATAGAAATAATTAATAAAACATTTTTAAAAGTGTGACTTTATGAGAGTTATCTCAGGAAGTTATCTCAATGAGAACAATTACATTGTCTTCACAATACCATATTTTAAATTATGTAAATTAGTGAACGTGAAGTACCAGACATATAACATGATAAGAATTAAACTTAAAATTGCTTCAAGACTAGGAGGAAGCAACAATATCAGGAAATAGGCCCTCTTCAGAGAGACAGTGGTAGCATTTGGACCTAGAGTATCTACAAAATGCCCATGTGTTAAACAAAGCTTAGTTCCTGGTTTTGTGATATTGGGGAGTGGTGAGAACTTGTGTGTGTGTGTGTGTGTGTGTGTGTGAGAGAGAGAGAGAGAGAGAGAGAGAGAGAGAGAGAGAGAGAGAGAGAATTTGCGTGTCTGTGTGCCTGTTCCTGGGTCCACATGTGTATGTGGGTGCACCTGTATACATAGATGTGCCTGAATATAAGTGTGTATGCATGTGGAGGCAAAAGGACATCCTCAGATGTCTTTTCTCGGGAGCCTCTACCTTGTATTTTAAGTCATTTCTCACTAGCATGAAACTTGCTCATTAGGTTACATTGACTAGTTAGAGAACCTCAGGGATCCATTCTCCTGTCTCTGCCTCGCAGGATTGGGGTTAAAAACATGCCCTGAGTTGTTTTCCCTAAATAGGTCACCTATTTTAAAATTCTGCCTCCCAAGGCTCAGGGATCATGGCTGAAGACAGGGCAGAAAGATTGTGAGAGCCAAGGGGGTGAATGACCACAAGGACATAATCTTCCAGCGAGCTGGTCAGCTACTCCTATGAACTCACAGCAATGGTGACAGCATACCCAGGTCCCATGCAAGGTCAAACCAGAAAAAAAATCCCAGCATAGACAGGGTAAGAAATCTCAACCCAACCTAGGGAAATTTTGGCAACTAATGGCTGCTGTGAAGGGAAGAGATGGGCTCTTTCAAGGATGGGACTCTTGGTAGGTCAACCAGGTTCTATTGGATAGATCCACACTGAAGGACATTTGGGGACACAAATTAGACTCTATGAACCTTATTACACTTAATAAAGTACATTCAATTGGGGGGCAATAAGAGGAGGTGCAGATAATGGAGGGGATCTAAATAACATCAAATTATATTCTATGAAAACCACAAAACCTCATTTAAAAAAAAAAAACATGCACTGCCGCACTTGGCTTTTTTTCAGTATGGGTTCTAGAAATCTAACTCAGGTCTGCACGCTTGCACAGCAAGCACTTTATCAACTGAGTCATCTCCCCAGCCAAAACTCTTTTAAGGTGTGGGCTTAATAGAAAGTCTTTAGGTCATTGTAGACTCCCTGCCCATGAAGAGGTTATTAGAATGCCAGCCCTTTCTTTTTTTCTTCTTTTTGCCTCTTGGCTAGTATGAGGTGAAGAGCTTTGCTCAACATCATGACTTAATCATTGTCCAAGACATCCAAAACTGTGAGCCAAAATAATCTTTTCCTCTTTAGAAGGTGAATGTCTCAGACATTTCATTGGAAGAGGAAGCTGACTAACACAAATAACTATTCACAACCTAAAACAGAACTCTTAGCTTAAGAGGAGAGTCAGTACTGTATATAACATAGTAGAAAGTAAAGCCAGTGTTTGAACCCAGATCTGCTTGATCCCAAAGTCTATATTCTATTCACTATAAATCCTGACCCTAATTTTCCAGAGGAATCATCCAGGGACAAAGGAAATAGATGAAAGCAATTCAGAACTCTTCCCAGGGCTCAAAGCACACATACGAGAGATAGACAGACAGACAGACAGACAGATTCTGCAGGTTTGGATCCCTCAGCAGTACTAGTTCAGTTTAGTTCTGTGGTCCTCATTTCTACAGAGAAGCCCTTGGAAATAACCTCTAAAACAAAAGCACAGGCAATGGTCCTAAAAATCACATCACTTCAAATCTCCCAAGAAAGCAGGTTTCATGGCAAAGTCTCAGAAACTCCAGGCAATGTGAGGACCAGGGAGGGCAAGACTGCTATAAGGAACATGTGCATGATACCAAAGGTAGGTCTTGTCAAAGAATCTACACTCTGATTAGTCGGATCTGACTAGTGGAGAGAGAGGTGATGGGCTGTCATCCAAGTTAGCTTTCGGAGGTGGACAAGGAGGAAATCAACTAGGAAGACTTATCTGGATTCTAAGCTTTGCTGTTGAAGCACACAGGATGCAGGGCTTTCCAGGAAACTATGAGCCTTAGTGCTGATTCCAACCATGGTTCTTGGCTGTGACTTGCTTTCTTAGCCCCAACAAGTATTCCCCAAACTTAGGGGCACTTGGTCACACTGAATCTTGATTATTACTAGCAACATGTGTAAGTACCTCCCTTTGGAAAGGACCAGGCTTTTGGCAATGGAATTCTAGCCCCACCACATAGCCACATCTTGAGGACAGGAAACAGTTAATCAGTTAGAGCCAGTAAAGCAGAACTTTGTCTTACTCAAACAGGTTTGGACGTCAGAACCCTCAGGTGGCACATAAGTAGTGACAGATAAGAAGTAGAGGGCTCCTGAGGAATGTGCATTTAAACGATAGGGTAGTTAGTGATAAGGCTGTCCAGCTTCTCAGGGCAAAGCCAGCAGGCTTTGAGCAACGTGGAAGAGGTGGAAACCCAAGACATTCCCCTATTGGGATATAGGAACTCAGGCATATTTTAAGAAACAGGTTTACATCCCTGAATGTGTGCGAGGCCCTACCCAGATGAGGCAAATCTTCAAGGCAGAATTCAGCTTGTAGGCAAAGAGAATTCCTTTCTTGCCTAATCCAGAGATAATACTCTGATACTTCCAAATTTAGCAATGTCGGCCTTTCCTGAAATAATAGGGTACTGCTTCTGGGCATTTGAAAGCCAGCCCCTGAGCCACCTTCATGTAGACAGGAGCAATTCAAGGAAGGGGCGATGGAAAGTCTGACTTTAAGGGGAATTTTTAATTACTGCAGCCAAAGAAAAGGAGGCCCTCACACATCCGGAAGCAGCTGCACTCATCAACCTAGAATGATGATGTAGTGCAAAGCAGAGCTACAAAGCAACGCAGGGAGCTAGCCAGAGAAGACCGGAAACCAGCAGCATGTAGCTGTGTGAGAAGCTGACACCAGAGCCCTTGTGTGAGCTTCAGTTTCATTGGTAGAAGGATCTGGTACTCAGACTATTCCATCAACATTGACCAGCTTTGAAAGATCAGCTCTGACTAGTTACTTTCCCTTTCTGAGTCTTGTTCTCGCTCATTTGTCTGTATCTCTCCCTGTAGATATCATGCTGTTGGTGGTGAGAGTTACACAAGGTGGACCAGTTTTCTCCATTTGGAAATGTACAAGCTCAGTATGGCTGTTAGAGGCTCTGGGAGTGATATGTTTCTAGTATCCATCTGCTTAAGCAACTCAAAGTACACATGACACTGATTTACATAATGGAATATTAGTCAACTATTAATAAAAATTAAATTACGAAATTCTCAAATAAATGGATGGAACTGGAAACAATTATCATAAGTGAGGTAACCCAGACACAGAAAGACAAGTTTCACATTTTATCTCCGATGTGAATGCTAGCTTTGAGGCTTTAGATATATGTTTCATTTGGAATTCCCCTAAAGGTTAGGGGTCATGGGGGGAGTGTCTTTGAAGGAAGAGAGATAGAATATAGTGATATAAAGGAGGGAAGGTGGATAATGGAACAGGAAGGATTAAATGGAGTAGGGGCTGGAGGGTAGAGGAGGGAATGTGAGGAGGGATATCTAACGCCAAAGAACGTATGGAAACCTACTGCTGTAGAAGCTCTCTAAAATATAAACATACATCAAAAGAGTTTAAATGGAGTTACCGTATAATGGGTAGAGGAGACAATACCCCAACTTAGACCCTTCATCCTAGCAAATAAAAACCTCAGTTTCAGGAATGTTTACCTCTTTTTGAGTTGTTAGCAAGTGGGACCTCACAGAGCCCCCAAAATTGCAGGCTATTGCCATTGCTTTTGGTTGCCCTCCAAAAACTTGACAGAAGACCCTACTGGTGAAGACATCACACACTTGAGTCATAAAACATGGAGAAATCAAGCTGGCACAGACCTGGAAACTTAGCTTTCATAGTGCTGGAAGGTGCTATGAACACTACCAGCTTAGAAAAATATTCATTAATCTTACCCAGCTGCGAACCCTAAGCTACAATAACTACTGACCTGGCAAGATCTGCCCACCAGTACAATAGTGACACAAATGTGGGAGTAACCAACCACCCCCTGATCGAATTTAAGGCCCACTCCATGAGATGGAACTCATACTTGGAACCCATTACTAGAGCCAAGAACCTGTGGCTACAGAGGTCACAAATCCTAGGAGAGACTGCTACTAATATCCTACTCAAAGGACGCAGTATTATACTGACATCTAATGACTTCTTGTTATATCCATAGATCAGTGCATCTCTCAACCCTCATCCAAGAACCTTCAGTAGAGGGAAGTTACCACAGACTCACAACTAGTCAATGTGCAGAAAGCAAGAGACAACAGAGTGCTCAGCCATAAATAGGACATCTACATCACCCCCACCCCAAGGCTCAGGAAACTTCAAGGAAGAAGGGGTGGAAAGACTGTAAGAGCTGGAGGAGATGGACAGTGACAAGGAAACAGCTATTTGCAGGCAGCAGGGCAGGTGCACTTATGAACTTAGAGCAATTGTGACAGACCAAGACCTGTTCAAGCTCAAACCAGACAAAATCCTATCATGGATGAGACAGGTGGGCATTCCCACCCATAGCAAAGAAGCTCTTGGCATTTGATAGTTTCTGGGAAAGGAAAAGTCTGTTTTCTTTGAGGTTGCAGCCCCTGGAAGGTCAACCACAATCCAGGGAAGATTTCACACCCACTAGTATTTGGATAACACATGTTGGACTCAATCGCGGGAAAAAATAAACACAAAGTTGAATGGGCAAGGAAGTGGGGTGAATCTGGGAGGAATTGGAGGAGAGGATCAGGATCAAAATACACTGTATGACGTTCTAAAAGAATTAATTAAAATGTTGAAAATAAACAAAAATTTTAAATGACACTGAATCATTACATTCCTCTAATGAATCCAGTAAACTCTGCCTCCCCCAAAAGTATCTCAGCCCCTTATTGAAATGTCAAACACTGAATTCCTTATGGTGAGTTTATTAGTCATCTACACACATAGTCAATTTATTTTACAACATAAAGACAAATAGCAGTTCCAGCCCCCTAGCTGCTGAACCTTAGTTCCCTCCTCCCGGAAGAAATCACTTTCAAATATTTTATTCATTTTTAATGTTTATCTCCTTATCTTTAAATAGCATGCTGCTATCATTGCTTAGTTTTTCTACCTGGCAACATGATCTGTTGACTATCCAACACAGATGATGAGGATTTCACTGTCACATCCATGTACAGCCCACCAAAGCACATACATGCCAAGCCTTCCTTTCTTCTGGACACAGTTAATCATACTGTAATATGTTATGACAACTAGGCTCCAAAATAACATTCAATAATTCTCTCTTGTTTCCTTGTTTTCATGTCTCTGTATAGTTCCTATGTTAAGTAGGACTGACCTATATAACCAACTAAACTTCAAAATGCTTAATAAACACAGAACTAAGCTATATGTTTATAGGCCTAAGCCTCAGTCACCTCATTTTAATTCAAGCTCTATTATATTCTCAGTTTATTTATTTATTTATTCATCCATCCACTCATTCACTCATTTTTTGAGACAGGGTCTTTATAGCCCAGGCTGGTCTTGAACTCCTTATGTAGCCATGTAGAACACTGAACTTCTGAACCTCCTGCTTCCACCTCCCCTGTGCCTAGATTACAGATGTATACCACTATGTCTAGTTTATGCAGTGCTGGAAATTGAACCCAATGCCCCAAGCATGCTATGGAAGCACTCTACTAACTGAGCTCTATCCCTAGCCTCTTCTGGCTTTCTAAATTAATTATGATTGCATTTACTGAAACTCTGAGTTCAAACCCCAGCACCACAAATATAAATAAATAAATAAATAAATAAATAAATAAATAAATCCAGGCATGCTGGCTTATGCCTAAAATCCCGCACTTGAGAAGAAGAAATCAAGCCAGCATGGAGTACAAAACTAAACTCTCCTAAAAGTAAAACTAGGGGCTGGTGAGATGACTAAGTGGGTAAAGGCACTTGCTGCCAGGCCTAACAACTCACGTTGAACCCCTACATGGTGGAATGAGAGAAACAACTCCCACAATTTGTCCTCTGACTTTCACACTCTTGCAGGTGCATAAGCCCACCCACACTCATGAACACACACACAAATAACATGAAAAGCTATATAAGCAAAAATAAATAATTTATTAAATATTTCTTTATCTTGATTGAGTTTTTGGATGCCATTAACTTGTGTACACAGGTCATTCACCTCACTTGCTTTACCATAGGCCTGATTCTAGCAAATTCTAGAAGATTTTGCCAAAAGTGTGCATGAAAGGCACATTCTTTTTTAAATATTTTATTTTTATTATTTTTATTTTATGTGTATGAGTGTATTGCCTGCATGTGTGTAAGTGCACCCATGTTATTCAATGCCCATTGAAGTCAAAAGAGGGCATTGGATCCCCCTGGAACTGGAGTTATGGATGGTTGTTAGCCATCATATGGGTGCTGGGAACTGAGCACAGGTCCTCTGCAAGAGCAGCCAGTGTTCTTAACCACTGAGCTAGCTCTCCAGCCCCAAAAAGCACATTCACAATTTAATGCTTTGCATGTATCTGTCTAAGTTTTCCTTCTCACTGCATGGAGGTTGGTTGGGCTGGGTATAGAATTCAAGATTAATTTTTTTCCCATCCAGTATTTGGAAGGATATGCTATCTTTGTAGGATCCAAAATCTCTTGACTTTGAATCTATTGCTTTATTTAATGACCAGAATGACCTCATCATCAGTTTTAAAATTTGATAGATACATATATACGGAGACAGATGATAGATTAGTCTTATTCAAAAAGAAGTGCATAGTTCACAAGGACGAGACTAAAAAACCATTGTGAATAATCAATCAGTGGCCTTGTCGATGTAAAGTTTCATCACACAGCAAATTGGGGTCTTTGGAGGAATTTCAAATATCAGAACCTTCAAATCTTTCCTTCAGGAACTGGAGAGGTGGCTAAGCAGTTAAGAGCACTGGTTTGGTTCCCAACACCCACACGGTTGCTAACAACCATCCATAACACCAGTTCCAGAGGATCCAGTGCCCCCTTCTGACCTCCTTGGGCATTGCACACACATGGTTCAAGTATATACATGCACACAAAGCACTCATACACACAAAAAATAAATAATGAAAAAAGTATTTCCTTCAAAGATGGTCAGTTCTCTAAGAGAATGCTTTTCCAACTCCAGGTAGAAGGTAAAAGCCTTGGTTCTGGCATTTGAAGAGTCTGTGGGAAAAAAAAAACAGGTGACTGGATTTGGCTGATCTGTGTACGACTGGGTTTGGCTGATCTGTGTACGCACACACAAGCTTCAGTTCATTTGTGGTACTCCACTTTCAGCGATGCCTGGAAAGACCCCAGTCTTCTGTCTACTGAGAGGAGCTGACGAAGGGCAGGGAGGAAAGCCAGAAATATATACTCTTCTCAAAGGCTCTCACCAATCTTCTTTTACTTATTTATTTTCTCCCAAGTCAGTTTCACCTCCAGAGATGCCATGACCCACCAACTCCAAGGCCTTTAAAAGTCTTGTCATTTAACCATGGCCGTTCCTTATTTGCCCAATACTGCTAAGCTTGTGTATAGATGTACAAGTCCATTTATTTCAATAAATGGTTTATCTCACCATCTCTGAGGATTTATTCCTTTGGAAAAAGGATTCCAGAATGGGGATAGACATAGTTTAGTGATAGTATGCACAAGGTGCAGGGTTCAGTCACCAACCCTTCAAAAGAAAAATCAAATCCCTTTAAACCCAGTTAGGAGGTCAGAGCAATCAACCCCTTGGCATGGTGTCATAGGAGGCAGAGCAAAGACATGCAGACACAGGGTGGGTTTTTCAGAGGGCAAATGGAGAAATCCTATTCTCCAACTTTCTTTCCCTTTCATTCGTTACAAATAATGTCGGAGGTTAAAAATTCCTTTTCCTATAGTTTTCATGGAGAAGGGAGAAAAGATTTATGCCTGTGCTCAAAGTGTAATCTTTACTAGGAAGTGCCCTAGGCCTTTGCTTAGTTTTTCTTGTGAACTATAGAACACAGTGTATGACAGAATGTGTAAATTGCAGAAGAACTGCCAGCTCCACTGGAGAAAACCATAAAGTCATATGTTCTTTAAAGCAACCAATTAACCCTAAATCGGCAAGTCTGGCCTCACTCAAAGTCTTTGCAACCGTTCACTCCCTGAACTGAGGAAGGCTGTGAAGCTGACCTGTCTCCTTAAGAGCCTTGAGACACATCCTGCTCCCCTGGAAAGAAGATCTTGAAAGAGGGGCATCAGTCATTCAAGAACACCAAATCTTGGCAGCAGACACATTCCAGCTGTGTCCAAAAGAATAAAACAGTCACCTTTCCTCACTAGGACCCACAGACTTCTATCCGCAGAGAAATGTCTCTCTCTGTCCTCACTGCATAGAAATGTGCATTCCCTGCCTGTTGCAGATCTTGTTGTTGGCTCTTGTTCTTATTCCTCCCCTAAAATCTAACAGTGTATGCTGTGAGGTAGTGGTCCAATCTAGGAGTTTAAAAGAGAAAATGTTGGTTCTTGTGGAAGGTCAAAACAATGCCAATAAACTCACTATGTTTCTCCAAAATTTTCTTTCAAATATAAATTAACAATTTATAAGACTGGTTATTTTGCACAAAGAATATAGGCAAGGAATAACCTCCCCCAAGTGAGTGCTGGGTCTTGCCTGCCAGGCCTTTGCTTTGTCAGACGTCCTCCTCGGAATTTATCTCAAGGTCAGGGCCAGCACGTGGAACCAGCCCAGGCCAGTTCAGAAGGTGTAAACAGCCCAAATGTGTCCAAAGGAGGCCCGTAGGCATGACGCCCATAACTTCCGGTTCCTGTGAGTACTGACCTTCAGGTCACTGTTCCTTACTAGTCCCAAGGAAAGTCAGATCTGTTGCCCCTTCTCAAGGACGCTAGCCCAGACCTGGCACACCTCCCCCAGCCCGGGGAAACTGGGAGTCTCGCACTCCCAACACCTGACAGAGAGAACCAAGAAGCTCACCAGCCCACACCAAGAAGGCTGCAAGGAAGGAAAGAGACTGGCACACAAAAGTCAAAACGTCACAAGCTAAAATGGGTATTCAGGACCAGGAGTTGGGAGAGAGCAGGGGAAAGGAGAAATCTAGATGATGAGGAAAAGAGAAGGCAACTGGAATGGAGCAAACGAAGGGAAGGGAGAGGAAGGGGGCCAAGATGATGGGAGGGGGTTCCAGGACAAGGATTAGGCAGTGTCAGCGGTGAGGCTGGGTGCGGCGGAGAAATAGATGGACAAGAAGGGAAAAGAGGCAAAGAAAATGGAGGAAAGGAAGTTAGGATACAGAGAGGAAAGGACTTGGGAAGTTACCTACTGTGTTCATCCGCTCCAGCCAGGCTTGATGACACAGATGTGTAAACTCAGCATTGGGAGGGGCCTCATTAAGACCAGGAAAGACTTGTGTGACTATGGAGCTAGGAAGTAGCAGCCCGGGTAGGTTGTGACTGCTGTGTTTGGATGATCAGTCAGAGCGCCAGCTCCCACGACCTAGCAGACTCTACCTGTCGGTTGCCTGTGATCTGGCAAATGCAAAGAGATGTAATGCGCCTTTATCACACACCTAACCATTTCAAATGCTTCCCCCTTGCTCAAGTTTGGTCCCTCCAAAACCTATAAAGGGAGGAGGCTGTGGCATTACGTCCCTGCAAGTGAAGAATTTAAAAGCCTGGTATTACGGTATGGTGATGCATGCCTGTGATCCGAGTTCTCAGAAGGCTGAGCAGGAGGAGGACTGTGGCAAGTTTGAGTCCATTCCGAGCTAGTGAGTTCAAGGTCAGCCTGGGATACACAGTAAAACCTTATCTCAAAAAAAGAAAATTGCCAGCTTTGGTTAAGTAATAGGAGAAAACTGAGCCATTTCTTCCATCCCTTTAGGAAAAGAGTGATGTTAAGAGTAAGGAGGAATAAAAGGGCAGGAAGAAATGAACCCGTGCTTTGCAAACCCAGTACAGAGGTCTGATTGAATTAGGGGAAAGAATGGATGAGAAGAGAGAATAGACACCTGAGAAATCTGTGAGATTAGGAGACTCAGACAAAGAAAGCCCAGTATCTATTCCTTTCTTGATATAGCCAATTCCCACAGTTTTGAGGGTCACTTTATGATCCTGTAACTGGCCAGAAAATCCTGAAACTTTAACCCACAAATACCTAGACCTTCACTGATACACCCTGAGATTTTTAACACACCCCTGCCAACAGGTCCAGTATCTTTCATGTGTTCAAAAACCCCGTTTAGAGCCAGGCTTGATGACACAGATGTGTAACCTCAGCATTTGGAAGGCAAAAGCAGAAGGGTCAAGAGTTCAAGGTCAGCCTAGATCGCATGGTGGGCTGCAGTGGCTTCAAGGTCAATTTGGGCTCCATGTTCGGCAAGACTCTCTTTTTAAGAAAAATCCTGTTTGTTCCTACATCAAATCAACATATATTCTTCATCAGCAACTTCCTCTGCCCCAAATGATCCTCCTTCATCTGACTAGCTTATGATATTCATTCATTGAGTTTCTATTTAATTATGTTATTTATTTGTTTTTATTTTGATTTGGTTTGGTTTTTTGAGATAGGGTCTCCCTGTAGCCCCAGCTATCCTAGAACTCTGTAGACCAGATTGGTTTCAATCTCACAGAGATCCGTCTGCCTCTACTTCCAAATTAGTGGACCTAAATGTGTGTGCCACCACACTGTTTAATCATGTTTTAACAATGAATAATTTTCTGCTCTCTTAGTCTAAATTGTCCTCCAGCATTCTCTTTTATATGTACTTTTAACTTTTCTTCCTAGCACACACAAATATTTAAGATTACGTTCCTATGTTTTTGCTCTCTCCCTTAGCACAGTAAGCTTCATGACCCTGTGTCCCTTACACAGGTACCTTACCCAGAGTGCTCTCTTACCATTAATGTTTGTTTAGAAAACATAGAGAGGAGAGGATTGTGATCTCAGTAACCACTAACCTAATCTGCATTCTCAAAACTCCAGTGGCTACTGGTGCGGGGGGGGGGGGGGGTCAGTCTCATTTAAGGATAAGACACTTTAGTAGGTTGATCAGGCTCCAGTCAGTGGATGAACCCACAGTGAAGGGCAATTTATGACACAACCCTGACTCTATAGGCCTTAACACACACACACACACACACACACACACACACAATATTATGTATTATATGTATCATATAGTATAGATATTAGAGCACTGGAAAGTGGGTGGTGGTATTAAGGGGGTGTGCAAGTAGGAGAAAGGATCTAAATAGGATCAAAATATATAGTATGAAATTCAAAAAATTAATTTAATAAAGGAAGAACAGGCTAGAGACATGGCTCAGTGGTTGAGAGTACTGGCTGGTCTTGCAGAGGACCTGAGTTCAAATCCCAGCACCCACATGGCAGCTATTGGCATCTCCAGTTCCAGAGGATCTGATACCCTCTTCTTACCTCCAAGGGTATTGCATGACACTCGTGCACTTAGACACATGCAAGCAATACACTCATATACATAAAATAAAAACAATAAATAATTTTTTAAAAAAGGAAAAAATTCCTAATGCCAACCAGTATTCATTAGCTGAACATTTAAATAATCTACACTGTTTAAATCTCTAATGTACCTTCATCCTATTTCCCCCTATTGTCCTATCTTTTCTTCAATGAATTCCCTTCTTAAAAATGTGATCTAGGAGCTGAAGAAACGGCTGAGCCATTAAGAGGACTGGGGTTCAATTCCCAGCACCGCCTGTAACTCCAGTTACAGGAGAATCTGACGCCTTCTTCTGACCTCTGAGGGCACTGCACGTCACAGGTGCACTTACATACATGCAGGCAATACACTCATATTCACAAAATAAAAATAATAAATATTTTTAAAATAAAGTCTAAAAGTATGATCTATCTGGTAAATTGTTAGGAATGAAAAGAACTCAGACCCATCTCAAATACTCTGAATCAGAACCTGCAGTTTAATAAGCTGCCCAGGTGATTCCTTTATGGATGAAAGTTTGAAAAATACTAATAGATAGGATGGAATTTTTTATTCTACTGTTCCGTTTATTTTTATTTAATGTTTAGGCCAGAGAGCTCATTTTCTGACTTTCTGCATAGGTCCTTCATCATGTAAGCTTCCTTGGATAATGAGCCATTTGGCCCACAGAGTCAACCACAGGGAAGTCCATATAAACAACCTCATATCAGTTTACTGCAGACTCCTTAATAATAAAAAAGTTAGCTCGACATGATAGATTACTACACACACATAAACAGTAGACTTCAGAGGAATGCTGACATCAGTTGCACCAGAAAACACAGAACATCCTCTTCTTCAGATACATGTCAAAATATTTCAATCTGCTGTGGAGGAAAAATTGCTATAATGAAGCTACTTTGAAAAGCAATTCCCATGAACACTATGCTTATAAAAATACAGTACAACTTAACTAAAATTGCTCAATCTGGGCATGGTGGTGCATACCTGTAATCATAGCACTCAGGAGGCAGAGGGAGGAGAAGCAGAAGTTCAAGGTCACCTTTGAACTACATATTGAATTTGAGGTCAGCCTGAGACACATAAGACTCTGTCTAAACAAGCAAATAATAAAATAAATAAATAAATAAATAGCCCCTTCTCACAAATCTATAGCAGAAGAACTCGTGGAGGTAGGAGAGAAAATACCACTGTGCCCAGGCCATCTTTCCCCAGTCTCTCTCTTGGCCTCATATGACTGCTTCTCCACAATACGCCTGACCTCCATGCAAGCTTAAATGGCCTAGTTTGTTTTGTTTTTTTTTTTTCCTTTTCTCTTCTGTTCTCCTCCAGGACAACTTCTGAGATTTACAGCTTGTCTGCCCTGAGGGTTTTCTTTTAAACATTAATAAAATTGTCCTTAAGCTAGAAAGACAGGAAAGAAAGGACCTGATAATTTTCTTGAAATCAATTTGTACTTTCTTTTTAAGTTGGAGCCTGAAGTTAAGAAATTTTTAAATCATCTTTAGCTTTTCCCACTGGGATTTCAGAATCCCGGGAGTAGGCCACTGCTGACGTTGTGCGTGTTGAGTCTTAGGGGGAGGGAGGAATATGACCCAGTCTGATTGGATGAAAGCTGTGGATTAAGAAGGGTTGGAAACCATTCTGGAATAGAGACATGGGCTCACCTCCCTACAGGTAGGCCCTACTGGGAATGCACAGGGAATGGAATCCACTTCTTGACTTTAATGGTAACCTTAAGTAGGAAAATGTTGAGCTTTGGAACAACTAGGCATTGTTGGCAGCCCACACTTCTCTGTATCTGATTCTGGTTTACAGGAGCTATTTTATAACTACAAACTGTAGGTGCCAGCAATGTAGATAACCGTCCCCTCACCTCTACCCCCAAAAGCAACAGTCCATTACACAACGCATTTTTGGTATTTTTCTGGCCATTGGGGGAATCTCTGTAAGTGGGTTGATGATAGAGATCAATTCTCTATTGTGAGAGACAATAAATGGATCTTGAATATTATTACTTTTCGTCTGTCTGCCTGTCTGTTTGAGCCAGATCTATCAAGAAATCTATGTTGGTCTGAAGAGATGGTTCAGTAGTTAAGAGCACTGGCTGAATTCCCAGCCCCTAAATGACAGCTAACAACCATCTGTAACTCCAGTTCTAGGAGAATCCAACACCCTCTTCAGACCTCTGTGGGCACTGCACGCCACAGGTGCACTCACACTCATACACAAACAATAAAAATTAAACTAACTTACATTTTTAAAAAAGAAAAAAATCTGTGTTGACTGGGAAGAATCAATCCTTCTTATGGAGACTGGTGATTGTGGAGGGACCTTATTTGCTGTTAATTCATGACTTCAGTTTTATTTTATCTATTTATTCATTTATTTCTTTTTGAAATATTTTATTCATTATTTTGTGTGTGTATGTGTGTGTGTGTGTGTGTGTGTGTATGTATGAGTATATTGCCTGCATATATGTTAAGTGCACCCATGTCATACAATGCTCATGGAGGTCAGAAGAGGGAGTCATCCCCTGAAACTGGACTTATGAGCAGTTGTTAGCCACCATAGGGGTGCTAACACCCATATGCTGGGAAGCACACATGAGTCCTCTGCAGGAACAGCCAGTGCGCCTAACCACTGAGCCATGTCTCCAGCCCATACTTGTTGCTTTTCTTTATTTTATTTTTTTTTTTTGAGACAGGATCTAACTCGCTATGCATTCAGGGAAGACCTTGAATTTCTGATCTTCTTGCTTCCACCTCCCAAGTGCTTGGATTATAGGTAAGCACGACCACAGCCAGTTTTATGTAGCTCTGAGGATCAAACCCAGGGCTTTGTGCATGCTGGACAAACATTCTACCTATTGGGCTCCATAACCGACATTTTAAATTAAAGCTATAAACTCTCTTTAGCTACCTATGTGTCATTAGCTGAGAAAAGGCTTTACTGTGCATGTAAATTTTTCCTACCTCCAGAGTATCAATAAACTAGATTTAAAGTCCGAGGTTAGAAGAACTCCTTTCTGATGATCTGACTGAAATAAATAAACACTTCTAAAAATTGGCAATTTCTGAAAGCTCTCAAGAAATAGAAAGTTGAACTTCTAGTACTTTAAATGTGCTACATCAAAGATAAAGATATACATCCATATATTCCTATAGAAACTAGCTTGATATTTTCGTAAGTCATGCTAACAAATTTAGGTAAGTTTTGGAAATTGAGTCCAGGTAAATATTTGTGACTTAACAAAATAGTACTTTCTCTGATGTATTAGTATTGAGTATATTTACAATAGTTTTCAACTTGGATATGCTTTTTAATTTTTTTTATTATTTCATGTGTATGAGTGCATTACCTGCATGTATGTAAGTGTACCCATGTCGTGCAATGCCCTCAGAGGTCAAAAAAGGGAGTGAGATCCCCTGGAACTGGACTTATGGGCAGTTGTTAGCCATCATGTGGGTTCTGGGATCTAAACCCAAGTCCTCTGCAAGAGCAGTCTCTGCTCTTAACCATTGCGCCATCTCTCCAGCCTTGGCTATGCTTTTTTAAACTTTTACAGGTCTACTGATCAAAAAGCTAATATTACTCCTAAAGTTAGAGATATGAAGAAAAGTACATTTTAATTAAATTAAATCAAAGTTCTGACAACATTTTATTAATTTTTTAGGGTTATGATAATTTTATACATCTTGTGCAATGCATTGTGATCATATCCACAGCCTATCAGCCTCTTAAACCTCTCATCCCACCCACTCCTGCTCACCCTTCTTCTCAATTAGCCCCCCTCCTTCTTTCATGTCTTTTTACGTATATGTACCTGTGTGTGTGTTTGTGTGTGCATGTGTGTGTTCAAGCACTCGCGAATAGGTCTCATGCAAGTGGAGAGAGCTGCTGTGTGTTCAAGATTTTGAAAGTCATATCATATCGAGAAGATAATATTTCATCACACTCCTCCCCAACCCTCCTGATAACTCTTGATTTTTGCCTCCCTAAAACTGTCACTGAGATTACATGAGTCTCTAGAAAAGTCAATGATTTGTTGTTTTATGTTATACAAGCAATATGCTAGAAATAATCAGGTTTTATTTATTAGAGCATTATTCATGAATTTCAGGAGAATTTTGTTTGTTAAATCAGAAAGAAAAGTTCTCAGTCTTCCCTAGGTTAAACTTCTATAGGTACAATATTGTTGGTGTAAATAGTTTAGAGATTAAATATGGGCTGACAAGACGGCTCAACACAGAGAGGCACTTGTGCACAGGCCTGACACCTGAGTTCTGTCCCTGGATCAACAAGGTGGCAGGAAAAAAACTGACTCTTGGAGAGTGGTCTTCTGACCTCCACAGAAGCATCACGGAATGTTTATGCCCACACACAGACACAATAAATAAGTAAATAAATAAATAAATAAATAAGCCTGTAATCCCAGCACACAGAGGTGGAGGCAGGAAGAGCAAGAGTTCAAGGTCATCCTTGGCTACATAACAAGTTTAACAAAATTATGAAACTCATGCTAGAAACAATTATCTTGAGTGAGGTAACCCAGACCCAAAAAGACAACTGTCACATGTTTTCTCTTATATATGATGCTAGCCTTGAATCTTTAGATATGGCTGTCTCATTTGAAGAACCCATAGAAGTCAGGAAAATAGTAATGTGGGGGAGGGGGCTTTCAAGGAAGTGGAGACAATGCAGTGACACAAAAGGGGGATAACGGAAAAGGAGGCATCAAGTGGGGTTGAGAATGGGAGTGCTGAGGCTGAAGAGAGGGATAACTAACATGTAAACCTACTGTAGAGCTTCTTAGGGGCAGAAGAGGTGGCTGAGGGGGGGCGTTAAGAGCACTGGCTGACCTTGCAAAGGACCCATTTTTCAGTTCCCAACACTTATATGGCAGCTCACCCCATCTACAACTCCAGTTCCAAGGGACACCCTCTTCTGGCCCTTACAGGTAATGCATGGCACAGACACACTTACATACATACAGGCAAAACACTCATATACAGAAAATAAAATTAAACAAATTCTTTAAAAAAATTTTTTCATAAGGAGTTTAAATGGAGTTACCTGTGATTGGGACAAGACCTCTCCTAGACACCAGAGGATAGCAACTAAAGAGCCAAATGCCAGAAATGTGTTACTTCTTTTAGCAAGGGAGGTCCCAGAGACCCCTAAACATTTCTTGGTTACCCTCTAGAACTTGACAGTAAGATCCAATTGCTGAAGACACTTCATATGTGAGTCATAGAACATGGAGAAATCAAGCTGGTTCTGACCTTGAAGCTTCATTCTCAACTGGCCAGCTTTTATAGTGCTGGCAGGTGCTATTAACATTACCAGAAGAAAACAGTGAACATCAGTCTTACTCAGTGGTAAACCCTGCAAACTAGAATCATGGCTGGCCTAGTAAGTATATGTATATCCACTGGTGCTGTAGTGGTACAAATGTTATGACAATAAACAAATACTTTCTTACTGGTTTGAAGGCCCACTCCACAAGATGGAGCTTATACCAGACACTATTATTGGGCAAAGAACCTGTGGCTAGAGGGGTCATAGATCCTAGGAGAAATCCTACCACTATTATTTTGCTAAACAGACACAGTATTAAACTGACTCCTAATGACTTACCATTATCCCCATAAATTAGTGCATCTCTCAACCATCATCAGAGAAGCTTCTTTTTACAGTAGATGGTGATTAACACAAAGACCCACAACTTGTCAATATGCAGAGAATAAGAGACTGCAGACTGCTCAGCCCTAAATAGGACACCTATATCACGCCCCTCCCCCTCAAGGCTCAGGTAGTCACAGAGACGGAGAGAATGCTTTTAAGAACCAGAGGCAGTGGATGACTACAACAAAATAGTGTTTTCTGGACACCTTGAACTCACAGAAGTTGTGACAGCATGCATAAGACCTGCAAAAGTTCAAGTGAGATGAAACCCAAGCGTGAGTTCCACCCCTAGCTGAGGAGCTTAGGCAACTGACAGCTGCTGGGAAAGGAAGAGTCCATTTTCTTCAACTCTGGTAGGTTGACGAAGATCCAGGGATGGGCCCACATCCAAGACTATTTAAGAAATACAAATTTGACTCAAAAGGCTTAAAAAATAAGAAGACAAGTTTGCGGGGAGGGCAGGGTGGTGATGGTAGATCTGAGAGGAGATGGGAAGAGGGATTGAATATTATCAAAATACATTGTATGAAACTCTGGAAGAATAATAAAAACATCTAGCAAAATAGACACCCAACCTAGGCTACATGAGATCCTGTGGCAAAAAAAAAACAAAGAACAAAGAAACAAACAGAAAAAACCCTTTGGGGGGAGTCTTTTTTTGAAACAGGGTCTCCCTGTAGCCCCAGTTGTCCTAGAACTCGCTATGTAGACCAGGGTGGCCTTGAACTCACAGAGATCTGCCTGTCTATGCCTTCTGAGTGCCAGGATTAAAGGCATGAGCCACCAAGTCCAGCTACAAAAAATTTTTTAATTAAATTCAATTTAATGTAAATGTTCTGGGCACATTCCATAGCTCTTTAACATTTTTAATGTGTACAATGATATGTTTTTATTATATATTATGACTCAAGAATTATATTTCCTGATTTTCCTTCTGTAAATATTGTATTTGTTCGTTTTTACAAATCGATTATATTATTCACAGTCTTCTTTCAAAATCGTCTTAGTTACTAAATGTGGTGGCCTTATCTAAGTTTTCAAGAGTTGATTATCAGCTTTGTTTTGCCATGCTGTGAATAAATTCTTTTTGATTATTTTTGTAATTACCTGTCATCATATTTTTATTTTAAAAATTATCAAGGATAAACAAAAGTCACTTAGTCTCTGTTATCTGTTTTCTTTTATTACATTTATTACTGCCCTAAAGTTTCTGCAGTCACCACTGGCTCTGAACCCTCTTGTGTTCAGCAAAGGACAATCTCAGGGCTGTAGAAAAGTTTTATACCACGCACTCTAAAGTATTGGTACTTTAATCAATATATCTTAGGTACAAGCTTCTGATGTCATTGCATAAGTCACTTTAGGACAATCCCAGTGGGCTGAGTCAGGATTTCCTGAATTATTCTTAGTCAAGAAGCAGATGGGTTCATGGTATTTCTAACCCAAAATCCAGCATTAAAAAAGAATTAATTACATAGGACTGAAAGAATGTGAGATTATTGTAGCTATTTGTTTAAAATATTTTGGTATTTTGATGCTTTGGGGATACAAGGAAACTTTTTCCTTTCTTATTAAGTTTTCTATAACCAGTAAACACTGCCCCCTTCCAGGCCCTTGGGCACGCCCCTAGGCACTCTCTACCTCCAGGCTATTCTCCAGTCTAAAGTCATAGGACTTAGTATATTTGCTTCTGTAAGTAGAAATGGGACTCTGCCATCCTCACAAAATTCAAGAACTCTCATTAACAGTTTTTATGTTGGAACTGGAGAGGTAGCTCAGTGGTTAAGAGTATTTCTTGCTCTTCCTGAGGACCCAATTCCCAGCACCCACATGGTAGCTCACAATCAGGTGTAACTCCAGTTCCAGAGAAATCTTCTGACCTCTGTGGGCACTACACACATGCAGAATGCTTTCATATATGCAGGCAAAACACTCATATACATAAGATAAAAATAAATCTTTTAAACAAAACAATTCTAATTTTAATGACAATATAGTTATTTTGTTGTTTGTTTGCTTCCAAAAAAGGTCTCTTTATGTGGACCTGTCTGGCCTAGAACTTGCTATGTAGACCAGGCTGATCTCAAACTCATAGAGATCTGCCTGATTCTGACTCCCAAATGCTGAGATCAAAGACATGTGCCACCACACCTAGATATTTTCTTAATTAAAATAAGGAAAATGTCCTCCTTTTCAATAGACATAATTACAGAAAATGGTTATACAACCAAGGTCTTGCATAACCAAATAAGTACGGCATATTTAAGAATGTTACTTCATTATGATCAGTCATTAGGTGTTATAACTATTTTAGATGTGACTGCATTTAACTGTCTACCCCAAACTATGGAATATCCATTTTGTAAAATGACTTTTCCTACAAAATTTGGTTAATCCAAGCCAGGTGTGGTGGAACATACCTACAATCCCAGTGTTGTGCCCAGGCCACAGAGTCCCCTCAGAGACCACCATGGAGGCCAGATCTGATGCAAGCACACAAGGATCTTTATTTGCAAGCTCGAGCTCAGTCCACAGCCCAATACACCAATGCATCGGGTGCAGGGTAGTGGCCCCGAGTGAAGGGAAAGGGGTTCTTTTATTGGTCTAAGACAAAGGCAGGAGGGTCAAAGGCTGGGATAAGGCTGGGATTGGTGAAAGCACAAAAGCTGCTTAATTGATTGGCTATAAGAACTATTCATACTGTAATTGGGTCTGGACAGCTGCAGCTTAGGAATGTGCTGACCAGAGTATATTTACAAGGTCTCTGGTCTTGTTTATGTCTCTGCTTTTAGCCTTGGTTACCTTGACCAGACTCTGTGCTCTTTCTTTAAGTCATAACAGGGTGTTTTTGTAAGACTACCTGTCATCTGAAGGCCACATCTTTGTGAATGTTTGGATGTGTGGGGTGGGAGTGACTCCATGTGGTTTTTTCCTGAAATTGAGAAGCTAAGCTGTTGTTTCTCTCAGCAAAATGGAGTTTAGTGCTGAGTTTCCTGGGTTCATTCAATCATTCAATCTTCTTACCAGCACTGAGGAAGCTACATCAAGAGGATCCTAAGGAGAAAGTTTCTTGGCCCTGGCCTCTAGCCTCAAAACAACAGATCAATGACACATTAGAAATCCAACCTAGGTTTGTTCCAAAGCTTAGCTATTGTGACTAGTACTTTATAAAAGTCTGTATGCAAACAGTTCTGTGATGTTTCTTTAGAGTCCTTGAGGTATATGTGGATCACACGGTAGATATATTTTTAGTTTTTTTTTGCAGAATGTCCATGCTGATTTCCTTAATAACTTGACAGTTTACATTTCCATCAAAAGTCGAATCTGTATATATGACATGAAAGAAGCAGGACTATGGGACTAGTGGGGCTGGCGTGATAAAATATGCTGACAAGAAGCAGCTTAGAAAAGAAAGGATTAGAGTCATATTATAGATCATTATTGGGGAGAATAAAGGCAGGAAATCAAGCAGCTAAACACAGCTCATACACAGCCAAGAGCAAAGAGATGTAAATGCAGGCAGACCTACTGCTTGCTCTCAGCCAGCCTTCTCTTTCATACTGTTCAAGTCCTCCTGCCTGGGGAATGGTGCTGCCCACATGGGCTGGACGTCCTACATCAATTAGCAATCAAGACAATCCTCCACTGATAGGTCCACAGGCCAACTGACCCAGATAACACCCCATTAAGACTTTCTTCCCCAGTGAATCTAGGCTGTATTAAGTTGACAGTTAAAATTAAACAGTACAATACTTGTATGTAAGTGTCCTTATGAAACCCATTACTATGTAAAGTGAATATACACTAATTTAAAAAAAAAAGTCCAGGCTGAGATTCCTTATGGAAACTTCTAGCAAAACAAACTTGAAGAAGGCCCAGATGGTAAATTAGCATTCGTGCTGCACCTATGCAAATTACCTCTCCAAATGTAATGAGGCCAGGCTCCTTTTACGATGAAGAATCTTTCAGACAGTTTTTCTAAAAATCAAAAGTAGGGAGACTATCAGGGAAAAATGGTGGTTAAATGGAAAATTATGTGTTGTCATTCTAGGGCACAGCTGGGCTGTCTGATTCTGATTCAGTGAAGCTGTTCGGCAAATTGTGATGGCAATGCTAAATAAGTCTTGTCCATAGAAATGTAAATGACTTCTGTGAGGTGGAAAAACAACCCAAAAATCCACTATGGCTCTATCCACGCATTCATTTTAATCGTCCAGATCTCTAAATGTATCCGTTCTGGGATTCTCCTCAAACTAGGTTGTAAAGCTTCACTAGCTTCTCATAAATCAATGACACCTTAATTCTTACTTTTGTATGAGAGTCATGATTTTGCGTATTTCTTAAAATGTGTCTTTTAGTACCAACTTGGAAGTAAAGCAGGATTTGACTGCTGCTCTGCATGCCTTTGTCTTTGTCTTAGCCACAGGGGCCTTGGAGACCAGAAGATAACTGAGTTAAAGACACTTTTGAGGCAGGCCAGTTTTGTGATTTTCCCCCAACAACTTAACATAGAACCTTCTAGAAACATTATATCTGTCCTGTTCAGAAGGCATTTGGCCTTTTCCTGCTCTAGTGATTGACAGGGTCTGACACTTCTCAGCAAACATTGTCCTGGTCATTCAGCTCTTTGTAACACATTCTGTACACCCCAAAAGTGCATGAGAAGGGGAAAAATACAAATTGAAAGTCCTCATAATGAGACCCTGTCCCAAAACAAAAATACTATGTCTACTAAATAAGAACTATTTCTCTTCAGCCAGGTGAGAACAGTCTTTAAGGTTAGGAATCATGGAGAAGCAACAGATTCCTCTGACCTGTGCTCACTGCTATTCTTCCTAACGGTCACTGTTAACTGTAATAACACACCTGCAGCGCTCTGAGTCTCTATGTGTATGATTGTGGCCTGGGAAAGTTCTACATATAACTCAATTGCCATGCCATCAGGAGGATTTGTTTGACTCTTCCTGAATCTACTGGAATAGAATGCAATATTCAGATCTCATTTTCTTCTGATTTTTCTTCAGAAAGGATATTTGTGGTGATTTCAGTGAGAAAGTCCCACGTAGGCTCTAAGGATTTAGACATTTTGTCCCCAGCTGGTGGCGCTGTTTTGGGAGGTCTTAGGTGGCCTTGCTGGAGGAAGCACATCACTCGGGGTGGGCTTTGAAGGTTCTAAAGCCCTGTCAGATTTCCAGTCCCTCTCTGCCTCTTGTGCCTGCTTGAGGGTGTGATTGCCCCTCTTTCTGTTTCATCCACTTCTTGCCAGCATGCTTCCTCACTGTGATGGACTCTGATTCTTCTGGAACTGTAAACATAAATGTTTATAAATTCCCCCTTTGTCATGGTGTTTTATCACTGCAATAGAAAAGTAACTAATACAAAAGTTGGTACCAGAGAGTGGGCTGTTGGCTGTGAAGAACTTGACCTGGATTTTTGGAAGCATGTAGAGGACATTGGAAGGTCAGACTAGAAAAGTAGTTGATTGCCGTAAGCAGAGTTTAACAGGCTGTTCTAATTGGAGCCTGGTAGAAAGTAGTACTGAGGAACTATACTGGGATATTTTGGGAAAGAGTCTGACTAGAGTCTGCCCATAGCCTAAAGAGCTTACCTGAGCTTAGTTGAAAAGTAATGGACTAATTTCTTTGGTAGAGGAAATTTCAAGACAACCTAATGCAGAAATGGTGCTATGACTATAAATGGTTAATATTATGGCAATCTACAGTGAAAAACAGCAAATGGAAACAAAAGAAATGCAGAATGTACAGTTTAGATTGAAAAAGAGCACTAGGAAGATTTATACTGGAGCCAAGTCATGTGCAGAAGGAAAGTCTGCCTTTGATAAAGAGATTGGAGTGATTAAGGTGAGGCCTAGAGGTTTGCACTTAAACAAAAACAATGGAAAGAGTACCCGTCAGGGCAAGACCACACCGGCTAAGACTCCAACTTGTGAAAGAAAAATGCTGGCAGGGTTTTGTATTCCTTGAAAACCACAGCATAGAAAAGCTGCTAGTAATGTGGAGGACGTGGCCAGAGTCCACACCAGGCCTGCAGACAAACTTGGCAGTGTTGCCCATGTGGCTTTAAGGGCATGAAAGATGCAAAAGTGAAGGAGTCACTGACACTTCCTCCCTGGTTTCTGGGAGTGGCTAAGGCCAGGCAGAGTGCAGCAAGGGTGCACTGAATAAAGAAAGCCCTGACAGGCCAATGCATGAAGCTGTGAAGGTGAAGCCTGATTGGCAGTGGAGACCCAAAGAAGATGCTGCAGATGCCAGAGTCATGAGACATCTGGCAAGGAGAACTGCATATAGGGAGTGGTACCAGCACCAAAGAGAAATGTGTGTTGTACACAGCAAAGCTGGAGGGGCTGAGCTATCTAGGCTTTTTGGTAGTAAAGCCCCAGAAGCTGGACACAGAGCTACTGGATTTGGTGTGCTCCCCACTGGGTTTTGTCTTGTTTCAGTCCAGTATTTTCTCGCTATCCTCCCATTCCTCCCTTTTGGAATGGGAGAGTGTATTCAGTTCCATTCTGTGTCAGGAGCATGTAATTTGTTTTTTGATTTTTACAGAGGCCTACAGTTAAGAGATTGCCTTGAGGCCAGGCGTGGAGGCATATACCTTTAATCCCAGCACTCAGGAGGCAAAGGTAGGCAGATTTCTGTGAGTTCAAGGCCAGCCTGGTGTACATAGAAAGATCGAGGCCAGCTGGGACTACAGGGAGACGTATTCTCAAAAAGACAAATAGAAAGAAAGCAAAGAAGGAAAGAATGGAAAGAAGGAAGAGACTGCCTTGAGTCTCAGGAGACTTTGACACTGGACTTTGAGTAGTACTGAGACGGGTAAAGACTACGGGGAGTTTTGAAGGTGGACTGAATGCACTTTGCATTTTATATGGTCATGAATCTATGGGGGCCAGGAGTGGAATGTGGTGGCTTTGATGAGAACATTCCCCATAGGCTCCTAGTATTTGGACATTTTGTCCCCAGTCAGTGATGTCATTTTGAGAGGTCTTACAAGGTGTGGTATTGCTGGAGGAAGCACATCACTGGATACTGCTGAGCTTCCTCTAAGCATTTCAGTACTTTCCTCTGTGTCAGAGGCAGTCTGTTCCTTCCACTGGGTTCTGGCCAAACTGAACAATTCATTAAACTGGCATTATGGACAGTGACTTGGCTGTCATGGCAAGCTGCACAAGAGTGTGACATAACAACGTATAGATTCACAGCTCTTGAACAGGCTCTGCCTTAAAGTCCTTCCTACTTCCAGATTAACTCCAAGCAAGCCTAGTTATAGCACACTGAACTGAGTGTTCCTTGCATCAGAATCAAGCTCCATTCTAACTTCGTACTGTGGCGATGACTTGTATCTACACTGCGGGCACACTGTGTCTCTTACCCCTTCCTGTAATATATCATCACACTGAAACCATACACACAAAATATTTAAAACATCTTTAAAAATAAATGTGCATATATATGCTCTCTCTTTTGTATCTTTCCCTAAAAAAAAATCACTGCTTGCAAATAATCTCACATGTTTTCACCAACTTTCATTTTGCCTTGCTGGTAGCTCTCATTTTGTGTGTTCTTTGCTGCCTTTCTGTGGGAACACTCTAGAACCTTGTTCCATTAACACATCACCACAAGAGGATATACTGATAGTTGTTACCGGTATTTCTGGAATTAATATGAAGAACAGTACCTGCCTATAAAAATATTTCCATAAATTGCTGGGATTTTTATAATGTCATGTCAGTGGTGAGGTAAAAGAATCACCTTAAATTAATTTGAATCTTCTTTATACACCATCTGCAGAGGCGTGTGTGAGAGTCTTCATAATTGAAATAGCTGGTTCTATACTGTAGGATGGTAGGTTAAGTGAGACATTCATTCTTATGACACTAAATACTGTTAACACTGCAACATTCTTTTATACTCAGAAGTATGGAGAAAGAAGTATAGGGTAAGCTGTTACTAGCTAGGAAAAATAAACAGTCATCAAACTCTTTCTCCACCAAATAATCTGAACTGGCTCCCCATACTGTTTATTGTAACTTCTAAATAATGTCTTTTGTCTAAATGAAAGAATAAATAAAATTTAGAGTTTGCCCATCCCAGTCTTGGATACATCCCAAGAGAACATTTTTCACCCTGTTCTGAACTCTAGACACCCAAGTAATAAGCAATCTGTACCAGGCTCTCACCAGAGGTTAATAAAGGTGATGTTTTAAAACCTCTGCAGTACTGATGTTTGGACAGGCTAATTCTTTGTTGGGAGAGAACAGCCCTGTGTGCAGTAAGATATTCAGTAGCATTCCTGATCTCTACCTCCTGGTGGCAGTGGTTACACTAAAATGTCTCCAAACATTGCCAACTGTCCACTGGAGAACCAAATTGTCTTCGGGGTGGTAGCACACACCTTAAGTTCTAGCAATCAAGATGGAGAGACAGGCAGATCTCTTTAAGAGAAAGCCAGCCTGGTCTACAGAGTTCCAGACCAACTGGGAGACCCTGTCTGAAAAAAAGAATAGCTATCTAGAGAAGGGACTTGAATAAGTATTAGTCCTGAGTCAATCAGTTACCACTTTGGGGTCAGTATCTATGTTATGTGACTCTGGTTAGACCATATATCTATATGTGTGTGACTTTCAGAAAGGTCAAAATGCGTGTCCTATTCAAGGATAAACATTCTGCAGCTTTTTGGTCTTTACACATTGGCCAATTGTGGATATCTGTGTTAATTGAATCTCTGTGTTAATCACCATCAGCTGCGTAATGAAACTTCTCTGGGGAAAGCTAAGAACATGGGGAAGTAGGTAAGAAGTCTCAACCCAACCTAAGGAGCTTTTGACACTTGTTGGCTATTGGGAGGGAGAAAGAAGGTGTCTTACAGGGATGGGACTCTTGGTGGGCCTAGGAGATAGACCCACACTGAGGAGCATCTAGACACACAAATCAGAATCTATAAGATATATATATATATATATATATATATATATATGAAAGATAAAGTACATTAAATTGAGTGGGAGTCAGTGTAGGGAGGTGTGGAAGGAAAGGGGATCTAAGTACTATCAAACTATATCATATGAAAATCTCAAAAATTCAACTAAAATTTTTTTGAAAAACATGTTGAAAAGTGAACCTATCCTATTAAAGAGAATCCTTGAAGGATTTGGCTTTTTTAACCATGCTATCATTTTGAAGCTGTGCTTTGGTCTAAATGTTTGAGTCCTTCTAAAGTTCATATACTGAAATTCTAACATTCAGGATGATTTAGGAGCCAGGCATGGCAAGACACACCTATAATCTCAGCACTCAAAAGGCTCAGGCAGAAAATCCAAGAATATGAGGCTAGCCTTGGGCTGCAGAGAGAATTTGAAACCATGCTGGACTATACAAGACCCTGTCTCAAAAAATAAGCAAAGAAAATGTGATATTAAGACCTTTGGGAGATAATTAATTGATGAGGATAGAGTCCTCATCTTATAAGACCACTCTTACAAGAGACTGAGAGAACTCACATTCCCTTCCACCCTGTGAGGAAAGAAAGAGAAAGCACAGTCTGTGGACCAGAATCACCAAATCTGCCCGCATCTGATTTTGGATTTCCCAACCATCACAACTGTGAGAGCAAATTTATGTTGCTTAGGAGTTATCCGTTTATGACATTTTGTTACAGAAGCCTAAACAGGTTGAGACATTAGGCTAGCTTTCTTACATTATAACAAAATGCATGAAATAATCAACTTATAAAGAGAAATATTGATGTTTGACTCACAGTTTGGGATACTCCGGTGCATTTGGTGCGGTAGTATATCATGACAGACGTGCATAACAGAACCAAACCGCTGAAGTGAAAATGCACAGCCCTGGTGTCCCACGATCCCCTTCCCAGGGCATGCTTCCCCAGTGACCTAAAGACTTCCCAGTAGTTCTCACCACTTAAAGGATCCACCCTTTCCAGCCCAAGAACAAAACCTCTACCACATGGGACTTTGGGAGACATTCAAAATCTAAGCAATAGCAGTCATCCTAATAAACTTTTTATTTGCAATTTTTCCTGTATTTACCAAAATTTTATCTTGCTTTTGAAGCATTATCATCTGTTTTCAGGTAGTTCTATGATTTCTACAGCTTTAGTATTCAATCATTTTCAAATATTCCTTAGATTGACTGATTTTTTTTGTTTGTTTTACATAAATTAAAACTCCATTTTTAAGGTGTAATGCCCAGAGAAGGACTCCCAAGGACCACCAAGGAATCCAGAGTGTATGCAAAAACAAAGAACCTTTATTCAAGCTTAACTCGGACTCTCAGACCTCACCAACGCAGTGGATCCGTGCTGAGAGCCCCGAGGAGAGGGGCCAGGAGCTTTTTATTGAGGGGAGGAGAATTGCAGGGTCACATTATGGTTGGTCAAGGAAGCCCGTGCACGCGCCAAATATATCTGAAATTGATTGAAGGTTGGTTAAGGAGTCTTCTTATTGGCGGGTGCTGCCTTCAGAGCAAACCCGGTGTTACTGTGCACCGGCTTGCCGGACATGCTGCCTGGGTCTGTTCCTCCCTTTTGTCGTGACCGGGGACTTAGAGTAGGTCGAGATTGGCAAAATGGAGGCAGCAAATCACAAAATGGAATCATAGCTATTTGACTCGTTATTTTAAAGCCAAGCATTTTACAGAAGCCAAAAGGAGCAGAGCAGTTAGACTAAGAGGGCACAGGGGCTGGAGGGGAAAAAGAGGCTTCCACAAAGGAACCAATTTTTTATTTGTTTATATCTTGCATTTAAAGTACTCTTCAATGACATCTTTGTCCTGAGAGTCTTCGTCATACTTTATCACTACACAACTACAACCAACCACTTTAGCGAGTTCCCCGGTCCAACAGATTTGCAGAGGCCTACTAGCTTTCTGTATTGGGTTGAATTGGCACTCATCACAAAAGGCCTTCACCAAGCTAACAAAGACCAATCAGGATTGGATACTGAAGCTAAAATTACTTCTGGGAGGCGCAAAGCATATCCCGCTCCCTCCTCCCTTGGTCCCTATGACAAACTAAGGTCTGATTTCAACACACAGCAGTCTGGGAAACCAGTGAGTTTATTGGGCTTACCTACAGAACAATGGATGAGGGTTTACTTACAAGAGTGGGGTGCTCCCCTCCTAAAGCCGCACTCGAAAGTCTCCAACGAGGTTTGAACCGTGACTTCCCCACAGCTGCACAAAATGGCCAGAGACTTCCCACAGCTTCCTCAGTTATATACCCTTAGCCCCTCCCCCTCACGCAACTAGGGCCCACTGGTTGGTTAACTGGTTGGTTAGGAGGTATGACTGACTCTCCCTGCCCCTCCTTTCTAGCGGATCTTAACAGTCAACAAGTTCAGCTGTGAGGCTCCTAGGCAGGCCTGTGCAACCAAACTTGGGAAGGCTCTGTCAGTGGTCTGCTTTGACATCTTTGTGAATTGCACATGCTTAAGCCATCGTGGACGAAGGTCATCTTCAGCAGTGTTAGCACCCATTTCACCTCCAGCAACAACGCCTTCCTCAGCCATGACACTGGGTTACAGGTGAATGCATCTCTGCCCCTGTGTGATTTGACAGCTGCAGGGGAAAAGGCAAAACTCCATTTCTTCCTGCTTAATTACTTCTCATCAGTATATTAGGCAAAATATATGAGTCTCATCTGTCCCCGAGGAGCCATGAGAGTCAGAAGGTGGAAGACAGTGTTGCTTTGCCTGGGAAGCCCAGGGCCAGGTGAGTGGTTAACAATAAAGGCGTAGAGGAACAAAACTCCCCACCATCATAAGGGTCAGTATATTTTATGGTCTGCATGGACAATAGGTTTGAAAGTTTAAAAGACCATATTGAGTCTTTTGGGGTATTATCTTAGATCCCCTCACTCTCCACTGCGTAGAGAAAAGATCAAGATCCTAGCTATTCCTCTGAAAGTTTAGAAGCTGATTTTTTTGATGGGGAGTTGAATAAACCTTCCTTTGAAATAAGGCTGCTTGAAAGAGCTGGGCATCCAGGAGCATGGTGAGAACGTCAAGAACCTCCCCCAGGAATCATTCAGCTCCAGCCCAGGTTGGAGCAAGGCCAGGAAGGTTCATCTCCACAGTGGGATCTGTACTGGCAGCAATGGAGTGGAAGGTTCCTAGTGACAGAATAAGTAGCTTCTAGAAAAGTAAGGGGAGCATCTCATGTCACGGCGCCAGTATGACCACAGTCATCTCGAAGTTGGACTCAGTCAGGAACTTCCATCTGTCAGAGCACAGAGCTGCATGTACTTGTGCCCAAAGAGAAAACTCTTCACAAGTAGAACCACCAGCAAACAGGCCGCTTGAAAAGAAGAAATAGCCTCAATAAATCTTGGATAGACTGGGAGTTAATGAATTTCCATCACTGATTTGTGATTTGAGGAAAAATAGATATTTCAGGAGGTAAAGGGATATATATGTATATAAATAGAATAAATAAATATATATATATATATATATATATATATATATATGTTAGGTTTAGTTTGGTTTGGTTTGGTTTTGAGACGGACTCTGTTCTGTAATCCAGGATAGCTTCAAATTTACTATAGTGCCAAGAATGGTCTCCACCTCACAGCAATGTCCTGTCTCAGCCTCCTTAGCACTGGAATTACAGGCATGCACCACCATGCATGCCCAGAAAGACATGCTTTCAGAAAGAACTTCTTGGCCCTGGAGGAAGCAGAGAGGAAAGCCAAGTTCACAATTACAAACCCAGGGCCCACCACCAGATAGAAAAGGCATGTTCATAACTTTAAAATACAAATGCAGCACAGGGAAGTTCTGAACGATAAATTCAATATGCTCCTTTCCTCAGGAGCTGAGTACTGAGGACATCAGAACAACTACACAATAAAATTTGACACATGCACAAGTCATATGAAAATGCTATTGTGGCTTGAAGGAAGAGAAAGTTACAAACTTTGAAGAAAATCAAAAACCAGGCGCTGGAGAGATGGTTCAGCAGTTAAGAGCACTGGCTGCTCTTGCAGAGGACCTGGGTTTGACTCCCAGTACCCACATGGCAGCTGACAACCATCTGTAACTCCAGTTCCAGGGGATTCATTGCCCTCTTCTGGCCTCTGTGGGCATTGCACAACATAGGTGCACTTTCATACATGCAGACAATATGCTCATACACACAGAATAGAAATAAATCATAAAGCAGGAAATGTTTTTTAAATGGATTTAGATTGAGATGGTGTCAAGAGTCCATGTAAGATGTTATGGGATTCTAAAGCATGATAGTGACAATTAAACAGGAAGTCTGTTTGTGAAATGGTGTGTGGTTTGTGTCTTCCAGATTTGTTGACTAGCTGTGTATGGTTAAGAGGAAGCAAACATCACATTTGAACATTAGGAATTGAGGCATGAAGGTAAAGTTAATGGAAATAATGAGAAAGGGGGCTGGGGGGGCATGCCTGCTTTTTATTTATTTTTATTTTATGTGTATGAATGTTTGGCCTACATGTATATAAGTCCACCACATAAGTGCCATGCCCATGAGACCAGAAGAAGACATCAGATCCCCTGGAGCTGGAGTTAAGGATAGTTGTTGACTGCCATGTGGATGCTAGAAATCAAAGCCAGGTCCTCTGCAAGAGCAGCCAGTGTTCTTAACTGAGTCATCTCTCCAACCCCTGAAAGCTTACCTTTTTAAAAAAAGTTTTATTTTCATTTACTTATGTGTATGTGGGTGTGCATGGGTGCGCAACCACTTACATCTGCGTGCACGTGTGGAGTCCAAAAAAGACTATCAGAGATCCTCCTCTATCACTGTCCACTTGCTATCTCCCTGAACCCAGAGGGCTCACATCTTTGCTGGGCTGGAAGCTGACAAGCCCCAAAGATCTTCCTGCCTCCACCACCCTTGAAACGGGTTATAGGCATTTCAGGGATGCCTTGTTATGTGGATCCTAGGACTCAAGTGCTAGTCATGATTTTAGAGCCAAGCTCTCTCAGCCACTGGAGCATCTCTCCAGCTCCATTAAGCTTACTTTGTGAGATTGCTTTTAAGTATGGTACACTGAGTATTCACGAGGCTGGCGAATCTATACAGTGGTATATAGAGAATACACAGTTTGGTGATCATACAGACCACTGCCATCTTGCTTTTTTTCCTCCACTGAAGACCCCCTGTCTTTTGATTCTCTGTTCACAGCCTAAGTATTTATGCTTTGCAAGCCAGTGCTTGGGATTCATGCCATCACCACCGCCTCCATCCTGTCACCTCTTATTTTAGCTTTAGCTCCCTATGAGTAACTCGGATGCCTGCTGTGATGGGGATGAGCCTGCTCAGCTGGGATGTGGGAGAGCTCCTTTATTAATGCTCTGTAGGGGAGGGATGACTGCAGTTCTTTTGACTTCTCAGCACAATCCGAGTTCTTGATGTGGATATTAGGAAAATGAAACTTTCAGTCTCAGTTCACTAGCCTGTATAAATCAGCTGAGGCACTCACAATAAATTAAGCCTCTTCAGCTCTCCTCGGAACTCTGCACACATCAGCACAGACTTGCCTCAAACTGCATTGACTTTGCACTCATGAATTTTCACTCTCATTTTTGGCCATTTTCATTTACTTGGGTCCAGTTTTTAGTGTTGCTAAACAGTTTTTAATATTTACTCTTCACTGTTTGTAAAACTAATACATGCTTGTTGTAAGTATACTTTGATTGCAAAACTGAGAGAAAACAATACAAAGAAGAAAATATATGATTCATCACAGTTAGCATTTAAGCTAATCTTTTCTCTCATGCATATTTTGATTTTAAAACATAGCTGGGATTGTACTGTGTAATGATTTTGTTTGATTATATTTTAACATTGTATTTTGAGAATTTCTTCGCATTATTAAAATTATCATCAGTCATTTTAATAGCTCAGTAAAATGTCACTTTCGTGGCTATCGGATCTTTGATTTATTGTCTCCTATGCTGGTTGCCTGATGTGGTGGTTTGAATGAGAAATGTCCCCCTTAGGCTCAAGTATTTGATCACCTGGTCCCCAGCTGGTGGTGCTGTTTGGAGAGGTCATGGAATCTTTCAGAGAAGGAAGTGTGTCACTGGGGTTGGCTTTGAGAGTTATAGCCTAACCAGAAGCCAAACAAACTCTCCCTTTTTGTCATAATGTTCTTTCAGTGCAACAAAAAAATAACTAATACACTTGACTGTAATAAAAGTTTCCTGAGTTATGCATACGCCCATGGATAGTCACAGGGAAAGAAGAAGAAATAAAAACTAAAATTTGTGCTTGAATTATGTAATTTGTTTGTTTGTTTTTAAGACAAGGTCTTTCTGTAGCCCTAGCTGGCCTGGAACTCATTACATAGACCAGGCTGGCCTCAAACACACAAATTCACCTGCCTCTGCCTCCTGAGTGCTGAGATTAAAGGCAACCACCACCATGCCCAGCATATAATTCGTCTTTTATTTTTTATTTACTTATTTATTTAATGTGTCTGAATGTTTCACCTGCATGTATGTATGTGCATCCATGTCATTCAATGCCTGAAAAGGCCTGAAGAAGGCATCAAATCCCTTCTCAGTGAAGTCAGGAACAGTTCCTAGCTGACATATGGGTAGTAGGAACTAAATTTGGTCCTCTGAAAAAACATACAGCGCTCTTAACCCCTAAGCCATCTCTCCAGTCACACACACACCCCAGCATGTAATTCTTAAGTCGTCTGCTTAGATTTTTAAAACATATATTTATTTATTTTGCGTATATATGTTTACGTACATAACTCACATACCATGGCACAAGTATGAGGTCAGAAGACAACTTGCTGAAATTGATTCTTCTTCCAACATTTGGGACCCAGGGATAGAACTCACATCATCAGCCTTGGCAGCAAGCACTCCAACCTGCTGAATCATCTCATGGGCCTTTCTGCTTGTATTTCTACTGCAAAAGAGCATTTTGATCAAGAAAAATACAATTTGAGCCAGGCGTGGTGGTACATGCCTAGAGTCCCATTGTGCTTGGACAGCAAAGGTAAGAGGCTCTCAAATATAAAACTATGATCACCCTGTCCTTTAAAAATGTAGTTTGGTAGTGACAATGAGTAGAATATTTATATATACTTACAAATTAGAAAGAAATGGAGAGTTATCTTATTTAGAGCCTAAAGTCTTCTGAGTTAGGTTTAGACACAGTTTTCCCTTTATCTTTTTTATTAAAGCTAATGTATACTTATTTGTGCAAACAATTGGAGGACTACATAAAACAAAATATATTTATTGATCTCCATACTCCTACCAAACATTTTCCTATTACAAATACCATAGTACACTTTATATTCAAATGTATATTTAGTGGTTTCATGTAACTCATATAACTCTACATAGGTTGCAAAACTAACAGCATAATAAGGCATTTTCACATATTTAGACTTATTTTATTACATCAATTAAACCTCTTTGGCTAAAGTGTGGTGGCAAATGCCTGTGATCCCAGCAGGAGGTGAAGAGTTCAAGGTCATCCTCAGTTACATAGTCAGTTCAAAGCCAATCTGGGTTACATGAGTCCCTGTCCCAAAAAAATCAAAAAGAAACTTCTCTGACTAATATTAGTAATAAAGATCATGGTGGGCATTCCTGTCTAGATGGGAGGGGGCATTCCATTCAGATCACCCTAGTTCACCAGGTCACCAAAAAGACAGGAGGCTGCTATGGGGCAAGGTAGTTTCTTGACCCTTCATAAATGTATCTTATGCCCACCACAGGTTCCACTGTGGTCTAAGTTGAGCCTCTGCCATTATCTAGAAATTAGCATTTACCCCATACCAAAAAAAAAATGTTCTGTGAGTTACCAAGTGTCAACAGGGTCTTTTATTTTTAAGTGTGTATGAGTGTTTTGGCTACATGTATTATATGTAAGTGTATCTGTATTAGTTACTTTTCTATTGCTGTGATAAAAACACTGACCAATGGAACTTACAAAAGGAAGAATTTATTTAGCTTACAGTTCCAAGGAGCAAGACTCCATTATGGTGGGGCGGCATGGCGGCAGAGGTGGCTGGGGTAGAAGCTAAGTGCTCACATCTTCAAGCAGTCACAGGAAACAGAGAGCAACTGGAGATCCAGCAAGGCCTATGAACTCTCTAAGCCTGCCCCCCAGTGACATGCTTCCTCCAGCATGACCACAACCTTCTAAGGCCTCCCAAAACAGCATCACCAGCTGAGGACAAAATGCACCAATGCTTAAACCCTGTGGGAGACATTGTCGTTCAAACCACCACGATCCATTCCCTGGACCCCCATAGGCTCATGACCATATAAAATGCAAAGTGCATTTAGTCCAAGCTTAAAAGTTCTTTACCAGTCTCAATACTATTCAAAAGGCCACAATCCAAAGCCTCTCTGGGACTCAGGGCAATCTCTTAATTCTAAGCCCCTGTAAAATCAAAAGACAAATAACATATTCCCAACATACAATGGAACTGAATACACATTCTCATTCCAAAAGGGAAGAATAGAGGCACAGTGAGGAAATACCAGACCAAAACAAGACCGAAAACCACAAATCCAGTAGCTCTATGTCCAAATTCTGGGACTTTACTTCCAAAGGGCTTAAATGGCTCAATTCCTCCAGCTTTACTGCATGCAGCATACAGCTCTCTTGGGCTGGTACCACACTCCCTGTATGCAGCTCTCCTTGGCACAGCTTTGGCATTACGAATGTTTTCTCGGGGTCTCCACTGTCAACCAGGCTTCACCTTCACAGCTTCACAAAATGGTCTATCATCACTTCTTGGCCTGTCAGAGCCTTCTTTATGCAGGGACGCCCCTGTTGCATGCTGCCTGGCCTCGGTGGTTCTCCGAAACCAGGGAGGAAAAACTGATGATCCTTGTGTATTTCATGTCTCTAAAGGCAGCACCAGGTGAAAAAACACTGCCAAGTTTGGCTACAAGTGTGGGATAGACAATAGCCTGCTTTATCCACTTTCAAAGCTTTTCTCTTCAGTGGTTTTCCTTTCACAAGTTGGAGGCTTAGCTAGGTGTGGTCTTGCCCTGGAGACACTCTACATTGATTAAGTGCAAATCTCTAGGCCTCTCTCTGATCTCCTTATCAAAAGGATCCTCTCCTTCAGCACATGTCTCAGCTTCAACATTCATCTTCCTAGTGCTCTTTTTCAATCCAAACAGTACATTCTGCTTTTCTTTCTGCCTCATTTGTCCTTTTACTCTGTAGATCTGCATAGTATTTATCATTAGTAGCCAGACTAACATTTCTACATTAGGCTGTCTTGAAACGTTCCCTGCCAAAGAAATTAATCCATTGCTTTCCAACTTAGCCTCGGGCAAGCTTTGTGGCTGTGGACAGACTCCAACAAGACTCTGCCAAAATATCCCAGTTACTGCTTAAATCCTTATTTTCCTCTGGAACAACATTATTCTCAGCACTCCTTTCTTCTAGGCTTCTACTAAAATGGCCTGATAAGCTCTGCTTACAGCAATCAAGCACTTTTCTAGCCCGAACGTCCAAAGTCTTCCACATTCTTTCAAAATCCTACATGGTCAGGCTCTTCACACCAACACCTCACTTTTGGTCCAATTACTGTATTTAGCTTATGATTCCAAAAGGAGGCATGGTGGCAGAGGTGGCTGGGGTAGAAGCTAAGTGCTCACATCTTCAAGCAGTCACAGGAAACAGGGAGCAACTGGAGATCTGCCAAGGCTTCAGAATTCTCTAAGCCCGCTCCCCCAGTGACGTGCTTCCTCCAGCATGGCCACATCTTCTAAGACTTCTCAAAACAGCGCCACCAACTGGGGACAAAATGTCCCAATACTTAGAGCCTTTGAGGGACATTCTCATTCAAACCACTATAGTACTGGTGTGGTGCAATGTCTGTGAAGGCCAGAAAAGGACACTGGAACCTCTGGAACTGGAGTTATGAATGATTGTCAGCCAACATGTGTGTGCTGGGAACCAAATTCAGGTCTTCTGCAAGAGCAGTCATTGCTCTTAACAGCTGAGTCATCTCTCCAGCCCCCAGCAACATGGTCTTTTAAGGAATTTCCGTATTGGAAACTTATTTTTTGTTTGTTTTTTTTTTGTTTTGTTTTGGGGTTTTGTTTGGTTTTGCCTTTTCTAAATGTTCTAGTCACCTTCTGCTGTCTTTGTATATTTTGAGGCATATCAGTGCTCTAAGATCCGTATAATGTTCTGCTGCTAATTTTAAAGTCAAATTTTATCAAATGAAAGAAATAATAATTCCTATTTTATGTAAGATATTTCTCTACATTTCACAACCTTGAAATGGGGAGGAACTGAAATGATGAAAGGTCCTGATTTGGTATAGAAAACTAGATAGAAGTCGTCTTAGATGTAAGAGTTGCGGTAGCAGGGACGTATACTTCCTCCACATTCCCTGGCCATCTGTAAAGGAAAAGAGAAAGGAAGGAAAGAGGAAGGAAGGAAGGAAGGAAGGAAGGAAGGAAGGAAGGAAGGAAGGAAGGAAGGAAGGAAGGAAGGAAAGGAGGGAGGGAGGGAAGGAGGGAGGGAGGGAGGGAGGGAGGGAGGGAGGGAGGGAGGGAGGGAGGGGAGGGAGAGGATGGGAGGAAGGGAGGCAGGAGCTGGAAATAGGCTAAAGCATAGACACTGTAGGCACTTACACCTGTGTTGACTGTAAACTGATGCTTTTAACTCTGAAATACTCTCCTTGAAATGCATGTGTTTAATATTCCAATCTGTTCATGGTGGAAAGGAATGTCATCTGCAAGTGGAGTTGAGGGGTAGGGGAGATTCATTCTGACCTTGAAAGTATGTACAGCATCTTCAAAATATGTTTGCTTAAACAGATGCCTCTGTGCAAGTGTTCAGAAATACTTAATTTGGAACACGGAACTTTCATTCATAAATATAAGAAATGTCTTTTTGAAACTTATTTTTGAAGAGTATGTTTTGATCAGGGTGAATGTGTGATTTATATGTGTGAGAAATGAAGAAAGTGCAAATCTTATCAGTTTCTGGTTAAATGTGTGACTTGTCTGTGAAAAAATAGTTTTAACTACCAGTTATGCTATTTCATGTAATCCTCAAGCATACTGAAATAATAAAATGGACTCCATTCAAGGAAGGCAAAAGGCTGCCAGGCATTAAGTCATGTCTACAGCCATAACCATTTTTCAAAATGGTTTTTCCATGAATCTTCTCTCAGGGGGAGGTATGACCTCAGAAGCTTCAATGAAGCAACACGTCAGAGAGGAAAGAAAGAAACTTGAAACATCTCCAAACAACTGCCATTTATCTCACACATAGATTCATGCAAGAGAGATGAGGCTAGAAGAAAGTGTTCTGAGCCAGTGAAAAGTTCTGCCTTAGGCAGCTGCTCCAGAACCAAGAAAGGAAGTGAATCTGTCATAACTCTTACTTTAGTAAAATTCCTATATGATGTCACTTCAATTAATTTATATAATGTAAACTTATTACCTATAAAACTTACTGCTTTTTAAACCCACAAATACACTGACAAAAGTATATAACATAATTTAAAGATGTATTGTTTCCCAATATGGACATTCCCTTATTAGCTGTTGCTAGCTGAAATCGAAATGGAAACCAGGCATGGTGGTGCATGCTCGTTATTGCAGTGCATGGGAGGCAGAAACGGGGAGAACCGCAAGTACCAAGCCAGCCAGAGCTTCAGAACGAGTGTCAGGCCAATCAAAACCACATAGCAAAACCTTGTCCCCAAAAAGCAAAAAAAGAAGGGGGAGGGGAGGGAAGGGAGGGCAAATAAAATGGGGCAAGGAATATAGCTCAGTGGTAGGGAACTAACCTAGCATGTGTGAGCTCCTGAGTTCAAGCTCCAGCACCACAAATTAAAAATCTGTGTATAGGAGGCAGCAAGATGGCTCAGCAGGTAAAGACACTTGAGCAGTCCAACAACCTGAGTTTGATCCTCAGAACCCACATTAATGTGGAAGGAGGGAATCAGTTCCACAAATTGTTCTCTGGCCTCCACATGTGCACATGGCATGTGCACATCCATGCACACATAATGATAATAAATTAAATAAAGTTTAAAAATACATGTTTCTGTGTATATTGGTGAAATAAATCATTTGTGGTCTTTACTACTTAAAGATAGCCACAAGTTTTGTCTCCATTATAAACAAGCAAAATTAGTTTTAAATTTTGTAATTATTTTGGACAACCAAATATAAAAATTAGGTTCATTGAACACGCTTTGAAAATGAGTAAAGAAGTACAGAATAAGACCATTATAAAAATCTGTAAAGAATATACAAAATAATAATAATAATGCTATGCAATGATGACATATATAATTTATATTAATTTATAGTGGCCTAGCCCATGCATCTATATGAAATTAAAGGAGTTATGTGAATTGAATTTAGACAGTGTTGGACTATATTCAGTCAGGAAGAGAGGTTTATAAAAATTCAGAAACAATGTGAACCAAATAGGGTCATCTAAAACCTAGGCTCTCTAATAACACAAACTTCCTAACAGAATATCTCTGTTGGAGAGGTATTTAAATTAAATAAAACTAACTGCCATAATAATTACATTCTGTTTCACAGAACTGAAGAGGTTGTCTTGTTTTAAAATTAATAAGGACTCTTTCACAGGTCATTTTAGAAAGAATCCTAAAGTAGAAAAGAGAAACATAAATGCAAATTCTGTTTATCTTTGTGAAACTTCTGAAAGCCCAACTCAAAGACAGGAAGCACTACCAAGCTCAGAGAAGATAGGACTAGGAGTTGTGGACACACACTGAGGCCGGCAGAACACACTTCTCCACGGAGAACGGTGCATTCTTCAGTGCAACACAACAAAACTGAGCCTGTAAAAGAACTGAGTCTGCCGGCTGCTGCAGGAGCTTCCTTTAATCTAGATGGATTCTTCGGAAATATAGTTTGCAATACTAAACAAGGAACTTGACTCCATTTGGCCCAGATTTGGGCAGTGCTAGGAGAATCAGCAATGTGGCAACCCTCAGGGCTTTGCCTCCTGAGCCAAGAAGCAAGATTATAGGCCAAAGGTCACATAGATAGGGCCAGGTTGAATGGAGTTACAGATAGTTGTGAGCCACCAAATGTGGGTGTTGGGAACCAAACTTTAGGTTATACGCAAAAACAGTAACTACTCTTAACTGCTGAGCCTTCCTTCCCTCCCATCTCTTGAAGATGATTCATAATTGCCCAAACACATAGATTTAAAAAGTGCTAGACCAAAGAAAAAGCTAGAGCCAAACTAAAGGAACCAAAGAGGTGAGCATCAGTGTGAGAGGAAGACTAAAATCCCAGATACTTACTCAGTGCTTTGGTCAAGCAGCCACATGAGGAGCCTGCTGCAATGCTCAGAGAACAGACTCCCCAGAGACCACCAAGGAATTCAGAGTGTATGCAGAAATAAAGAGCCTTTATTCAAGCTTAAGCTCAGACTCTCAGACCTCACCCACGCAGTGGATCTGTGCTGAGAGCCTCCATCCTAAAGGGTGTGGGCCTTTTATTGATTACAGAAAATGAGAGGCGGGGCATTACAGTCACACATCATGATTGGTCAGGAGAGACGGCACTCGCCAATATAATTTAAATTAATTGGAGGCCAACTAAGAAGTTTCTTATTGGTGGGGGCTGGCCTCAGGTTAAAGGAATGTGCTGTTAGTCAAGCTCACTGCAGGGTCCCCTTGTAGCCAGAGGCTTGCAACAGCTTGAAGTAGGCAAAATGGAGTCACAGCAGTTGGATTTCTGTTCATCTAAAGCCAAGCATTTTCCAGAATCGAGAAAGAGCAGTTAACCTAAAGGGCGTGGGACTAAGGAAGCGGAGAAGGGAGGAGGGCTCCACACTGCCTCACATCCCTCACCCCGTCTTCCTCCGCATGACAGCAACACCCATTAAAATCATAATTTCTAAATCTGGACTGGAGACATGACTCAGCAGTTAAAAACACCAGCTGCTCTTGCAGAGGACCCAGGTTCAGTTCCCGGCATCCACATGGGGGGCTGACAACTGTCTATAACCCCAGTTCCAGTGGATTCTATGCCTTCTGGCTTCCTCAGGCACCAGGCATAAACACGGTGTACATACATGCATACAGGCAAACACTCATGCACATAAGATATAACATTTTTTAATAACATTATGTGTATGTGTGCATTGCCTGCGTGTATGTAAGTGCATCCATGTTGTGCAGTGTCCACGGAGGTGCGGATAAGGTGTTGAATCCCCTGGATCTGAAGTTTATGAACAGTTGTTAACCACCATGTGGGTGCTGGGAACTGAACTCTGCAAGAGCAGCCGGTCCTCTTAGCCACTGAGCCATCTCTCCAGCCCCTAAAATATAACTTTGAAACAAATCTGTTGACACTGTCACTCACAGATCACTGAACTTTTGCACATTTATGGAGGAACATGGAGATAATGAGAAAAATGCAACTGGCATTTTACAGTTTAGACATAAATGATGATGGTTTGGTTTTATAGTTAGCAAGCATGCTTCTCCAAGAATAGGTTATGTTTTAGTGATAGATTATTATTGGATATTGATCTTCTCTCGGAGGTTTTTAAAAACCTTATTTGTTTTATTCTGTCCTTTGTTTTAGTGTTATTTCTTAAAAGGAATTTTTTTTTTTTTTGATACAGGGTCTTACTCTGTAGCACTGGCTGGCCTGAAACTCAACATGCAGACCTTCCAGGACTTGAACTCACAGAGATCTGTCTGCTTCCGTCTCCCAACTGCTGGGATTAACGGCATAGTCTACCACACCTAGTCCAGGAATGTTTTTAAACGTTGTAGTCTTTTTTTCTTTTCACATGTGTATATGCTGTGCATTAATGTGTATCACACATGTTTGAATGTGTATGAATGCACATGTGGAGGCTCAAAGTTGATGTCAGATATTTTCCTCAATAGCTCTCTAACATTAACTGAGATAGGGTCTCTCACCGAGCCCGGAGCCCACCTAGTGAGCTAGCTTAGCTGCAGGCTTGCTCCAGGGATCCCCTGTCTCTGTCCTCGTTCTGCTGGAGCAGGAGCTTTATCCACTGAGACATCTCCTCAGCCTTATTGTAATTTTTATTTTCATACTATCTTAAAGAAATAAAGCCATTGGTGAATGGGTGGAGGCCAATATGTTCTTTAGCTCAAGGTCTGAGGGATATTAGCATTTCAGTAACATTTTTGGATAAAGCTAGGCGTGGTGGCACATGTCTTTAATCCCAGCACTCGGGAGGCAGAGGCAGTCAAATGTCTGTGAGTTCGAGGCCTGGTCTACATAAGAAGTTCCAGGCCAGCTGGGGATAGAGGGAGATCCAGAGTCAAAAAGACAAAAAAAAAAAAAAAAAAATTTCTTTTTTCAGATTGTTCAAACAAGCTCCACAAGACAGTGGTAGGTTAGCTGTGTCTCAAGAAAAGCCATTATGCCTGCTGCTGCCATGACAGTCTCTTATCCCTCTGGAAGCAAACACCCAAATAACCTCTTTTGTGGTCATGGAGTTTTATCACAGCAACAGAAAAGTAATGCACCCCTACGGGTCTCTGGTAGTTTAAAATTCTTGGGGTTGGAGAGGTGGTTCAGCAGTTAAAACCACTGGTTGCTCCTGTAGAGGACCCAGGTTTGAGTCCCAGCACCCCTCTAGAAGCTAACAACTGTTTATAACTCCAGTTGAAGGGAATCTGGACATCCTCTTCCGATCTCCGTGGGACTACGCAACACAGGTGTACTTAGGCATATGCAGGCAATGAGCTCATACGTATAAAATAAAATAACGTATTTTGAGAAATAAATAAAATAAAATTCTATTTTGAATGTTTAGGGCTAAGAAACGACTGGTGGGTGAAGTGTCTGCTGTACACGGATGAGGACCTGAGTTCAGATTCCCCAGAACCACATAAAAAGTAGGACGTGGCACCTGTATCCCCAGCACTAGGAGGGGAAGACAAAAGATCCCTGGAACTTACTGGTCAGCCGATATAGCTAAGTCACTGAGAGACTCTGTCTCAGTAAGTAATAATAATAAGATAGGAGTGACAAAGAAACACACCCCGTGTCACACTCAGGCCTCCACATACATGTGCGCGCACACACACACGCACATGCACGCACGCACACGCACGCACACACGCGCACACACACAGAGTTTCAATATTCAGAAAATGTTTTGAGTCTTGTGCTGTCCATTTCTCCAGCAGCATTTGAAATTCTAAGATCACAAGTAGAATTACCTAATTATACAGTCTACACTTTGCCTAAAGTTCCGTTTTTTTCTTAATGTGTGCTTTGGGATCCACAAATTGCCTTCTGTAATTGGTATATTCTGTATATTTATGCCCATGTAATAGAGCTAGGAATCGTCTTTAGACTGGGATCGACTTTTATTCAGGGAATTATATTTTTTGCATTTTAGGCATGTGGACTCTGGACTAGTCATCTGTGGAAGTGTAGGCCCTGGTCTGGCAGTGTGCTCCCAAGAGTTGGCAATGTCCCTATGTGGGAAAACGTAGGTGGCTTTGAGTTTTCTGGGAATAGCTGACAATTAAAAGCTTCAAAATAATGTTTCAGATGTTAAGTTTTACTTCTATGTAAAATGAACTTATTTAAACTTGGATTGAAAAATAATTCAACGTGCCTTTAACTTCTAGCTTTAATATTTTAACAAAATGTATTCTTTTTATTAAATAATGTTTATCATTATTTAAATAATAAAAGTATATCAATGGATGCTTCCGTTTTCTCTAGGAAGTAGCTCCCTAAGAGATTATCTAGTTCCAAGTGGGCATCTCCAAACACAGGTACACATGAGCAGCGCTAAATGGACTCAGTGCATTATATATACATAGCTAGATGTATGCAGATGTAACAATGATAATCAAACAGGGAGTGGGGTTAGCGAGGCGCTGAAGGGGGACTGGACGGGATGGAAATAATGCAAATACAATACTCAAATATGAATTCTCAAAAATGAAATATTTTTTAAAATAAAATAAGAGACAATTGTAGTTATTTTGAAAAGAGAAGGAAAGGAAAGAAAAACCACAGAATTTTATGAAGGAGGAAGATAAAGAAAGGAAGAAAGGCTAGAGGCAACTTCCATGAGCCCTGGACACTTGTCTTCAGGAACCCTCATCCTCTATTCAGACAAACATTTTTTAACTTTTATTTTATTTGCTATGTGTGTATGTATGTGTGTGTGTTGGTCTGTGTGTGTACATTTGTGTGTGTGTCTATTTGGGTGTCTCTGTGTGTGTGTCTGTGTGTGTGTCTATGTGTCAGTCTGTGTCTGTATGTGTGTATCTGTGTGTGTGTGTCTGTGTGTGTGTCTGTGTGTCTGTGTGTGTGTGTATAAACACAGGAAGTCAGAGGACAACTTCAGGAGAGAATCCTGCCACCTTGTGGAATACAGGAATCAAACTCAGTTCACTTGGGCGTGTGCACAAGCACCTCTACCAACTGAGCCATCTTTTGGCCCAAAGAGGGGAAAAAGCCTTTTAATTATATCTTTACAACTTGTCAATATTAAATATATTAAAAGTACTTATTAAACCATCTTCTTTGAGAGCTGGAGAAATGGCTCGGCAGTTAAGAGCATTTACTGCTTTTCCAGAGTACGGTGGTTCAGTGTCCAGTACTCACATGGTGGCTAACACCACGGGATCCACTGCCCTCTTCTGGCCTCTGTAAGCACTGCATGCATGTGATACGCGTCATACATGCAAGGCAAAACACTCATACACATAAGACACATAAAAATAATTTTTAAATCTTCTTAGACTAAAACACTCATTTTTTTTCTTCTAACTAAAATGAAATATTTAATGGGCCCATAAACTAGTTGAGGATCCTACACATATGCCTACACGCCTACGTGCCAGAGTCAGCCCACTGAGGGACCAACAGAAGAACAATGCACAAACAGCACTAAACTGAGTGGGGTCCCTGAGGGCAGATTCTTGTTCGTTCTTACATTCCCAACCCTCAGATACGTCCTTATTATCTAGTGACACCCAGCTCCAAGCACTGTGCCAGGAGCTGGGGTTTCAAAGGTAAATTACAAGCCTCTCTGCCTTTCAGTAGTATTTCTAGTTTCCCTGGAGCTTTATCTACTAAGACTTTTTCAGTTATAGCACAAAAACAAATACATAAAAACACTAAATCTGGATCTAGGCCTGGTATCTCAGACTCAACTATTTTAGAGACTGAAAAGGGAAGATCGCAAGTTCAAGGTCAGCCCAGGCAACTTAGTGAACCATATTTTTTAAATGAAAAGTAAAAAGAGGACTAGAGAAGCAGCCTTTAATGCCAGCACTTGCGAGGCAGAGGCAGGAGGCTCTCTGTGATTCCTGGTTTCCACAGTGAATTCCAGGCTAGCCAGGGCTATATAGTGAGTACTTGTCTAAAAGAAGGAGGCAAAGGAGGGAGGGAGGGAAGGAGGGAGGAAGGGAGAGAGAAAAAGAAAGAGAGAGATGGAATAGAGCTCAGTGGTAGAGCCCTTGCCTAAAATGTGTAAGACCTAAATTCAACCCATAGCAAAAAAAAAAAAAAAAAGGGGGGGGGTGCTTAAGCAAGAAGTCCAGTGCCCTGTGCAAATAAATTAAAATGTCAGCCTCCCGGTGCTTACCACAGGCAGTGTTCTGACTGTGTAGAAGGAGGAGGCAGAGCAACTCTGTCCCATGTGCATTTCAGTCCAGGTCACTGTGCCTGGTCTGTACTGTGAATGGGAGCCAGGGGAAAAAAGAAAGAAAACGTTCATGGTATGAGACAATTTCCTGCATGACTAACTTTAACCACAAAGCAATCACAGCAAAACAAGGATCTGTGTTTGCCTGGCAAGGTTCTGCTCGTTTTACACATGTTCAGTCTCTTGGCTCTCAGCAGATGCACCCAGCAAGCAGCACCCTGAGCTCCATTCTACCAGCTCTCCTCCATGTCTTGGCTTCCCTGTGTGAGTTTTCTTCTCAGGTTCTCTTAGTGGCCCAAGTATACTAGAGTTATTTATGAGATAAAATGTCACAAGAGTTAATAAAGTATGTGCAAGAATAAATGACTCACTGGATTAGAGCTTGTGCCAGGGATGTGAGTGAAAGGTCACGTCTCAATTGTGACACTTAAGATAAATACAGGGAAAATCTTGACTGGAGAAGAGTGTGCTTTTGAACAAGCTGGACTTAGTATGGCAGTGGACTGTTTGGTTGAGTACCGCCCTTATACTTCTGATCACAGTATCCCACAGTAAATAAAGTTACTTGAGAAGTTTCCATGAAAACAAGTTATACAACAGGATTCACAATAAAAAGAAGAGGAGATCAGGGACTGGAGAGCTCATTCAGTGGTTAAGAACACTGGCTATTCTTGCATAGGACCCAGGTTCGAATCCCAGCACCCACATGGCAGCTGACAACCATTCATAATTCTAGTTCCAGGGGATCCAATGCCCTCTTCTGAACTCCTTGGACTTTGCATAACATGGGTGCACTTACATACATGCAGGCATGGCACTCAGACACATAAAATAATAAATGAAATATTTTTAAAAGAGGAAATCAGGTTAGAGACTGTTGGAGCCTTAAGAAACTTCTATAACTGCTTCCATCACAGCTACATCGGAGCATTTATTCCAAACTTTGTTATAAACTGGGCACAATGGCACTCAGGAGGCTGAATGTGGAATCAAGAGTTCAAGGTTAGCCTAGACTATACAGTGAGATTTTGTCTGAAATAAGATAATTTCTGATACAAGTGCTAGTTCCATGGAATGGAATTTTGAGAGACAGAGTCTCCTTATGTAGCCTAGGCTATCCTCAAACTCACAGTATTCTCTTGACACAGCCTCCCAGGAACTGCGATTACAGCATGCACCCCCACACTCAGCCCAAGACACTATCCTTCTCTACATAGCTCAGCATTTATCTCCATTGCTTAACATCACAAAAAGCAGGATGATTCCAAGGTTAAAAACACTGGCTGCTCTTACAGGAGACCCAGGTTCCGTTCCCAGGACCTACATGGTGGCTAACAATTGCCTGTAACTCCAGTTCTAGAGAATCCAATACCCTTTTCTGGCCTCCACGGGCATTGAACACATGTGTTACACTTGGATACATGCAGCCAAAATACTCAGGCATATAAAAATACAAATGAATTTTTTTAAAAAGAATCACAATTATCAAATTAACCGTCTTCTTTTTTCAGTACTGGGATCTGAACCTAGAGCCTAATTTAGGCAAATGCTCTATTGCTTATCTATGGCCAATCTTGAACAAGCTTTTTAAATTCTCATAATAGGCTTGGTAAGCAAAATTAGCATTCATCAGATGTGAAGCTCAGATGTCTTTGAGTATGAAATCCACATTTTTTTCATGGATTCTTGGCACCTGACTTTTTAAAGCCAACAGTAGTAAAGTAAGGCAGAAGAAAGGCCAAGACTTGAAAGAACACATCATGAGAAGAACCAGTAATGTTTGGGCTGAAGAAAAGACTGGGGAAATCCAGATGAGTCAGTCCAGGGTACCCTGGCACAGTCAACCTCCAAAACATTCTCTAGAAGGAAAGCCAACTGCCCCACCCCAGATCTCGATCTCAGTGTAAAAAAAAATAGTTTGGGTCAGTTACAAGTGTCTAAATATAGAGTTGCCTGGCAAGCAGTGGATTCTTTGACCCTGGGCTTTTTTTAATACAGGCCAACTAAAGCTAGGCAAGATGGAATGGGACACTTTAGTAGACAATGCCTGGAGTGGTCTTCAACACTGAGGTTATGAATCCTCCACTTGCAACAAAGGAAAGTCCAAAGGATTTCTTGTACTTACCTCTGGACGTAATTCCCTGCCACAAATGCACACATTTTTTACCGATATGGGAGAAGTGTCACCATAGAAAACAGGTCGGGTAACCTCATCTATTATCTTTACACCTTCTAAGATCTGTCTTTGACCGCCCTCTTGGACTTTGTGGCAGGATGAAAAATATTCTCACTGGCTTAGATCGTTCCACTTACTTGGCAGTTAGATTTCTTAGGGAAATGAATGAATGAATCTAGCACTCCAGTTAATCAATCTTTTCTGAGTTTTGCTATTTCAGATCAGCCAAATTGTGCTGGAACAAAGAATAAACTTCCATTTCTGGCTAAATTGCTGAGAACCAACTTTTGAACTTCAATGTCCCATCGGTGAGCAGCCCATCTGCTTAAAGCAGCTGTGTGCATGCTGTTCCGCTGGATTGTGAGCTGGAGTTCTGTCTGTGCCTCTAAATCCTTGCCTTCATAATCATGTTAATAATTATTATAGCACTGGCAGTCGAGAATATAATGTGACAAAGTGGACTATCAGGTACTAGAACTAATTTTGTTGTAACTTGATTCTATTATTTTCTACTGTAGACCAATTAGGAAGGAATAAAAAGCAGCGTTCTCCTTGGAAGTCCGCCCAGGCTTTGGGTTTCTAGAAGTTAGGGACTAAAACGTTTTATGTGGAAAAATGTGCATCTGAGCTCTTAAATTGTTTGTGAGTTGAAAGAGGGAAATCTGGTGGGTTCCTAGGGTTTGTGAAAACGAGAATATTTTTTTCCTTGGAGATAGAGAGTGTACCCCGTTCATACCAACCCCAGAAGTGGCAGAGTTTGGCACCCCTAACCACTAGGAAGCTGGGGTGATCTGAATAACAGGGTTTGGGAAACTGCAGGAGGAGCCTTTAATTTCCCCAAATGATATGACCCTACTACAGAGCTGCCCTCCATGAAAAATCCCTGTGCCCCACACCGACAAAGGCCCTACCATCTCCCATCAATTGCCCCCTTAGCTCCCAAGTCCGGCTGGACAGGCTGAGAAGGTGGGAGAGGCAACTGAAGCAGGGACTGGGACACTGGCACCCAGACAGTGACACCTCGTGGTCATAAGAAGCAATAGCAGCACAAAAGCAATGACAGCACAAATCACCGCCTGATGGAAACGGGAGGGCAGCAACCACAGTCAGCTCCACTGGCCTTCAGGGGTGGGCATCTGGCTTTTTGCAAGCAAGGAAAAGAAGCGCCTGGCCCTGAGACAAGTGTGCCTTGCTGAGTTTTGCAGGAGAGTAGAGCCTGCGAGCGTGCCGTGCAATATGTTGACGATACAGGTTCAGGATCCCTTAACCAAAATACTTGGCACCAGAAATATTTTGGACATCATGCTTTCCCAGATTTTGAAATAAAATATTTGCATATGAGTAATGATAGATCTTGGGGCTGGAACCAGGTCCAATCATAAAACTCCTTGTTTTCCTACACTTCGTGCACACAGCTTGAAGGTAATTTTGCACAATACTTTTAACACGCCTGCATTTCTCTCGTGCAATCAGGTGTGGAATTTTCCACTCGTGACACTGTTTCAGTGCTCAGATTTTGGAGCATTCTGGATTTCAGATGTTTCGATCAGAGATGTCCAACCTATAGTAGCATACATAGGGTGACGTAGTGTGCAGGAGAGAAAGGGCCCAGCTCACAAGGACTTGAAGACACAGCTGAAGACCTGAAGCCTGATTCTGAAGGTGATGGAGTGACACTAAAGGTGTGAATCAGGAGGTTGATGTGATCAGACTGGTAGTTCTAACCCTGCTCAGATGACAGCAGTGACCTGAAAGAGGGCTACCGGATAAAGGATAAACAGGGACATATTACAGGGGCTGAATCAATGACAGCTGTTTCCATGAGAGAGCAGATGGCAGAGAATCTTTGAACCAACCCATGCCACGGACCGTCCCTCCTGGAGACCGGACACCGAGGGAGAGCAGGGGTGAAGGCTTAGGAGAATTAGGATTCAGCGAATGACAGACAGACATGACTGATGAGGAGGTTTGAATCTGCTGCAAGATGTTTATTTTAACATTGGTTCTGTGTGTTTAAGAGCCTGATACAGGCCAGACATGAAAGGATCGCATTTACTAAATGTTTGTCCCATGGTAAGCAATACAGTGATACCGATCGCACTTTCAGGAATCCTGTGGCGGCTTTTGCTGAAAATAACAAACTTCTAACAAAGAGTAGGGCTATTTTTCATCCCCTGAAGAAGTGTTTTCTATTGATATATCCTAAAAGGTCTCTGAAAATTAGGAGAAGGAACACTAAATGCAAAATGTGAACAATCTAAAGGATTAAGTTGTATGGTGAAAAGCAATCTTGTAGATCTATGATAATTAAATTCCGTCCCTCCGGTACTGCTACAGGGGAAGGCAGGCCAGGCTGTAGTGCTCCCATATCTTCCATGACGGCATTAACTGCTCTAAGGTCCTGTAACTGTCTCCACTTTCCTGATTTTTTCTTTACAACAAATACTGGAGTATTCCAAGGGCTGTTGGATTCTTCAATATGTCCCTTCTCTAGTTGTTCTTGTACTAGATGTTCTAGAGCCTGAATCTTTTCTTGAATTAGAGGCCACTGAATCTGAAGATCCGAATTGGCCTTCTCCTCTATCTGGTTTCATGACCTGATTGGGAAGATTTATATAGGGTAATAATATCAATTGAGCTATTCTTTGTCCTTTATGTATCTGAATGGTTTCTGACAAAGGTTTGACCATTACCTGTCGTGGGGAGACTCGGAAGTACTGCCAGTATTACTTTGAAATAAATGGTAAATAATGAGTTTTATCATAGGACAAGTAACAAGTAAACATGACTTCCTTGTTACAAGCCTCAAAGAGGCCTTCAGGGTACAAGGAGTAAAACTTAGAAAAAAAGACATCATTCAGGAGTACATTGTTTAGCTTCTGTAAGTTTGTGGAACTAATAAGGCTTCTTTCAGTGTTGATTTTAAGTTTCTATTACATTGAGGTCTAAGAAAATGCACAGAGTTGTTTCAGTATTTTAGATTTGGTGAGGTTTATTTTGTGTAAACTCTCCTAGAAAAGAAAACTTTTCAGTTTGTCTTTACCCCTTCTTTATAACCCTAGAAAAAACAACAGCCTTTTAGCCAAGAGATAATCTCCTCAACAGGAGTCAAATTCCCTAAATAAACAAACCTTCTGCTTGTCAATCATGTCCCTCAGTTTCTGCAGCTCAGTCACCTGCTAGGCAGACTGAACAACAGGTATCGGACCCTCCTCTAGCATTGCCTCATTATAATCCACCACTGTGTGCTCCAGTTATGAATGTGCCTCCTTTGTCTTCCTTATCATCTGCTCCCTCTGAAAATCCCCTACCCCAACTTCAAACTAAAACACTTACTCAGCTAAAGGAACTCCTTACTGAAATACAGAACAAAAAACTTCACTTAGAGCTTCTTAAAGAGCTCCGATCTGTCACAGAGGAGCTTGCAGGCTTCTCCTGCTCTCCTGCCCCCTGTTAAGCCTTTAAGCAAAACAAAAGGACAGCTCCTTGCTTTCCCAGTCACTCGCTCACAGAGCCGCCGCCGCCCTGCCAGTTCTGATTTACAAGAGCCTCGGGATTCCCAAACAGCGGGAGAGGACCGGGACTCTGGGGAAGAACCTGAGGGAAAGGAAAGCCACTCAATCCCAGCTAACACTGAACAGGGCAATAACTCCTCTGACTCAGACAATGAGAGTGAATCTAATTTGGCTACCCAAAAATATACAATCCTTAATTTAAAATTTGTTGAACGCCTGAGAAAGGCTGTTCATAATTATGGGCCCATCGCCCCCTTTACTGTTACTCTCTTAGAAAGCTATACTGAAAAGTGGCTCACGCCCAGTGACTGGCACAGACTGACCCGCGCTGTGCTTTCTAGTGGTGATTTTGTTTTATGAAGAACTGAATTTGTTGAAAATTGCGCTGAGTTTGCCCGCCGTAATGCTCAAAAGGCTGCCTCTAAATTATGGACTAAACAAAAGCTTTTGGGGGAACATCCTTATGATTCTAATGAGATCCAAGCTCAGTTTCCCCCCGGACTTTTAACACAGATACAAAGTGCAGGATTAAATGCCTGGAGGCGCCTGCCTACTAAAGGCCCAGCCACTGCTTCTTTAGCAAATATCAGACAAGGGGCTGAAGAATCTTATAGTGACTTTATTGGCCGCCTTAATGAAGCAGCCGAAAGATTATTTGGACAAGGAGAAATTGATAGCCCTTTTGTCAAACATTTGGTTTTTGAAAATGCTAATCCTACTTGTCAAAATATTCTTAGAGCTCATAAAAGAGAATCTCTTTCTGAATATATTAAATTATGTGCTGGAGTGGGACCCTCTCACTCCATAGGTGTAGCAATTGGTGCAGCTTTATGCTCTACAGGAATAACTTCACAGCAGTCCTGCTTTAATTGCAAACAGCCAGGATACCTCTCCCGAGACTGTCCACAAACTAAACAACTTAGATCCAACACAGGTTGGAACTGTTTACCTTAAAGCTCAGCAGGAAACCAAATGTCATAGCGGTTTTCAGTCTATTTGTGTTACACCTCTTCCTTATAATACTTCTGCCCCTTGGGAAAAGGTTAAGGCCCATCTACAGGGAGTCTGGAAAGACAGTGATATTACTCATGATCTCAATGCTCTTCAGAAAGACATTTCTACTATAAGCCAAGCCCATTTACAATTTGGTGACCTGCAATCTCTTGCTTCTGCTCTTGAGACCATAGCAATTATTCAATAATTGTTGGCCTGGAATAGAAACTTAATTAAAAGTTAGAAGACAAAGAGCAAGAAAGATGGCTCAAAGGGAAAGAGTGCTTGACACACAAGCCTGATGGCCTGAGATCCATCCCTAGAACCCACAATGAAAGGAGAGAACCCAGTAAAGAAAGTTGTCTTCTGACCCGCCGACACACACACCTTTTTAAAGTTAGAAGATAGAAACACAGCTCTGGAATCACTGGGCAGCTTCTAGTGGGTACATTACATGAGAGACCATGACCACGCCCCCATCATTCCAATGTCATCTATGTGTGCCACCAGGTCCTGAAACACCCACTGGTGTCTCAACTAGTCCTCAGGTCCTGTCTCAGCACAGCACCCACGAAAGCTTTTCTAGATGTATAGGCCAGCTGTAGCCCACATCCCCTGAAGAGGGACTCACAAGCAACCTGCTATACAAGTGGTGAGAGGCCTGGGCAGAAACTCCAAGCAGTGGGGCCTTTCTACAACCATTTTCCTCAACAGGTAGTAGACAATCTTCTATCTGATGTGCCCACTGGTGTTTATTATGGTTGGGCTTGTGTTATGAGTGGAAATGCCCATAAAATAGTGGTGAGCATAGGATGAAATCCATGGAAGCTCACCTTTCAAAGATGACTTCTATGCGGTCAACATCATACCCAAAAGAACTTTAATCTTGAAGTAAGAGTTGCACATTTCCGCAATCAGGGTACTACTAAAGAAGCTAAGATATAGATTTGCTGGATCATTTGAAACTCAAAATGACAATTTCTCCTAGGTTTCCAAAAGAAAAATTAAAAATAGCCACTGATGAAAACTCCCTTGTATTCGTTCATTGCCTGTTTCTATTACTCCACTGTTCATAACTATGAAGTTTCTCTTGGTTATACTATAAAAATCAAACATTTTCCTATAGCCGTGAATCAAATTGTACATTGCAGTTATCCCATTATGCATCAAGCGTCAAATGAACTCATCATGCTGCAGGATTAGAATCACTCATTTAAGGGCCTGGGAAGATGGCTCAGTGGTTAATAGCACCAGCGTTCAGTTCCCAGCACCCACATGGAGGCTAACAACCATCTGTAACTCCAGTTTCAAAGATTTGATGCCCTCCTCAGACCTCCATGGGCACTGCATGACATAGGTGCACTTACATACATGCAGGCAATATACTCATATGCATAAAATAAATAATAGTAAATAAAATATTTAAAACGGTAATAAAACAAAAATATTTAAAAACCAAAACTGTTCCTAGCTGAACATGGTGGCACTAACCTGTGATCCCAGCCCTTGGGAGGCAGAAGCAGTCAGATAGACAACTGGATAGACAATAGCCCGAGTTAAATATACAGCTAACCTAGGTTACACAGCAAGACCCAATCTCAAAAGATACATAAATAAATAAAAACTTGAAATTGTTGTCTGTGTACTATGTTGATTAAAATGAATACTAGAGATCATCTCATAATGAAAATGAATTGTATGTAAATACAGGTAAGAAAGTACATCATAAGTGTGGAGTGAGAACTATAACTCTCACGTCAGTATAATGAAAATATTTACCAGCATGTGTATACTTATACAGACGATGCTGCTAAAGAGAGATAGCTTATTAAAGCAAATACAACAAAAAGAAGTTCAACAATTTAGAAGGATGATTTATTTGGGCTCACGGTTTCAGAGATCTTGGCCCAAGGTCGGCTGGATTACTGGCACTCAGCCTGATGTGAGGATGAGTATTTTGTCAGCAGATGCACCTGGCTGAGTTTGCTCACCTCTTCGTTGGCAGAAAGCACACGCAAGACAGGGACCAGTGCCCATTTTTCTGGGCCACACAGTGACTATTTCACCTCCCACTCTCACCGCCTCCCCATAATAATATATTATGGATCCATCAGATTAGAGCAGACCACTCGGGATCCAACCTGACATAACAAAATCCATTCACATTCACGGGCAACTACACTCCCAACACATGAGCACTCAGGTGGCATCTCACAGTCAAACCATAACAAAATCTAAAGAAAACCCTGCCTGCATTTGTTATAGTTTATGCATTGATGTACTATTATAAGACTCTTGTGAATTTTGCAGTTTTCCTTTACGAAGCCAAGCCACCACACTCTGTCTCTGTGTGCAGATGCTCAGCTGTAAGTGGCCCACACCCTCTCAACCTAACAGGTTTTTCCTTGTCTTTTGGATTAATGACTGGTTTGGGTTTTGTGTTGTCTATTTTTAAGTAGAAGACCCGACTGCTTCTTTCGATCTGCTTTTGATGCAACTCAAGACAAAGGTCCGGGGTGTGTGTGTGGCTGCTGGGAGAGGCCTGTGAGTGACCTCTTAAGGTGGGATTGTGTAGAAAAGACTAAGAGAGAAGCCATTAGTTAACATTTCTTTGGGCATTTACATCAAAGCACTGTCCGCTGCCCCCCGCCCCCGCTGTGCCCAAACTTGCACTTTTATGTTCCCCCTGAGCAAAGTGTTTAAGGAGCAAGTGGCCCAGCCGACATTTCTAAGTGCCAGTGGAGGAGAGCCCAAAATTCACTGGAAAGCGGATAGACATTGACGTCCAGCTCATTCTCCATTCCATCGGCTTACTGCTCCGACTTTCCCCTCCCAAGCCCACCCTCACCTTCTCACGGGGAGTCTGGATTAGATGAAATTAACTTTTATTGATGGTGAGCGCAAATTAGGTACTAGGCTGAAAGGCCAGGAAGGAAGGGTCAGCGCTGCGCAATGGATGCAGCATTCTCTCCTTATTTGGATGCAAGCGCTGTGCTTTTATTCTGGGACCGGACATAGGCATCGAGGGGGCAGCCAGCCTCCCGCGATCAGGCTGCACTCTCTATTTGAAGCAGAGCCGCTTCGGCAGCCCCAGGCCTTGCAGGATCTTCCTTAGTATCCTGTGAGGGCTCTGGCTCCTGCGCAGACTCCAGGGAGGACTCGGGCGCAGGCTGGGCTGCAGGCTGGGCTTCCGAGCTCCGGCCAGGCCCGAGGCGAGGCGGCTTGACCGGCGTGGGTGGTGCTGCTTCAGGGCCTTTCCGGCCGGAAAGGGCCCTTCTCAGGCTTTGTACCTTCTGCAGACCCGTGCGCCTCAGCCGCTGAGCCCTGGACTCCACCGGCTCCTCGTCGGAGCTCTCTCCAACTTCAGCCTCTGGCTGCTCTGGGCCCAGCGGGGACTGGTCCTCTGGACCTAAGAGCTCCGGTGCCTTCTGGAAGGCGCGGGCTGGGATTTCAGTCTCCTCCTGCGTGTGAGGACAATAGCTTTGACTCTTGCAAGCCCTTACAGAAACAATCTGAGACGCACTCCATTACACAGAGGGAAGTCACCCCACCCTCTGCCTCTGCATCCGGAATAGGGACCAAAAGACGGGGAAGATGCGGGGAGGGCGGGAAGCAGCGCCAGGATGGGGAGGGATCCAGAGGGAGGGCCACCGCGAAAGAACTGCAGAAGTTTGTTAAGTAGGTGGAACTCTATCAAGGTGTGAAACAAAGTTAAACAGATGCCTGGGCACTTGGAGGAGGCAGAGAATCCTACGGAAAGCCCTTCTACCACCGTTTTCTTCTTCTGGTTGGGCAGACTAGCCTGAGCTAGAGATGGGGGAAGGGGGCTGTGGACTGGCCAAGCTGGGGGTGAGGGACGAACGGGCCGCTACGTGGGAGGTGGGTGCGGCTCTGAAAGTCTTGCACAGCACAGGGAGACGCATAAGGTCAGGAATGTGGAGACACAAGGCGGGTGGGAGGCGAGAGTCCCTAGATGGTGGCCTAGCGGGAAAAAGCCGCAGGTTGGGGGGATGCCCGAGGTCACTGACCTTAAAGAGCAGGACGTGCAGCTTCCCGCGCGCCACCAGCAGCCCGTGGTTGGCCTCCAGCCGCTGCACCTGAGCAGCGCGGTGCACCGCCCGCTCCTGGGCCGCGTCCGCGTGGGAGCCCACGCGCTCCGCCTTGGCCAGCAGCTGCGCCAGCGTGTTGCTGGTGGTGTCGTGGCTGCGACTCAGCGCGCCCAGGCCGCTCTGGATGCGGCGCACCGAGCCCGCCAGGCCGCCCTGCCTCTGCGCCAGGCCGCCCTGCCGCTCCCGCAGCGCCTCCAGCATCGCGGCCAGCTTCTCCAGCAGGGTCACCACGGTCACCGCATGCACCGGGCCCCCAGCGGGCGCCTCGGGCACGGGCCCCGGCTGCAGCGCGCTCTCGCCCATGATTCCTGGCCGCCCTGCCCGCTCTCCCAGCGGCCGAGGGCTGCGCTTTGAGCTGGGGCCGCCTTTCCCCGGCTCCACCCCAGCTCCAGCAGTGACTCAGGCAGGCGGGGTTGGCCTTCTCCCGCGGCTGGAAAAGGGGAGGCCCGGCCGGGGCGGGATGTCGGCTGGGGGGTCTTTTGGAGGCGCTCCAGCTCCTGCTGCCCCACCCTGGGAACGCGTGGGGAAGCGGGCTGGCCCAGAGTCAGCTTTGCAAACCCTGCTGCCTGGAGTTAGAGCTCCCTCCTCCACTTCCCTGGTGGGCCTCTTTCAGGCCTGTACTCCCACAACAAAGGGCAAGCCCTGGAGGTTTTCATTCACGAGTGGGAAGAGAAACCTTGAACAAAGGTATAACCTGAAGTCGCAGCCACTACGCCACTTGCTACCCTGGGCCTCCAACTGCTGAGCCCGGGCTGGGCCTAGGAGGAGCAGCCTGGGAGGCCCTGGAATGTTCCGTTACAGATCCAGGACTGCCTAGCCCCGAGGCCTGACTTTGTGACTAGACTGACTATGAACGTGAGCCAGCGGGTGGGGCATCCTCTGCTATTTTCCCAGTCGTCATCGCGTGGGTTAGCAGCTGACTCGGTTTATTGCTGTTTCTTCCTTTTACGTTGCATTGAGCTTCACTTTCCTTTGATCTTCATAGGCATAACTCACTCGGCCGGGTTAGAGTAGGGACAGGTTGGTCTTTGTTTTAATGGAGGTTGGCGGTGACTGCTGCCTGATGCCCACATAACCCCGCCCCAGAAATTGGTGAGAATGAGGGTTTGAAATTGCTGCTAGAGCCAGACACGATGGCTGGAGGCACACGCCAGTAATCCAGCACTCTGGAGACTGGATAACCATTTGGAGTTAGAGCACCAGTTAGAGACCAGGATGGGCAACAAACTGAGACGTGGCTCAAAAAAAAAAAAACCACACACACAAAGTGGGGGTAGGAGGGATGGAGAGATGGCCCAAGGATTTAAAGGGCTTGCTGCCTCAATCACAGGGACTGAAGCTGGGAATCCACCACCTGATGCGCAGGTACAAGAAACACGAACACACACACACACACACAGAGACACACACACACAAATGTAAAAAATTTTTTTAAAAATTGGAATGTGAAGAATCCAATTAATGATGTGAATAGGGAATTTGTAACATAATTAGTTTGAAAGAATGCCAGGCCTTCTTTAGCAAGGTTTGGCAAGCTGATTGTCATTTCGTATGTCCAATCAATGCATTGATCTGATGATCTCTCCCTTCCTTTCCTTCTCCAACTGTGGAAAAAACTTGTATTCCTCAGGACCATTGCAGGCATGCAGAAGGACCTGGGATCTGACTTAAGTGTGCAGCAGAGGAGCCCAACACTTGCAAGGTACCAGCTGGAGGATCAGCCATTCACAGTCATCAAGGGACAAAAAACCTTGAGGCCAGCCTGGGCTCCACATGAGCTTGTTTTCAAAAGTATAGCAGGTGATGGGCAACTGTTGTTAGAAATCTGATGGTGTTAACTTGGTACATGAGTCCTACAATCATAAGATCATGGAGTCTTGCTTGCCACAGGAGAAACCTCCTTCAATGACTGCCTAGAGAGGAACCCAATATGGAAGTACCAATCAGAAGCCTTCAGACTGAGTAAAAAAGAAAGCCCAGTTTACAGGGCTGGAGAGGTGGCTCAGCAGTTAAGAGCACTGGTTGCTCTTGCAGAGAATCCAGGTTCGGTTCCCAGCACCCACAAGGTGGCTAACAACCATCTGTAACTCCAGTTCCAGGGGATCTGACACACTCTTCTAACCTCTACAGGCACTGCATGACATAGATCCACTTACATATATGCAGGCAATATACTCATAACACATCAAATAAAAATAATAAATAAAATATTTTTTTAAAGAAGAAAACCCAATTCAAACAATTCTCAACTTGGAAATCCAGTTTAAGCCTAGGTTTTTAAAGACTGTTAGCAAAGTGATAATTTATAAGTATGGATCAGTCAAACTCCAAATCTGATTCACGTTTTAAAAAATAATTTGATTTATCATTTTTATTTTATGTGTATGAGTGTAGTGCCTGCATGTGTGTAAGTATACCCATGTCTTGCAATGCCTGTAGAGATCAGAAGAGGACATTGGATTCCCCTACAACTGGAGCTATGGATGGTTGTTAGCCGCCATGTGGGTGCTGGAAATTGAACCCAGTCCTCTACAAGAGCAGTCAGTGCTCTTAACTGCTGACATCTGTCTAGCACCCTAAATCAGATTCTCTACAGTTCTGTGGCTTTCCACACACTCTACATATCCACAAAGGTATCAGCTTTAAAATCATGCAGGGAGTAAGGTAACTACAAAATTGCCCAGCTGTACATTGCCACACAAGATCTAGAAGAAAGGACAGAAACTCCTATACACAGAAGTTTTCTCCTTGCCTTCCACTGGTTGTGTATCCATTCCAGACCCAAGTTCTATAGCTAGGGGTATCATGCAATGAAAGATTAAGCCTGAGTTCCTTGGCAAATTTCTGGCAAGAAAGCTAATAATTACTTGCTGGGATCACCGGCACGTAGGGCGGTGGCGAAGTGTTACTTTTTAACAAAATTAAGTCTACTTCTGAATCAGAGTGGGTGCAGCTTCCCTCGAGCCCATGGGTGGTCCAGCGGAAGGAAGCCTTAGAAGCTTCTAAGGCTCAGGCAGCAGTGTAGAATACCGGTCAGTATTAGAAAACTGGCCTTGTGTTCAATCCTCAATACTGTCTCAAAAAAAGAAACAGAAAAGGAGTTTTCTGGGTGTGGTTGCACATGTCTGTAAAGGAGGAGCAGGTGTTCAGAGCCCACACTGGCCACATTGAGAGTTTGAAGCCAGCCTAGACTACTTGAAATCCTGTCTCAAAAAGTAAAATACAATAAAGTGGACAACCCCGAGGGTGCTTAGAATCAACAAAGCCCTCACAGAATTGTGGTAGAGAGGCCTTGACCACAGAGAATCCAAGGAACAACCATATTACAGTTTCCAGGAAATCAGGGAGGCACAATGATATCTTGCTGATAAGTTTTCTGAGCCAGCAAATCAAATACCCAAAGAGGAGCAGGCCCTGCAGTTATGTAGATGTGTGAAGATCCTGTGTCTTAAAAAACAAACTGAAGGCTGATGAGATGGTTCAGTAGGTTAAGGCACTTGCCGCCAAGCCTGACACCCTGAATTCAATTCCCAAAACCCACATGGTAGAAGGAGAGAACCAACTCCTGTAATCAAGCCTCCTGCTTCCACCTCCCAAATGCTAGGATTACAGGTATGTGCCACCATGCCCAGCTTATGCTGGTGTAAAGGATGAAACCCGGGGCTTCATATATGTAAGGCAAGCATTCTACCAACTGAGCTACATCCCCAGCCCTGTTTGTATGCTTTTGAAATAGGCTCTCACTGTCTAACCAGGCTTCGGGTTTAAAATCCTCCTGTCTCAGATTTCAGAGTGCTTGAATTACAGGTGTGCACTATCATGCCCATTAATTGACTGACGAATTAACTGCAGTGTTGGAAATCAAACCTGGGGCTTTGAACACGCTAGGTAAGTTCTCTGCCATTGAGCAAGCCCAACACTTTTGAATTCTTTTTTTAAATAAAGTAATTTATTATTTTATTTTTATTGAATTTTTGTGCATTTCATATGAAACATCTTAATGATCTTCATACCACCTCCCCCCATCTGTACCACATATAGCCTCCCTCACAGGATTTCATGCATTCTGTCATATATGTTAAGGCCATAGAACCAAGTTAGTGTAGCCAGACATCCTTCAATGCAAATTCATCCACTGAGGTCTAGTCAGCCTATTTAGAGTATCTCCCTTAAAGAAGATCAACTTTCCCACTCCTACCAGTAATAGCTGCCAGTAGTTCCTCGGCTAAGGTTGGGACCTGCTGTTCATTTCCCCAGTTCTCTGCTAGGTTTTTGCTGATTGAGTTTGCATGTGTCTTGTACATGCTGTCATCATTGCTCTAAGTTCATATGAGCAAGGTCCCAGAGGCATATAAGACTCTGTTTCCATATGGTCATGCACCTCTTCCCCTGGCTCTTACATTCTTTCTTCCCCCTCTTCAGCAATGGTCCCTGAGCCCTGGGTGAGTGAAATTTAATATAGGAGTCCTGTTCAGGGCCCCACACTCTTCCCTCTGTTGCATGAGGAAGCAAGCTTCGCTGGTGAAAGTTGAGAGATGCATTAGTATTCTCTCTACCCACTGCTCTGTTATGTTCTGTGAGCCTTAGGTGTACTGGTTCTATCATAGATATGTCGTTTAGGGCTGGGCATCTTACAGACACTTATTCTCAGAGTGCGACCAGTTGTGGAACTCTGGAATGACTATCATCTGTTGTGGGTGGGTCTCCATCTCCAGCACGGCTGTTGTGCTCCAGCCATGCTAGAGAATGGAGGACTATCGAACAGGGCCTCAGGTGGCTCAGAGTGTGACAGGAGGAGGAGTTCCCAGGATACTACGTCGGTGGGTAGTTCGGTTACCAAAACCAAGGCAGGGGTTTATATAAGGAGGCCTTTCTGACCGTTACAGAGGCGGGAAAGTTAAAGGTGGGAGTTTGGGGGTAAAGGCAGGAAGGTTGTAGGGCTGACGTGGAAATTCAGGAACAAGGAAACAAAACCCAAAAACCTGGTTCTGGTCTGGGGTGGGGGAACAGGAGATTCATGTCTATAGTGATTTCCTAGGGCCAGGTTATCACATCAGGCAGAGCAGGCCAGACTCCTACCATCCTTTTAGGGTATCCGGGGTTGCTTGCCTTGCTCAATACCCAGACCCCCACAATCTGTTGCAAAAGAAACTTCTTTGATGAGTGGCGACTGGCATACTTGTCTGTAAATAAAAGGATCCATACTTAGCATACAGTAAGAAATCACATTTGTCTAGGTATGTGACAGACTTAAGGTTTTCTCTAAGATCTATAAATTCTCCAGCCATGTGTGTTTGGCTGTATTTACAGAGCCACACATGAATTGCCTCCCATTTGAGTGGGTTTTAAGTCTAATTAGGTAGCTGTTGATTACCCTCAAGATAAAAGTGCTTCTACTGCACCAATATAATTTCCTATGCCAGTCATTGTTGTGATTATGGCTTTAAAGCTGGGGTTGAACCACTGATTGATTTTTCTCCCTTAACAGCTTCTGTAGTGTCCACCAAAGCTTGCATGAGATCTAATCTTCAGGGAGGTGGCTTCCAGATCAGTTTCAACTCTATTGCTCCAAGTCCTATGTCCAGAGTATGTCCTGTCTTCAGTAAAAAGGGTCTTACCTTCAAGTTCTGGGAGGCAATCATGGGTTGTGACAATAGTCTCTATAATTTGCAGAGTCTCTTGGACCACCCTGGCCAACAACTCAAAGGGAGGTTTCTCCTGTCTGGAACTGTGTCTTATTATACAACCTTCAATTGATACACATGCACTCGTGTACAAATATTGTATGTTTAATTTTTGAGGAATTCTTAAGTAGTTTATATCTTGCTGTAAGTTCCTATGAATAAGGTCCCAGGAGCCTGTAAGACTCTGTTTCCTTATGGTCATGCACCTCTTCCCCTGGCTCTTACAGTCTTTCTTCCCCCTTGTCTGTAATGGTCCCTGAGTCCTGGGTGGATAAAGTTTAATATAGGAGCCCTGTCCAGGGACCCGCACTCTGCAGACTCAAAGACTACAAAGATGAAGGATTGAGAAAAGCCTTCGCGACCTAACCCTTGCCAAGTTATAAGCCATAGTTGATCAGTTCTATCTATAGAGGTTCAAAGGTATGGTAACTTTCATTACCTGTCATAAATCTCATAGATGATGCTTGCAACCAAAGGCAGATGAAAGCTGATTTGGCTGTATACCTATAATCCCAAACTAAAGAGGATGTCACAGGAAGATCATGAGTTCAAGACTATCCTGGACTGCACAGAAAGAAGGAAGAAAGGAAGGAAAGAAAGAAAGAGAGGAAGAAGGAGGAAGAGGAAGGGAAGAGAGAGGGAGGGAGGGAGGAAGGAAGGGAGAAAATATTAAGAACAAAAAAAATAACATAACAAATTTATTTAATGGAAATTTTACATGACACGGAGATTTTAAAAGTGAAAGACCCAGGCAAAACTGCCTTGACAGCTACACATAAATGTGATTAGACAAGAGTTCATTCTGATGATGGTAAGGGGGCACCCAGCAAGGCCTGTCCAGATTCTTTGTGTCCTCCCTGTGCAGTAAGCCTTTCTCCTGGGTGAGGGGCAGAACTTTGCATTGAAGATGTTAAAGGAAGTGACCTTTCTAGCTTCTATGCCTTGCCTTGCTTTCTGGAAGTTATTTTGGGGAGTTGGGGGAGATAGATGGCAGACACAGGAGACCAGGAGGTCTGAGAAGACTTCCATTCTCCACCATGTCAAAATGCTGCACTTTGGAGAATCATTTTCTGAGGCTCAGCAAAGCCCTCTGGCTGTGTAAATGAGAAGGAAAGATGAAACTGATGTATCTGTGATTTCTGCATTCCCCCACCAAAGTGATTTGTGGATGCAGACAAGGAAAGGACCAATCAGATAAGGTAAACTACAGAAAAGTCCAATTTCTGACTAAGGCAATGCTTTCAGGACTGAGAATTACACTCCCTTTGAAAGACAACGACTGGCCTACTGCTAGATTAATGATTCACCAGTGGTCTCTGGGTTGATCATACACTGGAATCCATTTGCTCACATACTAACACAGGATAAAAGTTTCTGATTATCAAATGAAACAAAATTTAAGAAAGGAGGAAAGATGTCTGCATGAGTTCATTCTGTAAGAAACACCCTTGATCCTGCTTATCATCTTCAGATGCCCAGATAAGCTGCAGTGCCTTCCCAGGACTTACCCTCTGACTCAGAAGTAACAGCTTGACGCAGAGCACCCATTTAGAGACCTCTCTCTCTCTCTCCCTCCCTCTCTCCCTCCTTCCCCTCCTTCTCTTCCTCCCTCTTTCGAACCTACCATGAGCACCAGGAGATAAACATTCTCCCTACCATCAAGTTCCACCTCACCTGGGCCTAGAAATAATGAAATCAGTTAGCCATGAACTAAAACTTCTGAAAACAAGAAAAAGAAAAAAGGCTTGTGCCCTCTAAATTGTCCTCTCTGGTGTTTGGTCATAGCAAAAGAAAGCTAACACAGATGCAGTTGCCTATGTAGATGTGACAAGGACATTTCCCTTCTGAGCCAAATAATGTCTGCTTTTGTTGCTTTTCATCTGTTTGATGTACTTCCTGGCACCTGTGGTGCTCCTTGTAGAAAACACCAGGCTGGTGCTACCTTGAATGCCACTAGGGACCGTGTTTCTTATCTTCTCATTAGAGTATCACCACTATTTGCTGCTAAACATGAGACAATCGATCTCTGTGCTGGTCCATAGCATGTATCTGTCAAGCCCTTTTCTATTTGACGTATATCTTAAGGAGAGACTGGCATAGAATTGCACAGCAGACACGGGCTCAAGCTAGACTAAAAGGTCAAGAGACCATGCCTATTCTAGACCAGCAGATCTACCTGTCCCATAAGAGAATTAAGTGGAATGACTTTACATGATGCCATCAGACCAGAGAGCCAGAGCATTCACCTCACGGGAGGAAACACTCCCTATGTAATGCCCACCGCTGTTTTGACAGACAGTTGACTTCCTCTTGTGGCATAGCTTTAGCTGTTGCTGCCATCCTTTCAGTGGGAATTCCAGAAAGTCTTTCCAGGGACCATGCCTAAAAAAAAATTTGTCACCAGCTTACAAAAGAGACTCGATGATCTCATGCCATCTCCTGAGCAAATGTGGAAGGGGAACTTCTTATTTAGATGGTGGTTGTAGAGATGATATCAGAGATGTTTTTATTGTTTTGATAAACTGCCCCATCGTATAGAAGAAACAAAAAGGAGGTATTGTTATAAGTAAACTTTCTTCTGCTCAGTTATGATTTCTAAATACTAATTTTACGTTTCCATGCAGCAAATGTTATTTATTCATTCCTACATTAAATATCTTGCTTCTTCTAGGAAAGTGTTTCATTGCCCTATAAAATAAAATGACTAATCTTGTTTTGTTTGTTCATTTAAGACATTGAGAGGGAATGAGCCTCTGGACAGGTACTACCTTCCAGCCATTGTCATAGGCATCCTGTCCATGGAAGGGGTTAAGGCCATGCCATACAATAAGGGGCTCTGTGCCACTGGCAACTGAAATGCCTCTAAGTTTGGGGAAGCAGGAAATAAAAATTTCTACTGATTCCAGAAATTAAAATATTCAAATGGCTTGAAGACCCCAGGATGATGTAGACTAAGAGACTCAGAAACACCTTCAATGGCAAGAATCGGCATATCACTTCCTCAAATGTGTGGGTGGGTCTCCATCTCCAGCATGGCTGTTGTGCTCCAGGCTTCCCAGAGAATACAGGATGATCAAACAGGTCCTCAGATGGCTCAGAGTGTGGTAGGAAAGATTTCCAGGATACTGCATCGGTGGACCATTCAGTTATTAAAACCAAGGCAGAGGTTTACATAGGGAGGCATTTCTGGCCATTACAGAAGGCAGAAAAGTTAAAGGCGGAGTCTTTAGGTAAAGGAGGGAAAGTTGTAGAGCTGTGGAAATTAGGAATGAGGAAATGAAACCCAAAGACCTGGTTCTGGTCTGGGATGAGCTTTGTGGGGGGAAAAGATGAAGCAACTGCTGAGGCCTGCAGTGGCTTCCTGGTACCTAGGTTATCGCATCAGCAGAGCAGGCTAGATTCCTACCATCCCTTCAGAGTATCTGGGGTTGCTTGGCTTGCTCAATACCTTTTACGATAGACTCAGACCCCACATTTCCCCATTTGTTTTTTTTTATATAACGGGGAGGTATATAAGGGCCCCAATAAAGGGAGGAGGCAGGCCATGAGTAGATTGGAAAACCAGGGGGGATAATGGGTTTTAAGTTCATTCTTGGGTTTATGAAAGGTCTTTCAACAGATAAATGAGAGAATTTATAGTCTCTCTCAGTTAGCTATTTGTTCTCTAACATTCCCCCTTTAAAGAGGTAACCCTAAAATCTTTTAGGAATTAGATAAGAGCTCCCAAATACTTTGGACATATTTGACCTTTGATATAGAGTAGACTGCTGAAGGGCACAAGGACAGTTTTTGGTCTTTGGGGTCTTTTTACCCTAAACTGCCTAGCCAGATTCTACCTCCTATTCTCATCATACCACCCTCTGAAAAGGTCACCCTAATTGCCAATAGGGAATTGGGGCACTGACCGCTCTTGGCTTCTACATGCTGAACAGGGATGTAGGTTGTGGCAATTGGGGTACCCCTATCTAAAAGACCCTTGAATTGCATAACAGTTATAGGAACAAAAGAAAGTCCTTGACTGGTGTCTGGAGATAAAACAAAATAGTCAGAACAGGGAAGAATTCAAATGTCCAATCCAAAGTCCATTAGAATTTCTTGTTTAAGGACTTTCAAAGGCATCCATCTTTTGGGTTCCTCTTTGTTTCACTTTTTGACTGCCAAAGCTGAACTTGAGAGTCTTGAAGTCAGGATTTATTTTCAGGCACCTTGATAGCTTCCTTGAGTGGCTAGAATGAGGGTGAGTTCCTCCCAAATGGCTTCTAGACAGGGAGAGAAAAGAAATTAATAATTAATTTTGGGGTTAGAACAATGGTGGGCTTGCCTTTCTTGGCCACAGGTATGCACTGCCATGCAAGGTAGGCCAAGAATTGAAGTCTTACATCTGAGTGGCATTTTCTTATTAAGAACAAAATCATTAGTGTTTATATTCACTTAAACCTAATGTCTGGGGAGTATGATTCCTTGTATTCTTAAAGAAGTATACTAATCACCTTAATTTTTGTTATACTTTCCTTTTGGGTGTTTAAGATCATACAATTTGGCCCAAATAAACCAACTTAATTTTACTCTTAAGGTCAGTTGAGTATCTGTTCCTCAGGGGTGTCACATGGGCTTGAGAGGAGCCCCTGGCTCCACAGGCCTTTGTTTTACCAGTTCCATCTATGCGAAGATAAGTCAGAAGGTCTTGCTCGACCACAGCTTCACTTGGAAGCAAATCAAGGAAACATTTTTCTGTGCTGACCCTCTTCTTTGCAGACTGGACACTGACTTGAGTCCTTCTAGTGGGGTCTCCATGAACTCCTTGAACAGGGGGACAGGTGACACATCACAGGAGAAGGAAATTTTGAGAGATGCCTCATAGTCCCCTGGAACTTAGTTGACCTTGGAGGGTAAGAGACAAAAAATTGTCCCTGTAAGTCCTTCTGACCAGATTAGTATAGGCCTTTAAATATAGTTGCTAAACATGCAAGAAGGTTAGTTCTACCAATCTGATACTTTTAATTACTGTATGTTATGTAGCTAAAGCTTGGGCAAAAGCCAAACATTTTTTAATAAGCCTTGACTAGACATATATTTTGTTCCTTAATGTATTTGGCTGAACTATTACTTTAGAAACTTTAATACTATTTAGACATTATTTATCTAATGTTTCCTATATTATAACATATAAACTCGGATCTTTAACCACTTGTATAGCCCTTTTTATTTTTCTTTTTTATTCTGGAAATATCTAGTCATTGTGATCTTATACATAAACCCTTCACCTTCTCATTTTCTTTTCTTAAGAATCACGAGACATAATAACATTAAGAAAATTCTCTTCCTGGGTGTACTAAGCAATGTTTATTCCCTTTTAGGCTCTAGTATCAAACCAATTTTTTATCATATTAAAGTTCACCCTGAGGAATGAATGACTTTACTCAAACAGATAGGTGAGGTGTTGTTAACAGGTATAGAGGTGACCTGAGAGTAGATGTACTGTAAAGTCTTTATCTAGCATGGATGTTGACTTTTTTTATAAACTTATGGGTCAAGTCCTTTCTTTTAGCCTTCCCCAAATTTCCTCCCTAAATGCAGGAGATCATTGTGATTAGGGCAAAATTACATACAGCTGGCTGGGAAGAGTATCTGGATACTCAGGTGAGGGTCCAGTGACCCTGCTTACTCCTCCTTCAGTGGAAGAATACAACCGTTAACAAACCCAACTGTGATGAACTTCTGTAAGTAGGAACTACTGAAATTATAAGGATGGCAGTTGCTAGACTCAGAAGAGTGCTGTGTCACATAAGATAATGTACATTGTACTTTATATGTTCCTAGTAAAACCTTATAGAAAACACAAAAAGCATTAAAATTCTTTTTAATTTATCTATTTTAGAGAGTTGGTCTACCAAAACCTTGCTTTAGGTCTTGAGGGAGTGTAAACATTAGGTAAAAAGAAGCAACTGGTACATAGCAAAACATTATCAAATTGAAGTTTAGAATCTCCAGCATAATCACTGAAGAATTTTAGACAGAAGGTGCTGTGTATCTTTTCCAAGGACTATGAATTGTCCCCTTTACTATACATTTGCATTAGTCTGTTGTAGTGACCTTTTTATTGTTGTGAGAAAACAATTTCATTAGTTAATTTTGCCATAGACATTTTAAATCATAAGATGAATAATCATTACCTTTGTTCAAATTAGTTTTTCCCTTAGTTATTCTCAATAGAACAATGGCTTTATTCAGAGGTTGTTTTGTTCTCTTTTTCTTCTTGTCACAGAGTCAGGGGGCCAGCCTGAAACTGGACAAAAGTCATTGCACAAGAGAGCTGTTAAGTTTAATTACTACTAGCATAAATGAAAACACCTGTCCTTCTTATAACTTGTATACATTTATCTAGACAAGTCTTTTCATCTGCTGGGTCCTTTATCTAGAAGAGGGTTTGATTAATTAAAACAGAAGATTTAGTATTAAGAGATTATTTTATTTAATATTTTTAACTTTATAAAGCCATGTGTGTTTGGTGAGTACCCAAGATCAGGCATGACTAGGCTGACAGAAGTTTCTTCCTTTACCATTGTCAGAACTTAGATCCACTCTGACTATACTTGATGTGACCAGAGGCATGAAAACTAATACCCATAATTAATTAGTTTATCTATTCATGTTAACAACAATCTGAAAAATTTAATAAGTACTCTTTAAATATTTTAACACCTTTTTTTAACGTTATGACTTATTTGTACAAACCTTTTTCTTAACTAAACAGGAGGCAAGACTATTAGTTCACAGCTTTTAAAGACAGCTTTCAGTCTGTCTGGATCAGAAAAACATATTATAATTTACCATACAAAATTTGAACTTAATACCCATAATAAGGAACACAGAAAACAATTATACCTAAAGGAACCTGGAAAGAGTTAATATGAAAATGTTTTTCTCTTTAGTCTGTGCAGGACATTGTAACTAGAAGGTGAAAAGCAGTGATACTCAGGACATGAAGGGGCAGGAACAAAAGCAAGCTTGAAGCAATAAGCATTGGAGAGGGAAATATACTATTTCAGAAAAAAAAAAAAGCAGGCTTTAGGTCACAATGAAAAAAGGCAGGAATTAAAACCAGTAAAGGCTAAATCTCACATCTCCCACCCAAGCAGGTTATTTCTCTTTATCTCCCATTGCTTAGTTATATCCTGGTAGTAGATTGTTTCTTGTAAGGTTTGGCATTGGAGTAGTGCAAATTCACATGAGCTTCCTAGGTTTAGCCATCACAAAATGTCAGCTCATTTTGTACCTACCTAGTCTTGGAGGCCTATGGGTAGAAAACCTTTTAAGTTCCCTTTAGAAACTGACAAACACATTACATAAAACAATATAAGATTTTAAATAATTACTTTTAGAAATCAGCAAATGTACCATATAAAGATGTTAAAATCAAAAATAATTTCCTTTAAAAACAGAAAAAGATGTTATATCAACAAATATCAGAACTTAAAATAGTTCCTTGTAAAAACCAGTAAATGCATAAGACAATGTAAAAAGAGTCATTTTAAAAATCAGTAAATACCATACTAAAAGTTAAAATTTTAAATAATTTTCATTAGAAATAGACCAAAATGATATTAAAATGCTGATACTGTCTCTTCCTAATATAACATAAAAATGTATTATACTTGTGACAAAATACCGTGTGAGAATCTCTTGCTTTTCTATGATCCCATCAAGAATCTAAAGTGAAAACCAAAGTAAAAACATAAATTGCAAAAGGATTAGGACATATGATTAAATGTTTGGGGTCCATGGAATTCCCAGATTATCATGATCTCCTAGAGCTCTGTAGAACCAGTAAATTCCTGTGTGTGGCCATTTTCAATTATGCCATGTTTGGATTAAGATGGCAGCAAGATTAAGCTGGTCAACTACATTTTGAAAATTTTTGTTCAAGAGGGCAGCCAAGTCATGTGACTGTCCTCATATTTATGAAATTACACACATTAGATATGGAGACCAGACCACATGGTTGCCTCTCTTCTAGTAATATCACCAGTCATGATGGTGAACAAGCACATGGTATGTAATAGAAACCCCTTTTTTACCTTTAAAAGGCACCCAGTTAAATGTTATATACAGCATGGTATATGACTCTCCTGTTCATGAAAACTTAAAATGCTTAGATCTAGTTAGAAAGGCAGCTGTCTTGGGACCACGGTGACTGAGGTCCAAAGTTCAGGCCCTCTAATTGTTCTTTCCCCCATCCATGAAGAGAACCATGGTAGAGAACAAGCCTAAGGAAAGAAATAGCTTTTCAATCTGAAACCAAAACAGACACAGACAAGTAACACAAACCAGGCTGTTGCTGAGTTTAGATCCCTAGAGAAACTGATTAGTTCTTCAAACCAAAAAGAGAGGCGAAAGCTCACAGGCTAGCCATTTTTACATATGTTTTTTGGTGCTTTCAGGTGACAGAGGTTTGAATCTCAGGTCTGTCTAACTGTTCTTTTCCATACCCATGTAGAGAACCATGGTAGGGAAAAAGCCGAAGGAACAAAATGTCTTTTAAACCATTTTTTTTCCTTAACTCTTAGAGGCAAGTTATTTACAGCTTTAACATGCCCTGAGGCATATCAAGCTAAATAGTGGAGCTCAGTCCCTCACCTGCAGAAGCAGCTTGGTGGAGCTGGTGCATTGCCCATGATGGAAAAGGAAAACAGAAGAGAAACGTGTACCACAGGAAGAACATACTCAGGTCCGTGGAAGGGGCCCGGGAGGTTCAGTCTGGTATACACACACACACACACACACACACACACACACACACACACACACACACACGCACGCCTCACCGCAAGTTTAAGAGACTGGCAACCACTCTAAGAGTTTTTAACTGGTCATTGTGTTACCAGGTTTTTGATCAGAGACAGTAAGATAGAAGAGCATTGCCCACACCCAGTTGGGCAGTCGGGGTCCGGTCAAAGGACATGTGGGCCTTTGGCTAACACCAGGGAGTTACTCTTCTGATATAAACCGGTCCCTTCTGAGGACTCAGACTGAAGGAAAAAGAAGTTAGAAAGAAACCGTGCCTGTCCTCAGAGTAGGATGGCGGGGCAGAAGCCGATGACCCTCGTGAGGAGCACTCACCTTCTCCAGCTCATCCTGGAGTGTCCCTCGTTCAATCGCCATTTGTTGGTCTCTATCCACCCACACTGGGTGCCAGTTGTGGGTGGGTCTCCATCTCCAGCACAGATGTGCTGCAGCCGCCCCAGAGAATGGAGGATTATCAAACAGGTCCTCAGGTGGCTCAGAGTGCATCAGGAGGGGATACTGAGGGATAAGCAACCAACAGAAACTTCTCCCAGGTTCTCTTCAAATTTGATGTACATGCCATCAGTTTTCCTTCTGCAGAGGTACTATTCCATATGGAAATCAGGGTTGGCACTACCTACATGAGTTCTGCTGTAAGGAGCTTGAGAATATTCTTCTTCTTTATTTGTAGGACACCAAGCACTTCTAGACACTGTGAGAAAGTTTTCCTTTAAGTTACTATGGGAATCAAGAATACTGCCTAGACCTTTCCCTGAGTATCAAGAAAAGACTGGGTGGATGCTTTCTCCAAGGCATACTGTGTACATTAGAGGATTATACACTGAAGATGAGACTGTCAGGAGACCAGAACTTTTGAGAACATACTTGCTACTAGAGCCAGTCACTGGAATATGGGAGTGGGGCTCATCCTCATTAATACCTTGGGATATTCCAAAAGACAACAAGCTTGGAAGCAGATACTGGATAGACTCCATTGTCCCTCTTTCTGTAATGTAAGGAATTCAAAGCATTCTGGAATCTGGGAATCCATGCCTAGATGGGGGCTCGAATTTTAGACAAATCACTAAGAAACCTCTGTCAAAGGACAAAGCCCTCCACCTTGGGCTAATGTGGCATTTCTCAACTGCACTCTGATCCAAGTGTATATTTTACCACGCACATGAGAAGTTTGAGTAGCCCTGTAGACTAACATGGAAGGGAGAACCGAAGACAGGCTTGAGCAAGGTGCTGTAGGTGATAATTCTGCATAAGAGAAGACTTAAAGACACGAGCAGCGGGAGCTGTCACTGCTTCACCTTAGCACCAACATTCTCCTGTGCACGGTGGCTGGACCCCAGGAAGGTGAAGTCATTAGGAGTCACCCAGTATCTACACCTGGGAACAGTTTGACTTAAAACATACAGCATTAGCCAGGTATGGTGACATATTCCTGTGGTCCCAGCACTCAAGAGCCTGAGGCAGGCAGATTGCCATGAATTTGTGCCCATCTTGGGCTACATAGGAGTACCAGGCAGCCAGGTTGTTAAGGAATGCTGTCCTCCAAACCCAACATGGATGTCACCATCCTGAAATCAGAGCAGCTATGATCACTCACCTGAGATCCTTACAAGACTGGGCCTCTAACATTCCCTCATGGAAGTGGCTCTTGAGGCTCACTAGGCACATGAAACCCCTTCCTGAAAATAAATAAGTGATTAATAATTGCTGATGGGACTCTATTCTTTGGTGGTATAACTGCCTGTAACTTGCCTATGCTCTTGTAGGCAACCCCCACCTGTGCTCCTGTAACCCCAAATAATCTCAACGAGCTGTATTTGGGTGAAATCATCTCTTTGATCTGTCATTGATGCCTATCTTGAGTGAGGAGATGTTTGTTCATGTATCCCTAGGAAAAATTATACAACCAGGGCTACATAGAAAGAGCCTATTTCAAAAAGCAGAAAAGGAAGAAGGAAGAGTGGGGCAGAAAGGAAGGGAAGAAGAAAGGGGAAGGAGTCAAATATCTGTCTACACTATAAAACTTGTACAAGAGGTACTGCTGAGTTGGCTCAATGGGTGCTGGCCCACAAGCCTGAAGATGAGTTCGATCCTCAGATCCCATGGTGGAAGGAGAGAACCAGCTCCTGAAAGCTGCCCTCTAACCTCAACAAGTGCATGGAGACACGTGTCTCACACACACACACACACACACACACAATTTTTCAGGTGTACAAGCTATTGAGGACACCATATAGTATGCTTACATGCTCTGTTTAAGTAGAAATAGTCACGGAGACAGAAAAAATAATGTCCAGATGGAGCTTTACTTATAAAGGTTACAAAATTGAAATTGCAAATCCTCAAAGAATAGAAACTGTTGTCTGTCCTTAATTTCGGATTTGTACTATCCTCATATTAGCATGCCACCTGGTGACGCCTGGGGGACCAAGGGAAAGCAAACTTAGATCCCTGAAAGGTTAGAAGGATGACCTGAATGCAGACAGACAGGATGTGTTCTGTACTGGGGTCCCGGAGGGGGAGTTGGGGGGGCGGGGGGGAGGCTGTGGAATTCTGACAGGTCACTGAGATGCCTGACAGGAAGACACCTTGTGTTACGGCTGCCTGCTGCCAAAAATCACAAACGGTGTGAGGAGCAGGTGAAGATCTACTTCAGCACTGTCCAGCACAAAAATAATGCATAGAGTTTCATTTCCTGACATTCACATTTTAAAATATAAAGAAACAAGTGAATCTGGTGGTGTTTACTTGCAATCCCAGCACTTGGAAGGCGGAGGTGAGGGGATCCGGAGTTCAAGGCCAATCTGATCTATCTGAGACCCTGTTCAAACACACACACACACACACACACACACGAAAGGAAAGAAAGGGGGAGGGAAGGATACAAGGAAAGAATGAAAGAAACAAGTGAAATTAATTTTAATATTAATTTAGCTCAGAATATCCAACATATTAGTAATTTAATTTAAAAGTATAAACTAAGGGGCTGAGGAGATGGCAAAGACAACAAAGTGCTTGAGGATGTGAGTTTGGACCCCAAACACCCATGTGAAAATCTAGACATAGCTTTGAAAGTAATCCCAGGAAGATCCCTGGGGCTTGCTGGCCAGTCAAGCAAAATTGGTGAGTTCCAGATTCAATAAGCGACCCGATCAAGAAAGAGCAATTGAGGAAGACATCCAATATTGACCTTGACCTCTGACAGAGAGAGAGAGAGAGAGAGAGAGAGAGAGAGAGAGAGAGAGAGAGAGAGAATATCAAATATTTCTGGAAAAGAAACCTATAACAATTGGTTTACTGAAAAGAATTTTAAGCCAAACATGGTAGTGCACACCTTTAATATCAGCCCTCAGGAGGCAGAAGCAAGCAGGTCTATATAAGTCAAAGCTACCCTGGCCTACATAGAGAGGTCCAGGCTAGCCAAGGCTACATCATAAGAATCTGTTTCAAAAAACAACAAAAAAAGAAATTTTAATATGCATTATTAGTAGTATTTTGGCTAGTATTTGATAATTTATCTTTTCATTTTTCTGTAACTATATTTTAAATGAAATAAAATTTTAATTATTTTTCCAGAACCTTCCTTTGAAGAAAATCCTCATCGAAATCTCCGTATCCATGTAAAATGTAATAGCTTAATGAATCTTCCATCATTCCAACAAATGAATGTTGTTTTATGTAAACAAGTAACATTTTATGGCTTATAAAATATGTATTAGACCAAAAAATACCCTTTTTAATAGGTTTCAAGAAGCTAGACCATCCAAGTGTGATGGTTAAACTTGGTTGTCAGCTTGACTGGATCTGAGAAACCAGCCTTCCTGCTGGTTTAAGAAAACAGCCTCCAATTTACAGAAGATAACCAGTCCTCTTGTCTACTTAAGAAAACAGGTGTATATTTTACCTTTGCTTTTGCTTCTGTGAATATGATTCCCTGTTGCAAATTCCAGTTCATGTCCCCCTCCTTTTGACCCATAGGATAGAGAGCCCTGTGCATGGACCCCAATCATGTAGATCGTGTGTTTGGTCCACAGTAATATAGGTTGGAAGGCCCCGTGATCCTGGTGCCCACCAATGGAGTGGCTCTAGAGTGATGTTAAATAATTTGTAAGTATTTTAAAGAACTGATTATTGTGGGAAACTGAGGCGTGGTGACCCACTGCACACAGAGAAGGCACCAAGAGGCTCACATGGAGAAATCAGGAAAGTTTTTTCATACCAGCTGACTTGCAGAGTTTCCTCCCAAAGAACTTGAGCCCAGCATTTTATCCTTTCACAGTTTTTATAGGTCCCTGGAGTCTTTACAGCCTTGGTGAGTTTACAGCTTATGTGATTATAAGCACGTGTTCCCTAAGAGCATAGAAAGAAATTCCTTCTTCAGACATGTTTGCAGAGGCAGATACTAGGGCAGGAATTAAGTCTTTTTTTTTTTTTTTAAACAACAGAGTTTATGCTAGGTGCCTTAGCAAGCAAAGCAGTTGCAAACAGATGTTTCACTAGATAACTATATTTATTTCTCAAGATTGCTTTCTTTCATCTGACTTTTCATTCCTTTTCAACACAAATTTTAATAAGCATTTATTGCTGGAGCCCACCGGCAGAAATCGAACCGCACCCAAATCGGGGAGTGAGGATGAGAAAATGTAGAGATAGAGAGAGAGAGAAAAAAAAAATAGGACAGACTCAGGAGGACTGTCAGTCACACTGAAGCAGCTTGCCTTTATTAAGTCTCCCCTATTTATACTGTGACGTGAGCAAAACAATGGGTCAGATGTTCAAAAACAATACTAACACAGGCAAAATAACTTAAGATGTGATTGGCTTCCTTCAAAGATCTTCAGGTGACCTCAGTCTTGGGTGTAAAATAAACTTCTCCTTAGGTGTAAATCATTTGCATAATGAAAACTCCTGCTTCCAACAGCACTTCTGTGCATGAGATTGACTTCTGCCTAACCTAAAACTAGGGCTTAGTTCAAGGCAGGCAAATGGCTCCCGACAATTTATAAAACCCATTACAAGATGATTATTCAAAAGTATAAAATCAGAGACAAAAAATATTAGGCACACACATGTCATTAAAGACATGAGTATATTTCTTTTCCCAGTTATCTCCCCCTCTTGAGGCCTGTTTATATCAACTAAGGCTTCAACCCCTAAAGATCTGTTTTGTGGAATATTGGATCCTCCAGATCCTCTTGTCCTATTGCCCGATACTCAGGTCTGGAAGTCAGAACCTGTGGTGGCTTCAATGAAAGTTTTCCCCATAGGCTCCAAGTATTTGGATACTTGGTCCCCAGTCTGAGGTGATATTTGGGGGCGTCATGGAATCTTTCAGTGGTATAGCACATTATTCAAGGTGGACTCTGAGAATCCAAAGCCACATCCCATTTCCAGCTTCTCTCTCTCTCTCTCTCTCTCTCTCTCTCTCTCTCTCTCTCTGCTTCCTGCACATACTTGAAGATGTGAGCACTTCGCTTTCTGCTTCAGCTGCCTCCTGCCATGCCTATTCCACCAAGATGGACTCTTATCCCATAAGCTCAATAAACTCTTTCTTCTATAAATTGCCTTGGTCAATGGTATTTCATCACAGCAACAGAAAAGTGACTAATACAGGATCATTTGTAACTTTACTGCTTCTTAGCAAGAGGAAATGAAGTCCAGCAGTGGACAAGACAGGGTCTGAAGAGGAGTGCCACTATGAGAATGGACAGTGGACCTGAGAGTGGTGCAGGCCATGGGGACAGTGAGGACCAAAAGTTCCAGAAGGAAGCCAGAGGTTCTTTACATTTCTGTAGCCAGTTTGGTAGGTCACATTTCTAGACTGGTTTATGTAAATACAGCATTATTCCTGAAGGAACAAGCACAGGCCTCCTCTTTCGGCTGTGAACAGATCAAGCTCTCTTCTGTTTTGCAAAACTACTGCAGCCAATAAATCAGATTGTTTCTGTGCTAAAAATATTAATTCTGAGATTTCTTGAAGGTCTTTATTAAATTATTGGGTGAGGTGATTTTAAATTCCGTGTTTGCTATGCTGGCAGTTCCCAAGGCTATCCCTGGGGTAATTCCCCAATCCTATGAGGAGAGGAATCAGTACAGGATCTCTTTGGGGCCTGCTGTAGTATGTATCATGGGCAGGTCCTGGTAGAGGTTGGTCTCCAGACATAATGTCTATACACAATGTCAGGAAAGCCAAGGTACAGACACCCTTTGTGCCGGATAGTTTTAGTGTCAACTTGACACACTTGGGTTAAGGGAGCCTCAGTTGGGGAATTGCCTCCATTGGACTGGCCTGTGGCCATGTCTGTGGGGTATTTTTTGCTTGCTGAGTGATGAGGGAGGGCCCAGCCCTCTGTTGGTGGTGTCACCCCTGGGTAGATTGTTCTGTATTGTATAAAAAAGCAGTCTGACCATGGACCAGGGAGCAAGCCAGTGAGCAGTGCTCCTCCATGACCTGTACTCCAGGTTCCTGCCCTGAGTTCCTACCGTGATAAACTGTGTGACCCAGGAGATGTAAGTGAAATAAACCCTTTTCTCCCCAAGTCGGTATCAATCAGAGTGTTTTGCCAGCAATGGAGATGCAAACTAGGACACCCTTCTATCCTTTGGGCAGGCAAATACAACCCAAGGAATTACAGATGAGCAGGAGTGCGGAGTGAGGAGTGTACCATATTTCCTCAGTTGGCAAACTGGGTGAAGCTGGCATTTGTAAGTTCTGCTGCATCAAAAGCTGATAGGAGCATTTCCAGTTCCACCAAGTTCCTGTGTGCATTCCTGCGGGTCACTAACTAGTTAGAGAGAAAGCTTCTAGCCTAGGCTCTGTGGAGTCTAAGATTTTCCCTCTCTGAGTGTGGTTAGGGTCTAATATGCTGATTGGGGTGGCAAGGCTCCGCAGGGTACCCATGGGCAAACCAATCCAACAAGCAGCCACTAAGGTGGGGTTCTGTTATGTGAACAGGGGGTAAACTGAATTAATTACTCCCAGGGCCTGGAATATAAGTCCACAAATCAATCCCTGAGTCACATAGAGAATTGATGAAGTTGAGTTGAGTGGTGAATCACCTTGAGTTTTCCTATTTGGTTCCCAGTTGCTGGCTGCCCCACCAGGGGCTTGACACAAGGGCACGCTGGTGTGAGATCGTATATGACTATATGAGTATATGAGTATATGAGTCAACATTGAGGGAGCAAACAGATACTTTCTCTGCTGCAAGTGCATCTTTGAAACAAGCTTCAAAGTCATGTCCCCTCATCCCCTCCTCCCACTTCAGCTAATCCAACCGGGAAGCGTCTCTATCTCGAACACAGAAATAGCAAACACTGTGGGAGTTTCTTGGATCATGAGATTTCCCGTGGGCTTTGGATGAGCTCATCTGTGACCAACAATGAGGAGAGAGCCCTTGTGGAACGCACAAGGTCCCCAGCAACCTCTTCAAGGTAACAGATGTTGCAGTTAGGGTCTGGGTAGTTTACGTAGATTTTTCCCAGTCCCCTACAAAAGTTAGAATTTTGCTTAACACATGAATTACGGAACCCATCGCTGTGGGAGAAGTAATAATTACACTGACATGGCAGATGCAAAGGACTTCCCACTGCTCTAGGCCTTAGGGAGGCACAGATGACTTCAAGAAGAAAAAAACTCCAAAGAATATACACATTGTACCTAACTATAGTAAGGCTAAGGCTACTTTTTCCAGCTGATTCCGGTTGTCTGGGGCAGTTGCAGCCATACCTACAGGGAACATGAGGATGGTTGTCAGATGCCATACATGTGCCAGGAATCAAACCCAGATTCTCTGCAAGAGCAGACAGTGCTCTTAACTGCTGAGCGACCTCTCCAGTCCTCTTGCATGATCGTGTCTAGGAAGACTGAGGTGGACATCCCAAACTGGGGCAAAATCCCAATCAGCAAAACTCTTGTTACATCTCTAGTTTTTTCAGTTCTTGTGGGATGCGCCTCTACCCAGCCTGAGTACGTACACACGATGACTTACAGTAAGTACACAAAGCAGGTACTTAAATCCCTTGCTAGCTGTAGCCTAGTAAAGTCTATCTCTAGGTCTTCAAAATGGGCTCTGTCTTCTGTATTCCTGGAACCTGGGGGGGCCCTTGTTTGGCCTTGTCTTGGGCACAAATTTGGCATCTCTGGGTTATGATACCATAAAGCATGGGAGCCTAGCCGTATAGTAATACTGGTTTATCAGAACCTCTAGGGCTGTCTTTCCCACGTTGGTATCTTCATGGAGTCAGTGGGGCCAAAATACAGGCCAGATGTTCTGGTATGGAGGGGGAAGAGCCACCATCCCTCTGAGTCTTTAGTTATCTTTCCTTGCTCTGCCCAGGAGTCCTTGTCTCATGTATAGTTTAGGTGTCCGGGAAAGGTTAAACGCATCAGAACTCTGCCAGAAGGAGCCTGCGGGCCATGGTCATGAGGCTGTTTGCCACTGCGTCCGGGTTCCCACTTCCTTTGGTCATGAGGTCTTCTCCTTCTTGGAGTCCTTTACCATGATTGAAGGCAGCAGCTGCTGAATCCCAAACTGTTTCTAGGAGGTATAAGCTTTCAGTTTGATTTTTTATTTGTTTTCCTCCTGCAGTGAGAAGTCCCCTCTCCTTGTAGGTGACTTCATACACATGGAGGGTACCATGGAATATTTTGAATTCATGTAGGTGCTCACCTTTTGCTTTTGTTCAAGACTATGAGTTCTGCCCATTGAGCTGACTGTCCCATCATAAGGGCTCCTGACTCTTATCTCAGTCTTTGTCACTACTATGTATCCTACCAGACACTTCGAATTTAGCAGAAAAAAAATCTGCTATCAATGTAGTGTCCAGTCAGGGGAGGATATGGGTTAGTCAGTGAGGTCAGGTGAAATTGATTATAGTTCATCTACGGTCTCAGTGAAATTGTGGTCAGGGATCCTGGTTCAGCAGCCAGGAAGGTGGCTGGATTCAGGGTTTTGACAGTCTCTAAGCAAATTTGAGGGTTCTCTTAAAGGAGGCTCTGGTACTGGCTCGTACTTGGGTTGGTGATCCACTGGTGCCCTCTATGTCCATCAAGGCAGTGATGGCAGGTGGGACCTTGAGAATCAGGTATTATCCCATAGTCAGTTTGTCAGCTTCTTTAGCCAGGAGGACCACGGCAGCTAAAGTTCACAGGCAGGGTGGTCATCCTGCTGCTATGTCTAATTGTTTAGACACAGGGCCCTATGTTCTGAGTTTGAACTTCATGGATATTCCCTTCCTTTTGTGGACAAACCAGTTAAATTCTCAGGTTACATCAGAAAGAGGGTTGTGCCCTCCAGAGGTATATTATACATGTACTGAGGCCCAGGGGGTATATGAGTTAGGGACCATGGATGATGGTGGCTGTAGCCTGGTTGATGGCCCATAGGTCCTAGACAGTTCAGTAGTCATTGTCACTGGTTTCTTTACATGTGGCAAAGAGGTATTCCAAGAAGACTGGCATTTTCAAAACTCCAGATGAGTCTGGATTGGCCTCATGAGATAAGAGGTTTTGTTTGACCTTTATCATGCATGTCCCAGGCAGTAGCTCAACTATCACAAGCGGGGAATTAACAGCCAGCTCAGGCAGGTCCCTTTCAGCCCAGACTCCAGGGAAGTAAGAGCTCCACGCTCCCAGTGCTGAGTCAGTGTTTGCAGCAGGTTGGAAGTGAATTCTCCATTCTTCCTTTGACAGGATCAGCTGCTTCCAAGGATTTCTGCAGTTCAAAGTGTGTGGTACCACTGACAGAGGTGATCCACGCTTCAAGCTTAGGCAAGAAGTTTCTTCCCAACACGGGCATTGGGGACTCCCGATGATAGAGGAATCCATGGTGTGTTTGCAGCTGTTAGATTTACACAGGAACGCCTGACTGGAATCCCAGTGGCTCTCACTGTTGTAGTCCTTCCAGACATGACCCCTATTGGTTTGGTAACAACCAAATACGCAGCTCCAGTGTCAATCATAAAGTTGACCTCCCAACTCTCATTTTGATCCTGAGTTCATGGGAGCCTAGTCTGAAGAAGCCTGCTCTGTCTCAGTCTGAGTCTATACCAGTCAGTCCAGTGAGGTTTGTGTGGGAGGCTCAGCCTGGTACAGAGTACAGTTCTGCCTTGGCTTTTGGTCTACTCCCTTTTCTCCTGTTTTCTTACTGGGATTTTAATTTTTCCAGTGTCGAATTTCCTTGCAGTAGGCACACTGGTCCCTTTCCAGTGAGACATGGTACTTGGCTCCTGCTTGGTCTCATCTGACTCTGGGAGAGGCCTGATGGCTCAGAACTACCATAGAGGGGAGCTTTCTGTTTCATTCTGTCTGCCTCTCTCTTGGTGGTCCGCTCCCAATTTATAAACACTTTGTTGTCAGCCTACAGAAGTTGGGCGCTATTCATCCCTGCAAACCCTTCCAGTTTCTGTAGCTTCATTCAGATACCTGCTTGTCCCTGGCTCACAAAAGCTGCCTTTACCATTCGTTGATTTGGGAGGGTATTTTTTTTCTCCATCGCTACTATGTGAGCTCAGGTTTGGAGATTATTCCCCTGGGCCTGTTGCCAGCGGGATCAAGAATAAAAGATGTGACTCCCACTTTGTTCCCAGTGTCAGATTTGAAAGTGGTGGTTCCTGTTACACAGGGATGAGTCTGGCCCTTATAAATAGCTCTGGCTTTTGTTTTAGACTGCTACTTAAGTTAAAAATGCAAATTGATGTGGTTCTTCTATTTTCCCTTGGATCTCATGCTCAAGAGACTGTCTTATTACCAGGGGACTAATCCTTACTCTCAGGGATAGGACTGCCTGCAGTGAATGAGAGAGAGAATTTGGGTGTCGTTAGGGTATGATGAAGCAAAGTAAACCAAGGACAGCCTAGTAAAGTACCGAGCAATGTTAACCAGGAGTCCTCCAACACAAGAGAACCTGCCGTACCCGCCTGATCTGTATTCCTTATTTCCCAGGGATGAACTCAAGCATTTAGCCCCTGAACAGCATTTGGCTTACCTTCCTGTCCCCCACCAGGAGTTGGCCCTGTAAACAAACATGAACCCAGAGGCTCCTGATGGGATCAGCATGCAAATCAAAGCAGACAGGGCTCTGAGGGCAATGAAGCTGGACCTCATACCAAATCCATACTCTTACTTGGAACCCTGAGGCAGGCGTGGGTCTCTGGGGGATTTCCGGTTTAGAGAGCAAGTGAGGGTTGCCACTGTCACCACAGTCCCTGCCTCTGCGCCCACGGATCTGAGTCTGTCGTCCCGTCATCCTACTGGGATGTAGGAAGGTGAAAGGAAGGAGGGAAGAGAGCAGAGGGGAGGGAGGAAATGCCAGTAGTATTATGGGAAAGTCTGAGGGCACTGTGGTGCTCACGGCATCAGTGGCATTGTGTACCTAAAGCAGCCACGTGGGCTTTATTGTCTTTATTAGTACCATCATGGCTGCCCCATACGGGCACCACCATCTTGACTGCCCACATGACTGCCCTTGGTTGCCCAGGTGGTTGCCCTTTGCCTGTGTTTGGTGAGCAGTTCCACACATGCACGAACCAAATTCCCACAGGGACATGAGTGCCTGGTGGGATCTACCCATCCCTCAGGCTCAGCTGAGATCTGTCCAGCAGCTGCGGGTTGGCATATGCATCTCAGTTTAAATATGGACCTTCTCAGCAGCTGCCCCCGAAGTCTCAAGTGCCAGCTTGGCAGCCTCTAGCCAATGTGCATGCTTCTTTGCCCCAGTATAAACTTGACCGATGCTCCAGTACGGCGGGGTAGACATGTTACTGGAATTTCAGGGTCCCATCTGGGTTGCCAGATGATACAGGGGAAATCAGCATACCTTTTTGGGATTCTTAGTCTCATTGATAAAAGAATTTAAAAACGAACTCAAATGAAAGCCTAAGGACAATTTTGAAAAGAAAAACCTCCAAGGCAGACAAGCTCTAAATTTCAGCAGCGGCCCAGAGGAGGAGAACAGAGAAGAAAAGGGAAAAGCCATGTAATTTAAGCCAGCATGGAGGTCAGACACATGACAAGACAGGGAGTTTTAGAAAAAGAATAAGGAAGCCCAAAATGTTAGGGAAAGAATGCTTAGCAAAGAGATAGAAGGGAACGAGAGTTTATGCTTTTCTGAAGATGTATAGAACTGCGTGTCTGTGGCCTGATAAGTTCTTTCATCAGGAGGCAGAGATCTGGGCAGGAAAAATTCACCACATTGTTATAGGCCAAAAATTAATAAAGTCTCCGACATCACTTTGGTAGAAAGTAGCAAGGAAAATTTATTACACCCAGCCGGGCTGTCTGTATCAAGGAAGGGCATAGCAGCTGCAAGTTCTGGCTTTTTATAGGGTTACAGGAGAGTTGGAAAGCATTGCTCAAACACAACCAATCAGGTTCATAGAGCACAGCAAAATTTGAACTTGTACCAATCATAAGTCTGCTCATTAATGGGCTTCGGTAGGGCCAATCTTGGCTTGCAGATTCATGGGTTTATGGAGCAAGATTACAGAAGCGAGATAAGCAGTTGGTTAAATTACCTTACATGAGCATCTCATAGCTTAAGGTTTAGGTCATCCCTTCCTGCCTGGGAAGTGTGTCCTTGTTAGGACAATGGCCTCTTTCTCCCTCGTTATGGTAGGCTCAAGGAATTCCTGTTCAGCTCACTCATCATACATATCATTGAAGAACTAATCATTCCTTCTATCTCTTTATCATGGCTTAAGATGATCTCTCCTTCCACGGTCAGGTGATTAACCTGGCCCAACTCCACCCAGGCCAGACATTTTATTCACCTGACTTGGAGCTTTAACTCAATGGGGGACTTTATTGCTACTGTAACAGAAGGTCCAGGCACACCCTTGTCTCTGGGCCATGGGGTGCCATAAACTATAGAAAGGAAAGATGAAGAGAGAAATTGGATCTGGTGCCTCCAGGCTATCATCAGGCCTTCCGTAGGGGCTTCCACACCGTTTGCAAGTACTCCAAAGAAAAGCAAAGGTGGAAGAGGGGGAGGGGATACGTAGCATAAATCTTACCTCCCAGATGGCGTAGATCAGAGCCTGGAGGGCACCCACTGATATTTCCATGTTCTCATGTCCTGGAACAAAGAATTGGTCCAGGTGATAAAACAGACAGTTCACTAAGAAAGAGTAAGGCACTCTTGAGAATGGAATGGGCTAGAGAGGTGGGAAAAGGTTCGAGGCTCAAGCCCAAGTGTCATGGCCCCTTACAGGTTATTTACATAACACCTGCCTTCTTCCACTTTGGGGATCATGGATTTTCCCACGTGTGCGCTGCTTGTTTCTTGTAACCTGTGGTCTTCCAGCCTTCCTCCGCCATTGGTTTTTTAATCATTCAACCTGATGTCTCCCTCTCTACACTCTATACTTCCACTGCACTGCTAGAGAGAGGTGCTTTGACTTCTCAGGCTCTACAGTATAGAAGGACAGAGAGGTGGCTGCAGAGGTTTACCACCTGCTGACCTCAGGTTCAGGATTACCAAACTCCAGAGTTACTATCAGCCATCAAGGGTAGAATTATACACTTAGCCCGAGCCCAGGCCCCAGCAGCCTGCACTTCTGCAGTTTATCATCTTCTAGCCCTCTGGCTCTCCACAACTGATTCCTGGGGCTGTCTGTCATCCAGGAGTTGTGGAAGATTAAATTCCTGCTCCCTGACTCACGGCTTCCCTGTTTTCATGCCCTCGGGGTAGTTCAGTTTTAAACAATGTAGTCTCTGTCTCTCACCGTGGAGCCTTCCCTCTGCTCTGAGTCATACAGAATAACAGCACAGGATTCCTCTGCAGTGCTGATCTGTTTATCAGAGGAGTCACTGTCTCCACAAAATCTATAACTGGATTTGAGGCTTCTGATGTTTGTCCGGAGTATGGTACTGGCAGGCTTTTCACCAAAACCTGGCTTACCTTTTGGGGAAGGTAGGGTTCTGCTCCCCCCCTCCCACCTCTCTTTTCCACCCCTGCCGGCCACAGCACTTAGGGCTAGAGCCAGGTTCAGTTTGGCTAGCCTCTTTCTGGAGCCTCACCCACCTTTTCCTTGGCACTTTTCAGCTGTTCGTGAATTTTCAAAGCTCTTCCTTTCTCTCTTTGGAATCTATTCTTACTCTGATACTTCTAGGTAAAGGAGTCTCACAGAGACAACTTCTAGCCTGCCATCTCACCCATCAGTCTTCCACACTATTTTTTTTAAACATTCTACTATCTTCCATAGGAAACAGCTACACCCTGAATGGTAGCCATTCTCCAAACATCTAACCACAATTCTGTTGTTAATAGGCATGGTGTTAAGGCTTCTGTATATGTTAATTCAATTAATCCTCAGAACCCCATTTCACAGTAAAGGGACAGAGGGAAATACAGATGTTTGGTTACTTGCTGCACTCATTTTACTGTTAAATATAACTGGGATCCAACCCAGGCAGCTAGCTGCTCCTTAGACAAAAAATAAAACCAAAACCAAAACAAATTGCCCAAAAATGTTACAGCAGCTAACAAAACAGTTTGAGGCCTTGTCTTAAAAAGCAGAGAAAGGAAAGAAAAGGAAGGAAGGAAGTTAGAAAGGAAGGAAGGAAGGAAGGAAGGAAGGAAGGAAGGAAGGAAGGAAGGAAGAATGGAAGAATGGAAGGAAGGAAGGAAGGAAGTTAGAAAGGAAGGGAGGGAGGGAGGAAGGAAGGGAGGGAGGGAGGGAGGGAGGGAGGGAGGGAGGGAGGGAGGGAGGAAGGAAGGAAGGAAGGAAAAAGAAAAAGGAAAAGAAAGAAAGTTAGTTATGGATATTTGGCAGTTGAGAGACACAGCATTTACTCAAAGAGTTGGTGGATTCACATTTATTTATGCCCGTGGACCCAGAGGAGCTAACACTCTGAAGTTCTGGTCCCCAAATTACAGAAATCCAGTTGAAACAGGTTTTTCTCACATAATCTCTCTCAACAGTTGCAACATTGGTGGGTTTAAATTGCAGCCTGCGTGACTACCAGCACAGATACTTACAGGCCCAAAGACCACAGAGGGGACATTCCTACTGCAGGCATGTTGGGGAAACAGATATTACGAGCAGGGGTTAAGACATTCTTAACAATGGAATTTATGTCTGGTGCCTTATCAAGCAAGGTAATTGCAAACAAATATTCCAGGAGATACGTGTGATATTTGTTTCTTAAGATGCTTTTTGTGCTCCCTGTGTTCTCCATCTTAGCAAACATCCATAAAACCACCATAAGGTAAGCATTATGTCCTAAAATGTAAAATCAGTCATTGAACAATAAAAAATAATACCAGACATATACAAAAATAACATTAAATGCGTGTGGAGGAAGGAGGAGAGGGAGAAAGAAGTAACTCAACTCCAAATGTAGCTTTTAGTTCACTTCTTTTCACTACTCACTGAAGGAGCCACAAGGATCAGAGAGGGGAAGGGGTGTACCCCGGAGTCACAGCTCTAAATAGCGGAGTCAGGCTTGGAGCCCAGTCTGAGATCAATTTCATCGCCATTGCATGGAGGAAGAAACTGAGGTCGGGCAATGCTGAAAGAGTTACAATCTGCACAAAGGTGATATTAGATGTGTTAAGTCCTGCCTCAGCCGAATGATTAGATGCTGCTCAGGCTAAAACTTCAACCGCACTAATTCTAGTAACAGGATTTGCAGGTGTCTGGGATTGCCAAGTCTTGCAAATAAAAATACCAGGCATCCAGTTAAAGTTGAGTGTCTGATTAAGGACAGATTCAGTATAAATACATCCTCTGGAATTTAGTGGAGAAATCACTCACTGCTTTTGTGCAATTCCGTTTTAAGGGGGCATCCTGTACTTTACAAACCAACAATGGTCCAGGCAGACACTGCAGGAAACCGAGAGGAGAAGAGAGAACAGCTCAGCAGTGAGGAGGAGGCACCCTGAACCTGAGGCTCTAGCAGGGGCTGACCTGGGGGTACTTTGTCCTGATACCCACAAGAGAGGGGCAGAAGAGGACCCATCCATCCAGTTCTATGAGAGGTGGGGACCCATCAGCACCCCTGGGTTTGAATCCTAGCTATGCAGCGACTTTATAGTGTACTCTGAATCATTCAGTCAGTCAAGGTGGTATCATACCATTGTCACATAATGAATTGTTTCCCATCTCATTTATTCTTTTACTGTTGAATTCTGTCTAGAATAACATACATTTTTTAAAATGCTAATGCATTCTGGATCCTGGCATTTAGAATGATCGCACCTGATTGGCAATAGGGACCTCAGGTGGATGTAATAAGGAAATAAGCCCTGAATATACACAGAGAGAACAGACTGAGCCCTGTCCTCTCACCCCTCACTCTCTGGATGACCCTAGACCCATCCATTAGCCTCTCAATCTCCAAACAACTCCTCATTCACTTCCAGAGAAACAGTGAGTGAGAAAGAACTTTGTAAAATGATGTTATGGTGTAGTAGTGGAGAAATGGGACTTCAGAAAGAAGAGGGAGAACTGGCCCCAAGGTACAGCCTTGCTATCATTCTTTGAGAACCAACAGAAAACATGTCCCAAACCTATGCCCATACAGTCAGGGTGCTCCAAAGTCTTTGACTCAGCTTGACCACAGCACCTTTCTGGAACTCACAGCATTGGAACTTAAAATGAGGTGGCACACATGAGTTCCCTGCCTACACGCCTGTCTGCTGTCCTCAGAAAGGAATGCACTATTAAGCAGTTATTTCTCAATATCCAAGTGGGTCAGGTTTGAGGGTCTTCTTCCAGCTCCTCATATGCCTACAGATACCAAAATCCTGTCACTCTCAAGACCCATAGATAGAATGGTGCAGATTGGCAGATAGCCTTCCTATATCTTCCCACATGCTTTACATCACCTCCAGATTACTTATCATACCCAATACACTGTAAAGATTATGTAAACAGTTGCTATACAATATTCTGTAGGGACTAATAACAAGAAAAATGTCTATAGTCCAGACTCAACCATTATAGTACATGAATGAGTCACCAGACAATGTTCAAATGAGTGCTGGAGAGAAGACTGAGATCTGAAATTGCAAGAAGCTACCACAGAATATGCTTACATGTCACTTCATTCAAATGCTGTCAGCGGAGTTCTCAACTAAGCACACTGCAATTCAAGTTGGCTTTTTAGGGACTTCCTGTGATTTTTTTTCTAAATATTTTCAATCAGCAAGTGGTTAACTCTGTGGTTGTGAAACTCAGCACTTACAGAGGGCTGATTGTAAGCATGTTGAGAAATACAACCCAGCCCCTTGATGCTTGCAATGTGACCCCAAACCTATTTTCTGAAATTATCCAAGGGTTTCTTATCCCTGAACAGTCAAATATAATTGCCAGGAGCTAGATGTGGCAATTCAATACATTTAACTAAGTAGAAATAAATAAAATATAAAATTCCATCCTTAGCCACACTCCCCAGTTTTTAAGCATTTAACAGGTTGGGTTGGTGGTACATTCCAGCTATTTGAGATGTTGAGGCAGAAAGACCAGACATTTAAGGCTATCCTGGGCAGCTTAGTGAGATCCTGTCTCAAAATAAAAAATGAAAACAGGGCTGGGGATATACTTCAGTGGTAGGGAACTTGTCTAGCATGGGCCAGACCCTCTATTCAGTCTCTAGCACTGGAAAATAAAAATCTCAAGTTCTTAACAACTCATGTGATGGGCGACAGGAGGAATGGATATGGATACTTTTATATTATATACTAGAAGAGCACGTTTGGGCTGGCAAGATAGCTCAGCCCCACCTAGGAGCACTTACCACCAAACCTGACAACCTGGGTTCAGTCTCCAGAACCGCGTGATGGGGGGAGACAGCCAACTCCTGGAAATTGTCCTCTGATCTACAGTTGTACACTCACACACATACACTAGCTAGCTGATAGATGGATAGATAGATGCCAAAAATAAGGGCACATTTGTGGTCTGTGTTGTAAAAGGAACATGCACACACACGTTATTAATAGCTTAGCACAGACACACTGTTAATGGCTTACTCTGAGTTAGACCAGTCAGCCCAGACGACTGTGGAGGAGTACAAGGTTGATACTAGCAGACACTAACTAGACTCAGTGTTTCAGAAAATGTCCAAGTCCCGACATCCGGGAGATAAAGGAAAAATGATGGTGAAGATAAGGAGAGAGGCACTGGGACCAGGAATCTCAGGGACAAGACTGACCACCTGAGCTGAGAGGAAGACTGAGGTTTGGAATGGTTGATTGTGACCAGACCCTCATAAAGCCTGCTGGCTGGAGATGAGACGTAAGGCAGTATTTAAAGGATGTTAGTCATCTGCCTTCTTGATTCACAGCTTTCTGAATAAGGAACAACTTGAAGACTCAGTTTCTGTCTCTGTTCATTGGTGTTTGTGGAAACAGGCATCATGAGTTCTAGGATGCTGGTCCCACAAGGGGTAAGGGGTCGACCGCTCTGGACTGCATACCTTGTGAAGAAGGTGTGTGTGCTCCCAGACTTCCAGGTTCCAACAACACACTCATGCTTCTCTGACGGATGACACAAAGACATCTTCCATTTAGCCTGAAAACCACGCCTTGACACAAAATGTTCAATATGACTGAAATATAGAGGATGCAATGGAGAAGTTATTTCTCTAAGTATTTTGGGAGTCACTTAGAATTGGCAGAAAAGGATCCAGAATAGCAGTTTCTAAAATGATCCCATACTTAAGGGCCTAAATCAGCATTCAAAAAAAAAAAACTTCTAACAACAGGACAATGGGAATGTTATATTGATATCACGTTTAAATATTTTTATTTGTATTTTATGTATATTGGTGTTAGCTAACAATTGTTAGCCACCATGTGGGTGCTGGGAATGGAACCTGGGTCCTCTACAGAAGCAGTACTCTTAACCTCTGAGCCATCTCTCCAGCCCCAATATCACATTTTTAAAGAAAGTACAATGAAGTTGTGCCTACTGAGTAACAAGATTCACATCTGCTACAGAGTTTAAATGCCTCATGCATTCACTGTAAACTTGTTTCACCCTAGAAAAGGAATTCGAGGGAATGGGGAAAGGCACATTGTGCTTAGTTTTAATAATGAGTGCTCTGGACAGAAGAGTTTAGATCATAGAAGGTCACAATACAAGTTTGTTGATTGAAAAGAAGTGTTCCTTGCTAAGCATGACCAAATGTCAGTAAGAAGCAGACCACAACTGGGCATGATCATTCATGTCAATCATCACATCTCTCAGGAGGCTGAGGCTGCAGGAGCATGAGTTTAAGGCTGCCCTGGACTGCACAGCACGACCTCAGCTCAAATTTTTAAAAAAAGAAAGGAGTGGAGGACACTTGCAGCAACCCGTAGGAATAAGCATGCTAATGAGTCTGTTTCTTACCTAACAACCTTGAAAGAGACAGAACTGCAAGAATCAATGATTGAAAGATGCTGAGTATACAAGAGCCCCAAGTCTGATCCTACAGTAGGGCTAAGTGTTTGGAGTATCAGTCCTTGCTTGTCTTTTGACTTTTGCTAAAACCCACACCCTTGGAGCTAGATGGATGGCTTAGGGGTTAAGAGCGCTGGCTGCTCTTGTAGAAGATCTGGGTTTGGTTCCCAGCACACACATGGTAACTAACAACCATCCATAACTCCAGGACCAGGGGATCCGATGCCCTCTTTTGACCTCTGTAGGCACTGCACAACATGAGTGCACTTACATACATGCAGACAACATACTCATACACATAAAATAAAAATAATAAGTAAAATATTTTTTAAACCCATATCTTTGGAAGAACACAAGCAATAATCAGTGTAAGAGAAATCACTATCACATTTATTGTCAGATAGACCAGCCCTGAAGAAGAGTCTTCAGACCATGGAGCTATCCTGATCACACAAATTAGAAACAGGACAAATTGATACACTGCTTTTGAAACAGGCATTCTGTAAAGCATTTGCTTATAGATCATCACTGCTAAACCTGCCAAACTTTTATGAGTTCTAATTGAAAAACTTTTACTTTTCCCCCTTTCTATCTCTTCTTTGGATACTGCCAAAGCTCTAAGCACGTTTGCCCCGATAGTCTGGACCTTCTCACTTTTTCTCTAAAAACATTTCTTCCCATCCACATGCAGCTGCTTGCTAACCTCCACTCCTGAACCTGACTGCTTTCTTGAACCTTAATTCACAAAGGGCATGGCTCTCTCTCTTCCTCTTCTCCCTCTCCCTCCTCCTAGCAGCTGCTGAAACTTGTAGTTTGCCTGCTCTGTTGTTTTCCTTTCAAGCTTCCTTCTGAAAAAGCAAAACAAACCAAAAAAACAAGCATTTAGGAGCTGCATTGGCTAAAAAAGCATTGACACGTCCCTTAAACCCACAAAGTAACTAAAAGCACTATGAAAGCCTGACATCTCTGCCTTCATCTGTGTCTGCCCTATTGCCTTGGCTGAAGGCACAGAGAGGCAATTCACTGTTCTTAATCCTTTCTTTCTTCTTGAGTCACCTTGGATTCCAACCTGAGTTTGATCCCCAGGATCCATTGTAGAAGGACAGAATGGACTCCAGTGAGTTGTCCACACAGGCACTGTAAGGTCAGGGTTTGAGAAATGCAGCAGACAGAAGGGACCAGAGACTCTACTGGTAGCTAACAGGACCTGGCTTTATTGAGAGAAGACCAGATGGGACTAGCTCCTCCGCACCCACGAGGGGAGAAAAGCTAGCCCCCCCTGGGGGGCTAGCCTCCCTGAAGAGATGGGGGAGGCTAGCCCCCTCACCCCATCTTGGGACTGGGGCTCCAGGGAACTGGGCTGGTGTGCCAGGCTCCAGATCAGGATGGAGGAGCTCCCTCAGGGAGAGTTCGAGAGGCAAACTACCCAGGGGAGTGAGCTCAGCCCAAAAGCCCAAGTCCCAGTTCCAGTCCCAGTTCAAATCTAAGTCTCAGAAGCCTGTCCTAGTCCCAGTCCTCAAAGCCTTAAAAAAACCCTCAGCCCCCTCCTGGCTTTTAGGGGAAGGGTGTTGCCATGACAGCTGACTGATGTTTAAGGCCAGGTTCTGGCCAGGAAGTAGTCTTTTTTTACAGCTGTTTGTGAATTTTTTTGAGTCCAGAATCTTATCTGTTAAGGAAGCCACGTGTCCTTTGTGAATTTGGGGTCTGGAGTCTTATCTGTAGCTATTTGCAGGGCCTGGATTTCTGACAGAAGCTGTAAAAGTCAGTCTTTCTTCATGCATGTTTTGTAAACTCCGGCTCCAGGTTTCCTTCCATCTTCCTGAGTTTGAAACTGTTGGGGGTTTCAGTCACATCTTACATTCCAGCCTTTTGTGTCATAAGGGAATAGGGGCGTTGTTCTCCTCTAACTTCTTCTGGCTGATTGTTGGGCGATGATAGGGGAATAGGGAATGGCACATGAGGCTGGAAAGGATTCGAGTTCTCATCATGGTCAGGCTGCGCATATTTCCTGGTGGGAAGGTGAGCAGAAGAGCGAGAGCTGGTGGCAGTCCTCAGGTGTAGGGGAGCAGAGGGACTGGTGCTGCATAAGAGACTGTAGACCAGGTGAGGAGATAAACTTGATAGTCCTCCCCCTCCTTGCCCCTGATGGGATAAGAGCACAGGATAAATCTTTAGAGGCTTAGCTGCTGGTAACACTGTTTCAGACCTGAAAGGGTTAATGAAATGGGAGATTTGACACTTTGTAGGATCTGGTCCAGGTAGAGATCAAAGACAATTCTGCAAAAAAGTTAAGGGGGTAGAGATGCAAGAAAGATTGGCCCATGACGGAGGTCAGACAAATGAGGTGTGTAAAGTTAGCTTCATAGTCTTTGTTCCTGATTGAGACACATCCTGGCATTATATCCAATCCTGAAGATGATGAGAAACTGTCAAACTCAGAGTCACAGACACAGATGTGGTCATTAACAATGGTTATTTGCTTAAGATGTTCTGCATAAGATTAAATACTCCTCTTTCAAGACTCAGACCTTCTATCACTTACATAGACTTTCTTATTTTCTTTCTATTCTGGAAATGTCCAGCCCTCATAATCTTACATAAATCCTTCTTTATAAAATATTTCCTTTCCTTTTACCTTCTTATTTTCTTTCTCAATACCATGAGACATAATAATATTAAGGCTGAGAGGGGTGATTGGATATTTAGGTGAGAGTCCAATGACTCCACTTAACAAATCTGTTAGTGGATACAGCTGAAGTTATGAAGATGGAAGTTTGACTCAGAAGAGTGCTGTGTAGTATCGTCTTACTAAAAGAACACACATAATGTTGTGAATTGATATTATTGGTGTATACATTACACTTTATAAACTTCCAGGTGAGCTTGTAGAAAACATAAGAAATGTACTGAGAGAGAGAGACAGAGACAGAGAGAGAGAGAGAGAGAGAGGTATCTCCCAATGCTTTAGGCCTTGAGGGAATATATGAGTAATAATCATAAGAATTTGTTTGAATTAGGAAACCTATATAGGGGTGCCCAGGGCATGAAGGAATAAGGAAATGTTCTTTTTCAGAGAAAACCATTTAGATCATAAAGAAAGTCAGTAATTGAGAACAGTGAAGGATGCATTTCAAAGTCTGACCCAAGGAGTGAGGGCTGTCAGGGGTATCTTAGAGAATGCAGGGAAGAGGTAGTGTAGCCTTGGGGGTGTGGGGAGGCCCATTGACTCCCACCATGGAGAGCTGCTGAAGGTGTGTCTTTACCTGAGTAGGAAGAGGAGGACAGACCATGTGGTCCCCTACTACAAACAGGCCTTTTTGTCTATTGTGGCAGGGCTCTGGGTTCCTCCATTGCTATGGTGCAGAAGGTCAATCCTCGGTGGCCAAGCAGATGAGTTCTGTCAGTGAAGAAGATCTGAAGGTGGGTTGGGGGATCTGGGGACAACATGACTGGCCTACCTCAATTCTGCAAAGAAGGGCAGTCATCCTCCAGGCATCCCCATTTTTCTCCATTGTGTGCATGGCCCTGGCAGTGGCTGCTGAGTTGGGGCAGGCTTGTGCCCAGTGTCCTTCATTGTCACTGTGGGCCTGACAGCTGTTGTGGCATTGATGCTGAGTTGCTTGGAGGTCTTCTTGGGAGGAACCCTGAATGCCACCATCAGTAGTTGAGCCTTCTGTATCGAGTGGCACACTCAGTTTGCGTTCTCCTGTTCCTCTGAGTTATGGGATACTTTAAAGGCCATTTTTCAGCAGCTCTCTCTGGGAGGGTAAGGGACTTTTGGAGCCTTTGTTAGTGGACAGGTTGGGTTATGAGATGGATGGTCTTATGTGGGTGTGCTGGACCAGAGTGAGGCCCGTGGGCTAGGCATACCAGATAAGAGACATTACAAGGACAGCACACATGTGTATAAGAAGGAGAGAGGGCATTTGTGCCTGGGCAGCGGGGAGAGTGACTATAAAAGAAGGTGAGATGAGTAAACAGAGGCAGGAACAAAGAAGGGTCAGCTACAGGAGTTTGGGTGTTTGTGTGGGGATGGCACTGCCAATAAGAGTTTTCACCTGCATGATATCCCAGAGGAGATCTCTAGTCTGACACCTGCCAGAGTAGAGGCAGGCTGGAATTTAAGACCCAAAAGGAACCAGCCGGAGCCAGGCAGCCAGAGACAGAAAAAGTGCAGCTTCGAGTTCGGGAGTTCCGGGCCTGGGCCCTAAAGTGGGAGGGGGATCCCGCAGTGTCCCAAGAGAGATAAGCACCGGAGAGGCAGGGGGAAGGGGGTGGCACACAGCCGCCTTAGCAGGCTCAAAGTCTGCAGCAAGTTTGGGCATGGGCCCAGAGGGAGCCCTGGCCTGGGGACCTGGCCACCAGAGACAGAAAGAGTACAGGTGGGATTGGAGAGTTCAGGGTGTGGGCCCTAAAGCGGGGCGGGTCGCCCAGTGTTCCGAGAATGAGGCACAGCACCGGAGCACGTGCCTGTAGTGGCCTGGCAAGGGTTAGCAGATGCAAAGTCCGTGGCATTGGCATGGAGCCGAGAGGAAGGTCAGCTGCAAGACCCCAGTTTTGGCTATAGGGGGGTCTGGCTTTGAGCATGTTGGCTGACATCCAGAGATGGGTGGGGAAGATCAAGTGAGGGTGGTCGACTGCGGGGGAATACAGTGGGAATCCTACAACAGGTAAGCATCCCTACGTGGAATCCAAAATGAGAGGGATTTCTGAACCTAGGGGTGCCTCCCAGGTTAGAGTTGGGCCCCGAGGCCGACTGTGGGAACCCATGGGACCCCTGGCTTTCCGGAACTAGAGAGAGGAGATACGTGGGAACTCCCCACAACAAGTAGGCGTCCCTACCTGCACGGAATCCAAGAGGAGACAAGAGTTAACAGGGGCCCAAAGGAGGAGTGAGGCACCCAGAAATGGGTGGAGAAGATAGAGAGAGAAAGAGAAAATGGGGTGTGGGGTGGGGCCCAGTTAACTATAGAGGTCCCAGGCGCGGCTGCAGCCGAGGCGGAGGGTGAGAGTGGGGGGCAGGGTGATTGAAAGGAACCCGAGGGAGAGGGAGAGGCGCAGAGTGGAGACAGGGCTGGAGGCTAGGCAGCTTCTGGGGCACACAGGTGAGTGTTTGAGCCAGTGTGCTTGGCTCTGGCATGAGAGCCGCAGGACGACAAGCCTGAGATGGGACCCACGCTGGAGGAAATGGCACAGAGGGAGGGAAAAGCTATGCAGATTCCTGGTTCAGGCAGGTGAGCGTAGGTGCCAAGCTTGGGCGCTAGGCTCAGATGGAAGTGGCGCGGAGGGAGGGAAGGGGCAGGCGGATCAGCTCCCAATGGAGGCCAGCAGAGGACCAACCTAGTACACAAGCATGATGGAGGACAGAGGGGACAGAGAGAGAGGCCAGGAAACCAGAGGAGTTCCTGGGCGGGTGAGCTAGTGCGCACAAGGGGAGACAGAGGGAAAGGCTGGGCAGACCGGAGGAGCTCCCAGGCAGGCTGGTGAGCAGAGGCTGGAGCGAAGGCCCTAGTTAGGGCGCTCCTCTCTGAAGGCCTGGCAGGAGTCCTGTGGGCAATGAAAGAGGAGAGGCAGAGCCTGGGCAAGAGGTAGACAAGGGTGTTGAGTGGGCGAGTGGGCGAGGGAGCACCAGTGGCCACTCAGAAATGGGAGAATGAGAGGGAGAAAGCTGAGAGAGCAATAGAGGGGACAGGGAATCAGGACCTCCGTGTCTCATGATGTAGGTGCTGGGCTGTGGGTGAGGAGCCTACAGCCAGACCAGCGGATCAGATCATACCATGCCAGGTCCTGCGTGGAAGGTGGTCCCCACGTGGGCTGCTGCTCTCTTCCATCCCCGGTTTCAGCATGACAAACCCTCACCCCCCCACACACACACATACCACACCCACACTCACCAACAGAAAAAATAAATTAAAACTTTAAATAAAATTTTGTTTTAAAAAATCGGATCCCAATGAGATGAGAAATTGATGGTTGGGTATAACAAGTAAAGGTTTCTGTAGAGGTTGGGGGGACAGGTATGCCTATAATCACAGCACTCAAGAGGCAGCAGCAGGAAGATCTCGATTTGGAGGCCAACCTGTGGTACATAGTTCAAAGCCAACCTGAGTTGCACCATTGGATTCAGTGTACAGAGGAGAGTGCAGAGAGGAGAGAGATCTACTCCCCGTGTGATCTATTTCTCAACCAATATTTGCACTGGCTGGCCTCTGTTAACTGCCTGAAAACATCACACTGGAAGGGTCTGAACCCTTGGTGAATTGGCCTAGAATTGTACTAACTTACCTTTACCTTATGAAAAGTTATCAACACAAAAAAGCACAGCTCTCACCTCAAAAGCCATAAAAGAGAGCTTATTGTAGCTTATTCTAGAGCCAAATGTGTGACCACAGCCTGGAAGCACAGCTTCACATCACCCCAGATACTGTGCTCCAGTGGGGTAACAGTTTCATGATGCTTTTATGCTAACAGAACAAAAGACATTGCCAGTTGAGGCATTTTTCAAATACAACAGTAGAAATATCAGGTAAGAAGGGTTACAGCAAAGGCCTAGGGCAGGACCTAAGGACAGTCTTAGCCTCTGGGTCAGTGGAAGCTGGTGGTCTATTTATGCATTCCAAAAGAATTTGCTTAAAAGTCACAAGGATGTTAGGCCACACACAGTGATAAGTGGGTATTAAGTGGACTAAAGATAGCCAAAGTCAATCATGGCTCCCAACTTGCCCCATTCCAGATTTCCACAGCCCTATAGAATGTTTGACTGGGGAGTGTTCTTTTTCCTGGGGACTTCAGTTCCCAAAGCCAAGCCATTACACTTTACTCACAGTCTTCGAAGCCTTTATTATAATGAACTCTAGTCAAGTATCACATTTTTGTAATGAACAGAAGTTCACTCAAACTACCTAGGCCTCCCAGACTGTTCTACTCAGATGGTCTCCACTGACATGCTGAGGATGGCACCCATATCCTTCTGAGAGTCAAGGCTTGCAAACACCCATTTCTCTTCTGGACAGTGATCAGCTGATTTTAAGAAACAGAAACTATCTCAGTAAACCTAAGTAGAGACAGGTTTATTGTGAAAGAACATTTGCAGCCACCCCTGCTCCCAAAGTGGACTGTTCAAATAACTTACTGAGTCTGGAGCCTTTCCTGAATTAAGGAAGGGAGGAGCTATTAAAGGATAATATGGCTTATTCATCATTTCAATGGATTCCCAAGAGGGCAGGAAAGAAACCAGACCTCTGCACAATAATGGAGCCCAGTAACTCTGGGGAAAAGGTAAGATGTCCTTCTAATTGAGGAAATATATTCTTTTCCAATATGAGTTCAGATGGTGCTCTCTGGAAATTAATGTCTATTCCTAGGAGCAGAGCATCAGCTAATACAGCAATTCTATTAATCACAGAAGCTAACATGATTCCTGGTCACACATGCAGGGATAGCAAAAAGGACATCTAAACCTGTAGTCAATTACAGACCTGGAGGTTCTACCCCACCCCACAGCACTCAAGACTAGGGAACTGGGAAGTGTAGTTTAACTTGTTAAAGTTCTGGGGATTCTGTCTCAAACTGACACATTCAGATTTGGGACACTGGAGTAGGAGAGAGCAATCTAAGGAGTAAGAGCCCTTCCTGTGGATAGGTGGAAGCTTTTCCGAAGGAAACTGGTTGGTTCCAATGGTGCAAGTTTCCAAAGAGGCCTACGGAGAAGGGAAAGCTATATATCTAAGAGATCTAGACACAGGTACCGCCCCTGTGAGAAGGGACGAGAAAGAAGTCGTGGTTCTTTATTCTTCCCTCTTGGCACTGACTGAATCACCTTTCTAAAACGGCCTCGACTCCAGTGAAAAAGCCTGCACATAACCACTTAGGCTGTTGGTAACTCTGGAAATAACAGAGAGACCAGGAAGAGGAAGATCCACTCCAAACATCACCTTATTTTCTGAAGAGAGCCAGTGAGCAGGTTACACTGCAGAACTCCTGGTGGAGGAGGGGAGACAGCCGTGGTGGACAGTGTTGCAGAGCAAGCAAGGAGCAGCAATGTCACCGGCACCTGGACGTGAGAGTCTTGACATAGTTGGCTGTGCCAGCTGAGATGCCGCCCTCTGAGCCTCAGGGGCCTTTACTTAGATACAGCTGGGATTGTTGGCTTAAAAGTGCAGAAAAGAATTTCAGAACGTGTAAGGGTGAAGCAAGTTAGCAGGCGTATTGATTAGAAAAAGGAGGGATGCACCTGCAGAAAGTTAATTGCAGGCATCCGGAGAGGAACCTAAGTGCTTCAGCAGCAAGTTTTGTCCCTTAAAGGAGGTAATCTGTAACTAAGGTTGAGGGCAAAAGAAACAAAAACAAAAACAAACAAACAAAAAACATGTTTCTGTACTTATGTCCTTACCAAAAGGATTAAACTGTCAGGTGACTTTTGAGGGTACTAGACTGGGTACAATCACATGGGAAGATAAAACGTGTTTAAACAAAAACATAGATCAAAATTTTAAAATTCAAGTAATTCTGCCATATGTAGGTCACACAGAGATAAGACGTATGTTTTTATTTTGAGCGAAGTTCACTGGGCATCTTAGTAGTCACCTTGCCTGTGATATTTTTTAGGAAAGGTTCTATGCAGGGAAGCCTTCAATAAACTACACGGAAGCTAAGACTCCGTCAGCAAGAGGCGTAGTTCGGGTCCAGGGAGGTGATGGCAAGGGGTTCTACTTCATTCCCACATCCTCTTAACATTTTCCTACTACTCTTTCCTGCCTCTGTGTGACAAGACGGATACTTCTGTGTCTTCCTGTAAATGTGAGGACATTGCTCTCTAAAAGACGAACTCGGGGAGGCTGAGCGTTCAAAACTATCAACTGTTAACATCATCTGGGCACCAAGTCGCACAATTCAAATCCAGAGTTTCCAGTAACCCACTCAGTGTTTTCACACCCCCTTTTGACACCTCAGTTCCTTCACTAATCTTGTCCTGTAACACCCTTTCACCAGTTTTCACAAAGAAACGCACTCTTGACCAGTCATAGTAATACATGTGTACAATCTCAATACCAAGCAGGTAGAAGCAGGTAGACGCATCTTTGGGTGCATCGAGAGTGTGAGGTCAGCCTGGACTACATGAGACCTTGTCGCCAAAAAAAAAAAAGAAAGAAAGAAAAACCACTATAACCTCTGTTTGCTCTCTCTTTCTTCACTCTGATCACCATCAGGGTACTCAACAAATGCTTTTCCCTTCTTCTGTGGGTGTTTTGCCCATGCTAAAAATCCTTGACTTCTTAGTGTCTACCTCAAGTGAGCTTTTCATGAACATTCTTTATAAAACCACAGTATTCTCCCCTGAGCAAATGGATCAAATGCCCAGAAAAGCCTTTGACTAGAGTAAGGTTAGATGCTACTTTTCTCTCTATCTGATCCAATCTACTTCCTCTAAATCTAGGCTTCCTGTGGCTAATTACCAACAAAGTAGTTAGGTATGGTGTCTTTCACCTGTAATCTCAGCACACAGGAAGCTGAGGCAGGAGGACTGCAAAGAGTTTGAGGCCAGCCCAGGCTACATAATGAGTTTCAAGCCAGCTAAAACTACATTAAACGAAAAAAAGCCCTGTCTCAACTTCTCTCAATATATACATATACCTTATAAAAAGAGTTTAAGTGTAATTATCCTACAACAGGGGTTCCGTGGCCTCAACTGACACTACAGGCTAGCAAATGAAAAGCCAAATGACAGGAATATGCTTCCTCTTTGGAGTTGTTGACCAGAGAGATCTCAGGGATCCTCCAATAATACTGGCTGTTGCCCCTGCACCTGCCAAAACTTGACAGTAGACCCTATTGCTGAAGACACTATATACCTGAGTCTCAGAACAAACAAAGAGAAATCAGGCTGGTACTGACCCTCAAACTACATCTCTCCTGGCTAGGTTTCATAGTACTAGAAGGTGTTATGCATGTTACTGGCAGAGAAAGGTAGCCATCCCAATAAAGAGAAGTCTACTGTTAAATGATGACAGTTACTGTGTCTTAGTACAATTTCTTGAGAGACAAAAAGAAAGAGTATTCAGCTGGTAGCCTTAGTTCAAGTCTAACCAGCTACTGCCAGAGAAAAGGAAAAGAGATAAACATGGTAAGTCTGACCACATCTTGCAGGACCCGTTTTTCACTGTTATAATAAAGGACATGAGAAAACTATTTAAAAGAGAAAGAACTGTTTTTAGCTCACCATTTTAGAGGTTCAGACCATGGTCGCTGGATTCTGTTGCTTCTGGGCCAATGACTGGTGTAACAACCATCATCTCAGGAAGCATGGGAACAAGTTTGCTCATCTTGTGGTGGCCGTGAAGCAGAGGGAGAAGAAGGGACAAGGACAGATACCCTTCCAAAGCATGCCAAGTGACCTGCTTTCTCCAAAGCCCTATCTCCTACCACCTCCCAATAACGAAGTCAATTTGTGAATCCACCAATGGATTATTCCACTAATGAACTCAGAGCTCTCACAATCTGGTCACCTCTCAGTCATCAGATTCACCAGCTGGGGACTAAACCTTTCAACATATGAACCTTTCGAAGAACACCTCCTACCCAAACCATTGCAGTTGACAAGGTCAGGAAGTCCTTCCCATCAAAAAGTGGGGCCTAGTTTCTCACCTGCTCAGTTTACACTGGTCTTTTAGCTTGTTTTAGCCAATCGAATGCAGCAGAAATGACACATGTCAGTCCTAATCCCAAATTTTCTCTCTTTCTGGTCCTGCCACATAAACCACTTCATACTAGCCTGTGCATAAGAGACACATGGCCCTGGCTCTCCCATGTCACTACGGCCATTAGCCAGCCACGAGCAGACACAAGTAAGCAAGCCATCCTAGGCTCCCAGCTGACCAGCCAGATGGCTTACATGCTCATGAACAAAAATATACTGTTGTCATTTTAAACCACTAAGTTTCAGGCTCACTTTTTATATAGCATTGGATAAACGATGGCAAGACAAACAGTGTCTGTGCTTCTGTGACCATATGTAGCCAGACATGGTGGCTTGCACCTCTAACCCCAGCATTTGGGAGGCTAAGGCAGGAAGATTGTCACATGTTCAAGGCCAGCTTGGGCTACATAGTAAGTTCTAGGCTAGACAGGGCTATGGGCTACATAGCAAGAACCTGTCAATGAAAAAACAGTTGGGTGTGGTAGTTCACACCTATAGGCCCAGCACTTGGGAGGTACGGGCAGGCAAATCTGCAGTTCAAGGTCATCCTCAGCTACATACCTAGTTCAAGACCAACCTACATTAGGGCCCATATCAAAACTGGACGGGAGAGGAGTTGAGGATTTAGGCCATAGGTAGTTCAGTTTACAGCTCCGGGAGAAGTAGAAAGAGGAAGAAAAGAAAGGAAAGAAAAATAAAACATTTGTAAGTTCACAGAGGTCAGTGCTTGTAGAGCATGACAGATAAAAAAAGAAATACCCAAGTCCAAAATAGTTGTCTGCTCTTTTGAAGAACTTTGGACACTTGATGTAATGAAACTCTGACTGGTACCAGTAGCTGACTGATTCCCCTTTTAATATGGTTTTATAAAATAGACTAAAGTCTGTCACTTTCTGACAACTTGCAAACTTATTAGTAGTAACCAAATGATACTTAGCCAGGAGAGTCCCATTATTGAGCCCAAACCTAGTTGACACCACTTGATTCTATTGCTAAATCATTTATGAATCCATTGGATAAAATCTGGAAAGGTTGAGGATGGATGCTCGATTGATACAGCAGACCCGTCTTGTCCCCACTCATATATTTAAAAATTATTTTTATCTTGTGTGTATGAGTATGTTGTCTGCATATGTGTATGTGCATTCGTATCCTGTAATGCCCAGAAAGTCAGAAGAGGGTATTGGATCCCTTGGAATTGGAGTTGCAGGTGATCATTAGCCTTAACCACTATGTGGATGCTGAGATTCGAACCTGGGTCCTCTGTAAGAGCAGCCAGTGCTCTTAACACCTGAGCCAGTCCTCCAGCCCCCACCCTCCATATCTTATTGGCTCACCTTTTCCTCTAGCCATCGGAAAGGAGCTTGTTGCACATGGACTCTGTCAGTAATTTAATTCACCCTCACTTTTTGTCCAGGGCACACTCCTACATACACAGCCTTGAAGTTTGGTTGCTAATGCTCCAGGGGCCGCCCCTTGACAAGAGTGCTGCATAGCATTGGTAGTCAACTTGACACACCTGGGTGGACGGAGCCCATTGGCATCTTCTTGACTGCTGCATGATGAGGAAGGGCCCAGCACACTGTGGGTGGTACCATCCTTGGGCAGATCGTCCTGCATTATGTAAGAACGCAGATTGGACATGGGCCAGGGCAACAGCCAGTAAGAAGCGTTCCTCCATGGCCTGTGCTTCAGGTCCTGCCTCCAGGTTCCTGCTCTGAGTTCCTATCTTGGGCTCCCTGGGTGATGAACCACATGTGCCCCAGGAGATGTACACCAAATAAACCCTTTCCTCTCCAAGTTGGTATTGGTCATAATGTTTTCTCACAGCAATTAAAGCCAAACTAGAACAGAAATTGGTACCAAAGACTGAGCTATTGCTATAACAGACCTGACCCGGTTGTTCTGGGAAGGATTGTGGAAGGTTTGGGAGCTTTGAACTAGAGAAGTCATTGAGTACTTAGAATTTAGTGAGCTGTTGCTGTGGAGCTTGGGATAGTTCTGCTGGAAGAGGTGTAGACAATGGAGGCCTGGCTTCTGAAGCTTCAAAGGGAGGAACAAATTATCAGGCCTGTTTGTGTGATATTTTGAATTGAGGATCTGTGATTTCTGGTCAACTGGAGCTGAAAACTCAGCTGTGATTAAGAAGAGACCAGAACTACTGAAGTGAAACCTTTGCTTTCCTGGGAAAATTGATGCTGGTTAGCTGGGGCTAAAATATCAGCTGTAAGTAACAAGACAGTAGTATCATCGAGGTGGAATGTTCTGGAAAGTATTTCCTCAGGGTCAGTACACAGAAGCTGTGGTTCAGAGGGGGCCCGAGCCTCCATCTCAAGCTGGAAGCAGGACTTGGTAATGTGTCTGAGTCTCTTACATGCTTCTGGTATTGAAGTTGTGAAGGCCACAGAGAGCAGCTGAGGCTTGACAATCCTGAGAGGCCAGGAAAAATCCACTGGTAAAAGCTCAGCCTCAGTTGTAGACTGAAAGGATCATGGAAAGAATCTTAAACTTGGCACCCTGATAGGCCAGAAGAGCCCACTGGTGAAGGTGCAGCCTCGGGTTCAGTGGAGACCCCAGCTTTTTGGAGATGCCAGGACCACGGGATGACCACCAAGACAGCAGCAGGTACAGAATGGAGCCGGCCTGGGCCTGCGAGACAAGCTGTGTGTGCTGCAGATGGCAGAGCCAGAGAAGTGGAGCTGCTGAAAGTCTCTGGAGCCCAGAAGATCGTGGGTGAGTCCCAGATGTCCATTCTTGATCTACTTTGCTTGACTTAGGTATGCCAATTCCTCCCTTGTTTGGAATAAGACAGTACTTGTTTGGGATTTTACAAGAGCCCATAGTTAAGAAACTTTTAAAAGGAACTGTGAACTTTTAAGTGTTTGGATATTTTACGGACTGTGAGACTTTTAAGCTGTACTGTCTTATGTTGTGAGAGTAATGTTAACATATTTTTGGAAAAAGAAATGGAAAGGTCGTAATTTAATAGCAGTGCATTTATGTATCATGTTGAAAGGGGTCGGCTGTGCTGGACAGCTCTAGTTGCCAACTTGACACACCTGGGTTGAGGGAGCCTCAGTTGGGGAATTGCCTCCATTGGAGTGGCCTGTGGCCATGTCTGTGGGGCATTTTCTTGATTGGTGAGTGATGTGGGAGGGCCCAGTCCACTGTGAGTGGTGTTACTCCTGGGCAGGCGGTCCTGTATTGTATAAGAACGCAGGCTGAGCATGGGCCAGGGGAGCAAACTAGTAGGCAGCGTTTCTCTGCGGTCTGTTCTTCAGATTCCTGCCCTGAGTTCCTGCCTTGGCTTCCCTTGATGATGGACTGCTTATACAACAAAAACTTTCCTCCCAAGTTGGTTTTGGTCAGTGTTTTCATCATAGCAATAGAAAGTAAATTAGAACAACTGCCAACATCCACAAAAAAGCTGAGTGTGGCTGGGTGCAAGCCAATAAGCAGCGTTTCTCCACGGTCTCTGCTTCAGTTTCTGCCTCCAGGTTCCTGTCCTGAGTTCCCTCAGTGATGAACTGTTACCGCGACATATAAGATGAAATAAATCACATCCTTAGTTTTGACTAACACTCTCCTCGCCCCTCCTCTTTAGCTCTGTGCCTTCACCCCGCTCCTATCCCTCTGCTCCCAACATTCCCCTTCACTTTTACATCATATATATTGCTCCCCATCTCCACCTCTCTAAGGTCCTCTTTCCAGCCTCCTGCCCTCATCCTACACTCACTGCCACATAAATACACACAAAAATCAGAAGTCGAGGTCTTCCTATGAGACAGTCCATGCAGCATTGTCTTTCTGCGCCTGAGTTATCTCACTTCATCTGACATCTTCCAGTTCTGTCCATGTTCCTGAACATTCATAATTCCCTTTTTCTTTATGGCTAATGAAGTTCTGCTGTGTATAAGTACTACATTTTCAATTATCCAGTCATCTGTGGATGGCTATCTAGGCTGAGTTCCTTTCCTTGATATCTGTCACACTTTATATAAACAGCTCTCTTTTCACTGTATTTTTGTTATGACACAGTTCAAATGAATATCCTTAAATAGCCCCACATTTCTTCAAGGAAATGAAAGTCCAGCAGAAGAGCTAATACTAAGCCAGTGAGTATGAAAGTAGTTAGTTACAATTGTGATAATGCTATCAAAGAAAAATCCTAGGGGGTTTGAGAGATGGTTCAGTGGGTAAAGCGCTTGCTGTGGAAACCTGATCTGAGTTTGATTCCCAGAACCCATGTGCCAGAGCCCAGCGGCACAAATCGAACCATACCTGAAGCGGGGAGTGAGGATGGAGAAATGGAGAGAGAGAGAGAGAGAGAGAGAGAGAGAGAGAGAGAGAGAGAGAGAGAGAGAGGGGAGAAATAGGACAGACTCAAGAGGGCTGTCAGTCAATACTGAAGCAGGTTGCTGTTATTAAGTACCCCGTATTTATACTCTGTGAAATGAACAAAACAATGGGTCAAAAGTTCAACACAAAAACAATACTAACACAGGCAAAATAACTTAAGCCAATCACATCTTCAAGGGTCTTCAGGTGTCCTCAGCCTTGGGCTTAAGACTTCCCCTCAGGTGTAAATTATTTGTATAGCAAAACCTCCTGCTCCCAACAGCACTTCTGTGCACAAGATTGACTTCTGCCTAACCCCTAAACTAGGGCATAGTTTAAGGCAGGCAAATGGCTCCCGACACCCATGTAAAAGGGGAAGAAGAGAACCTATTCCACAGAGTTGTCTTCTGGCCTCTACACATGTGCCATGGCACATACATGCCCCCACACTAATAACAAGTTCTAAGAATAAAAACACTAAGTGCTGTGATAATTGTGTTTCACATGGATCTGATCTCATGACGTTGAGAAGAAAGAAATGAGGAAACCATATTTAAGCTAAAACTTTAAGAGTAATTCATTTGAGTAACAGACACAGACGAGGTAAAAGAATTAACCAGTAAGTGAAGGTTTCCAGGGAGAGTGTACATTGCCAGCAGGACACAGACTCAAGTATGCAGGCAAGAAAGCTTAGTGTTATAGCCTGCCAGGAGCCCTGTGTGCCTGAGCTGTAGAATGGGCTGAGGAAAGACTGAGGGGGCAAAGCTGGTATGCTGCAGAACTTTCTGTGCAACCCTGAAGTACACAGTAGGGGTCCCATAGGGATTTTAGGGAAGGATTTTCAAAATCTGTTAACATTTTACCTCCATTAATACAGACTTTTCAACAACAGTGGCCACCCTTAGGATAACCCACCTTTGTATCCTCAGGGCCTTACATAAATTCTGCCATAACTCTATCATAATGTGCACTCGCTAAACAAATGAATGTATGAATGGATCAAGAATAAAAGTCACACAACCTTTAGAATTAGTTGGCCTGGTGATGACAGGGCTTGGCCTTCAGGTGGCCTGCGCTTGGGGGTTTGCCTTGGACTAGCAAACCTGGTCCCTCCCTGTCTCCAGGGAATCTCTCCCACACCTCACCTCCCCACACCTGGGCCCCATCTGGGGCCATAAACCTGCTGTCCCTGCTAATGTGAGGTTTCAGTGCCATCTGCTGGTGACTGGAAGACCTGCAGTTCAGGCTGGAGGAGGAAGGAGGAATTAAGGCCCACTATGTGGTCCTTAAGTTTCAGGTATTGGACCTTACACTAGAAAGACACGCAAGTCCAAATTTGATGGTGGGAGCTTCTTATTTAGATTTCTCAATAGCTAAATACCTGAAATCATGTCTCAACATCTTTCAGTATTGTAGGCGTGGGGAGAGGGGAGAGCACTTCGTGTTAAAGTAGATGTAAAGCTGATGTCGAAAAATAAATTTAGAAAAATAATGTTAACATTTGCTTAATGTTAGCATTTGTAATACTGAAGCGACCAATGGCTTTTCTCTGACTCCTCAGTAGCCAGTGACCCTAATTCAGTGACTCAGTCATTGTCCTCAGTCCTCTTGGGATACAGCCTCACACTCAGGACCATTTACCACACTCACTAATTTGCAGTGACCCTGGGAGTGTAGCTCAGTGGTAGAGCACTTGCTCCAAATCTGAAATGCTCTGAGCACTTTCTACAGTGCAGGCAGGGCAGCTGGTTATTGTGTGAGGCTCCCTCAGCCTTTGATGACAGATGCCTCCTGCAAGCCCCTCCTACCATCACTGGAGCAGGACCCTTGACTCAGTCCCTTCAGTGATCAGAGACCTGTCCCAGGGTTCTCAGATATCAAAGCATCTTATTCCAGCCCCTCACCGACCAGCTCCCACCCTCAGCATGACCAATGATTAGGAACCCTCACTCAGACACCCCAGTGTCCTTAGTGACTAGGATCTTTGCAGGGACCCAGTTTCAAGCCCCCTTAGTGACCAGAAGCCTCACATAGTCTCTTCAATGATCAGAGTTCTTCTTTCGAGTCCCCTCACAGACAGGCCCTTCACTCGGATCTCTCTGGTTTTCCCCCATGTTTCAGTGTCAGGGACCCATCATCAGGGATATATTTCTTCAGTAGGCCGATAAGAAAGAGCTTATGACATCACCAAAGCAGAGACACTCAAAACAGAAAACAGATTTTTAGTGAGTTCAGCATTTATAGACATGAGATAAACATTAGTGTAATAAACAAAGCTTTGTTGACCTTATTTTATTACTTTCTTGACTTTAGTATATATATATATATATATATATATATATATATGTTTTATTTAGAATAACATAATGAGATTATCAACTGCAAAGTGTTAAGACTTTTAGCAGTTTTGATTCAGCCCCATCCTCTTAGGGGCCCGGTGCCATCACCTGGGGCTTTGTGACCAAAGGTCTTTCACTGAGGTCCAGCAAGTATGATGAGCTAGACAGTCCCTTCAGACCCCCAACTAACTGTCTTTGACTTCCCTCAGGTCCCCCCAAGAAGTTGAAGCCTCTAAGGTCCTGCCTCCTGCCTTGTCCCTGGGCCCTTGATCCAGACAGAAGCCACAGCTGTGTCCAGGTCTCTGGAGGTATAGGCTCTACTGGTCTAATTGGTATAAGCACAGAGATTGTTTCCCAGAAGGCAAGCATCAGCCACTCCTGACCAGTCCACCTGCATTAGCAGTGATTAGCAGTAACCCTCTCCCTCTCCCTCTCTCTTTCTCTCTCTCTCTCAACACACACACACACACACACACACACACACACACACACACACACATACGCGCGCGCGCGTTCGCTAATCCACCCAGATAATGTCACAAATAAACCAAGCAACCTCCACTTTTACCCGAAGTCCTCTGGGGCTATAGCAGAGGATCCAAAGTGTGATGTGTGGGAGAGACTGGAGGCTCAGATGGAGAAAACTGTAGCTCACCTTCCCCGTTCCCATCCCAGCACTCTAGATGCCATATTCCCCATCTGTTTTGGTCCATGCTGAGCTTTGCCTTCACTTGATTAAGCAGGAGACTCCTGCCCTGGAGCTCTTTCAAACATTAACCACAGGTTTGGGTCACCAACTGCCTCAAGGCCTATTTTTTCCCCTTTCATAAATATTAATAAAGTCTCCAGGTTAAGGACTCATATCAGAGAAGCAAGCCTTGTTTACCAAAGGCAAAATGGATCAGTCACTCATCCATTCATTTGTAATATATCTTTATTGAGCTGCACTATGCATGAGTCCTGTGCAAGGTTTGGGGAACATGTGGGGATGATTTTTCTGGAAATCATAAATCGAACTTTTTAACCAAGTTAATAATAGGCCTTGAGATCATTTAGAATTACATATTCAATCTGTTTTCATACCATATACTCAGTTAATTTTAACTAACCTTTAGGAAAACCTTTAGTAATCAGTATTACTATACTTTGTATTCCCAATGTACTTAACTCCTACAAGCTAAGCTGAACACACAGCTTTAATCTTAAACTGTGTTTCCTATTTCTTCCTCATGACCCTTCCATGCCCCCATCCAGGACAGTGTATGTGTGCATAAGATGTCACCCACCAAAAGCAGCAGTGACACTGAAAACTGCATCCCCTGCAAGAAATGTTGGCAGTAACACCAGGGCATAGGTGAATGGCATCTGTCTGTGGTTCTATATGCTGTTCTGGGTCAGAAGTGTTAGACTAATAATCTTCCCCTGTTAAGCTCTGGCTAAAGATTCTTTAAGCCAGAGTTCCTCCTTCCTTTCCCAGACTATGATTGAGAAGCTTAATATGGGGAAGGTCCTTTGTTCAAGAGAACAGTTAAGACAGAACCATTCAAATCAGGCTCTTAACTACTCCAGGAGTTAGACATTTTATGCACCACCACCTTATTCAGTCCCTGTGTGAGGAAGAGCCTCTTTACTCTGAATTCATGGATCAAATCAGTGCTGGAGAAGTCCCAAGGAGAAAGAGAACCTAGGGGCTGCAGAGATGCCTTAGTGGGGACACTGACTGCTCTTGCAGAAGACCTGGGTTCGATTCCCAGCATCCACGTGGCAGCTAACAACTGTCCGTAACTCCAGTTCCAGAGGATCTAACACCCTTTTCTGGCCTCCACAGGCATTGTAGGACAAAGGTGCACTTACATACAGGCAAAACATTCATAACATAAAAAATTGGCAAAATTTTAATAAAATAAAATTTTCAAAGGAGGAACCTAGACATCCCAGTCAGCAAGTTGACGATGAGCACAGGGCTTTCCTGATAGTTCTCAGGACCATGTGTCCACCTTTTTGCCAAGTCCAATCTACTCTTGGCATGGGAAAATACTTTGTCTCCTGAATTTCACACTCATCTACAATTAATGATTCTACTTAAGAAAATTGGAGCTAAAATGTCATTAAGACAAATTTATGAACTTCTAAATGTTATTCAAAAATGTTGTCCCTGGTATCCCAACCATGGGACACTTGATGTAGAAACTTGGGAAAGAATTAGTGACTAATTTTGCTGCCACATAGAACCAGTTATACTAAAACATAGGACTCTTTGGAATAAAATTAAACTAAGTACTAGTCATATCAAGAAAAAAGAAGGGAACTTCCATAAAATCACTTCCTATTGAACCCTATGAGCCTCCTCTGCTCAGTACTCTGCTAATGGTAAACCACTAAGTGAGGGGCTGGAGAGATGGCTTAGCAGTTAAGAGCACGGCCTGCTCTTACAGAGGATCTCAGTTCTGTTTCCAGCACCCACATGGCAGCTAACAACTGGCTGTAACTCCAATTCTAGGGATTCCAACGCCCTCTTCTGACCTTTGTGGGCATTGCATGACACAGGTACACTTTACATACCTGCAGGCAATACATTCATAAATACAAAAATAGTAAATACAAATATTTTAAAATAAACAGTCTGCCAAAGTGTTTTCCCAAAATGCCTTAAGGAGGTCTCTCAAACAGGAGAATCTTTCTTTCTCTACATTCCCTGTCATTACAGAGGTGGGAAGAAACCCTGCCCATGAAGGTCACTTATTCTTCATATATAAAGAACTCAAAAAAAAAAAAAAAGGGGGTTAGAGAGAATGGGGTTCAAAGCCATCTTACTAGAGGAATAATAAATGTTATAGCAAATACATATAAAATGATACCTACTGAATGGTGAGCCCTTATGAAACAATTCTTACCACTGCTCAGTATAGTCTGTGGCTCCAGGGATAGACGGATGAATGCTTGTCCATCACCACTCATAATCAAAGGAAGTAACCACCTATAAATGTTACTTATAATCAGTTAATTAGACAAGGATATTTCAAAACTATGATTCAGCAACTTGCCAGCCCTCAAATTATTAATGAACAAACCAGTCAAGCTGTTTGGAATAAAGTCCTGGATCTTATAATACAACCTCAGGGTCTTTTCCCACTAACCGACAAACACCTACAGCACCTTTCATGGACTTTATTGTCTATAACAGGATACAGGAAGACAGACTGGCAAAGAAAAGAGGCTGCTGTCAAGTTATCTCTTCCATTGGCTTATGAGAATGCAAATTCTGGCTGCAAGAAATGTTTCACACTATTGCTGATAAGATACAAGCATAACAAATGTTGGTACTGAAGAACACAACCTCGGATCGTGGCGGCAGCCCTGTGGCCTCCTATGTACTTTAAATGTCAAACAGAAAGCCCTTTTCAGAAAAGAATATAAACAGAAAGATGTTAATAAATCTGATAAAATCCCCTCTAAAGTATGCCTAAAATGTAAAAAGCATTTTCACCAGGCTAATCAATGCTGATCTAAATTTGACAACGAAGAGAATTCTATTTTAGGAAACCAGATAAGAGGCTCCAAGAGCAGCAAAATGATGCAAACCCGAATTCTACACACCCAGTGTGGAGCCCCAGTGCTCCTCATTCCACTGAGTCCCATCCCCAGCCCTAAGACAATAAGAGATTTGATTACCACTGTTAAAAGTAATACAAGAGTAAATTCACCATAATTGAATATATAAACTTAGATGTGTTAATAGGGAAACTTTTGTAAATATTCCCACAGATTTCTGGGCATACCTTCCAACACATTTTGACCTAACTTTAGGTAAATCAAATTGGACTATTAAAGGAATTTTTATCTGGATGTTATTGATTCAGAATAATCTGAAATTCATATTTATATCACAAATTCATATTGTGGTTTATTCTTAGCTACTCCAAGAAATTCCAGCTTTAACCCAGTTGGCACAATTGGTTATTATTCCTTATCGAGCTCCACAAACTCAGTCATCCCTTGATGGTGATTGCCAAAATCAAAACCTTGATTGATTAGGTGCATACTGGACTCAGTTATGTCTCTTGATAGACATATTACAGTTTGGGTCCACCAGATCCTCAGAAGGGGCATTATAGAAATAGGAGCTGAGGACGTTGCTATCATAGCTAAACAATCCTGGCCCTCTAATTGACACACTCGGTCTCTAGCTATAGATATTAAGGGGTCTGTGGTAGAATTAACCTACAAAGTGCCAATAGCTTATATACAGTTTTCCAAGATCAAACTGCTATTTTTCAGCCCTGTATTTTACCTTTACATAGCTGAATGCTCCACACAGCTATGTTGGATAGATTGTCAATCATTCTCCTATTAAACCTCATCTATCACAATCATCTGTCCCGAAAAAAAGATAATGTTAAATTCTCTTCACTAGCTTCTAAGCAATATGAATTGATTTTGACCTCCCTTGGGAATTCCCAGTGCAGTTCATAATAACCTTTCAGCCTCTTGTAAAAGGCCATTGACTTAAATTCACCTTGTACCGTCACTCTGCTAGCTTTATAGCAATTACAGCTCAAGCTTTAGAACGAAGATGACTTTCTCATCAATGTTTACTCCTCTGTTTATTTATTTTTAACAATCCTCTTTCCCTTACAGCAGCTATTAAACAATTCCCTCTTTAGCCTTATTAAAATGGTTATTTATTCCCAATATACCTAAATGAAAGATTTTTGTTCAAAATCAACAAAGAATGACTCTTATTCAACAGGGCCAAACTAGAGCCATCCAGTTTCCTGGACAAGATCCTGATATTTGTCCTTCCATACCTCAAGACGATTTCAGCTTTCTTTTACAGACCTAAGAAGAATGGCAAATAATTTTTGCTGAGTTTTTGGAACAAACTTCCTTTTACCTCCTTCCTATAAAGACTCTTTGTGGAATTCCACTTTCCCTATACAAATCTTTCCTCCCATAAGTACACATCCCGTTTTTAATGTACTAACAATGTTTTTGGATGAATCCAGCAAATCAAAGGAGTCATTAAATGGGTGGATGATGCTGGAATATGGCACTCTTATAACTTCCAGAGCAACAGCCAACCAATGGACAAGAATTTGACCGCACTTTCTATTTTGAGATGGTTCCCTAAACAAGCTATGTGGTCCGAACCATCTCACTCATATTTTAAGACACCTTGACTAGGACTACTTGTTATCCGTAATTACCTCTATTCAGAGCCTCCTTCATAAGCAAACTGACGCTATTTTTATCCAACACAGTCAATCCCATACAGAATTACCTGGGCCCCTCACAGAAAGAAATCACCATGCTGGTTATCCAGTCATGTCTTTTTCTTTAACAAGCTGTCTTTTCCCATTCTTCCATCAATGAGCTAAAACTACAAAAACAGTTTTAATTATTATAGATACAAGCTCAACAAATTGTCCAGTCCTGTCCTGAGTGCCAGTTGTTAGGCCCCAACATCCCAAGGTCTTCATCTAATGGTCTTTGTGAAATGGGCATAACACATGTAAGTTCCTTTGGTAGGTCTAAATTTGTTCATGTTTGCATTAATACTTCTATAGGCTTTATTTTTCCTGTTGCTGATGAATCTACTCAAGCTGTTTGTGAATATTTATTAACTGTTTTCTCTGCGATGGGGGGAGGGGGGCAAAACAAATCAAAATGAACAGTGGCCCTGCTTATATATCTAAAACTTCTAACTCTTGTTGCCAACATTGGGAAATTCATACCTCTCGTGGCATTATCTATGACCCCCAAGGACAAGCCATTATTAAATGAGTACATTTGTTACTAAAAAATTAAATACAAAGTCAAAAAGAGGGGAATAAGGAATTAACTGCTCAGGAGCCACTTGCTAAAGCAATTTATACTTAAAAGTTTTCTTTTTTTCCTCTCAATACCCGCCCTTAACATCTGCAGAAAAACTTCAAAGAAAACACAAAGGTTTACCAAAACCTATGGTTTTACATGAACTCCGTCAAAGGCCCAATCAATGGCTTCCTCTCATGAACAGGAGCCAAGGCTCTGCATCTTGCTTTTTTTCTACAGGCCCTCTCTGGATCCCTGCAGGACCGATGAAGCCATACCATGAGTTACACCAAAGACAACAAGCTGACAACAAAAGTCGAAATAGCATGTAGATAACTCCACTGCCTGGGATGAGCTGTCACAAGAGACAATATGAATATTATCAACAGCTTTAACCTCCAACCCACCATCTGACCTGGGGAAACATCAAAAATCTAACCAATGTAGCTAAACACATCCTTGAGAACACTGAGTCTTAAAAGGAAAATAAAACTAAAAAGTTCTTTCTCACTGTGGTTGCTACAGTCTCTCTAGCTCCAGCTCCTTTAGCTCAGTATCTGTTCTGGGTTCGCATTCTCTAACCTCCTTACTTTAGACCAGTAATATGGTCTGAATCTGAACATCCACTAAGCACCAATAACACAACAATCTCTGGACATTTCATGGTCCTCTTGTCCATTTACAAGACTATAAAGATTCCTCTAAACAGGGGCTGGAGAGATGGTTTAGTGGTTATGAGCCCTGACTGCTTGTGAGGAGGACCCAGGTTCAGTTCACAGCACCCATGTGGTGGCTAACAACCACCTATGAAGGGACTGTGAAACAGTGTTCCTATGACTTCAAACATATGCTTGGTGAATTAAGCTGAATCTTGAGCATGTATGTCTGGGAAGGCTTGTGTCTCATGAGAAAGTTTATGCAAGGATGCTTGCTGGGGAGATATCTCTGGAATGCTGGTTCTCCCCTAGTTTCTCAGGAGATACTTTGATCTCCCAAAAAGGCATACTATGGTGATATTGTTATCCTGTTCATTGTATTTTACTAAGCTGCTGTACTCTGGCCTCTTTGTTATTGTTCACTGTTCTGAAAACATTCAGCTGTGGCTCTGATGAGTGTGAGTGTAAAAGCAGAGTTACCTGTGCTTTAGCACTGGTGTGTGGGTGAAGAAATAAAAGTAAAAGTAAAATCACACAAGTTCCCTGGTCCTTTTTCAGTTCGGTGATAATCCATTCAGGTTCCCAGGGCTGCCCTCCACCCCACCCCCCGCCCCCTGCAGCAGCCACACATCTGTAACTCCAGTTCTAGGGGATCCGACGCCCTCTTCAACCTCTGTGTGCATTGCATGACATGAGTGCACTTACATACTTGTAGGAAATATATTCCTACACATTTAAAAATTGTTTAATAATAAATAAAATATTTTTTGAAAAAGATTCCTCTAAGCACACTCCATAGACTGCACTGGAAAACTTGGAATCTTTTCGCGATAGATGTCCTTGACATCTGCCAGCCATGTCAAGTCCATCTTGTGCTTCTGTTCAACCACAATGGTATGTATCTCCTGTATTAAAATGACTCTTGAGATGACAGATGGAAATTCAAACAAATTCAAGGAAATTCAATCCTTTATTCAAGCAATTGGATTTCCTGGCCACCTAAATTCTTTAAAAACTAAGCCACCTCTTCCTCTATGTCTTAACCCAATCCTAAATGGCCACTCCTACCCTGACCTTAACTGAGATATTTGTAGCTTACCTAATTATAAAGAACAAATGTTAGAAATTGGCAGCCTGCTGTTCTAAACTTGATTCCTTCTAACATTAAATCATAGCATTATACCGTGCCTTATCAACTCATATGACCCATATTGGAACCCAGGACTTGTACCATCATTATGCAAGGATGCTTGCTGAGGAGATATCTCTGGAATGCCGGTTCTCCTCTCTTTAAGGACCCATTCCCTTTCTCCACTACGATGATACCTCAGCACCACTCCAGTCCCCTCCTAACACCTCTCTCCAACACCTAGCTGCTCCTCTTTTTCTAGGTTACTGAACATGGTGAGGACCATCCCAGTGGAATGAGCTCTAACCAACTTTAGGACAAAACTGAAGCTCCTGTGATGATCTCCCCCACTTGGCCCTGTATTCTCACTCTCACTCTCAGTCCTCACCTCAGCTACCAAACCTCTTCTCATACACTGTACCTCTAGCTCCTGTCTCTACATGGCTTACACCTTGTCTAACCTGATAGAATGCTGCAGATCCAAGATGACTTCAATATTAATTTTTAGACAAATCTATGCTTGGGTTCCTGTTACTCTGACTCACCCACGGCATGGGGGACCCACTTTAAAACTTTTCACTGTGCCCTTGAACATGTATGTACAAAGTTCATTGGAATGATTATTGTGGCTCTTATAAGCTGTCCCAGTTATGGCTGCAACTGCTGTCACTGCAGTCATAGCCTTAGCACGGTCTGTCTACATGGCAGCAACTATGAATTCCTATCAAAATATTGCTGCTGAATTACAAGAACAAACCTGCACTAACCAACAGATTCTTTTGTTAAATTTTTAATTTATCTTTAAATGAGTGTATTGCCTGCCTGTATGTAAATGCACCTAGGTCCTGCATTGCCCAAGGAGGACAGAAGAGGGTGTTGGATCCCCTGGAACTGAAGATACAAACAGTTGTTAGCTGCCATGTGGGTGCTGGGATTCAAATCTGGGTCCTCTGCAAGAGCAGCCAGTGCTCTTAACAGATGAGCATCTCCCCAGTCCCCAGCAGAGTCTTAAGAGATTAAGACTGCACTTGTGCGGTTTGGAGATCGTCAAGAAGCACTTTGGCTAAATCAACAACCTCAATGTGACACTCATCATCTGTGTGTCACTCCCTACCCTGTTAACTATATTCAGTGATGGAAAAGTGTTTCTGACTACCTTGATATGGCATTGAATTTCCCTTTAGAATAAAATATTTCTAACCTATATAAATAACTTCATTCCCAACTTTAAACTCAAAGAACAACCACAGAGCACATTTTTATCCAGATCTCAAGAAACAGCTAGCTCAACCCTCCTAAATTGATTTTCTGAATTAAATATTAAGGCATGGTTATTATTATTAATAGTATCATTACAGAAATAGCTGCCTTGTTTCTTTGCCCCCTTCTGGAAGTATAGTCCTGCTTTGCCACCTTTTCCAAAGAATTGCTAAAACTGAAGTAATACTGATTCATACTCCACCATAACCAGCCAGTGACCACTTCAATCCACATGCTCCTTCTTTAATAAAACAAAAAAGGGAGAACTGTGGAATGTCTTTTCTGAGAATCATAAATTGAACTTCTTAACCAAATTAATAATATGCTTGGAATCATTTAGAACCGTGTATTCAATCTGTTTTCCTACTGGGCACTCAGCTTACTAAATTCAACTAGCCTTTAAGAAAAACAAAGTAATATTACTATGCTTTGGATTAATGATGTCATTAATGCTTATAAACTAAGCTGAAGTCAGCTTTAATCAACTTCCTCTTCCTCCTCCTCCTTCTCCTCCTCCTCCTCCTCTTCCTCCTCCTCCTCCTCTTCCTTCTTTTCCTCCTCCTTCCCCTTCTTGTCTTTTTGAGACAGGGTCTTCCTGTAGCCCCATCTGGCCTGGCACTCATCGTATAGACCAGGCTGGCCTCAATCTCACAGAAATCCGTCTGCTTCTGACTCCCACGTGCTGGGATTAAAGGTGTGCACCACCACATCCAGCCCATAGCTTTAATCTTAAACTATGTTCACTATTTCTCCCTCATGACCCTTCCAGGCCCCCATTCAGGACAATTTATATGTGCCTAATATGTGGGAATTAGCCATAAGACCACCCAGCAATGACACTGAAAGCAGTGCATTCCCCACAAGAAATGTTGGCAGTAACTAAGACATGGGCAGAGGGAGATTACATCTGTTTGTGGTTTTGTATGCTGTTCTGGGTCAGAAGTGTCTTCCCTTTAAACTCTAGTTAAAGATTCTCTTGTTTGTTTTGTATGGTTGGGCTTTTTCTCTAGCCCAAGCTGGCCTGGAACTCACTATGTAGAACAAAGTGGCCTCTGTCTCTGGAGTTTTAGGATTAAAGGCGTGCACCACTGTATTTGGTTTACAGATTCTTGAAGACAAAGTTTCTCCTTCCTTTCCCATACAATGATAGATATTGAGTAATAAATATGGAGGAGGCCCTTTGTTTGAGAGAATATTCAGCTTGAGCTCACTCTTGGTTGAGCTTCTGCAGCAGTTACACTTTTTATGAAGCATCACCTCATAGTGAATAAAATGGAACCCTTGTTCTTGTGGAACTTACTTCCAAATAGGAGGCACGGATGTTAGGCTACATAGTTATTGTGTGTGTGTATGAGTGTGTGTGAGTGTGTGTGCGTGTGTAAGAGAGAGAGAGGGGAGAGCACTGTTACAGACACACCACTGCTCCCAGCTTTCACATGGGTGCTGAGGATCTGAACTTGGGTCTTTACCCTTCTTCGGGCACTTTACTCGCTGAGCCATCTCCCCAGCCCCTGCCTGCTTATTAATAGAAAGCAAGAGACACCCACCTGCGTATCCCGGCATCCCGGCCCGTACTCAGAAACTGCTTGGCCCGTACTCAGAAACTGCTTCTCCAGCACTGCTCCACACGCAGCCAGCAGGAGTGGGCAGATTGCTAACACAGCCTTGGTCTTGCCAATTTCAGATTATTGTATCGCTCGAGATGTAATCGTTATTTTTACCATTGGCTTTGATTTCCTGCAAAAAATCTTCCTGGGTTTAGATAAAATTGGGTTTAACCTTTGAGAGTGTGTGTGCACGTGGATGTCATCCACCGTGCATGGGCGGGCGGTGGAAGAAGATTGCGAGTGGCCGCCTCGCATGGCTGCACACAGCTGAGAGTGAGTCACGATTCCTCGAACCAGAAAGGAAGCTGAGTGGGAGGGCGGAGCAGGCAGAGCTGAAGGTGTGAATCGTGATGCCAGGCCTGGAGGCCATTAAGTGTCAGGAGACCCCTCCACTGGCCTCGCAGGGAGAGAGGCCCACAGCTAGTCAGACCAGGAACCTGGCAGAGGTCTCAGGACACCCAGTGGCGGGCAAGGTCTCACCACAGCTCTGGAAAATTGGTTATTGGCGAACTATTTCTATTCTCTCTTCCTCTGTCCTTCAGAAAATGCCAGCTATATCTGTAGTTCCTCCAATGAATATGTATATCTTGTTTAATTTTAAAGTATTTATTAAAAGCAATATTTTTTAAAGACCCTAAAAATAAAAATTCCAGTTTGAGCAACGATCAGAAGAATGAGTCTTTCTCACATTCCTGAGAAACTTTTTTTTTTTTTCAGTTTTAAGGAGAAGCCCAAACTACTTAGGACTAGAGGGGTAGGTAGTTTGGGGGTGTTTTTGTTTGTCTGGAGTTTTTTGTGGCTGTGGGCCTCTCAAAAAAGAATTGCCCATCCAATTTTTAATGTATATTTTTATTGAGTTTTTGTGCATTTCATATAATAGATCTTAGTCAAATTTATATCCCCTCCCCGATCCACACCCTCATAGGACCCACACACACACCTAATTTCATGCATTCTGTCATATGTGTTAAGTCCTATCTGGTTTGTACCCAGATGTTCCTCAGTGTGTAAGTTCATGCCCTGGAGTCTAGTTAGCCCTGTGTGGAGTCACTCCCTTAAAGAAGATCTACACGCCCTCACCCCAAAGTAATCAGTTGCCAATAGTTCCTCAGCTAAGGTTGGGGCCTGCTGCCCATTTCCCCAGTTTTATGCTGGGTTTTCTTTGATTGAGTCAGCGTGAGTGGCCAAGTTTTAGAGAGTAAGAGACTGCAGAGTGCATGTCCCTGGATAGGACTCCTCTATATTAAACCTCACCCACCCGTGCCTCAGTCACCATTTCCAAAGAGAGGGCGGGGAGATTTTAAGAGCCAGGGTCGGTGCATCACCATAGGAAACAGAGGCTTTCAGGCCTCTGGGGACTCACTCATAGGAAGTTGCAACATTGGTGACAGTAGGCAAGCAGGCAAGAGTTTAAGTCAGGAAACGCTAAGGTTTAATAAGAGAGGAAGAGAAGGCGAGGGAGGGAGAGGAGGAAGCGGAAGGGGCGGGGGAGAGACTCTAAGCTCTAAGGCCTCCGAGGAGACGGGAATGGGGGAAGTTGACTCTCCCCAAACCCTTGTTTCCTAGTTTCTTGTCACGCCACCCTCAGCCTGAGTCTTTATAAGATGATGTTGACTCACTAGAGTTCTTGAACTGGCAGAGGTCTGGGTTAGATCTGGAAATCTCCCAGGCCATATACAAGTTCTCCACCCAGTTACCTTTATAGCTCAATGAGTCCACAAACAGTCATCAGAGCCTGGAGGCTGCTATAAATATTTATCCCAGAGCCTCAACACAATGTGTATCTTCAGGATCACAGTCTTGCTGTGTTGTTTGGGGCCTGGGTTATCATTCTGTAAGGCGTGGCCAGGATCGCCCATATTACCACCATCTCATCCTCTGTACTGCTCTAGCTGTTGCCCACCACCTCGTTCTGATGCCGTGTACTGTAGTCTTTATGCAATCGCTACTCCAGGTGTGGCCTAAGGACTACTGCTAGGCCACACAGCTGTTTGCTACCAGTCACAATAAGTTCAGAGGTTGAAAGTAAGTGCTTAGAAACCATATAAGAATTTGATAGAGGGCTGAAGAAATGGTTCCACAGTTAAAAGCACTGGTTGCTTTTGCAGAAGACCCAGGTTCCAATCCCAGCACCCACAAGGTGATTAACAACCACCGGTAACTCCTTTCCAGGGTAGCTGATGCCCTCTTCTGATAACACAAGTGCATTTACATACATGCAGCCCTAACACTCAGACCCATAAGATAAAAATAAATAAACCAAAAAAGAAAAAAAAAGATTTAAGAGTTTAAAACAAACTTGGGCTACACACTGAGACCCTGTCTCAAAAGTTCAAAGCAAACTAAGTAAAGAGGGAAAAAAGCAAACAAACAAAATAAGAATTTCATAGAAAAATAGTATGTCAGGGCTGGAGATAGCGCAGTGGTTAAGAGCACTGGCTGCTCTTGCGGAGGACCCAGGTTGGATTCCCAGGGCCCACATGGCAGCTAACAACTATCTATAACCCCAGTTCCAGGGGAATCCAGTGCCCTCGTCTGACCTCTCTGAGCATTGCACAACACAGGTGCACTTATACACAGGCAGGCAATACACTCATACATATAAAATAATAAAAACTAAAAGAAAATTTTTTTAAAGAAAAATAGTATGGCAATCCAGGTGTGACAGTGCGTGCCTATAATTCCAGCTCATCCTTGGGAGACTGAGGCAGGAGGATTGCTGTGAGTTCAAGGTCAGCCTAGACTACATAGTGAGTACCAGGCCAGAACTGTATAACAAGACTCTACCTTAAAAATAAAATGAAAAGCAGGGGCTAGGGACATGGCTCGGTTGGTAGGGCGCATGACTAGTACCCATGAAGCCCTGGGTTTGATCTGCATCACATAGCTGAGTAGGATGGCACATACCTGTAATGCTAACACTCAGGGGGTGAAGGCAGGTGGACCATAAGTTCAGGGTTGGAGCTGGAGGATGTAGTTCAGTTGGTAGAGTTCTTGCCTACCATGAGGCACAAAGCCCTGAGTTTGATTGCCAGAAACACCTAAAATCAGACATGGTAGTGCATGCCTGTAATCCCAGCACCCAGATATAAACCCTGAAATAGATGAAACCCTGGGGGAAAAAAGTTCAAGGTCATCCTTGGCTTCCTAGTGAGTTTGAGGCCAGTCTGGGCTCAAACAAAACAAAAGGCTAATAGTGTGTCATTTGAGTTTAACAATGAAAGGCTTCCTAAATGCAAAGTAGTATCCCAAGTTAGATTCTAAAGGAGGAAGAGGACATGGGTGGAAAACCTGATGAAAGTTGAAGCCAAAAGCAGTTTAGTTATTAGTACTATGCAGTGCTAGCTTGTCATTAGTTATTAGTACTATGCAGTGCTAGCTTGTCATTAGTTATTAGTACTATGCAGTGCTAATTTGTTAGTCTTGACAGTTGTGTTATAGTCACAGGATATTTAGTATTAGAGAAGATAGGGAAAGAGTGCAGGCAATCTTCTACTCTGAACTTTTCCTGTAAATCTGAGTGTTTCAAAATAAAAAGTTTATTTTCAAAAGGATTTACATGTTATACCGGTCTTCAACTTACTTTTCTAACAGTTTAACTGTATTTTATAAAAAATGTCAGTCTGTGATGAATTCAATATGAAAATTTGAAAAAAAAAAAAAAGCTGTTGATACACTGTATCCTCAGTAGACTCTTCATTACTGTCACGAGTGCTCGTCGTGAAGGCTGGTGACCATGGTCAGACCCACAGGTGCTAATCGGAAGGTGGTCACTGTCCTGTTCTGTACTGTAGTTAAAGTCACAGCTCAGGACACGGCCACCTCTCAGATGCAGCACATGACACAGCTTCATGTTACTAGCACGGGTACATCTCAGCGCCTGTCATCCCTTCTGCCACACACCAGATACTCACTGGAGCCAAGTAGGGACAGCCACAAGACTCTGGAGCATGCTAATATGTAAGGACAGGTCCTGGGATGTGCCTCTATTGGATAGATGACAGGGGCAGCTGCCTGCCTGTGACACTGGCATGATGAGACTAGGAAGTCCAGTGTCACTGTTCGCACAGCTTCTAAGCTACAGCAAGTTCTGGTGATGATAGAACACAGACTAATTCTTTGTGGGTTTCACAAGATCTGATACAGAGATCCCTGGGAGTGCCCTAGCTTGTCTGGCACATGTAGGTGACAGAAGCAGCTGATTCAACCCAGAGGAATGTGTCTGGGCACATTAGCCTACACTTGTAGAGAAGTTTGTCCTGATTCCTGAGCTGCGATGTAAACTGATCCTTCCTCCCAAAGTGTGGGCCTCCTAAGCCACCACACAGAATTCTCCGCCTCCAGAGGCCCTGACTTGGACTATCTCCCCAGAGAGTCTGGCCAGGATTCATATAATTCCCCTCCTCCCAAGCCCACTGCTCCCACAGTTGTCTGCACCTGAGCCTGTCTTCAGAGAACCTCCTCACCCCGGAGACAGCCCTCCTGCCCACCCCTTCCAGTTGAGACCTTACGTGAGGCCATAGTACCATCTGCTGGCCATGCCAATAACAGGCTGAACTCATTGAGAATATGAATAACCTTCCCCATGTTCAGTTAAGGATTAAAAGACCTCTTCCTCAGACCTGGGCTTCAGTGAGCAGAGCCCTTATTCCAGTTCTTTAGCAATCATGGTTTCTCGGGCACTCTCCCCAGGGATCAGCACCCCTCACTCAGCCTCACCCCTCGTGAGCCTGACCCCAGTAACTAGAACCCCTCACTCAAGCTCTGCAATGGTAAGGGAGCTTCATTCTAGGCCTCCTTCAGTGACACTCAGGCTACTCCATGACCAAGACCTATGCTCATAACCTCTGTAGTTCAGGACCCCTCCATCAAACCCTATAACCAGATCAGTGAAAGCCCCAAGGAGCCCCCCTCAAGCCCTGTGACCAGGTCACTAAAAACACCACACAGTTGGATCCTTCTGTGCTAAGAAGCTTCCTAGAAACCATTACTCAGAGGCCACTGGATACATGGAGTGCTATTTATGGAGGTTCTTGCTTCCTAAGAGCTGATAAGGTCCTGTGTGGTTCCCTGCCTTTCTCCCACCCCACCCTCATCTCTGGAGAGGCAGGTAGTGGCCTCAGGTGCTCAGGGATCCCATCTTGTCTTCCCTGTGCTTTGAGTCCATGCCTAATACCTGTTCACAGTTGTGCCCCAGATCTCAAAAGGAGGATAGTGTCTGCTAGAATGATTTATTACATTCTAGGAAGGCTAGCCTGAGAGAGTCAGACTGCAGCTTGGCAGCCCACCTGCCGCCACCTAGACCAAACATCCGCCGGCTTCCATCACCCAGGTCACAGACCTCTGTTGCATCTCATCTCACTGCCTGCAGGAGGTGCCTTCAAATCTCACATTCCGAATGCTTGTCAATCACAGTTTCCTCCAGTGCCTCACAGCTGCCCCTGGCTTCTAGTGCTGAATCTCTCATTCTCCTCTCCTTACAGATCCCAACACAACCCAGCTCCATCCCTAAGACCTGAGTCTCAAGCAGACTTCAAACAAGCATCAGCATGTGCTAAGGATCCAGTAAGTGCAAGAGACAGCAGCGTAGAAGGGACTTTTGGGTTGAGATTTGAAAGATAGATAGGAGTTGGCTAATGAATTAATGTCTAGAGAAGTATTTGAAGAAGTTCAGAAGTAAAGGTACAAAGGCTCAGGTGTTCAGGAACTACACCCCACTGTGTCTGGAGCACAAAGTGAGAGAGGAACAGGGAGACAGGAGTCAATGCCTGGGATGCCTTGGAGCTGATAAATATGAACGGTTTTCCCCAGGAAAAAAATCGTCTCAGAGTTCCAAATAGGAAGTAATAATATTTTTAAAAATCCCTATCAGAAGGATAAGTCTGGTATCATTGTGGAAGGTTGGAGAGAATACAAATAGAGTCAGGGCCATTCAGTTAGTCACTCAACAAACATCTATTGAATGCTGTAGTGTGTTAAATGGTAGTTTCCCCCACCCCACCAAAAAAATATGTGTATGTCACACTTGTGAATGTCTCTTAGTTGGAAAAAGAAAAGCAGATGCAAGATCAGATCATCTTTGATTATCCAATGGGCCCTAGTCCCAACAAGTTCCCTTATACACACAGAGCTAGATGTGGTGGCACATGCCTGTAATCCCAGCACTTCAGAGGCTCTGGCTGGGGGATTGCCGTGAGTTCAAAGCCAGCCTTGACTACATGTGGACTACTAAGTTAACGGGGTCTCCACAGGCAAACCTTGTTTCAAAAAATGGGAGTGGCTGGGGTATACCTCAGTTGGTCAAATGCTTGCCTGGGATTCACAAAACCCAGGGCTCAATCCCAGCACAGCATAAACCAGATGTGGTGGTGCACACCTGTAATCCCAGCACTCAGCAGGTACAGGCAGGAGGATAAGAAGTCCAAGACTACCCTACGACAAACCAAGGAATTCCTAGAGCCATCAAAGGTTAGAAAGGGTCCTTCCTCTGGGCCTTTAGAGGGAATGTGGCCCTAACAACATCTTTTATTTTATTTCGCCGGAGAGTTTTCAATTTTAAACCTGGGCCTCAGAATTATGAGTTAATAAATTTCAGCTGTCCTAAGCCACCAGGCTGTGGTAATTTATTATGAAGCCCTAGGGAACTGCCCTAGTGCCAGCCAGGTGCTGTGACGGGCACTAAGCATACAACCCACACAATAGGTATGTTGTGGGTCTTATCATTGAGCAAATTTCATTCATTCAACAAATATTTATTTAGTTCCTATTATACGCCAACCATTGTATTAGATGCTGGGTTATATAGGTGAACAAAGTCTATTTTTGTGCAATTAATTCCAAGTCAACAACTTCCTGAATTTGTCAGTCTCTGGGTTGCCTCCCAGTTGGAGATGCTGCCTTTTACTTTTCTTTTTTCTGTGATGCTGAAGATTGAGCCCAGGGCCTTCCAGATGCTAGGCAAGTGTTCTACTTAAACTCTATGCCCAGCATTCTTTTTATTTTTTGTATTTTGAGATGATGTCTGAGTTTCTCAGACTGGTCTTGAACTCACGCTATAGTCCAGGCAGACTGTGAACTTGAGTTCCTTCTGCCTCGAGTTCCTGAGTAGCTAGGAAACTCACCAGCAGGCACACCGAGCTTGAGGCTCAGCCTTTCTGATCATTCATGTGACCGATTCCTTATATTAAACTCTAACATATTGAAACACAGAGTGGTTCCTGCTTCTTCATAGAGGCCTAATGGGATGAGGTGCCTTACTCAAACCTGTGGTGAGAAAATCCATTGAGCAGAGAGACCCATGTGATGTAAAGGGCTGCTGAACCACAGAATAAAGATCTGGGGGGGAACATTTCAGAGAAGGGAGGCAGGGCTGTGAGTCCATGAAAGATAGGCCTCTGGATGTGTTCAAGGAATATCTCTATATAGCACCTGGCCTGGTGCCACAGGCCTATAATCCGAGCCATTCAGAAGAGGGAAGTCTCCACTGCCTCTCTGACTTGGGCTCTCCCCATTTCTTGCTCGCTCTCAGCTCTGTCCAGATGTGATCCTTCCTCAAGACCTTTATATTCCTGTTCCTGCAGCCTGGACTGGTTTCCCCCAAATATCCAAGGAGGTCATTCTCATCTCCTTTGTGTCTTCCAGACGGTTCCTAATCCACCTGCTTTGAGCTGAATAAGTAGCTAAACTCTCCCTAACCCCTGCCACACTTTTTTTTCTCCCATAGCACTTGTCACCCCATCACACTATTTCCTGATTGGCTTTGTGAGCATTGTGATGGTAAGGATTTCTTAATGTTTATTTACATATTCTCAGTACCTGGAATAGTGCCTGCTGCATCACAGACCTCTGTGCTAACTAACTGAATCAGGGTTGTGAAGTGAGCTGAGAGAGAGAGAGAGAGAGAGAGAGAGAGAGAGAGAGAGAGTTGTGTTGGGGGTGGTACTATGGGGCCTCATGCATGCTAGGCAAAGACTCTATCACTGAGCTACCTCTTCAACCTGATAAGCAATTTCAAAAGAGAAAAGCAGGGCTCAGAAACTAGCCTAGGAAACAGAAGAAGGGACATGATTTAGGAAAACTTAAAGCAATCTAAGCAAGAGATGAGGGTAGCTTAGGCTAAGACCATAGCAACAGAGGAGGTCCACAGAGATAAGACTTAACATGGATTTTGGAAACAGAACACACTTTGGTAATGAAGGAAACTTAGGAGTCAAGGGAACTGAGTGCCAAAGATGACTCCAAGTGTCTCATGTGATGAAAGTGTCTTATCCCCAGATAGCCAAGACCATGCTGGTGTCAAAATCAGGATGGGAACTGGGGAGATGGCCCATGGGTGAAAGTGCTTGCTGGACAAGTACACGGACCTGATTTCAACTCCACAGCACCCACATAAAAAGTGAGACATGGTCATATGCACCTGTAACCCCAGCGTTGGTAGTGAGGAAGGGGTACAGAGACTGGAGGATCGTTGGGGCTTGCTGGCCAATCTGGAAAATGGCACACTCCAGGCTCAGTGAGAGACTCTGTCTCGAGAACATAAGGCAGAGAGCAGCATGAGGACATCTGAAGTCCTCCTCCGAGCTCTGTACTCAAATGCACTCACACACAACTTAAGCACACATGTACATGCACCACAAACAATTATACACAAATAAACAAATAAATACTGGGGGGGAAAGGTCAACTGTCCATTCTGGACATAGTTAAGTTGGAGATGTCTGACCTCAGAAGAGAGGTAGGACAGAAGTTCATCAGTATATATAACTGTATGTGGGAATGGTATGTCAATGTAAAGTACCAACTGTGCTTTAAGAAAGGCAGGCAAGGACTGGAGAGGTGGCTCAGTGCTTAAAAGCATGTACTGCTCTCCTAGACAATCTGGGTTCAGATCCCAGCATCCATATCTGATGGCTCACAACCACCTATCACTCAAGCTCCAGGGAGATCTAACACTCGTGGTCATCATGGGTACCTACACTTAGGTTCTCATACATAATTTTTTTTAATTAAAAATAAGAATTGAAAGGTTGGGTATGGTGGTGCATGCCTGTAATACCAGTGCTTCGGAGGTAGAGGCAGGAGGATCCACCATCAAAAAAACTCCCATTCAAGATCCTCAGCTACATAGCAAGTTTGAGGCCAGCCTGGGATACATGAGGCCTATCTCACCACTAGTATTCAGAAAAAAAGAAAGAGATAATAACAGTTTATTTTGAGTTAAATATGAGTGGCCATGTCCAGGAACACAAATTCAAGTTAGCCTGAAAGGAATGGGAAAAGTCAACAGAATATGTATTGTCAGAAAAAAGAAGGCCATGAGCCAATGTGTTTATAAAATTCATAGGTGGAAGGACTTCAGCTAGGTAGGGAGAGCTATAGGATTTAGGTGATTTTTTTTTTAATTCAATCTAAGGTTTGTACAAGCCAGGGGTGTCAAGCTTAACAGTCCATTCCAAGAGTTTGATCTAAAAGTCAAGAAGAAGAGCCAGGCATGATGGACGGTAAATCACCTGCAATTCCACCACTGGGGAGATGGACACCAGATGATCAGGAGTTCAAGGTCAATCTCTCAGCTACATAATGTTACAGGAGTTAGAGGCCAGCCTGGGTACATGAGATCTGTCTCAATGGGACACGGTTCAGTGATGGAGTGTTAGTCTCCATGCACAGGCCCTAGACCAAAATTAAACAAAAAAAGTATGGAGAATGAACTTAGGATAAGCTTGGATGATTTGGACACTTGATCTACAAATTTCTTCTCCTAACAATCTCCATAGCCGATTGGCCAAATCCAGGCAGTCTTCGGGAGGGATCTTAATTATAGATACAGTTCCACAGAGAGCTTCACATCACAGGTCAATCATCTGTCCCACAGAGGATTTAGGGATGTAAATCCCTAGGGTCACAGTGAGGGGAAAAAAGGAGGATCCCCAAATAGGCAGCAGATACTCTTAATACTTTTGTCCTTGGCCAGTAGTGAATCTTTACATTTTACTATGGTCCCTCGATCCCAATAGACAGGGCCCCGACTCAACCCCACATCTCTACTGATTGCTGCTCTGGGGTGACTTCTACAATACACTCTAAGTCTGTCTCATGGTTGGGACCTGCTGGGCCCTACAATGCATCTGGTATGTCAACCCAGGTCTGAGTGAGGATCCATATGGACCACAGCCCCTGTTTCTTTTCTGTTGGTGAGGGTTTGTCTGTTCCTTTGTTTTTGAGACATTCTCCTGTATCCCAGACTGACCTGGAATTCTTTGTATAGTCAAGGACTCTCAATGACCCTGTCTCCACCTCCCAAATGCTGGGTATTAGGAGAGGACATGTGTCAGCACATTCCAAATACCTGTTTCTTTTCCTTAGAAGAAAGCACAAAGATATGGGTGAGATAAAGAAGTCACAAAGGACTTTTAAACTCTAAAAGTTCTGCATTCCAATAACTTCCAAAATCAAAAGGAAAAAAAAAAAAAAAAACCTGTGAAACTGGAAAAACACTGAAGACTTGGAGGGTTTTGTTTTGCTTTATTTTGCTTTGTTGAGACAAGGTCTCATGTGACTCATGACTCAGGGTGGCCTCAAACTCACTCTATGAGGATGACCTTGAATTTGTACTCCTCCGGTTTCCATCTCCTAAGTGCTGGAATTGCAGCATGCTTCACCACATCCAGCTCAAAGCAGAAACTGCTATCAGTGACAAAAAAGAAAGAAGAGAAGAAATTCGTAGAACTGAATAACACCTACAATCCAAGAACAAACAGGCAACGGGAAGAAATCAAATGAAAAGACGTTACAAATGTGCTAATGTGCTCAGCCTCATTCCTGGAAAGACTGGAGACCAAACAACTCTGAATTTCATTTGTGAATCCTGGCAGACAAGCAAAGGTGATACTTTGCTGTGGTGAGCAAGTTAGGAATTTCCAAGTATTTGCTTCTGAATGGAAAGAGGACATCTAGAAAGACATCAAAGAATCTGGCAGTAATGCTTGTCTTTGACGAGGAGAACAGGGATGGGACTATGTTCCGGTTTTTTTATTCTATACCCTTGTGAACCTTTTGAATTTAGAGTCATACAAATGTGTTACATATTTTTAAATATGATACAAAATACTTTAATAAAAAGATCTGAATGGGACTGGAGACTTGGCTCAGCAGTAAAGACCACTGGCTGCTCTTGCAGAAGCCCATGTTCAATTCCCAGCACTCACGTGGTTGTTAACAACCACCCTAACTCCATTTCCGGGGAATCTAATGCCCTCTTCTATCTCCAAGGACACTGCACGACGTGAATGCACTTATGCACATGCAGGCAATACATTCATACAATAAAATAAAAATACTAAATCAAATTTTTTTTAAAACAAAGATCTAAAGTGGCCAATGACTATGCACATTGTCTGATTCCAAACCTGTTTCCAGACTGGCTTGGCAAGTGCCACCCCATGCTGTCTATCTACTCCTCCATCCAAACCTGCTACGCACTACTTGCCCTAAAGCCATTCTTGTTTACCTTAGCCTTTCAACCCCTGAACACAGCAACTACTTTTACAGCCTAGAAACAGGGGACATGTAAATACAAATGGGGAAGACACCAAAATAAAAGTTGGAAAGTTGGAATTCTTGTCTAAACTCTAAAATTTAAGTCACTCAAAACCTCAGTACATGCTCTGGGTTTCTGCAGGCCAGACTCCATAGGCATGGGAATGCGAAAAGGTACCACCAATATAAGCTTAATTAGACCAAGATATTGGCAAGACACCTACTGTGACAGGAATATAGAGCTCCCAAGATCTATGGACTCTTCTCCTTCCTCGGCACTCTGAACTAGATTCCCCCAACCTCCTGGCCCCATTATCCTTAGAGAATCTAAGACACAGAAACACATACTATTTCCAGGCCTGGTGCATAAAAACTGATGGTAAGTATGGCGAACTGATTCATCATTATAGTCCTAGCATTTGGTAGGCTGAAGGAGGAAGATTACCTGGAGACCAACCTGGGCTACATAGTGAGTTCCAAGCCAGCTAGACTATATAGTGAAACCCTGCCTCAGAAAAAAAAAGAAAAAGAAAAAGAAAGGGACTGAGGGAGGAAGGGATGAAGGAAGGAAAGAAGGAAGGGAGGGAGGGAGAGAGGGAAGGAGGGAGTGGAGAAGGAAGGAAGGGGGTTGGGGCAATGGCTCAGGCGGTAAAGCGCTTGATATACAAGTGTGAGGACCTTAGTTTGGATCCCTAGAACCCACATAAAACCAGACACTAGACTGTCTATAATCTCAGCACATCTACAGCAAAATGGGAGGTAGAGAGAGAAACTCGTGGGCCAGCTAGCCTTGTGTACACAGCAATAAACAACAAGATCCCATTTCAAGACAGAAAGCGAGGACCAATACTGGAGATTGTCTTCGGACCTCCACATGCACACACCTACATTCATACCCATACACACACATAGTACATACATGTACATATACATCATACACACATGCACACACTAATATGCCAATTTTTTTTAAGAAAGAAAAGACAAAAAGCAAAGTGTGGTGGACCATGCCTTTAGACCCAGGCAGAGACATGTGGATTTTGGTGAGACTGAGGCAGCCAGGTCTACATAGTGACTTCCAAGCCAGCTGGGTCTATAGGGAGACCCTGTCTCAAAAAAAGAATGAAAAAAAAAGAGCATCTTGGGACTAGAGAGATGACTCAGTGCCCTTAGCGCACTGGCTGCTCTTGAAGAGGACCCAATTTCTGTTCCCAGCACCCACATAGTCACTAACAACCATCCATAAGTCCAGTTCCAGGGGATCCAATGACCACTTCTGACCCCGATGGACATTGCATGACATAGGTGCACTTACAAACAGGCAAGCAGTACACTCATACACATAAAATAAAAATAATAAATAAAATGGTTTTAAAACTATTAATCCAAAACCTACCAAAATATTACACATATACTATCTCTATGTGAGTCCATGTACACAGCTGAAGGCTACAGGAGAAGGCTACAGCTGTGCCAGACAGGGGCTAGTTCCTTCTCCACTCCGGGGAGCCCCTTCCTTTGAGTTGTTGGCCAAGGTAGTCCAAGAGACTCCCAAAATTATACAGGCTATTGCCACAACCTTTGATTGCCTCCTAGAACCTGAAGGTAAACCCCTATTGCTGAAGACAGAGCATACTTCAGACACAGGGTTTAGAGCAGTGGAGCTGGAACTGACCTGGAAGTCCCCTTCCAGGAAGGCTAGGTCTCATAGTTTTGGAGAGCACTAGGAAAGTTGCTAAGGGAGAACATCAATCAATGGTCGAACCCCAGCTTTAAGACCTAATAACCACATCATGACCAGAACAGCAAAATATATTGGAGCAAAAGCGACACTTTTATCTTGGTGGTAATTGTAAGGTTCGGGTTCACAAGAAATCAACCAGAGACGGGAATTGACTGAACCGGTTTTATTGGGCATTAAACTGACTCCCAGTCAGGAAAGGGAAATCAGCTGGGACTAGTTTTCTCCCCGGAGTGGAGAAGGAACTAGCCCCTCCTCAGCTGGTCAGGTGGGCTTTTTATAGGGAAAAGGTACTCCCTTGGCCTCCGTTTGATGTTAAACCAGGAAGGAATTCCCTTTTTTTCCACATTTCTCAAGTTCGGAATTTTATCTGTTAAGGAAGCCCAGTGTCCTTTGGAATTTGGGGTCTGGAGTTTTTATCTGAGCTATTTGCAAGGTTTAGATCTCTGAGAGGTTGTAAAAGGTCCGTCTTTCTTCATTCCTCTTTTGCAAACTCTGGCTCCAGATTTCTTCCTGAGTCTGAAACTGTTGGGAGTTCCAGCCACCTTGTGGAATGCAGGGATCAAACTCAGGTCATCAGGACTACACGCAAATACCTCTCTCCACTGAGACATTTCACCAGCCGGCTTCTCCTTTTAAAAATTATTTATTATCTTATTTTATGTGTGAGTGTATTGCCTGTGTGTATGCAAATACACCTGCATCATACAATATCCACAGAGGTCATCAGAGGGTGCCAGATCCCCTGGAACTGGAGTTACTGACAATTAAGTTAGCTGCCCTGTGCATGCAGACCAAAATTAAACCCTATTTGACCTGTAGCCATCTTCTTCCTGACTCCTGCGTCATGTTCCAGAAGCCACAGCAAGCACCTCAGCACTCACTGTACAGTGTGTCTACCCTGGCCCTGTTTTACAGATGACAAACAGGTTCAGAGACTTAAGTAACTTGCCTGGACTCATACAGCCAGAAAGTAGGAAAGCCTTGTTCCCAATAGTGCAGATATTGTGTTCTGTGTCTCATTCTACTTACTCCGTCTTGACTATATTGATCTCACCTCAGGGTATTAAGTTCCAAGCAGAGTAACAAAACACTGAAAATGACATCCCAGCATCTTTAAGTAGTCAGCACTCAGGCCTCCCTCCACATACACATTGCCCATGAAGAACTATGACAATGGATGATCACGAGGGACCCAGGCTGCCTTTACCTTTTCTGCTGTCCTCAAAATGAGGTTTTTACCTTGTGGCTCATGTTCCAGCAGTCACATCTATATCATTAAAAAAAAATTTTTTTAAGACAGGGCCTCACTGTAGCCCTGGGTCATTTGGAATGTACTCTGTAGACCAGGCTGGCCTTGAACCTCCTGCCTCTGCCTCCTGAGTGCTGGGATTAAAGGCATGGGCCACCATGCTGACCTCACTGGGTAGAAGGAAGGAGCGGTAGAGTAAAGGCTTTTCTATTTAAGTGCACTTTGCAGATGTTTCACACACATTTTGCTTTTACTTCTGTGGTTAGAGCTTGGTCACATTGCTGGGCATGGGCTAGCACTTGAGAAGGGGAGACAAAAGGATCAAGAGTTCAAGATCTTCTGTGGCAGCATAATGAGTTTGAGGCCAACTTGAACTATAAGAGAACCTGCTTCAAAATATAAAACGAAACAATGAAAACTGCCTTAGTTACTTTCTATCACTGTGATAAAAACACTGACCAAAACCAACTTGGGGAGAAAAGGGTTTATTTGTTTTATAGTATAGTCCACCATCAACGCCACGGCAGAAACTCGGGCCAGGAATCTGGAGCACAGACCACGGAGGTATACTACTTAACTGGCTTGCTCCTCTGGCCTGTTCTCAGCCTGCTTTCTTATACAATCCAGGACCACCTGCCCTGGGGTGAAACTGCCCACAATAGACCGGGCCCTCCCACATCACTCAACAATCAAGAAAATGCCCCCAGAAACACACAGGCCAATCCAATGGGGGAAATTCCTGAAGTGAAGTTCCCTTCACCCAGCTATGTCAAGTTCACAACTGACACTATCCAGCACAAAAACAAAGAAAAAGAACTTGGTAACATTATTGTACAGAGTTAGAGAGGAATAAATTTCATTTATTTATCTAAAATTCAGTCTGTCACTACCAGCAGGAAGCACAAGGTGACCTTGCTGGCTGTGTAGCCTGAGGAGATCTCTTCTGAGGCCTTAACCAGAGGGTACAGCTGGGATCTCGACACACATTGCAGAAAAGAATTCCAGAATGAGTTGGTACAAAGCAAACTTGGAGGTTGCTAAAGAAAAATATACTATACCCCCTACTGAGATAGAATTCGATATAGACACTGAGAGAGAAACATTCTTTAAGTGTCTTAACAGTGATTATTGAGTGGTGCGTGCCTGTGTGTGCGTGCCTGCGTGTGTGTGTGTGTGTGTGTTGTGTGTTAATTTGTGGATTTTGAAATTAATTCTTTCAGAGGATATAATCTATAAGTTTAAAGATTAAGTAAAAGTATTTGTGGGGGCCAGAGAGATGGCTCAGTGAACCAGAACTGTTCTCGCACAGAACCTGTGCGAAACTGTCTGCAAGTTTGTCTTCAGGAGAATCTGGCATCTCTGGTCTCCATGGGTACCTGCACCATGTAATACACTCATAATTAAAAATTAAAAATTAATTTTTTAAGATGTTACTTTAAAAAAATAGAAGGCTGGAGAGGCAGCTCAACAGATAAGAGCACTGGCTCTCTTCCAGAGGACCCAGGTTCAATTCTCAGCACCTACATGGTGTGGCTAACAGCCATCTGTAACTCCAGTTCCAGGGGATTCAATGCCCTCTTCTGACTTCTGTGGGCATTGCACAACAAAGGTACACTTAGATACATTCAGGCAATATACTCATGCACATAAATACATTTTAAAGGATTTTTAAAAATAAGTTCTCACTATGTAATCCAGGCTGACCTCAAGTTCAGAGAGACCCACCTGCCTCTGCCTCTGAGTGCTGGGATTAAATGTGTGTCTCACCGCATCCAGCAATTACTTACTTTTATCTGAAGAATTTTCTTTCGTAAATGAAACCGTGAAGTGAAGTGGCCTGCCAGCACGTTGAACAGCATGCAGGTGAAGAGGCAGTGCTGTTGCGGTAAAAACGGGTCAGAGAAGCCAGAAAAGTCTTACCAAGAGACACAAGAGGCCAAGGCCAATGTTTTGGCTGTGAGCATGGTTCATTATCTGTTTTAATAATCGAGTTTGAGATTTTCTCAAGTATAGTCCTGTGCAGACAGTCTTGCCAGCAATTTAGCCGGCTCTGTAGAAACTCTTGACTTTCAACCAGAGAGCATTTAAACCAGATTCAGTGGCTGAGGGGCGCTGTTTCTTTCTGGAATACTCTTGGTTGTCCCTGTCTTTCTATTCGGCCTCAGATTCTATTAGAAATACAGAATCATTGGTAAAAGTAACAGAAGAAACCACACCATTCCCCCGACATCTTAGGGTGTACTTACATACATGCAAGCGTAACACTCATAGACATAAAATAAAAAATAAACAAAAAATGTAAAAGTGATTTAAAGAATATCATTTACAGCCAAGCGTGGTGGTGCATGCCTTTAATCCCAGCACTCAGAAGGCAGAGGCAGGCGCATCTCTGTGAGTTCAAGGCCAGCCTAGTCTACATAGCAAGTTCCAGGACAGCTGAGGCTACAGGGAGATCCTGTCTCAAGAAAGACCAAAAGGAGGACTGGAGAGATGGTTCAGCAGTTAGGAGCTCTGGTTGCTCTTGCAGAGGACCTGGGTTTGATTCCCAGCACCCACATAACAGCTAACAACTGTCTTTAATTCCAGTTCCAGTTCCGACCTACTTGGGCATTGTACAACATGGACACGCTAACACACGTGCAGGCAATACACTCGCACACATAAAATAAAGAATAATAAATAAAATATTTTTTTAAAAGACCAAAAAAGAATGTAATTTACAAGAGCAGGAAGCCATGATGGGGTGACTAAACAGAGAGAAAAAAGAAAGGAAGAGGGACTGGATGTTTGGGGTGGTTGTTTGTGGTGCTGGGGATTGAATCTAGAGGTCTTGTTCATGCTGGGCAAGTGCTCTATCCCTGAACTACATCCATGGCCCTCTTTTTACTTTTTATTATGAGTCTGGGTCTAAGTTATTCAGACTGACCTTGAACTTTCTCTATAACCAGGGCAGGTTTTGAATTTGCAATCCTCCTACCTCAGTCTCCCCAGTAGCTGGGATTATAGGTCTGTTACAACACACCCAGCTGGACTGCACGCGCTGATGAAGTCAGAGAACTGTTGCAGTAAGGATGGGAGCCCTCCTGTGCATTGAAAGCCACTTGCATTGATTTCTGGCTTACTTAGCTTCTTCAAAACTAGAGGTGACTGAATTTCACCTTGTTCAGACCACAGAGTTGAGAGGTTCCTTTCTACATTAAGTTCCCATTACAAGTTTCTGAATCATTCAACATGGGGTGTTCACATAAGACACCGTGTTTGGGGACAGCAATGTCTCAGGACACAGGGAGGGAAATCTGATATCAGACAGGATGTATGCAGCCCTGGATGGAGAACCTGCCAACACTGGTGACGTGATGTGTCTGATGTTGACAGGGACCAGCGGGGTTGGCTTCTGTCTCTTCCTTGTGCTGGGCGGCACAAACTGCCCTGTCATCTCGATGCTGACTGATAAGATAGTCACTTTAGTCTGACCTCCTTTTCCCAGACCTCCCCATAATCTGGTTTCCACGACTTCTTTATTCTCTGAAAGTTCCTAGTCCTTCCCCCAGGGTAAGAGTGGACTTTGAGTTATCCGTTCATTCCTCTTCTGTTCCTGGTTACGATAATGACAAAACCTCTATGTTTGGAGGTACAGATACACACCTCACATCTAGAAGCACCTCTCTGAGTCTTATACCTTTGCTTCTATCTGTGTTCCTCCACCAGAGCAATCCTAATTTTCTTGGAGATGATATGACTATTTCCCGCATCTAGCACAGAGCCTAGCTTGCCTTGGTGACACACATAAACCTTTAATCCCAGCACACAGGAGACAGGTGACGGTGCATTTCCTTGAGTCTGAGGCCAACATAGTGCATATAACAAGTTCCTGGCCAGCCAGAGCTACATAGTAAGACCTTGTCTCAAAAAACAAAAAAAAAAAGTTTATAAGAGAGCGTAGGAGATATTTTCTATAGACACAGAGCATAAATACATTGACCTTTGAGATTCACGCTGTCATCACTGCAGTTACCCAACCCTGACACCCTGATGTCAAAGCACATATAGATAACGTATAATGAACACAAGGGCTATGCTCCAATGAAATTCTATTTATGGACATTGAAATCTAAATTTCATATAATATTTTCTCTCTGTGCCTACCCCACCAGATAAGTACAGGTGATATTTAATATCAGTTATATCATGCCAAGCTCAGCATGGTAGCACACACTTATAATCCCAACACTCAAAAGGATAACGCAGAAAGACAGTAAGTTCCAGGACATCCTGGGATATATGGTATGACTTTGTGTCAATTCCCCAACCAAGAAAAGCAAAGAAACAACCGAAATCATAGCATGGCTTTAATTTAGAAATATAAGACTGTTACTCTGGGGCCTGGGGAGATGTCTCCCTTGGTAAAGTCCTTGCTATGTAAATATAAGGACCTAAGTGCAATCCCCAGGACCTACATAAATAAAGCTAGGTGGGCCAGTGAGATGACTCAACCAGTAAAGGAGAAGGCTGAAAACCTGAGTTCAATCCCCTGAACCCACAGGGTCGAATGAGAAAACCAGCTTCCACAAGTTGTCTTCTGAATTCCACACACCCACTGTGGCTCCACACATACAATAAATAAGTAAATAAATGTAATAAAATATTTTTTTAAAACCTTGGCACAGTTCTGTGTGCCTATAATCCCAGCATTGCAAAGGCAGAGATGGGATGATCTCTGAGGCTTGCTGTCTAGCCACTCTAGCTGAATTGGCAAGTCCCAGGTTCCATGAGAGACCTGTCCCCAAAAATAAGGTGCATGACAACAAGAGAAAACACCCAATGTTGCTCTCCAGCCTCTACATGTGGGTATATACACCTGTATTTGTATACACATGGGCACTCGTGAATACATACAGATACACAGACAAACAAAAAAATTGTCTTAAAATTTATGGCATCCCAGTAATTAAACATGAATGAAGATCAGTCATAAACTGAATATTGTGATAATGCTCTTGTGTTCCTTATTTAAAATGCTGTCCTGCGTTTATTATTAATGGAATTAACTGGAAAATATATCTGAATCCATCTACTATATAAATGTATTCTAATAAAACAGTACCATCATTTGTGTGTGTGTATGTAATTTTAATATCTCCCAGTACATATCCTATGATTGATATATACTTGAATCACATTTTTATTGTGGCTGGATTTTTGTGCCTAGCTATAAAAAGACATCTTCAAATTATTTGAGTTACAAGATGTATAATTTTGTGAGAGTCAGAACCATACTAGGAATAAAACACACCTACCTGTTAAGTTATTCTTGTAGTGGGCTCAGAAAACTGACATATTTAAGCACACTGTGCCCTTAACTGCATTCTTAGTTCACTAGTACTCCCTAAAAGTTCCACAGGAGGGAGACCTTTCCCACCAAAATTCTAGATGCCTGGCTTTGAATTTATGAATTTCATTTGCAGCTCCTTGGGCAGCTAAAGAGTTGATTGGTCACAAAATTTATAGAATTTACACTACTTTCCTGATGCATAGAACCCAAATGGCATAGAGGATGCTTACTCACATTACCCCAAATTAGAGGAATAGCTAGGCTGGTAGAGTGCTTGCCTAGCATGCATGAAACACTGGGTTCAATTCCCAGCACCACATGAAAACCAGATATGATGACACATGTCTGTAATCCCAGTACTTAAGAAGTAGAGACGGGAGTATCAGAAATTCAAGGTCATCCTCAGCTACATAATGAATTTGAGGCAAGCCTGAACTCCATGAGACCTTTTTTAAAAATTAAAAAAATAATAATAAAGTAAATCACAGGGACTAGAGAAATGGCTCAGTAGTTAAGAGCATTCACTGCTCTTGCAACAGACCTGGGTTTAGTTTCCCAGCACCCACATGGCAGATAACAACCATCTGTAACTCTAGTTCCAACCTCTTCTGATCTCTGAGGGCATTGTACCACATGGGTGCACTTACATATATGCAGGCAATACACCCATATACAATAAATAAATAAAGATAAATAACAAGGGGATGGAGAGCCCCATTAAGAGTAATGGCTGTTCTTGCAGAGGACCTGGGTTTAGTTCCCAGCACCTACATGGCAGATAGAGCGTAACTCCCAGTTCCAGAGCATCCAACATGCTCCTCTTACCTTTGTGGGCATTGCATGCATGGATGCACTTATGTACATGCAGACAAAACACTCATCTGCATAAAATAAAATTAAATAAATAAATTATCCCTGGATTAACTAGAAAGTTATCAGCCCCCACTAAGCAGCCACACTGACCTGCTGCCAATCACTCACAAAGCCTGACACCTAAATCGCTGTGGTGGTGGGAATTATATAAGCCTATGTCTTTATACAACTTCCTCTTCTCTTCCCCGACATGCTACCCACTGTCCAGCAGCCTAGACACCTCCACAGTAAATTTCAGAGGTTCTAAAGTCCAGAAGTCCTCAGGAATAATGTGGGTCTCACCACTCTCATCAGCTGCCCTGTGCATAATGACTCATCGGCTATGAGACTCCAGGTCTACTGGAATCATCTCCCAACACAGACACTGAATAAAGGTCACTTCATGTGACCCAGATTGCCCTAGGAATCAGAGGTACTTCTAGAATATGGACTTTGACTGTCAGCCCTTAGAGGGAGAGTAGGGGAGTCTACTACGAGGGTCACCATTCCCACAACCATACCCTACCATCCCTTTCCAGGGGCAGCTGACATCCTATCCCTGATTGATTTGTGGAGTGATAAGGACCCAGTTCCTGTGGTCCTAAAGTTACTGTTTATAATGTAAACAAGCTTACTAAGCTCCTCTAGTGACCTGGGCATATGACTGTAATCCCTCAGGACCCCTCATTACCCTCCACCCAGAATAATGTAAAAGTATGGTTGTGGTATGCATTCTTCACATGTGGAAGCACTGTGGTTTTCTCATTGTAAACAATGAGAATTGAGAAGTCTGTTTGCAACCCTGTGTGTGACATTCTAGGCCTAGGGATCGAAGGGCAAGAGTCTCTGAAGAGAAAAGGCCAGATCCAAGCTTCTGCTTCTCTGATTCTTTTCTTTTTCTTACTTTTATTTTAGTGTATGAGTGTATTGCCTGCTTGTATGTTAAGCGCACCTGTGTCATGCAATGCGCACGGAGGTAAGAAGAGGGCGTCGGATCCCCTGAAACTGGAATTACAGATAATTGTTAGCTGCCATGTGGGTGCTATGAACTGAACCTGGAACCTCTGCAGGAACAACCAGTGCTCTTAACTGCTGAGCTATCTCTCCAGCCTCTACTTCCCCAATTCATGCTGAGATACTATTTCAATAAAAGAACAAGTGACATGGCTCCTTGGGACATCTGAAGGAATGGAATCTCAAGGTTGGGCCCACCCTTAGCTCTAAAATGAATGCTAAGAATCAAGCTGTTTCTTTATTCAGGCATAACTGTAGTGTGGTTTAGAAACCACACAAAAGATCACAGAGTACTTGAAGAGTGTGCATGGGTTGCCATCATGTTTGGGACAAGGAGTCTACTTTTTTGGTGAAGGAATTCTGAAATAAGCATGTGACTAGAAGACCCTCTGGTCACATTACATATCACACCACCCAGAAACTGCCATCTTGATACAGAGATGAAACCAGCTGATGAGCACACAGATGACCAAGCTAGGAAATGATAGGTAGCAAGGACAGGTAGGTTACCATCTTCCAACATGCAGCACATACCTGTACCAACAGTCTGTGTCCCCAACGGATGGAACACAGGAGTCAAGAGCCAAGGGGGAAACCGGAGAGGACCTTCTGCCATCACTTCCAGGAACCAACATGTGAAATCTGTGCTTCCTGAACTCGAGGCTCTGCAGGCTTAGATGATCTAGTGTCCAAACAAAAAATGTGTCCAGTAGAGTAATAGATGATAGCTGCTTCCCAGGAACCTCGCGCTCCTGTGTCAAGAGGCCTGGCTCCCTGCCCTACTTTGATGATAAAACAACAACTGCAGCAGAACTGGCTTGAGCAAGGTACAGATACCAAGGGCTGAGATTTCCTGGGGCTCGGGGTCTGGATCCACATCATCAGGTAAGCAGAAATCAACAGATCTACCTAAAGCAGACGGAACTCTAGAATAGACAGAAGAGGAAAATGATGATGAACAGTTACTGTCCAGACACCAACTGCACAGAGCTAGAATTCTTCCATCTTTCTTCTATGTTTCCACCAGGAGGACATACACATTTGTTTGCTGGAGAAACTGAGGCTAGAACTTACCTGCTTGGACAAAGAAAGAAAGAGGGTTGGGATATAGCTCAGTTGACAGAGTGTTTGCCTAGCATGTACAAAAGCTCTGGGTTCCATCCTCAGCGCTACCAAAACCAACTGTGAGAGTGTCTACTTCCAATCCTAACACTGAGACAGAAGAGGCGGGAGGATTAGAAGTTCAAGGTCAGGTTGGACAGATGGCTCAGTGGTTAAGAGCTCTGACTGCTCCTGAAAAGTACTAATAGGCATCCTAATTCCAGTTCCAGGGGATCTGATGCCCTCTTCTGAGCCCTCATGGGCATTGCATGACACAGCAATACAGTCATACATTTAAAATACAATATATATTTTTAAAGATATTCAAGGTTATCTCAGTTACATAAAAGTTCGAAGCCAGCTTGAGATGAATGAGACCCTCTCAAAAAAAAAGGAAGAAGGAAGGGAGGGAAGGGAGAAGGGAGTGATGGACGGAGATGAAGTGGATGAAGAGGAGGAGGAGGAAGAAGAGAAGGAAGAGAGGCGAGAACTTTTCTGAAATAGATACAAGCGGCATCAGAGGCAGACGATGGTGGACACAGTGGTAGGTACCACCTAGATCTTCCTTCAGGAATGAAGAACTCATTCCCCAACTTCTTAGACTGGAATCAACAGGAAAAGTCCTCTGCCGTCAGGCCCCTACAAGTGTAACTGGCCCTCATGTTTTATTTCAAAACAACTCTGAAGGATCTTCCAACTTTCAAAATCTTCTAGGATGCAACGAGGCCTCTGTGAGGTGTTGTCACAGCTGCTGTCCCTCTACACAACTGTCACTCTACCGGGTTTTGCTTTTGTCAATCAATCTAGCCAGACATTGTAAAAGCAAAAGAAACAAGACTTGGTGTCTGAGGAAATGGTTACCCATGACTTTGAATTTCTTTCTGGAACAACACTGTTCTCAGCACTACTTTCTTCCAGGCTCCTACTAGAGGGGCCTAAATATATTCTGCTTACAGCAATCAACTGTTTTTCTAGCCCAAACTTATCTGGCTCTATAGAATAACAGCATTATTCTTGCTTGTGGGGTTCCTATGAAAATTGAAAATTAATCATTATGAAGTGCTTGGATTAGTGCTTAGCTGTAAATGAAGCCTTTTTACCATCATGGATATTAATTCCTCTCTTTAGTTTTTTAAAAAGAATTATTTTTATTTTATGTGTCTGAGCATTTTGCCTGCATGTATGCAGAGGCCAGAAGAGGGCATTAGACCCCTAGGAATTGGGGTTAAAGGCAGTTATTAGGTGCCATGTGGGTGCTGGAAAATAAACCCAGGTCCTTTGCAAGAACACCCAGTGCTCTTGACTGCTGAGTCATCTCTCCAGCCTCTAGGGTTTCATATGGTCCGGGCTGGACTCTGGGAGTGGCTTTGAACTTCGATCCTATCATCTCCACTTCGCAAGTATTGAAGTTACATGAGTACACGACCAGCCCACCTCTTTATCTATTAAAAAGAAGTCAAGAATGTCCTCTCCTGAGCCCTTGAGCCCCAAAGTCGCTTTGACCCAGAGAATTCTGAATCAAGGGTGACTTGTAGATTAAGCCAGGCCGGTGGTGCAGTCTGTAAACCTAGCGCTGAGAACACTGAGGCCGAACATAATGAAATAAAAAACAAATAAAGTAAGATTTTAAAACGTAAGTGACTCAACGGCAGCGCGTAGGAAACCGAGAGGAGGCAGGGTACTATGGTCAACCGGGGGATCGCTGCCCCATCCCGGTCTCCCATCCTCCCTTCCGAGTTAAATGCCCAGCTGAGCCTGGTAGTTAATACACACTCCAGCCGAGGAGGCATCTGGGAGGCCCCAAAGGGCTTCAACCGGACGTACCACTTCCGGCCCTAAAAGCACCTATGCGGCCGCTGGCCCGGAGCGAGTCCCCGGTCCCCAGCGCCCGCAACCCCGAGCGGGACCTGGGGCGGAACCTCGGCGAAGCCGGCGCCCCTCTCGCTCCGCCCTCAAAGCTTTGACCGCACGCCCTGCTGGTGCCGGGGAATAAGAGGAACAGGAAGGGGAGGAGCTGCTCTGTGGCTGGCTGCTGAGCGATCAGCCGGTCTCTGCTAAGGGTAAACGGTGTCCCCAAGCGCCACCGGGCCCTGAGGGCCAGCCTGTGGACCTGGAGGGAAGGGCTAGTCCAGTCTAGGAAGCCCGGCGATGCCCCGCCACGGAGTGTCACCCAGCCAGGGCCTCCCCAGAGCCGGCGGGGAGCGGACGCTGGAGAGGTCCTCCCTGGCCCCCAGACGGGGACTCCTTTGGATGGGGCTGGCGCTGGCCCTGGGGCTGGCTCTGTCTGACTCCTTGGTGCTCTGGACCCCTGCCAGAGCTCATCCTCTTCCCGTCCAAGGCCATCCTGCCAAGTTCAATGGCATGGTGCCCCCAGTCCAGAGCGCCTTTGGGTGGTGGAACCTCACCTGCCCGGCCTGCAAAGTCCTGTTCACAGCCATCAACTTCGGACTGAAGGTGAGAACTGAGGGGGCTGTGGTGAAGAGCTGGGGACCGGTGGGGACGCTGAGATGCCGTGGGGTCCAGGGCAACCCCGATGAAGAGGGTGCTTCCCTTTGGGGACACCCATGCCTACATGTTACCTTTATAAGACAGTACCAGAGAGAGCCGGTGGGCTAAGTGTGGGTTTGAAATGCTGCCGGACCCTAAGCTGAAAAGCAAGTAAGGACCTGGTCTGACTGGGTCACAGGACGATATGTGGGAGGCACTGAGGTCTCTATAACATGGTGGTGCAAAGTCTAGGTATGGAGGCCCATAGAGGCCCATGAGGTGGGAGCCAGGGTTCCTTGCTCTGTCTCTAACCACTCAGAGCTGGTTCCTTCCATCACAGAAGGAGACCAATGTCGCTCGGGTAGGATCTGTGGCCATCAAGATGTGCAAGATGCTGAACATAGCACCACCGGATGTGTGTGAGTCAGCTGTCCATCTCTTTGAGGACGACATGGTGGAGGTGTGGACACGTTCAGTTCTGAGCCCATCGGAAGCTTGTGGCTTGCTCCTGGGCTCCACCTGTGGGCACTGGGACATCTTTTCTTCTTGGAATGTCTCTTTGCCAGCGGTGCCAAAGCCACCCCCAAAGCCACCGAGCCCACCAGCTCCAGGTGCTCCTGTCAGTCGAGTCCTCTTCCTCACTGACCTGCACTGGGATCATGACTACACGGAGGGCACAGACCCTGACTGTGCCAATCCTCTGTGCTGCCGCCAGGACTCGGGCCGGCCACCCACATCCCGGCCAGGAGCCGGGTTCTGGGGGGAGTACAGCAAGTGTGACCTTCCCCTGCGGACGCTGGAGAGCATGTTGAAAGGGCTGGGTCCTGCTGGCCCTTTTGAGATGGTGTACTGGACAGGAGACATTCCCGCCCATAATGTCTGGCAACAGTCTCGGCACGACCAGCTGCGGGCCCTGACCACTCTCACAGATCTCGTGAGGAAGTTCTTGGGGCCTGTGCCTGTGTACCCTGCTGTGGGCAACCATGAGAGCACACCCGTCAATGGCTTCCCTCCCCCCTTCATAAAGGGAAACCAGTCTTCACAGTGGCTCTATGAAGCCATGGCCAAGGCATGGGAGCCCTGGCTACCACCTGATGCCCTTCATACCCTGAGGTACTTACTGTCCGTGGAAACCCAGGGAGGGTAGTTGTCTGTGCTCTAGCAAGTACCCTCAGTACCCTCCACTTCCCTCCCTAGCCTGACCCCATCCTCCCTTCTCTCTTATCTCCGGCCACCCACTTTCAGAGCAGCATAACCTGGCCACACCCCAGGTTGTGTGTGTGGTTGTGGTGACTGACTTTCTAAAATGAATTCCCTTCCCCTTTTAATATCTTCAACTTGCCCAGGCCCACAGCATCTAACCTCAGAGTGGCCTTTGCCTCCTCAGTGGGCTCACTTTTATCTCTGCCCTGGATTCCCAGAGCCCTCGGCCCTCTGAGCCTTCTTCCAGGACAGATGAGCCCTATAATTAGTGCCTTTGGTCTTCAGTTAGGATGGGAGCTCCTGGGGGTGGGTGATGACATCATGTGTGCCTCTGCCTAGCACAGGACCAGGCATGCAGGCCCAGGATAATAAGTGTTGACCTCTCTTGTTTACTTTTGTTTCAGAATTGGGGGGTTCTATGCCCTTACTCCACGCCCTGGCCTCCGCCTCATCTCCCTCAATATGAATTTCTGTTCCCGTGAGAACTTTTGGCTTTTGATCAACTCCACAGATCCTGGTGGACAGCTCCAGTGGCTGGTGGGGGAACTTCAGGCTGCTGAGGATCGAGGAGACAAGGTGAGGGGCAGTGGTGCCTCTGGGGTTGCAGGGGAAGCAGGCTGCTGTGGAGTTGAGGCTGGTGAGCCGGGCTTGACTGCACTTCCCGGGGCTCCTGTATTCCCTGGAGGTCCAGCTCCAGCTCAAGGTTGCTTGCCATCTGAAGCCCTTTCACAGAATCTGGCTACCACCTCACCCAAGACTGCCTGGATCCCTGGATGCTCTGATAAGCAGGCTTAACTCTCCCCTCAGGTGCATATAATTGGCCACATTCCCCCGGGGCATTGCCTGAAGAGCTGGAGCTGGAATTATTACCGAATTGTAGACAGGTAGGAGGGAAAGGGGGTTGGGTGTGAAGAGTCTAAAGGCTGAAATTGCCTCCATATCTGATCTGCACTGCTCCATGGGGTGGAGAGTTCCTCAAACATAGGAGAAAGAGCAAACCAACTCCCCAGCTCTGCCTACCTCCCCTGTCTCCCTAGAGTCTTCTGAACGTCATTCGTGTCTCTGGCCAGGTATGAAAGCACTCTGGCTGGCCAGTTCTTTGGCCACACTCACGTGGATGAGTTTGAGGTCTTCTATGATGAGGAGACTCTGAGTCGCCCGCTGTCTGTAGCCTTCCTGGGACCCAGTGCTACCACCTATATCAACCTTAATCCTGGTGAGTGAGACACAACGGGACAGCCCTCGTCCTGAGATCGATGTGACAGAATGGGGTGGGACCCCAGGCAGGCAGAGGAAAGCCTAGGTGTGGTGGCCCTTCTCAGAGGTGTCTTTGTTTGCTTCTCCTTTCACTCAGCCTTCCTATCTTGCAGGATACCGGGTCTACCAAATAGATGGAAACTACTCCGGAAGCTCTCATGTGGTTCTGGACCATGAGACTTACATCCTGAACCTGACCCAGGCCAACGCACCAGGAGCCACACCACACTGGCAGCGCCTCTACAGGGCTCGAGAAACCTATGGGCTTCCGGACGCACTGCCTGCCTCCTGGCACAACCTGGTCTACCGAATGCGAGACGATGTGCAACTCTTCCAGACCTTCTGGTTTCACTACCATAAAGGCCACCCGCCCCTAGAGCCCTGCGGCACACCCTGCCGCCTGGCCACTCTGTGTGCCCAGCTCTCAGCTCGAGCAGACAGCCCTGCTCTGTGCCATCACCTGATGCCCAATGGGACTCTCCCAGAGGGCCACAGCTTGTGGTCTCGGCCCCTGTTCTGCTAGTGCCCGAGGACCCGGAGTTCGTGGATTAGGAAAGGAACAAATCTCTGGGTGCTGCTGAGTCAACCTGGCAAGAACTTCCCGGGAAGGAGCCAGCTGTCAGGCTGGGGAACAGGCCTTCTCATCTGGAGCCGGTTTGGCTGGATTTAGGGGAGTGTTTGGCTGTCCCACCTGTGCCAGGCATCTGGATTCCCCCAAGGCTGCTGTCTTCTCAAGGCCACAGAGCTGAAGTCTTGATGCCCTGGGCAGCTGAACAAGAGCTGTTACCCTAGGCCTGAGCAGGGCAGCTGAGAACCTTGTATTGCTGCTACCTGATCCTGCCAGGCTCATACAATAAAGAGACTTGAACTCCAGATCCCTCTGTGACTGTCCCAATTTCTTCTTCCCAAACAAACAAGGCAAAGGAGTTTGCCAGCAAGATCCTGTCTGTGGGGTTGGTAATAGGGCAGTGGTGTGGTTCAGGCCACAGAAGGCGCACTGCAGCGCAGACAGACTTTATTAGTGATATCAGTACAGCAGAGGTGCCCACAGAGCAGGGGAGAGGGGACCCATGCCTAGACCAGTCTCCTCTTTCTGCCCCTGCTGGGCCTTATGAGGGTGGGGCCTGGCTTGGACCTGTCCTGCTCCATCTCGAACAGTGGGGATGGAGAGCCAGGGGCTGGCCTTGCTTCCTGCCCCTCACATCTTCAGTCCAGTGTTATCACTTCCATGAAGGGATTATATCTCTTGCTCCCAGCCCCTAGGGAGGAAATCCCAGCTACTTAGGAGGGGCAGCTGGGGGACCTGAGTCCCAGGAACAGCATCCAGAGCCCCTACCTGCCCCAACCCTTGAGTTCCCTGGGGCCCAACACAAGCATGTGGAGGAAGGAAGGGGTTCTTCATGGGGTCTGAGCCCCTAGACGTTTGGGCTTGAGGGAGCCCCACAGCGACTGAACACCCCTTCGGACAGTCCACCCAACGCGCCTGGCAACGGACTCGGCAGGGGGTGCTGGGAGGCAGGAGGTGGAGGTCTGGGAGCGGGCATCCAGACACTTCTGGTATCGGAGCTGCAGAGAAGCAAAGGGCAGTCACTCTCCATCCTGACCCTCTGAGGCCACACGGCTATCCCACTACCCTGCCCACTTACCATGCACGCAGCCTGCACGGCCTCTGAGAGGCTGGCGGCATTGGGCTCGCACCAGAACATGTGGCAGCAGAAGGAGGCTGGGCCGGCAGCCATGATGAATGCAAATGTGTGGACATCTCTGCCCACAGCCAGGAAGGAGAGGAAGCGCACTCGACACTCCCCTAGCACTGCCTCTGTCTGCAGGGAAGGAACCCAGTTCAAAAGAACATCCCCCAGCCCCGAGGCACACCCGTTTCACGGGCTGCCCTCCCCAACCCCATTCTCCTTCCTGGCAAGACACAGCCACGCTTTCTCCCACCCCAGCTCTTTACCTGCTGGTGCAAGATGGTGAGGGTAGCAGGGGCCACGCTGACATGACTCGGGGTCCACTGCTCACGACTACTGGAGGAGAGGACTGCCTCAAGGGCCCCATTGATCACATCTACCCCTGGAAGACAAGGACACGAACATGCGCAGACTCAGGGGCCTTGCTCCTGCAGAGTTCCACCAGCCTGTGGTCTGAGGACGCGGCTGTCCCTGCAGTCCTTCCTGGGTACTGGCCTCAGTTTCTGTGACCAACACTGCTTTTTCCTATCTTGAACCCCCAGCTTGGTTTTCGTCACCCGTTCTATGGCTTCGTCCTTTTATTTTATGTGTATGAGTGTATTGCCTGCATGTATATACATGTACCCGGGTCATGCAGTGCCTGTGGAGGTCAGAAGTGGGCATCAGAACTGGAGTTAGGATCACTGTTATCGCGCCTACTTTGGTGGGACTCAAAGCCTGGTCCTCTGCAAGGAACAGTCAGTGCTCTTAACCACTGAGTCATCTCTCCAGCCCGTCAATTCCTCTTGAACAGACTGATGCTGAGTTCCAATCTCCCCATCTGCCACTCTCCACATTCAGACACTGCACTTGTCTCACACAACAGTGGCACTCAATCAGCCAAGTTGGTCGTGTCTCCAGATTCAAACTTCTAAAAATCATTTTTATTGATTTTTTTTTTTGCAAATTTTATACAATATATTTTGGTCATATTTAGATTCCTCTCATAACTATACCCTCCTTCCTGACCCCTCACCAAATTTCCTGCACTCCAGTATTATACACACAGGCAAAGGTCTGTGGAGTCAAGTTTATGTCCCCAAATGCCCTTTGGTATAGGTTTGTCTGGAACCTAGTGAATCCACCAAATCTTATCCTTAAATGAGACTGAATTTCCCCTTCCCAGCAGCCATCAGTCATCAGCTGCCAACAGTTCCTTAGGGAGGGCTGTGTTTCTTACCCACCTCCCCATGTCTGCGCTGGAATTGGGAATTTTGCCTGGCTTGAGTTTATGTGCGACTCGTACATGCTTTCACCCTGCTGCGAGTTGTTTCTGTCTTTTTAAAGTTTTATTATTTTTATTTTATGTGTATAAGTGTATCGCTTGCACGTAGGTAGGCGCACCCATGTCATGCGATGCTGGAAGTCAGAAGAAGATGTTAGATCCCTGGAACTGGAGTTACAGTTGTTAGCTGCCAGGTGGGTGCTGGGAACTGGAACCTGGCTCCTCAGTGGGCACACAACTGAAGACAATTCCTGTCCCTCCCTCATAATCCATCAGTAACCAAAAGTTCAGCAGGGAAGGTAGGGCTCTGAAGAGATTAGTGATTGACTGTTTGGGTGTTTGTTTGTTTTTGAGACAAGGTCTTACTATGTAGCCCAGGCTGCTCTGCCCAGGAACTCCTGGCTTAAAGGCATGCACCACCACGATCAGCTGTTTGTTTGTTTTTTGTTTTTTGTTTTTGTTTTTTTTTTAAGTTTTTCTATAGCCCAGATGGGCCTCAAAGACCTCATGTAGCAGAGCATGACCCTGAACTCCTGATCCTCTCTTCCCAGATGCTGGGATTATAGGGTGTGCCACCATATGAAATGGTGGCAGGTCTGTTTTTATTTTCAGTTAAGATACCCATGTGATAAGAATTTACCGTGTCACATTGTGCTGAGTCATTACAAAGGACTGTCTCACTAATGTCCACAGGGTAGCATTTTAGTGCTTCTTTACAGATAAGAAAGCTAGCAGAGCCTAGGTGCTATGCCTTACATCACACGGAGGAGTTAGGCTCTGCTTTTCCTCTACCTCTTCTCTCCACTTTACAGTTACCAAAAACAGAAGGCTCTGAAAACCTTAATTCTATTTTTAAAATCTCTATAATAAGCTCAACAGCCAAGGAACCCCAGATGTCTCACTTTTAGGTAAATCATTTTTCCCTTAAACATGAATGCTTTGGGTCTGGGAAGATGGTTCAGTTGGTGAAGTACCTGTCACACAAGCATGAACACTTGAACTCAGATCCGTAGCACCCACATAAAAGTCAAGCACAGTAGCATCTGCCTGTAATCCCAACAGATAGGGAAGGCAGAGCCAGGCAGATCCCTGAGTTTGTTGGCCAGTCAGCCTAGCTGAAGGGATGAGCTCTAGGTTCAGTGAGACCGTGTCTCAAAAAAACAAGGTCAAATTTTCTAAAATAAAAAATAAAATGTGGAGAGCAATCACAGTGTTGACCTCTAGCGTGGGCCTGTACACATGCACTCCCATACCCCCACATGCAAGCACACACGAGTACACACACACTCTACCATAATGGCCTCTCTTGGTTACTGTAAACCTAGTCAAACAAAGCCTTTGGCCAGGAAGGTCATAGGCCCTAGTGGGGAACCTACTGTTGTTTTGCTAAATGGATGTGATGTGCCCACAAAATTGCCTTTTAAATCATTATGCTATGCCCATAGATTGTGTTGCTATCAGTTTTGGTCAGAGAAGCTTCTTTTTGCAATGGGCAGCAGTAAGCACAGACTCATAACTGGTCAAAGTGATGAGATTAAGTGACTATTCAATGTTCACCCATAAATGGGACATCTACATCATCCCCTCCAAAGCTCTGGGGAACATCATGGAGAGCAGAAAGAATGAAAGAGACAGAAGAAAGGAACATTGTGGAATGCTGTCTTCTGGGCATAACACGGTCACTGGACTTTTGAACTCATACCTGCCCAAGACTGAGCCTGTCAACATCCTCTTATGAGGGGGGGGTGGGTTCATGAGGCCTCACTCCTCCCTGAGAATTCACAGGCAGTTAAAGGTTGACGGGGGAGGGAGAGACATTTTCTTCAGTGGTGAAGCCACTGGTAAGGTGCCCAGGCTCCTGTAAATAATATCTCACCCATGTTCATCCTAATGAAACTGTATCATCAAAAAAACTAAAACTAACATGATAATAGAAGGAGGACTAGCTGGAAAGAGGAAGGGGTTCAGCAGGTGTGGGTGGGGGACAAGAGACTGTAATGGGGATGAATATGACCAAAATGCATTACATACATGTATGAAAATGTCATAGTGAAACCTATTATTATGTATAATTAATACATGCTAACAAAAATATTAAAAACCATCATGTTCTTTCTGGAAATGATGATACACATCTATGATCTTAACACTACCTGCAGAGGCAGGAAGATCACCACAAGTTCAAGGCCAGAATGAACTATACACAGTAAGTTCTGGGCTAGTAGTAAGACCTTATCTCAAAAACCAAAAACAAACAATTCCATAAGAGTCTCTTCCACTTCAAACTGCTTGGGAGGCAGAGGAGGCGGACTGCCACAAGTTCACGGTTAGCCCATCTAAAAGGCAAGTGACCCTGGGAACTGGCCTCCAGGGTAGGGACAGGACACACTGGAGTCAACTCTTACCACTACAATATCTTGTTATTGACAAAACTCTTTCTACACTAGACTGCAGCCATCTCAAGGACAGAGGTCACTATGTAGACCAGGCTGGCCTCAATCTCACAGAGATCCATCCAGCTCCCTCCGTCTGCAGAGTGCTGAGATTAAAGGTGTGCATCACCAGCCCAGTTATGTCCCTGATCTTAACCCAGAGTTTATGTGCTGAGGATTCCAGACACATTTTTATCACCCTCAAGGCTGTATGGCATGGGTAAGCATACCAAAATGGTAAGCCGAATAACATAGGAGTCCACAGGCAGGAGCAGATGGGCTATGTCACTCTGACAGGGCCTCAAAAGCAAGGCAGAAGAGCGTGATTCTGTGACATTTAGGCTGGGAAATAGAAAATGTCAAAGTACATGGGTGGGGGAGACATCAAAGTCAAACTGCTGAATATGCAGATGATCCCAGGTAGAGCCTGACCTCTGAGCGAGGCTGACAGGGATTTGTCAAAAGGGATCCAGGAATGTGGTTTGGAGAAAGGCAGTCAAATCCGGTTAACTCAGAGTTCAAACCCTCACCCTCACCGCCATCCCCGTACTCTCATTCTCCTTATCCTACTGTGCTTTTCTTTTCCATGTCAGTGGTGACTTTCAAATAGACTAGATGACTTGCTGTCTTTCTGTCTATTCTCTCCTTGCTAGAATGAAAACCATTTGACCAAGTATCTTGGTCAGTGCTGTTCACTAGAACTAGAACAGGGCCTGGTGTGAGTAAGATATGCAATAATAGTCCATAGAATAGATGAATGGATACTGTAGTTTCAGGAGGGGATAGTGTTAAAGAAGGGGGGGATAGCATAGGGCCAGCAAGATGGCTCAGCCATTGCTGCATGATGATCCCAGAACCCACAGAGGGAGAAGGATAGAAGTGACTCCTCAGAGTTATCCTCAGACAACCACAAACACATGTGTGAGGAAATGGAAGTGGCCGCAGCCAAGGGCCGCAGGCAGGTGCCTGGGCATTGTGAGGATCCCTGTATGGTGGCAAATGAAAACGAGCAGGTGTGGGATTGGGGTTACAAGCCAGATGAGCCAGGCTGGAGAGATGTCTTAGCAGTTATACATACTGCTCTTCCAGAGGACCTGAGGTTGGTTCCCAGCAACCACATAGGTGGCTCACAGCTACCTCTAACTCCAGCTTCTGAGGGAGTCAGACATCTGGCTTCTGCAGGCACCTGCGCTTAGATGCATATACCCACACAGACACACATACACACAGTTACGAAATAAATAACTAGATGAGTCAACAGGATTTAGAAGTTGTGGTAAGAGGAAGAAGAGACCAAAGCAAATGCCCAGGATTGCCTTGCCTGCTTCTGCTCCCTGAGAATACTCTTCTTACTGCCAGCTCTAAACTCATTTCTCCATCCTCCTTTCCCTCCTCCCTTCCTCTCTTTTTCCTACTTTGATATCTTATGGAGGCAGGGTCTCACTACGCAGCCCAGACTAGCCTCAAACTCACGATCCTCCTTCCTCTGCCTCCCCAGCGCAGGATTCCACACATGTACCAGGATGCCTGGCCTAGCTTTTGATATGCAATCTGTACTCTTCTCTCCTGCTCTCTGTCCTAGGAAGTGTCCTCCTCCTCCATCCAGCCATTAAATGCTGGAGGACAGCAAAGGTAGGCCTGGCCTTATTTTCCTTCTCACTTCAGGCTGCCCACAGGCCCCATCTCCTCCACGCTCACGACTGGCTGGTTACTGCTACAACCAATAACGCCCAAACTCCTATCTCAAGCCCAGACCTCTACTCTGAGTTCCAAACATATGAATCTAACTGCCAACCTGACTCCCGCCACTTTCTCAAAGGCCCCTTGGATTTGACATAAATCAAACTGAACACAATCTTCACATCAAAAGCAGCCTCAACCAGTGTCTGCTACTTTCAGAGAATGGTACTGCTACCCAGACAGATCCAAAGCCAAGTGCTCTGTAAATTTCCTTCAAGTCGTCTTTCATGCATTTGTCTCTCATCCTACCATCAACCGGGGACCAAAGCCTAGTGACTTAACTGTCGAATTTCTCAAATCCACACACTCCTCTTCACACCCACCATTTTTCAAAATACTCTCATTCTAGTTATGACAGCTGTCAAGATCCCTGAACTTATACCCTCTTTCACTTGCTCGACATCTTTGTTCATAGCACAGCCAAAGCAAGCTTTACAGTATTTAAATCTGTGTATGTCAAGAACACTCCTAGCTGAGCCTGGTGGGGCACGCCTTTAATCCCAGCACCCAGGAAGCAGAGGCAGGTGGAACTCTGTGAGATCAAAGTCAATGTGGTTTATATAGCAAGTTTATTGGCCAGTTGGGGCTACAAGGAAACCCTGTCTCAAAAAGTAAAAATAAAAAGAAACAAAAAACCCCACAAACAAACCAAAACCAAGAAATATTTCAGTATAGGGCTGGGATACTGGTTGCCCTTACAGACGACCTGGGTTCAGTTCCTAGCACCCACCAGGTAGCTAACAACTGTCTGTAACCTCCAGTTCCAGGAGATCCAATGGCCTCTTCTGGCCTCTGCCCACACATGGTGTCTTTACATATATGTAGGCAAACACTCATACACATAAAACAACAAAAAAGGCAGGTACTATGAAAACAAGGTCTCTAGTCTCAATTCGTTACCTGTAAATACTGCAACTCCTTAGATTATCAAGAATGAATGTACTGGGTGTGGTGATTTATGCCTTTAGTTTCAGCAGAGGCAGGTAGATCTCTGTGAGGTCGAGGCCAGCCTGTGTTACACAGTTAGTTCTAGTCAGTCAGGGCTGCATAGTGAGATCCTGTCTCCCAAAAATAGAGGGAGGGCTGGAGAGGTGGCTCAGTGGTTAAGAGCACTGATTACTGCCGCAGAGGACCTAGGTTTGATTCCTAGCACCCACATGGCAGCTAACAACCGTCTGTAACTCCAGTTCCAGGGGAATTAGACGCTCTCTTTTGATCTCCATGGGCACTGCACTAACATACTTGTAGGCAACACACTTACACGCATAAAATAATAATAAATAATTTTTAAAAAAAGAATTACTGAGAGCTGGAGGTTTAACTTAGTGGTAGAATACTTGCCTTGCATCTAGGAAGCCTTAGGATTGATCCTCCACACCACATACACAAAAGTTAAATGTCATAATATAAGGAACTTGTTAGAAGAGTGAAACTTGTGTCAGTCAACTTCCTGATCCCTTCTCTGGATGCTGCCGCCACAGCTGACGCTGTTATACTGAATCCAGCTCCAAGCTGCTGTCTGGTGTTCAGCTACCCAAACATGCCTCCCAAGCCCACCAAAGCTTTCCCGTGGGGTGCAGGGCAAGAAGAGGGTCCCCTTCTGAGCCTGGTTCGGCACTAGTACTGTGGGAGGCGTGCTCATTGCTAAGTACAGGCAGGACACACGGCAAGGCTGGGACCGAGGTATTGGGAACTGGGATGCATTCTGAAGGACAAAGAGATACCATGCACAAGGATGCCCAGTAGAAGAAGCACTGGAAGGCAGAGGGTGGGGACCAAGCTCTGGGACTGAAGCGGTGGTCCTTAGGTGAAGAAGATACACATACCAACAGGTTTAGCAACAGGCACATTCCCCAGATAAAAGACTTGGAACTTCTGCACCAACTCATTCTTAGGCGCTGGGAATTCCACTGTGAGGAGAAGAGGAGGGTCAACTGTATTCCTGGTCTGCATTTGCTGGACTTCTGCTCATTCAAAGCCTCCATCCCTAAGGCTGCCTCTCTCTAAAGCAGCCCTTCCACTTGTGTGATCTCCATGTGCTTGTTTCTCTACTATGTCTGTCCAGAAACCTGTGCCTCTTCTTGGGTCACCCCACCTTAACCAACAAAGCTGAGCTGGACACGGTGAGGCTGTGACACTGACCTTGAAAAGGGACATCGACGAGTTTAGAATGGTCCAGGGACAGTCCATTTACCAAGCAGCGAGCACTGCGCCGTTCAGCCATGATCTGAGGAAGGAATGGAGCGGGGAGTCTGCTAGAGCTTCACTGTCCTGAAGCTCCCCATCCCAACTCACAGCCCTACCCACATCCTTGTAGAGCAGGGGTGGCAGCTAGCCCAGGGAGTGGAGGGAGCCGTGCCTTAGAGCAGATCTCATGCAGGCTGGTGGCGATGTTCTTGGCAGGTGCCTCACAGCGAAACACGTGGCACTTGAGCATCTGGGTCAGCTTATCTCGAGCTACGTAGGCAAAGTCCCTGTTGGGGGAGGGTCACCTCAGTGTCTCCTGGAGTTATTGAGTGCCGAGCTTGGCCACCACTCCACCCTCATCCTCCCTGACCACGGCAGCGCCTACAGGGTTTCTGCCCTGATATCCTGTAGGTTCTGCCTTCGGGAGCTGGGCAGGGTAGACAGGCAAGCATGCTGAGGTGGGGGATGATGTCCAGCACAGCAGGTAGGAAGGGGCAGGGCACAGTTAGGGGATCTGGGTATCCGGTTCAGGTGTGGGAGGGGACACAGGCAAAGTAGATAGGCATAATATACCTCTCTCTGGGTCCAGCAGCACAAGAGATGCAAAGAACTGAGTTAGAGAGGAAGCCTCTGACTGCCAGATGGATGAGCCTCCCCCATCCCACAGAATGCTGGACCCTGCTCCCACCTTCCACTGTCCCGCCCGACGCCCCACACACGAATGCTGACGATGGGCTGGGTGTGCAGCAGCGCCTGGCTCTGTGGCTCCACCAGCTTTAGGGTCTCATCCTCCAACTGCAGCAACAGATCCTTTCCCTGAAAGCCCAGGAGGCAGACCTCAGTGGTACCCAAGGTAGGAAGGTGGCTGAGTCAGCTTAGTGGACATCAGCCACTCCTGGGGAGGGGCAGGACTTGCTTAGCTGTCAGACTGCCCACCTGTGAGCCTCGCTCTAGTAAAGGCTGCATGTTCTTTCTCCCATGACTCTTTGGATCATCCCCGTTACTATTAGGCAGCCATCCCTCATCAACCCAGGCCCAGGTCCCTCATCCATCCCACAGGGATGCCACTTGAGCCAACAAGCCCCATGTGCCCACCTGCCCTCTCCTAGAAAAGCCAGATTCCCCATATCTCAGAAGTCCCTGCACAATCCCACAGTGCCATCACCTTACCCGACTCAGGCCCTCACCTCCCCCCAACCCCCAGACATGGGGTCGTGCAGATTGTTTTTGTGGTAGGAGAGCTGACGGATACAATTGTTGACTGCTACGCTGCTGCGTCCCGGAGCCAGCTCCTCCTCAGTCATCTCCACCCAGCCTAGAGAGCGCACGGCGAAACACTGCCAGAAACAGAAGAGGGTGGGGTAGAGAGCTGAGTAGAAACTGGAGGTACACTGGGCACAGGACAGAGGAGCTCCTAACTTGAGACATGGAGGGTGGGTGGTGCTCTGAACTTAGACAGAAGCTCCCCAAATAAGACATAGTCAGAAGAGATGCCTGCTGGCACAAAGAGGCCTCTGAGCCAAGCCTGGAGAGTTAAATACTGAAGATCACCTAGCTCAGTCATACAGTCCTGTCCTGAGACAGGGAAGAACCCCTAATTTGAGACCATCGCTGAGAGATGCCTCCAGAGTGCAGCATGAAGCACTGTCCTGCACACAAGGGCCCCAGAATACAGAATGGGTGCTGGTCTTGAACAAACCTTGATCCCTGGGTTGGCATTCCGTGGGGGCAGCTTCTCCTCCTCCTGGGGTAATGGCTCTGGGCTAGAGGCAGAAGGGAACACTCAACACAGCACACCTCTCCCTGGCGCTGTCCCATGCCCCTTCCACAGAGATCCAGCTCACCCCAGCCCACTGTACCTGGTAACTCACCTGAGGCTCTGAGCTGGGAAGGGCAGTGTCCCCTCCTCTGGGTCCTTCAGTCCCAGCTCCATTGGGGCTTCCTCATTAGAGTCATCCTTGGAAAAGGGACTGAGAAATCAGGCCCAGAATAATGGTCCTTGTCCAGTTACCCCCACACAGTGAAGCAGTCCCCTTACTTACCTTCCAAAACTCTCCTTCTTCAAAGCCTTCTTGGTGGGCAAAGCCGGTCCAGGTGAGCTGGAGGAAGAATAGGGTACAAGGTGATGGCTTATAGCACATCCCCTCCGCTCTCTGGCAAGAAACAAGCCACTGAGTCTCACCTGGGACTCCTCTTGGGGACTGCTCCCCTGAGAGGGGGAGGCCCGGCCCGGAGGCTCCCACTGGGTGGTCCCGGTTGGGATGTGCCAATAGTAGGTCCCTGAGGTGTCCTGGACCCTCATCCATCCAGCCGGCAGGTCGGAATCCGTCTCGAAGGCGTTCGGGTTCCAGAAGGAATCTGCCAGGTGGGAGGCTCCGTGAGAGTTAGCCCACCCAAAAAAGCAGTCAATAGATGTCTATGCTCAACCCTTTGCCGGAGAAGGGTTTGGAAAAGGGTGAAGGGCTACAGAATAGCCTGGTTCCTGCTAGCTTCTAGAACCTACAGTTAAGTCGCCACATTGGGAGCCACCAGCAGGGAGCATGGTTCAGATTTCCTGGGCCCTGCTGGTGCCTAATGCGGCCACATGGAGGGAAAGAGGAAAGAAGGAAAGAGGAGAAGGAAGGTGTGTGACCGCAGTCAACCTCCTCTCACACACCATGCATATCCATATGTCAGGGCACATAAAGACACACATGCTTCCTGATTCTGAACACATGTACATACAGACACACAATATGTACAAACCCTGCCACACACCTGTGCCACCATAAACAGAGTATACAGCACACAGAAGATGCCAGCAGGTATCACATACAGGTAGGTGTACACATGAGTGCAAGGGCAAACACACACACCAACACATTACATATTAATGCAAACTATGCACGCCACCATGACCTCCAGCAAATGTACGGGAACCACACATAGAGTTAGACACACACTCAGACACAATACATTTATCAGTCAATCCCCGACACCTTCATACAGACACTACATTCACATTCTGGCCCTGCCACACACACACACACACACACACACATGCAAACCTGCCCTGCAAACGCACAGGCCACGCACCTGTGACATACACCCTCCTCTACTAGAGCCACATCACTCCCTCCCAGGCCCCCAGCCCAGGCGTCTTCTACCCCTGTTCTCCTTGCCAGCCCCACCCCACACTACAGCCCCACACTGCCCCTCACCTGGACTGCTGTCCTGCAGGATGATGGCCAGGAAGAAGTCCTGGGAGAACATGGCGCTTATCCCCGGCCCCTCCTGCCTCCACCCTCCCTCCTTACAGCCCCTCCAGCCCCGCCAGCTGGGCTCACAGCCTGGTGCTGGGCTGCAGAGAAAAGCTCATCCCGCCCCCTTCTCACCAGGGCAGAGCGTCTGCCAGGCAAGATCCTCCTCCGCCTGGAGTTCCTGAGGGAGGGGCCAAGACCACCAAACTAAGGCGCCTCCTTGGGGTGGAGAAGCGGGATGCGTGAGACCCAGGCCCGGCTCTTCTTCCTGACCCTGGTTCCCCTCCCCCAGTCCGGAATCTCCATCCCACCCTCCAGCAGTCATATCAAAGCCACAGTTAGGCTAGCCTTAGGAACCCTAGGAAGCTGGGTCTCTAGGGAATAACTCAGCCACCTGGGGCCCTGCAGAACCTACAGCTCTCAACATAAACAGGGTGTGGCTTCAGAGCCCTCGGGAATCCCTCCCCTACCTAGAGCCTGTCCAGCACTTTGAATCCAAGGGTGGTCCTTGATGGCCTAAATCCTAGCAAGCTTGAGGGTTTGAGGCTTCCCGGCACCACCCCCCTCACCTGCCAGGGCCTAGCTAGGCTGCAGCGTCTCCTCGGCAACCGCAGCACCGGGACGGCTGGGAGTGCCCAGACTGCTGACGTGCTTCCCGTTTCCAAGGAAACCAGGAATCCTGACTGGTCCAAGAGGCAGCTCTGAGGGACAGGCAGTCTCAAGCCCCAGGCTGCTAGGTAACGAGGCACAGAGGGGCTGGGAGTGGGTGTGGCTATACCAAGGTGTTTCCACACCTGACATTAATCAGGCAAGGTGCTTCACCATGCTCAGTTTGCAGATGAGGGAAGCTCGCAGACACTCAATGAGGAAGGGCTGTTCTCACCTACCCACCTTCCAGGCAGCCATCACCGGGTCGCCCCCACTACTCCAATCCCTATATCCAACTCTAATACTCTACTGAGGCTCGGCAAATGCATGTTTACCCCCAGACCCTTCCCCCACTGCCCTTAGGAAGGTTGCTAAAACCTTCCAGGAATACCAGCCCCTGGGGGCCCCGCTTCGTGGTAGGTTGGACATTTCTGGAATCTGGAGGCCAGTTTACCATTTCCCAACTGAGTCACACACACACCAATCCATCTGCCATCCCTGTCGGCCTGTGCCTTCCTGCTTCAAAGAGCTTCATCCTTCCGATCTGTCCTGGAGGGGGCAGCTCCTCCCCCACTTGACCATCTGGGAGGCCCTTCTGGAGCCTGGCACATCTCTTTCCAAGCACAGCCCACCCGGGTCTTTGCTTCCACACACGTACACTTTCACTCCTGCATTGATTCCTGTAGGCGTTCACAGGAATCCAAATCTCTAGTCCCTTCCTGCCTGTCTTCATTCATCCACAGAGGCCTCATGGCTACGGCAGGTGTACTGACTTGCTCAGGAATCCATGATTTACTGAATACCCTCCCCCATCTCTCTACTCCACAGGCACTACTATGGTCCAGACAACTAGCATTTTTTAATCTGGATTACTGCAGAAGCCTTTCAACTGGTTTCCTTTCCTCTCCTCTGTGGGCTGCACACTATAGCCTAAATGGTTCTTAGGAGATGCTAAACTAATCAAGTTACTCTCCAGTTTAATACTCTTAACTGCTTTCTCATTACCCTCAGGATAAAAACCCAAACTACTCCACAGGTTTATGTGCCATTAAGAGACCCTAGCTTTCTGTTTTTATCTCTGACTACCCCAAAACCCCCTCATTTCAATGCTGGGGTTCTTGCCATCACTCACTCTACCTTCAGACATCAATGAAAGGGAGACCTCTCGAGACCCATTCTGCCCTGCTCCCCAGCCAGGATGCCCTCCTGCTCTCTACCACCAGCTCACCATACTGATTACGACTGTCTATTTCAGTCTCCCTGCTAGACCTGAGAGCCAAGAGAGGAAGAACACCTTTCTCCTGTCATGCCCATTCTCAGCATTTAGGGCAAGACCTGACCCAGAGGCTGGGCCCAACACAGGTAGTAAAGTTCATTCAGACACCCATTCATTCACTTAATTCATTCAGTCAGCAACTCTGTGGAGATCCCAGTGCAGGAGGGCAGGAACTTTTGTTGGATCTTAGCCCATTTTTACAGGAGCAGAAGCCTCCTCTGTGGTCCTCATAGCAGACACAACACAGCCAAAGAGTAAGCAGGGACTGAACCCTCTGCACTAGGGGCTGGTCTTATACTCTACATACAGCTCCTCTAGAATCCACCAGGACCAGCTCCTCTCACCCCTTCCAAGCCTAGGTGAGATCACTTGCCAGGCCCAGCATACCTTCCCTAGTTCAGCACTGCCACAATCCCACCCCAGAGGATCAGAAATGCAGCCACTGGTGACAACCCCAGGAGTCACTAAACAAGCAGGCCTCTATCTGGTCAATAACACATCCCTTGGAGTTTCCAGCTAGCCACCTACAGTTGGAAGAGTGATGCAAGCCTCAAAGAGATTTTGTGTGGCCTGCACAGAGCTTTTGAAAAAAAAAAACAAAACAGAATTAGTTACTGACATTTAGAAACTGGATAGTTTACATCAATATCTAACTTCCAGTTTGGTACATCTTTTCCCCAAACTCAACTCAATAAATAACCAGCTAGAGTAAAATAGAAACTGATCCCTTTACAGGGGTGGAGATGCTGACCACTAACAACCACTAGCATTGCAAAAAGAGAAGTAGACTTTATCTTTGGTAAGATACCACGTATGAGGTGTCCTTGCAAAAAGACAAAACAAAATGCCGCTCAAATTGGAACCTGATCAAGACTCTGGAACTACTGTAAGTTTACAGGAAATCCAGAAGAGAAATATATTCAATATGACTCAGGGAAACAGATGGAAAGATTCAGGGCATGGAAAATTCAGGACAGAGAACATGGCTTCTTCAGGAAAACAAAGAGTCTGCAGAAAACAGAGAGATGGAGGGTGGATTTATATACCAAAAGAGAAGTTAAGGGGCAGGTGTCATGGCTCAAGTCTGTAATCCCAGCACTCAGGACGGAGAGGCAGGAGGATCATCTCAAGTTTGACATCACTTTGCTCCACATAATGAGTTTTGAGTTATAGTCTACTAGACTAGTCAGGACTATGTGATAAGACTGTTTAAAAAAAAATCAGTTTAAGGAGGGTGAGCAAGATGGCTCAGTAGGCAAAGGTACTTGCTGTCAAGTCTGACAACCTGAATTCGATCCCTATAATAGCCCACAAGTAAAAGAAGAGAACTGACTCCCCCAAATTGTCCTCTGACCTTGACAAGTGTGATGTAACACGTGCACACACACATACATACACACACACACACACACACACACACACACACTAAATAATATTTAAAAAACAGAGAAGCAGGGCTGGAGAGATGGCTCAGAAGTTAAGTACAGGCTGCTCTTGCAGAGGACCCAGGTTCAATTCCCAGTACCCACATGGTGGCTAACAACCATCCCTAACTCCAGTTCCAGGGGATCCAACACCCTCTTCTGTCCTCAGGCATTGCACAACACAAGTGCACTTACATACACGCAAGCATAACACACATTCACATAAAATAAAGAGATGAATGTAGCTCTAGGGCATCGACTGTAACTCCCTGCCAAGGATCCAGCTAGTAGTGGTGTAGGTATGCTGCCTACTGCCTACTGCCTACTGCCTACTGCCTTATGAGGTGAAAGTTAGTCTGAGTATCTCTGTGTTTCTGTGTCTCTCTGCCTCTCTTTCTCTCCCTTCCCCCACTCTCTCAGCACAGAACCTGGGTCATACTCGATAAGCAATGATCTACCACTGACCAGCGTGTCCAGCACCCTCATTCACAGATTTTCTGAATTATGGCTACAGCCCATTATCTCTACACTGTGTTACATTAACAAATGTAGATAGAGCCTCGACTTTTTTAATGGGACACATTTAATGGTCAGTCTTTATAATCTGCCATCTATTCCTTCTCCTCACAAGGAAGCATGTGCTTGGGGTTTTTTTTTTGTTTGTTTTTGGTTTGTTTGTTTTTTTTGTCTTCCCTAACTTTTAGTTGGTATCTTATTCCTGACAAAACTGCATCCTTGCAATGGCCAGTGCAGTGCTCTACATGGGGCAAGTGGATCATAAGCTCAAAATACCCCCACACTTTCCAGACAGACTCTCTGGGGAGGTGCTGGCTGCTCCCTCCAGACCTGGCCTATCCCAAGTCAACCTCAGTGCACTGTGCTATGTGCATTCGGAACAGAAACATGGGGCTCAGAGCTCAGGCCTGGACCTAGACCTGGTTTAGATCTTGATTCTGCTAACACTCTAGACTGTCTGTGACCTTCAAGAAGCTGCAAAACCTCTCTGGACCTTTTTCTCATCATCTGTAATACACTCATAGAAACAGTATCTATGTTACATTATTTTTCTGAATATTAAGTGCCATAATGTTAAGCAGAGTGCCTGTTACTTAGTAAATGCTCAACAAACCATTATCATCCACACATAGACTATGAAAGCATGTGTCATGAACAGGCCCAACCTTCATGGCATGCATGACAGACAGATCTACCCTAAGTGTACAGGCACCCTCTGAGTGAGAGCACTTGGGACTGAGAACACACAAGCTCTGCAACTCATGTTCAAGCTGATTGTGGCCTCTGCATGGAGAAGCCTGACATCTGACTCTGCCCTCCCATGCTCCTATGTTTAGCTCCACAATGTACCTGTGTCTTCCGGGGAGCCATAGGAGGGGCTTCCCTGGGATAAGGTAGCCCAGCTTGAGTCCTCATCACTGGCTGCACTGTTCCTCATGCCAAAGAGGAGGCTGGCACTCTTGCTGTGTTCCCGGGGGCCATCTGGGAGGGCCTGGGGCCCAGGGGGAGCCTCTACACTCTCCAGGGGCTCAGGCAGTCCTGGGGGAGAAGACAAGTCTTCTTCCTCTTCCTCTTCCTCCTCGTCTTCATCATCCTCCTCAGCCTCCCCCGCTGCCTTCTCCTCTCCCTCATCTGGTCCCTGCTCTTGGGTGCTGAGGATCAGTCCAGGTCCACGAAGCCCTCGGTTGGCTGTGTTGTGAGCCGAGAGCTCCAGCTCAGAGTATAGGTGCATCAAGCCTTTGGGACCCAAAGGTGCTGTTTCAGCCTCCTGGCTGGCCTCCTCTGCCAAGGTCAAGGTCACATTTCGGTTCTGGTCTCGGTGGGCTGTGGCAGCCCTCCGAAGCTGGTTCTGCCCTTCCTTTAACCACTTGGCATTGACGGGGCCTGGCTCAGGCCCGCCACCTTCCCCCACGGCACTGCGCAGGTCCTTGGGTCCCACAGCTGTGGCCTGCAGCTTGGCGTTGAGCAACTGGTTGTGGGCAGCATGCAGGGGCAAGGGCAAGCTGAGTGCAGGGCCTCCGTGGCTGTTGGCATTAATGGCCGACTGGTTCAGTGATGATGGAACAGACATGGCCTTGGTAGATCCTGTGAAATGGGGAGAAGAGACCACGTTGGTCAGAATTAAGAGGGTCCTGCTTCTGCCCTGGGCCTATGCCCGATCCCTCATTTTCTTGTACCCAGTAAGCCAGCACACACCAATCTGTGTCCTATGAGCTACATTCCCGTGAGAATGATGGAGCTCAACAGTCCCTGCAGCCTCACCCCCATCACAGGCCAGTCCCAGCTCTTCACACCATCCCATTCGCAACTCCTAGCCCTGTGCATTCTGGCACAGCAGAGCCAGTGCCTGCTCTCCCTTCACTACCAAGAGCAGAGCATCTGACAATGGTTCTCTGTGCACTCTCTGCCACTCGTGTAACTGGGGCTCCCTGTGCCAGGGACACAGCCGCATGGGGCAGGCTCCTGTGTTCTGGATACTAGACACTGACTTCCCCTTTCCTCCTGCCACAGTGCTTTCTGGAGCCCCAATACTAGGAGCCCTCCATCGCTCCAGTTGTGTTCCTATCTTTATGAATCACTGAGATCAACCAGTTCTATGCCCAGCTCGTTTTATACTAGCGAATGGTCACAGAGGAATGACAGATGTGTAGAGCCAGCCTTCCGGGCATGGCCCAGGGAAACAGGTCACAGAGGAACGGCCTTCAGTTCAGTTCTCAGCTCCTTCGGCCAGTGGAAACTTCAGACAGTGAATGTATGAATTATCTCACCTGGGGCACCTGTTTCCCCTGCCAACCCTGATAATGCCCTAGTCACCTCAGGAGCCTTTAATCTGGATCCTAAGCCTTTCAGGTCTTTCTTTGTCCAAGGGTCACTTCCCTATACACCCATTTTAAAATTGCAGGGTACCTCTCCCCTCCTCAGCAATCCCATAGTCTTCCCAGGCACAGATTACCACTAACCAAGCTAATTTAGCATTTGCTTATAAGGGTCTCCTCAGGGCTAAATTCCATGCTGGTGAGGATTTTGCCTTTTCTTTTTTAAACAACACAGTATCCTCTGTCATTAGCAATGTCCTAACAGAGTACGGTTAATAAACATTCGTTGAATGAATATACAAATCTGTCCTCCCATTTCCCCAGGCCCCGTTTTAGCCTCTCCTCGGAAAACACTGTCTCACGTTATGCGTCTGTCTGTGTCTCGGTAGTGGCTCATGGTGCCCCAACCAAACTCCCAGTCTGCAGGTCTAGAATGTCTCCACCCATCAGGTTTCCTCCTCACAAGCTCCCAGCAGGGTCTGCGTATGACCTTCCAGCCCCTCAGCCCAGGACCTCCCTCACTGTCCCTCTCCTCACTGTACCTGACCTGCTCTGCCACTATCCTTCCAGGACCCCCGCTCTGCTCCTGGAACCCTCACAGTCTCCCTATCTTCTGGTTCTTTCTCCCCGACCAGCCACTACCCATCTCTCCCTCGCCCTGACCTCTCATTGCGTCCTCCCCCAGCCAGCTCTGTTACTCCCCCTCTCTGACAGCTTCGCTTACAGCCCGGCTTCTTACTGAACCCTTCCAGGCACACAATCCCCAGCACCCTGACAAGCACCACAGTTTCTTCTTGCTAGTGCCCGCTGCATAGCTTCCTCCTCAACATCTTCTCTAGCCCCCTTATCTCCCCTTCTCCAGCTAAGGTGTTGGTCCTGGCTCCCCACTGCCTCAGTCCTCTCCGCTGGCCACACTGAGTGCAGGTGTATGCCAGTGAGCCTGAACAAGGCTCTCCTGTCTCTCCAGATAAGATGCAAGATCCTGAGACAGGAGCCACAGTCTATCATTTCTAGTTCCTGAGAACCCAGCACAGTGCTGTCAAATCAGAAAAGGCTTCTATCCATGTGTCTGCCTCACGTGTAACTGTTGGTCTGCTCCATATGGTTCCACCTGGGCAATGAGGAAACTCATGGCCACTGGAATAAATGAAGGAAAGAAAACAGGCAGCTCTGTCTCCACCCAGAACCACAGTAATCTTCCAAAAATGGAAACCAGATTGTGTCACTCCCTGGTTCACAAAATTAAAGGGCTCACCACTGCCTCTGGGATAATGTATGAGCTCATTTATCAGGACACCCGAGAGGCCCCTGGAGCCAAGCCCTAAGACCTCTCAGATCTCCTCCTCCGCCCCTGCTTCCTTCACACTTTATACTCCAACTACATGAACTATGGCAGATTCTGGAACATGTCACAAATGTTAAACAAAGCCCTGGGTCCTGTTTACACCATTCTCTCAGTCTGGAATCCACCTCCCCTGTGAGAAACTCTCCTTGTATTTCAAAACTTTGCTCAGCTACCAGGGCCTCTAAGCAATCTTTTCTGTTCTCTTCCCACCTTCAAGGACTATCCTTTTTACGCCCCACAGCACCCAGTATCACATGCTATCAGAACATCTGAAACTATGTCTTACTCAATATTGCAATACCATCACAAAGGAGAGTTTGCTGTGTGTGTGCCAGAGTGCCCACTGTGTGGAAGGAAATGATGGATGAAGGGGACAGACACTGAGGTGTGAGCTGCTAGGAACCAGGAAGCTTAGAACTGGCTGGAGACACATATCAAGAAAGCTTGTATGGTCCTTTAGGCTAGGATGGGCAAAGGCAATCTGAGGGAGGGTGCTGGACAATGTTAAGGAGGCCGTGACAGGAAAGATGGGACAGGAGTCCTGGACAGGTGAGGCTCAGGTCTAGGAAAAGAAGGGAGATAAATGCTTAACACAGCGCCCGGCTTAAAGGCCTCAACAGTAGCATCTTCCTGGCTCTGGACAGCTCATAGGCCCTCAGGGACCATGTGCTCTTCTCTACAGCAGTGGTAGATAAAGCCGGGTTTCCAAGAGGCTGGGCTGGGACTGACCTTCTTAAGTGTGCTTTGGGAGGGCACATGTTCTACGACACTGAGGCAGTGAAACGCCAGGTTGGCTTTAGGGCAGGTCTGATAATCTGGGCACTGGGCAGAAAGTAGTTGGTGTGGGGCAGGGGAGCTCTGCTGCAGGTGCTGATGTCTGGCTGTCTAGCCTGAGGCTGTGTGGTCACCATCTCCTTACTTTTTGAGGTTAAAAAAGATGACCAGATACCCAGTTCCTTCAAGATGGAGAACAATCCCACCTCTCCTCTATCATGGGGGTACCCATACCTAGAGCACCCCAAAAGATGAAAAGAGGGTCAGTGAGGTGGCTCAGCAGGTAAAGATGTTTGCACCAAGCCAGATGACCTGAGTTGGACCCCCAGGACTCACACAGGGGAAGGACAGAACTTGCCTCAACAAATGGTTCTCTAATCTCCATACATGCACTATGGCACACACAGCCACATGAACACACATAACGCATATAAATAAATGCTTAAAAACATTGTTTTAAAGGATGAAAGGTGCCAACTTGGTTTTGGTTCAAGACAAGAAGACAGACAAAATCTTGGGATAGAGACTAAAGGAAAGGCTGAAGGAGCTGACATCCTACCACAAGGGTATGAGGTGAGTCTTGCTCAAAGTCAGGGGTCTTCCAACCTGACAGTTACAGGATGCCAGGCACTATGTGAGCCAGGGAGAGTACGGACAATAAGGAAAATGGTTCCTCCCCTGGAAGAACTCACTCTAGAGAGTCTTCCAACAACTCCTTAAAGCAGCATAGGATCCGACTCTCTAAAATAGTGTCTGGCTCCTATAAGCACTTCTTAAAAATTTCAATAACATTTATTTATTTATTTATTTACTTATTTATTTATTTAGTGTCTGAGTTCACAATGTATGGAGCTCAGAGGACAACTTGTAGGAGTTGCTTCTTTCCTTCTACCATGGGGGTCCTGGGAACTGAGCTCTACCTGCTGATCCACCTGTACACGTTCTACTTGTGGAACAGTGGTGACTGAGTACTGTGATGGAGAAGAAACAAGATACCACCAGAGCCTGTAGCTTATCCCAGGCCCACCTCGTGGTGTCAGTGAAGCTTGGCTGAACCACAGTCAGAACTCCCTTGGACCATCCTTTAGCTCTCATAGTCTCTTAAAATACAACCTCCTCTCCAAATTCACAAAAGAAAGCAAGCCATTAGCTGGAGATGCACCCTCAAATACACAAACTTGCCAGGTTTGGTCTCCTTCCTCTTTCTACCTAAAAGCAAGTGTTTCCCCTATCACACAGATCATTCCTGGCATGCCTTTCTAGGATTCACACCATCCTTTATCTATTCTGTCTTCTATACAATCAATCTCTCCCTCTCAAGGAGATTCACAACCTCCCAACTTGAAAACAAAATCTTTCTTGACCTGACCCTCCCCCAGAGCTCCTCACCGCTCTGCCTCTTGCCTTCCCCACACAGGCTTCTAGAAGCTCTCTCTAGAAACTGCCATTTCCTCCCTCCCTTCCTTCAGCCTATCCTAACCTTGTCTCCATTCTCAGCACAACTTAGTAACAGTTCCTAAGAAGGTCCACATGGGCCCTGTGGAACTGAACCCAGCAGATGCTTGGTCACTTTGGCTGCTGTCTCAGCAGCATGATCCCATGAGCCCCTCGTTCAATGGTCACCCGCAGCTCCCACGCGCTACATTCCTGGCTTTCCTTCCATCCATCTGGCTACTGCCCCGTCAGACTTCTTTGCTGCCTCATCTTTCTCAGTCATTACAGACTGAGTTGCCCACAGCTTGTTTTTATGCCCTGTTCTCTTTCTTGTCCAATATTCAATAGAAATATTCATCTACATCCATGGTTTCAGTTTCCATCTATACTCTGATGGTTTCTGAATTGACACCTTCCTTTCAGTTCCTTCATCTGCACTCCAGACATGTACATTCAACTTTCTACCCAACAAATCCATCCGGATGTCCCAAAGGCCTCTCAAACTAATATGTTCATTCATGTGTCTCACCCCAGCCCCCTAACTGGTTCAGGATGTGGGATCATGGGATGAAACAACTGCCCATCCTGCTGTGCAGAGATGACAGATGTACAATCCTTGACACTTTCTCCCCCACTGCCTACATTCAATCCATTCCCAAGTAATGATCATGTTCTCTGAGGAAAAATATCTGGACTCCATCCACCCCTCGTGTCTACTACCATCCACAATCTACACCAAGGTCAAAGACCTTAAGATCAAAATCCTTAGCATGGTCTAAATTGACCTGTTAGCTTGACCCTGCCTTTCTCCCCTCCAGCCCTTACTCACCTCTCCAGCCTAAGAAGCTTTCTTCTGATTCCCAGAAAGCATCATGCTCCCTCATTCTCAATGACTTCCCTTCTGTCTAGACCTTCAACTCCTGTGTTCTTGGCCTGATTCTCCCAATTCTTCTTTACATTTTAGTTCAAAGTAACAGTTCCACAGAGAAGCATTCCTTGACCTCTTCTCTCTCATTCCCCCAGATCAGTTTAGTTTCTGTTCTTTTGAGCTCTCAAAGCGCCCAAGCATCTTATCACATTTACAATGTTATTCTTATTTGGTTTCCCTCATTGACTGGCCAGTCTATTTTGTTCATTTATTAATTACAGCTAGTACCTAATGTAGTGCCTTGTCAACAGTAGGTGCCTAAATCCCATTTATTGAATGAATAAATGACCAGATGTACTTTTGAAACGACATTTTGATAATAGCTACGAAGAGGGCAAGGGGGTCCTATTGGATCAGTCAAGCGAGAAAAGGAGCAGTGGTCTAGGGTGTCAGACAGCAACTGGAATGGAATGAAATTAACACAACAGCACTAAGGTGGTGGTCATGACGGGCTCAGTGAAATTAGGTGTAGAGGGTTGAGGGAGAAAGATTAATCTAGAATGTTGCCTGGGATCCCAGCCTAAGAGGTACCCAAACTGAATGGAAAGTAGCCATGTCTGGGGTTTGAAGGAAATACAGATGTGGAAGTAAGGTACAGGGGACCAAAAGAAGAGAATTCATCTTGGAATTTGTGGGTTTGGATTCCTATTCGACTTTCAAAAGGATGTGAGGGGTAGCTGGGTATATATGAGTCTGAGTTTCAGCAGAGTGGTCTGGGCCAGACAAATAATTTGGGACTCCATGAAAATTGAAACCTTGGACATAGAGGAGATACTCTGGAAGAAACGGCCCAATGAGAGTGGACAGCTCAGGACAGAACCCATGGCTGGGGTCCCACATATGCAGAGAACACAGGAGACTGAGTCAGGCCTACAGTGCCTAGGTGAGAAAGCAGGAAACGCTTCAAGGAGAATGAACAGACACATCAGCCGAACCCAAAGGTTAACAGGACCGCAGCAGTGTCTACTGGAGTTATACGGAGGTCTTGAGTGACCTTGGTGTGGAAGCTTCAGGGGATGTCAGGGGCAGATTGGAGTGGTTTAAAGAATGAATGGGAAGTTTGGAAGTGTAGACAGGTTTTGGTGGGGACAGTGGAGACATAGCCGTCTGGACTCAGAATTCAGAAGGCAAACAGGAATCAAAATAGACTGGAAATAACCTATGAACCCAGGAGAGGAAAGGTGCTCCCAAGGAGGGTTCCTGCCAATTACAGGCCTCTTGGCTGAGCTGGGGACATAGGCGGCCCCAGGGCACACCCCTTGGTCGCTGAGGGCAACAGAATGCGGCTTGACAGATCCCCAGGCCTGACATCCCGCAAGAACCTGCGCCGCCAGCCTCCCACCCCACCCCACATCCCCATCCCAGCCCTAGACCTCCCCTCCCCCACTTCCCCACCGCCCTTCGCTGGGCGCCCCTTTCACCTTCCCCCAAGGCATCCTGGACCACCCAGAGGCAAAGACCTGGGGAGGGGTCAGTTTGAGGGCCAAAGTGGGACCCGGCGAGAGGAGGACAGGATGGGGTCTGAAGGCCGGCGGAGTGAGGGTGGCCCGCGGGGGAGGGGGATGCGGCCTGGCGGGGGACCTGGACCGCTGCGGGGAAGGGGCTGCAAGGCCCGCCGGCTGCTGGGACTCGGGATCCCGCTCCTGGGGCTGGGCCCGGGCAGGGGCAGCTCCTACCTGCGCGGCGAGGCCCCGGGCCCAGGTGACGAAGGTGGCTCAGGCTGCAGGGCTCCAGCTCCGCCGCGGCTTCTCCATCACAACATCCCCCGCCCAAGAGCGCGCAGGCCGCGGGGCCGCGCCCGGAGCCGCGGAGGCGCGCGGGGGGGAGGGGCGCCATCATGGCCGCGGCGCGCGCGAGCCCCTCGGAGCCGCACTTGCCGCGCTGCCCCGGCCGCACCCCGCCGGACCCGGGTCCGTCCGCCAGGCCCCGGTCCGCACCTCCAGGCCAGCCGGCTGCACCCGGTTCCCGGGACCCCCGCCCAGCGCGGCACCGCCCTCCGCTTCCACGCCGCCGACTCACCCTGCGCGTCCGCGGGGCCCTGGCTCTGCACGGCGCCGGGAGGCAGACGCACCCTGAGCTGGAGCCCGACCCGCTGGGCGGTGCGGCGACGGCCAGCAGAAGGCAGCCCTCCCGGCTCTTGCGGCAGCACTCCCTGACGTCCTGGGGATAATAATAGCTCGTATTGATTGACCGCTCACAGTGTGCCAGGCTGTGTTCAGCCGTTTACATGCATTCACCCTCAGATCAGCCCTGTGCAATGTAGCCACAATTGTTATTCTCGGTTCTCAGAGGCAGATACCGACATTCAGAAGGGTAACGCGACTTGCCTGCAGTCACATTAAGGGAGAAATTAGACCGGAACTGAGATGTATCCTACCACCCTGTCTGCTCCTGCTGCTGAGCACAAAACGGTGACACGAGGTCCCTGCAGTACCAAAAAAAAATGTTCTCCGATAGAAATTTACAAGAGGAGAGGATGAAGCGGAGAATGTGAATGGGGAATGTAAGGAAGAGCTGGAGGTGTGCGGTATCCACTGCAGAACCTCCTTGAGCAGTGAGATCAATCTTAGTGGTCGAATCGCTGACCCCAGAGCCCACCAAAAATAATAAGGGGCAGTGTGAGCAACCAGAACCTTTGAAGACCCACTCCCCCTAAAGTGGAAGCTTTAGTTTGCTGAATCTCAGCAACTGATTGGAGAAGTGCCTGATAAAGGTGCCCAGATATAAATCCATTATTTTATCTCCCTGTGTTCTAAGGAATCTAAGCCTTCTAAGAAATTTCCCTAGTGTGAAAAAGTTCACATACACACACACTCAGTCTGGATTCAGGTCCATCTTATCAATCCTTGACTTGCTGAAAGCAGAAGTTTCCAGGTTGCCTTTGAATATACTTTATCTTTAGGTAAATGTGTTTTCATTTTCATTATGGATATTTTCACATAGGTGCAACGATAAAGCAGTATAATAAACCTTCCTGTGCCATCATTCATCTCACACAATTACTGACTCATGGCTAAGAGTCAACTGTAATCCGACAAACACCTATGATATAAAAACATGTTGGGTCCCAAGCAGGCCTTAGGGATCCAAAGATGAATCAGTTTTAACTGTAACCTACCCGAAGGACATAACTTCTGACCTGAGTACTTGAAAAATAATCAAGGGTTATTTTGGAGAATAAAGGCATCATTATGTACATTGACTATCAACAAATAAGTATACTGTATGAGGCACTGTCCTTGGCGCTAAGAACAGCTAGAGAAACAAGGGAGACTTCTTGTTTTCGTGTAGCTTAAAATTTAACAGAGAACTAGGCGGTGGCACATGCCTTTTGTCCTAGCTTTGGGGAGGCAGAGGCAGGTGGCTCTCTGGGATAAAAGCCAGTCTGGTCTACATAGAGAGGTTCAAGTCAACTGAGGCTACAGGGAGGCTCTGTCTCAAGAAATAATAATAGTAACAGAGGAAAGAGACACAGAGCAAGTAATTAAAAATGTGATGAATATCTTAAAGAAGAAGCACAGAGCGTTATATGACTAAGATTAATCTGGCCCAGGAGATTTGGGAGGCTTCCACAAGAAGAAGGGATGGATTAGAGGTCAGGCAGAAGAAGAGCTTATTCCAAATACAGGGAGGATATGGGTGTTGCTATAGTTTGAAGATTTCCACTAAAAGTGGGGAAGATTATAAATTCAAGACCAATATGAGCTACATACTATCAACCCCTTAAACCCACCCTTTCCCCAAAAATGAGATGATAATGTTATGAGGGTTCTGCTCCCATTGATGAGTTAATCCATCCATTGATTAAAGAGTGAATGGGTTATCTGGAAGAACAGGTTTGGTGTTAAAGCCCATTAGCTGTGTCTCTTTTATGCGCTTCCTTCTTGACACATGATGCCCTATGTTATCTCGAGACCCTGCAGGGTCCTAAACAACAAGTTGGACCTCACCACATGTTCATTTTGACCTTGGACATTCTAGACTCCAGAACTATAAGGTGAATAAACCGTTATTCTCTGCAAATAACTCAATCTGTGGTATTGAGTTATTATACCTACAGAAAATGTACCAAAACAGGTGGGATCCTGTAGAGGAATGTCATAAGAGATGGGAAGGTGGGAAGGAACCAAATCAAGATGTGTCTTGCATTCTTGCCTGAGAGGTCTGAACTTTAAGGGCAGAAGAAAATCATCAGAATTTAAAGTAGGAGCATGGTGAGTGTGATCTTCTGGCTGCTGAAGGAGCATAAATATAAGTCAAAGTTAGAGTGGAGAAGACCAGTTAGGAAGCAATTAAGGTGGTCTACGTGGGAGATAATGATGGCCTTGACCAATAGCGGTGGGATTAGAGATAGAGAAAAATTGCATAGTTTTAAAAACTAGGTAAAATTCATATAAATTAGTGACCAACTACTTGATTGACTATACAATTATCTGGTGGGGGTGGGGAGACAGGTGACTTCCAGAATTTTGCTTTAGTAAGATGAAAAAAAGGCAGAAATATCACCCCCTTAATATGGGCCACTAAAATATTTTCCCACAAAATCTCATGGAACAGGAAGCTGGGATATTCAGTGGAATCTCGTCAAGTAACCACAGGTTTGTGACTAGTATGTTGAGAATGGGGAGAAGAATATAATTAGCTAGAGAACAGAAAGAAGATGCAAAGTTCATATGGACAGCTTGATGTAATTGATCCATACACAGTCTTCCTGAATCCCTCACCTACTCTTAGGTATGCAAAGCTTCCTGCCCAACCAGTATCAGTGTGTGCCCTGTGCTCTTCATTTCTCCATTGTTCTATCCCCTCTTCTGTGTCTTCTGTGGCACAAGAGCAATTTTGGGGACTGAAGAGATGGCTCAGTGGTTAAGAGCACTGGCTGCTCTTACAGAGAACCTGGGTTTGATTCCCAGCACCCACATGATGGCTAGCAACTGTCCTTAACTCCAGTTCCAGGGGATCCAATGCCTTCTTCTGACCTCCATGGGCATTGCATGACACAGGTGCACTTACATGCATGCAGGTGATACATTCATACACATAAAATAATAAATAAAAAATTTTAAAGGAGTAATTCATATTATGAACAGCTATGGATACTGACCAATGTAGGTGCCTCCAAGGTAGCACTCTGTTACAACTATTACATTGGAACTATGAAGAAGATAGATTAAAGCATATCCATCCACCATCCTTACCAAGAGTAATGATTTTCTCTATAGCCCAGGCTGCCCTGAAATTCACTATGTAGCTGAGATTAGTCTTGAGTTCCTGATCCTGCTACCTCCCCTTCTAAATGCTGAGATCATAGGCATGTCCACCATACCCAGTACATAATGAATTATGCTATTTACAGTGTCTTTTTCAGACAGGGTTGCCCTGTAGCCTCAGCTAGCCTAGAACTCACTATGTAGACCAGGTTGGACTTGAAGTCACAGAGATCTCTGCCTGCCTCTGCCTCCCTAGTGCTGAGACTAAAGACATGTGCCACCATAGCCAGTTTATGCTATTTCATTTGATAAACCAGCCAGTTCGCATTAGCTGGCAATTGGCACCCAAGTCACCTCCATAGAAGAACAGAGATTTGTCTATAGTAATACTTTTAGGGCAAAAGTAACTTTATGTTTCACTATAAAAGTATTGAGGATTTTATTACTTTTTTTTTGAAACGGTCTCACTGGAACTCCTGTAGACCAGGATGGCCTTGAATTCACAGAATTCTGCCTGCCTCTGCCTTCCAAGCACTGAGATTAAAGACATTTCCCATCATGCCCAGTTTTGTTGCCTTCTTATTTATTTATTTTGTGTACATGTATGTGTGTACACACCATGGTGCATGTGTGGAGGTCAGAGGACAACCTCCCTGCAGGAGCTGATTCTCTCTTTCGATCATGTGGATTCCAGGCATGGAACTCAGGTCATCAGGCTTGGCAGCAGGCACCTTTACCTGCTGAGCCATCTCACCAGCCCAAGGATTACGTTTATACTATAATTCTTCTTGTCGTTGAATCAACAAACTCCAGTCCTTCTAGATGGTGGCTTTTATTTGGAAAATCTATAACGAGTGCAATATTTCCATGTACTATGTGAGGCACAATTCAGAAGTCAGATTCCAGGTCTGGCAAGAACTTCTTGAGGATGCTTTGACAGGAATATTTTAACATAATCTAGAACAACATATAAGGTTAGTTGAGAGGCTGAGATCTGAAATCCAGAAATGCCAACATTTAGGGAGCCGGCGAAGGAAGGGAAGGTCAGAAGGGGCCCTGAGAAGATACTGAGGCACAGGGGAAGAATGACCTATATGTAACTCCAGCTCCAGGGTGATCCAATGCCCTCTCTGGTCTCTGCAGGTACTGCACACATGTGGCACACACACACACCTTATTACCGTATTTTTTAAGTTTCATTTTATTTTTATGTATATGTGTCTCTGTGTGAGTGTGTGCACATGAGTGCAGTTGCATCAGTGTTAATTATTTGATGAAGGGATAAAGAGAACATGGTAGGCATACATGAGGGAATACTATTCAGCTTTAAAAAGGAGAAATCATGTCATTGTGGCAAAATATACAAAGTTGATGTCATTAAGCTAAGTCTAAAAGGTCAGTTATACAAATACCACATTATCTGACTTATATTCGAAATTAATAACAGAATTCATAGAAGCACACAGTAAAATGATAGTTACCGAGGACTAGGAGGGGAGGGGAAGAGAAAGAGGGAATGGAAAGTTCTTGATCGAAGGACACAAGGTTCCAGACAGGCAGGAGGATCAGTGCTGAGATCAGTTATGAAACAGGGTGACTATAATCAATGATAAGGTGTTGTACATTTCAAAATAAATAAGAGTGAATTTCAAATATCTCACTATAAAAGTGATAGGTAAAGTGAGGTGTCAGTAGCTCAATTTACTCATTCCATATGGTGTGTATGCATCAAAACAGTGTATCACACAACTGTATGTGATTGCTATTTGACAACAAAACAATAATAATTAGAAAAATAAACTGAAAAACTGAAGTTCATCTCTCAGGTTAAAAAAAAATCTATTATAGTTGAGTATAGTGATGCACACACTCAGGAGGCAGAGGCAAGTGGATCCCTGTCAGCTTCAGGCCAACCTGGTCTACATAACAAGTTCCAGGCCAGCCAGAACTACACAGTAAGACCCTGTCTCAAAAGAAAAAAAATCTATCATGGGGCTAGGAGATGCCCAGTCAATAGAATGCCTACTGTACAATCATAAAGATCTGAGTTTGAATCCTAAGCACGCATGTAGAAGCCGAGCATGTAAGTTTGTACCAGTAATCCCTCTCTGGGAAGGCAGAGACGAGAGGATCTCTAGGGCTTGCTGCCCAGCTAGTCTAGTGAATCAGCATGCTCTAAGATTAACAGTGGAAATCCCTGTCTCAAAACAAGGTGAGAAGCTACAAGAAGATACCTGATGTTGACCTGGGGCCTACACGCATGTTTGCCCACCATACATATTCACACACATGAACATAGACATAGACATAAACCACACATATGCAAACACACACACGCACGCACACACACACACACTTCTGTCTTTGTCTTCTTTTTAAAGGTGGTAGAAACTTGGGCTGGGGATGTAACTCAGTGCTCGAGTGATTGTCTAGCACATGAAAGGTTCTGAGTTTGATCTCTAGTACTACAAAATAATAGTAATACATTTTTTGAAGGATGGTAGAGGGACTGGAGAGATGGCTCAGTGGTTAAGAGCACTGGCTGAGGATCTGGGTTAAGTTCCCAGCACCCACATGACAGTTAACAATCATTTATAACTCCAGTTCCAGGGGATCCAATGCCCTCTTTTGACCTCTGTGGGCACTACATGACACAGGTACATTTGCATACATGCAGGCAATACAGTCATACATATAAAATAAAAATAATTTTAAAATATTTTTTAAATGAAAGGGTGGTATAATTGGGTATGGTGGCACACACCTTTCTTTAATCCCAGCACTAGGGAGGCAGAGGCAAGTGGATCTCTGTCAGTTTGAGGCCAGCCTGGTCTACATAGTGAGTTCGGGACAACTATGGTTACATGGCCACAGACTGAGACCCTGTCACACACACATACAAAAAGAATTATAGACACTTGAATATGTGCATAAAATTAACTGAAGATCTGACTATACCAGTAGAAACACTGAGGGTTGTAACCAAGTAGCAGAGCACTGCCTAGATTGGCCAACACACATGACGTCCTGGGTTCAATCTCCGGTAGCAAGAGAGTGGGGCAGGGAAGGATACCAAGTGAGAAGATAAAGAAAGACGAAGGAGATCCCAGGGACAAGAAGGTGGGTGTGATCAAAGACTTACATACAATTAGACAATTTGGGGCTGGGGATGTGGCTCAGTTGTTAGAGTGTTAGCCTAGCATACATGAGCCCGTGGGTTGAATTCCTAGCAACCCACACACTGGGCACGGTGGCACACACTTCTAACCCTAGATAGGAAGAGGCCAGGAGGAGGTCAATGTTACAGTGTTATCCTTAGCTATGTAGAGAATTCAAGGCTGGCCTGAGAGACATGAGACCCTGTCAAAAGGGACCCCTTAACTTTTCAGTCTGAAGGGGTGAGTCGGGGCAAAGGGGAGCTTTGGGATAATTTAAATGAATAGGGAAAGAGTCGATATATTTCACGAATGGTGATATCAATTATTTCAAAGTCTTTAGCTACAGAAAGGAGAGAAGATTAGACAGGGAACTAGAAAATTCTCATGTCGTATTATCCTGCTATAAACATATGTTGGCATCAACATTGTTATTTGACCAAAACCCTTCCTCCTTTACTCAAAACAGCACATCCATTTTCTTCAGGGCTTCTTAAACCTTTTCCACTTCATGACCCCTTTTTACCCAGAAATACTTATGTGGCACTGATTATACAGATACATAAAATAAGCATATAAGTCAAACACATACTGATAATAAATCATAAACAAATTTATTTTAAAACAATCCTTTGAGGCTGGAAAGATGGTTCACCAGTTACATGCATTTGCTGTTCTTGCAGAGGGTCTGACTTCAGTTCCCAGCACTCATATCTGGCAGCTCACAGTCACTTGTAACTCCAGCTCCAGGGGATCCAATGCCTCTGACCTCCAGGGGCACCAGCACGCATGTGAACATACCCACCCCCACACAGACACAGTTATAACATATAATTTAAAAATAATCAGAATAAAAATCTTAAAACAATTATTTAACATACATATTTTACTGTTTATTGAAGACAAAAGTAAATTTGTGTACTAATGAAAGGGATGTGCTTATTACCGCCTAAAGAATTAAATCTTGCCTAGATATTTATACTGAAGGATGAAGAACATCTTTAATACTTTTGCATTCTTCAACAAGAATGCTACTTTGCATAACGTCAGAAGTATGTTTAGTGCCACTTTAGAAATTGTTGGGAATTCTATCCTAATCCCAAGCCAAAATTCATTTAGTGGCTTTTTTATATAAAATCCAAGTCAGCAGCTCAAAAAGAAAAAAAATTTTTTTTGGCCTTTTTGAGACAGGGTTTCTCTGTAGTCACAGCTGGCTGGGATCTCACTATGTAGACCAGGATGGCCTCTGTCTCCAGAGATTCACCTGCCTCTGTCTAAGTGCTGAGATGAAAGGTGTGTACCACCATGGCCAGCTTCAAACAGCAATGTTTGAACTCAAACATTTGAATGCAACAGAATCCAAAGGTATAGTACTTCAATACGTGCTGAGAAATGAAAGTCAGGAAATATTAAAAGTCTTCATTTTCCATAATTAAACCATTATGTTTCTACATGAGCAGGAGACTTTGAATGTGCGGTGAAGACACTGCAGCTCATAACAGGAGTCTCGAACTGAACTGAGGTGTTTCAGGCAGTGTTCCTTGGTGTTGTGTGGTGTGATGACATGTGTGGTACAAAATGCCCAATCTGTGTGTTCAGATCAGGGCTGTGCAGAGGTCACATGAAGCAACACAAGTTAGAAACATTTCACATTCATTACATATTTGATTCTTCTTATTTTTAAAAATATTTTATTTTATGGGTGTGTCGCCTGAATGCATGTAAGTACACCTGTGTCATGCACATGTTTGTTTTTTAATTAATTTTTGGTCATAATGTGTTCAGAAACCTTTATTTATTTACTTTTATTTTATGTGTATGAGTGTTATGCCTGCATGTATGCAAGCACACCCGTGTCATCCTGTGCCTGTGGAGAACAGAAGAAGGTATCAGATCCCGGGAGCTGAAGTTACGGATGGTTGTTAGCTGCCATGTGGGTACTGCGATTCAAAATGGGGTCTTCTGGATGAGCAATCATCTCTCCAGAACCAGAAACGTTTTACTGTTGCCAAATTGTTCAAAAGTCCTGCACTCAGTTATGTGACCCTATCTGGGAAAGTTATACTTCAGAGACTAACCATGCTAATCTTCATCCTTGTGGGGTCTTAGTCCTGCAACCCACTTCATGGTGGTCTCCCTATTCAGAACTAGCTTCTCAGAGTGATCAATTCAGAAATCCATTTAAACATGAAAATCAGTGAGCACAGTGTAAACTCAGCAGGCATCTTGTCACTCAGAAGGACGAGCCTTCCTAATGAAGCCAACCGAAAAAAACCAAACATGCTCAGGACAGAGATGTCTGAGAACACCAATTCAATGCCTATATTGACCTTTGCCTGAGTCAAAATCTACTTGAATAGTTTTTAGCTACTTAAGTCAAGAATCTCCTCTTTGCTTATATGACATCAGGCTTTCTTTTGCAACTCTAAGAGCCGTGTGGCAAAAAGACAAAAAAGAAGACGCATGGGGCTGGAGAGATGGCTCAGCAGTCATGAGCACTGGCTTCTCTTGCAAAGAACCTGGGTTCAATTTCCAGCACCTCCATGGTAGCTAATAACCATCCATAACTCCAGTCCCAAGGGAATCTGATGCCCTCTTCTGACCTCCTTGGGCATTGCACAACATGGGTATAATTACATACACATGCAGGCTATATACTTCTACACATAAAATAATAAGTAAATAAATAATAAAGAAATATTTAAAAGGAAAAGCAGATGCATGGCTGGGAATGGGGTGTCAAGGGAAGCAGAAGGATAGGGTAAGCGGTTGGCCTGCACACGGGATCTTGAGTTTTAAGGGATTTCTTCACAGGTGAAACAATTGTGAGTGATGAGGGCAGCAATTTGGGCTTGGTAATTGTGTGGCTGAAGTAGGGAGGGATGTCAGTCAGTGCGCAAAGCTTTCTGCAACCGAGAAGATATAGTCGGAAGGTCGCTACATGGTGACCATAAGAACAGTAGACAGGGCCTGGGAAGATGCCTCAAGGGTTAAAGCACTTGCTACACAAGCATGAGGACTGGCGTTCAGACTTCAAATCCCTAGATACCTGCAGAAAGCTTGACAGCCTACGTGCAATTCCAGCCTCAGAGGGCAGAGATAGGAAATTCCCCAGAGCAAGCTGATTAAGTAAGACTAGTCATATCAGGGAGCTCTGGGTTTGATTGAGAGACCCGGCCTAGTGAATAAGGTGTAAGAGTGCCTGAGGATGACTCTCCACAATTAACCTGGCTGGGGTTTCCACATGCACTCACACATACATGTGCACACATGTTTGTGTATGCTCATACACAAAAACATGCATATACAAATGCACAACACACACACATTCCTTTTAAAAAAAGATCTAGTAGTGAGAGGGCTATGGATAGTTTGTATGGTGTCAAAGGAGAAGGACTCTAACCTGTCTAGGAAGAAGAAGAGGAATGACAAAAATGTGCTTCCAAACATGGAAGCTGAGCGAGCTTCCCATCTACTGGGACAGCTAACTCCAGGGAAAGAATAGTGCCTGGTCTCAAAGTCCTGGGGAAGAGGCAGAGAAGCTCAGGGGCACAGAGTATACAGGGAAGATTGTTAGCCATGGTGTGTGAACCATGACAGAGCTTGTCAGTTCACCACTCTATCCACCAGATCCCATGAAGCAAAGGACCACCAGACTGAGGGGAGCCAACACTAGAACAGATAAGCCATTGAGCACAAGGCCATAGTCTGGTCCACTACCAAAGGCCGTTCCTGAATGAATCCAAGGGATGGGCTTGTCACTGAACTATGGATGAGAGCATACCCATTTTGTTTTGTTTCTTGGCAGTATTTGGCATTGAACCCTAGGGCCTTGTCCATGCTAGGCAAGCATTTTACCAATTAGTAACATCCCAAGAGCTCTTTTTGTATTTTATTTTCAAGCAGGGTCTTGCTAAGTTTCTCAGACTGGTCTAGAACTCATTCTGTATCCCAAGCAGGCCTTGACTGTGTCATCCCCCTTCTGCTCGACCTGTTGAGTAGCTGAGACCACAGGCCTCGGCCACCACACCCAGCAGTATGCCCATTTTGAAGAGACTAGGACATGAGAACCCAGAATTAACTCCTCCTGCTAGAGTCTTAGGCAAGTTTTTGAGCCTAAAACAAACCAACCTCCAATCTCAGCTGGATTTAGAAGGGAGAAAAGGAAGAATTTCATCTGGGATCCAGTTGCTAGTAGTCTAGGCAAAATCCCTATTCCAATAGATATGAGCAGATTTGGAGCCTAAAGCTTTTCAGTTAATGACTAGAAAAAACAAAGTATTGCAACCTCTATGCCAGAGGCCTTGGCTGGCCTAGATGGTGCAGAGTCCCTGGAGACTGAAGGGTAGGTCAGACCCTCTCTACCAGCAGACTTTCTGCAGCTCTGGGCTCCAGCAGGATCCTCCAGGGGCTGCTTCTGTACGTGTGTTTCATGGTTCCAGCTCCCTGAGTCACTCCTCTCTGTCTCCAAACAGTGCCTGTCACACACTTTGTTTGTTGTCCTGCGTTTGTTTCCCTCAGTCCATTTGTTAAGTCTTAACTCAAGGCAACAAAAGCTTGTTTTCTGATTTCTACCTAAACCACCTAGAACCACAATTTGGGGGCCTCTGATAGCAGACGCTTCACAGCAACTCTGAGCCAACCTGCTTTGCACAACATAGCCCTCCCAGACCCTATGGTTTCTGACATCCTGGGGCAAATTGAGGTCAGTTTTTAGCAGGTTGGATCAGAAACTCAGCTCCGCTTCTTATGTGCAGTGCAAACTTAGCAGTTTCTTTTCTACTCCGGGGCTTTTTCTCAATATGTGTAGATACTGTGGAAGAAGTCCATGGTCTGGACTGGGGATGTGGCTCAGTTGGTAGAGTACTTGCCTAGCATTCACAAAGCATGTTGAGTTTGATCCCCAGCACAGCATAAACCCAGCATAGTGGTGCATGCCTGTAATCTCAGCATTGGAGAGGTCAAGGCAGTAGGATCAGAAGTTCAAGGTTACCCTCAGTTACACGGTTTGAGGCCAGTTTAGGCTACATGAGATCCTGCCTCAAAAAAAGAAAGAAAAAAGGGGAGAAAAGAGAAAAAAGAAAAGGCTTGTGGTCTTGTTTCAAGGCACACATCTATGAAGGTGTGTGCTTAGGCCCTCCCTGCTTCCTGCAGCCTTGGCTGAGGTTGAGAGCCTTAAAGAAGCAGTTAACTTTTCAACTCAAATAAAGAAGAATGTTCTACAAGCACAGTCCAGGATCACATGAAGAGGCAATCTGGTTTTACTGGGAGCAAAATGGGGAAGGTGAACTGGACTGTGCCAGTTCCTGTCAGGGTCTCTCAGTGGCTGCAGCCAAGGAGGCTGGTTACTTTCTGGGGCTGAGGAAGGGTCTTGGCTGCGTTCAGTTTCTCTATATCGCTGTAGCAGTACAAATTGGGGCCGTGGATAAGGTACAAGCTGGGACCATTGGCAGAACATGAGTTGGGGCCAAGGGACTTTTCCATACACAGGGCCCCATCAACTTTCTCATGGGGCCAAGAAAGCTCTGTCCATGTTGCTTGAGCTCCTGACTTCAGGTCCAGCCACCATAGCCGACGTTCTGGGGAGAAGACAACAAACTTAGCATGGCTTCTGTATCATAGGGATCCTGATTTAGCTTTTTTCATGCCCTGCTGGTAATCTCTGCCATGAAGAGGTAGCAGAACAAACATCCCTTAGCACCCAGAAGATGCCCCTCACCTGACATGATGTAGAGCCGGGAAGAGCCAGGGCAGGTAAAGGCTGCATCCACAGTCTTAAGGCTGATCATACCAGGACTCCCAAGTTCCTTCTCCAGCCGCTTTGGATAACCACTTACTAGAGTATAGCCTCCCTTTGTCAGGAAGACATACACCTGGGTGCCCTAGGGGACAAAGGTGTGTATTCAACAAAGACCTGGATAGTCTTATCCCAGTTTCCACTGCAAGCATTTCCCCAACACATACCTGGATAAGATAGACTTTATCATCCCAGGAAAAGGCAGCATCCACGGTTGAAGGACCCTGGGGCCACTGATGAGCAATGGGCCAGCTATGCCACCCATCACGACTGCTGTCCAGACGCCAGTAGTGGGACTCTGTGGAGGTATCAGAGGCAGTGCTAGCTAGCACTGGCGGTAAAAGCACAGGCAGTGAACAGACTCGAGGAAGAAAGAAGGGTGAGCCAGAAGCAGTATAGACTGCACCCAGAAGCCAGGAAAGAAGAGGCTGGGAGCGAGGAAGAGTGCCCTCGGCCAGCGATGCTGGGAACTGTGACCTCTCTGGAGTCAGCAGGAGTCTGATAGAAACAGTGGGCAAAGCTCCAGATAAGTCCTCCGTCCTGAGGGTTGAAGGAGGCTCCCTCAGCAGCTCGGCTGACCATTCCATGTGCTGAGATTTGGTCACAGATAATGAGATGGAGGGGCCAGAAGTTGAAAGTGAAACAGCACAGCAAGCGTCCAAATGAGTGTCCTCACTCTGCTGCCTTCTCAGCCCTGAGAGGTGGTAAGGGGCGGGAAGCATGGCCAGCACGCTCCGTTCTCGCCCCCTTTTCTTTTCGTCAGTATGTGTGGTGTATGTGTGTGCTGTATGTGTGAGTGGTATACAGGCGTGTGTGTGCACAGAGGCCAGGGGAGGATGTCAGGTGTCCTGCTCTCTCGCTTTCCTCCTTATTCTCTTGAGACAGAACCTCTCCCTGCACTTGGAGTCAGGCTGGCAGCCAAGAAACCCCAGAGATCTCTGGTCTCTGCCCATCACAGCACTGGTATGACAGGAAGTACCCTGCTATGCCCAGTTTTTTACATGGCTACTGGGGATTCGAACTCAGGTCCTCAGCCTGTATCGCTAGCACTCCTTCCACTGAGCCATCTCCCCAGTCCCCTCAGCTACCACTTTCATAACTTGTTAAAGGAATTGTTGAGACTCCATTTCCCCTTTCTGCCTCGTTGCTCTTTAACTATACCTGTTTCCGTTCTCCATTAAGTGTTCTTATCAGAGTCACCAATCCCCCCTAATCTAATGACTAATTTTCTGCCATCCCATGACTTCCCTCAGCAGCATCTGACTGCTCACTATCCCCCTGCTTTTTTGAGACAAGGTCTCCTTTATGCTATATATCTGTGGATAACCTTGAACTTCTGATCCTCCTGCCTCCACTTCCAAAGTACAGAGATTATAGGCATGTACCACCATGCCCAGTTTATGTGGGGCTGGAGATGTAATCCATGGCTTCATGTAAGATAGACAACCACTGAGCCGAATCTCTAGCCCTCCCTTCTTTGGGCATCTCTTTTGGATCTTGGCTCCTGTGATCCCAGATTCCTCCACTGTCCACTTGCCCTTTCGACTGTTCTCTTCAGTATTATATCTAAAAGGGAAGAATCCCTATTTTGGCCGGTTTTCTCCTCTAAAACCCCTATTCCCTTAGTGAACTCACAGAGACCATCTGTATGCTAAGGAAATGAGTTCTTTTCAGTTCTGACTGATCTTCCTTTGAACTTTAGGTTCAAATTCAATTGCCCACCTGACATACTCATTCAGTCCCATTTGGCACCCAAAACCTAGCATGTGCAAAATGATTTCTGTCCCCATCTCTCTCTCTCTCTCTCTCTCTCTCTCTCTCTCTCTCTCTCTCTCACACACACACACACACACACACACACACACTCACACACACATACACTCTGTTCAAGGTCCTCCCAGTAATCTCACACTCTCACATAGCTGCATATTCCCCTGATACTTCCATGTTCTTACTATGACATGTGTTCTCAGTTTAGTTCTGTATCTCACAACACGTATGTTTCATTCCAGCTGTGGGTTCTCATTAAGGTGTGCATCCGTACTGGGCAGATACGTTCTCCATGTAGTGGGTGTAGTTTTCAGTAGAACTCCATCATCATAACAGATCATTTTTGCTCAGTAACATTTTGGCTTAGGAACAAAACAGCTTTACTTTCCTATGCCCCCAGCACTCCTGCTGCCCTTGCTACTCAGCATACATGGATCTCAGGCCGAGTGCAGCTCGGTCGTGCACTTCCTCTTTTGAAGATCTCCTCAGTGTAGCATGTGTGCTCCATCACTCCATGCTTGAGGACTCCTACAACACCCATAAGTATCATTGGATGGCTTTTACCAGTTGATGGATAAGGTCAAGGGATGACCTTTTTTTTCCTAGACACTCAAAAAAAGACTCCTTTAGGCCACCGTCTAAAGGTCTAGTGTATGAAATACTTTTCTGTTTCTTAATAATGAGACCATCTCATTCCCAGATGATGCTGCGTCTAGAGGCCTGGACATAAGAACGAGGCACCTTGGAAAGATGGAGTGCCTGAAAATAAATCAAGAGCGAGCCAGGGTGCTCAGAATGACAAGCAAGTGATACAAGGGAACACGGACGCAGGGAGGTCCAGAAAGCAAGCCAGAGCCAGAGGACTCAGCACGATACTGGGCAAGGAAAACAGAGTGTACAGACATGGGGTAGACGACACTGAGAGGTAGACGGTAGATGAGATAGAAGGAAGGCCTGGGCAACGAGAAATAAGGTTGAAAAACAGGCATCTGAGAAGACAAGGCTAGAAAAGGACATGCTAAGTTGGGTGGGATACAGAGGGACAGAATACAGGACTTGATGATGGAAATGGAACAGTTATGTCAGAGGGGGCACAATGGGAAGAGCTAGGAGCATAGAGGTGGGAGTCTGGGGAAGTCTCTCACCACTGAAGGCATAGATGGCACCACGGTTGTCAGACAGCAATGCGGATAAGACGAGATCTGGGCTACAGCGTGAATACATAGGGTGGGTGCTATTCCCACGACCAGTTCCGTTCCTGTGTCTACCATGGCCTGGAAGAGAAATGGGTGACTGGCACACAGGGGTCACAGTGGGGTCTGAGTGGGAAGAGATGGGCAGGGTTAGTAGGAATGTGGGCTTCCCCCATATGAGGATAATGGGAGGAGTCAGGCTGGAGATGAAGCTAGGTATTAGAGAACAGAGTTAAGGTGGGGGCTGAGCGCCCAAGATTAATAAACTCAGCTAGCATGGATGACTTGCAGTAGGTCCCAGGGGCTGGGGCTCTCTCACCTCTGCCAGGGCATGACATGAAGTAGTCCCGGGCATCCAGAGGGTATCTGGGAGGCACCTCTCCCGTGACAGGGTTGAAGCGTAGGAACTGGTTACCCTGGAAGCAGTAGAAACGTTCAAGCCACCTCAACGCTGCAGTACAATTCCCAACGGCTGGCCAGGAACGCTCCTTTTTGGTTCTTGTAGCAAAGTCCCAGAACCACTTGCGGTTACCTATGGTCAATGAATCAAAAAGCATTCAGTGAGGCCAAGACTTGCCTCCCTTGAGCTTGCCCAGGGGTCTAGGATGGGCCAGGTGTAGGGTGTGAGTACATGGAGCACACAGCATCACAGGCAGGCAGTTGAACAGAGTGTCGAGACATCAGAGCTCAGCTAAGAGTGTATACAGTCCACTCAGCCAAGGGGAGAACTGGGAAAAGTCAGGGAAAGTGAGACAAACTGAAATCTGAGGTGGGAGTTACAAGGCAGACAAGAAGGGAGACTGGAGGCAGATTGGTATACCGGGAATAGTGTAGAGCTTCTGGAGCTTAGAAGTCAAGGTCAGAGTCTGATAGAAGTCTAAGCTGGAGGATCAATAGGGGTTTGGACACGGTGAATTGTGCATGTAAGATCAAGGAGCACTGGTCTGCCTCAGGGTCATGGGGAACACAGGAGAACTTTTAGGGCAGTTACTTTCATCAGAATGACTCCTCCCCATCCCCTGACTTGACCTTTAGCCTGTAACTGGCTTTTCTCTTTTCCAGCACGAGCTCTCCCACCACCGTGAGCACCCTACTCCATCACCACCAGCCCACCACGAACCCACACTCTGGGATTCTAGTCTGGACAGACCTTGGAAGAAAAGGACGCCTTCATCATGGCATTCTCCACGGTGGCACTCGACAGCGGCATCCAGCGGGTATGGTATTCCAGGAAATTCATCTTGGAGCAACTTTGGATACCCATTTTCCTTCTTTTCAGGAGGGTACACCCAGACCTTGTCTCCCTGCATCCAGAAGAACTGTCTTTGGAACTGGTTACCCCGATAGTGACACTTGGTATTCACACACCCTTTTGTTTTATTTCCCTTAGAGATTATCGTCTTATGGCCTGTGTATTTTTAGTCCATCAACGCAAAACAATGTTGGCCCATGCACAGTACATACTCTCAGCAATAAGGCATACACATCTGGCTATGTATAACCAGACACTCCTGAGGCACACTTAATTACAGCACTCTTAGTTTTGTCAAGCACATCCACAAATAGTTATCCTGTAATCACCCATCCATTCATACACTCATCGACTCATTTATTTATGGATTCATTCAAGAAACACTTACTGGATGACTATTACGTGCCAAGTATTATGAGAGGCACTAGGCATCATGGGGTGACAAGAGTCTATCTTTAACTTCAAGTTCACTATACAGAAGTAAAGAAACGATTGCTACAGTCCTAGCTATGTGTCCACCAAAGTGAAAAGCACGCAAAGTGCATTAGAATATAGGAGGGATGTCTAACTCTATCTGGGTTTCAGAGTGGGGAGGAAGCTATACAGGTTACTGAGAATTCCACAGGACTTTGTGGAACGTCGTGTGACTGATACATAATCAATATGGCAGGGAAGGAAGTAAGCAAGGATAGATCCCTGAGACCCACAGGCACCTGGTATACAGTGGGGCCTTTACAGAAACAGAGAACCTAGAAGAAAGGTTTCTTTGTAAGAAAAAATGCTAAATTTATTTGGGGATGCTGGATCTGACGTGCCTGTAGAACATTTAAGTCAGAGACACTGGAAAAGGTGTCTAGAGCTTAGGAGAGCTCTAGATCTGGTGTCTAGAATACAGACTCCTCAAAGCCCTATCAGGGGTTGAAGTCACTCAGAGAAGGTGTATGGAAAGGCTCGGAATGGATCCCCAGGGAGTGAATATCTGAGGCTGGTTGAGGACAGGACTTGTGAGGAAGGAGGGAGAAGAGGCGGGAGAGGGACAAAGCCAGCAGCCAGGGCCGATGACACAGTCCTCTTGATAAATTAGGAGACCATGTCCCTGCCTCTGAGCAGACAGTTTGGGCCAGGGTCTGATGCTTCATGAACCCAGTAGTCAATGTATATATCATTCCATACTCATCTGATTGGCCAGGTGCCAGTTTGTTGGGACCAACCCACCCCACATATAAATAGGACCCCATACAAGGTTACAGGAGCCAAGGAAAGAAAATGCAGTTAGATATTACACTAAGCTGGGTATTGTAAAGTCATCTAGAACTAGATTAGGAATGAAGAATAGCCATTGAACATTGTGTCTTTCAGGCCCATATGTCACACACACCCACACACTCTCTCCTTTGACCTGTGATTTTTCAGGAAAAAAAAAAAAAGAGCATGAGGGAAGGAAACTTGGAATCTATCAGTATGGACCCTGCTACAATTTGTATGTGTCCTTCAAGATTATGTGCTGGAAACTATTTCCATGCGGCAGCGCAGGGAGGTAGAACCTAGTAAGAAACAGTTAGCCTCATGACTGGATCATCATTATTTACCCAGTACAAAATGGGAGTGGCTCAGCTGTAAGAGTGGGCACTATAAAAGCAGATTTGGGCCGCTCTTGCTCTCTCACTCTCAGTGTGAATTCCCTTGCCAGAAGCCAGAATTATGCTCTTGTGCTTCTCAAACCCCAGAACTGTGACCCAAAAGAATGTATACTCATTAAAATTATTCAGTATTGGGTATTCTGATACAGCAGGGAAAAAAAAATGGACTAAGACAGACTCCATATCAGAGACACTTGAGGGAGGGACACTTGTGGAAGGAACTCTAGTGTCTAGTCCAGTCCTTTCTAGTTCAGTTCCGCCCTTTGCCCAGCAGTACCTTGATCAGGAAGATGCTCTCAGGACCGTGGCGGAATGCAGCATCCACTGAGCTGGTGAAATTACTCCACCTCTCTGAGATTAACTGTTGGGTTTTTGTGTGACTCTTCCACACGAACTCCCCTGAAAAACCCACACACAGAGGACCAGAACAAACCACTCACTCACTGAGACAGTTACAAAGAAACTGTCACTGACACTCTCAGAAAATCCCTGAGCCCTCCCACAGGTGAAGATGCCTTCTGAAGGGGATCACACCTGAGGTCCCAAATATGCCAACCCTATCGGCTCCTCCTCCTCTCGTTTGCTTTGTTTTTCAGGCAGGATCATCTACATAGCCTAGGCTGGTCATGAACTCATGATCCTTCTATCTTAGCTTCCTCAGTGTTGGGGTAATCAGTATGTACCACCACACCCAGCTTCCCGCCTACCTTTAAAGAACAGCATGCTCCCATTGTGATCCAGGGTGGCCGCATCAAAGCTCCAGCCATCTGAGCAGCGCTCTGGGTTAGAGGTAGGGCGATGCCAAGAGAAAAATGTTAGTAAGATGATAAAATGCAGAGGCACGGTACACAGAAAGACTCAGGGACCTGGGGTCTCACCGATTACATCCGAGTTTGGCTTGGCCCCACTTTCGCCTTCAGCAACATTCCCATGGGCACTAGAGAAAACACAGATGTGAGTCCATTGGGACCAACCCCTTTCCTTTAGCTCTTAACCTAGGTCTAAAACCTGCCCTCATCATACTCAAGCCCAGACCACAGTCCTCTACTCACGAAGGAAGAGGATTGGCAGCAGCCAAGGACCAGCACAGGCCCAGAAATGCCAGGGCACTGAGTGCTCCCACTGTCCTAGCCATGCTGAGCTGGAAAGAACACAGGCAGGGCAGCTCTGGTCAGTGGGATGAACTTCTTACATAGACCTGGTCACAGCACCACCCCCACTTTGGACCCTATTGGGAAAGAGTTATCTACCATCACTGGGCCAATATTGACTGATGACATGACTGCAAATAAGATCAAGGTCTGAAAAAAATCCCTGAATCCAAGACTCCCTCTTCCCAGCAGTAGCCCCCACCCCCTTCAGCAACTTTCTAGCAGTGACTAGCCCGTGCCCCCTGTGATTCTCTCTCATCACACTGACAACGTGTGCCCATAAATCAGGGAAGGGGTAAGATGGATAATTACCTTCCTGCGGTTGAGTTGATCTCTAGACTCAGGGAGGAGAGAAGAAGACAGAATATCTTTGTGAACCAAGCATCAAGCCCTATTCAACCAAAGACCTAAATGGATCGCTACTTTTATTAACCTAGTAATCACACACACAAATAAACCTACTTAGAAATACTCAAGAGAACTTTTTCCAGGCTTCAATTGCCAGGGCTCTTTCTGGAGTATCCCTGAGTCTTTTCAGCTTTACCCCTGGACTTGGGGATGATAATGTTTCACTGTTGCCAAATAGTCCAAACCTCATGCCCAGCTTCCAACCCTTGTTGGCAAAAATATATTACAAAAATGCCTGGAAGGGAAAGGCTTCCAGTAACTGGGCCTGAAGAGGAGGCATTTCTTCTCCACAGTCTCTCTCAGTAATTTCCGCCTTCATGGGAAATGCCTTATTTGTCCATCACAGAACACATTGAACCATAGCTAGGCTTGCACAATATTTGCAATTGATTTCTACGTAAATGGTGTCTTCTCTATAAATGCTTCTCGACTACCTTGCCCAGCCTCTCAGGCTCTTCCTTGCCCCTTTATGTCACTTACTAAAGTTTGAGATTATTTTATCTATCTACTTATCTGATTGCTTTTGGTTCGTTTTATTTTCTAACCCAACCCAAGGCCTCGAATGTGCTATGCAAGTGCTCTACATCATCTCATCCCCAGTTCTGTTTTTGTTTTGTTTTCACTTTGCTGACCGTTTTTCCTATCTTATCATTATATCCTTGCCACTTATAATAGTGCATAAAATTGCTCAATAAATGAAATATATTTCAGGTGCTGAATAGCATGTAGCCACGTTTCTGACAATTTCCCCCTCTTCTGCAGTAAGTGGAAAATTCATACTTGGGGGTATTTTAGGACAGGGACACACTGAAATCTAGGGGGAGCATTTGCTTGTCACTGCTGTTTATCTGGTAGTCCTATTTCTTTTTAAAAAATTGTTATTCAGGGGTGCTGGAGAGATGGCTCAGCAGTTAAGAGCACCAGTTGTTCTTGCAGAAGACATGGGTTCAAATCCCAGCACACACGTGACAACTAACAACCACCCATAACTTGAGTTCCAGGGGATTTGACACCTTTTTCTTTCCTTTATAGGCACTGCACAACATAGGTGCACTTACATATATGCAGACAATATACCCATACACATAAAATAATGTTAAAATATACAAATTTTTAATTGCCATTCATTTATTTTTATTTTATTAATGTTGCCTGCATGTGTCAGTGCACACATGCATGCAGTGCCTGTGGAGGCCAGAAGAGGGCATCAGATTCTCCTGGAACTGCAGTTATGGGTGGTTGTTAGCTGCCATATGTGCTGGGAAACGAACCCAGGTCTTCTGCAAGGGCAGCCAGTACTCTTAACCACTGAGCCATCTCTCTAGCTCCCGTTGATCCTCTTTCTGTCTTCAGTGTCTCCATCCCACACCCCTCTCCTTCCTGAGCCACATGCCTCTTCCAGTGTCTGCTCTTCTCACCACTCTCTGGGACCTCTCCCAAAGCATGCCTCTTTTCCACCTGGGGTCTTGCTGCCAGCTCAGAAGAAAATTGTAGGTAGAATCAATCATGTGTCAGCCTGAGGTTCCTAGATTCCTGTTCCCTAGCGGATCCCTTAGGTGCTTCCATGCTCCTAACATTCCCCTACATAACCTTAGAAACCTTTTTATTTTATTTTATTTCCTATTTTTATTTTATGTGTATGAGTGTATTGCCTAACTATATGTAAGCATGTCATACAATGTCCATGGACGTCAGAAGGGGACAAGAGTTATGGACAGTTGTTAGCTGCCATGTGGGTGCTGGAAATGAAACCTAGGTCCTCTGCAAGAGCAGTCACACCTTTTAACCCCCGCCCCGTTTTAAGTGCTGAGATTGGACTGGGGGTTTTGCACATGCTAAGTACATGCTTACCACTGAGCTACACCCCTAGCCCTTTTCTATTCTGCAAAGAATCCTCCCAATATAAAAGGATTTCTGGGAATCCTGGAGCATGAAGGCTTCTGCATCAGGCTGTGTCTTCTCCGTACTTACAAATGAGAGCATGTGTTGTTAGCATCACTCCTTCCTCGGGGGTTGGTGAGCAAAGTTAAATTCCCAAATGGACAAGGACAGGGCTCCTAACCTGAGGCCCAACACCCACCTTCCTCTACTGCAAGGTATCTCTGGCTGGACCTGCTTCAGCTGCTGAGCACTGAACACTGAGTCGTTACTCCTAGACTGTCTTTTCTCTCCCTCACAGCCTCTGAAACTTTACATAAGCTTTCTGGGGTCCTCCATCCTGGACACTAGTCATCCCACAACAGTAATATCCTCAACAATCTGTTTCCAGGTGTCTGAGCATTTATTTATGCACCCTGCAGGCTCTCTTGAGCCTGGTAGGGAGACGGAAGCTTTAATTCTAAGCCACAAACCTCCCCCAGAAAACTCATCACCAAATTTTCAACAGATCTATTACTAACATGTAGGCCTGTCTCCCTCCGGCCTAGCAGAGCATTCTCTGAGGAGAAACAAAGCAAATACAGGATGATCAGCCTCTTCCCGTACAGCTCTGGTCTCCATGCTGCCACCAGATCCACCGTTTATTCCTGAAGTGTTCATGATCCTTTTTCACTGTTGTTCCCTAACTTGCTTGTCTACCATTCATTTGTCCAACAGCTGAAATGCATTATCGGAACCTCGAGGGACTGGGTCCCCAGAGTGTTTTGGAAGCAGGCCATGTAGGCTGAAACTCAACTTCCAGGCAAAAGCTGAGGGGTAAAGGCCTACAACCTCCTAGGAAGTCCAGGCTGTGAGTGCGCTGGCGCCCCTGGCGCTTGTCACAGGCACAAGACAGCTCTTCGGTATTCACCACAGTGTTGGCCTTGTGTTTGTTCTTCTCACTGAAAGACATCATACCTTTGCTCATCCTCAATCCTTCCAGGCCGGGGCCTGGAGCTGTGTTTGTCCACAGTTGGGCTCAAGCGCCCCCTGGAGGCCACAGGGTCCAATGCACTCAAATGGTTCAATCACAGGTCAGAGGTGGGAGAGTTTTTCCCTCCAGAACACTGGCTCCCCAGGCTCTTCTTCAGCCCTGGCTATGTGGCCTTAGTGGCATGTCCTCTTCGACACTCATCCCTTGTTCTGTAAACCTCCACTGTTCAAAAGAGGGAACAGGGCCTCTGTCTTTCCCTTGATTTCTTAGGGGATTCACGCCCAGAAAAATTCAGCTACTTCCTTCTTTGGTGTAGTCTTTTCAGTTCAGACCCCCACCCCACCCCCTAGAGAAGATCGAATGTGGGAATGTGGGCCTGAAAGAGTCTGCACAGCCAGAATTTCCTCTGGCTTTTCGAGGATCTGAATTTAAGTTGGTCATTAACCCACTGTCCCTTGGGATGGCTACGTCCAGCAGCCCTGATACTGAGCTGATGATGTCAGTCAGTCCTCTCGGGACCACTGAGTGCTGGGTTCTCCAGGCTCAATGCTCTGGCTGTGTATTCCCCAGTAGAAACTGGATCTTCCCTTTCCAGGGTAAGGGCTTAGGGATAAAATTTCAGCCAGCTAAAAGGAGCTTGATTCTCCCAAGTGACCCCTCCAATATAAACATTTTCTCTTACTATAATGTCTATATTGGATCTTCTGAATAGTCCATTCATCATGTTTCTCTACAGATACATAAAAATTCACTAATTTCTTTTTTATTTTAAAAAATATTTTATTTTTATTTTATATGTATAAGTGCACTGCCTGCATGTATGTAAGTACACCTGTGTTGTGCAAGACACACGGAGGTCAGAAGAGGGCGTTGGATTCCCCTGGAACTGGAGTAATGGGTGTTAAAGCCACCATGTGGGTTCTGGGAATTGAACCTGGTCCTTTACAAGAGCAGCCAGTGCTCTTAACTGCCGAGCCATCTCTCCAGGCCTAATCCATTCATTTCTATTAGGCACCTGTGTCTCCACTGTACTAAGCAATTGATGTGATTTCACTTTATCAGAAATATATGTTACTTAGTTCTTGTGGTTTGAATGTCTTTGTCTCCTCCATGTACTGGAAGTTTCATACCCAATGAGGCTGAGTTGGAAGGTGGGGCCTCGGGTGAGGTGTTTAGAGGGATTGTTGATATAAAAAGGGAGGAAATAGCCTCTCTCTCTGTTTCTCTCTCTCTTCCTTACCGTGGGAAGAAGTGTCCCTCTTCACCGAGCACCAAGCCTACCAATACTGTGATCTTAGACTTTCCAGTCTCTGGATCTGTGAGAAATAAATTTCTGTTCTTAAATTGCCAATGTCAGGTACTTTGTTATAGCTGCACACATGAACTGAGCCAGTACTATTAGTCATATTTTATTAATGAAGAAATCATTATGTATCTTAGCCAAATCGCACTGTTAGCAAGTGGTGGAGTCCTAATTTAAACCCTGGCTGCCTGATTCCAGGATGTGCTCCTAACTCTACAAAGGGCCATGTAGGTAAATATTTAACAGCTTTCGACAGGGAGAAAGAGCCCTGATTTGTAATATTTGTTGACTTCTGTGGTGTAAACATTCCTATCACACCTAATCAAGTTACCAATGAAATGTTATCAAGCAGAGTAAGGAAGAGACGTGCTGTAATGGACTTCTGTATGGTATTCCCACTCCACAGATGTAAAGAAATTCAGGGCACAGGCAATAGTTAAATGCAGTAAAATAAGTAGGAGGTGATGATTTTGAGTATTCTCCAGCTTTAATTAAAAAAGGATTTAAGTTTGTAATTTAACTAGTTTTGTTTTCTAAGGCAGTCTCACTATTTTGGCCATGCTGGTTTCGAACTCCTGATCTTCTTGCCTTAGTTTCCTATTTACTGGGATTACAGGCATGAGCCACCTTACCCACAATAGTTTAAATTTTAATAATGCCTGGCTTTTAACAATCAGCTCTCAAAGTCCTTGAAAATTTGGCACTCAGCCAGTATGGAGTTACAGAATCCAGTATTTCTAACCACCTGACTATATAGAACAAGGAATTTATTTTAAGTACTGGAGAACTGGACATGGGTCTGGTACATACTAGGCAAGTACTCTACAACTGAGTTATATACAGCCAGTCCCAGGACAAGGGTTTGCCTGATTTTATTCACCATTGGATCTTCAACACACAGAATGCCTAAAATACTGTCTTATATAAATATTGAATCCTGTGATTTCTACTTTCTAATTATACATGCAATCTTTATATTTCTCTCTGCCTCCTCAATAGGACAAACACCATCTTTCCTTGTCTGCCTCTGGAATAGCTTCCTCACCTCTGTTCCTCCGCCCCTCTCCAAGTTTTCATAACCATGGTAATCTCCAAAATCATACGTGAGGTTATCTGGTCCTTCCTAAACCTCCTATTCTTGAAAAAAAAAAATCAATTTCAAGTCTATGATCTCATTACATACCCTAGTCTTTTTCTCCTCTTAAAATATCCTTCTTAAAACAAAGACATGATTGATTGTTTTGTTTTGTTTTGTTTTCTTTAACAGAGTATCTCACATATCCACATTTTTCTCTTCGTTGTTTTGAGACAGGGTCTGGCTAAGCAGCCCTGGTTGGCCTGGGACCACTGTGCAGCCCAGACTGACCCCAAACAAGGCAATCGACCTGCTGCCTCAGCCCTCTATGTGCAGAGAACCCAGGCTTGTACCACTGCACCCACCTGCACATCCACATTTGTAGTGTGCACACATGAGACTATACCTTCAGGGTCACTTCTACAGGTTGTTAAATGGTGCACAAAGTTCCATTATACGGTTTAAAAAAACTTTATGTAACAGATGGACATTTCGGTTTCTTTTTTTCTATTAGAAAGCTGTGCTAACTCTTGGTGCACACACACACTGTACATTTGCTGAATTTCCCTTAGACTACATCTCTAGAACTGGAAGACACTAGAGGGCTTTAAAGGACCACGTTGTCACAAGAGGCAGTCTAGAGATGTGGGCGGTTACCAGGTCATCTCATCAGCCGGCTCACCCATCCCCACTGCTTTAGCTTTTCAGAGCTTAGCAGTTAACTCTGAATTGAATCCAAATTGTGCCCTAATTAAATGATCCATTTCCATCCATCTAACTCTTCAAATTGATTCCTTTCCTCTAACCACCCTCCTTCCTGAAGCCACTTTGGCATCCTTCAGATTTTCCACCAAGGCCTCCTCTCTCGGGACCTTTGGAAATTGGAAATCCCTGCTTCTGTTGCTGAGCACAGCTAAGCCCTGACTCACTCCTCTAATGCAGGTAGGATTACAGAGGCTTTTCCTGTTCACCTGTTTAACACCATCTCTGTCTCTGCACTTTCTTCTTGTCCTTCACAGTTGAACTTAAGCTGTCATTGCACATTTAGTTCTTTATCATGCACATATCCTGTTTTCCACTAAACTATAAGGCCCATACAGACAGGGGCCATCTTTGTTTATATCCCCAGGGCCCATTGCCCTGAGGAGTTAAGTGCCCAGGGAACACTTCTTGAATAAATAACCTGCAGGTCACATATGGTCATCTAGCTGCTCACTGGACAGCCTTCTGTGAACAAACAGGACCTGGGCTCATGTAGGACCACAAAACAACTTTCTGTCACCAAAGACTTCTCAGTGATGTCAGATCTGTGAAGATCACTTAAGCCACACCAACTGACTCAAGGTATCCCTTCCAGCCAGGTAACCATTTATACCTACGGGGGCCCCAGATGTGAACTAGAGACTGTCCAATGTGGATGGCTCTAGGAGGAACTAGGCCTTATTTTGAGGTGCATATTACATGCCTACGGAAGACTGCCAAGTCTAGAAACCAGCTCTGGCAGCCTACTCTGCAGCTGGCAGAGGAACCATCTGGAGCTCCCCTCCCAAGGATGATCACCATTACTGTCATTTTATTTTCCTTTGCTTTTTAGGTGCTCTTGGACACTGAGGGGTAGCGACTTCAAATCTCCAATCTACATCACTGAGTTTTGCTCAAAATGGAAGGAAGGAACAGACCAGCAGCTGAGCACTCTTAGAACAGACTCTACTGAACCTGGAGCCACATGAGTAGGCTCTTTAATACTGCCTAGAGCCTTCAGGAAATCTCTGTCTCTCCATCTGCCTACCAGGTTTCAACCAATCGGGACAGAAAGGCCCAGAGAGGTAAGGAGGCCCAAGGCTTCCATGTGGCCCTTTGACTTCCGCAAAGATTTCATAACATTCTACAGGCCCATAGTCCCTCCTCTCCTAGGCCCAGGAGTTAGGTTATTACAGGACAGTATCTTGACTCCTCCTATAACCTCTCTCAGCCAACTTTCCCAAATCCATCATTCCTCAAATCTTGAGTGCTTTGTGTGCCAGTCATCACACTAGGTGAAAGGAGCAAGGATGAAGAGGATGCTATAACTGACCATTTAGAGAATGACAGCCCGAGTTTCACGTCTGCTCTTCAGTTGGCAATGCGACCTATTTCTCTGAGCCTCAGTCTGTTGCAGAGGGAGAGATCATAGTTCCTACCACCAGTGTCACTGAATGCTGGTTTCAACAGTCTCTGGGATCAACAGTCCCACACTGAGAGACTAGACCTCAGGAACAGTGTGTGAAAACCCACATTCCATTGCGGGGAAAGGGGAGCAAACCTGGGACAGAGCAATGGGAAGGGTGACGGGCCAGGGCTTTGGGATGAGCTCGGCCACTAAACCACAGAGTCTTCTGCATCCAGCTTCTACTTGGACTAGCCTCTGAATCGCTTTTGTATAAGAAGAGCTCTTCCTGCAGCTGTGTCCATGTTCTGGGTAGTGGACCTGCTACTAGCTGTCCCACCAGCTGGGCATGACGGCACACACCTTTAATCCCAGTCCTCTGGAAGCAGAGGATGCTGGGCCTCTGTGAGATCGAGTCCAGCCTGGTCTACACAGTGAATTCCAGGTGGGCTGGGAGTAGGGAGACCCTGTCCAAAAAACAGCTGTCTGTCTCAGACATGCAGAGATCAAGGGTCTGGGGATGAAGGGTTGGCAAGTGACTCAGGGTCCCAAGATTTCACTCTCTCTTACCCTCCTCTCCTGAAGTATCAAAATAACGACAACCCGGAATTGGACTCAGTGGGTTATTGAAGGCAGGGGAGGGGGAGGGGAGCAGCATGAAGGCAGGCGGGAGACATGCTGGGTGAGTCCCAGGGGAGTAGGAGGTGGATACGCTCAAGACACCCTGTACACATGTATAAAATTATCAAAGAATAAATAAAAAATATTCTCGAAAAATCTCCATCTACAGAGAAGCTGGGTCCCCGCCTGTCTACCTTGCCCACCTTTCGGTTCAGAGCAGGTCTCAGCACCACAGCCCGAGAGCCCCACCCCACAAGAACCTAGCAAAAGCCCCTTGGTGAAGACATTTATTTAATATGGGTGGGGTATTGCTGTCTCTGTCAGTGTGTATAGGGTGGTAGGGAGACAACCAGAGGGACTTCTGTCTTGGAGGAAGAGGCTGTTCTGGCCCCAGTCTGGGGGGCAGAGCGCAGACTGAGGGGGTGAGGGAGGTGTGTAAAGGGGGTAGGTGAAGCTCTGTACATATCCTTGGGATCACAGTCCAGGCCCACCCAGTCACCAAAGCAAGAACCGAATAAATAAAGTGCAACCGTGGGGTTGGGGAGGAAAGGGAGGGCACTGGGCGCACCCATGCCCACAGCCCACATTCAGTGCTGCCAGGTCTGCCCACCTCCCAGCCAGACCCTCTTGTCCAATCACCCCGTGTCCGTCCCTCCATGAGCCAGGCAGGGCCCCTGTGCAGCTACTGGAGGTAGCGATAGGCCTTAAAGCAGTGGTTGCCAGCATCAGCCACTACCACGTGGCCATCCGAGGTCAGTGCCAAGCCCTGTGGGCCATACAGTGGTTCTGCAGACGTGTTGATATACGACAGGAAGGAGCCAGAGCTGTCGAACACCTGAGGAGGAAGTGGAGAAGGGAGGCAGAGGTGAAGCCAGGCAGAAAGGAGGCCCTGTGGGGAACACACAGGCACAGCAGGGAGTAAGGGCCTGACTCACCTGGATGCGGCTGTTGCCCCAATCGGCCACAATGATGTTCCCATTAGAGTCCACAGCTACTCCGGTGGGGGCGTTGAACTGCCCATTTCCCTCGCCGTGGGAACCAAATTTGAAGAGGAACTCTCCATCGGCACTGTATACCTGGTGGGGAAGGGGCTAGGGCCTGGGAACCTGAGCTCAGCCAGAGGGCAAGGCTTGGAGGGAGGGGTGAAGCTCCAGGGAGGAGGACCCCCAGTCTGCAGTTCAGCCCAGAAGCTCCTTCCAGGGCTCAGACCCAAGTATCCCACTACCCAGCAGCTTTCCAGCTGATGCCCTTGAAGCACATCAGCCAGCACTGCTTCTCTGGGTCTCTCCCTCAAGGACTGCTGTCACCCAAACATGAATCCCTCTCGATTCCGCCTTCTTCTCAGCTTGACAGCCAACAAAACGGCATAACCCTGATCCTGCCTCCAGTCTGTCTCCTATGTACTGCCACACCTTTCTCACAGTCCACCGTCTCATCATTGCTCACTAGGCAAATGCCAAAAACTGATCTTCCTGCCTCTAATATTGTCATAGTCACAGGGACCTTTCTAAGACACAGGTGGGTTTATCACACCCCTGCCTAAAACCTTCAAGCACTCCCCATAAGTCTGAGGTGGAAAGCCAGCCTGGCCCCTTCCCAGGCACACAGTCTCATCCTCACCTTGGGCTGGACCCTTCTCAAGCCCAGTGTGAGCCATCCATGGTTTCCGGAACATACCACAATGGTGCCCACCTCCCATACCTGTCTTCTTTTGTATCTTTTCTGTTTTGTTTTTTGTTTTGTTTTGTTTTGAGACTAGGTCTCACATATCCCAGGCTGACCTTGAACTTACTATGTAGACAAGGATGACCTTGGACTCTGGATTCTTTTACCTCTACCTCCCAAGTACTGGAGTACTGGGATTACAGGTGTATGCCATCACATCTGGGCCTGTCCTGAGTCCTTTGTCTCAAATCCCTTTCTTCTCCACCTTCTGGTTCATTCCTACTGGGGCTTCAGGTCTTCCCCTGGGTCAAAGGCTTCTGCTCATCTCTCCTAGAGTTCCCTGGGCCTCCCTATCACAGAATCCCTTCATGCTGTAATTTCTGGGTTATCTCCTCTTCCCTAATAGACTATAATTAAGGAATACATTTGCTTTGTTTTGCACTGAGTCCCCAGCCTTTAGCACAGTGCCTTGGACAAAGTAGCCATAAATGTTTATTGGTTCAATGACTGAATGATTCCAAGATGGGGAAAGGAGATGAAGGAGAAAGAAGTTTTGTGGAGCAGGAAGGGACACTGGGACAGTGACCATGGAGGGAGGGAGGACACTGACCTTCACTGAATGGTTATGGAAGTCCGTTACTACAATCTCATTCTTATTGTTCACAGCCACAAAGTGGGGCCCTACAAGTAGAAAGAGGTCTTTAGGGCATTCAGCTGAGGACCTAAGATGTGCAACAACACGGAATAAAGTCAGGGTGTCAGGAAAGGGTAAGGGGCTCTTGGCTGAGTGACATATGCTGTCTCTGGGATGATGGGACTAGTATATTGGGAAGTGGAGGGGGGTTGGGGTTAAGATATAGGAATCTTTAGAGCTAGGGTAACCAGAATTCTCTGGAACTGGCGTATCAGCATGGATCTTGGAGTTGTTCTCTCATACCTGCAAAGTGGCGGTCAGTGGCCCCACGGCCCCCAAAACGTCCAACCAGCTTGCCATTGGGCTGGAAGGTGAAGACGCAGCAAGACTTGTTGTCCACCACAATGATATGTCCATTCCGGTCTACGGCTACTCCCTTGGGTCCCATGAGGCGGCCGGCTCCAATCTTCGTCTGCAGGAAGGGGATACTATAAGGAACTTTATCCTGCCTAGTCAGAAGAAAGTCCTAGCCTACTATCAAAGCAGAACCTCAGGCTGGCGACGAACCATTTCAGGCCCCGACCACCAGGAGGCACTAGAATGACAGAGGGTCATCAGGGTTCAGCAACAGTAGGCCTCTCACCTTGAACTTGCCCTCAGGGGAGAAGATGCTGACCCAACGGTTGTCGTAATCTGCCACGATAATGTCTCCATTGGTGTCCACTGCCACACCTGTGGGACGCTGCAGCTGCCCAGGTGAGCGCCCACGCACCCCAAATCGGAACTTGAACTGGCCCTCATTGGAGAAAACCTGGGGCAGAGGAGCAGGGAGGGAGCAGGGAGGAGGGAGACACTGTGGGCACAGAGGGAAGGAGCTGGGTCCTGAGCAAGACCCCACTTAGTCACACAACAGGCACTCACTGACACCAGACCAGGGGTACAGAGGAGTCACATGAGAGCTACCTCAGGATTATGCAGCATGGGTGTGTAAGCAAAAAAGGGGCCGGGGAATGGCGGGGAAAGGCACCAAGAAAAGGCGACATCTGAGCTAACAGCCAGCAAGGATGTCAACTGATAAACCAGCCCGGACAGTCTATGCAAGGCACAGAGTCCAGCATGGGCCCTAATTGAGGACCTCACCACTGTGGCTGGAATACAGCACCCAGGTGAACAACAGGAGCTACATTTCAGCCTGGGTACAATGAGGAGCCACTGAAAATTTCTGGCCAGGGAAGTGAAAAGATCAGATCTGCTTTTACAGAAGGCTCTGGCAGAAAGGAGGAGCCAGAACTGGAAGCTAGCCAACCAGTCCGAGGCTGTAGCAGGAATCCAGATGAGAAATGGTGACGGTTTGGACCAAGGAAACAGGCTAGAGGGAAGTGGATGGATTCTAGAGAGAGGAGGACTCGGCAGGACTTCGTAGCAGACTGGAAGGGGGGGTAAGAGAGGAGAAAGTACACAAGGATTAGTCCATTCAGGTTACAGGCCTGACCAAGTGACCTTTCTTCCAGATAGAAAGAACCCTCAATCTCCCCTTCTCCTGCTCCCTCCACCTTTAGCCTCCAAAGATGCTCTGATCTCGTCATCCTAAAGCACCTTCTTTAATCTCTATTCCTCTTAAACTAAGCCTTCTAGCTTCCTAACAGCCAAAATATTATTCACTGTATTTTTCCTATTACAGCCTCTGGGGACACAAGATGAATCAGAACCAGAAGCTACCATACAGAGCTCAAGTTCTGGCCTTGGCTTTGCTCTTCAATTCAGACCTGATCTCTCCTTGGGCTGGGCCACCCATGGCTTGGTCTCCTGGCCTTGTCCCATTACAACATATCACAGCCTCCTGATGTGCTTGTGTTCTTTCTATCCGTTAGACCCTCTGGTCCTTACTTCTCTCTTCCATACCATGGCAGCATTAAGTAGCTCTCTGACTTCAAGGATCTTGGGAGAGGATGGAAAAAAAATAACACTACAGAAGCAACAAACCACACCAGGGATTCCAGAAAAGTATGAAGTGCCACGACAGAAGACTGAGGGAGGTCAGACCAGAAAGTGATTAGTCTGCTGCCTGAAGAGAAAGTGGATGTTTTCATGGAAGAGCTGACAAGGGTTGTGGACTAACACAATGACAGAATATTTACAAATCAAATTCTTCATTCAAAATCACAAGGGTTTTTTGTCTTGTTTTGTTTGTGCTGTGTCAGCATGGTTCCAGCCTGCACCACAGAAGAATGCAAAGAAGGAAAAAGCTCACAAGGACCCCAAGGCTCATGAGCAAAGCAAAGGAATCACACTCTACATGGGAACTCAGCCCATAAGCCCCAAGAACAGAGGAAGAGAAGCCAATACTCAGCGTTGGAACCCAAGAACCAGGCTTCCAGCAGATATGGCATCAGGGTGGGCATAGAACAGGAACAAGGAAGGCTGCTGCTAGAGTAGCAGGTGTTTGCAAGAGGGCTAGGTCAGGCCTGCCTTTCATTCCCCTCTGAACACAAAAGGCTAAGCACAGCCCCTCACCAGAGGAACAAAGGAATACCTGCTTTTCTGTGCATGCACGTGAGTGCCCAGGTGTATATACAATTGGACAGTTGTCCCCAAATTTTAACTGTTGTACTTAGAAAGCATTTCTGGCCTAGGAGGAACTGGGAGAGTATAAGGTGTTCCTGAGTACAGCCTTAGTATCTATCACCCCTGAACTCCCACACAACCCCTCTTCATCTAGCCTGGGCCCAAATGCCTCTGGGGCATCTCTGTTCTCCTGCCCTTAGAAAACAGGCAGGAATCAAAGGGGCTGGTGGGCCTGGGAATCTGTCCCAGGGGAGTTTCTGGCATCTTTAGCCTGCTGCGTGGAGTGGGGTCGTAGAGCTGCTGAAGGGGATGTGAAAGACCTCAGCAGAAGTGACTTCCTGACAAGGCTATCAGGTGGGGTCAAGAAACTTAAAGGTATAGGTGTTGTAAACTAAGGATCTTCAGGAAAGGTCTGGCTGACAGAGAATATGCTTCTAAGAACTGAAGTGCACAAGTAGCTAATCCTGTGATATAAAAATATGAATTCCACAGAACTGTTTCCAAAACCATTTACAATTTCACTTCAGCCACTCCAGTTTCTAGTAGCCAGCTATCTGCAGCCCAACTGGGATCTTTCCAGTCCACGGAACCACTCCCTCCAGCACTTTCCCATCTCCTTGCGTTTGTTTACAGTCTCTACCTGGACAAGCAGCTAACCTTAGAAAGTTCACTAGGTGTCAGGTATAGTACATTACATCATTTAATAGTCCCAGCAACCCTCAGATGGGCTTTTCCTAATTTTACACATGAGTTAACTACAGCTCAAAGAGGTCACATGACTTGTTAAGCGCTGGAGAGCCAGGATTCAAGCCCAGGTATCTGGTTTCAGAAGCCTAAGCATTTGCGGGCTCGGCGATCCAGCACCCCTGCCCACTGTATTAGGCTCAGGGCTTACTGTGAGTGGTACAGGGAGGGAAAGCTTTTTCCTGGTTGTAGCAAGATGCAGTGCAACATGAGCACGGAGTATGACTGATGCCTGAATCAGCTGTGTGTGGTACAACAAAAAGAGGCAGGTGCTGCATCACTGCACCACCCATGAGGTTGCTCTCCACCCTCTAGCACTGAAAGGCCCTCCCTCTTAACTGTCTAGCCAACTAGATGATTGCAGCGACTCCAGACAGATCACATACACTCTGGAGCCAGGTTGGTATGCTGGAAGATAGCAAGGGAAGGCACACCTGCATTGGCAACACTAAGAAAGTAGGCCAGCCAGCAGGAGACTCAGGAAGAGGCAGAGAGGAAAGAGGAAGGAGTCAGTCCTCGGGCTCTAGGAGCTCACATGGCCTGAGTGATGGAAGGTCCTGGGTACTGTTTTGGCCTGTGGGGGCAGGAAGCATGATTTCCACTGCTCTTTAAAGAATGGTATTGTCTATGCGCTTCATCTTATAGAAGGTGACCAGTGCACATAGTGTAGTTCAGAAGGCTGTCGCCTGCAGCTTCTGAAGCCTTGCTTGCGTTGGAAAAGCGCAGCAAAAGGGCTTACCTGGATACACTGGTTGTTGCTATCCGCTACCACTATTCGGCCACTGCTAGCCGCAGATACACCTTGTAAGTTGGTGAATTCACCCTTCTCCCTTCCACGGCTGCCTGAAGGTAAAGGACAGAAGGAAAACAAGAATTACCTCTGGGCTCTGTTTGAATCTCCCTCCCTTCCTCACCCGCCCCCTGCCTGAGCCAGCCAGCCCGAGCCAGCCCCACCTCTAGCCCCATGAGACCCTGCCTTCAGCCCTCATCTGGTTCCACCCTTGCCCCTCTGTACCGACACGGAAGACGAGCTCATCTTCAATCGGGTTGTCCTTCCGTTTGCCGCCAGTGCTGTACATGGAGCTGGGTCTGCGCACCGCCTTTTGGCGCACATGGCTGCCGGGACCACCGGGAGACTTGACTCGGCGCTTCACGTCATCTGGGGAGGGCGGCAGGTCCCCGGGTCTCAGCGCACGCACGCGGAAGGGGCTGCCGCGCACCGGCTGTCCGTAGAGCAGCACCGAGAGGAGCAGCTCGCCTTCCGTGCGGGCAGTGTACACCAGCTCATACGTGCCGTTCTTGTGGTCCACCACCGGCACGGGGAGGCGCGCACCATCCGGGCCGGTGATCTCCGCGCGGAGCTCGGCGCTGCCTGTGCGCACCAGCCGCCCGTCCTTGTCTTTGGTGGTGACGGTGAGTGAGGCAGGCTGACCCACCAGTGCCTGGCGCAGGCCCTCGCCGGTGGCCACCGTCTCGTGCGCAGTGGCGCTGGTGGTGAGCAGCGCACCCAGATTGAGCACCGATCTCCTTAAACCATCGACTTCAAGGACGAGTTCCAACTGTGCGTTCTCGTGCGGTCTTTCTGGGAAGGCCTGAGCGGCCAACGCGGCCAGCCTCTCTCGCATGTGCTTCCTCACCAACAACACCTCGGGGGCAGAGCCCAGGCGCAGCGCCTGCTCCGCAAAGCTGCAGCTACTCCCGATGTGTTCCTGCCCTTGGCGCAGTGTGTCTAACTGTGTCTGCAACACCTGTTGAGGAAGAAGGGGACGAGTGGGAGTGCAGACTACGATGACTGACGCGCCCGTAGAGCAGTACATGGCAGGAAAGAAGTACAAGGAGGTGCGTGCTGACGGGGAGACGGATGGCCGGAGCAACTATGCACCGACCGAGGCAATGGAAGCAGTCAGACCGGCTCATGGCAGTCCAGGCTTGGGAAGGGTAAGCCAACTCACCTTCTGCTTGGCCCCACAGATGCTCTCCAGGTCGCTGACCAGAGCTTGCTTGCGCTGCTGCAGGGCTTGCTCCAGGTCCTCAAAGGCTGCGCTGATCTGGGCCAGGGCCTCTGCCTTGCGCTCTTGCAGCTGCTGGCTGATGCCCCCAACTAAGGCGATAGCTGCAGACAGCTGTGGCAAGCTGAGCAGGGGAAACATCTCAAACCAGGGTTGTAGGAGGGTGCCTGGTCAAATGAGCCAGTCTCACGGGGTGGGGGTGGGGGTGGGGGTGTGTCACCAATGCCCTCTGAGGACTCCCCGCTGCAGACCTCCTTGACACTTCTATGTCTGCTCTTCCCCTGCCCTTCCTTCTCCTCCCAGGACCCCTTCCTTGGCACCATCCCAAGGCCTCCCCAGCCCAGGTCCCCACCGGATGCCTACCGGCCACGCACAGCCTCAAGCTGGCGCTGCAGGGCCGCCTTGTGCTGCTCCACCACATCCCGCAGCAGCACGGTGCCATGCTCGCGATGCTCCCCTGCGCGGCACTCACCGCACATGGCAGTTTCACAGGCCTCGCAGTAAAACTCCATAGTCTGGCGGTACAAGGGCTCCCATGAGGCCACAGCCAGATAGTACACTTCTCTGCCCTCTTTGCCCCCAGAGAACACCTCGCCCACCGCCACCCCACCCTCATCACCTCTCCTTCTCCTCCCACCCCAAGTCCTGGCCTCACTGGGCCTCGCTTCGGCCCACCTTGCCTTCATGGTTGGGGCAGGAGAGAGGGCGGCCGGCCACTGCGCTGAGGGGGTGGGGGTCCTCGGGGTCGTGGGCCCCGTCGGGTGCCTGCAGCATGGCCTCCATGAGGCTGCTGATGAAGAAGTTGTTTTGCAGGGCAGAGACACCCTGCTCAGGGAGGATGGATGTCTGCCGGCACACCGGACAGGACAGCGTCAGGCTCTGGGCAGGGATGTAGTTCTGGAGGCATCTGACCAAGGAGAAGGGAGAGTCAAAGGCCGGGGCATGACACTCCCTGATAAGTGCCTAATCCCTTCTTTTCTGTTTTATTTTATGTGTATGAGTATTATGCCTGCATGTGTGTAAGTGCACCTGTGTTGTGTAGTGCCCACAGAGGACAGAAGAGTGCACTGGATGTAACAGAACTGACTGGAGTTACAGATGGTTTTAGTCGCAATGCGGGTGCTGGGATTCAAACTCAGGTCTTCTGCAAGAACAGCCAGTGCTCTTAATCACTGAGCCATCTCTTCAGCCCCTATTTTATTTTATTTTTTGGTTTGAGACAGGGTCTCCCTGTAGCCCCAGCTGGCCTGGAAATCAAGATGTAGACCAGGCTTGCCTTGAACTCACAGAGATCTGCCTCTGCCTCCCCAGTGCTGGGATTAAAGGTATGTGCCACCATGCCCAGCATGTTTTTTAAAAATATTTTATTTATTATTTTATGTATATGAGTGTGTTGCTTGCGTGTATATAAGTGCACCTGTGTCGTGCAGTGCCCACAGAGGTCAGAAGAAGGCATCAGATCCCTTGGAACTGGAGGTAAGATGGTTGTTAGTATCATGTGGTGCTGGGAATCAAACCTATGTCCTCTGCAAGAGCAGCCAGTGCTCTTAACCGCTAAGCCACCTCTCCAGCCCCTCCTAATCCCTTTTCTACAGGTATGCCATATTTCACTTTGAAACTTCTCTAGCGCGCACACACACACACACACACACACACACACACACACCTTCATCCACCAGCAGGTGTTAAAAAGCCTCTGAGAACTGAGTAGAAACACATCCCTGGCCTCTCTGAGAACAGACATGTCTACATTCCTCAGTGTGAACAAACACAGGCTCACCTTTCACAGATGTTTACCAAACCTTCTCAAGAAAATATGTAACAAGCTCTCATCCCTTTACCCTTGTCCCCTCTAACTCATTAAACATTTACCGACTGCCTATTGCCAAATGTGTGCCCAGCTCTGGGGATAAAAAATAAAGCACAGTGCAAGCCCTTAAAATAGTTCTAGTCTTCAAGAGAAAAAAAAGACATAGGAATAGAGAGCTCAAATTCATAAACAGTATAATGATTAAGGGTATGGGCCCTCCAGCTGTGGTGCCTGGGTTCAATGCCTTGATCAAGGACCTATTACACTGTGTGACCCCTGAGAAGTTACTTTCAAGAGCCAAGGATTCTTCCCTTGTAAGATGGAGACAGTGCAGAATTCAGAGTCAGAGGATTAAATGTAAAATGCCCGGCCCACAAAAGCTCTATATGGGCTAAGCTACTTGTATTACTCAGGAGCACAGTCGATACGGTCATGAGGAAATGCACCTGGCTCCGGTGGGGGAAGAAGGGGTCAGTAAAGGCTTCAGAGGTGATGTAAAGGCAATCTGTGTGGACAGATAACCATTAAGCTGAGCAGAGAAAGGTTCAGGGAGAGGAGGAAGGTTCCAAGTACAGACGGCTGCAGGAGGCGACACAGGCTGGTAGGGAACAGGAAGCAGTTTAACATGACGGGAGGCAGAGTCCAGGGCAAGGAACAGCGGGACAAGTCAGGGAGTTTAGCTGTGAACCCCAGCAGCAGTAGCGGCCTCAGGAGAGCAGTACAGCTGATTCCATCTTATTGAGCTCCTCTTCACGCAGTATGGAGGGTAAATTCAAAGGGGACAAGTCAATGGACCACGCAATGGCACCGTCATGGAGTTACCACTTACTGTCGGTTGGTATGCTCTTCGCTTTACATGAAGAGGCTCAGAGAAGGTGAGTGGTCCAAAGTGACCTAGTGGGCACAGGAGCCTGGGTTTAAATATAAAGCAAGTTTGTGCTTAATCAATATACTCTTATAATAATCTAGGCAGGCAATGAGACAGACCTGGATTTAGGGTATAGGTGGGAACAAATCTTGGCTTGGCATAGTGGCACATGCCTGTCATTCCAGCACTCTGGAGGAAGAACAAGAGGAATGCCTCAATTTCAAGGAGGAGGAAGAGGACGAGGGCTAGGATGAGGATGGCTAAATAAAGGAAGTGAGCTATGCATGGTAGTGCTTGCCTTTAATCTCAGCCCTCGGGAGGCAGAGGCAGGCAAATCTCTGTGAGTTCTACACCAGGTAGGGCTATACAGTAAGACTGTCTCAAAAAAAACAACAAAAACCTTACAGGGAGAGAGAGAAGGAGAAGAAGAGAAAGAGGAGGAAAAGGAGGAGTGGGGGGAGGAGAAGAATGGAGAATAAGAAGTCGGTCCTAATCGGTTTACCACATCCTAGCTCGGGCCCCTTAGAGAATGATGGTGACATTCATCAAAGTGAGAAACACAGAGGAGCAGTTCTGGGCAAAAGGCTGGTTAGAGAGAGAGAGATGGGAGTGGTCATCAACATTCAGATACCCTCTGAAGCCAAGAGAGCGGGTAAGGTCAGAGAAGACGGTGTGGCCGGTGAAAAGAGAAGGACAGAGAAGCCAGCAAACACGGACAGGGAAGGCAGTGGGGTGGGCAGAGAGGCTGGCAGGGGCAGGGGCAGGGCAGCAAAGTGAGTGCAGGAGGGAATGAGTCACGAGGGCGGGAAGCAGCTGTGAGTGGAAGGTGCCCATTGCATTTGGCAAACATGAGGATACTTTTTTTCTCTGCAGAGAAAACAGTGATGGGGATGGTGGAAGGAGAAAAGCTTGACTGATGCAAGTTCAACAGTGAAGGGCAGGCCGGGCAGCTGAGTGGGAGGGGACTGAAGGACTGGAGGGTGCTGTGGAGAGGGGGAGAACAGTTTGTTTGTAAGGGGAAATTATTTTTGAAGTGCTGGGGATACAACCCCATCTACCACTGGGCAACATCCCCAGCCAAGCAGAAGAGGAATTTTGAGCTTACTTCCAAGCTAAGACAGAAGTAGAGAGAATTTGGAAAAGACTGGAAAGCCAATGCAACAAAGTCTTGGTGATAGGAGTGACCTGGCTGGTCTGAAGGGGGCATGAACCCTCCTCTGATGAAGGGAAGAGACTCAGGAAGGTAGATTTAGAGGAGCAAGGTATGTGGGGGAGAAAAATCACAACGAGAGGACCTAACTTGAGGGCAGGATCAACTGCGGGGAGAAGGTGGGAGAAGTGGTGAGTGGTGGTGGCTGGGATTAGTCACTGGACGGGGGAGGGGAGGATGCTTACTGGAAACAGACATAGATGGAAGGCAGAGGTGTCTGGAGACCATGAATCCGTGAAGATCCACATTGTGCAAACTCTCCTGGATCTTCAGTCTCTTCTCTTAATCGTCCCTATAGCTTTTGTTCTTAATTAAAATGTAACAGTGTGTGCCAGGCATGACCTCAAGTGCTTTACAATACTAACTGATTTCACTGTGACCTACTTCTCCCTGCAGTCCCCTCAAGCAGAGAGTGGTTTCTGTTTCATGCTCCACATTCCTTAGGGCCAGAGGTAGGGCTGAGTCCTCCCTCTTACCAACTGGAACATTCTATGTGTCTGTACCTCCTTTGAAGCTCATGCCTTCTGCCTGTACCACCCCCTCTTGTTACTGTCTCCACCGACCTAAGAGCTGCTCTCCTGAAATCCTCCTGCTCATGCTCTTCTGTCACCCTCCCCCCAAACACACATTCTTTCACTGTTCTCAGTGGCTCTGACATCTACCAGATGACCCACCACCATTATGACTACTTCATTCTCTGACTTCCTCCCCACCACAGAACTCTCCCTTCACTTCACCTCATCCGTCCACTCACATGCTCCCACCACCACCCACATCTCATCAACTGTCACTTCTGCAACTCTGAAATCTGTCCCAATCTGTCCCCTACCACGCTCTTCCTACTTCGGCTCATTCCTGCAATGAACCTTGGAGCTGATCAATAATCACTTCCTATTTGCTGACCATCCCGGGACTGTAGTAGCTTCCAACTGGTCTTGTTTCTTCTCTTGCCCCTCTAAAATCCAATCACTATACAAGTCATAATCAGAGCACTTAGGAGGCTGAGGAACGCATGTTCAAAGCCAGCCTCGAGACTCTGATTCTACCTCTTCTTAGTTCCTACCTCATTCACCTGTGCACACTGGCTCCTTTTCTGGCCTCTCAACATGCTCTGTTTTGTTGCTGTTGCTGTTTTTTAATCTTTTTATGGTTATGAGTGTCTTGCCTGCATGTGTATAAGGGCACCTGTGTGCAGTACCTGCCAGAGGCCAGAAGAGGGCGGTGAATTCTTGGGAACTAAAATTAAGGATGGTTGTTAGCTACCATGCTGATGCTGGGAACCAAACCTGGGTCCTCTGCAAAAGCCCCCATTAGTTTGTTTTTTGACAATTTCATATGTAGCCATGGCTGGCCTTGAAAGTGTTAGGGTTAAAGGTATGTACCACCAGACCTGGCTCCTCAATGGGTGTAGATCACTTAGAAGGCCCTGGCCACCTCTAAGCAGTGACTGATTTTCTCCAGAAGTGCTCATTGATCTGGACATCTGAGAAAGTGCAAAAGTGTCCAGTAACAGCTCTGATCCAGCACTAAGCATCTATGGCAGGTCTTAGCAAAGGACAAAGGTGTGAGGAAAGTGAGTAGGGAACAGTTAGAAGATCAACAGCAGGACCCAGGTGGGTAGGAAAGGAAGAGAAGTCAGGTGGAACTGACATCTAGGTAGAAAGGGAGCAGTCGAAGTGGCTAAGCTTTAGAGTGAGCCAAAGGTGGCACAGTTGTACTGGGTACCTGGAGTGAGAAGAAGATTAGAATTTACAACCACAGAAGTACTATTTTCCAGGTCAGAGATGAGTGTGAGGTGGTGGTTAGGAGACTGCTACTCAGGCAAAGTAGAGGATGTCCCCAGACAAAGCTAAGGGCGAGCTGAGGTATACATGGGTAGTGAGGTCCTCAGGGTGATGGAAGGACTTGAATGAGCTGGAAGGTCGAGACCTTTGCCCACAGATAAAAGGGGAGAAGTCAGTGCAGCTAGAATCTCAAAGAGCAGGGCTTTCAGGGAAGTAGGACCCATGCAGAGAACGAAGTTTAGTGGAAGCAGAGCATGAGATATGAGGCCAGAGAGAGCATGAGATATGAGGCCAGAGAGAGAACATTGTCAAAATACAGTTGTGATCAAGCAGAAACCCCGCATTAGGCTTCCAGTGACTCTCAGGGGAAGATGAAATTTCTTAATGGCACTACCCTGCCCACCTCCTTCTCCAGGTTCATTCCAGACTGCTTTCAGTCAGGCTCACTCTGCTCTAGTCACACAGAGCCTCTTCTAGGTCCTCTTACCCAATGCATCCCTCCAGGCCACAGAACCTTGTTAAGTTCTCCATTCTGCCTCGCCTGTACTGGAACTCCCTTTACCTACATAATTCCTGTTAATCCTCAAGAATGCATTACATATGCTAAGCTCTCAGTCTAGCATTTTATTTGCAGCACTTACTATAGTTTATATGTGTGTGTATATATATATATATATATGTATATATATATAATATAAATATTACTAACTCCCTCACTCAAGCTTTTTAATCATAAAGATCATGTGTATTTCTGCTTGTCACTCAATACTCAATGACTAGGATAGGGTCTGACACATAGTACTTGCTCAAAAAGTCAAATTTGGGGGTTAGAGAGATGGCTCAGTGGTTAAGAACACCAGCTACTCTTACAGAGGATCTGGGTTTGATTCCCAGCACTCACATGGCGGCTAAAAACCATCCACAACTCCAGTTTCAGGGGATCCAATGCCCTCTTCTGACCTCCATGGGCACTGCACAACACAGGTATACTTACATACATGCAGGCAATACACTCATACACATAAAATAAAAATAAAAAATAAACATTTGTAGATCAAAGCCATGATGAACAGAAGCCTAGGCTAAGTGGGGTGCCTCTCGGTTAGTGTCTAAGAACAAAAAGAAAGGACAAATGTAGCTTCAAATATCCACCAGTCAGTCACAAACTCTCCTGGTGCCAACGCTGGTTGGGAGTATGGGTGCTGTCTGATTTCTCCTCTGCCATAGTCTGGCAAGGGGCTGACGAAGGCTGGCATAGCGTTCAGAGTTTCTGCTCCTCTCACAGGTTTACTGCAACCAAACTCATCTCTTGTAGGTTGGGATTCACTCATCCCCCACCCTTGTGTGCACAGTGCCCTTACTTATTTCAGGTTTTCACATACATTCCCCTCTTCGGGGGGTGGGGGGCCTTCAGGGTCCTCATCCCTCCCTAGTAGTTCCTCTCACCTCTCACAGAAGGTATGTAGACAAGGGAGAACCTTAGGACACCGGTATCGATCCAGGCAGATGCTGCATACCAGGAACTGCTTGTCCATTGGCTGCACCTCTGGGCCAGGGCTGTCCTCCCTCTTTGCCATGGTGACCACAGATGGTTCCCACCACTCAAACTAGCCTGTGTCAAAGAAAACGGCCATCAGCAGAAAGATGAGCATTCCCTCTCCCTACTGGAGCTCCTGCAGAGAAATGTGCCTCTTTCCTCCTAGCCAGGGCGGGACAGGGTGGCGACGGAAGGATCAGGATAAGCTGCGTGGGCTGAGTGACTCCTGAGTAAGGCACTCATCCTCTGTCTCACCAGCTCCGTGACCCTCGATAATTCCTATCATCTCTTCAAGCCTCCATTTCTAATTTGTAATCATGCAATACTAATTCCTACCTCAAATGGTTGTTTTGAGAATCAGAGGTGTGCAGCAAGTGCACAGCACAGGGATGCCTGTTCTCACTAACACTCCAACTTTCGTTCTCCCCAGCCTCCCCTACGCAGCCTCTCTAAGAGTCCCTCTAGGAAGTGTCTCTCCTCTGACTACCTGCAGCGCCTCTCTCTCCTCCTAGCACAAGTGCCCTGGGTATGTCCTGACCCACCTCAGCACCAGTGTCTGGGAGTGCCCTCTTTTCCACACACATCAGTACTGGGTTGAGGAGATAAGTAAAAAGTATTACTTATAATACTGTCTGACTGTCTCCCATCACCTCCCCACCGTCATTCCTCATCTCCATTTCCAGTGATTGTGCAAAGTAGGCACTTGGTAAATAAATGTTTTGACTTAATTACCAAATTCAATAAAGATAGATCATTCTTTATGGCAGGCTCAATGCTAAGTGCTTGGAATGGAAAAATAAAATATGATGCCTTCCCTCAAGAATAGTGCATGTAGAGGAAGCAGGGAAGTAACAGGAAAATTGTAGTGGAGAAGGTGAGGGCCAGGACGGAGGAAACACAGTGTTGACAGGACACAGGGAACATCTAGCCCAGACCTGGAAATCCCAGAAGGCCTTTCTAAAGGCAGTGCTATTTACCTGAAAGATAAGAAGGCTTCAGCTAACAGAGGGGAACAGAATATGTAACTGCCCAGAAACAGAGAACCTGGAGTTTTCTAGGAATCAAAAAGAAGATATTGTGACAGCTCATAGACGGTGAGGCTTTAAGTTGACTGAAGGTATGGCCAAGACATTGCTGGACCTTTGGGACCAGTTTAAAGACTTTATTCTCTGGACAGTGGAGAAGCATTAAAGGGATCTAAAATGAGTGATGGCAAGATTGAATATGTTTCAGAAAACTCACCCTGCTTGCAAGGCGAGGCTATGAGAGCAGGGTGCCAGTTTGGAGACTATTGCTGCATCCCAGGAGAGAGCTCAGAGTGGCAGGAGACGGGGAACTGCCACTTTGTGGTCTGAGATAAGCAGTGCTGTCAATACCTGTGTTTCCTCCGTCCTGGCCCTCACCTTCTCCACTACAATTTTCCTGTTACTTCCCTGCTTCCTCTACATGCACTATTCTTGAGGGAAGGCATCATATTTTATTTTTCCATTCCAAGCACTTAGCATTGAGCCTGTCATAAAGAATGATCTATCTTTATTGAATTTGGTAATTAAGTCAAAACATTTATTTACCAAGTGCCTACTTTGCACAAGCACTGGAAATGGAGATGAGGAATGATGGTGGGGAGGTGATGGGAGACAGTCAGACAGTATTATAAGTAACAAGTACACGTATAATTACCCATCAGTGGCAGGGAGTACTATAAAGAAAATTATGATGCAAAGAGAAATACAATTCTTGATGGGGTGATAAGGAAAGGCTGTGCAAACAGGGAATGTAAGTAGGGAATGGCGCGGGGTCAGGGAGGAGGCAGAAGCAAAGCTCGTGAACATTCTTGGGCTGAAGGTTCACACCTGAAGGGACCATGTGCTTAAAGTGAAATGATCAATAATGGAGTGAAGGAAACAGGCCGACACAAGATTACAAAGAACTTGTAGGCACGTTAAGAACATGGCCTTATCCCAAAGGAGGGGAAGTGATGATACAATTTACAAATAAATGAAAACAAATGGAAAGCTCTTCTGGTTCAGAAGCATGGGCCGAGTCAGGGAGACCAGATAGGAAACTGTCACAGCTTCCAGCAACAGCAGTGTTACACAGCTACAAGCAGAAAGGTGGACTGATGAGAGAGGGAAAAAGAGCATGAGGACTCCCAGGTTACTTAACTGCGCAAACTGAGGGTCCTGAGCAGACAGAAAACCCGAGGAGCTGTCTGGGGGCCTGCTATTCCAAGCGTGCTAAGTTTGAAGGATGTGTGTGAAGTGTGTCAGGTGGAGCTGTTAACTGAGAAACAAAACAGAGCAAAGCAGCTCAGAAGAGAAGTCTCAGCTTGTTATCGATTTGGAATCATTGGTGTATTAATGGCCCTTAAACCAATGAGAATGGATGAGAGAGCCTTGGGAGAGAGCATGGAGAGTGAACAGGAGCAGAGCCAGCAAAGGTGACTGTGGAAAACCCAGAGGGATGGGAGGAGAACCAAGGGAGGGGGCAGTCAAGGAAAAACAGGTGAACTAGGCTAAGGACTGAAGCAGTCACTAGGTTTGGGCATGGAAGTGGTTAGGCAGAAGCCAGGTCAGGGAGACTGAAAGTGAATGACATGAACATTAACAAAGCAGATGTAGATAATGACAAAACTGTCCATGATTGGAAGCCAAAAAATACCTGGACTACTTCAAACAGGCAGTGGCTAGTACCAGACCACTACGGCGGTGTCCAGCGAGATGCACCACAGGCATCTCTAAGGACAATGAGTGAATGAATGACAGCCCAGAGCCCCACTTCAGATTTGGGGAGAGTGAAAGTGCCTGTATTCTATGTGTATGTGCTGGTGGGCGTGAGGAAGGGAAGGGCTTCTCTGAGAAAAACCTCTCCTGATGCACACACTGGCACCTTGAGGTTCTCTCTGAGTCTGAATCTGGGAACTTAATATGAGGCCCACATCACAGGAGGGAAGGTAGCTTGATGGTTGGCAGAAGGACAAGGAGACAAGAAGCAAACTGAAGCTTTGGTCTGCAAAGGGGCGGGCTAGAAGAGTAGGAGTGGCCTGCTGAGCTAGGCTGGGGCAGCTGGCTGGTAGGCTCCACCTCCCCAGTAAACCCAGGGACTCTCTCAGCCTGTCACATGGAGGTGGGGATTGGGCTACATCCAAGGACCAACAGCTCCTCCCTCCCTTCCCCTTCCTGCTTTAGTTCCCCACCCAGATTCACTGGGCATCACAGCTGCTGTGGCCATACCCCAGCCCGAATCTGCAATTTGCCAGACTGATTCCCTAGGCTCCTCTAGTGCCACCTCTCTGATCTGGAGATCTGCCCACAACTGGCAGGGACTCAAGTGTGCTCTTTATCACAGCAGACACTTGGAGGGTCTTGGACTTGGAGCTGGGCTGCTTGATTGGACTGCCTTCTGCACCCCTGCATCCCTTATCCCACCCATGCTTTACAGTTCCGTTCTGAAGGCACTTCCTCATTCAGCATTCACTGGACACCTCTGCTGGGATATAAAGATAAACGATCACAGCTGAGCTTTCATGGATCCCACCATCTAATAAACAATGACTACAATGCAATGTGGTAGAGCCCATGATGAGGATGCACAGATTGCTCAGGGAGCACGGAGAAAGTCCCTGAACTTGGACCTGGACCAGGGATGGGCCTAGAGGCTGGAGGTAAAGGATAGATTAGTTAACAGACAGCATGGTGCCTTCTGCCTCAGGAGGCTGCATCATTCACTGTGACAGGAGAAGGCTAATAAATGAGATGCAGGGCTAAGCAGGGGCTACACCACACAATGCTTTGTTAGCCTTGTTAAGGCCTTTAGACTTTCCCCCCTTCCCTGCTAGGGGATTAAGGCTTTAACCAAAGAGCAAAAGAAAAGTTTAGTAGTGGAAGGAGGGAGGGAGAGGTTAAGCCCAGAATGACAAAAGTACATTTTTGACTGCTGTTTAAAAGACAGAAGGGTCAAGAGTGGAAGTTTAAGAGACTGCCTTGACTAGGATAGTTACAAGAAGAGGCTAAAATGGTTTTCATAGGAAGAAATCAACAGAACTTGGTAATTGTTTGGGTTTTCTGTTTGTGTTTGTTTTTGAGACAAGGTCTCACTATGTAGCCCTGACTGGCCTGGAACTCACTATGCAGACTGGGCTGACCTCAACCTCAGAGATCTTCCTGCCCCTGCCTCCAGAATGCTGGGATTGATTAAAAGGCATGCACAGCCCATTCCTGGCACCAGTTGGTCTTATAAGAAGGTATTGGAAATGGTTCTAGTTTTCTAGATTAGAAACTGGAAGGGCAGTTTAGGTAAAAGGGTGATAAATTCAGTGTTTAACACAATAAATCCAAAGTGCCTATGGGACAGAATTAAGAAAAGGTCCAGCTGTCAGTTGAAAGACCATCAAGAACTTAAGAGGTCTGGCCTGGAGACATGGATTTAGATGGCCTTGGTGTAGGGATATTCCTGAAGTCACAAAGTGGATGACACCAGGGTAAAGTGAGAAAGGAGGGCCTGCAATGGAGCCCCAAGAATGCCACGTTTAAGATGTGAGCTCAGAAGGCAAAGTCTGTAAAGAAGACTGAAAAGGTATCAGAGAGTCAGAAAGTAGAAAGATGTCTAGAGACGAGAAAGGAAGGAGAGTGCCTCCCCAACAAGACAGAGATCTTCACTGTGAAATTCGGGAGGCCTTGTGATTTAAAGCCCTAACTAAGGAAGCTGCTTTAACCACAAGGACAGTGGTTTCCCAGAGCTGGAGAAACTGTCATATTCAGGGAGTTAAGGAGGAAACTGACTTTGAGCAAACGAAGTCAGCTAGTGCTAATGAACAAGATCTTTGACATCTGGGAGAAAATGTGTTCCAAGGTTTTTCAGATTCTCCATATTCTCAAATAGCATCTGATTTCCCCACAACTTCCTCCCCTAATCATACAAGATTCCCAACACACAGGATTTACACAGCTGTGAGTGGAGGTGACCACAGGCATTGTCTGAGGTGTGTAAGGGGGAGGTCGGCCAGACTCACTTGCTGAAATGACTCGCTCCTACCCCCTAACCTCCCAGGGTATTTGATCATTTGAGGCTCAACAAAATAAGCTTTCAGGCTTTCTCCAGAAGCACTAGATGAGGTAAAGTCCTCAAATTCAAGGACCCTTTCCCAAAAGGCTGGCAAGGAAGGAAAGTGATAAAGTGTATATTAGCAATCTGCCCCCACTAATACCTGACTGAGTAGGTAAAGGGACCATTCAATCAAGCATTTTTGGACACATTCTTGGCCAGGTCCTTCATCTGGGAACTAGAGACAGAAAGCTGGAACAGGTACTCTCCCTACCTTTCACCTGTGGGAAACTGACATGCTTATACATAACTACAATGCTGTAAGTACCATGATACTGACGTGTTCAAGCCGCTATGGCAGGAAATCGCTAACTTGGTGGAAAATGAAAAAGGCTTCCAGAGGAAGGGCTTATTTGAGCTGGATCTACAGAGACATACATGCGATTGATAGGTGCCTTGGGAAAACAGTAAAAACAGAAACATGAAAAATCTACACACAGATTAGCAGTGCAAGGGACTAAGACTCAAAAGAGCAGCGTCTGGACTCAAGGGTTTTAAGACCCACTGATCTAAGCTCTCTACTCCGTCTTGGCTGCTCTTCCATTCATTCCTTCAATGTTTAGTTACACTGGGTATTGCTTCAAGGCCTCGTCTCTCAGTTTTCACCTGGTAATCTCATTATTTCCCACGGTTTCAGTTACCATCTGATTGCTAATAACTCCTAAAGCCTTGTGATCAAAGAAAGACTCTCTTGGACCCCAGACCTGTATATCCAGCTCCATCTTGGACATCTCTTTCTGATGCACGGGAATATCCAAAACTGAATTCATCTCCCCCTAACCTTTTCTTCCTACAGTGCTTCTCATCTCCATAAAAGGCACCACCAATCACCTAACCTCTGCCAGAATGCTGGTAATCTCAACTCAGAGTCCTCTCACCCCCAGATACAAGCTATGACTACATTTTTGATGCTGCTCCTAAAACGTACCGAGATTTAAAATGTCAAGAGATTTGAGATCTAGTCCTGATGGTCGTCAATAATTCCACTAGCACAAGATGAGATTCTAGGTAACTTCCTACCCTATACGATTATTTGTAAAATGGGGAGTGGGAAAGTTTTCTTGTCTTCAAAATCTGGGATTTGAAGGCTCCCTCCCTTTCAGACTAAGGGCCCCTGCAGACTGCAATGTGTCCATGGTTAAATCTTATCTCAAACTAACTTGAAGGTTTGGTTGCTAATTTCCATCAAAAAGCTAAGTGCATTAGCCGGTGGTCACAGGTTGCCCCTCCTCCTGCTCTCCAAAATAAACGCTAGCTGAGTTTAAGTCACCCATGACACAGCCTTTCAGCACTCCTCTCTACACCAATCTCCGTGTTTTCTGAACAAGCTATGCTATCCCAGTTTCCATTCCTTGGCTTAAGCTCCACTATCAGCAGGAATGCCATGGCCCCTAAGTAGTAGAGTTGGTAGCTGTCACAGTGAAAGTACTTAATATATGTTGGTGACAGGAGAGTCATGTTTAAACTCCACAGTTCCCTCTCATCAGAGAGAAGCAAAATCAAAGGCAGTAACAAGACAAATGAACAACATTCGGAGAGAGACCTCTACTTAACATCAGGAAGCTTTCCCACAGCATAAGGTAGTAAGTGCTCTGTCACTGGAGGCATGCAAGCCAAGGGAGGCAGGGCACCTGTCAGGCCTGCAGGTCTCATTCCAATTCTGCAGCAGTCCAGAGTCCTGCTTATGGGATGAATGGGGCACTGATGGGCTGGACACTGTGGCTGGAGAGACTTATGAAGATGACTGACCTCTACAGCCACTCTGAAATCCCACATATATCTTCCCGATGGGGCTAGTTCTGGGTTTCTGTGGTCCACATTGGACTCCCACAGCAGAAACATGCTCAGGGCCTGCTTCTAGTCAGACTGACCTCCCTGGAGTGCAGCCTGCCCTTCCAACCTACAACCATCTGTCCCTGCAGGTTTGCAACCCAGGTTCTGAAGCCAAGTCCAGAAGGGAGGAGGTCAGAACCAGGGAGGGGCCTAGGGTCCTCCAGGTGGAGCCCAGGCTGCAGGAGAACTAGAGGGGTCCTTTCTCACAAGAAACAATCTCTGCATGAAGCTTCCTGTCCAGCAAGCAGTGACCCAGGCGGAGGAAAGGATGTCCTCCTCCATCCTGTCTGGTGGGCTTCTTGGTGCCCAAAGATGATGAGGAAGGAAGGGAGCTGGGGTGGAGGCATCAGCACCCGGGAGAAAGGAACCCTTTGGACAGACACACTGAGCCACAAGATTCTGGAGTCGCGATCGGCAACCCCACCCACCCCCCACCACCCTCGGCCGCAGCATTCGGCAGCCTCCGCCGACAGAGACAAGCTCCCAAACCCCACGCTCCTGAAAGAACGATCAACCATCCACCCGCGCCTCCCCCCACCGAATCCCCCGCAAACATGGACCTCACGTGAGCAGCCACAGCCCGAAGAATCCCCCCGCTGCTCCCATAGACATGGACACGCCTCACGTGGACAGAGGCAGGCACAGCTTCAGAAAAGCATCCGCACCCCCACCCATAGACGCTCGGACAGACACACGGCCGCTAGCACACGGCCCCGGACCCCTGCACGCGAGGGGACCAAACACACCCTTGGGGCCCGCCCGGCGCACTCACGGCGTTGGAGCAGGATGCGAGGGCAAGGCCCGGACTGCAGCCGCTCGGAGGGGCCCGCCGCGCTGCCCCCGCTGCCAGCGCCCGTCCGCCCGGCCCTGCCCGCGGCGCCGCCCCACGTCCCGCGCCTCCTCCTGTCCCCGCGCCGGCGCCGCCGCCGGACCAGCCGCACAGGCCGGAGGGAGGGGCCGGGGCGGGGCTGCGGCCGGGCCGGGGGAGGGGGCGGTTCGGGCTCCGAAGACCCGCCCCGCCCCGCCCCGCCCCCGCGCAGGCCCCGCCCCCCGCGGCCCCTCCGCCCTTGCGGCTCCCGCGGGCGCTGCCTCCGCGGTGCGGCTGTGGAGCTGGCGGGCTAGCTCCCGGATCTAGGATCCCGGATCTTCGCCTCCTGCTCCCGAGGCCTCTAGGGAAGGGCGGTGCAGCCGAGCTCAGGTGCATATGGTGCGGTTAAGAAAAGGCAGCTGGAACAAGCCCGGATCCCGTGCTCTTAGCCGGTCCAGGCTGCCCGTCCTCGGGTCGCACCTTCTTTGGCTCCTATGGAATTAGCTAGTTTGGTTTCCGCTGCAGGAGAGAGAGGGACCACCTGTACCGCGGCCCAGAATTCGGAGAGGGGACTTACAGGGTAACTGGGATACCTCAGGTACTAGGTGTCTCGGGAGCCCCCTCATGTGAAAATTTTGGTTTAGTCCAGCGACTCCTTTCCTCCCATCAAAGACCCAGAGCAATTCTCAGAATCACTGCATTTTGGAAAATAGCCCTAGTAGAAAATAAAAATTGTAAGTTAACAGGGGCTGAGTGTTTATTATGTGCCAGACACAGAACTAATCACTTTACATACATTATCGCATTTAATACTCATAACCGTAATAGGTAGCTTCTTTTATTAGCTGTTTTACAACGGAAGAAACAGAGCTTCAGTTCCCCAGGCGTTAATCCTAATCACTAGGCTGAAAATGGTGGAACAGTGTTTGGACTCTGTTTTCAGGCTCCGTCTCCAACCATTTGGCGACTCAGTACCCTTATGTTGAAGACTCTACAGAAGCCTATAAAGTAGGGGCTTGTATGAGGAGCCCCCACTCCTAATAACTGGCAGACAGCTGACTACATGCAGGCTAGCCAAAGCCCAGGAGGCCTGGCTGAAAACTGTGTATCAACAAGAGTTAGACTCATGTGGATCCTGTGCTATAATAACCTGCCGACTGGATTGTCCCATCTCCACCCTGCAGAGGTGGGAGAAGTTGAAAAACCCTAGAGTGGTCTTTGGCTACGGGCTGACATTATGATGGCACCTGAACCGGGATTAAAATGCTGCTGGGAGATGTCTTGTGACTTCTCATGTAAAGGTCAGGTTTGGATTCAACAGCTAGCTGCAGCAGGTGCCATGGCACTGCCTCCATCTCTGCTACCAGCATGGGGCACTCACTGCTTGTAAAGGAGCGGCAGGCAGGATTCATGCTTAGAGTGCCAAGCTAGCAAGGGCCACTAACCTACCCAAGACAAAGGAAAACTATTTTAAGGCGGAGGACTAGTTCCTCATAACAGCATGGTTTCAGTTGGTTTTTCAGATAGGCAAAGTTCTTCCTTTTGTCATGTCCTCTTCCATATTTCATTGCAGACTGAATTCCTACTCAGTCTTCATGTGTACGCTGGCCTTTCCGCCTGGCCATCCAACACTTACTTTTCAGATAGCATCACCATCTCACCCCAGTCTAAGCTAGGGGCCCCTTGTCTGGTGCTCCCACTGCATCCTATATTGCTGTACCCTAGTTATTTCTCATTGTATTGTAGTTGCCTGGTTACTTGTCTCTATCCCCCACTAGGCCTTAAGCACTGTGAGCAGGGACTGTGTTTTATTCACTGATGTTTCCCCAGGGTCTAACGCAGTGCCTGGCAAATAAAAGCACTCAGCAAACATTTGCCGAATGATTGAATGCGTGACGGGTAGCAAGCTCAAGCCTCTCTGGGCCCTGTGCTCCTCAGATTCATAGCTGTCTTGGTGCTAACCAAAAGGAAAAACAAAGCTTTGGCTCCAGCTGGGACTGAGGGAGATCAGGCCTTCAGGCTGTTTCTGAAACTTGTGACTTCAGCTGTCTGGCTGCAGCTCTTCTGAATTCATAGGATTTGAATGCATAATTAGCTGAGCATTTCTCTGCCACCCCACCCTCCTCTAGTCCCCCACAAATTGACCTCATTGGGCCTGCTTTTATGAAAGGTTTATTCCTAGTGCCAGATCCCAGTCCTCCTGGTCTCTAAGCACAATTCAGCTGGGTGGCTGGACAAGGGGAGGCCCATTCAGATGCAGGGTCATCAATGGGGCTCCCCATGATCCCCAACCCTTTGGTCCCAGTCCCTTTCTCTGCAATGGGCACACATAGAGGAGGGACAAAGGGTACTGGAGGCAACATCATTGGCCCAGGGGAGCCCAAGAAGAGCTGCCATTGGCTGACAGGGCCTTTTGAGGTCCTGTCTTTGGTCAGGGGCACATCCCAAAGCTGGGGCTAGGCCTGAGGAGTGATGCCATTGGCCAGGGAGTGATTTTGTCATAGCCTCTGGCTATGGAGTGAAAGGAAAAGGTCTGGGAATGAAGCCCAGTGGCCAGGAAGATAAAGGACAGGGCAGCAGCTTCGGGGCCTACAGGCCCTCTTCACACCACAGTAGTATGGGCAAAACTGGTGTCAGACCCCAGCTAGGAAAAAGGAGCCCACGCCAGAAAGTAAGTGGCAAGGGATGTCCCATGTCCAATCTCCACCACCCTTGGACTGCCCTGTCCAGTGTCCTTCTTGATAACCAAATCGGGCTGGAAGCTGCTCACTGCTCCTCTAGCCAGGAAGGCTTCTCGGCTCCTGGAGGCCGCAGCTTGATGTTGAACTGCTGCAGAGTCTGCTCCAGCTGTTTCTGGTTCCCAGCAAAGTAGGCGGACACCGCATTGTGGAACAGCAGCAGCTGCTTGTGCATCACCTTGATCTGGGGGTCCAGCAGGGTTAGCTAAGGCTGGACTCAGGCACCCTGTTTGAGGGGCTATGAGTCTAAGCCTAGGCACAGATCAGGGGCATATGGATTCTGCTCTGACAGAGCCAGTGCTTTGGGGTGGGGACCAAACTCCACCCAAGAAGTCAAAAGAGAAGGGTCAATATGAAGAAAAGAAACCTCACTTGATTTGCTCCATCTAGGGTTCTGGCACCCCAACCTAGGGGGTAATTTTTCCCAGTTATATTCCTGGGACCAGCAGTCAGATCCTCAACAAACAAGGCCGGTGATCAGGAGGGCAATCTGAAAGGGCTCAGGGATCAAGGAGCTAGGAGAACACCTCACTCCCTAGCCAGGCTGCATCTCCCCACCTAATAATTGGGGAGGGTATGAGGGGAAGTGTACTGTCAGGTGGGAAAGTGACTTAGGACCAAGGGAGTGGGGGGTGGGCACCTTGTTTTCTTCCAGGAACTTGAGCTTGATGGCCACATCTCCCCGAAGCTTCTCATATTTGTCCCGATGGGCCTGGAATGTGGCCTGGGCACTCTCAAGTCGACCACGCGTCCCTGCATCCCGGGGGCCTAGGCTCAGTTCCTCTAAGTCTGTCCGGTAGGCATCATATTCCAGCCTAGGGAAGGGGTGATACAGGCTGGTCTCCACCCCTTTGTTCACATTCATAGATCCTTTCCTTCCTCGATTCATATGCCCCTAAGTGCTCAAACTTCCACCCATGCCATCCATCTTCCCAAACCTTAGGCCCTGCCAGTGTCCACACCTGGCAGCCTCATACTGTTTGACAGTCATGAGTGTGTCTTCCATGGTCTTGGTGACCAGTGTATTGATGCTAGAAACAAAGAAGTTCACAGCCCCCAGCAGCGTCTCCCCATTCTTGCACAGCAACTTCTGCGTCTCCGCATTGTAGCCAAATTCCTCCTAAGGGCAGAAGGGAGACACGGGCCTTGAGTAACAGTCCCTTTTTCCCCTCCTTCCCAAAGAGGAAACAGCCATCAAAACTAAAACAACCAAAGACAGCCTCTAGCAAGGCTCTCTTCGCCAGAAAGTCAGTAGGGCCACCCTGGGCATGCCCGGGGCAGGAATATGGGGAGGGGAGGATAAAGGTTCTCAGGTGAGTTTTCAAGACAGGGATGGGGAAAGCTAGTGCAGCAGGCAGGGGAGGGACTCTGATTAGGCCAAGCACCAAAGGCATTCTGGATGACATGGAGAAGGGTTACTTGTGAGGCACCTGGTACGCCCTTTCCCCCAACCCCTCCAACCTTCGGACCTCTGTACAAACCCTTAGGCTGCCTCCATAGGTGAGTGCTGCTGGGGGCAGGACTGGGCACACCCCAGAGGGGTTCTCCCTGGGGGCTGCAGGAGGGAGGGAGGGAGGGAGGCTGAGGAGTGACTGCCTGGAAGGGCCAGGGCCCAGTACCCCCACCCTCTTTGTCCTGGCTGAGGCACCTGAAGCTCTGGGGACTTCTGGCTGAGGTCAGCAAAGGCATCACCTAGTGCATGCTGGGTCTGCAGCAGGCTGTAGAGGTGGGCTGTCAGTGCCCGGCCCAGCTGCAGGACACTTTCATACTTGCGCTTCGTCTCACGCAGCAATTCAATCTGCAGCTCTAGCTCCAGATCCACAGTCCGGGAGCCTCGGCCAAATCGCTCTGATAACAGCTGCTTTGTACACTGATTGGAAAGTGGGGGGGGGGGCACAGGGAGGGGTCAGAGACCTAAACTCTGACCCGGCTCCCACTGCCCCACAGCAAGCATCTACTCCAACGTCCCCATTCTCCTAGTTTCGAAGACAGATGGCATATCAAGGTTAGGGAAAAGGGCAGAAGGTATCCATGGGGAGTTTGGGAGAAGAAAGAGGTGCTTGATCCCACCTTGTATGTATTGATGCCCCATTTCTTGACGATGTCAAACTTCTCTCCAGCGATGCCCCGGGCCACCTCATCACCAGGGCCAGCAGCTGTAGTGCTGTGAGACGGATGGCGGCCAGACCCTAAAGGACCAAATTCTCTGACACTAGTTTCTCTCAGATACGACCAGACACCTCTGTGGCCCGACTCTCCCAGCACATGAAAATGACTTCGCCGAAGGAGAATCTAAACAGACAGTTGAATTCTCCTGCTCACTAGGGGGAACTGGGACCTGTGTCCTGAGAACCAAATCAACCCAAATATGCATTTGGTATCCAAGAGGTAGGATTAGGGGTGTTGCTGGTGGACAGGAGTACAGTACACAGAAGAAAATATGGTAAGTTTGGGACGGCAAGGTCAAGGATGACAGATCCTGAAAACAGGAAACCTGGTTGATATTTTCATATAGAATTTTCATCAGTATAAGAGCCTAAAATAAAACCCTGAAAAGCCTCACAAAGTTTCGAATCAGCTCCAGTTTCCATAAGCTCCAGAGCTCCTGTGAACAGGTTTTGACTTGGTTCAGGTAGAAAGCAACAACTCAGGAACTAAATGGCAAGTGGGAAGCCTGGGACAACCCTGGGAGTTGGTCTGGGACTGAACAGTCCAAGGGGTTCACACTAGCAGAAGTTCATAAGCTTTCTTACATATGTCCTACGTGCCTTCAAACCATCCCAGTCCTCTTCCCCTCCAGCCTCTGTCTCATCATGCATACCTGTGGGGATGAGTCCATCACCAGAGCCACCATAGCCACCAGACACAATGCTAGTTTCATTGAGGTTAGGTCCCGACACCATCACCTGCTGGAGGTCCTATGGATCAGAGAAGAGGAGTGCACTTCAGGACATAGGGATAGCTGAAACATTTTGGGATTGGGAACAAACTTAGCTTGAGACACAGCATAGGAAAGTCTATACAGAATCACAATGGAAATTTGTAAGAATGAAGGGGATCAGATAAATTACAGGAAAGCTACTGGAATGCAAATAGAGACCTCAGGGTTTATAAATTGGGATTGTTACAATGAAACAATTAGAAGAATCGAACAGAAGCACCTGCTCCAGTCCATCATCTTCAGGAAGCTGCCCAGCTTCGCCATTCCCGTGGATGGGGATCTCCATTGTGGCTGCCTTCCCTAGGATCCCGTCCGTCATGGCTAGGGAAGGAACTGGAGTCAAAATCTCCACCCCAGCACTCTGCAAAGCCCAACAGTTCTGGAAACTGTCCCGCACTCCAGAACAGGGAGGCTTTCCTTGTCCCCAGAGGTTGTCCTGGGATCCAGCCACCACTTCTTTCCTTAGCTGTATGTATTTTTCGCCTTCAAAGCACATTATTTCTATACACGTATGCATACAAAAGCCTCAGGTGCCTTCTCCTAACTCTCAACCTCACTCCTGGTAATCATTCATGCATTCAGTTGTTCAAAAGGCATTAGGAGCATCTACCATGTGTGAGACACTAGGACACTGAGAATTCTGCGGTGAAGGCTAGAGAGATCTGAGCTCTCTTGGAACTCGTCCCCTACACAAGCATGTTGAAAGCCAAACCCCTTTCCTAGGCTCAGGTGCTCACTTGGCACTCAGGAATGCTCTGTAATCCCTGGCCTTTCACATTCTTTTCCTTTCCTTCAGGTGATCGCTCCTTCCTCCATCTCATGCACCTTCCTCTCTCAGGCCCTCCCCACCAGGCCTTAGCTGAAGCAGCTGGTGCATGCTCCTGGTGTCAGGTAAAAGCCTCCCTTTCCCAGGACACAGGCAATCTTCCAAAGTCAGTTATGCCTCTCAGGTGTGCGAGTTCGCGCCCCCCGCCCGCCAAACACCTGGGCATCAGGTGTGTGTCCTCATCCTTGGCAAGGGCTCAGGGCTCTTGCCCTCAACACAGGTTCATGCATTCAACTTCCCTTCACCCCAGGTGCATCCCTCTTACCTGGGCCGGGCCGCTCTTCCCCTCAGGGCGCCAGGCCCGGAGCGCGCGGGGACCTCGGATTCCAGTTCCCGTCGCGATCCTAGCAGCAGGTCAGAGATTCGGCGGAGGTGACGTTCTCTTTGGGCAGAAGAAGCCGGCCACGTCGCAGATAATAAGGGCGGAGGTGACGTTAGCAGTCTTGGGCAGGGCGATCTAGGAGCCGAGCCCTTAAGCTATTGGGGAGTGGTGAGAGACCACTTCCGGGGCTGTCCGGAGACTCCAGGGCGGAAGTGACGTAGGCTGCGTGCCGAGGGCGGGATGGAGCAGCAGCAGCAGCAACTGAGAAACGTGAGTGGTGGACAAACTGTTCTCCGGGTCGGGCGTGAGGCTCGCTTCCCCATGCCAGACCTGCGGAGGGGCTGCGGCGCGCATCCCGGGAGGCTCGGTGGTGCTCTTGCCGCTGACCCTCGGTCCCTTTTGTCTCAGTTGCGAGACTTTCTGTTGGTCTACAATCGGATGACCGAGCTGTGCTTCCAACGCTGTGTGCCCAGCCTGCACCACCGAGCTCTGGACGCCGAGGAGGTGGGGACTGCGAGCGGCCACCCTCGTTCCCGGTTAACCCTGTGGAGTGCCCCAGCCCCCCTCCTTCCCTCTGACCGGCTTTTCCCTGACCCAACCCCTTGGCTGGGGCGGGAAGGCAGGAGGGGGGCCTTGGCGGGACACCCTTTGGCCTCTCCTTCCGTGTGTCCTTGCAGGAGGCCTGTCTGCACAGCTGTGCTGGGAAGCTCATCCATTCCAACCACCGCCTCATGGCGGCCTACGTGCACCTCATGCCCGCCCTGGTCCAGCGCCGCATCGCAGACTACGAGGCTGCCTCGGCCGTGCCTGGCGTTTCTGCCGAACAGCCTGGAGACTCTGCACCAGGCAGCTAGCCATCTCTGACGCCAGAAGAGAAGGTGCTTGGATGGCCCCTCTGTGGACCTCGGCCTGGGAAACTTTTGCAGAGATTGAACCTGCAAGCTGGGTACTGTTGCTCCTTTTCCTGGAGCCAATAAACCCGGTTTTTACTCTGGTTTATTTTCTGGGCAAGGAACTTTTTGTCCACTTTATTGATACCAGTCCTTGTTCTGTCATTCAGTGCCTATCCACCACTTTCTACCATGGCTGGGAAGTTTCCTTCTATGTGTAGAAGGCCAGTCTCAGCATTCGCAGATATCCAACTAAAGCAGGGATTGTGGGCACAGTTTTCAGGTTGTTAATAGCAACAGGAAATTGAATTCAAAAGGAGCTCTGGCTGATCTTGAGACTTATGTGGTTCATAACTAGTTTTTCTTGGATTGTATCTTAGGGGAAAAAAAAAAGAATTGCAATGGATCTGGGGCAAGAAAGCAGCGTCAAATCCGGCGCCTTGGGGAAGGAGGAGGGATTGAGGTCATAGGCTTTTAGGCACTGCTTCCTAGGAAATCAGTGACAACAACAGACAAACCTGTAAGAATCCAGGAACGTTTTCTATCATTTCAACTACTTCTCAGGATTGGTACCGCCTTAGTGTTTCCTGCCTTTATGAAGTTAGCAGTAAAGCCTTTAAACAAAAGAAGGGCTGTTTTCTTGTCTTCAGGGGAATAGAGGGAGATACTATTACAGCCAGACCGGAGGAGAGAAACCTAAGGGAGAAGTAGGTGGTGGTGGTTGTGGAGGGGTGAATCGATGTAACCTCTGGTGCCGCGTTCGTGTTTCACTGCTTGTCCAGAATGCCCTAGTTCCAGCTTTGCGTCCTCTACCTCACGTTGGCTAGCTGCCCTTGTTCTGTGCCCTCAGCCTCTCCATTGTCCTCTTATTCCTGCCCTCCCTTCTGGGGATTTACATCCATATTCAGCAATCCAAATACCATAACCCTCCGCCCCATTTTGTTGCCTCCTTTGGCCTCTTGTTGCCTCCTTTGGCCTCTTTTTGTATTGTGCCTTTCTCCGTTCTTCTGTTCAAACTGCTAGGGACAAACAGCTATATAATGACTGCCACTAAATAGTTACAGTCTCTAACATCAGCCAAGTCCTCACTACCAGCAGGTAATCTTTTACAGTTTGGTCCACCCTGTTCCAATCAGCATGACAGGTTTTCGTGTTTGTGTGTGTACGAGTGCATTGCCTGCATGTATATAAGTGTACCGTGCCATGCAGGGCCCTCAGAGGTCAGAAGAGGGTCTCATGGATCTGGAGTTACGGACTTGTTAGTCATAATGTGGATGCTGGGGTTCGAACCTGGGTCCTCTACAAGAGCAGTCAGTGCTCTTAATGGCTGAGCCATCTCTCCAGCCCCATTTTTTGTTAGCCCAGACTGATCTGGAACTTGCTATGTAGCCAAGGCTACCTTGGACTCATTATCTTCCTGCCTCCACCTCCCAGGTGTTATGATTATGAGGTAGAGTGCTTTCCTCTCCTTCAGCCCCTCTGACTTTGGCTTTTCCATGACCTTCCCCCTACGCTGTGGACTGGGAAGGAAGGAGAAGGTGGCATGAGCTTCCATGCAAGGCTTCAAGGATAACTACAGAATGCAGGGCAAACAATAGGTCTGTGTTGTACTATGGATTGAACTTGGTCTTGTGTGTGCCAGGCAAACACTCTGAAATCATCCTAGCTATGAAAGTTACTTTTCCTTCACTGCTCTTAATCCACTCCAATACCCTCAACTATCCCAGCAGGTGGCCATGTTTCATTTTCAACAAAGGAATTATAATTCCTAACAAAACCAATGATTCACAAGACATGTTTTATCAAGCCAGATTTATTTATTATTGAGATGGGGTTTCATATACACATTACTGGCCTGGAAATCAGCTAAAGATGATCTTGAACTCCTGATCCCCCTCCTCCCAAGTGCTGGGATTGGCGGTTTGAGCTACCAAACAAAGCTGGAAAGCTGAAATTCTTAGCAGACCCTGCATTACAATGCAGATCTGGATATCCCAGTACTCATGAGGCAAAGGCTGGTAGATCTCTGAAATCAAAGCCAGAACGGGATGGTTTACATAATGAATTCCAGGTCAGCTGAGGCTACATAGTCCCTGTCTCAAACCCAAAATGAGTAAAATACACATCTGGCTCCAAGTGTAGTGCATGCCTATAATCCCAGCACTCAGGAGGCTGAGGCAGGAGGATTGCGAGTTGAAGGCAAATGGACTATATAGCAAGACCCTGTCAATAAAGTGCAGATGTGACTTTAAGGCCCATATTCCTTTTACTGCAGCAGGCTGCTTCTCAAAAATTCATGTCTCTTGAGTACTTGTGTAAGTTCTGAAGTTAATAGGCATGCTTCGTTTTAATTGCAAAACTATAAGGTATTATTTCTACTTAACAGATGAAACAAGAATCTGGAATGTACCAGAGCCATTTAATATATAATGCAGTCAATTTAAAAAATTATCTTTATTTTTGTTTTTGTGTTTGAGTGTTATGCCTGCAAGTATGTAAGTGTATCTGTCTGGCAGTGCCTGTGGAGGACAGAAGAGGGTATTGGATTCCCTAGAACTGGAGTTTTGGATGTTTGTTAGCCACCATGTTGGTGCTGGGAACCCAACCCAGGTCCTCTGCAAGAGCACCCATTGCACTTAACCCCTGAGCCATCTCTCTAGTTTCACGGAGTTATTTCTTGAAAAATAGTGTGATACTGGTTTTTGTTTTATTTTAAAGATGGTTTTGCCCTGGGACCTAGTTGGCTTGAAATTAATGATTCTATGTGAACCTCCCAGGTGCTGGGATTGCAGACGTGGGCTGTTAGGAAAGTTCTTTAGGTAGATAAAAATTGCTGACCTGAAGCTTCCTTACAGAGTAATTCATCTGTAATAAAATTCTGTCCTTGAGAAGTGTAAGTAAAAGCTGTGAGCTTCATTCCCAGAGACAGGAGAGTGGAGACCTAGGATATTGTGTTGCTGCTGGGGAATTCTTCCTCATCAGCATTTATATGTATTCTTGCAATAAACTTCCATTGTGAATTATCTGTGTTTCTTCTCTGTGTCACATAATCAGGAATGGCTAGAGAAAGACTAGGGAATAGATTGGACTGAAGCCTGTGCTTTGAACTACCTGAGCTTATTTTATGTATTTTGATTCTTGAGGTGGTTTCACACCTTGAACTCAGATCCTCCTGCCTTTTCTTTCCAAGCCTACGTAGCCCTTATGTTCTGAGTATCTTCGTCTGCCTTTCATGAAAAAAGTGCCTCAGTCTGGCCCATCAGCCCTTTTCTACTTTCAATCTCATCTATCTTCTGTGTTTAGAACTATATTCATCACTTAGGAGAAAACCCGTTCCTCCCACTTCACCTGTAGTTGCTGGTCATCTTCGGGTCCTGTCATAAAGTGATAGTCATTGGCCTAGTGAGAGCAATGCCGTATTTTCAAGCACAGCACATGGGAATACATTGTGGAGGGGTGGGCAGTTGCTGGATCAAACTCAGGGCATTCTACGTGCTCAACAAGAGCTCTACCATTAACCTACATCCCCAGCTGAGGGATAAGCTTTTACATAGCCTTACCACATCAACATTGGAGGCAGAGGTGGTGGTCCTGGCTGTGATGTCAGAGTTTCACTCCCTGTCCCTTTAAGCTGTTCACCCATCAGCCCTCTCTGTATTTGACTGCTCTCTTGTTCCTTCCTCTACCTAGCTCTTGCTCTCAATACTTCATGTTTATACAGACAACTCATTCAGTGAAGAGCTTGTAATTCCGTGTCCCAGTATCTCATATTTTCCATTCTGTGTTAGCCATCCACTCCTTTAGCTGTGTCTTGGCAGTTGTCATCAACCTAAATTATAAACTACTTCGTCTTCAGAATACTATTACTAAATCAAATGCCAAAACACTTCTTTGCATTTTATTCATCGACCATCTTCCTTCTGCTTTGTTTAGTAAGCCAGTATCTCTACTATTGATCTTTGATTTTATGCAGCTTTCAGATCATTCTCTCCATTTGCCCTTTAGATTCCTAGCCAGCTTAAACTTCAGTCATTTGGTTGAATTTCTCCCCACCCCACCCCTTGTGAAATATTTGCATCTACATTTGGAAAACTAAATGCTGCCCCAGGGAATCAGTATAAAACATATTTATGCCACTTTGTTTTTTTTTTAATATTTTTATTTTATGTGTTTAAGCACATAGCCCACATGTATGTAAGTGTACCTGTGTTGTGCAATGCCCAAAGAGGTCAGAAGAGGGTGTCAGATCTCCTGGAACTGGAGTTATGGGTGATTGTTAGCCACCATGTGGGGGCTGGGATTTGAACCCCAGTCCCCTGCGGAAGCAGCCTGTGCTCTTAACCACCGAGCCGCCTCTCCAGCCCTTTTTATGCCACTTTGAATCATGGTTACTGAATTCAAATGGATTCAAGCTGGAATCTTAGCCCTGAGAGCCTCACTGGATTTTTCTGTTCTTTACTGCTCCCTGTAAGGACGATTTGAAATCAGTGTATAAGCCTCCCAGCACCCTGCTGCTCTCTTTCTGTAGGCCATCCTGCTTCACGAACAAAAGTAACAACTGCCTGTAGGTCATCTCTGGAACTCTGCCAGTTGCAGCCTGCGTATCTGCATCTGCATCACTCTTCCTTTCTAAATAGAACGAGAATCCATCTCATCTAATGCCAGTGCCTGTTGTGCTTTGAAACCTAGACTTTTCCTGTTTGAGAGCCTGCAGCTTCCTTCTACTTACTCTTAGCAATGTCTAAAGGATGCTAAGGACTCTGCTGTTCAAACAAGCCTTATACCTCTTCCATTGTTACCATCCTGTCACTACCACTTTAGAGCTGTAACTCAGTTGACTCCATCTTGCAAATCATTCCCATTCCACAGCCCAGCACATTTCAGTCGAGGTCTATAACCTTACTCTTGAAAGAGTTCTTTCTAGGGACACCTTGGTGGTGACCTTGTATCCCTGAATCCACGGTTTCCTTGTCCTCTGCCTGCTTTGCTTCAGTGGCATTTGATCCGTTTTACACTTTCTTGCTGGCATTCTTCCACTGTGCCCGGGACCCGTCTAAGGTTTTACTTCCATCTTACCCTTTCAGCCTTCTTAGTGGGCTTGCCCATTTTGTAGCCTTTTAAAGTTTCTCTAGATCGTGTTTGTTCTCGCTCTAATCTTTCTAGGACAGCTTCAGTCCCACTTGAGTCTGTAGACCTTCAAGATAACTTGATATCTTCACTTTGTCTCAAAATCCAACATTTTTTCTTAGAACTGTTCTTACTAAGCCTGGTATTCATCTAGTTGTAGAAGCTGGAAATCTGGAGTCCATCTCTCTTTCTGACCTTCTCCATTGCCAAATCTATCTGTTTACATTTCTCAGTATCCCTTGATTCTTCTTTCTTCATGATCTTCCAGGTGGACGATTACAATTGCTGTTCCTCCCTTCAACCTGTTCTCTGCTCCTCAGCCAGGGAGCAAACTGATGCTTAAAGCCAATCTTCTGATAAAAACTAGAATTTCTTTTTTCAATGCCTGGAACATGCTAGGCAAATGCTCTGCCAAACCCCTAGAATTCTTGTCATGACCAGGAAGTCTTGCATGGTCCAGTTCCTGTTATTAGTAACTGTAAAATGCTGTCAGTACTCTTTGTTGAGCTTGAAACCTACTTCACTTGTTCGGTACTCCAGTACATGACAGGACCAAGGAACCAAAGGCCCTGTGGCTGGAGTACAGAGCAAGTGAAGTGTGATTCAAGTCAGCTGGATCATGCAACACTTTGTAGGTCATGAACTTTAATCAGCGGTGATACAGACAGCAACAGTCTCCTAACCTTTTGTTTTAGATCTGGATTCCATTTGATTGGTTAGACTCTAACTCAGTTGCTTATAACAGTGAGTCAAAACCAGTGACTTAGTATAAAAAAGACTTATTTCTTATTTTTTAGTCTTTCTGAGACAGGGTTTCGCTATAGGTCCCTGGCCTGTAAGTTCCTCAATCTCACAACATGATCCACCTATCTTTGCTTCCTAAGTGCTGGGATTAAAAGCATGTGCCACCACACCCGGCTGGATTTATTTATTTTTATGTATATGAATTATGCCAGCATGTATGTATGTATGTGTGTGTATCATGCACATGCAGTACCTGCAGAGATCAGAAGAGGGTGTCCCCTGGAGTTACAGATGGTTATTAGTTCCCATGTGGATGCTGGGAACTGAACCCGGATCTTCTGCAAGAGAAGCTAGTGCTCTTAATCACTGAGCCATCTTTGTAGTCCCCAAAGCACAGTAATTCTGAACTCTTTGCTTTTCTGGGAATATGTATTCACATCTTCTATGAGGTTAAGTTAAAACCTGCAGACAAAAGAAGTGAATGGGAAAGAGGAATCAATGAGAACACATCTAAATAGTTGGTAGACTTGGTATTGAGAGATTAAGAGAGCTCCATTTGCCTCTTTATTTGTTAAAGTTTTTAAAATATAATTTTTATTTATCCTTTGAAAATGTCTTACGTGTATACAGTATATTGTGGTCGTTTCCACCTATTAACGCCCAGCCCCACCCACGTCTCTCCCTCCTACTTCAATGTCATCATTACAGATTTTCTAAAATATGGGGTTTTGTTTTGAGACAGCGTCTCCCTGTAGCCCCAGCTGGCCTGAACTCACAGAGGTCTGCTGGCCCCTACCTCCCACGCATTGGGACTGAAGGTGTGCACCACCATGCCTGGCTAAAATATGTTTTTTGAAAAAGTTTACAATCCATTGAGTTCAGTTAATACTACTGAGTCTTCACTGAAAAGTTTTGGGTAGTTATTCAGGTTTTTTGAGTTTCCTGTGTCCCAAACTGGCCTTGAACTCAATATGCAAGAATGGCTTCAAACTGCTGATCCTCTTCCCTTTACCTCCCAAATTTTGGGATTACAGGTATACACCACCATGCCCAGCTTATTTTTTTTTTTTATTTAGCTAGTTTTTTAATTTATTTAGTTTTTCGAGACAAGGTCCCATTCTAGCCCAGGCTAGACTCAGCAGTCCTCCTACCTCAGCTTCCACATTGCTGAGATTATAAGCCTTGGCACCCAGCTACTAAAGAGAGTTCCTTTTATAGAGGCTGTGTGATGGTTAGCTTCAGTGTCAGGCGGTAGTACCCAATTACTTAATACTAATCAAGGTGTTTTGTGAAAGTATTTTACAGATATGACTGATATATTTAAATATCTATAATTAATTGACTTTAAAGAAAGGAGATTAGCCTTCATAAGGGGGTCAGTTGCAGCCTTAAGAGGAAAGCTGAGGTTTCCTAGAAAAAAAGAAATTCTACCTCAAAATGTAGCTGTAGCATAACTTCTGTCTGAACTTCTAGCATGCTGGTTGCTGGATTCTGAACTGCCCTTACAGATTCAGAATTACACACTCCACAGTGAGCTGATCCACCCCCAGCCCCACCCACCCCCAACACACACACACACACACACACACACACACACCCCTCTGGAGAACCCTGATATAGCATCTTTCTTAACAGGATGTAAAGTTATCATCTGAGAATAAAATGAAAAATAAATGGATGGTGAGCGACTGTAGGAGGTTTGAAACATTTTTATTCAGAAAGGGAGAATGAACTGATTTTAAAAACATAACTAGACTTTCAGGCAGTGTTGAGGGCTCAGCAGGGGTTACTGAACAGAATTCCCTTCTGTTCTTGCCTGTCTGGAAAACTGTTTTATGACCTGTGACTTGGGGACTCTTCCTTGCTTTTCCTAGGAATGACCAATTGCTCATACTCTTCTTTGTGCCCTCACTGAACCCCATTATGTCAAGTATCTATTATGTAACCAGACTCTATTATATATATTTTTCCATTGGATACTCTTAACTACCCTAAAAGGTAGATACTGTTATCTTCATTTTAAAAGAATGAAACTTTGGGGACTGAAGAGATGGCTCAGTGGTTAAGAGCACTGGCTGCTCTTGTAAAGGTCCTGGGTTTGATTCCCAGAACTCACATGGTGGCTAACAATCATTTGTAACTCCAGTTCCAGGGGATTCCCCTGCCCTCTTCCGGCCTCTGCAGGCATTGTATAACTCGGGTACACTTGCATACATGCAGACAAAACCTTGTGATGAAGTTAAAGATTTCATTTCAGGCAGACTGGCCCTAGAACCTGTCTGTCTAACGAATATTATTTTTAAAATTTTCATTTTTATTTTATGTCTATGAGTATTTTGCCTGCATGTATCCAGCAAGTGCAACCCATGTCTTGCAATATCCGGAGGCCAGAAAATGGCATCAGGTCCCCTGGGACTTGAATTATGGAAGGTATTTATATGAGATGGTGATAGTATGGAGAAAAATAATTTGGAGTAAAAAGGTTAAGGATGTAGGGAAGAGTCCTGACTTTTTCCACTGAGAAGTAGAGTTCACTAATAAGGTGATTTGAGCAGAGATTTGCAATAAGAAAGTCCAGGGGCAGATGGGAAGTGTTTTCTACTCTATTATTCTTAACTGTAGTGGTATAAGCCTCTAGTCCTCTGATAGTCATTGACCCCTTGTTCTTTACTAATAGGACCCCTGGTTTTACCTGCATGCATGACTACTGGAAACAGATTAGATTTGGTAGCTTTCCTTAGATCTAGGTATGACCAAGAGATGAAGTGACGTATGGAACAGCCAGGTCATGACCCCATTAAAGGTATACCCTTTTCTTTCTTTTCCTTTCTTTTCTCACTTCACTACTTGGAAGACATAGTGCTGGACTGTTTTGGACCTTGAAGGCAAGGACTACTTCCTTAGAGATGGCAGAACCACTAAAATGCATATTAACCTTGGAATACTTACCCTTGAATAGCAATGTTAGAGAAAAACTAAACTTACAGCTGGACATGGTGGTGCATACATGTAATTCTAGCATTCTGGAGGTTGAGTCAAGAAGATCATAGGTTCAAGGCCAGCTTTCCTTTCAAGCTCTGGAGGTTGAAGCTAGGGCCTTGAGCATGTCAGGCAAAGTACTCTATCACTGAGCTACATTCCCCACCCATCTAGTAAATATCTCAAACTTAAAAGTCAAAATATCCAAAATCAGACTCCCAGACTCCCAACTACTTCCTGTCAAGAGAAACCTGAACTTTTCACTGTCTTACTTGTACAGTATGGTAAATACGTTTTTTCCCTTGTTTAGGACAAAACCTTGTCACACCTCTAGATCACAGAAGGGAGGTAGGGAAGATTTGTTTTTTCAATAGTCAAGCCGTTCTTACATTCCCAGCCCCAACTAGATTTGGAGCTTCTTGAGATAAAAGCAGGGTTTGTTTATTTGTTTTTGGTCTCGTATAGACTTCTTGGTGGGACAGATGCTATGCTGTTGCTTTGGGAGGTTAGCGGAAGGGAATCCTAGTAACATGCTTCATTGAGACTTGAACTGGCTTAGGCATTCAGTGCTCTGATAAAAAGGCACGTGGGATACACCTGCTCACAACGCTGTGGGCATTGCTAGTGCCCCAAACTAATCGCACCATTCTTGGGTCCTCCGTGGACCTTCCAGTGTCAAGCAGGCTGGAGGAAGCCAGGTTTGACCAGGTCCCGCCCCTCTGGACTCAGGAGCTCCCTAAGCCCCGCCCACCCCAGCACAGGCCCCTCCTCCCAGCTCAGGGCTGCGTCTCGGGCCTCCAGGATTTTGTAACGGTTCTAACAGCTGGGAGCAGGTGAAGCCGAGTTCTCCATTGCCCTCCACTGCTCAGAACCAGTATCGCCTGCGCCCGGGGAGCCCACCCCGCGGGGGGGGATTTGCCCCCTCATCCGCTCAGCTTCTTCTTTATTCTAGGAGTCCTCACCTGCATCCCCACCGAGCAGTCCCCTGTGCGGTCTCCTCAGCTTTCCCGTTCAAGATCTGTTGGGACGGTGGGCGAAGTCAGGTGACGGGGGTCTGCAGCCTCTGAATGACGACCCCGTTCGTGTCCCCTTTTCTAGGCGCTCACCAGCTCCTCCTCTGAAGGTTCCTTTCAGAGACTGGAGTTCTGCAAGGAAGTCCTGTCCGTATGTTTGCAGCTCTAAAGGACTTCACAGGTCTCTGTGTTGAGTGACGGGGACGGAGCCCACGTTGGTTCGCTTCAGCCGCACGCTGCAATGAAACCTCATCAGCAGATCTCTATCCCTTTCCTTGCTTTGCCTTCCGAGGCCCACGGGCCAGGTGAGAACAGGGCGCTGGGAGGTGGGAGGGGTTCCTTCCTCTGACCTGCGCCTGCTTCTACCTGGGCTATGGCAGGACTGAGGCTACGTGGGTCCCCGGAAAGGCCCTCTGCTGGTCTGCCTGTGCCCTGCAGTTCTATCCATCTTCCAGTCCTAATTCCACTGACCCAGCCCGAGTCCTTTCTCACGCCTCTGCTGGGCTGGACCACACAGGTGAGACCCCAGAACCCAAAGTCTGGAACTGGCATTTGGACCCGGAGCTTTGGGCAAGATCAGTTCGACAGCAGTTGAATGCCTGCCTCCGCTTTGTTCTGGAAGACAGGAAGCTACATCAGTCTCCTGATAACTCATCGTTTGATAGCTTTGATACTGAGTACTCTGACTGTGACTGCGACAGCAACGAGCACACCTGGAACTGTCCGAGGAAGCAGAAGGGGCTCTTGGGGGTAGTGGTTGAATCAGAGCAGCGGGCGGCGCTGGAGCTCCTGCTGATTGAGCTGCAATCTCTGTTGTCAGCGGTGCTGCAGGATGGCAGCTCCGAGGCTTGGCACTACCTGTATGCAGTCCTGGGTCTGCTGCCTCCATATCGTGAGTTGCTAGCTGGTCACGTTGACTTGTTGCCCTTCCTAGAGCAGCTGTACCAATGGGCACCCAGGGTTCAATCCCATCTCCAGCTGGACCTGCTAGATGCCATAGACAAAGCCTTTCCCCCAGACGACTCTTTGTTACATCTTACCTCCCATGTTGACTGCTGTCCTCGGAAGAGGAGGTTCCGTGGAGGGTCCCCATACCCAGCCTGCCCTATTGTGAAGGCCCGGTGGGATAAGCAGCAGCAAAAAGAACTGGCCACATGGTTGCGACCGCTGACACTGCCTGAACTACAGCACTGCTTGGGCATTGTTGGTGCTGAGGTGGCCCTAGAAGAGACCCAGTGGCTGGATGGCCTTAGTCTCCTGCCCTTGGCACTGGCGACAAATGTCCCTGTACAGTATGAAAGCTGTGACACTGACTATTCAGAAGAGGAGCCTGCTGGAAGAAAGTGAGTGACCCAGTCTGGGACTTTGAGTAAAGGGAAGAAAGTTCTTTAGGTGTCTGCAGGACCATTGGATGTCTTGTCAGCTCCGTGTGGGTCTTCAGGCTTAGCTTATCCTCAAGTTGAACTAGAGTAGCCTCCTCCTTCCTTCCTTTTCTTTGCAAAATACACCCAGGGTCTCAGTGCTAATCCATAGGCACATGCAGAAATTAAAAGTCAAATGTTAGCCATTAGGAAGCCAAAGCTTGAGACAGTCGCTTGAGTTTCCAACCTTCTTTCCTAGGTGGTGCCAGAAGTCTCCTTAATTCCTTTTTTCATTCACTCATAATTGCTGAGCCTCACCTCTAGGCCTATCTTGTTCTGAGTCCTGGGTGCTAGATATAGGGTCCATGGGTTACCCCTAGGGAGTTCTTGTCTGAGTGATCATCCCCCACAGGTCTATGTGAGGTGTACCAGCTCTGAAGCAGAATTCAGACCCTTTTTGAGTCTTCTTCCTGCTCTGACAGTATGGTTTTTGCAATATGGCACCCTGAATAATGATCACCTCCTTTCAGCCCCCAATTTAGGTGTCAGAATTCTAAGAGTTCAGAATGCCTGCAGAGGACCCCTTCCCAGAGTTCCTTGGCTTTAATCTGGAAACTTTTCCCTAGCTCTGATCTGATTTTCTTGAGGTTTTGAAGTTTGTCTTTGACACATTCACCATCTAGGGGAAAAAGAAGGTAGTTTATTCTTTAATCGAGCATGTCTTTCTCGTCTCTGCTTTCTCAGTTTATGTCTGGATCTGGTTGGTCCTGAAGTCTCAGACCCCTAATGGTGGACAGGTAGGCAGGCTCCTGGAGCTGAAGGAAGATGGCAAATGCCAATGATTCAGTTGTCCTAGCAGAGTCTTGCTTTTTCAGAGTTGTCCTGAGTATAGCTTTTCTCTCTTGAGGAAATTTAATAGAAATGATAGTAGGCTGATATATTAGAAAAGGATAAAATTCTCTTCACTGTCTGACCCGGTAGTAAATCTCTGTGGTCTAGCTAATATAGTTTACTTTACAAAGTTCTACAAGGTTGGCTCCCAAGACACAGAATCATTTAATAATCATTATTAGATACCTTTTATGTTCCAGGAACTGCCAGATGCCGAGGATACAAGAAATGAACCAGAGAGACCCAGTCTTTTCCCTTAGAGTTTTACAGTTTAGTGAGAGAGATAGATGTTAAGACAAGTAACATATAATTGCAAATTAAGTATTATAAAACAAAAACCTGCTGTCTGTGGACTGTCTGCTCCCTTGGCAGGATGGAATTAGGTGGGGATATGAGGGTGAGAGAGAGAGAAAGAGAGAGATCAGAGGAGCCAGAGGACTTTGGTTTAGATTAGATTACCAACATGTCTTCTGGGTTAGGAAGTGAAAAAGAGTTTCAAGGAGGGAACAGTTAGGAGTTCTGAATGCAATTGAGGTTGATGAAAGTCATTTTTAGTTTTGTGGGGAGGAAGCTAGATTCCAGTGGGAGATGAAGTGGAATGCTATTTTACTATTTTTTTTTCATAAAGACTATCTTAAAAAGGGAAGAGATACAATAACTTGAAATAATTTTTGCACCTGGATAGGACTCTTTGACTTTTATTTAAGTAGAGAGACATTTACAACCTTTCAGGCAGTGCTTGAGAAGTTGGTATTCCATAAATATTTGTCGACTAAAGGACACAACAGGCTATGATAAGAAGAGGAAACTTAAAATACATGACAGAGAACAGTGAAGGATCTAGAGCACACATAAAGAAATTAGCCTTGCAGAGAATAAAGGGCTCTCCTTCGTTCAAACTGGGGTGGGGGGTAGATAAGCCTATGGGAGGGAAACTGGAACTAAGGGGGCTGCTTCATAGCTGAGAACCACAGTTTGTCCAGGCAAAGAATGAAGAGTGGGATTGAGGTCTTGACAAGACTGGAGTTAGATATAACAACTTGAGGGACCTGAGAACAGTGGACGTTTGAGAGCTTGTACTAAGACTTCAAAGCAGAATGAGCCCAAAATTAGACTGAGTGTCAGGACTCTGTCCAGGAGCCAATATTCCTATTTCTGTGATTATGTAAGACCTCACTACAGAGGAAATAAAGGTTTTTTTTTTTTTTTTTGTCAAACTAGGATTGATCCTGGGGCTTCGTGTATGCTACGCAAGAGCTATCTCACCGAGCCAAATTTCTAGCCATATTTATACTTATTATTTTGAGCCAGGGTCTTACCAAGTCGCCTAGACTGGCCTTGAATTTGCTGTCCTCCTGCCTCAACTTCTTGAGTAACTGAGATTACAGATCTGCATCATCAGACATCACTAGAAAATGAACTTTAATCACAGTTGTACCAGTTAAGATGACTTGATCCGATAGCATAGCCTTTTACTGATATGGATTCAAGAATAAAATTATATTGTTATTCCTTGGGTAACTTATTCTGTTGATTAAAGTTGGGTCCACTAACAATGTTATTTTGACTGGATAAGTCTAAGTGAAAGCATTCCTAGTTTGTGTGTGTGTGTGTGTGTGTGTGTGTGTGTGTGTGCACTATAAGATTACCCTAACCAAAACATTAATTTAGATGCTGGGTATGGGGAAAATGCCTGTAATTCCAGTATTTCAGAGGTAAGGGTCAGGAGACTGTGGGTTTGAGGCAGGCCTGGGATGAATAGCAAGTTCAAGGTTATGTAGTGAGACCTCTCAAAAAAATTAGTTCAAGCCATGTGTGGTGGTGCACACCTTTAATCCCACCACTCAGGAGGCAGAGGCAGGCGGATCTTTGTGAGTTCAAGGCCATAGTGAGTTCCAGGTGAGCTGGGGCCACAGGGAGATCCTGTCTCAAAAAAAATATTAGTTCAAGTAACCTGGTTTGGGGTTCTTGTATAATTTTATATATTTTTAGATAATTGGCATCTTCATAATTTATTTTTATTTGTGTGTTTTGATTGCCTGTATGTGTACTGGTATGTGTGTAGTACCCTCCAAGGCCAAAAGGGGGCAACAGAGCTGTCATGTGGGTGCTGAGGCTAGAACCTGTGTCTTCTTTAAGAACAATGAAGACTCTTTCGTTTTGTTTTTGTTTTTGTTTGTTTGTTTGACACAGGATCTCACTGTAGCCCCAGCTGGCCTGGAACTCACTATGTAGCCCTGGCACAATGAGTAACCCATGAGCCTCTCCAGCCCCAGTTGGCATCTTCATAATCTCAGACATATACCACTTCTTTGGGTTGAGAACATTCCAAACACTCTACTAGCTATTTGGAAATCTTATGGAAGGGGAAGAAGATGAGAGTATTGGTGCAGGCCTGAGAAAGTCAGAGGCTGTACCATTTGATCTTGGCTGAGAAGGAAGAGAGATGAGGCTAGACACCAGGGAATGATGAGGGAAGAGCAAGAATGACAGGCGCAGAGATCGTGTAGGCTTGGAGAGTTTAAAAGCAGGTATAAAGAACTAACAGGTGATCAGATCCTGCAGAGTTCTAGGACTGCAGGCTTACAGAGTGATGTGCTGGGAAAATAAGTTCTTCCCATTATTTATGCACACTATATCTGACACTGACTGCAGCACCACAATCTAGTAAGATTATTCGTTTATCAGAAAAGGAGTTTTTCATATGCTTGTGTCTTAATATAGTTGACTTGCGCAATGGCCTGCATGTGCTCAGTGTATGACATCTAAGCACAGATTAGCAAGGCTCTGACAATGCCACCTCTGTCCCCTTGGCACTGGATCCAGCTCCTACTTTTCCTGGCCAATAGTGGCAAGTCCCACCTCGAGTGGCAAGTCCCACCTCGAGTGGCAAGTCCCACCTCGAGTGGCAAGTCCCACCTCTGGTTTTTTGTTTCGTCATGCAGGTCTCAGCTTGGCTCCAAAGCTCCTGATGAGAAGGACTTGGAGAAGGGAAGCTCTGGCTTACCTGAGATGTCGCTCCTGGGCAGAGAGGTGAAGTCCATTCTGAAGGCAGAGAGGTCCCCAAAGCAGATCCGCTTCTTCTATCTCAATGTGGCTCCTGATCGGCACTTTAAGTAAGAGCCTGTATCTAGTCTTCTGCCCCTCTTCTCCCTGCCTTCCTCCCACGCTGTCTTCTCCTTATTCTCTCTCTCCATTGCTCTAGAGTCATCTCTGTTGTTGACCAAAAGCAACTTGGGGAGAAAAGCGTTTATTTGGCTTACACGTTTGGGTCACAATCTATTCATTGAGGGAAGTCTGGGCAGGTACTTAAGCAGGAACTCTAAGAAGAACCATGGTAGAATGCTGCTTGCTGTAGCCCAGGCCTACCTGCCTACGAATGGTGCTGTCCACAGTGGGCTGGGCCCTCCTGCATCAATTATTAATCAAGACAATCCTATATACACATGCCCACAGGCCAATGGATCTAGGAAATTCCTCACTTGAGGATTCTCCTCTCAGATGACGCTAGGCTGTGTCCAGCTGACAGTCAAGACTAACCAAGATGCCCATGTTCGATGCTCTCTCCCTCGTCTGTCCACATAACCCCTCTCCTACCTCCCAGTTTCCTTTCTTCCCTTTTCAGCCTCCTCTTTGCTCTCGCAGCCTTTGTTTGAGTCATGCTTTTCTTTTTGCTTTCTTCTTTCTTCCTTTTTAGCATGAGGAAAACATTTCTTCATGGCCTCAAAAGCAAATTTAATGATGACCTCTTCTAACCCCAGTGCAAGAATTACATGTTTAAATTTCAGTGTCAGGGAAAATTTGATCTTACAACTTTGATCCCTGTTCTGAGACTGAATCAAGATCTACTGTTATTTAAGTTCTATCTCTTGTCCTTCTTTAATCTCTTGAGACTATGAAAATAAGCATCCTTATCCTCCATTACTTGCATACATTCAGTCTCTCTCATTAGATCCAAATGTTATTGATGTTATTTCCATGTGCTTGAATGGAACTCAGGGTCTCACAAATGCTAGGCAAGTGCTCTACCACTGGGCCATGCCCTCCCACTCTCGCTTTATTCCTCTCTCCACCCTTCCCCCATCCATATCCTTCACAGCCTCTGGTAGCACCACTCAGATTTTTTTCCACATTTCAACACAGCTGAAATTTCAGTGCATCTCACAGACTGATAAAGCTTACCATGGAAGCCCTTTTAATCTTAGCTTTTCATAAAATAGTGTTGCAGCTTACACACAATGATGTCTTGAATTTTATGAGATATAAAACTGAAGATAGAAGCCTGGAGCAGGCCAGTGGGTGTGGTGCCGTTTTTGTCTTCTCATCCATCTTTGGCTTCAATTTCTTGTTAATGTGTGTCCCATTGTTTTAGTTTGAATATTATTTTGCTCTTTTCCCTCTTCCCATGCTGTTCTGTTTCCTTCCTATCTTTTTTATCCTTCTCTGGTCCTTTTATAGAATGTACACAAATTACTTTGGTTCCCATTGATTAGAGGGTTGTTTTGTTTTGTTCTGTTCTGTTTACTTTTAAACAGGCCTTACAACCTGATGGTGGTACCACCAAACAAGGTGAATCCCGAACACTACGTCCTTTCTCCCTTTGGGATTCTGCATGTGCATCCTGTGGAGGGCAACGAGACCATGACTCTGGGCACTTGGCACCGCCACTCTGTTCTCTGGCAGAAGCTCCAGTCTATTCCATTCTTTAAGTATTGCCTCTTACGAAAGAGCTTGACCCGGTAGGTGATGATGGGCTTGGGATTTGGTGAGGAAATGGATGGGAGCAGTAGCATACTGTCCCTCACTGCTCCCCTGTAGTTGGAAGAAGAATGTGAGGTTGTACGGGCTGCATCGCATCCAGACCTTCCTGAGGAATCATCTGCTCTTGGTTGTACCTCACTTTGGGGCAGGGTTGCTCCATATTAGCAGGTGAAGTACTAAAAACACAACTGCCGTGGAGTTAAATTTTATTTTGAAAGCTGGGTGTGGTGATACATGCTTGTAATTCCGGGACTCAGAAGACTGACGCAGGAGGATCAAGAGTTTGAGGCTGGCCTAGGGTACATGGCGAGTCCTATGCCATTTTTCTTTTCATTTTTGTTTTTTTTGGTATGTTTAGGTATGTGTGTGTTGTAGTGCTGATGACTGAGCCTGGTGCCTTGAACATACTAGGCAAGTGCTCTTCCACAGAGCTACATCTCTAACCTTTAAAACTCTGTATCAACAATAGCAAAAAAAAAATCATTTTGACCAAAGTAAATATCATATCCATTTATAAATATTTAAAATACAAAAATACAAAGGGGAAAAAAGACTTTTCTAATCTGACTATCCACACATAACCATTACAAACATTTTATTTCATATCCTTGTAGTATTTTCACAATCATATATTCCATATTGTTGTCTAACCAGTTTTTAGATGAGTTGCATATTCTGGACATACCTCCACACAATTACATGTTCTTCTACATCAGCTTATCCTAAATGAAACACAAGAATCAAGTCTGTGGGTCAAACTCGGGTGTTTGAATCCAAAAATTCTTTTACCCCCCACCTCTCTCTCTCTCTCTCTCTCTCTCTCTCTCTCTCTCTCTCTCACACACACACACACACACACACACACACACACCCTTTAAAAATAGCGCTTCCTTGCCTTTCCTTCATGATGTTTCAGCATCTTACTCCCGAGTGTATTCTGAGACAGGACTTGCAAATTCAAATGCCAAGTGGCCTAAGCAGAAGATGTGGCAAGACTGCAGTGATTAGGAGGGAGGCATTAGGGATCATGGGGACTGCTGCCTGGTATTACATCTGAAGAAGACAGTCACTACTCAGATCTAACTCACTGACATTTTGTAACATTTTGGAAGATGGATCCAATGTGATTGGCTTACTTTATTTATTTATTTATTTATTAGGATTTCTTAGAAATTTATTTCATGGTAAATTTTTTCTTTTAAAAAATTACATTCATTTTTTTTGTTTCTCTTGTGTGTACGTGGTCAGAGGACAGCTTGTGAGAGTTGATTCTTTCTCTCAACCATGTGGGACCTGGGGATCAAACTTAGATCAGTTCGGTTTGGTGGCAAATTTTTTTACCCACTACACAATCTCACTGGTCCTGTAAAATTTCTTAATTTTGGAACAACTTGGCTCAAATTTTAATTACAGTACTATGCTAGCTACCCAACTCCTAGCAGTACACATTGGAACTTTCCAGTCTGAAGCTAATATAGTGATTCTAGTTTGACTCTTGTCGTTAGGCACTTAACACTCTGGCCTCTAATTTGCTAATTAGCCAAGGTTAGCTTTGAACTTCTGATCCTCCCGCCTCAGCCTCCCAAGAGCTAGGATTACAGGTATATGCCACCATGTCTGGTGATGGTGTGATTAAAACCATAAGCATTTGGGAGGATGGGTCGAGTTAAATCTAGCTCCCAAGCTAACAAAGGACTCTACTCTGTGTAATCCTGAGTTACTTCTTTGGAAACTAGGACAAAGCCGTCAGCTACACAGTGCTCATGAGTTCCATATTCAGTGCCCCTAGTGGGTGCAGAATACATGATACTTACTTACATCCTCATTGTGGCCATCTTGTGTACTTTTCGGGGATTTTTCATATTTTTCAAGGAAGTCTAAGACATCATGGAGTTTTCTGGGGGAGACAGGGAAGATGAATAGCAAGAGCTAGCTTCCCCAGTTATAGTCAGCTCTAGATAATTTGGGTTTAATTGCCTTTGGTCCTAAAACTCACCTGTCAACCTCGACTTTGTAGAGCCTTCAGCTTCCCCTATTCCCAGAAAGAAGGCTCTTTGTCTCTTCAGATCTTGGAATTCCTTTGGGACTTTTTCTTGGAGAAGGGTCACTAGGTAGAAATATTTGTACATTCTACAAGCATTTTCCAAATCATCCCCTAGCTAGCAACTTTCTGGTCTTGAACTCAGGATTTCTCAAGAGGAAGCTGTCACTGTTGATCACTGGGAATTAGTTGAGCTGGGCTGGGAAGAGGTCAAAGGTGTTGAAGGAGGAAGGCTGAGATGCCAACTCTACCCAGCTTATTCCTCGATTCTAGGCTCCTACAGGAGCTGCACTCTGTGTCCTGGTTACCCAAGGAGCCAGATCAGAGCTTTGAGCTGCTGGACCTGCAGAAGACTCTAGCCAAAGTGAATCACAAGGCTGTGCAACTACTCTGTCGCTTTCTGAATCTCTGCACATCCATTCTTCAACTGGTAAGAGACTGCACCTTCCTGTAAGCCTTCTCCAATCTGAGCTCCCGAGTTTCAGCCTTCTCTCAGTTACTTCCGGGATCCCCTGTGTGACCTGGATTCTGTTGTTGGACTAGATCCATTCTTCTGCTGGGCAACAGTAGTTTCTGTACTGAGATAGCTGGATCGGTAACAAGTGAGCAGATTGGGACTTTCCCTTCGCGTTGGTCATGTTCTCAGAGCAGGAGGAGAAGCAGTACCACAGTGTCTTGCCGGTTGTTTGTGAATTAGGGATTAGGGAATTCGAGCACTGAAATCTTCACCTTTCATTCTACTAGGATTATCTTTGAAGCTGTGGCTGGTAGATGCAGACAGTGACGGAGTCTTTCTTAATTATGTCTACTTTGTATCTGAGACCACCCCCTCCCCCATCTAAGTGCTCCAGGATAGTCTGGTAGATTCTTGCCTCTTGCCACTGTGGCAGTATTAGGAGATGATGGAGCCTCTGGAAGGTGATAGGACCGTGAAAGGTTTCCCCGCCCTCTTTGCCTCTTTGCTTTTTACCCCATGCCACCTGAGAACATAGTGTTCTTCTCATCTAGAGAATGAAACAAGAAGGCTCTTCCCAGTTCCCACAACTGTTGAGGAACTAAATTCCATGCTTTATAAATCATCTATATCGGGCATTGTGTTCAGCAATAAAAAAAAATTAAGGCATGACAGAGGGTCCCTCCTCAACAGAAGAGTGGATGAGCCCTACAAGTGTCTAGATCGTGGTAATGTGCTAGACTGAGGGTGTGAAGTGAGGAGCACTTCCTACAGCGTGGGAAGACAGCACTTTCCCAGTGCTGAGCACAGGTTTGCTTAGGGCTCAAGTGAGTCTCAGAACACTGAGCTTGGGCTCACAGGCAGCAGAAATACAATGCAGAAACACCAGTCAGCTCTGATCTCAAGTTAGAGCGCATCCGAAGGAACAGCAGAGCAGCGAGGAGCAAGCATCCATCTGGCCAAGCAGAGCTTTCTTGTACCTCTCTTGTGTTCCTCAACGAGATACATCAAAAGACTTGACAACTCTATTAACCTTTGTCATCTTAGAGTCTTCCTAGATCTGAAAAGAACCCACAAAGAGGCCCCCAATCCCCAGCCTACTTCCCTTCCATTGAAAGTCTATGTCCGTGCCCAGAAATAGCTATTATTAGAACATAAAGTACATGATGTTGCTCAGCATGGCTAGTGGTTAGAGCCATGTCCTGGAATTACTGCTGAGCTATTCCTGCAGTCTTTATCTGCTCTGTGCATACTCCCTATGTCCTTATAAGCAAATTTTCTGTTGAGTTCCCTCTAGGAGGCTTCCTTTTTCTTTTTTTGAGGCATAGTTTCATTATACCCCACACTGGTCTTTAACTCTTGATCCTCTTGCTTACTCCTCCCAAATGTGGGAATTACAAGCACATGCCAACCAGGACAGCCGCCTCATCCTGTGACCTTTTGTATTAGTTACTTTTCTGCTGCTATGATAAGACACCCTAGGTAAGGGGACTTATAGAAGGAAGAGTTTGAGCTCCCGGTTCCAGAGGGATTAGAATCCATCATGGCGGGCAGGCATGGTGGCAGGAGGTGGCCAGTGCAGAAAGCAGAGCACTCACATCTTCAAGCAGACACAGAACAAGAGTGACTGGAAATCTGGCGAGGTCTGAGAACTCGCAAAGCCTGCCCCCAGTAATGTCCCCATTCCCACAGTATGGCCACACCTCCTAGAGCTTCCCAAACAGCACCACCAACTGGAGATGAAATGTCCAAATACTTAGAGCTCATAGGAGACATTCTCATTCAAACCACCGCAGCTTTCAATGGGTAGACCTGGTCTATAACATTAGCATATGTGTCCTCTTTATATATCTTCTATTTTGTGTCTTCTCTGGTCACTTCCAAATTTGTGGCACCTTCCATATGCATATCTAGATTCCATGATCCAGACACCAGGACCTTAGTGTTTGTAAGTAGTTAGCCACTTAACTCTCCACCCTTCCACTCCAATAAGCACCCCCTTTCCATCCTGAAAGGTTCACGAGGACACATATCAAATGCAACAGGGCCTGCAGGAACGAGTACAAAACTGGAACAGAATCAGGAAAGGCCAAGGCTCTATATACCTTCAGAGGGTGCTTTGCAGGCAGCTGGAAAAGAAGCTGAAGCAGGCAGAAACTTGGTTGCTGAAGCTGGGAAAGTTTGCCCGCCTGGTGGAGTACATGATTTGTCAGAACCTTGTTTCCATCTTGGAAGATGAAATAACCTCTTTTGTAGCCAACATTTTGCAAGTAAGGTGGTAGGTGGAGCTGGGAAGGCAACTGAGGATCAGATTGCGGCCAGGGTGGGATGGGGTATTTTTATACCTGGCCCTACAGCCTCTCCTGATCCTTTTTTTACAGGCCCCTCGCCAAAACCCCTTTCTCTTAGCACAGCTAGTCTTTGACGAAAATAACCAGGTGTCTCCTGTGCCCAGTGTTGAAAATATAATCCAGACTCTCACCAAGAGCCTGCAGTTTGTCAAGACCTCTGCCATGAAGGTTTCTGGAGTGGGCAGGGGGCTGGCTATGGAATTCCTAGTTCCCATGGTCTGTGGAATCAGTTCTTCGTCTGGTTAGAACTTCATTGTTTCTCTATTTGTTTCTTCTTTGTATCCTGGCGTGAAGGTAATACAGTCTAAAGACCTGAGGACCACCAGAAATCTCCTGTATTCTGAAGGTATTTAAGAAGACAGAGCCAGGGTACAGGAAGTCTGGAAGGAGGGAAAGGACACGCAGAGTGTAAATGGCATGGGAAGTGGACGGGGGGCTCAGCCTGTAAACACCAGGCCTTGGCTCGACATGGAGCAGCTCTAACCTGTGTATTTTGCATGTGTGTTGCGAGATAGGAGAGTCCAGAGCGGGGGTTTGTTCCCTAATGTGTGGGAACAAAATATACCTATGTGTGGTCAGGGGGTGAGTAAAGTGTGATACATTGTCTCTCCTCTGGTTCACCCAGAGTCATAGTTGCCTTTTATTTACTGTTGAATTTGATTGTTAAATTACTGTGCACTTGTTGAAGAGTTCAGCTTTCCCAACATTTGCTTTATTTTCTATGACTGTTTTTCATTTATGATGTAATAATTCATTAGTATTAAAGAGATATTAGACCTCAAGTTTGTTAACCACCAGAAAAGAAATACATCTCCATTTATCCTTGAATCATAGTACTAATGTCACAGAGATCATTAAGAGCATAAGATGCTTTTTAATTTTCACATTCAATGATATGTCTTCATCAAGATGAATGAAAAGGTTCTGGAAGGGAGTTTGTTTGTTTTTTGTTTTGTTTCATTTTGTTAGGAAGCATACTGGTTAGCCACATATTTTCTGAAAATGAACTTGCTAATTGATTAAAAGTATTGGTATTTTACATACTGCAGTGAGGAAAGGCTCTCAAAACAGACACATTAGTTAACTATATACAGTAGAAATAACAAACTCCTAAGTTGAAGGAATGTTTTGAAAATTAGAAGAGGTAATTTGTTAAATATAGTACTTAGCACACAATATTTCATGCTATAGATCATGTCTCCATTTTATTAATATGAAAGACTTAGAGGAGTTGGATAATTCAGAGTGGTTTTTCTTTATATATTGTAGTATCTTCCTCTAAATTGTTAGAAAAGGAAAAGTACTTGAATTTTTTTTCTAATTTTAGCGATAGTACAGATATTCACCTGCAGTAGCTTGGGTCTTGTCTCTTCCACTTGTAAAAGAACAGCACAGAACTGAAATGTTTAGGGGAGAAATGTCATGGTGTTTGTCTTTTACTTGAAGGAAAAGCAGGGCCAGGCAACCAAATGTCACCTGCTGAATTTAAGCGAGTGGATGAGGGGTTCATATCATTCTTTACACTTTTCTACATGGTTTGAAGAAAAGAGATCTGGGAGGCTGGAGAGAGGGCTCAGCAATTAGGAGCACTGGCTGCTCTTGCAGAGGACCCAGGTTCCGTTCCCACCACCTACATGGCGGCTAACAACCATCAGTAACTACAGTTTCAGGGGATCCAACACCCTCTTCTGACCTCCCTGGGGATTGCATGACGTGGGTGCACCTATATACATGCAAACAATACAATCATGCACATAAAATAAAATAAAAACTAAAAAGAAAAGAGATCTGGAGGTTCAGATTAATGTGGTAGAGGAATCAGAGCTAAAGTTCTGGGCTTTTTTTTTTTTTTTTTTTTGAAACAGCCTCTCTGTAGCCATACCTGCCTATAACTCACTATGTAGTCCAGGCTGGCCTTGAATCGCTTAGAGATCCTCCTGCCTCCACCTCCCGAGTCCTGGCTAAAGGCACATGCTACCACACCCAGCTAGAGTCAAAATTCTAACTAAAATGTTCCCTAAATCTGTTATGAAAAATGAGATAGTTTTCAATAAAGTAAATATGTGGCAGATAAAACCCTGCTAGTAGTCTTTAAGACAAATACATCCAGCAGGGAATATTTACTTAAATCATGAAAAATTTGTATGGTATTTTAACCAAACTGTGAAGTGATTTCAAAACCTTTACTGACAAAAATGTAAAAATCTAAATCCTTTTACAGGGGAAACACAGTGTACACTGTATGCCATGACTAGATCTTAGTCATCACAAGAAGACCTCATGTGTCAGTCATAAAATAGTAGGGAGCATATCCTACAGCCTCAGGCTGTGTTCTCCAGCATTTTCCATGCAACATCTGTAACCAAAAAAGAGAGCATTAATATTCCCATCTGATGTCCCGTATTACGATGTCTTATCAGAAATCAGAAATGTTCTGCATTCTAAGCTGAGAAAATACAATCAAATTATATCACTATTCTCAGGACTTTAACATTCTCAGGGTAACTTTGGTATGGCAATATGCTACTCATATCTTTCTGACTGGGCATTATATATGTACATATGATAGTGCAGCATATATGTACAAACTTGTAGAGGCCAGAGGTCAAACTTTATTTTTATTTTTAATTTTTTGGTTCTTTTGAGACAAGTTCTCCCTGTAGCTCCAGCTGGCCTAGAACTGACTATGTAGATGAGGCTGGCCTGGTCACAGAGATCCACCTGCCTCTGTCTCCCAAGTTCTGGGATTAAAGATGTATACCACCACACCTGCTTCCACCTTATTTTTTGAGATAGTCTTTGTCTAGGCTGACTAGCCAGAAGGCTCCAGGTATCTGCCTGTCTCTGCCCTGACAGCTCTGGGGTTATAGATGAAGGCTACCACGTACCACTTTCTAGGTGGATTCTGAGGATCTGAACTCAGGTCCTCATATTTGAGCAGCAAATATTTTACTACTGAACCATCTCTTAGTTCCCACCCTACCCCTGGCTCAGACCCCAGACCTTGGTCATGTAAGTGCTCTGTCGCTGAGCCACACTCCCGGTCCTCTTTTTGATATCAGTGATGAACATCTGTTAAAGTAGGGCAGGGAATTATAGCTTCTTCAAGGCCTTCGTTATTTAGGCCTTAGTTGGATTGCTATTTTTAATGCAAGTGCATATAAGCATGTATGTATTATGTTGATACATATATTTTTTAAAATTGAAGCCCTGGATCCCTCAGAACTAATTTGTGTTTCTTCAGTTTAGTTCATATCTCCCTGGTTGTCTGTTGTAAGCAAACTATTTCGCTGTCACCTTATCAATAGAGTTGTCAGTCTTTTGTTGGAATGTTCTCTGCATCAGACGGCCGTGAAAAGACTAGCATTTCTTTTCATTACTTGTAACCAGATGAGAATTGATCTCGTAGAGCAGCACACCGCACTGCCTGAGCACCCCAAATTGTTCTTTGTTCTTGGACCTTGCCTCTTACTTTGGAGCTCCCAGAACATTAACCTTCTAAAGTCAGTCAAGACGTAGCAATTCCATCCTTGAAATGGAAAAGTCAGGGGGATTGCAGCCCCTCGATGGCTGCTCCCCTTTATCTGTACTTTCTCTGCCTCTTCCGGTTCTCCTTTCATTAGACTTCCCGCTCCCTTTAAACAACTACTTTTAAGTGACTCGCACCATCCACAGCACCAGCTTCATTCTTGAGTCTGTACAATCCTTCAGTTAAGTTTTCTGGTATGTGTGACTGATTTAGGTCAGATTTTTAAGATAGGAAATAAGACCAAATTCGGGGCTGGAGAGATGGCTCAAAGGTTAAGAGCACTGGCTGCTCTTGGAGAAGACCGGAGTTCAAATCCCAGCACCTACATGGAGGCTAACAACAGTCTATAACTCTAGCTCCAGGAAATCCAACACCCTCTTCTGAACTCCGCAGGAACTGTACAACACAGATATGCTTACACATATGCAGGCAATACTCTCATACACATAACTGTTAATTTAAAAAAGAAATATGACAAAATTAGCCCCTCGTATACATTGAATCATGCATCAGTAAACCATGGCAAGGGGACTTGGTCACAGCACAAGTTCATTGGAACTTGGGTGTGTGCTGTAACCTTGAGCTATACTTGAACCTAACTATAAACATCCTTAAGGTATTGAGTGTTGCCGGAGCCCGCCGGCAGAAATCAGACCATACCCAAAGCGGGGAGTGAGGATGAGAAAATGTAGAGATAGAAAAAACAGGACAGACTCAGGAGAGCTGTCAGTCACACTGAAGCAGCTTGCCTTTATTAAGTCCCCCCTATCTATACTGTAAGGTGAGCAAAACAATACTAACACAGGCAAAATAACTTAAGACGTGATTGGCTTCCTTCAAAGATCTTCATGTGACCTCAGTCTTAGGTGAAAAATAAACTTCTCCTCAGATATTATTTTGCCTAATAAAAACTCCTGCTTCCAACAGCACTTCTGTGCACGAGATTGTCTTCTGCCTAACCCAAAACTAGGGCATAGTTCAAGGCAGGCACATGGCCCCCGACATCTCCCCCTTTTCTATTTTCTAAAGATACCATAACCTTTCTGATTATGGCCAGGAAGACTGAGCCTGTCTTAGGTCATTCTCTCTGAAACACAAGGTTTACCCGTCATTGGTACGTGAATACCCACCATCCATGCCCTATCTTAGGTCAGCTTAATTTGAGAGAAAGTTGCCCGTCTTTGGCTGCCAGCCTCTCCTGCAAGGGGCAACTCTATAGAGTTCGGAGCTGAACACTGTGCACATCAGCTGTAACATCTCAGAATGTGCTGAGGACATACGTCCTATGGAAGGAGTATGCCAATTTTTAAGGAGAATAACGTAGACCCAAGATTATACTGTTTCCTGATCTGAGGTCAAAGAAGATCCTGAAAGCAAAAAGACTTTTAGCTTATCTAACAAATCAGCAGCAGTTTCTGCTGCGTCAAAGTCAAATAACTATTTTTTACAGTTAACATAAATCTAAGGATATATGTTCATTATGCCAAAACCTTGCAACATTTATAACCCTCGAACCACACATAACATTTGCAGAAATCATAATAAATGAAAATTACTGAGATACCATAACTTGCATTCACCCATGGAAACAATTGAAATGCAATTAATCAAATTTCATTAAAACACAAGAAATACATTGAACACAGAAAACATCAAACTTAGTACCATTATAAGCAATATTTAAAACTGTCCAATCAAATGTATATATAGGATTGACTTAGGCAAGCTATCACACGTTCTTAACTTTGTCCAAGGTTGTTGCCTGTTTCCCCATATAAATCTGTGGAAAACTGTCATCTGATCACCAAAGTCCTATACTTAGTTCTTCTTGTTGTTCATCAGCATTCCCTGCAGTAGAATCCTGATTCACTGTTGTTCTTCTCATAATGACATCTTGATAGGCGAGTATCATTCTCCATCACTGCAATCTCTCTTTCTTCCCATATGGCTGGATGCAGCATAGTTGGATTTATTATGTAAGTCCAATAAGTCCATCAGGAACTGATTCCATAGCAACAGCAACATCACTCTTTCCTCGTTCCATCCCTGCGAACTGGACCAGCCTCTCTGGCAGCCACCTGGCATTCTCAGCGTTCTGTGGAAAAACACAAACATGCCCTCTTCCCCATATTAGTACCGGGTCTGGACCATTCCATTTCCCATCAATCGGATCCTTCCATTTCACTTGTGCATAGGTATCCAAAGTCTTAGGATGCCACAACCTATTTGCAGCAGAAAGACCAAAAGCATCCATATTTTAAAAATTCAAAACAAAAAGAGCATGATTCAAAGAGTTCTGTGGAGATCTGGGATATAACTCCCCCTTTCTTATTTTTTGTAATTGATTTTTTAAAGCTCCATGGACACGTTCAACAATCCCTTGTCCTTGATGATTGTAAGGTATGCCTGTTCTATGTTTAACGGATAATTGAGCACAGAAACGTTGGAAAGTTTGACTAGTGTAGCCTGTGCCATTGTCTGTTTTTATTATAGATGGTAAACCTACTACAGCAAAACATTTAATGCAGTGTGCTATAACATGCTTAGTAGCTTCTCCAGTTTGAGCAGTAGCCATAAGAAAACCTGAGTAAGTATCTATGGACACATGAACATATTTTAATTTTCCAAACTCCAGGATGTGAGTTACATCCATCTGCCACAATTGATTGGGCATTAGTCCACATGGATTGACTCCATATTGAGGGACAGAATGAAATTCAGTACATAAGCGACACTGTTTAACAATTTGCCTAGCAGCCTCCCTGGTAAGTTGAAACTTCGTAAACTTTGGCTACTTTGATGATGAAGAGCGTGAGATTTTTGTGCTAATTCCAATTGAGATAAGCCCACGAAACACGTGGCTTTATCTGCTAAATTATTCCCCAAAGCCAAAGACCCTGGGAGCCCAGTATGAGCTCTAATATGCCCTACGAAACAGGGTTGAGAACGAGCATGTAAACACCTTTGTATTTGACCAAATAATTCTTGAATCTGAGTGTTAGTTGCCTCAATGTAAGATACAGTTTCAAGTATCTGCAAGGCTTTAACAATATAATGACTATCAGTATACAAATTAAAAGAAGTAGAGGTCAAAGACTGAAATACAGCAGCCACAGCCCGAAGTTCTACTACTTGAGCTGAAGCTGGAGAAGTTTGAAAAACATGGGATTGTCCTTGTAACACATAAGTAGCCCTACCATTAGAGGACCCATCTATAAATATCACTAAAGCGTCCTTAATAGGATCCTGTTTCACAATTTTTGGAAAAATAAAAGCATGACTATTTGCAAATTGTAATAGCTTGTTTTTCGGATAATGATTATCTATGATGCCAGAATAACAGGCAAAAGCTATGGCCCAGGAATCCACATTTTGAAATAACCAATCTATCTGTTGTTTTGTAAATGGAAGACCTATTACAGCAGGTTCCTTTCCAAAAAACTTAACCAGACTCAGCTCTAGCCATTTGAACCAAACACACTACTGCTTCATAATAAGGAGTTAACATTCTAGCAGGTGAGACAGGTAAATGCAACCATAGCAAAGGTCCTTCCTGCCATAAAACTGCAGTCGGAGTATGAATAGTAGCCAAAATATATGCTGCCCATCCCTGGGTATAATCTATATATTGTATTTGTTGATTTTCAATAGGCCATTCTACCTGAGATAGTGCCCTTTCTGGCTTCCTCCGTCAAGCTTCTAGCCGATTTAGGATCTGAATCACCTTTTAAAATGTCGAAAAGAGGCTTCAGTTCTCCTGTAGCAATTTTTAAATGAGGTCTAAGCCAATTAATAGCTCCCAATAATTTTTGAAAACCATTCAACGTTTTCAACCCATCTTTCCTAATCTGAATTTTTTGAGGCAAAATTGTTTTAGGATATAATCTATAACCCAAATATGAATACGGAAATTTGGTTTGTACCTTCTCAGGTGCTACAATTAGCCCTTGCTCTTTCAGAGCCTGCTGCAAATGAGCATAAGCTGCAAGCAAAGTTTCTTCCTGTTTATGAGCCAAAAGTATGTCATCCATGTAGTGAATTATATATATTTGGAAATAAACCTGTCTAGTCTTTGCGACTGCTTGAGCCACAAATTTTTGACACAGGGTGGGGCTGTTTGCCATACCCTGAGGCAATACTTTCCATTGAAATCTCTTCAGAGGCTCCTTAAAATTTACCGAAGGTACACTAAATGCAAATCCTTTACAATCCTGAGGTGCAAGAGGAATAGTATACAAACAATCTTTTAAATCCAAAATAATCTTATAAGTGTCTTTAGGAATAGCAGAAGGAATGGGTATTCCAGGTTGCAGAGCTCCCATCAGCTCCATTGTCTCATTAACCTTTCTAAGATCCTGTAGTAACCTCCATTTTCCTGACTTCTTTTTTATAACAAAAATTGGAGAATTCCAAGGTGAATTAGAAGGCTCTATATGACCGCTTTTCAGCTGTTCCTGCACTAACTGCTCTGCGGCCTGAATTTTTTCTGCAGTAAGAGGCCACTGATCCACCCACACAGGTTCCTCATTTTTCCAAATTATTGGATCTGCATGGAGTACAGGTTGTCCAGTGACCCCCTCTAAAAATACTCTAATCCTGTCCTGGAAGGTCTGGAAACAGGTAACCGTGGCTTTTGCCATTTCTCACTGTTCTTTCCCGCTGTCTGAACATTTGATTTGTAACTTCATTACTAGGACTATAGAGGTATACACCCATGTGACTCATCACATCTCTTCCCCATAGATTAACTGGCAGTCCTGGAATGATGTCTGGTTGAAAAGTTCCCTCATGTCCTTCCTCATCTTTCCAAGTCAATATATTACTACTCTGTTCTGGACTCTTACTCTGACCAATTCCTTGTAACTACGTCATAGATGTCTGTTTCAGCCAGTGTGAAGGCCACTGATCAGCAGTAAGCACTGAAACATCAGCTCCAGTATCTAGTAAACCTTGAAACTTTTTCCCATTAATGAATAATGTTAGCTCAGGCCTTTTGGCACCTATAGCCTGTATCCAATAAGCATCTGATGACCCGAACCCTGCATCACCTCTTCTAGGGTTTTTCACTATATTGTCTGTAGCAATCTGAGGGAGCAATATTAACTGAGCAAGTCTTTGACCTTGCTTAATTACAGATATCCCACTAGGAGAACAAGTCATGATCTTTATCTCTCCTTCAAAATCTGCGTCAATTATTCCTGGCGCTATCATAATTCCTCTCATAGTAATGCTACTTCTTCCTAGCAATAGCCCTACTGTCCCTTTGGGCAAAGGACCATAAACTCCTGTGGGAAGGGCTTGCATTCCCATCTCCGGGGTTAATACTGCATAGGTAGAGGAACTGAGGTCCAGTCCTGCACTGCCTGGGGTTGCTCTGAAAAGGTCCTGAATGGATTTCCTTGCTGAGGGACAAAATTCTCTAGCGCTCCATAACATTGTTGCGGACTGGAGCTGGCCCCTTCGCCCGTTTCCCTGCTGAAAAGGATTTTCCATGGCATCTTGCCTTGACCTGCACTCGTTAGCCCAATGCCTTCCCTTTTTACACCTGTAACACAAGCCTGGCTCCTTTTTATGAGTGCTGGCCTTTCGTCTATTAAAGCATTGTTTCACTAGGTGTCCCAGCTGTCCACATCCGTAACAGCTTCCTAAAGGGCCAGCAACCTTGCCTTTTAGAGGCATTTGCTGCTGAAAAAGTACTTCCTTTACCAATTTGCCTTGTAACGCGGCAGCTAATGCTATACCTTGAGTATATGAGGGCCCAATATCGGAGCAAAGTCTAAAATGTAATCTGATAAATTCCCCTTTTTTCTAAAAGGTCTCAAAGCTGCAGACAGAATTAGCATTTTCATAAGCTAGTTGTTTTACCAACAAGAGCCCTGACTCTGAATCTCCCAATAACCTATTTGCTGCCTGCATCAGCCTGTCTACAAAGTCTTGATATAATTCATCAGGTCCTTGTATAATTTTTGACGAATCTTCAGTCTTTCTTCCTGAAGTTTATACCATGCTTTCTTAGTTGCAGCATTAACCTGTGCATACACGGCAATATCAAACGTCAGCTGATTCCCTTTTCCTTGATATTGTCCTTCTGCTAACATATCAAAAGTAATTGGTATTCCCTGTGCTCGATTTATTTCTGCTGTAGCCTGACATTGCTCTGCATATTCAGATTTCCAAAGCAAATAATCTCCTCCTGACAAACATGCTCTGGCCACTTGTTTCCAATCGTCTGGAGGGAGCACCTCCAGAGACATTGATTCCAACATTGCCTGTGTGAAAGGAGCAGTTGGACCATACTGCACACAAGCAAGTTTCAACTCTTTTATCTGCTTAAAGGAAACAAGAATATGTTCTCTCACCCGATTTCCCTGTGCATCATCCCGCTCTATAACAGGGAATAATTGAAACCCTTGAATGTTTTCTCCGCTTTCGGCCGCTTTACTGACAGCAGCTTGCAATGGAGATAGAGGAGATTGCACTAAGGACAAAGGACGAGGCTTTCCTGCCGACTTTTGCTTAACTGTGATTACAGGCAGCTCTTCCATCAGAGGTAGAGGATCTAATCTTGCCTGGCTCTGTAATTTCTCCTTAGCCTGTTGTTTTCTAATTTGCTGCATTTGTAAAGATAATTCCATCTTCTCCTGCAAACGTTGAATTTCCCCTGAGTAGGTTTCCTCCTGATCAGTTTCCTTTTTTGCCAATGCGACAATCTGGGAAACTTCATCCTCTTTCTGATACCTAGCAGTTTTCTCCTCCCACTCTTCTTCAGAATCTAATAACTCACTATTGGAAAACTGCTCATTTTCAAATTCCACTAACTCCTCAAACGGAGGGGCAGAAGGTTTAACTTCACTTTCCTCCTCCTCCTGAGCTGCTTGTGACTCCATGCCACTCGCTACTTTTTCTGCTCGAACCCTTTCCATCTCATGTCTAGGATCCAAACTATCCCTAATCAAAGCCCACAAACTAAAAGTATCTACCAGAACCTGACTCGGTCCATAAACATCATAATAATCCTGAAGCTTTCTTCCTACTTTCTTCCATGTTTTTAAATCTACAGACCCATCTTCAGGGAACCAAGGGGAGACTTTTTCTACAAAATTCAAAAATTTACAAAGCTGCTGATGTTTTACACCAACCCCTCGAGCATAAGTCTTATTTTCCAACGTATTTACAAAAAGCAAACGACTATCACCCTGACCCATTTTACTCCTGAGATTTCTCACCACACACTTTTCCTTTACTTTTCCTTTATTTTCCTTTACTTTTCCTTTATTTTCCTTTACTTTTTCCTTTACTCTTCCTTTTACTTTACATTCTTTAAGTGAGCTCACTCATAGCACGGTGTCCTTCACTTTACCCCCAGTCTTCAGGTCCCTGGTCCAGGCGCCACTTGCCGGAGCCCACCGCCAGAAATCAGATCATACCCAAAGCAGGGAGTGAGGATGAGAAAATGTAGAGATAGAGAGAGACAGAGAAAAAAACAGGACAGACTCAGGAGAGCTGTCAGTCACACTGAAGCAGCTTGCCTTTAGTAAGTCTCCCCTATTTATACTGTGAGGTGAGCAAAACAATACTAACACAGGCAAAATAACTTAAGATGTGATTGGCCTCCTTCAAAGATCTTCATGTGACCTCAGTCTTAGGTGAAAAATAAACTTCTCCTCAGATATAAATTATTTTGCCTAATGAAAACTCCTGCTTCCAACAGCACTTCTGTACACAAGATTGTCTTCTGCCTAACCCAAAACTAGGGCATAGTTCAAGGCAGGCACATGGCCCCCAACAGAGTGTATAAGTTGGTTTTGGATTACATACATAATCACAACACTAGGTAAGTGTCAAAAGTTAATGACTCCTATAACTAAGAAACTTGCCATGGTAACCCGAATAAGGAAAACAAAAGTTTTGAAGTAGGTGATTTGAGGGTTGATTTGCTGACTCGAAATTGCCACCAAGACCAGGGAGGCCAGGGGATACGGCTCATTCGGTAAGCAGGATGTGTGTTTGTAACCCCCCAGGGAGTTATGGAGACAGGTGAACCTCTAGAGCTCATTGACCAGACAATCTAACATAATTGATGAGCTCCAGGTTCAATGAGAGACCTGTCTCAAAAAAACAAGGATTCCCAGCAAGGTGTCTCAGTGGGTAAAAGGCACCTGGGTTCAAACGCTAGGACCCATGGTGGAAAGAGAGAACCAGACTGAGTTAGATGTCCTGGCAGAAGGAGATAACTGACTTCCCTTAGCTGTGCTCTGACCTCTACAAGCACACCGTGGTATACACACGCACACACACACACACACACACACACACACACACACACACACACTTTAAGTAAGGAGAAGATTGAACAAAGAAGATACCTGAAAATGCCCTCTGGCCTTTACGTACATGAGCACGTGTGTGAGAATGTACATACCCATGCATGTATGTGCAGAGGTCAGAGTCTGATGTCAAGTGTCTTCTGTCCATCTTCATCTTATTTTTTAAAAACTTTTATGTGTGTAAGTCTTGCCTGCTTGCACCTAAGTACACCACATTCGTGCAGTGCCTGAAGAGGCCAGAAGAGGGCATCAGGTTCCCTGGAACTGGAGTTATGGATCTTTGCTGTTCTTTGGGTTCTGGGAACTGAACCTGGGTCCTCTGCAAGAGCAACCAGTGCTACTGAGCCATGTCTGCAGCTCTCTACCTTTAAAATATATTTTACATGGAGTCCCTCACAGAACCTGATGTTCACTGATTGACTAGGACTGGCTGAGTAGCAAGCTCTGGGGAGCCACCTGTGTCTGGTTCCACAGTGCTGAAGTTACAGGCTCATGTTGCCACACGGGCTTTTTATGTGGGTGCTACAGACCTGAACTCAGGTCGGCATGCTTACCCAGCAAACACTTTGCCCATTGATCCAGTTCCCCAGCCCAGACTCGGTCTCCAAAAATTTAATCGAGTACAAGTATGTGCCCATCAAAAGATAAACATTTTAAAATATTAAATATTACAAAGTACCAATCTTTATCTCTTTCCCTCACTGCTTACTGCATTTAGCTATAGTTAAGAACAGGTCTTCATTTATTTTATTTAGTTATTTTGACTTTTTGAGACAGTGTCTCCCTGTAGTCCCAGCTGACCTGGAACTCACTATGTAGGCCAGGCTGACCTTGAACTCACAGAGATCTACCTGTCTCTGCCTCCCAAGTACTGGAATTAAAGGCATGTGGCACCACACCTGGACAGATTCTCTTTTAAAAGGGTATGGGGTATTAGGAAGCCATAATTAAAGATTATTGGTGATTTGGGTGATTTTTTTTCATTTATTTTTATTTTATGTGTATTAGTGTCAATGACTGCATGTATGCAATGCCCATGGAGGACAGAAGAGGGCATCGGATCCTTTGGGACTTGAGTTCTGGATGGTTGTTAGCCACTGTGTGGGTGCTGGGATTTGACCCATGTCTTCTGCAAGAGTAGCCATCTCTCTAGCCCCATTCTTTTTTCTTGTTGTTTTTTCATCTTCAGAGTTGGATGATAAACTGCAGCTCCAAGATTCCTACTGTCGTCTTCCCCTTTTCTTTCTTTTTTTGATGGAGTCTTGATATGCAGCCCAGGCTGACCTGGAACTCAGTATCCTCCTGTGTCTGCCTCTTAAGTACTGAGATTACAGGCATGTGCCACTGCACCAGGCTAGCTTCCTTTCAAGCAAAATTTGGGAGAAAGGGGAAGCGGGTCTCTGTGCCTGACTCTCACTGTTTACTTACCAGGGAAGGGTCTCTTCTTATCTAGAAATTTCCCAGCAGATTCACTTTTATGCCTCTTTGTCAAAATCCAGGTCATGTTACCACGTATAGCTATTAGAAATACCTGGAAGTCAGTGGCTGACAGTCTGGGCTTTTCCTGGAAGATGGATTCTGCAACCACAGAGGAAGGGAGAAGGAGCTGCTGAGGAGTCAACAGTGTGCCTCCCAGGATCCCGTGCTTCAGGGCTCTCTCCACATTGTCATGTCCTTCTTTGTTTTGCTTCTATCCCTCTGTTAATCCTGGTTCTCTAAGTGATGACATGTGGAGGTCCTTGTTTGTCTGATGCTCATTTTCAGTAGGATCTCCAGGAAGGGCTTGTAGGAACAAAATTCTCAGTTTTCCCATATTGATAGTAGTTTATGCCTTTTGACAGTTAATGTTGCTGGTAATAAAAGTATTGGCTTATTCTTTTCGTTTGCCTATCTTAAACATACCCCCTTTTTTCAGGCATCACATATTGCTATTATAAGGTCTATTGATATTTAATTTTATTTCCCTTTAAAAATCACCGGCTCCTTTTGCCTATATAGTTTCTTCCTTTAAGTTTAATAATTAGAGTAGGATGCGTCTTGATTTTGACGTTTTGAGGAAGGATTCTTGGGCGTATTCTTTCAAAGTGTCATCTTAAATCTTAATTCAGAGCAATTTGCTGTATTTTTAAAGACAACTTTGAGATATAGTTCACCTTTCAGATAATTCACCCATTTGAAGCATATACTTCAATAGCTTTTAACACACTCACAGTCATCATCAGTTAATTTTAGAACATCTTCCCCAGTCTTCCCCCAAACCCTGGGTAACCGTTCATCGTCATTTCCCGTTTCCCCCTTTTCTGTTGTTCATGTTTAATAAAAAAAAAGCGTTTTTTTAACTTTCAAAAGGAGACTCAGGTTAGAAGTTTGTGGGTTTTTTTAAAAATAACTTTTCCTTTTCCGTTGTTTTAGTTGTTTTTGTCCTCTTTTTCAAGTGAGGCTAGCTTTATGATGAGGTTTCCTAGTTTCTGTTTCCTTCCTTCACTTTTGTTTTTTGTTTGTTTGGTTTTTTTTAGACAGAGTCTTCCTGTAGCCCCAGCCCCTGGACTTGTTATAGAGACTAGGATGGCCCTGACCTCAGAGAGGTTTGCCTGCCTCTGCCTCCTGAGTGCTGGGATTAAAGGCCTGCCTCACCACGTCTGGCTCTTCCTTTACGTTTCTCTGAGCACTTTTGCTTTTCTTACTGCTTCTGACCTGCCCAGTCTTTATTCTCCCAGCAGTTTCCTCTTAGAGTCAAGCCTTCCCCAAAGGAAGCCCTGTGTGTTTGGTTTGGGAAGTTCACAGGGCTTAGAATGCTTCGGCTCCCCTGGTTGTAAAAAACATAATCCATAGGTTTTAGTTTTTACTTTCTTTTCAAAACATTTTTATTCATTATTTTTATTTTCTGTGTATGGGTGTGTCGCCTGCATGTGCATAAGTGCACTTGTGTCATGCAGTGTCCACGGAGGTCAGAAGAGAGCATCAAGTTTCCCTGGAATTGGAGTTAGGACAGTTCTTAACTACCTTGTAGGTGCTGAGAATCAAATCCAGGTGCTCTGCACGAGCAACCAGTGCTCTTAACCATTGAGCCATCTCTCCAACCCCAGTTTGTACTTTCTAATTGTGCTCATTTGATGTGAGGATTTGGGGTTGTTTTCAAAACTGTTGTAACTGCCATCACTTTAGAATCTCTACTGGCATCAATATTGTTATCGTTTCTCTGTGGAACAGGCTATAAGATATTGCAGGCAAGGTTCAAAGCAGGGAAAAGCATGAAGATTGCTTCAGTAATGTTACTGGGGCTGCTGCTGGACCAGGTGTTTCCGGGTTCTTGGCATCATACTGAGAAAATTGCAAAAGCACACACAAACAGCAGTGCAGTGAGAAACTTAAAGGGACAGTAGGGATGCACTGCAGGCTGCTTGAGCTAGAATGCCAAGTACATCCGTTAGTGTTTGGGGCTTCCCTGTATGAGGAGGAGGAGGAGGGGGGGGGAGGGGGGGAGGGGGAGGGGGAGGAGGAGGAGGAGGGGGAGAAGGGGGAGGGGGAGGAGGAGGAGAAACAGTTGCTAAGGGGCATAGTGTGAGTGATTCTCTGTTTTGATTGACAGGCTTGAGTTATGTGAGCCCTACTACACATGTCCTTTCCCATGATGCATCTGATTTTAATCATACACATGCCCAATTATGCACAGGCATAAATGGTAAATAGGAGATTTACCCTAAATGTTCACTCGGAGGACACAGTTTACTTTACTGTGCATGAACTCCAAACTAGTTCAGGCTGAATCAGTCTCCCTGTCTCTAGTTTATAAATATGTTCAGGGACATGTTTGAATGGAAACTAACCACAAAAGGGGAGTTGCCAAAAGCCTGCTAAGGAAGAGGAAACTCACTCCATTATTTGAAATCGTGTATGTACAGCCCAACGCAGATGAATATGCCACATTGCTAGATGCATTGTAGGAAAGGGGTATGTGTATAGTTCAAGCCAAGTGGAGTCACAGGTCGCTAATCTATTCCTGTGCTTGCCTAACTCAGTAATACACGGGGAGTAATACAGTAATACAATGGTGGCTTGACTGGGGTGAGGCTGGCAGGTGATGCATATGTTGGATGAGTTGGATTCTGAATATATTTTTGTATTTATTATTCTATGTGTATGACTGTATTGCCTGCATGTATGTAAGTGCACCCATGTTGTACAATGCCTGTGGAGGTCAGAAGAGGGCATCAAATTCCTCTGGAACTGGAATTAAGGATCGTTATAAGCTGCCATGTAGGTGCTGGGAACTGAACCTAGATCGTTTGCAAGAGCAGCCAGTGCCTTTAAGCACTGAGCCGTCTCTCCAGCCACCTGGATATATTTTAATGTAGAGCTCTGTGTGTTAGGTTTTCACTAATGGAACAAACAACTAAAAGAGGCACTGGAGGGATGACTCACTGGTTAAGACGCTCTTATAGAAAACCTTGGTTTGGTTCCCTGTGGCCACATGGTGGCTAGCACCTATCCTTAACTCCAGTTCCGGGGGTTTTGGCAATCTCTTCTGGCTTCCACTAGGCCCACATGTAGTGCACTTATGTGCACACAGGGCAAAAAAACCTCATACACATGAAATAAAAAACAAAATATTTTTTAAAGGGGGGAAGGGCTGCATACCTTTAATCTCATTATTCAGGATGCAGACACAGGCAGATTTCTGTGCATTCAAGGCCAGGCTGTTCCACATAGTGAAGTCCAGGCCAGCTGAGTTACAGGGAGACCCTGTCTCAAAAAAGGGGGGGAGTTGTAAGTAGGGTTGGAAAAATGGGTCAGAAGAACACTTACTCCTCCTCCATAGGAACTGGGTTCACTTCCCAGCACCCTTATGGCAGCTAGCAACCTTCTGTCACTCCAGTTCCTGGGGACCTGATGGCTTCTTCTGGCCTCCATGCACACTGAATGTATGTGGTACACATACATACATGCAGGCAAAGCACTCATACACGTAAAATAAAAATTGGAGAGACTTACTTTATCCTATGATATCAGAGGATTTTAGTCTGCCATTTGCTAAGGGCTTGTGGTGAAGCAGAGCATACAGCAGGAGTGTGTGCTCTGGGAGGCTTTTCACTCATGGAAGCCAGGAAGCGGAGCAGTAAGAGGGAGGGACTTAGGTAAGGCAGACCTTTAAAACAGCTCAGGGCTCACTTCTCCAATTAGGTCTCCTGTTTAGCAGTGCTCTGTGTACCAATAGACCACTCAGATTTGATATCCATGTATGGAGTAAAATGTTCCTTTAGTTGTGTTTGAAATCTTCTCGGGCCACTCAGTGTTTCAGTAATCTCATAATCCAGTTGACTTGCCAATCAAAATAAACTATCACAGGCTGGGAAGATGGCTCCATGGTTAAAGTGTTTGTCATGAAAGACAGAGGACCTGAGTTTGATCCCCAGTACCCATGTGAAAAACTGAAGGTGGTACCATGTGTCTAGAATCCTAGAACTGGGGAGGCAGAGACCAGAGAAACTCTGGGGCTTGCAGGCCAAAAAGTCTAGCCAATCAGTGAACTCCATGCTCAATGAGAGACCCTGCCTCAAAAGAGAAGGTGGAGAGCAATTGAAGGAGACATCTGACATCAATCTCTGGCCTCCACATATACGTACCCACACATACACCTGCACATACATGTGTACATATACACACACATGAAAATGGACTCACACAAAAGAATAAACTATTGGATTTTTGTGGTGACTGGGAACATTCTGTGTGCAGAAAAATAAAAAATGACTATAAATATTTTGACCGAAGCAACAAGAATAGAATTCTCATTTACCAAAATTCAAAGACTTCGGGAGGAACAGTTTTCTATGTGGAGGGGAAAATCAGAACTCAGTTTTGGCATTCTTAAGTATGAGTGCATGTAAGCATCTCAGAGTAGATGTGGAACAGTTTAGATAGGCTTAAATTCAGAGAGAGACCTGTTAGAGAGAAATTTGGAAGCAAAGAGATGGTGCTGAGTGCAAAGAGAATATGGGTGAGAGAGACCCAGAGAGAGAACAGACACAGGAGAGATCAGACGTGTGAGTACTGTGTGTACAGCTGGCTTCTGGGCATTTTGATATTCTTATGCCCCCTCTTTTGCAAAAATATTAGCAAAACTACTGGTCTTGGCAATTAACCAGTCACTAAAACGTTGATGGGTGAAGCCAGGTCCAAAGATAATGCCTTAAGACAGATACTGTGGATTGGAGTATTCAGTCAGTATCCTACCTCCTCCTCTGTTCCACAGAGGCTGGAGTGATTCAGAGAGTGCATCTCCCAGTCACCTCACATATAGGAATCATTATATGACTTAGGATCTACCAGTTACACCTGTGTGAGCCTTCCATCCCGAATTAAGTTGGGCAAAGAGGCAGGACACATCTCACCCGTTCTGCAGATGGTGTGCAGCAGAGGCAGTAGTCTTGTAGTTGACGTTGTGGTCATGATATCACAACTTGTCAGTCAGTAGACTCCAGATGACGATCCCGGGGTGTTTTGATTTTTTAGATCTCCTAATTACTCTAAAACCCATTTAATAAGTTGTAGTAAATCTCTTCTTGCTTACACTAGACATACTGTTCTCAGCACCTAATGTATTCTAACTAATACATTCTTTTCATGGGTCTGATGTACTGTGTTAACAATGAATATAGATGTATGTATAGCATCCATCACTCATGAGTAGGGAATGTGAAAGAGAGAGAGAGAGAGAGAGAGTGTTCAGGGTAGATAGAAAACTTATGAACTTGTGTGGGGGCTCTGGAGTGCACTCATGGATGATTATGTTATATTTTACTAGAAGATAACGAACAGGCCTTGAATGTGGAATTCTTGATGCCCAACTTTCATGAAAAATCCAGCGATGCTGTTCGCCTTTTCTGTGGCCCAAATGTAGGGTTTGTGTGGCCCTGGAAGTCTCATGCAATTAGTAATGTCCTGGAAGTCCATGGGCACCGGCTTCGGGGTCAGTATTTGCCTCCCAATTATGATCAGATGAAGGAGGACTTGGACAGCAATTCTCTAATCCAGCAGGCACTGACTGCACAACGGGCACTCCTGGAGGTGAGAAGAGAGGGCAAAGGCGTGGGGTGCTGACCACCAGCTCCCGCTATAGCCACTGCCTCTTCCCACACACCTTATCTACTCTTAGGACATGCAGCAAGAAGTACAGGAATTCTGTAGCCAGCAACAATGGGTAGCAGTTATTTATGAGTTCCTGAAGACCTGGGGGCCTCAGAAGCTAGAGAACATGAAAGGCTCCCCCATCAAGGACTACCTGGTACTGGTGAGCCAGCTCAAAGTTTGGCAGGACCGTGTCTCCAAGATGCCTGTCCAGCTGCTGACGAAAGGCAAGTTGCTGCTGCTGAGCTGCCATGATATGCAAGCAGAGCTGGGTAAGTGCTTCCTGTTCCCTCTGTTCCTTCTTTCCTTACATGGATGTACACAACAGGGATCTTTGGTGCAAGCCCCTCTTTAGACCTTTGGAGCCTTCCAAAGCCCCAGCCTTCAGCCCCTTCCCCTTCCCATCAAAGGTATAATCTCAGGACACACCCCCTCTGTTTTCCTCAGGAACCATCTTCTGACCACTCAACACTTTCTATTCTTATGATGTGGACATAGTTTAAATTAAACAGGCTTATGAAGCTTAGACTGCACATGGGCTCCCGAACTCCATTTCTTCACAGAGACACTCAGGAGCCTAGGGTGCCTCTTTCTTGAATGTAGCACTGTTAAAGTTTCTGCCACAATTTGCATGTGTAAAAGCTCACTCTGTGTCCTCACCTTGCTCTGCAGTGCTAACCTCTGTGGGTACTGGTGATTTAAAGTAGCCACCTTGGCCCAATTTGGTCTGTTTTAGATATTTGTTCAGTTAAAAGTTATTAGCACGGTTTGTTTTTATTCTCACATGTTCTCTGCACCTTTTTCCTGCTCCAGGTGCCCTGGCACTGGAGCAGCCCCCTGGCTTGTATGCTCTTGGCACAGGATAACGGCTCCTTGCCTGGTCTCAGCCCTCCTGGCGTTAATGTTCCCGGGGCTGCTGTGCTCCAGCCAGTGTGGCTGGATCGTGTTCTCCTGGCCTAACACGAGCTCGGAATGCTCACTTTTGCTTTCCTTTTAAAAAATTTGTGTGTGAGTGAGTGTGCACATGTGCACACATATGTATCACTGCCAGTAGAGATCAGAAAAAGGTGACAGATCCTGGAGCCAGAGTCATGCTGTCACGAGTGCTAGGAACTGTTTGGTCTTCTGCAAGAGCAGCAAATGCTCTTAACTGCTGAGCCATCTCTTCAGCCCCCGGCTTTTCCGATTCAGCCCCACCATGGCTCATGCTGGCATGACAGATGCTCGGGGGCTCCGTGAATACCGCCTTTTGGGTCTTAGGCTGGCTACTCCTGTAGCACTGACCTTAGGATCCCTCACTCCTAACACAGAAACTGCATCCAGACCCAGTGGCTAGCAGGTCTCTGCTGTCTTTGGTGTCTCCTGCCATTTGGAATCAGGAGGCTTGTAAATATTAGATTGGGCCCTTTTTCTACCACAACAATTCACACTACAGCTTTTACCATGAAATGATTGTTTACTACCAACACAGGGAACTCTGTAAGGATGCCTCTTTCCAAAGTTCCATTTTAAAAGTGGGCTGCAGGAGCTCCATGTTGTTTCCTCTTTATCCACCTCAAATTTTCTTCGTCACTTCTGACCCCCCATCAGGCCAAGGCCCAGGTGTTGTGTCCCTGGGTCTCTGAGAAGTCTGGCTTTCACAGCCTCCTTGTCCTCCCCTCTCTTCTCTTTCTTCTTCCTGAGGGAAAGATGGCTCCTACTACTGTGCAGAGACTACTAGCTGATCTTAGAGAGGCTGGGGGTCAGGCACATTAGGAAGCAACTAGTCTATTCTTTTGGGAAATAAAGAGGTTGTTTTGATCTTCACCTGGGCCCCAATGATAACAATAACTAATAGTATTGATTTATTGTTGAGACTAAATATTGGATTCATGACCCTCTCCTTTCAGGCTTGCTTGCTTCTTAAAAATTACTTGTTTGTTTGTTTATTTCTGTCTGTATGGATGTTTTGCGGGCGTGTATGTAAGTGTACCAAGTGCATGCAATGCCTGTAGAGGTCAGAATAGAGTGTTGGGTCCCCTGTAACTGGACTTACAGACGGTTGTTAGTCACCATATGGTTGCTGGAAACTTAACCAGTGTCCTCAGAGGCTGGTGTTCTTAACCACAGAGCCTTTGCTGCAGCCCCATGGGCCTGCTTTCCTTAGGAAGTTACAAAGCCTTGGATCTGGGGCCTGGAAAGAGTTTCCTTGACAGCACCTGTCTGCCTGGTCCTCCTTGTTCCTGAGCTGATGAGCGCATGGGCCTCCTTAGGTTTCTTGTGGGCCCCTAAAACTTCCAGTTCTTTTTCTGAGCAGGGGTTTGAGCAGGTCAGGCAGGAACAGGGTAGGCCTGTGATTGGTCCACTTCTTTCTGGCCTTGTTTTGAGCAGGCTTTGGTCTGCTACTGCTCCAGAAGTCTGTGTTCTTTCCAGTCGGTAAGCTCGCTTCTTAGTCCAGGGTCAACTGGCCTCTTCATAGGAGCCAGTGGAGAGAAGGAAGTGTGGAGTTTGGTATCCTGGCTCTGTTTTCCGCTTGCTTTGTGACTTAAGATTACTGAGCTTCAGTGTCTTTGGAACCTGAGTCTGCTAATGCAGTGACTGAAGGTAATAGTACAGAGGATTAAATGAGATACTATTTACAATACTAATAGCATCGGCGAAGTAGGCACTTAATTTTTTCCTGCAGCTTGTCCTCTCTGTGTACCTTCATCTTCTTGCTGACCGTATTTTGTATACATCTTCCCTGCTAACTCTGCTCCTTTTCTTCCCGAGCTCCCTTGAGCAAGAAATGGCAGGGGTCATTATTGACTCCATCTCCTTAGATCTATCACATCCCAAGGGATCCTAAGGAGCCCTAATGTTCTGTCAAGCCATCGCTCCCTTGCGCCATAGGGTGTCGCTGTTGTGCTCCGTTCACCTGTCGTCTCGCTGCTCCGAAATGTCTTCTTCAGCAAAGATGTTTTTCAAAAGCTTCTTCACTGTCAGATTTTTATCAGTCCCACCTACTGGTGTCCAATTCTCTTGGCAAAGTACTAATCACAGCATGTCTCAGTTGCCCACCTTCCAAACTCTCTATTCCACTTCCCAGATGCTAACTGGGAACAGGCTGAGTTGCTTTTCATGTAACATTACATAGTATATAAAATAACAATATTATATAGTAATAGATGTATATATGAATATATATATGTTTATAACCTAATCTATAATGGAATAAAGTATAACTCCCTGAATATGAATCCTTACTCTGTGTGCCACTGTATACTGTTGAGTGATAACCTAATCTCTCTGAGCCTCAGTTTGTTTATTTATAAAAATAAATATAAATACTTACCTCGGGAGCTGGAGCGATGGCTCAGCAGTTAAGAGCATTGACTGTCTTGCAGAGGGCCGGTGTTTGATTCCCAGTACCCACATGGCAGCCAACAACTGTCTGTAACTCCAGTTCCAGGGGATCTGATGCTCTCTTCTGACCTCTGTGGGCATTGCACAACATGGGTACACTTACATACATGCAAGCAATACACTCATACACATAAAATAAAATAAATATATAAGTAAAATATAAAAAATAAATACCTCAAAAGGAATCTGTCAGGATAAAATGAATTTATACACGTGAAGTACTTGAAATAATGTCAGGTATATAATAAGCTCTTATTACTGAATTTACTGGCATACCATATTTCTATATTGTATTTTGATGTAACATCTCTAAATTTAAGAAGTGTCTTATAGTGTATCAGAGTTTACATGGCATCATTTTTTCCTTTTTTAGTAGTATATAAAATAATATTTTTTATAATTAGTGATATCTTAGATTCAATGAAGTATACCATATGGATATTATTCATGTTTCTTAAAAAATATTTTATGCTTTTTTTGGTCACTATGTAGACCAGGCTGGCCTTGAACTTGAACTCACAGAGATCCACCTGCCTCTGCCTCATGCTTTTAAAATTACATTTATTTATTTCCTCTGTGGGCCTGTGTGTGTGTGCGTATGCACTTGTGCACATGTCATGGCATGTGTGTGGCTATCAGAGAACATTTGCAGGAATCAGTTCTCTCCTTCTATCATGTGGGTGCTGGGGATCACAGGCAGGTTGACAGGCTTGGCAACAAGTGCCTTTAGCCATCTTGTTGGCCCTCTTCTTTCTGCTTTCTAAGACAGTGAAGTTTTCATATTATCCTGGGAAGATTCCAGGATTATCTTCTAACCCTCTATCCATCTGAACTGCTTTCCTCTAATCCATAAAACAAAAAGACAAGCTGGGTGTGGTGGCACATGCTAGTAAGGCCCTGTCTCCGAAAGAGTAAACAGAAAAAAGACAGCTTAAGCCCCTACTTGGTAGCCTTTCCACTAGAGGAGAAATTGTAAGACTCCAGAAGAATACAGATTAAAGGCCTGTTCTTCATGGCCATGTCATTCTGATGTTTCTGCTGTCCCATCCACTTAGAACCTTAGAACCACTTAATACATTCAATTTCAATGCCCTCTTCTGCAGAGATCTTCCCAAACCTACTCAGCCCTCCTCCCCGTTTCACTAAATCAGGCTGGGGCTCCTGGGCGCTCACAGAGGATTTATACTGTGAGTAGCCCATGTGATGGTTCCTTTAATGTGTCTGTCTCTGTTGTCGTGTTATGAGGAATCTTTCCTCTTGTCTATCCATTCCTGAATACAGATATCGAGTTCTCGGCACTCCTTTCCCATGCATCCTCTACTACTAGGCTCTCTTATTTCCAGAATCCAAGCTGACTAGCACAAGAAAGAACATTCTTGAACAGGTGCAGAATGAATGCTGGAGCCGCAATCGGCAGCTAATGACAGAGCTGACAGATTACCTGCGGATCTTCCAAAATATCAACTCAGACATCCATGCCATTGCTCAGTGCTCTCAAAAGGTGGGTTTTCCATATCCTTTCTTTCCACCATGTCCAGAGGATCAGCACACTCTTTTTACCTCTTTTGAGCTCCCAATGGGATCAGATGTTCTTAACCCATGTTCATATAAGTGATCTGCCCCTGATGATTCCTGGTTCTCATCTTCCTCATGTCAAGAGTAGACCCTGATGGAATGAGGGGGTGAGTCTAAAGAAGTGGGCAGGGTTGTGGGGGTGCTGGTCTCATGCTGTAGCCTCTGCAGTTGAATGACGCCAATGAACAGTCCGCCCACCTAGAGGAGCGAGTGGAATATGTCCGATCACTCCATGAACTCCTCCGCAACCACGGTGGCCTCTTCAGTGCTGAGAATGAGGCGCTGGACGTCTCGGTGAGAGAACAATTCAGAGTCACGCATCCCTTCTGGTCTCCTTCCTCTGTAACCGCAGCTTTTCAGTGCCTCTGTCTGCCCCACAGCTTCTGGATATGTGGGAGGCATTTCAGTTTGAGAGAAGCCAGGCCTCCGAGTTCCTGATCAGCAAGCGACATGCCATTGTGCCCAAGCTGCAGCAGCTGATGGCAGCAGCCCTGGCAGAACTGGAAAGCCTGCTGCAGAAGGCCCTTTCTGGTCCCTTCATGGATCCTTCGCAGGATCAGAGGAGCACTGAGTACCAGCTCATTTCCATGGAGCAGCAGTTCCTGGCTACAGTCAGCAACTTCACTGAACTACATCATGCCTATACCACCTTCACTGGTACTAAGGATCCCTACCTCCTCACCATCACTGTGATAGACCTTCCAACTAAGACTAGGCTTGGGACTTAGGGTCTTGTGTCCTCTGTGACCTTAAGGAAGTCTTCGGAATCATAATCCTCCATGGGTCTCTTTTACAAACAAATATTGCAGGACAAAGGCCTCATGTACTATACATGTCAAGTATTGGGTTAGTAGATGCAGGGAGTTCACGGTCTGGTAAGGAAAGCAAACAGCTGAATACTTCATTAGAATGTGATGGGCTCAGGGGTTAAAATCAAACTTTGATGCAGAAGAAATGTGTGCCCTCACTGTACAACTTAGCCTTTGTGTAGCCTTGGTCAAGGTAAATCCTATACCAAGCAGCAGGCCAGGGATAATAGATCTTGATGGAGTAGCAACTGCCTCCAGCCAAGGTAACTTACAGAAGAGGCTGGTGAGGGCCTCACTCCTACAGGAGACCAGCACAGAGCTACGGGGCTTAGCCTTTCTCTACATTGTGGCTGCAGCAGTCTTGCCAAAATGGTTCCCTTCTGCACCTAACTTTGTGGGTTCTTTTCTCATGTGTAGTCACTTGTACCCGCCTTAGATGGGCACATCACAGGTTGCTCCTCAGACAGCTATCAACTGCAACCATCTCCGCTTGGGGCACCCCCAACCTTAGTGCCTTCGCCTAAGTGAGATGGAAGAGGCTCTAGCACCCTCTGTAATGAAGAAACTTTTTCTTTGGCAGTGTTTTGGGAGCTGTCAGCCCATACATAGAGCACAGATCTTGGCCTCTCCTGTAAGGAATTGGGATGGATCGGGGGAAAGCAGGGTGGAATAGTCAGGCCACGTGGTGCTAGGTGTAGGAAACTCCAACACTGATCTCACTTCTTTCATCTATCCTGAATTTTTGTAAAAAATAATCTAGTATTTTAGATCCAGGTGAAATAGTAACTATCCTCAATTTTTGTTTTTTATATGTGTTTATTGATTTGGGCGTATGTGGGTATACATGTGGAGATCAGAGGACAGCTTGCGGGAGTCAGTTCTTTCCCTCTACCATGTGAGCTCCAAGGATCAAACGCAGATTTGTCAGTCTTGGCAGCAAGCACCTCCAACTCACTGAGCTATCCTGCTATCCCACCCTCTGGTTTTTAAAACCGTGTTTCTTCTGTTCCATTCAACGCTTTTGGCGTTTGTTTTCTTTTGTAACTATGTAACTATTTATTCATATGAGGTCTACTGACTTTATGTACTTACTACCATCTATTCTAAAACCAGACTTTTCATATCTTTCTCAGGTGGCTAAAGTATCTCTTTGAGTATTCTGAAAATGGGAGTTTCTGAAGTCAAGTTTATCTTCAGACTTAGATCTTGCATCATTGCCTCCTGATATTAGGATTGTAGACAAACCTGATGTCAGTCTGATGGTTTTCTTTATTTTGTAGGTATCTATTCAACAGTTATGTGATAATGGTTTTTATATGTGCTGTGGTCTTCATCCAGAACTATTAGTATTATTTTTAGACAAGATTTCACTATGCAGTTCAGGCTGCCCTGGAACTTAGCATCCTCCTGCCCCCACACTCCAAGTGCTAGGATTACAGGCAAGTTTCAGCATGCCTGGAAATCCTTCCAGAATTCTTACATGTATATTGGATTTTCAGATCTTTCCTTCATTCCTTTTTACTTTCTTCCTGATCATTCCTTTGCTTCTTTTTTCTACATTCTAGAAAAAGATTGTGAATTTGTCTAATAAGCTTCCACTTCCCATTTTACCTGCTCAATATTGTTATTGTTTGGTTTATTTGAGTCAGGGCCTTGATATGTAGGCCAAGCTGGCCTTGAACTCACAATCCCCCTGCCCCAGACTCTCAGGCTCTGGGGTAACAAGTGCGTAGGACCACCTCTGACTTTTTTCCGTTGTATTTTACAACAAGCTTGTACACACACAGTCTACACGTATGCATGCTCATGTGCACATGTACATGGATATAGGTATTTGTTTATGTATGTGTACAGATGCTTCTGTTCTCTAATTCTATTTGCTAAAGAGGACAAGAAGCAAAGACATCCCAGTAGTAACAAACCACACTGTGCTCAGATCTTATTTTCTAAATACAGCCCCCCACTTAAAAGAACTAGAACTCCTCAAAGAAATGCAAGACTCTGGGGCTATCGCCATGTAAGTACAGGACGAGCCTAGGGTATCATTTTGTGCCAGAAAGTGAGAAAGCATTAAATGTAAAACTAGAAAGCATGGCAGCTTGTCACAGGGACACAGAAGGGAGGCCAACTGGCTAGATCTGGAGCAATGTGTGCAGCAGAGTAATATAGTAGTAAGTTCTAAACTACTGAAAAAAAGATTCATCATCCATAGAAATAATAAATAGGTAAATAAATCAATAAGGGAGAGGTATAACTCCTGCTTACAAGAAGAATACCAAGAGCTATCTGGCAGATATGGAGGGAGGGGGAAGTCATTTTTGCAAATGTCATAGTAAAAATGGGATCAGGTTTGGGCCATCAGTGAATACCAAATCTGAGACAAGCGGGACAAGGAGCAAAGTGTTTGCACCAGTTCGGAGTCACCTCTAGAGACTACTTACTAGTAGCCGTGAGAGAAAAAGCAGCGGTAATTAGTGGAGAAATAGGAGAACAGTTTCACAAGGTGATCAAAATGAACACCACCAGGGATGTACCTCCAGACACGACACCTAAACAGCACTCTGCCGAGGCAGCGGTCCAACTGAGAACTGAACGAAAGCATCCTGAAGAGGGGAAGCAATGCTACAAGGATTATTAACTGACAGACTTAAAATATGGGTAGCAGAAAATAGTATAGCAATGTAATAGAATATCTCTGTTTAGGAAATGTACACTTGAATATTTAGGGATAAAGATTTTTATACTGCAATCTTAACAGTTAAGGAAAAATGCTTATTTATTAACAGGCGTGGTGGCATACTTGGATCATGAGTTTGAGGCCATTTTCGGCTACATAGTGAGACCCTGTTTTAAAAATACAAAGGTGGTCAGATTGCTCAGTGGGTAAGGACAGTTGCCACCCAGGCTTATGACCTGAGTTCAGTCCCCTGGAATCCACATGATAGAAGGAAAGATTTGACTCCTACAAGTTGTCCTCTGACCGCCACACACAGGCATGTGCATGCACATACACACATAGACAAACACACCAGCGTGTGCACAAATAAATGCAATAACATTGAAAAAACAACAAAGATGCTTGTGTATTCATATGTCCATGCACAAACAGAGCTTGTGAACGTAGGTTGTGAAGTGAATGGTTAGGATGTTGATGAAAGGTAAACATAAAACAGGATACAGGTATTCATTTTTCTGTTTTTTTTTTTTTTTCCTTTCAACTTGAAAACTCTTGAAATCAATTTTGGGTATTTAAAACACTTTAAAAGGCAATGCAAATTGCTGAGCGCCAACTCCAGATACTGTCCACAAAAGGGCAGTGTTATGGTCTCAGAGTCCTGGTCCAATTAGGCTCAGAGACAGATGTGTAGCAAGGCAAGAAATGTATTACAATTGCAATCAGGCCAACTCACTCTCCACGGGAACAGGAGAGGAAAGCGGCCCTGAACTGAGCAACGGGGTCTTTTTATAGGTCTTTCATGACTTTCTGCAAGCAAGCAAAGCTGAATACAAAAGCAAAAATTTGCAGTTAATCATTAGCACAAACTCATAAAAATCTTATAAAGAGTCCCATGACATGGTGATTGATCAGCTCTGACCCACCTCTATGGTCTACTGATTAGTATACCCTTTGTTAATTTAACATAAAGAACACAGACGTCAGAAAAAAAAACCTTTACCTTTAGTAAGAACAGTAAGGACAGTAAGACTAATGATTTAACTTATATCAAACTACAAAGCTGCAGGGAAAAAAGAATTAACAGACATCAGAATGAGGTCAGCAAAATGCCAGCCTCTAACAAGCAGTAACCCTTAAGTTTATCTTTTCATGTGTTTAGGGCTATCTTTCACTCTGTCTTGAACAGGAGCTTCTTTATTTGTTTCTTTGGGGGGAGGAGTTGTTGTTTTATTGTTTTGAGTCAAGGTCTCACTGTGTAGCCTCAGCTGGCCTGGAAATCACTCTGCAGACCATCCCAGGCTGGCCTTGATCCCACAGAGATCCACCTGCCTCTGCTGGGACTAAAGGCATGTGCCATCACGCCTGGCCCTATCTGTCTAATTGTTGATATTGGTACAAATCTCATTGTTCTACAGGTCTCTAGTTAGATCTTTGGAATTCAGAAAGATCACAAGAGTTCAGATTTACTGTTTCATTTTTGTCGGATCGGAGCTCAGCTAGCCTTGTGAATTCTCAACCTTGTAAAAATTTCTGAGATCTCCATGATAGATGATATTTACTGTGTAAGGCATGATTCCCAGCATGTGGGTTTAACTCGGTTGCTTTTTCTCCCACTGAAAGAATATACTGGAATTCAAGTGAATGAGAATGACCATCTTACAGCCATAACCTTGACTGTGGTCTGATATCTTTTGAGTACTGTATTTTTTATTAAAAGGCATGTATCTCATAACCACTGGTAAGTGATTGGTTAAGAGAGTTAATATAATAGTTTGTGAGACGAAGGAAAGGAATAATTGCCATTATCGAACACAACAGGGGCTTCCGCATTTAGCCCACAGGGTCCATTTACACCTTTGTGGGCCAGACCCATTTCCATATTTATGTCTCTGAACTACTCTTCGTATTCATTCACTTACTCTTTCAATACTTAATTGCTCAGTGCATTCTATGTTCCAAGTGTACATCAACGAACAAATGATAAAACACCTTCCCTAATGGATTAAGTATTCTAACTGTAGATGAAAGACAGTAAATATTAAACATAAAACACAACTAAATGATGCAGTATATCAGAAAGTGATAGGTGATATAGGAAAAAAATACAGCAGGATAAGAGTGGTTAAGAATGCCAAATGGCTGGGTGTGGTTGTGCACACCTTTAATCACAGCACTCAGGAGGCAGAGGCACACAGATCTCTGAGATCAAGGCCAGCCTGATCTATATAGCAAGTTCTTGTCCAGCTTTGGCTACAGGGAAATCTTGTCTCTGAAAAGAGACCAAAAATTAAAAAGAACGCCAAATGACTATAGAGTAATTTTTCATGGGATCATGTGTATACAGTCTTCTTAAGAAGGTAGTTTGACCAAGGACCTAGAGTTGAAGGCTGGTGAAAGTTTGAGCTGTGGCTCTCTGACAAGAATTTTCCATAAAGAATGAACTGCAAGGCAAACGCCCTAGGCAGAAGGAAGCCTATCTGGTCTATCTGAGCAACACTGGCTGAGTATATGAGTATATGAGTCCAAAGTGGCTGGAATTGAGTGAGCTGTAGAGTAATAGAAGTTGGGGGGCGGGCTTTGATTTCACTGGTATCGTGCATCCCCAGGCATTCTGTTTTGTATCTTCTGTCATTAAGGGCTCTTGACTGACCATTCCCCCAAATAGCCTAAGTCTCACCCAGCCCTGTCCCGCAGGGGACAAGAGTCCTATGGCCCTGCCCATCTGTGGGACCCGGCCTATTGTGCAGCAGCAGCGCATCTGGCACCTGTACCGAGTCATCTCTGAAAACTTCCGCGAGTGGAAGTGCATGGCTTTAGCCAAGGTGCTCACTCTCCTTGGAGATCTCACTTGGGGTGGAAGATGATGGGGTGGAGGTGGGAGAGTCTGGAACTGACAGTGAGTTCTTCTCCATGCAGTTCAACCTTTCTATGGCCTGGGAGAAGACAGATGCCTGGCTGACAGAGGCTGCAAGGCTCAGCGCAACCCTGGGACTGCACAGCCCTGTGCTGCAACGCTGCATGCGCATGCTGGAAGAGTTTCGAAGCTACCTGCCCTTGCTCACCAAATTGAGCAGCCTCCAGCTACAGAGCCCTCACTACCAATCCCTCTTGAGAGGTGTGTTTGGTTAGAGACAAGGGAGAAGGAAGGAAGGATATAGAGTTTAGAACAATTCCCTATTGCTTCTTTGGGAAATGCCTTTTTCTTTCTTCTTTCCCATATGCCCTAAACTCAGTTTGCCCAGAGGAGACATATTTCTAACCCCCTCATTATGACAAATGGTCCTCTCTACAGATGGGGATTAGAGATAGGTTGGAGTCTCAGCTCTGGTCTTTGAGCCATACCCTAGACCTTGGGTTCTGAGCTCTTGGCTTTGTGTTGTACACTACAGTGTGAGCTGGGTTGGACTGGGTTGGGCTCTGAGTTCATGTCTGGGGTTAGGGTAAAAATGACCTCTGGAATATGGGCTCAATTCTGCCATGTCCTAGGTGTTGTTCTGACATGTCTCTTCTGCTCCAGCATTAGGGCTGAACAGCCTCCAAAGTATGGAACTTCTCACACTGGGCCAGCTGCTCAGTTGTCCACTCCTGGAATTTTCAGATCGAATCAACCAGGTAGGGCCCACAGGAGGGAGGGGAGGAAGTGGTCAGAGCCCAGGACCTGTAATAAATCCAGTCAAGACGCAGCAGTCCTTTCAGACATGGGGCAGTGGCAGTTGGCATGTCAGTGAGTGGGAGGTTGAGACTGATGGCCTTCTAGAAGGTAGGAACAATCTCCTGCAGTCTCCAGGTGAGGATCTGATGGGTAGTTCTAGACTCTGTAAGACTAAATGTCTCCTCTGGTGGAGGAAGTGGATGACAGCTCCAAAGTGGTATGCATCCAGAGTATCAGATGTCCCCCAACATTTACAGTCCCCAAAGAGCACACACTGACTAAGGTGTTGTCTACTGAGTAGGAGTCTGCTCAGTGGAAGCAGTGGTTCTGGCCACAGTATTAATGGATGCTACTGCCGATACCTCACAAAGATGGATGGTCCCACTCTCCCTCCCCTGAGACCTCTTCTCTCCTGGCCCTTGAGAACTGCCTCAGACCTAATTCTCAAATCCTAGTTTCAGGGCTCTCCTGAGCTATTAGCCAGTTCTGGTTTCTGAGACATCCCTGTTCTAGGTCTGGCAGTATGATAAGGAACGAAATCACGCCCAAGAAAGCCTACAGAAGATGCAGCAGTACTGGGAGACGCGCCAGCTGCGCCTGCTCAACTTCATCCTGCATGTACCCTACGAGCCTCCGGCCTCAGAGCGCTCCAAGAAGCAGGCCTCCCGAAGCCCCCAGTGGGAAATAGTGGGCAAGGATAGCGGTACCTTCCTCCTCTCAGGTGAGACTCAGCCTTTGTGATTCAACCAGCTGGAGGCTCCATTCACCCACTGATTCCTGTCAAATTAGGCTCCTTTAATCATGGCTAAAGCCTTATTGGATAGCCTGAGATATCGATGTGTTTTTCTGTCATCCCGGAACAGGCATTCTTGCTGTGGAAAAACTGTACAAAGACCTGGAGCCACTGAGACCCCTTTCCAGGGTAGAGGCTCTAGTGCCATGAAGAACTTCTATAGAAGTAGATGGATAATGACAGTTTCTAGCTAGAAATCAGCTGGTTTCAAGTCTGCCCACAGTGTCGAGGGGAAAGGGGAGTTTCTTCTCCCTGTGTTTGGATATCCCAGTACTCTTCTGTGTCTACTGTACTGGCCAGTGCAATCCCTGAAGATATTTTGGTTTTGTCACTGCTTCCTTTAGAAGGTTATGCTGCTCTACTCATTTCTGCCCCACACCCTGCCCTTGCCTCACATGGGATGACGTCAGCTTAGCTGAATTCTGACAGGTCAGCTTTTTCTTCCTTAGACTACAGCAGCCTACAGGATGCCATCCAGGACAGTCTACAGGCACTATTCAAGATCCTAGCTATCCAAAAGTCCGGAGAATTGCATAAAATGGCTTTGGAGTGGGTGACCATCATGCACAGCCTGGGTGAGTGCAGGCCTCTAGCTGGATGGAAGGATGGGACCTGATGAATGGCCCAGAGGGATGAGGGTTAGACATGGAAGACGGACAGAAGACGCTCTGAAGGAGAGAGTGAGGACCTCCCAGGCTATTTGGCATAAGATGACTAACCAGGTCTGTATTTCCAGTGAATGTTTTACTTCCTTTAAACAAGTCCCTGGATTCTGCTGAACAGTATAATTTTCTTGGCATCATGGATCAAGGGAGAAGTCAGATGCATGCTGGACTCCTTTGAAGAAGGGAGAACCCTAGAATTTCCCTCAAGTATTTTTCTGACTGTGTACACAGGTGCCTTGCTGGAAGTGTGGGTGGCTTTCCAGCAGAAGTGGATTTTTCTGAATAAGATTCTGCATGAGATGAAGATCCAGTTTCCCAGCACTGAACTGGTAGGGAAGAGAGCTAAGTCACAGCGGGCCAGAGTTCCTGAGTGCTGGGCTCTCGGGAGGCGGTGGAGCCGCCACTTACTTTAACTCTCACTCCACCTTCTTTCTCACTACAGAGTGCTCGTTTCAAGGCCATGGATGATCAGTATCGGACCCTAATGCGCATCTCTGTAGCTGACCCAATGGTCCTGTCACTTATAGTGCCCAATGCCAAGAGGAGCCCTTATTTCCAGGGCCAGAATCTGCAACAACTACTGCAAGGAGGATCCGTGGAGCTGGAGGCCATCATCATGGCCCTGGAGAATGTGCTCTATGGGGTATGTGCCCACTTCCCCCGCCTGTTCTTCCTCAGTGACAGTGAGCTGGTAGCCCTGCTGGCTGCCCCTCTGGAAATATGTGAGGCCCAGACGTGGGTACCACGCTGCTTTCCTCACATCAAAGCTGTGACCTTCAAGTCCCTCCCAACTGATGAGAAGAATAAGGATGACCAAGAGTCAAGCCCAAGCAGACAGGCTTCGGTGGAAGCACTTGCTGTGCTAGGGGCAGGCGGAGAGGAAGTGCAGCTCCAGGGGCCCCTCCCTCTACATCCGGATCTCCCCAAGTGGCTGGCCTCTCTGGAGAAGAGTCTGCGTTTGGTACTGGTGAACTTGCTGCAGGACTGTGTGGCCGCGCGCCTTGCTCAGCGCCCATCCCTAGCTGAGGCATTGAAGAAGGTACCTCGATTAAGACAGATAACCCTGCAGTTAAAACAGGTATCCCCATATGTCCAGCACTGGCTAGATTCAATTCAGGTCTTTCCTTGGCAGTGCATACTGGTGGCAGAGGAGGCAGTATGGCGGGCTGAGATGGAGGAGGCTCTGCTTGAGTCGGGGACCCTGGGCATGACCTCCATGCATATACATAAGCTTGATGTATTGGTGCAATTTGTCCGAGCTCAGAGGAGCTCCCAGGGTGGGCATCCTTTGCTTTCTGTCCGCCAGACCAGCCTGCTCAGTACCCTGCTGGTCATGGCAGTGACTCATCGGGACGTAGCACAGCTGCTGGAAAAGCACCAAGTCAGTGGTCTAACAGACTTCCATTGGGCCCGGCAACTTAAGTATCACCTGGGTTCATCTCATTTGACGTCCAAAAGCCCCCTGCAGAGTCTTAAGACTATTGTATCTGGTGAGCCCTCTCTGTCACCAGCTACATGCTGGATAGATGTGCTGGGTCTGTCCTTCCTATACAATTATGAATACCTAGGGCCCAAATTAGGACCTCTCCCGAGCCTGATGCATGAACGGCAAGTGTTGGTTCTGTTATTAGCCCTGGAGGAGGTGGCTTGTGGCACTTTACTGGGCCGAGATGGTTTGGGCAAGGCAGAAACAGTGAATGGTCTGGCATGGGCCCTGGGCCGCCAGCTGGTAATGATGCCCTGTTTGCCCCAGATAGAGTCACGATGTCTGAGCAACTACTTGAATGGTGCCCTTCAGGGTGGGGCCTGGTTGTTGTTGGAGGCAGTTCACCGCTTACCTTCGAACTTGCTCTCTGCCCTGGGCCAGCGTCTGGCTGAAGTGCACCATCTTTATGCCCCACTGTATCAGAAAGCTGCCCAAAGCACCAGCACAATCGACCCCACTAAACCCCTATTCCTCGGCCTTGGTTTCTTTGAGAAGCACAATGTATCCATGCGCCTTGGCTACGGCTGTTTCCTGACAATGCGTGCCCTGAGCCCCACTGTGCCTGCCAACCTACACCTGCTACTGCGGCCAGTGGCCCTGGCACTGCCTGACTTGCAGCGAGTGGCAGAGCTGACCCTGCTGGGTGCAGGGGTGCGAGATGCCTCTCGCTTGGCCACCCGCCTGTCCAAATTATTCTCTCTAGAGCGTGAGCTGGCATCTGGGACCCTGCCCTGCCGCTTGCCACTGCTTAAGCAGATACTGGAAGGTACAATACAGACGCTGAATGCGGCTGAGGAAGAAGATAAGTCCCAGAAGCCCCACAACCCAGCCGCCAGTGAGGAGGCTGCCCTGCTGCGGGCCCTGCTGCATTCGCCACTACTCAGCATCCTCGATGGGCTCCGCCTACAAAAACTCCGAGAGTTGCTGTGTGGGATTTTCCCTAGCGCTAGCCACGTGCTGGCAGAGCCCGTGACCCATAGGCTGATGAGGTCAGTGGTGGTGGAAGAACTGCAGCAGTTAGGTCTGCTTCCCACCCCTAACATGTTGACATCTCTGGAGCAGCTCAGTCAGGCCCTAAGCCGGGCCTCTGGCATTCTGCTCCTGGGCCCTGCAGGCAGTGGCAAGACTACTTGTTGGAACAGCTTATTTAAGATTCAGAATCGGCTGGCAGCCATGGAACACACCTCAACCCAGGGGTTCCAATCTGTGGAAATTACCCACCTATATCCCAGTGTGCTGAGTTCCCAAGAGTTCCTAGGGTGGCTAGAGGGTCCCTCCTGGCACTATGGCATCTTTCCAAAGCTGCTTCGTGCAGCCCCTCAGTGTAAGAGCATAGGCCCAACAGACCCATCAGAGGAAACGGTGAAGATCCAGCAGTGGATAGTATGTGATGGGGCCTCTAGTTCTGCATGGCTGGACTCCATCACTTGCCTCCTGCGTGACCCTCCTCAGCTGAGCCTCCCCAATGGGCAGCAGATAGCGCGGCCCCTGAGCACCTTTCTCTTGATGGAGGTTGCAGATGCAACAGGCATGTCCCCCACAGTGGTAGGCCAGTGTGCTCTAGTCTGGTGTGGTGGGGAGCAGACTTGGCAGTATATGCTAACTGTTTTGATGACATCCTTGCCCAATGAGTACCACCTACAGCCACAAACGATCACAGAGCTCAATCACTTAGCGGACGTCGTGGTGCCTGCCGTGCTCAGATTCCTTGCCCACAAAGGTGCCAGTTCTCTACTGCAGGTACACGGGCATCAGGCTGTTTGCCCAGGTGTGGCAGAGATCACCAGCCTGGCCCGCATCTTGCACGGTTTACTTGACCCTCACCTACACCTGTATGAGGAGGAAAAGGCACGCGGCCCAGGTATGGAGACAGAAAGGCTGGTTTCTGAGAGACGGGATCCTAAGGGTCACTGGGTTACAGTCTGGTGAAGCTGGGTCGGGGAACCATGAAAGGGAGACATAACAGAGCCACCCTCTGTTCTTTCTTTTCTACTTGGGTCCCTGTTCTGTCCCTGGTGACCCCTGTAGAGGGCTTCAGTAGCAGTGATCTTGTGGCCCAAAGCCTCAAGTCTTCAAAAAGCAGGACCCAGGCCGACAGTGACAAAGCAAAGACAAAGCAGAGGAAACATTTGCTGGCTATCAGCAGCTTTCTTTTTGCTATAATCTGGGGCTTTGGAGCCCACCTTCCCTCCAGGTACAAGGGTAGGAAGAAGGCGGTTCAGAGGGATGAGGTAGACTGGCCTGTGGGAACTAAAACTCACGGGACATTATTGTGGGGCTATGGAGGAGTGTGTGAGCATCACAGATGGAACTGTGATGACTGACTGACTTTGCACTGTGTATCCCTCTGAGCAGGCTCTGGCCTCTCTTTGATAACTTCATGAGGAATGCTATTAGTTGCCTGTCCAACTACCCTGAGCTACCCTCCACAGCCTTGGTGTTTGATCTGTATGTAAACCCTGAAGATGGGACACTGGTCCCTTTCATGGGCCATTATTTGAACAGCCGTGTCAGAGGATCTCTGGGTACCTTCCACCCCTCTATCCAGGTATGAAGACACTGGGGAAGTAGTCTGGATTGAGACTTATGAGGCTATGTAAGGGGGTAGCCCGTATTCTGAGGTCCTGCCAAGGCTCACCTGTTCCCATTCTCTGATGTTACAAGAATACATGCGGTGTTCTTTAAGTACAGCTTCAAGACAAGTTCCCTAGATCTATACTTTCAGCTTGATTGCTCTCTGGTCCTGGAGATGCCACAGTAAGCCCTGCTCCTATCCCGCAGGCTGAACGGCTCTTGTACGTGGTGGACCTACTTCTACTGAATGGACAGCCAGTGCTACTGGCTGGAGAGGCAGCCACGGGGAAGACAGCTTTTGTAGAGGCACTAGTGGAGCCAAATCACTCTTTGATACACAGTCCCGTCCACACTGTCCTCAGTTCTGCCCACCTTCGTCACCTGCTGAGCAGAGGGGTTCAAGGCCAAGCACAGGCCAACCCGACTCCTGGCTATCACCAGGACTATAAAGGCTCCCTCCTTTTCCTGATGGAGGATCTGCACCTGGCTACTTCTGGTGAGGAGCTGGGTATGGGGAGCAAAGATGAGGGCTACAGTCATATCATGAGACTATCAAATCCACAGCAATATCCATTGACTCAAACGTGCATCTACAGATCAAATTTCTGCACTTTAGCTACATCTTCTTTCTACACGTGTTCTCTGAGCAGTCCTGTCCACTCAGTGCTTCATTCTCCATCTTCACTCTGACTGATAATCCCTGTCTCCAATCCAAACATCTCTTTGAAACACCCTATTTATACAGCTGTCTTTCTACTGTACAGGCCTACCTTGCTGTCTCATTGGTACCTCAGATCCAACCCTGAACTTAAAGTTACTCCTGTGTCCTCTGAGAACAGATACCACTATTCAATCAGTCACTTGGGCCAGAACTCTTTAAAACATTTTCTTACATTTATTAATGGGGGTGGGTGGGGTAGAGGTCAGAGTTCTTTCAGGAGTTGACTCTCTCCTTCCACCTTGTGAATTTCAGGGAGCCAACCAGGCTTAGTTGTACATGCCCTTTACCCACTGACCCATCCTGAAGGTTTTTCTTTGTTTTTGGTTTTGTTCTTTGTTTTATTCATGTTTGCTTTGTTTTGTTTCCGACCTTGAAGCCATATTGTAGCCAAGGGTGGCCTTGAACTCCCTATTCTCTTACCTTCCTCTCCCAAGTGACTTAAAGCTGATTTTTAAGAGCACATGTGTGATATAACTGTACTTTCTCTAATGGAAATGATCGTACTCACCCTCCAACCCCCGCATTGCCATCTGATCCAGTTTCCAAACATGCCAGCTTCCAAACATTACTAGAGTGTTCGTTTTCTTCAGGTAATGAATAAATGGTCACAGAGGTAGAATCTAGGAGAGAAGAGAGAAGAAATGACTTCATTTTAGGGGATGTGTGGAGAGAGTGACTTGCTCAGAGGGTACCAAGTGCCAACACATCATGCACACGCAACTCCTTTAGAACTCTGTGTGCTGGGAGCAGGACTAGGAGGTACATGCAGACACTCTTAGGTGGACTCGCCCATGTCCTCACTGTTCTTCATGTTCCACAGACTCAGAGAAGACCTGCCAGCCAGTGTTGGAGACTCTGCGCCAGGCAATGGAAGGTACCATCTATGCCCACAACACCTTGGAACTGCAGACACTACAGCCCATAGTCAACTTCTTTGCTACTGCTACAGTGCCAGGCTTCTGCGAGCGACCGCTCTGCCCACGCCTCTTTCGACTCTTCACAGTGCTGACGCTCAGCAGCATGACCCAGGACACCTTGTTGAGCAGACATGTACCTGCTATCCAAGCCTGGCTGGAGCGCTTCCCATCTGTGGAGCGGGAGCACGCTCTGGCAAGAGCCTTCGTCCGGGCTTCGACAGAGGCCTGGGAGGCTGTGTGCAACTGCTTCACGCCTTCGCCCCTCCGCCCACACTACCGCTTCTCCCTTCATTCTGTGAGCCACCTTTTGGGAAGTCTGCAGCTGTTGCCTAGCAGAATGGGCTCACGAGGTTTTTCAGATTCTTCCCATCACCAGGAGTACTTGCGCCGGGTGTCAGGCCTGCGTGGCACTCGCCTGACTGTCATGATGTCTATGCGCAGCATGGTGCGCCTCTGGTTGCACGAGGCACAGAGGACATTTTGTGACCGGCTGGACAGCCCTAGGGAACGTTCCCACTGCACTAAGCTGCTTCTAGAAGTGGCTCAGAATGTCTTCTGTTGTGGGTCAGGGGCCCAGTATTTGGTCAAGGACCATGAGGAAGAAACAGAGGAGGAGAAGGTGCCTGAAGTAGAATCTGAAGGGGAAATGGCCCAATGGGAGGACTTAAGCAACAGTGACAGTGATTCAGAGCAGGAAGAGGACCCTTATGGCCTTCAGGTCACCACAGGCTCACACCTCAGTGATCCCACTCAAGTATCATTCACAAAGTCAGTAAACAAGGAGAACATAGAAAGCGTAGGTTACACAATAGAGCGGGAGGAAGACACAGGGGCTTCTAGCCAGAAGGTGCAGCCAGATACACCAAAGAGTGGGTGGCAGAAGGCATCCCAGATGGACTTGACCTCACCCTTGTTGATACCAGTGCTCTTGCTGTATCCCCAGGAAAAGCCCTCAGACCTGGTGTTCAGCCAGGAACTTATACTAGGATCTAACTTTGAGACCCCCAACTTGTACTTGGAACGACAGTGGGAGAACCTGGAAAAGCAATTGGCTGCCTCAGCTGTTCAGCTAAAGCTGAACCCCCATCTTGCCCAGTGCCACACCATGGCCCAGCATGTGGTCCGCCTGGTTCGGGTTCTGGCCAGGCCCCAGCAGCATAGCCTACTGCTTTCAGTGGCTCGGGGGACTGGGCGACGTACTGCCATCACCCTGGCTTCTAGCATTTGTCAGGTACACTTATTCGATTTGCTGCCTGAATCAGAGGAAGGCATTTTCCAGTGTCTCCAAAAAGCCAGTTGGCATGCTGGAGTGTTAAACCATCCAGTGGCTCTCCTAGTTCCTGAAAGTATGAATGTTATTACCCTTCATCGCCTGGTAGCCCTGGCAACCTCAGGCAGTTTCCCTGACCAGTACACAGAGGCAGATCTGGATAAAATCGAAGAATATCTCCCCAAAGAGAACCTTGCTGTCAGACATATTGTTAAGAAGGAACTGATATTGCATAGGTAAGGCCCAGAACCCTCACCTGGTCAGTTCTGTTTTCACTCTGTCCCAGCCAAAAAGACAGGAGAACATGAACGGGCAGTTGTGTGAACTCTATAGATGAGTGCTAAGGGGTCAGGGTTGGAACTGAGGGCTGGAGGGTGAAACCGGTCGGGAGGAAGATGACAGCTGAGTCCGTGACCCACAGGTTCTACCAGCAAGTGTGTAACAATCTGCACATGTTCTTCTTGATTGGAGATGACCAGGCCCAAAGGCAGCTGCCCTCAACCCTGTTCCTGAGGATCCTTCAGCTGGCCACTGCCAGTGTTGACCGCTATGAACCCTGGGACCAAGATTCCCTGGTCAAGATTGCCCAGTGCTACCTGGAGAATGTTCAAAGTCTACCCCTTGATGATGGTGAGCCCCTTTTCACTTACCTGCACATCCCGAGCAGCTCCTAGTGAGAGTCAGCACACAGGCCGGCCTCACTCTCTTGCTCTGTTGCGCTCACTCTTGTTCTCACTCTTGCTTTCTGACTCCTTGACATTTTCTGTTCTCCTTCCTGAGATGGGAGAGATCCCTTTCCTTTTCCCTTTCCTGTCATTTTCCTGCAAGGCCACAAGGCCAGACCAAAGCCATATCCATTGCAGGCTCCTTGAAGTGCCCAGATATCAAGGCTTCAGTTCCCAATTTGGCCAAAATTATGGCTCTCATCCATCTTTCATCTGCCTGTTACCATCAGCATCTTTGCCCTGCATTGCCACTTGTTACCCCCAAGACCTTCCTAGACTTCCTGGATATCTTCCTGCTGCAGCAGCAGATGATGATCTTGCAGATGAGGGCTAGGGCCCGCCGGTAAGTGGCCCCAACCCCTGCAGTCTACCTCCTTCTGCTGTCTCTAGTCCACTCACTGATACCTTGTATTTCCAGCATCCACACTGCCCTGAAAACTCTGAGACTGCTGGTTGAGCGGCACAGCACCCAAACCAACCTGGTCTCTGACTTGGAAGAGCAGCTAAAAGGTTCCTACAAAGTAAGAGAGAGAAGATTGTGAGACATACAATTGTACAAAAGCAAGAGAACAAAAGGGGACTGGGGAGAAACAAACCGGAGTGGGCCTTAGTTCTTAATTCTTTCAGAGCACCCTTTTCCCTAGAGGATCTCTCTGATCCCTGCTGCCTCTTCCTTTGTAGCACAGGGCCCAAAGTTTCCCATGACACAGCTAAGACCAGATTGATTCTTCATAAAATGAGAACCCCAAGTGTTCACCCCTGGTTGCATCTAATGCCTTGTCTATATAGTTTGGTATGCTCCTGAAATCTCTGCATTCCCCTAAGGGGTGGGGAAGAACTTACATTATCACAGTCACCTCACTCTTACCCCCTTCAGTGGAAGTCACTATAGCTTCTAGCTCACGTTTTGAAGTCACCCCCCCACCACCACATATATAAGGCTATGGTGAGCAATGAGGAAATATGGATGAAGGATGGATTCAGGGAGAAATACACACTACAGAAAAGAAACAGAATTGGATTCCAATGGCATACTGCATATCAGTGTTCTAAACTTCTTTAGTGACCCCTCTACTAGGCATTTCCCAGTAACCAACTTCCCTCTTCCCTTCACATTTCCCAACATTTAACTCCAGTTATTCAGCTACCCCATTTCACTCTAGTGTTATTCCACACAGTTTTCATGGAATAAGACTTTTCTGAAGCCTAGACCCCAGTCTTTTTGCTTTGCTGTCCAGAGCCAGTCACTATTGAATAACTAAACCTGTCCTATTTTGCTAAAACGGGTAGTGTGGGAGCCAACACATCTGCTCCAGCCAAGTACTCCATTAGATCTGGTTTCACAAACTAAAGAGAAATTTTGTTTTGAATACAATGGATTCTGAAATAGCTCTTTGTTTTAATTCCCAGGGCATAAGATTTGAAAAACGTTCAGGGCTAACTGCAGAGAAGTGAACTAGTGCTCAGCTCTGACTTAGGTCATCTGCTTGATTTCCTAGTAAACTTTCAGGCCTCGCCACTCCTCATGCCAATGTGCCCAGGACTATCACCCTGTGTTACACAACTCCAGAAGCCCGGTTTTCATAGTGTTCTGTGTAAATTTTGTCCCCTGGAGTTCTCAGAGTACTGGGACCTCTTCCTATCCATATTCAGGATCACCAGCTTAGACCTCAAGACTCAGTTGAACTACAAAAGGAGAAAAGTTCAAAGGAGACAAGAGTCTCCTTTCTCATATTTCTCAAATTCTACTTTCTTGTCTTGGGTCCTAGATTTTCCTAAGATGATTAATGCCAGGAGTCATTGATCTGATTTAGGAGTCCTACGTGGCCTTGATTATCACACTGTAATAAGCCACAAATATAGACAAGGAGACCTCCCTAATATCAGGTGTCATTCAGTTAGGTCCCTTGGTGATTCACTCAGCAGTCCTGATAGTGTATCCTTCCTTCTTCTGGTGTTCCCACCCCAGGAAATGGCACCACAATCCCCTTAATTATCTAAGCCAAATCCCAGGACTCCCTCGTTTCTCTCTCTCTCATATTCAGTTAGTTCATTTATTCATTCCTATCCCCAACAAATCACTGAACTCTGAAGAATGTTTTGCCCAGGCACTCAACATTTACATCTGTGCTCATGTTTACATTTACATTTAGATACATGAATAGATTGACAGGTAGCTAGATAAAAAGATTTCCTGCTGAGCAAGGGGTGCAGGCCTATAGACCCAGCACTCAGGAGGCAGAGGCAGGTGTCTCTCGATGAGTTCAAGACCAGCTAGGTCTACATAGGAAGTTCCAGGCCAGCCTGGGCTATATAGTGAGACCCTGTTTCAAGAAAGCAAACAAACAAAAGACTCATTGCATGGCTTTCTGACGCAGCTGTCTGATTCCCATTTACTGATGAAAAAAACAAAGATTCAAAGACACTAAGGAACCTAGTTTAGACTTGTCTAGGCAATTTCAAACAGCTATCCATGTTATGACAAAGTCCAGAATACTGTAACATATACCAAGAAGAGCTTTCTAGAGATCGTGCAGTGCTTCAGCATGCAACACAGCATGTGTAGAACACAGTACAGGCTCAAAAGCATTCTTTTAAAATGTAAACAATAAAACCAGGCATGGTGGCACATACTTAAAATCCCAGCACTAAGGAGGCAGAGAGGGGCAGGTAAATCTCTGTGAGCTTAAGGCAGCCTGATATATATAGTGAGACCCTGTCTAAAATGAAATGAAATGTGGACAATGCAGTTCAACAAAATTGTTACCTGAGGTAAGATTTGGATATGTATAGAGGGACATGGAGAAGAAGAACATCCAGACTGACTCATCAGCATGGATAAAGGCACAGAGGCAAGAGAACATATACTACGGAAGCAAAAGTCAGAAACAGCTGGAGAGTATGGTCCTGGGAGAAAGGAAAAGATGAGGCTGGAAAGATGAGTAGGGGCCAAGAAGGCAAGTGTTAAAAGACACGAAGCTGATGAGATCCAGTTCTTAGGCAACCAATTAGGCTGCAGTGGGAGAATGATTAAAGGAATGAGAGCGAAACCAGCTCAAGAAAGAGATTCCAAGTGTGAATAATGGGTATTGGGAATGGGAATGTAGATGAACAGTCCAGAGGGATCACAGAGAGACCTATAAAATGGGCTGGGTTTGGGGAATAAAGGAGATGTGGCTAAGGATAGCAACAAGACTTCTTCCTTGAAGAACCTGATTGTTTTGTCACAGTTTTTAGAAAAAGGAACACAAGGAAAGAAGATTGGAAGGCAGTCAAGGAGACATAAACACGGTGGGCATTTCAGGGGCATATACTTAGAGGGTAAAGCAGACGGATGCACAGTGTAGAGATGTGGGGAGACATGGTTATATAGAGAGATCTGACCAGCTTTTAGCATAACGATATACTATAATACAGTAAAACACCACACAATACAATCAAAGCCATGAGCTTAGAGAGGATGCACAGAAGTTAGGATGAGAAGAGACGAGGGCCCGAAGACTTTAAGGAGTAAAGAGTTACAAAAGAAGACACCAAGGAAAAGCACCTAGAAAAGTGAGAGACAGCCCAAGGAGAACATGGTATCATGAAGGCCAGGGAAAGAATGCTTCTAGAAAGGGGACTGTAATCTCTGTCAGATGCCTCTAAGAAGTCAGGTAAGAGGGACCCATAAGCAGTCTTTGAAGTTAAATCTCATGTGCCCTGTGACTGCAGGGAGAGCAACCACCTGCAGTATTCTGGACTTTATCATAACATGGATAGCTGTTTGAAATTGCCTAGACAAGTCTAAACTAGGTTCCTTAGTGTCTTTGAATCTTTGTTTTCTCATCAGTAAATGGGAATCAGACAGCTGCGTCAGAAAGTCATGCAATGAGTCTTTTGTTTGTTTGCTTTCTTGAAACAGGGTCTCACTATATAGCCCAGGCTGGCCTGGAACTTCCTATGTAGACCTAGCTAGTCTTGAACTCATAGAGATTCACCTGCCTCTGCCTCCTGAGTGCTGGGTCTATAGGCCTGCACCCCCTGCTCAGCAGGAAATCTTTTTATCTAGCTACCTGTCAATCTATTCTATTCTGCTATTAGATGTATAATTTATAGACCAGTTAAGTGATATACGCAGAGCTCAAACTTTATCTGTGGCTTATTCTGGAGTTCAACTTGGTCACCCTGTCAAGTTCATGGGGTCTCTGTGGGGTATTCCCACACAGCCCTGGATCTAGAGCTGCAGGGTCTGGTCTTCCATTCACAGAACCTCAGCACATATCAGGAGCAGCTGGAGCAAAGCAAGTTTCTGTACAGGCAGCAGCTGATAGAGTGTCGGCACCGGGAGAACCTCATCGAGAGCCTAGCCAGGCAACGTGATGCCCTCCAGGCGCAACAGGAGGCTTTCCTGGAGCAGGTGGGTACATCCTACCACCTTCCCTGTGGGGAAGGGGTTCGGATGTCCAAAGAATAGAATAGGGTGACTCCTGATAAGGTCCCTTGGGCTCACACAAGGACTTCTAGGAGGACATGAGGCCTCTTAGACACCCTACAGCATACATATATCCTCATTTAGATGGGCAAGGCATTTCTAAGTCCTCTGAGCCAGCTGCAGGTGGCTGACTTTGAGGAGATACGGAGCTATCGAGCACCACCAGAATCTGTAGTCCAGGTGACGGATGCACTGTGTGACCTGTTCCACCATGAAACAGGCTGGGCCAATGCTAAGCAGCTGTTATGTACGGAGGATTTTTATCAGGTAGGAAAATGAGCCATCGTGCACACGGACGGTGGTGGCCTAAAGGGTGGACTGGGCAGGGTGAGCCTGTTGAGTCAAGGTCCAGAGCATGCACGTCTTCCCTTCTCCCCTTAACGCACATCCTCCAAGGAGCTGGTATTCTTCCCTAAGGAGAAGCTGACGGAGGCAGAGCTGATCAAGTTAAACCATGCTCTGACGGCTCCAGGTATGAGCGATGAAGCCCTGCGGGCAGTAAGCATACCTGCAGCAAGGCTGGCAGTCTGGCTCTGGGCTGTTCTACGCTACGGGCTGGCCCAGCGCCGAGGAGTGCCCACGGGCCTGCTGCTGCGGCAGGTGCAGGCAGCGCTGGCTCGGGAGCAGACCCACCTAGGCCAGCTCCAGTTTCAGGCCCAGGAGATACTGGAGAGAACTCTGGCTCTGAATAAAAAGCTGCAAGATGCCCAAGCTACTTACAGTCTCGTAATGGAGACTCTCAACCAGGCACAGTGTGGACAGTATCACAAATGGCCAATAAAGTCTGCGGTGCTCACACCCATGCACATGTGGAACGCACAGCTCCAGGTAATGACGCTCTCCCACATGTCTGTCTCCTGGTGCCTTTCACATCCCCACTGTGTGCCCTGCTTCCTCTGTCTTTCCAACCGCCTCCACCATACTTTGCTCCAGATATTGACTTGCTCCAGTCAGCTACCTTTTTGTTTGCCAGTCCACCAGCACCCAGGTCTCACTGGCCCACTCACACTCTGGTTTATCTCTTCACATCAGAAGTTAAGGGAACGCTGCATGACCGTGTTTGGAGATGCCCTCTTGTGTGCGGCTGCCGTCATCTATCTGGGTCCCTTTCCACCACTGCGGCGCCAAGAGCTGCTGGACAAGTGGCTGTCTCTGTGTCGGGGCTTTCAGGAAGACCTGGACCCAGATGACGTTCGACAGGCACTGAAGCAGAAATCTGTCAACATGCCACCAAAGAACCCTCTGCTGCCCACACGCGTTCCCTTCAGGATTTTGTCCTTGCTGAGCTGTGAATCTGAACAGCACCAGTGGGATCGAGACCAGAAGCCCCAAGCAAAATCAGCTCGCCTGGCAGGCCTGCTGCTGCGCAGTCAAATTCACTACCACAGCTGCCGCTGGCCTCTGCTGCTTGACCCCAGCAACCAGGCCCTCATCTGGTTGAACCCATTGCCTCTGAGAGACATGTGGTTGGCAGAGAGCAGAGGTAGGCACAGAGAAGGATATATTGCTTTTGGGGCACCTGAGCTGCCCACACCTCCAGCCTCCTAGGACTTACCTTTCACAGTAGAGACACTGAATTTTTGTGACTAGTGCATTTCCTATTTTACCAGTCATATTAACAAATTTGACCACACTTACTGGTTTTGTTTGGGGCTCATGTTACAGTGACACGGAATCTATCTGGCTGGCCAGCCCTCAGTCTTCCACTTCCCTAGTCTACTCAGCACATGGGAAATCTTCCTGAACTAGAGCTGGACTACCCAGCATTCATCCAACATGCAGAAATTCTAGGGGAATGTTTCCATTGGCGTTGTTAGCATCAAGACCCTTCTGGATGGAGTGTTAGAAGAAACCTTTCCCAGGAGAAGTGAGGGTGCCCATTTGTAAAAGAAAGGACTGGGGAGTTGAAGAGATGAGGCAGGAAATGCGGCCTTTATTGGAGAGAGGATATTTACAGATACAGTAAACTTCAGGACCTTGAAATGAAATTGTCCTGCTCTCTATATGAGCAAACCAAATCCCATGATAGTCATCTTTTAAGAAATGGGGGAGAGAACACAGATACACAGAAAAGGAGGTTCTAGGAAGAAGGGGGCAGATATCAGAACTGCATAGCCACAAACTGAGGAAGGCCTAAAATTATACTCATCAGAAGATGAAAGAGGCGAAGAAGGACCCTCCTTTAAAGCCTTTGGAGAGAGTGCTGACTTGTTGACACCTTGATTTTGGACTTCTGGCCTCCTATGAGAGACTATTTTAAGCCACTCAGTTTGTGGAAACTTGCTATGACCATCCTGGAAACTAATCCATATACCATAGTTACAAGAAGTCTGCCACCCAAGTACTGTGTCAGAGTTGCTGTTGGCCATTTATGTCTCTTTTATCAGTAAACCAAAAGATCTTCCAAAAGATTCTTGGGTAGAATTTTGGTCCCCTTGATGTTTTTTAAGTGCCGGTGGTTGCATTTGTCAGAAAAGCATTCTACCACCAAGCTATGTGTGCAGCCCTTGACCATTGCCTTCTGATATTAATCCCTGATTAATCCATGATAATATTACAGGATAAGAAAACTTCAAATGTTGAGGCTGGAGAGATGGCTCAGTGGTTAGAAGCCCTGGCTGCTCTTGCAGAAGACCTGGATTCAGTTCCCAGCACTTACTTAGCAGCTAACAACTGTTTGTGACTCCAGTTCCAGAGGATCCAATGCCCTCTTCTGATCTCCGCAGACATTGCACAACATGGGTGCATTTACATATGTGCAGGAAATACACTCACACACATAAAATTTTTTTAAAAAAGAAAACTTCATATGTAATTAAGGTTACCAAACAATGTACCTTAAGATCGAGCTTATTCTGAATTATCTCAGTGAGCTCAATCTAATTAAATGAGCTCGTTAGAGCAGAAAGGAGAAAAGAAAACATAGAGAGATTAGAAACTGATGGATTCAATGAACTGTTGCTGGCTTGATGGTGAATGGGACTTACATGGTAAATGTAAGAAGGAAATAAAGTCTGTCAAAAACCAGTAAGAGTTCCAGGCCAACTGGAGCTACAGGGAGACTCTGTTTCAAAAAAGACCCTAAAAACACATCTTTCTGTCCCAGCAAAGGGCCACAAGACAAATCAAGACAGAGAGAATGAAATGGAAGATAACGATGATGATGATGATGACGATCATGATGATGGAAATGAGGCCAAGGGCCAAACAAAAGAGGAGAACATAGAGGAGAAAGAGCAGGAGGAGCAAGCAAAAGAGAAAGAGAAGAAGGAGCCAGGAAGTCTGAATCCAGCCTCTGAGACGCAGTCTCCACCTCTCCTTTGCCTTACTGTGCTCTCGGGCGCTGACCCACAGCTGGGGCCTCAGCTCCTACAGGCAGCTGCTAATGGTAAAAACTGATTGCCACCCACCATGATCCTCACCCCACCCCCAAGTCTGTGACCTCCACAGTCCTCTAACACCTCAGTCTGACCTCATCTCCCATCCTCCATCCCACCAAGTTGAAGAATCTTGAGGGAGCCCTCCAGTCAGCCAGGAGAGAGCTGGCAGAGGCAGATCTTGTGCAGGGGCTGGTGGTGTGGTGACGGCATGGTGGATAGGTTGCCCTTGCTTCTCCTTACAGGAGTGCCTGTGCTCTTGACCAATGTGGAGCTGGGTCTAGCATGCCAAGAACTGCAATGGCTGCTGCTGCGGAAGCAGCTGCACCTACTCCAGGTGCAGCCCGGCTTCTGTCTCTATCTGAGCACTACCCTCCCCATCCATGCCTTGGAACAAGGTGAGACCTGGAGGGTAAGTTACTAACCATAGCTTTGTGGACATACTGGGCTCCTAGTAACCAGCCTGAAGAGGGATTCAACTTGGCCTGGAGTAGGCTCAGAACTATAATAGGGAGTCAATCTGCCCCACCTGGGACTCTGACAAGGCTAAGTGAGTAATACCTTCTGTGTGACCCTAAGTGCTAGGTTGTGAACTGCTGAAGGAGTTGAATGTTCTGGATCTGGGTCTGAACATGGACATACTAGAAGAACAGATGCTGCATGAAATCTTGTGCAGAGAGCGTCCCGAGCTTGAGGCCCACTGGCAGGAGCTCAAAATCAGAGCAGTGGATACCTATGAAGCCATGGAGGCTGCTGAGGTGCTTGGGGGCCCAATCTGTGGGATGAAATGGACACTGGAAGTGTCTAAGTACGGTGCTGTAGATGAATCTAGATGTCTGGGGACTGTGACAAAGGTCCAGACCCATCTAACAAATTGCTATATGCAGGAACATTTGCTGGTGACACTGCTTCTCCAGAGCCAGAAGTATCAGAGACCTTCCAAGTTTCTGAGGGAGATGGTGAGGACTCAGGCAAGGATATGTCAGCTGAATGCTCAGGGTGAGGAGCTAGAAGAGCAGAAGCTGGAGGAGATGGCCACGTGGGTACCCTACCGGCAGGTAGCTTGGCATGGAATGGCCATGGTGGAAGCCCTAAGCCCACTGCAGAACCCGCTGCCATTTTTCTGTATGAGCCAAGAGAACTGGTTGGCAGCCACCAGGAGGGCTCTAGACAGCATGAAGCCACATGATACTCATCATGGGGAGGACTTGAAGAGCCATCTATTGCAGTTGAAAAAACACCTGACCCGCCAGCTGCTGGGTAGCACCGTGGCTGCCCTAGGCTTGACCCAGGTGCCCTTGGTGGGTGCCCTGGGTGCCTTGGCTCTGCTGCAAGTGACAAAGAAGACGAAAAAGCTAGAGAGGCTGGCACTGTGGCCCGGACTGGCAGCTTCTCCCAGCGCAGGCCAAAACACACAGGTCCCCGGTGTGGTTAGACCAGCCTGGCTAGGCCCAAGAGCCTGGCAGGAATGTGGAGTGTTAGAGCTGCTGCCTCCATTTGAAGGGCTGCGCGCATCCCTAGCAGGTCACTCCAGTGTGTGGCAGGATTACCTGTCACTGCCATCCACTGTACTGGGTCCTGTACCTGGTCCCAATCCTGAGCCACTCAGCCTCCTCCAGAAGCTAATCCTGTGGCGTGTGCTACGACCTGATTGCTTGACAAATGCCCTGGCAGACCTCACCACCAGCCTACTGGGTCGGCCCCTGGATGAAAACCTGGATGCCCCTACCATGGCCTTTGAACATAGTCAGGCTACTCAGCCTATACTGATCTTGCTGCCACCACCTGGCCACCCTACAGCCACCCTGCATCCTGTGACAGTCATCCGGAAACTGGCTGCCAACCATGAACAGGTCTGAACCTAATCACTTAGCCCAGAGTATGTGGACTTCTGTGGGCTGGAATAGAGTGTGGGGGCCTCATCCCAGTATTCTTATGGGTCTTTCTGGATCATGCAGGTACTTTTGGATTCTTGTGGAATTACTCTGAATCTCTTGAGTCACCCCAGGATCCCTTTGAATGACTCTGCCATCTTGTTCTATTGATCCATAGGGACAGAAGCATCTGCACATCATAGCACTGGGCTCTGAAGCTTGGGATCCAGTCTCAGATATAGTCAACACTCTATGTCAGGCTATGTTCAAGGGACACTGGCTGGTACTGGATAACTGTCATTTGATGCCTCATTGGCCAACAGAGCTGCTACAGCCCTTGCTGGGACTGCTGGATGGAGCCGGTGGTAAGTGTGCTACCTAGAAATGGCTTCATGGATCCTACCCTACACTTGGGCCTGAGCTTGAATTCTCAGGCCTCATGGCTGAGCCCCAGTTCAAATTTGATCCCTTTGATTTTGTGTCTGATTCCTGTTGCCCAGTTTTGTGTATAATCCCTGGACTTGTGGGTCAAGTTTCTTCATTACCTGATGAAGAACTGATGAAGCCCCTTGTCTAACTTTAGTGGTCTCAGACCTGGAATTGTCTGCCCAACCTGAAAGCAGGAATGTGGCTACTGTCCACAGAGATTTCCGCCTTTGGCTTATTGTGTCTACTGAGGCTAGTGCTTCTTTGCCAGGTGAGGAGCATCCCCTTACAGGCTAAGGAGTCAGAGGAAGAGAAGGCACCTCTGCTGTGCTGACTCAGTGCTCCACTTCCTCCACAGGTGTGCTAACTCAGCACTCCATGCCTGTTTTCTGGGACCAGTCCCTGGAGCTGGGCCCTATCCTAATCGACAGTGTGGAGTTAGCTCAGCAAGGACCCTATAAGCAGCCCCTCAAGCAGACAGTTCCTCTGCTCCTCCTACACGGCCTCCTCCTACACCGACAGCTCTATGGGATGAAGCTGCAGGCACACAGGGGCCGCTGGTGAGGGATCTGCCCATCCCACCCAGTCACTCTGTGAACAATGAGTGTCTTCCACATGATAGGATTAGAGACACCGGATGATTTGGGGAGCTCCAAAGAGTGAAGGCAAGGGGACGCTAAGGAAGGCCTTGGGTTGTGATCTCACTCTGAATTCAGTGTAGAGGCATATTAGGTAGAAATAGGGCCTTTCTGAGCAGAAGCAACTGAACTTGACCAAAAAGGGACTTCAGTGTGGCTGAGGTGGACAAGCTGGGGATGGGGTAGAGAAAGGTGAGGCTCATGATGAAGGGCTTTAAGAACCATGTCAAAGGGCTTCAGGGTATCCTGAGGACAGCGGGAAGTCACTGAGGTGATTTTAAATGGGAGAGTTGATTGTTTGTCTGTTCAAAGTATCTCTCTGGCTGCCGTGGACAGAACAGACCAGAGGGGTGGGCCTAGAGGCAGGCAGAATTGGTTTTTTAGAAGGCTCTAGCAGGTTCTAAGGCAGAGATCATAATATGGGTGGTAGGGGCCAGGTTGGTAGTCAGAGTAGAGGTCAAGAATGAATACGGAGTGAGGAGTATGGGGGTCAAGGATGAGCCTCGGACTTCTGCTTAGACAGCTGGGTGGCTGGTGGTATCTGTTCTTATGGTAAGAGATAGAACAGATTGTATGGAGGAAAATGAAAATTGCAGTAGAAGGCAAGTTTTATTGGGGTGCCAAGCTTCGATGAATAGTGAGCCCTCTTAAACCTAGAGCTCAGGAGAGAGGTCTGGGCAGGAGAAAAGATGTGAGAGTCCTCAGTACATCATTACTGAAATCATACTTTCTCTACCCCTTCTCCAGGAGTCAAGTGACCCTGACCAAGGTCCTTCAGACCCAAGATCAATTGCAGGCTAGTCTCAGTAATCCCAGTGTTGCTATGCAGGAGCTGGCTGGTGAGACTCCTTCCTGGCCCTCATATGGTTGTCAGCCCCCACAAGACCTGCAAATGGGTGGAGGTGGAAGTCTAGAGGCCAGGTCATAAACGATTTTCAGACACACAGCTTTGGTGTGAGGGTAAGTAGGAACTGGAAGGGCTGGGACTGAGGGGCTCTGGTCTTCATCCAAAGCTTCAGTTTTCTACGGAGGCTCCCTTGGGGACCCTGAGGACAGAGAGGCCCTGATTAGCCTGACACAAGCCTGCCTGAATCCCAGCAGCAGGAACTGGGCCCAACCACACACACCTCAGTATCTGCTGGCCACTTTGATGCCCAGCCCAGGTAAGCTGCAGGCAGATGTTTGTGTTGAGTGGGGAATAATGCATTGCAATGCCACACCCACAGGAACACCAACAGAGGTATGGGGGAAGGGGGCAATATTGACAGCTACAGAGTGATAGCATGAAGGATCGAAGGAAGGCCTGTTCCCTCGGGTCTGGTGGAGAGAATTTATCTTGTCCCTTACCCTCACTTCCAACCCTAAGAGCTCGGGGAGCTGGATGCTATCGCCGAGTGCAAGGCCCAGATTCACCTATTGCCCTCACCATCTGAACCTCGAGTCTGCGGGCTGAACGAAGGGCCCAAGGCCAGCCTGTTTCGAAGCCAGAGCCGGGCCCTCCTGAGTGCGCTGCAGAGCTGTTCACTCACGTGGGTCCCTTCCGCTTCTGGAGTAAGCACCCAGCGCAAGGAAAGGCGTCTTCGGCATCGCCTGGTGCAAGCCCAGAGAAGACTAGTGACACTGCAGGGTTTGCTGACCAGCCCCAACCAAACTCGCCCAGGCCCAGCGCTTGCTCCCTGGATGGTGCTGGGGCCCAGTGCACGGCGACCTCTGGAGGGCTTCCTAGAGACAGAGGTGCTGGAACTGAGGCAGCTGGTGATGACACTGCAGCGCGACCTTAACTGCCTGTCGCAGAGGCTGATGGGTAAACCCCCGTGCCCTTCCAGTCGCTGCGCCGCAGTGGCTCGGGCTCTTTGGACCGGACGCCTACCTCGGCCTTGGAGACCTCATGCACCTGCTGGTCCACAGCTGCCCTGGCAATGGCTGCGACAGCTGACCCGCCGTGGGCACCTGCTTCTTCGCTACCTGGGCAGTGGCATGGGCGAAAATACCAGTGAACTAGAGCGTATATTTCACCTGTCAGCCTTTCGCCACCCTCGTCGCCTGTTTCTGGCGTTGCGTTGGGAGGCTGTCCTGGAGCACTCGGTGCCCAACCCCAACCTTTCTGGTAACCAAGACTCGGGATCCAACTCCAGCACCAGTCAGCTCCCACATAAACGTCAGGAGCTGAGCAACAACCCTCTGCATATCCGGGTATCTTGGCTTCACCCTTTCTGTTTCCCGTTCTGCCTCATCAGAGTACCTGATTATATCCCTTCCTGTCCCTTAGTGATCTTGCCCCTCCTGAGGCCCAATCGAGCTGCCCCTGCTCTCGCCCTCTGTCCTGACTCCCTGGGTCTCATCTTCCTAGCATTGCCTAACTGGCTTCTGGCGCCCCCAGGTGGAGAATGACGCAAATCCCAAGGTTCCAGAGAAGGGACTGCTGCTGATAGGGCTACAGGTCCAGCACGCAGAGTGGGACCGGATAGACGGGGCCTTGCAAGACAGTTCTTCCAGTCAACCCAGCCCTCTCCCTCCTGTCAGCGTTAGCACAAAAGCCCGGAGTGCCAACGATGTGCCCCTCTTAGGCGGCCTGGGGGTGTACTCCTGTCCCGTGTACATGACGGGACCCCTTGGCACCACCAAGCTGCACAGTCAGAATATCCTGATGCACCTGCCCCTACCCACGAAGCTCAGCCCTGCCACCTGTATCCAAAGGAGAGTTCATGTGTGCAGCCCATCCTTAACCTGAGTCCCCACCAAAATAAAGCTGTAGTGATGCCATGAATAATTCCTGGGACTTGGAAGGAGAGTGGCGTGTGCACAGAATGCAAAGTGTGGCACAACAAGGAAAGAGGATGTGTATTCACAGAGCAGATCCTGTGCAGAATAACTCAGGCAAGAGGGGCTACACTTTGGACACAGGGGCGCTGGCGTTAGTCATGTTCCCAAGGGGTTATGCAGACCTGGCAATGGCTAACACACAGAATCCTGAATTCTTGCTCAGCTCTCTGCTGTGGTCTCAGCACTTGCACTAAAGTTTTTGGATGGACAACATTAAAACTGAAAGTTACTTACGGCATTTAGCAGCACTTGGGGAACACCTGGTCCTGCCTACCATTCACACCACACCATCTCCTATTGTAGGTTCTCTGAATGAGTGATAACATGTGAAAACCCAAAGCCACATAAGGTTCAAGGTCCTTTGATCATTCAGGAGCAGCTAGTGGAGCAAGCACTGCTCCACATGAAGTGCTCTCAGGCACCGATGAGGTTGTTAGCTCATTACAGTAGGGCATCAGGTAATAAGCAAAAGCTCCCACTGTCCTCAGAAACCTGACGTGTTCATGGTCAACCAGGCATGGCTGTTGCTTCAGAGGATGGAATTAGTCCTTTTGGGTCAATGAGCTCTCTGTTTACCATCACTTCTATTTATCCTCCGTGACAGACCTCTAAAACCATGGGAAACTGGTTAGTATAGAATATTTCTGGGGCTGGAGAGATGGTTTAGTGGTTAAGAGCACTGACCGTTCTTGCTGAGGACCCGGATTTAGTTCCCAGCACCCACATGACAGCTAACAACCATCTGTAACTCCAGTTCCAGGGAATCTGCTACCCTCTTCTGGCCTCCAGGGCCTTGGCATGACATGGGAACACTTACACACATCCGGGCACCACACTCATACACATAAAAGTAAAATATTTTAGAATATTTCCTATATATCCACACCATTCTCCAGATTGAAATTCATTCTTGAATTCCACCCAACTAAGTTAATAAACTTGGTCAATTAGAGATTATATATTAGGAGTACCATCACACACTCAGGAGACTGAGGAAGGAGGAGTATTAGTTTGAGGCCAACCTGGGCTATATAGTAAGACAAAAAAACCAAACCCAAACTGAACCACCAATGAACTTGGCAATAAAAATTATAAAAATGTGGCTGGGCATGGTGGTGCACCCAGCACTCAGGAGGCAGAGGCAGGTGGATCTCTGTGTGATCAAGGCCTGCTTGGTCTATATAATGGGTTCCAGGTCAGCTGGGGCTATAGGAAACCCTGTCTTAAAACAGAATTTTACAAAAATGCAAAACAAGCAACAGGAAAAAAACTTTTAAAATGAGGACCATATACTACTATAGGCTAAATATGAGAGCCGTGTAAAAATGTTCCAGATGTGAAATTTCACATTCAGTTCTACTAGATAAAATCCCATTGGGAAATTAAGAACCAAACAAAACATTTGAAAAAGAGGAAGACATATATTTCTCCCATCTGGATGGACGGGTAGGTTGAAGGGATAGACAAAAGAGAGAGGGTGATGCAATCAACTTTGATCTGAGACTCAAACCTGGACGGGAAGGGAGCAGCAGAGGGAATGAGGTGACACGGCAAAGAGACTTTTGCCTTTACCCTACTGGTCCCTTGAAGGCACCTGTCAAGAACATTAAGAAACCGGGATGGCAGAGCCAGGAAGAGTCCCTTGCTCCCAGTATGATGTAATACTGGGCAGAGAGCCACTAACCTCAAATATGTGGTACAAAATCACAGAGGTCTTCAACCAAAAAAAAAGTTTCTAAGAAAAGGTCAAATTGCTAAGGTCTTGGCTTCTAAGAGACAAGATCACAAATTCATCAACATCAGAAGCAAATGTTAGCAGAAAAGTTCAGGCATAGAACTTTGTTAACCATACTCAGAGGTTATAGCTTGTGGACACCTGAGAACCAATATTAGACCTTAAACCCCTTAACTCTGAGTGTCCCCACCCCACCCCCCCCAGACCAGAGGAGAGCAGGGGTAGGATAGATAGAACTGCACATTATAAACTTTTATCTCAGAAGAAACGAAACCTAAAGTTCACATTTTTTGTAGCCTCTTCTACTGTGGAAAATAGAAAATTTATGAGAAAAAATCAGTAATTTAGAAATGACCTATACTTTCTTTACATTCCAGAATTAGGAAATTTGTGATCTGTTCTACATACATGCATCCACACTTTAAAGATCAAAGTTCTCATTGACTAGTGTTCCACAGCTCACCATAAACTCTGATTTTCATAGCTTTAGTTAATTTGAAATCCTCTTTCAAAAATTAAACTGGAAAAAATCTGAAATAGTTTGAAAACAAAAGGTGCCAGCTTGACTTATTAATGTGTACAAAGTCCTTGTATCTAGAAGAAAAAGGTACTATTATTATTGAATTCATGGCTGAGGAAACAGACAAAGATTCAATGAATTATCCATGGAGCTGAATTTCAAGGACATAGTATATTTAGTTAACTTTACAAGTGACATCAGATTGCCCCTTAGCCTGGATACAGTTCTGTCCATCCTCTCTTTTCTACTATTTCACCCACATTTGTCATGACAAAGGTAGAGAATGTTGTATAAACAGTAGAGAGAAATACTTGGGCTCAAAAACTGGTGCTACCATTGTCTCTATGCCCTTGGATAATTTACTGAATCTATTATCCTCTTGCCTCAGCCTCCCAAATGCTGGGATTAAAGGTATAAACCACCATATCCAATTCAAATGCATTTCTGTAAGGTCCAAGTTCATGGTCCCATCAGATTCAAACTCTTATCTATGAACCCGGGTAAAACTCAAGAAATACTTCCAAAATATAATGGTACACAATAAACATTCCCATTTCAAAAGCAAAGAATACAAAGATATCAAAGAAAGATTAGACCAAAGCAAGGGTGAAACCCAGAAGGACAAAACAAACACTCTTGTAGCTCCATGCCCAGAAGTATCCTGGGCATGTGGTGGTGTAATGTGAGCTCAAAGGGCATGGGAGGTCTTTCCGTTATGGCCTTGCCATTTGCAGCCCACATGGCTTCTCTCTAGGGTTTTGTGCCATTCACTGCCTGTGGCTGTCCTTGGCAGTTGTCTCCATCCGTGGAGTCCCCAAGTTTTCTCGGATCTCTGCTACAGCTGCAACTTCACTCTCAAAGCTCCATGTGCTGTCTTCTCAGAGACTTCCTATAGGGATTCTGACCCTGCCATACATTGACCTTGAAGGTTTTCTTTTGAAAGAAGGAGGGAAGCCTGTAATTCCACAACTCTTGCATTCTGTATCTCTGAAATGCCAGCATCACATGGACGAGGTTGAGTTCTGTTGCCATCTCTAGAAGTAGCCAGAGCCTCTTCAATGGCCTCTAGAACATGGACAGCAGAACCACTTTCCTAAGTGACCCTAAGTGAACAGGGGATACCTACTCAAAGCAAAGTCTTTCAGATTATTTAAAATCTTTAAACCCTTGCTCCTACCATGGGGTAGTGGTTAGCCGATGCCCAAGATCGCCTCGGGTGTTTTTCTATTGCACTGATTTGATTGTTTGTTTTTATGGTTTGGGGGTTGTGGTGGTTTGAATGGGACTGTCCCCCACAGGCTCCAAGTATTCAGACATTTTGTCCCCAGTTGGTGGCGCTGCTTTGGGAGGTCTTAGAAGGTGTGGCCATGCTGGAGGAAGCATGCCACTGGGGGTGGGCTTAGAGAGTTCTACAGCCTTGCTGGACCTCCAATCATCCTCTCTTCTGTGCTGCTTGAATGACGAGGCGAGCGCTTAGCTTCTGCGTCTACTCCAGCCACCTCTGCCACCATGCCTCCCCGCCATGATGGACTCTTGCCCCTTTGAAATTATAAGCTAAATAAACGTTCTTTTGTAAGTTCCCTTGGTCGGTGTTTCTATCACAGTAACAGAAAGGTGATTCAGGGGTCTTTTTGGTCTTGTTTGTTTATCTGCCTGTTTTAGAGTCCTTTTGTTTCTTCTATAAAGAAAATATTTTTTATAAAGACAGGGTTTCATGTGATGAGGCTCGCTTTAAACTTGCTATATTCCTGAGGCTGGCCTTGAACTCCTGATCCTCCTGCCTCTACTTCTCCATGTTGAGAACAACCAAGCATTCTCTACTTAGCTTCTTTTTCATGGCTTAAATCCCTTTAGTCGCCACATTTTTCTTGGCTCCAACTTTAGTTTTTTAAAACATCTTGGCAAACTGCAAGTTTTTCAAACTTTTCCACTTTGCTTTTGCTAATAATTCTTGCTATAAATTTGGCTAAAAGTAATTAGCAATGACTAAATGCTGGATTGCCTTACAGTTTCCTTTGCTACATTAACTAGTCTGAACCTTTAACTTCAGCTTCATGTAAAGACTCAGGATACTGCTAACATATAAACAAGTTCTATGGTAGAATGAAAAATGAATGGTTTGTACTCCAGTTCCTTAAGAGTCCTCATCTCATCTGGAACTTCACGAGCAGGCTTTGCTGTCCACATTCCCACCAGCATTCTGATGTTCTGAATTCTCAGCGGAATCTCCCACCAAGCTTTTCTAACAACATTCTGTGGCCTCTCTAGTCTGCATCTCCAAACTTTTCTATCTTCTTTCTCCAGAATCAATTCCAACAAATCACAAGGTCAGGTTTAGTCACAACAATTCCATTTCTCTGGTATAAATTTTTGATCTTCTTTGTCACTGTAACTGTATCATGAATTCTCTCATGGTGAGGTCCAGAATTCAGCCCCATCCCACCCCCATGTTTGAACTGATTGAGTGAACAGAGAATGCTCTTCAATTAGAGAAACCAGTTTATTCCAGGTTACTTACAAGGGGTTCATCCCAGGGGATAGAGACGGAGATTTCGTATAGCGGAGCTAAATTTTGATCATAAGTCCCCCGAACCTCTGGAGCCCTGTGCTGCACCCGCCTCTCCCCTTCCCATCCTTCCATGTGTTTCCACTAGACTTCCCCCCTTAAGTCATTGGTTAGTTGGATGTCAATCACATTTGGAAGCCTGTCCCTCACAGCAGAGAGGAAACTGTATATCTGTACAACATCCAACCCCTTTTTCTCTCTGGCTCTTACACACTTTCCACCATCCTCTTCAGAGATAGTCCCTGAGCTGCAAAAGCAAGAGGTTTGGGGAGGGAATAGCAGGTATAGGATGATGTTCTTTCCACTGTGGCATGGGTTATCATCTTGCTTCAGTGATGCTCCTTCTACTGTAAAAACACAACAATTGTAAAACAACAACAACAGCAAAAGTAACATCCACACAAATACTGAATGACCTAACCTATGGGTGTTAACACAAGTGCTTAGGCTATTAAGTAGGCATATCATATTTATCTCGCAAACAATTACCGTAGCTTCTTCATGGGGGCTTATAACTCTCCCCCTCACCACTGGGGGTCGACATTCTTTTCCTAATATCAGATGTGTGTGCGTGCCCTCCCTGAAGAGCAGGCCTGAATTCAATTATAAATATGCTGGGGGTGCACATACCAGATGAGCCTCTATTACACCTGTGAAGCACGCAAGATCTGTCCTTAAGCAGAGCTTTTCAGGACCGTTCTCCCATAGTGGCCAACATAGCGCCTTCTAGCACTCTGAAAGCCAGACATCCATTTGTGGGGAGTTTTCAGCTTGCTCCCAGATACATCTCTCTTTCCATGCTGGAACCATGTCACATCTTCAGTAATAGGGCCTTATCATCCACTTCCAGTGTGCAACCAGCATTATAATGTGGCAACTGCCTTTTGTTTTGGTAGAAGGGGGATTCCAAGGCGCCCTTGGCCAACAGCTCACAGGGAGAGCAACCCACACCTGGTACCAGAATTGCTAGTTAACAAGCATATAAAGTATCCTTTTTCTCTTTGGCATTTAAAGGCCTAGCCACATAGAGCTCTCAGAATTTCACAGCTATACTTCACCCTCGTACCCTGTACGACTTACATTCCATTCTTGTTTCTTCAAAGTATACTTGACACCCCTCTCAACTGGGTCTCCTATCTGTAAAACACTCTTAAGTTAACATTATATACACATACAAGGTCTAACATAGCATGAAAAATTTCTTTTCATTTGCATCAGCTGTTTTTTCAACAGATCCATGTTGGGTACAATGGCATGTAATCCATTTAGTGTCCTGAGTTTCTCACATGGAGCCTCCACACATCCCTTTATCCTGGCCAACCTCGCTGGTGCTGGTCCAAACTGCTTGGTCCTACACAGGGCCAAGGAGGAATAAGGTTTCTCTTGCCCCTGTCACACCTGTTGTTTCCTAGGGCCGGGGAGACCCTGGATCTGATTCCTAACTCTAGCCACACCTGTGGTCTCTCCATTGACCACACCTGGCTGTTGGGAGAGGCCCTGGCTGGGCAAACTATCTCCATCCCTTGAACAGCCAGTCACAGGGGAGAAATGTACCCTGTTTACTCGGGGGGCGGGGGATAGTATTCACCCTTGTATAATCTGCATCCTCTGTGTACCTTTTGTGAACTGTTTCTCAGGGCTTAAAGTCTCCCAAAGGTGCTTTAGCACAGAATTTGGCTTTTATATCAATCCTTTCTTTAGGAACTTGGACTAAACACAAGTCTCTCCACATTTGCCTATGAGTAACCCAAGCAGAACTCCTCTTCTGTTTTGCCTCCCTTACACATATTTTAGGCTGTTCTATTCTTCTACAGGCATACTTTACATGCTGGTCTAGGTTGCTTAAATCGGTCAAAGCCTCTCCTGCCTTGTAAAGCTTTTGTCCCACTAGCAGGGACACGAAGGCTCCATACCAGTGTCAAGGTCCTTGTTCAATGAAGTCCTTCATTAAATCTCTAGTGAACGCAGTCCTGTCTGGTCCTGTGAAAGGGGCAGCATACGTGGCTTTCCTCAGACCCAGTTCTCTCAACAGTGCCTGTCCCATTTTTATTGTTTTCCAGCTCCTGATATTCATGGGAACCTCCACTGGTGATAACCAGGTTTCTCTAACGGCTTGCATAAGCCAGTCCATCAGAGACTGCTTCTCTTTGTGCTGCCTTAGGCTACGCAGCCTAAATCTCAAGGAGGGGTGAGCTGTTATGTTGCTCAGCTGTCCTGCTCTGCAGCATTGAAAATAATCTCATCTGCTCCCGTGTCCCACAGCCTTACAAGCCAGGTAGCTAAGGGTTCCCTCCTGATTTGTTTGAATGTCTTTCCCAGCTCCAGCAGCTCTAGGGCCAAGACTCCTTTATTCACTAAATTCTCATGCTTGTTAAGGCCTTTATCAGCATATTTTGTATTACTATGTCCTTTTCTCTTTTATCCAATTTGCTAGCAAGGTCAGAGGCTAGTACTAAAGAAGCAAGCCTCATATCTTTCTCTTGATCGAATTTGTCACTCACACTTTGAATCTCTCTTTGTATTAAGACCTCAGCCCGAGACTGCCATCTTGAACTGGACCAGTCCACTGAGGCCTCCTCCATGGCGTCTCCACCAGTGTGTGCCACCACCAGAATTTGTCCCACCAATCTCATCTGCTTAGGCAAGTTCACCTTAACTGCATATTTCACTGTAAACTGCCCCAACCCTGCAATGGCCGCCATACACACCAGTCCTATGGGGATAATCCACCATATCAAAATTTCTTCTGCCCATAGTTTTCCCTTAGCTGGTCCCCATATTAGAAGCAGCTCCATAAATCTTTTTCCTAGGAGCATTTTCAGTCGGTCCTGCTAAACTACGCCAACTCTATCATGAATTCTCTCATGGTGAGGCCTGGTGTTCAGCCTCACCCCATCCCCAGGTTTGAACCGATTGAGCAAATGGAGAATGCTCTTCAATTTGAGAAGCCAGTTTATTCCAGGTCCCAGACCTCTGGAACACACCCCAGGATGGAGCCCTGGTGCCATGCCCACCTCTCCTTCCCATCCTTCCATGGGTTTCCACTAGACTTCCCCACTTAAGTCATTGGTTAGTTGGATGTCAATCACATTTGGAAGCCTGTCCCTCACATCAGAGAGGAAACTGTATATCTATACAACAATGACAGATACCTTAAAGAAACAATTTAAGGCTCATGGCTACAGAGATTTCAATTCATATTTGAATGGTTCCATTGCTATAGGCCGGGTGACCCGCTGGACATCAAGGCAGAGAGCATGTACTGGGACAAAGATGCTCACCTCTTGAAGGAAGCAGAGAGGGATAGAGGAAAGAGCAGGAGACATTAGAACCTCTACAAGGTACAGCTCCAGTGACCTGCTTCGGTCATGCCCCATCTCCTTTAGTTTCCACTATTTCTCAGAATAGCACCAGAGTAGCTTGGTACCGAGCCTTCAACATATTCAAACCAGGATATATGGATTAAATGAACTGTCATATTCCTGGTAAGAGGAATATAAAAGTAAAATATTTGGGGGATGCAGATATGACTCAGTCAATAGAGCACTTACCTACATGCACAAAGCCCTTGGTTTGATCTCAAGCACCTCATAACACTGGGCATGGTGGCACATAATCCCAGCATTTGGGAGGTGAAAGCCAGAGGATCTGAGTTCATCTGTCCTCGGCTACAAAGAAACTTCAAGGCCAGTCTAGACTACATGAGTCCCTATCTCAAAAAAAGAGTAAAATTTGGAAATAGCATAACATTATCTACAAAATTGAGAATACACTTATGACAAAACAAATTATACTCTTGGTTATTAATATTCCTAATAGGAATACATTTATACGAAGAGACACTAAAACAATTGTTGACAGCAGCATTATTGGTAGGAATGACAAATGAGAAATAATTGTGGTAGTTATTATGAAGTACACAAATATTATTTCTCTTCCTTGTAGGTACATGGTAGGAGTGCATCATTACCATCCATGAAGCTGTATCTACCACTGATGTTTTGGTCATTTACTGGGATGCTTGACCTTGTTCTCTTGTCTTGCCTCAGTGATTGTGTAAGCACATTTTTAGATAATATTTCCATTAATTGGGGCCCTGAGTATTAACAGAGTCCCATCAGCATACTTTTTGCTGGAACTCGGTCCCTGGAACTGTGCCCTAGACCCTGTCTCCACCCATGATTTTATTCAAAATATTTTCTCCAGCTTCATTTGGAACTTAGCTTCATCCTAGTCTTAACAAGTCATCTGGCCTTTTCATGCCTAGTTCTAGAATATCTCATTCACCCAAGGTCAGGTGTCCTTCTCAATCTCCACTGTGTTCAGAGGAGATGGGTATGTAGTCTTTCAGTGCTTTGATATGTTAATTCTCAAGCATGCCCACTTTCATTCATTCTTTATCTTTTTGGGTGGAGTACCAAACTGAGGTTCCCAGGAAACAAGATCAGGTGCCCAGGTCAGAAGATTCAAGAACACATGATTTTCCTGGAGTTAAAGTCTTTAGTTTAGATTATGTCCATTTATAAAAGTCATTCCCACAATAAGGTATAAGATCCTTGAAGTAAAGCAAAAAAAGATAGAGGCTGTAGCAATCAGAGACGCTCAGAAGCCTAGTAAAGATGATGTCATGGGTTGAGATAAAATGTCCAACACCACGTGGATGAAATAGCGAGGTATTTTATTTCAGCTGACCAGACCAGGTTGCTTGGCTCGGGAGCAGGTGCACACCAATCACGCTCAGAAAGAGGCTTTTATAGCGTCTGCAGCAGCAACAGGTTACAATTTGAAACATCCAATAAGAATCAAGCATTTTCCCAGGCTTACAATATCCAATGAGAATCAAGCATTTCCCCGGGCTTACAATATCCAATGAGAATCAAGCATTTCCCCGGGCTTACAATATCCAATGAGAATCAAGCATTTCCCCGGGCTTACAATAGCTCCATTACATTCTTGTTATAAATTGCACAGAAGCAGATTAAGCTGTTAGTTACAGTTTCCCTCCCAGATTAGGGTGTCCTGGGATTAGCGGTCAGGCCAGTTCTTGGAATTTATGAGTTAACTTCTTTGCAGGTATGTTCCTAAGAGGGGTTGAGCAAGAATGAACAGGTAAACTTTAAGTCTATTCGAACAGCAAAAATGTAAGCTTTTATCCTATTTTCCTAGGCCATTACAGTAATTACTCCTAACACCTTCAAGTTCCTTGTTATATTAAGAAACAATTTTTTAACTCTGTTTAAAGCATTTAAAGTGGGGTTATTTTTTAGTCACAATCAAATAATGTAGAAAATATTTCTATTTTCTGATGTAAAAATTATTTTTCTTCATTTTAAAGTAGGCAAATATAACGGGTGGACTTGCATCTGGTAAGATAATTAAATGTTGAAATCATCCTAAAGGAAACAGAAGGTTTTGTGATAAGGCAGACAGGAAGATAGATCCAGGGACACAATGACAACTGCTATAACACCCCTAAATTCATTAGCTTAACACAGTGGAAGTCTGGTTCTGTCTCAAAGTCCAATGTGGATGTTCTTGAACAAGTAGCTCGTCTCCAAATAATGATTCAAATACGCAAATTTCTTTAAAAAAATTTTTTTATGCCAGGCATTGTGGCACACATTTTTAAGCCTAGCACTTGGGAGGCAGAGGCAAGACCACCCTGTATATGAGTGTATTGCCTGTTTTTTATTAGAATTTAAAGAAAAATCCTCAGAGCAGGTAAGCTGGCAATCTAGGCAGCTACCTTGAGGAGGACGGAAGGGATAAAGAAAAATTCATGAAGGCATGCTGCCTTAAAACCTTCATGGAGGTCAGACACAAGGTGGACTGGCAGCCATATGATGGAGAGAAGGAAGCTTTAGAGAAAAGGTAAAGAAATACAAGATTCTAGAGCAGCCCAAAGCATTGGATAAAGCATGCTTTAAAAGGGGATATGAAGAAGAAAAGAGGGAGAGAAATTGTGTTTGAAAAGTAGGCAGACCTACAGAGAGTCACACTTCTGTGGTGGGGGCTAGAAGCAGTGTACTAGGAGGCAGGATTCCAGGCAGGAAAAGTCACTATCTCATTAACTAGTAGGTACTCCACCCATCTATTTAGCGTGCCTTAAGGTGAACCCACCTTCCTAGGGGTGGTCCTACTGCCAGGTGATTGACCACTGAAACTGGAAAGGCAGGTCTTTATCCAGACCAGACATTTTATTGTCTTGACTTTTATGGTGCTTTTTGCTACTCTTAACACTACCTTTCACTTTCTTTGGTATTAAAACATTGCTCTCCCAGCTGGAGTTGTTAAGAGCCCTGGCTGCTCTTGCAAAGGACCCAGTTTGTTTCCCAGCACCCAAGGTGGCTAACAACCATTGTAATTCCAGTTCCAGGGGATCTGATGCCCTCTTTTGGCCCCTGTGGGCATTGCATGCAGGGATGCACTTACATCTATGCAGATAACACACTCATAAACATGAAATAAAAATTTAAAACAAAACAAAACAAACCATTGCTCTCACTTTCCATTAGTCACTTGTCCTGCCCAGATGCATGGCGCTAGAAAATGTAGGCAAACTGTATGTCCACAGAGGACACTGGGGAATTTCCTTCAAAAGAAAGAAAAAAAAAATATTGATGCTGGTGTGGAGATCTGAAGGATTAAAATGAGCTCATTGGGGAAAGAGCACTTCAGGAAGATGGTGTAGCGTGTACAGACTGTGAAGCAGACAGGGCGTGGAGTGACTGAGGAATGAACTGCAAGCTGACAGAGAGTGTGAGTGAGACGCAGGTGTTCAGCAGAGCCAGGTCTGGGTAAGATCACGCAGGGCCTGAGAAGGTGTCTGCCTTTTGTTCTCAGGCAAAGGGAATCCACTGAAGGGTCTTAAGCAGAGAGGTGAAATAATCTGATTTACATTTTTCAAAAGATCACTTGGCTGGATGGAAAATGAATTGTTTTGGGCAGCAAAGTAATTAAACCCCCTTGGCAATTACTGCAATAGTCAAATGTCCTAGAGCCAGGTGGTTAGTGAGGGAAATCACCTGGGAAGGGGATGACCTGGAAATGAAAGGCTCTAATTACTAGTCCCTGTGAAAAGCTGCACAGGGCTTTGTGCAATTACATAACTGGTGAGTGTTTGGAGCTGAGTTGTGTCTCTGCCAAGATCATGCTGTTTCTTTTGGAACTGTGTTCTCTTAGGACTGAATTACGGGAACAAAATCAGGAGTACACTAATAATTGCAGAAGCAAGACCGTTCTACTGGGAGAGCTCTCAAAGCCATGCTGAACAAGCACCAGACATAGAGCGATAGCCAAACCCAACTTATTCTGGTCTCTTACAACCTTGAAACCTACTCATTGGGGGTACTCTTTCCCCATTGTAGAGAAGGCTGCAGCAAGTCCATGATATTTTTAGCTAACTAACAGTTATGTGATTAGCTTAAGGAGCAAATACAATCCTAAGTAATTAGACTAATTTTGTATAACAGTAAGGAACTGACCCTGTAATGGCTTTAAATCTTTTCCCCTCCCACCTCTGCTTCATTTGCCTAAAAGCCAGCTATGGGAAAAGGAGAGCTCTCTACTCTCACAACCTCCTTTCCAGCTCCTTGCTCTGATTATTCCAGACATAGGTGCTGAAGAGGGCAGGCAGGGGGATCAAACAGTATGATTTGGCTGGTTGGTCCTGTGCCCTATAGGCCTGGCAGATAGGCAAAGAGGGACATCCCTGATGGTCCCTGGGAACTCTGATGGAAACAGTACTATCCTGGTATCCTAATGATCTCCTGAAATGCTTTGCCAGCCCAAATGGTACACACTCCTCACTTTTGAGAGATGGTTTCCCTTGTAGCCCCAGCTGGCTGCACTCTCAGTTTCACAGAGATCCACTTGCCTCTGCCTCCGGAGAGCTGGGATTAAAGGTGTGTACCACAGAGTCTAGCCACTACTCACTTCTTGATTAAGTGTCTTTACCTCTTCAAAATGTTCCCACTGCACAGGATCCAAGCCCGTCCCATACTTCCTGTAAGATGCACAGAAGATATTCATTTGCTGTGGCCAGGGCACATTCTGGGAATGCAAGCCAATGCCAAAGCAGCAGCAGCTCCCCACTGCCTCATCATCCAAACAGCTATTGGGCTTCTCCTTGTTCTATCTTTTTCCAGGTTCATGAGTCTTCAGCTATAGGAATAAGTATCTATAATGCTTCTCAAATGGTTCCAGTAGACCCTAGCTAGACCTTGAGCTAAGAGGGCTGAAAACTGATCCTCTTTCCTTCCTCATGAAATGACAGGGGTTCTGACAGACCACAGAGTCACAAGCTCTCTGCACAGTAATGTTGCACCAAGCTCCCATCCACGGAGGTTTGAACTTCATGTGCTAATGCTGCCGGAACTCCTAGTGCTTTTCCTCAGTTTATTCATTCTTTTCTCCTCTCCTCAACATCCCAATCCTCTCCCTGTTCTCACTCTCAATGAATAATTTTTGCTTCCTACTTTATGGAGAAAATCAAAGCCACCAGAAATGGATTTCTAGGGCCCTATCCAGATCCACTGAACCAGAATGCCAGAAGAGGGCTTGGGAATCTGCATTATAATGTATGTTGCAGGTGATCTAGTGCACCCTAAAGTCTGGAAGTCACTGTCAGGCTTCTTTTAACCCCAACCACTACCATCTGCCTCCTAATACTCTGCTTCCCCTTCAGTCTGTTCCAGTCATGGCCTCCTAGTCCTTAAACGAGGAGTGCTGCTTTTTTCCAAGGAAATATATATTGTTCTCTCTTCAGGCTAGGCTCTTAATACTAGACACAGAAGCCTAGGCTTGAAAAAGAGTTTGTCCTGAAGCTGAAGGAGCAGGGAGGGCTCAGATTGGGCTCAGGAGAGTCCTGTTTTGAATATCAAGGTAGCTAATGGAAGCGTGGCTGTGGTAGGGAGCCTGGGCCTTGAATTTGATTCTGAACTCTTTCCTCAGAAGGCTCGAGTCAGAATAGCCTAAGGGAGGAAGGAAAACAGACTCTACCGTCTTATTGAACATAATAAGAAAACAACGCACATCTTGAAATACATATAACTGGATAAACAAACACGAAGCTAAAAGGTGATGTGTATTCTATTCAAACACATGCATTGGCCCTTACAGCTTGCCTTCCACTAGGTTTCCCAGGAAGCTCCTGCCTCAAGGAGCTGCTTTAACAGCCTCTAGCACATACAATGAACTTGACAGGCTGGAGAGGATGGTCAGGACACTGTAATACCAACATACCGGGCAACTGCCTCCACTCACCAGTCTCATCACCCTAACATGTATGCCTTTCTTATGAGCTAGGTAAACATTCTGCTCTTTCAAAACTCATGGAACTCTGGCATTCCTTCCCTTTGCAGAATCTTCTGCATCCTCTCTCCCATCAAAAACCTAGCTTCTGGCTGGGCACAGTGCATGTCTTTAGTCCCAGCCCTTGGCAGGCAGAGGCAGAGGGATCTCTGAGTTCAAGGTCAGTATAGTCTACACAGGTGTTCCAGGTCAGCTGTGGCTACAGGAAGACACTGTCTCAAAAAGACACACACACACACACACACACACACACAAAAGCTAGCATCTCTTTAAAAGGCACCTTGAATGACTTCCATCATCATCTTAGAGTGTGTCAAAATCTATGTGGCAATCATATTATCTCTTCTGACAATGCCCACAGCTCACTATTCAATCTCCAGGCAAACTCCCCTTGTAAGATGTCACTAAAGAAACTCCCCAACAGTTCCAGGACTCTGCCATCTGCAGAAAGGACTGACAGATACCTTGGCTACTCCAGACTTCCAGAATTCACAAGCATCTGTGAAAATGGACTGACTGCAGCTTCCTGATATCATGTGTTAACCACCTCCTCCTGATCATCAATCAGATCCAAACATCACTTGGATTCTCCTTAAAAAGCCCACCAAGCAGCTGAGAGCCACTAGCTTCCTCACTCCCAAGCTGGGAGGCTAGCCTGTGCCTTAATAAACCAGTCCAGCTAACTCCTCTGTTGGAGTCTCTCATCCATTTCTGCGGGTCTCACACTGAGCCAGACCTCACATCCTGTCTGTCTCAGGTGCTCATTTCTCAGACTACACTCTGTACTTCCTGTCTCTTGAAGCTGTTGTTTCCAGAGAAGAATTCAAGCATTCCAACTTTTGATCCTAACCCCCATCTTTCCAGGTCATTTGTTCCAATTGCTTTGATACAACCACCCATTTCATTGCCTGTACTACAAAACTTTACCAACTAGCATGGCTATCCCCTGCAATGTGGATAGCCCAGAACTCCTTTGTTGCTGGCCTTCCTATTTTTTTTCTGCATGAAATGAACTCTAGATGGTATGTCAATACTCACCTCTTCCAGTTAGACCTCAATTCTCAAGTAGGTAGGGACAATCACACTACCGGCTTGATTAGTGTTAATTATAAACTCACAAATGCCACTGTAAATTCACTTACCTTCAACATTCGTCAGTAGTCCTCCTCCCACTGCAGTATGACTTTTCCCTCATTTCCACAGACCTCTCAGTAGCATGTGGTAATGCACAATGTGCACATTCCTCCCAAATAAACATACTCCCCCTCTGGGGCTTCCTTCTCTGCAGCCGTTAGTATATAAGCAGATGGTATGTGTGCCTGTGCAGATGTGGAAGCTGGAGGAGGACATCAAGAGTCTGGCTCTAGCACTCTCCATCCTATTACCTGGAGGCAGGGTCTCTTACCAAATCTGAACCTTACCATTGTTTAGCTATGCTGGCTAGAGTAATACCCCATCTCCACTATCCCCACTCCTCCCATCTCTAGAGTTAATAGGCAGGTGCTTTTACATCCAAACTTGGGTCCTCATGCTTGCAGAGCAAGCATTCTTATCCACTGAGCCACCTCCCAATCTCCAAACCCCAAATTTTGAACAGCATTCCCAGCCTACCCAGTTTATTGCAGATTTACTTCTCTCAAATACCATCAACATTCCACAAACTTTGATTTGAGGTTCTCCTGCTGGCCTTCTTCTCCAATCACTAGTTCTCAGGACCTTCTTTCTGCCACACTCCTGTTTTCATTAAGCCTGGTCAACTGGACTATACATTAGTTATTTTTCTGTTGCTGGGATAAAACTTACAGAAGGAGTTGTTTATTTGGCTTATGATACCAGAGGGTTAGAGTTCACATCAGCAGTCTAGAATCATGGAGGAGGCAGGGTGGCAGGATGGCTAGTGCAGAAAGTCAAGCAATCACATCTTCAGACAGGCACACGAAGCAGAGCAAAACTGGAAATCAGGCAAAGCTTAAAGACTCTCATGAGGGGCCAGAGAGATGGCTCAGTGGTTAAGAGCACTGGCTGCTATTGCAGAGGACCCAGGTTTGAATCCCAGCACCCACATGGTGGCTAACAACCATCTATAATTCCAGTTCCAGAGGATCTGACACCCTCTTCTGATGTCTGTGGGCACTGCACAGCTCCTGTATACCTACACAAATGCAGACAATACACTTAGGCAGCATATAAAATAACAAAAATAATTAAAACAAAAACTTTTTAAAAAACCTCATGCGCCGAAGAGACAGTGGTTAAAAGCACTGACTGCTCTTGCAGAGGACCCAGGTTCAATTGTCAACACCCACATGACAGCAAACAACCGTCTGTAACTCTAGTTCCAGGACATCTGACACCTTCTTCTGACTTCCACAGGCATTGAACAATGTGTGTGCACTTACACATGTAGCCAATACATTTATACACAAAAAATAAAAAAATAACAAATACATTTTGTTTTTGGTCTTTTTGAGACAAGGTTTCCCTATAGCCCCAGCTGGCCTTGAACTCATTATGCTGACCAGGCTGGCCTTGAACTCACAAAGATCTGCCTGCCTCTGCTTCCCAAGTGCTTGGATTAAAGGTGTACCCTGGCAAAATAAAATGTTTTAAAAGAACTTTCAAAGTCTGCCCCCAGTGATGTGCTTCCTCCAGCATGGCCACACCTCCTAAAAGTTCCTCTCCGAACAGCACCATAAACTGGGACCAAATGTCAAAATACTTGGAGCCCGTGGGGGACATTCATATTCAAACCACCATAGACCCTGACATTCCTTAACGCCTCCTGCCACACAGATAAACAAACACAAGCTCTGGAAATAGGAAATATGGCTGCGGTGAAATGGACAAACCCGTCACAGTATAGCACTTGCATGCTAAAGGAACACTTTTCAAACAGTAACTTGCCTAGAGGAATCCAACTGGTTCAAAATCCTGGAACCTGTATGCTCCCAGTGGGCACGCAGGTCTTGTTTTGGGAAACAGGCATTAGAGCCTGTACCTTTATATCTGGATCCATGGCAGGTACTTTCCAGATGGGGTCTATATCACCTGTCATCCAAGCACTGGTCTTCCTTACCTGTAGTTTTCCTAGGACATGATGATCTGGGCTCACTGCAAAGTAGATACTGGGGACAGAAGCTTCTGCCTATGAGCAGTCCAACCTTTCACCCCAAGCACATCAGCCTTTACAGAAAGCTTTGAATCCATTAGTCTCTAAATATTTCATAAAATAAGCTCATGAAATAAGAGGTCTATCCTGAATTCTCACAGTCTTCCTCAGACATAAATACATGATTTTCCTTTCAAACTCCATGCCTGTCTAGGGATAATCTCCAAGAACAGTAAGATTTATAACACAAAGCAGTCACAACTAGTTTATTCAGCACCTTTTATGTTCCCAGTTCTGCCTATAGATTTCCTCAGTTAATACAATGATGCTATAAGAATTTCACATTTTCCAAGTGAGAAATAGAATATCCAGAAATTAAGTGATTCTCTTAACTGGACATGGTAGCTATTGACTGTAATCCCAATAATCAGGAAGCTGAGGCAGAACTCTCATGAGTTTGAGGTTAGCCTGGACTTCAGTGTGAGATGCTGACTCAACAATGACTCCCACTCCAAGTGGCAAGTCAGGATTGGAACTGCCTTGAAGCAAAAGCTGCCTTTCTGTAGTCTTAAAGCTGCGGGAGCAGAGGCTACGGAAGAACAGAGGCTGCAAAGTACAGGTCAGAAGATGGCACCATAGAGGGGCAGGACAAATGACCTTTGTGCCTTCTGAGATGAAAAGAGGAACAGAGGTGCTCCACAAGTCTCAGATATACCCCCATTCTCATAATAAATTCCTTATTCTTTAGTTTGCCCAAGTGACTTCGCATTTCTTGTAACCAAGAAGCTTCCATTACAGTTGAGCTGAGCCAGAGGCTTTAACACACTTTGTTCTTGGAATGGAAGGAGGGTGGTTCAGGTCTTGGCTTACAGCTTGCCTTGGATAGTCTTCAGAGTTCTGAAGTCAGAGTCCTGCCTCCCTTTTCAAGGGGTGCCCATGGGTCACCTGCGCTTATAGAGACATGGTTGAAGCTTCAGGCCTGAGAGTTGGGCCTTGCGTCCTACACGAGGGGGCCCAGTCTTCTCAAAGTCAAACAGGAAGAAGTGACTGTTGGTCAGGTCCTAGGAGCAGAAAATACCTATGAGCTACAAATTCTCACCCCAACACCTCAGAACACCTCTCTATGCATTTCCCCTGCTCAGAAAGCATCTCACAGCTTCCCCTTAGAGTTGTGTCTTCAGGGAGCAAAATGACTTTACTGTGGTTATGGCTTCCTTCCTGAATACCATTATCCTGAAACAAGACAGATTCCTTGTGACCCTCACCTTGTAGATGACCTTGAAGCCCAGCTTGGTCACAGCACCCAGAAAGGCCCGAATATCCTCAAAGCGACTGCTGACTTCAGCTACCTTCAGGAGACCCCTACAAGGAGGAAGTCTTGAGCAAACATGCAGACAAATGCATGCACAGAAACATGCATCTGTGTTCTGGGAACTCACCCTGGCCTCAGCACTCGATTTGCCTCCTCAAGGAAGTCCCTGATGTTAGTCCCCATCAATGAAAGACAAAACACAGCCACATCCACAGATTCATCCTCCAGAGGAACCTGGGGAGACGGGGAGTGTTGGCTGGAACACACAGCGCTGTAAGAATTCAGCATTGCGTGCTTGAATTGGACACTAGGATGGGGAAACAGGGAGGAAGGGTTAGAGAGAGCACAGGCCAGATACAGAGGGGTTTACCTGGGCCATGTCACACACAGTGACCCTGGGGTCCAGAGAGGCCAAGTCAAAACAGTGTACAGGGTTCCGGACACTTGAAGCTAGGCGGCAATCTCCACAGCCAAAGTCAGCCACCACCAAGGATGCGGGTCTGGGAGTGGAAGGGAGAGTCACATACCGGTCTGAGTCTTTGAGTGGCTCTATTATCATCACTCCTGGTGTCCATCCCCCAGTTACCTCTGGCGAAGATCCTTGGCAATACGGTCCACTGGGTGCTGCGGCCACTTCTTCACCTGTCCCTGAAAGCCACGGTGGTAGAGGAGAAAAGCCTCAGGGTCTTCCTGGAAGAGGCGCTGTGCGGCACTGCTAGGCCCGGAGTACAGCTGTTCGTTAAGGTAACGAAATCGGGCCCCATCCAACCGCTGTGCCATACGAGCTCGTAGAGCCCCAGCTCTAGCCTCCTGGCTGTCTGACTTTGTGGCCGGAGGCACCTCGGACTCCTCTGTGGAAGCCTTGGCAGGACCCTTGTCTGGTGTCTGATGTGGCCGGAATTTGTTCTTGTGTCTCCGCTTATTTTTCTGCCGGTTCCGCCACTGCTTGCGGCTCAAGGTGTGTGGGGTCTCAGTGGACGTGGACTCAGGGCTTGGCTTGGGTGTGCCACTTGGAGCAGAACTCTTCCAGGCCTCATGACCTGCTGGGAAGGAGATGAGAAGGCATTATTTGAGGCTAGATGCCCTAAGTTCAGAGGCATGGAGTTGTGTTCCTTTGAGATAAAGCTGTCCACCTTGGAAGGAAGCTCATTAAGTCTCAGGGTGTTCTAAAAAGAGGTGACACAGTCCATCCCAATGCAGATGCTCCTTAAGCTCAGGAAGTAAACAGCTCAAAGGCTTCAGGAAGTCCTGGAAATTGACCAGGCTCCTTCCTCCTCAAGTACATATACACAGCAGGGACTGCTGACAAATTCTGTCATGCTTAGAAGACTCTGGGACCAGCAAAGCTCCTGGGAGGGTTCAGACCACCTGAACTTGTTAAAAGAGACTCTCTTCAATCAGCCCCGCTGCCCCCAAGGTGTGCAGCAGAATTCACGTTTCCAGTTTCAAGAGTTATCGCCCACGCTGAGGTGGACTTTGGTGAGTGACCTGTCTTTGAGTCATTTCTGCTCCTGTGTGACCTGGCACCCATACTCATGTAAGTAACTCTGATCAAATTCACTGGTTCACCAAGTTGGTTTTGGGTGGTATCCTTACTTTAGTCTGTCATTAGTTCTCTTTTTGGGATATGTAGAAATTTGTTCATATCTTCCCAGGAATAGAAGTAGTCATCCAGGCCACACCTTTGTCCTTAAGACAGAGACTGTGACTTGGATAGAAGGGCTTCTTTTTGTCCAGGCGCTGGTGTGTGACAGAACCTGTGGTCTGCAGTCAGCTCACACCCCTCCCACATTCCACATGCACATGCAGTAGTACCTGTTTGGTCAATGCTGCCCCGGTGCTGGGCTGGGTGTAAAGGGGTATGTTTCTGGCATTTCCTCTTTCCCTTTTCTTCTCCAGCACAGTTATCACTAGGAAGTGCTTGTTTGCGGCATTTCTTCCTTTCTACTTCCTTGTCCTCAGGGTCACTAAGAGACAGTCCTTGTTTTTGACATTTCTCTTTTCTTTTCTTCCCTACTAAATTAGAGGCGCTGGCAAGTGAGGCCTTTTGGGGACGTTTCTTCTTTCTTCCCACCTCTTCCTCCTCAGAGTCACTGCCAGGAAGGCTAGGAGGCTGATGAGAAAGAGATGCTGCTTCTAAGGTCCGTAACGTGGCCAAGAGTTGGCGACGCTTGCGGCCCTGAAGAAAACAAGGGAAGAAAGTATGAGAACAGATGAGCCTGGAAAACAAGAGAGGATAGGGATGTGTTCAGATGTGGGCAATTTTTTCCAGTCAATTTAGTTTGTTGTGAAGTCTGCCAGGTCCAGAATAACTTCCAGTTTGTCAGCCCACCTTTGGGAGGCTGGAGGGCAGAACACACCCATCCTACTTTTTTGTTTGTTTTTGAGACAGGGTCTCACTATGTAGTGTAGCCCTTGCTGTCCTGGAACTCACAGAGATGTGTAAATGATGGCAATTTAAGTTGCCCAGAGGAATGTACTAAAGCCACAAACAACAGGACCAAGGCAAGCCAGGAGTTCCAGCATGTAGTTCAGCTTTGGCCTCAAGCTGATAGTGTTCTATAAGTCACACAGTTTTCTGGAACACAGGAAGGACAGGATCACACCTGTCTATTAAATACACCTCTAGCTGCAATATAGAGAAATCTGCACATAGGCAGGCCAGTGGCCTGGGTTAAGAGGATGGGACACCGAGATGAAAAGGAAGGTAGGCAGGCAGGCAGGCACAGGCTGGAGACTGATCGAAGGTCAAGAATAGCTTGAGGAGATACAGTAGTCCTCACTGCTGCTGAGGCTAAAAGGAAAAGGCCTATTTTGTGGTAGGCTGATTATTTGGGGCTCAAGTTCTACTAGTGGTCCTAGGCTAGGCACTTACCTTGGAGGTTCTGGGTTCCCAGTAGCCTCCTTTGAACAGTGATACCCTCAACCTTTCCAGTCACCTGCTAAGAGCAACCAATAACCTTTTTCAAGGCTTGGTCTGTAGCTCAGTGGCGAATGCTTGCCTAGCATGATGAAGCCCTGGACGGATCTCCGGTATACAAAGCAATGTCGGGTGGGAGAAAAATTGTAGAAATCAAAACCACTTCATTAACTTTTATCCTCAATATACGGAAAACTAATTTAACCCTTCCAACAGACCTCCTTTCATTTACTCTGTGCTCCACTCTCCGAACACTGCATCCCTATTCGGATGCACTCCAACCGGGTGGTGTCCTGTTGGTCCCGGCTTCTGCATGTTTCTTGTCCAAGAACTCTTCTCAGCACCAGCTTCTCATCAACTACGTTTTAACGTCATTGTTTTGGGGAAGCTCCCGGATCTTACTCGCCCGCTCCCAACCCTGATGACGTTGCTTGTTACCCCCTCTCCCGGCTGGCCCCTGAGCTGCGACCCTCCAGAGTCCGATTCTCCCAGTCCCAGGCCACTCACCTTGATTTGAGGGGCGGCCACCGGCCGAGGCTGTAGGGTTACGGGCCCGAGGCCCAGAGCTGCTGGGGCCGCCTCGGCCCACTCGGGCTCCTCGAACATGCGGGTGGCAAGGGTCGCGGAGCCCACGCTCCGATCCACGTGTAGCGAGCGTACCGCGACCCACAGTCCCCAACAGCCAGTCAGCGCCGGAAACCAAAGAGTCGCCGTCGGCTAGAGTGGCGGGCTCGGAGCCGGCTACCATCGAGTGTAGACGCTGGGCGGGCTAGAGGGGCGGAAGGAGGTCGGAAGGGAGGGACTGCGGCCCGCGCTGGCCGGAGAGGGCCGGGGCGGGGCGGGGCCGGGCGGCGGGCGCGGCCGGACGGGAGTTCCCCGGAGAAGGCGCCTGCGGCCCGAGTCCCGGTGAGTGCGGGCGGACCCGCGCCCTTGCCCGCGGCTGGGGCCAGCCAGCCCCGTCACTGTTAGCGTGGAAGGAGTTCCGAGCTGGGAGCCGGGGCCGGCCGAAAAGGACCCCAGTCCGCCCCCCGGGGTGTTCGGAGCCTGAGGCCCCCACCCCTTCCCGGGGCTGCTCTCTCGGACACCGGCCTAGGAGAGGCTACCTACTCCGCTGGCCCCGCCGGTCCCGCGTACCCACGAGATCATCCCGCTGCCCTAAGTCCTTTGCAGACCACCACTCTCCCACAGGCGACGCCTAGCCCCGACCCCAGCACCACACTCCTGTCCTGCCGGGAACCGAGCTGGGCTCATCCTCTGTCTCCGGATCTGCCCCCACCCAGTCCCCAGGCTTCCCCAGTCCCGGGGTCTCCGCGCCGGGACGCCGCTATGGACGACATTTTCACTCAGTGCCGGGAGGGCAACGCGGTGGCCGTGCGTTTGTGGCTGGACAACACTGAGAACGACCTCAATCAGGGGTGAGCTGAAGCGGCTGGCGGGTGAGAGGAGGGCTAGGAGACCGCGCTACGCGACATAGGGGTGCTCATGTCGGGCCGAGGCAGCTAACCTTGCTATCACGTAATGAGTATTAAGCACAGCCTATTTGGGGAAGAGGGTCTATACAGAGGAAGCTGTATTGAGCTAAGTTTTTGACTGCTGAATAAGTTTCACTGTCAGGGGTTTGCAGGGAGCTTCCCAGGTTCCGCGAACCCATGTCAAAGGCAGGCCAGAGTGCCAGGAGTCTGTCTGGAATTGTTTGTGGTTGGAGGATATATTTCTGTGGCCTAGAGCATTGGGTAAAAGTGGAAAGGGACAGAAGTCTGCAAGCAGAGTTTTGAAGCCATGTAGTGATGAGACTGCCCATTGTCAGGTGTCATCTTGGATGTTTTGTGAAGATCAGGTAGGAAGGAGGAAGTCGCCTAGTCCATCTCAGAAATGATGCTTTGGGCTAGAATTGTGACAGGTAAAAAATGAGAAGTGGTGAGAGCCCCGGAATCATAAGGATAAAGAATTGATTGACTTGGGGTGGGAAGTGAGGGAGGTCCAATATGACCAAGGTTCAGAAGGCTTAGGCACTTGGATACCTGGTGGTTCCTCTTACTGTGATGGAGAAAACTAGAGGATGAAGTGTTCTATTCTGGACTGATTACAATTTGGTGCCACTACAGCAACTTAAAGATGTTGAGTAGGTTGTTGGATATGCAGATTTGAAGTCAGGAAAGGTCTAATTGGGAGACAGAGATATTATATATTAGCATTTATATGGTACCTGAAGACACAGATGTGAAGAATGATGCCTCAGAAGACTGGAAGAGATGGACAGGGGGTGAGAAGCCTGGCAGACTGCAAGGGAGCAACTCATTGAAGGAGAAATAGGAATGAATCATGCTTAGAGAATAAGTGTTTAAATATCTTATTTTTACTGTGTGTATGACTGTATTACCTGCATGTATTTGAGTGCACCCGTGTTGTGCAGTGCCCATGGAGGTCAGAAGAGGGCATTGGATCCCCTGGAACTGGAGTTTTGGGTGGTAGCTATCTGCCAAATGGGTACTTGGAGTCGAACCCAAGTCCTCTACAAGAACAGCCAGTGCTCTTAACTGATGAGCCATCACTAGCTCAAGAATAAGTGTTTAAATGAAAGGGAAGTGGCCATGGTTCTGTAGGCCACTGAGAGGCCTACAAATCTTTACTGAATTCACATTTAGGATGGATTTGATTTCTATGAGTGCTGTTCCAGAACAGCAGTGAGGAAACTACATTACACTGGGTTCCTTCAAATAAGGAACACCTCTTGTAATTGGTGTTAAGAATTGTGGAATCAGACATAATCTGTGCCCTCAGGGTGGCAGACTTTGGGCAGGGCAAAAAGTGAATGGGAGGTGAGAAAACGTGGGCATGTTTTAAAATGCTAGCTGAGATAGAAAAGCAAGCTAAGCAGTGTTGGGACCCTAAAGTGGAGAATTGAGTAGGTTTTTGTTTTGCTTTTGGAGGTGGGATCTTAGGTAGCACTGGTTGGTCTCCAACTCTCCATCTTAATGCTTTAGCCTCATACATGCTAGGATTTCAGTGTGTTGCTACCGTATCTGCCTATGAGAGTTGTTTTAGGTTTGAGAAGGTCGTCTACCACCCTAGTCCAGGCTTCCATTAGGCTGTATGTTATTTCTCAGCCATTTAAACAGTCAGTTGTTTCATTTTTCACATAACTTTGAGTATGCTGTTGTAGACACAGACCTCTGTTAACTATTTTGTTAGTGAGGACATGGAGGCTTAGGTCGTTGTCCAGTGGGTGCAGCATCTTCAAAGACTCACTGTCAATAGGTGAAGGAGTATCATCAGGGAAACTAGGTGTTAGAGGTTTGAGAGGACAGTGTGGAAACCCAAGCTGGCTATGTGGTAGATACAAGGAGGTGGTAACTCCTTGTGGCCTTCCTTGAGATAAAAATTCAGGCCCTGGGTGATAGGCATGACAGCAGGCAAAAGCCTGTGCTCATACTTTTGTCCTCAAGTTTGGGCTTGCTTTAATGCCAGAAACTGCTGGAAGCTGATAGGTCAGAACACACATGAAAGGTCTGGGAGACAAGACCAACAGCAAGGGATGGAATTGCTTCTGGGAGATAACCCACATCCTGGGAGAGCTTTTACCATTTTGTGTGAGATGAAGGCAAACTGAAGGGGCAGTTATTAAAAGCTACATCCCCTTCAACTGCTGTGGGATTCTGGGTGACCAAACGCTGGTTTAACTCAAGGCCCCTTTTCCAGCCCCTCTCACAGGAAGTGACCACAGCACTAAGGCATTCAGAGGCTGCCGGCCTAGACCACAGACCGCCCCGTTCCGCCCCTTAGATCTTCATCCCTGGGCTGAAGGGAATTTCCTTTTATGGCTCCAGGCTGTCAGTCCGACCCAGCCCACCCAATTGTTTTGTTTGTACACTTCTCTTACTTTATAAAATACATGTCTATGAGAAAATAAAATAAAAGCCAGGTATAATTTTTGTTCTAATGCTGGTATTCACATTTTCTCCTGTTGGGTGTGCCTATCTCCCTCATCAGTAACCAAAAGCATCTCTGGTCTTTTATAACCCCTCCAAAACATTTTAATTCCATTCCATTTTTAGATGTTAGTTTCAGCACTACAGCCAAATAGTAAGCTTATTCTCTGTCCCATGAGTTAATACCTGCCTTCTCCAGCATACCCTTTACCCCATTAAGCTGCACTGAACATCAGTCTATGCCCTCAAGAAGCATATGGGCCATGCATGGTTGCACTGTCCTGTAATCCCAGCAGAGACAGATGGTTCTCTGTGAGTTCAAGGCCAGCATGGTTTACATAGAATTGCAGGTCAGCCAGGGCTACATTGAGACCATAGCTCTAAAACATAAAAGGAGCATATGGTCTAACACAAATAGCTCAGCATTAAAAGTTCTTTACAGACCAGTGCAACAGGTGCTGCAGTATGGAGATGTACAAGAAGCAGCAGAAAACAAAGGTGTTATATAGTATGTACTAGAGGGGGAGATGTAGTTCAGTGTGTACAAGGGTCCTGGGTTCAATTCCTAGGACTGTCAAAAAGGTAAGAGAAGGTAAGGATGCAGAGGAACCCAGGAGTGTTGCCACCTAATGAAACAGAACTGCCAAGGAAGAGTTGAACGAGATGGTTGTGCAAACAATAAATTTTACAGTTGGGGTGTGTAGGTAGTTGGCTGGATGCTAAGCTAATGGAAAATCTGAATTGAACTTGAGAATTGCCAGCAGAAATAAGAACTATGGAGTACCTTTCAGAAAGGCACACCTTCTCAGTGTAATTTTTTGTGTTGTTTTTTTTTTTTCCTTTTTCCATGAATCAAAGCTTTTGCCCCTTCTGACTCCAGCTTAGTGACTATACATTTTTCTCAAAGGGATGATCATGGGTTCTCCCCACTGCACTGGGCCTGCCGAGAGGGCCGCTCTGCTGTGGTTGAGATGCTGATCATGAGGGGAGCACGGATCAATGTAATGAACCGTGGAGATGATACCCCCCTGCACTTAGCAGCCAGTCATGGACACCGTGACATTGTACAGAAGGTATGGACAAACCCCCTCATTTCTCACATCATATCCATGCCATGAAGTCAGTCACAGGCACTGTAACTGTGAACTGGTCAATGTACTGTTCTTCCTTTTCTCTTGCCTTGACACCACTATCTCATCTGGGACCGATTGTGCCTTTTTCCTTTCTTGGCCACTGGGCGCAGCTGTTGCAGTACAAGGCAGACATCAATGCAGTGAACGAGCACGGGAATGTGCCCCTGCACTATGCCTGTTTCTGGGGCCAAGACCAAGTAGCAGAGGTAAGGACTCAGCTTCCAAGGTCTAGGTGGGCGGGAAGCAAAGTGAGCATGGAGCCTCAACCCCTTTAGTCCTGTGTGACACTTGCAGGGCTGTGCACTGCGTCTCTGTGTTGTGACTGACAGGTATCAGAGGCCCCTGGAACAATCATCTTTTCTTTCCAGGACCTAGTGGCTAACGGGGCTCTCGTAAGCATCTGTAACAAGTATGGAGAGATGCCTGTGGACAAAGCCAAGGCGCCCCTGAGAGAGCTTCTCCGAGGTCCATCCCTGTCCCAGCCCGCCTGTTTCTTATCCTGTCTCACCTATCCCTTCTCTCTGTACCACAACTCGGACTGCCTCAGACTGTTTTTCTTCCCCAGAACGGGCAGAGAAGATGGGCCAGAATCTCAACCGTATTCCATACAAGGACACATTCTGGAAGGGGACCACCCGCACTCGGCCCCGTGAGTCACTGCTGTTGGGGGAGGAGTTACAATACTAAATTCTGGGTTTTGGGGGTTGGGATAGGGCTAAGTTGAGTACCTGACCTACCTGCATTCTCAGGAAATGGGACCCTGAACAAACACTCTGGTATTGACTTCAAGCAGCTCAACTTTCTGGCCAAGCTCAATGAGAATCATTCTGGAGAGGTGATCCTGCCCTTCCCCCTCCCTTCCTATCCCCCCCCCCCAAAACTATTCACTCTGCCCCTCTTAAGGTTTTCCTCCTGTTAGTGGGAAGGAAGTAGCCTTGGCTAATACCTCCTAACTGCTACCTGTTCTTAAGCTATGGAAAGGCCGCTGGCAGGGAAATGACATTGTCGTGAAGGTGCTGAAGGTTCGAGACTGGAGCACAAGGAAAAGCAGGGACTTCAATGAAGAGTGTCCTCGGCTCAGGTTGGGGCAAGGTCTAAATTAGAAGATGTTGTTTTCAAGGAGCCCCACATAGTATCAAGAAAGGGAATCTTTTATTTTGGGTCTTACCACTTTCCCTCTCCCAGGATTTTCTCACATCCAAACGTGCTTCCAGTGCTGGGTGCCTGCCAGGCTCCACCTGCTCCTCACCCGACCCTCATCACACATTGGATGCCGTATGGATCTCTCTACAACGTACTACATGAAGGCACCAGTAAGGATTTTGGACTTGTTGGGGATGGGCTAGAATAGGGTGGCAGCCCCTAAACTGTTGATTCCTGCCTCCTGCTAGATTTTGTGGTGGACCAGAGCCAAGCTGTGAAGTTTGCTTTGGACATGGCAAGAGGCATGGCTTTTCTACACACACTAGAGCCTCTCATACCTCGACATGCTCTCAACAGCCGTAGTGTAATGGTGAGGCCACCAAGGTCATTTCTGGCCCCAGGCCCCAAAGCCTTTAGCCTGTTTAGAATAGGACTCACCTCCTTGGATGTATCTTCTCTTCCTCAGATCGATGAGGACATGACTGCCCGAATCAGCATGGCTGACGTCAAGTTTTCTTTCCAGTGCCCTGGGCGCATGTATGCACCTGCTTGGGTGGCCCCTGAAGGTGGGTGAGGGCATCATGTTGGGAAATTGAGAACTAGCTCAGTTAACGGTGGAAGAGGCAGAGATAAGACAAGCTAGGCAGCTGGAAAGATAAGCCCTATTCCTCCAGCCCTGCAGAAGAAACCTGAAGACACAAACAGACGCTCAGCAGACATGTGGAGTTTTGCAGTGCTTCTGTGGGAACTGGTGACACGAGAAGTGCCCTTTGCTGACCTCTCCAACATGGAGATTGGAATGAAGGTGAGCACAGAACTCAGCATACTTGCAGAGCTGGTGGTACTGTCACTGTACTTGGCCTAGGCTCTTGCCTCAATTTATTCAGATATACAGTAATCCTATCCATACAATAAAACTCAAATTCTGAGGCTCATCTTGTTTTTCCTTAAAATTTGCAGGTGGCACTGGAAGGCCTTCGGCCTACTATCCCACCAGGTATTTCTCCCCATGTGTGTAAGCTCATGAAGATCTGCATGAATGAAGACCCTGCTAAACGACCCAAGTTTGACATGATTGTGCCTATCCTAGAGAAGATGCAGGACAAGTAGGACTACCAAGTCCTTGTGCAAACTCTAGAGGTGTCAAGACATGGTTGGGGGAGTGCACTTCCTCAAAGCTAAAAGCCTCTGGTTGCCTCCCCTGCCTCCAATCATGGTACTACCCCAGCCATGGGGCCCATCCCTTGTCCCCATCCTACCACTGTGGCCCCTAAAGGGGCTGGGCTCAGAGCTTTGTCACTTGCCACACGGTGTCTCCCAACATGGGAGGGATCAGCCCCGCCTGTCACAATAAAGTTTATTATGAAAACAGGCTGGTGTGGGGACATAGGGACAGACAATACATCTGGTTTGGTGGCTCAGGTGAAGTAGTGCGGCTTCTTCACATTGATGCCATACTCGCTGAGGGCAGGAGTCAAGTCCTCCATGGTTAGAGTGTACTTGCGGTCCTGAGGGAAGAGGGAAGAGCACCAGCTGAGCACAGCAACCCCAGATTCCAGTCCCCCTTGTGGGTGACCCTGAGTAGGCCTTATATCTCCCCTAGGATGCAGTTTTCCCAAAGGGGTTTCAGTATAAGTTAAGCCTGGACTGCAGTGGAAGGTAGTTACTGATTCAGTGAATCTCCTTTCACACCTTGCTCTTGCTCCGGGAGCTGCCAGAGGCTGTGCCCTTCATTTTGCAGTGCTGTAGGGCATCGTTGGCAATATCTGAGATGAATTTCTGGGCAGCTAGAGAGATGAGCCGAATTCTAAACGGGAAAAAATGGGGGGAAGGAATAATGAGATATATAGCAAACTGCGCCGGGTACCCAACACTAACCTGCCCTGGGTTTACTCACATGCGTGGATCTGAAGCTTCAAAGCCAGCGCGGTTCAGGTAGTAACCAGTCACTGCATCTGGAATCTGAGAAATCAAATGAAGACTGCTGTCAAATGTTAGTTAGCCCGTGCCCTGCTGAGCGGGGTGGGAAAGAGGGTGCCGGTCAGTGAGCAAGAGAAATAAGAGGGCTAGCGGGGTAGTAGAGAAGACGCTGGGAAGCACGGAGATGTGGTTGAAGGTTGACAGCGAGCCAGGCGGCCTGGTTCAGGCGGGAAGCCCACCGTAGGCGTGTAGTCCTCCAGCTGCATCAGGAAGTCCACCAGCGGCGTGCTGGACACCACGGGCTTCACTTCTCCGTTGGCGGCGCTCGGCAGGACGTAGACCCCGTTAGACATCGCTCCCTCCGGGGGCGCCGCGCCGCCCGCCGCCACTGGGGCTGGAGGAGAATCGGCAGACAAACCGCGGTGGAGGCGCAGGCAGGCGTCAACGCGGCGGGCCGTACACCCTCGGCCCTCGCCCGGGTCCAGCCCACTCCCTCACCCGTCCCGGCTCTCACCCGCCCCGCGCCGCTCAGCCGGCTCCCCGGCGCGCGCCGCCACAGGGCCCGTGGTCGCGGCTCCAGCCCCGGGCCCGCCCGCCGTCCCCGCAGGGCTGGCCTTGTTCTCCACGGCGGTGTTGGCGGGCAGCGCCGCGGGGGCCGACACCGAGGGTGCCGGACCCGAGGCCGAGGCGGCAGAAGCCGGAGCTGCCTCGGGATCCGCGCCGGAGCCGCTGCAGCTCATCGGGCCGGTGGAAGAGGCGGCGCATAGAGCCGCTTCCGCTTCCGCTCGCCTGACGCGCGCCCTGGTGACGTCACAGTGCCGCCCACCGCCGCTCGGACTCACGCTCTGAAGCTTCCGCCTCCTGCGACCTCTAGTTGCCTTGCGGGCAGCTTAGGTGAGATGCGCTGCCCGGCGGAAGCGAGCCCTGTGCGCGTCGGCGGTGCCGGTGGCCGCCGCCATCCCGCCCTCCTCCCCTCGGTGCTCCCGAGAGCGCTCGGGACTCTGCGCCCCTCACTGGAATGCGCTGGTCTTGCTTTGGCACTCATCGGACCGACACTGCTAGATGGGTCTCTTGACAGTCTTTATTTTTTGCAGTTTCCTGACAGCCTTTTAAGTGTAATGGTTGCTGGAGCGTGACCTGCCAGTCCTCTATACCCCTTCCATCCCCAGTGCTTCCAGAAGAGCGTGCTGCTGTAGACGGGGAGAGTAGGGTGTTTTGTTCTGAAGAAAAATCCCAGCGTGTGAAGCAGATTTTCAATTTAAGTCATTTATTTAATTCCTATTTGCAAATTCCGGGACTCGGGCCTGGTTATACAAAATTAAGCAGGATAAAAGTCTAGTCTTCTTTGCACCAACGGTCTTAGAAAGGGAGGCAAACACTGACAGTTTCAATACTGTGTTGTCGTTACCTGCTACAGGTAGGTGCAGGCTGTGCAGTACAAGGAAGGACGGGAGCTAAGGTCTGCCTACCTCCAGGTGTCAGATGCTATCATTTCTTCCTTAATAAACTCAGGATGTTCCTTGTAAGGAAGAAAGGGAGCTAATGCCTGCCTAATTCCTGGTGTCAGACATTGTCAGCAATTAGTCCCTGGTTTTGAAAGGCAAGTAGTGATGTCTTACTTAACAAGGAAACAGATAAACTTAGTAAAAAGATCTCTCCCAGGCTACATCAGAACCAAGATTCAACCAGGTTTGGCTTTGAAAAAAGAATTTTTGTACTGTAGCAAAATCAACTAGCCTTAGGTAATGAAGTGATTTCTGAACTAAGTCTTGAAAGAACTCTGGAAATCAAAAAGGCAGTTGTATCAGAGGTGGTGTCAATTACATTAGAATTCCTTGGAAGTTATGGAAAGCAAAAGAAAAGTGACTTGTTAACAAAAGAAGAAATAGCAAGAAAATCTGTGAGCCGTTATAAAAAGCCTTAACTTCAGTCATCTTTGAAGGGGTTGTACGAATAACTACACTATTCTGTACTATACTGCTTGGCTTTTTCCGAAGGGTTTCCTATAATTCAGAGAAGAAAGAGCATCAGTTCAAAGCTAATATGGTAGCACTGTGGATGAGGAGAAGTGATTCACTTCTAGGAATCACATCCTAGGAATCTACATATCCCTAGGAAATTCAACTGGAAGGAGTTGGGTTGATACAGATATTTGAGAGGGAAAGTCAGTAGAACTTGTTCAAAGTTAGGAAGTGAAGAAATGAATGTTAAGGGCAATAGGTTACTAGATTTGTTTGGAAGAGGCACAGTATCATGTAAGAGATGGAACAGTTCAGGATTTGAATGGAGAGGGATGAGGTGCTGAGGTATCTTACCTATCACATCTTCCATCTGAGGTATTAATCACTATTGATTAGTCTGATTTAGTCACATAATGATGGGTATAAATGTCAATAATTTGTTTCAGGGACAAATGAATAAAACAAAGCACTAAGGGAAGAGCACCAGCTTCCCAGGAGATATCGGAGAAAGAAGAAAACAGGGGAGGTCAGAGGGAGTAAGCACGGGAGCTAAGGAAAGAAAATGAATGGGAAGTTTGATGAAAAGAGTCCGAACCCAGGTTCACAGAAGCTAGATGCTTGTGAGTATGTCTTGTGGCCGAGATAAAAAGTGAATGTTGATTTGCTAGAGCCAGGAGGGAGGAAATTGAATATAAATTTTAAAAATATTTTTGCAAAAGTGTTAAAGCAAATTTAAAATGTGACATTCATTTGTAGTGATCTATTTATTTTGTTGAAGAATTTTACCAATGAGAACACATTTTAAGTTAACAAATTTTGAAATTTTCTTTAGACTATGAGATTGTCAATAATTCTATTTTTAAAAAAGAAGGCAAAACAAAGGTTGAGAAAAGTGTGCACTGGATAAAGTAGCAAGGAGGCCATCATATCTCATCATTGGGAGGGAAGACTGAAAGATGAGAGCTGAAGCATCACTGCAGAAACTGAGGAGCAAACATGAAGAGAAATCGAGCGATAGTGTAGAGAGGTGGTAAGCATCAGATCCGGGCCTGCTAGTACCGGTAATGGCAGACTGGACCTCCTCACCTGGTGTTCACACCTCTGGTTAAAAAGAGGAAGAGGAGATGGGGATCGGGTGAGACAAAATATGCTGGTTCTAGCATTTTACTGAGGAACTCGCAGAAGTTGAGAGCCTCCATCAAGGCAGAATAAGGGACTGAATCATCGTCTGCGGCACAGGAGACAGTTCAGCTTTCCTGGCAGGAAAGGGTCAAGGGCTGAGTAGGGTCTTCAGCAGAGCTGGGAAGTTGGGTGTTCCCCAGCCTGTTACAGGATCCCATCCAGGACCAGAGCAGAAACCCTGTCCCTCCACTTCTTCATTCAGACAGGACTCATGGCAGCCATGGGTAACCTAGGGAGGAGGGAGAGGGCATCAGATCTGGCCTTGCTGGTACTGGTACTATCAGATTACACCTTAATTCATAATTCAGAGCCTATCCCACCAGATCAAAACTAACCCCAAGTTCACATTAGTCCTTCCCATATCCCATGACAATATCTACACTCTTTCTCTGCACACTCACGTCAAAGAGCCCTGCCCCATGCTGTTGGTAGAGCCTGGGATTGAGAAAGCCAAGAGGGGGGCGGCCACTGAGGAGCCTGTGCTCATTTATCAAGGATAAAATTCCCCCAAACACTGGAGTCGAAGCCTGCAAAGTGAAGATGCAACAGTAAGTCAGGGTTTAGAGTGACTGGACTTTTGGGGAGTGATGCTTGAAAAGATCAGAGGTCTGTAGGGAGTCGGGGTTTGGGATGCAAGACTTTGTGGGCAAGAGAGCGAGAGTAGTTACTGCTGAAAGGGTTCGGAGTCAGGCTGGTTCCTACCGAGGTTCCAGATACCCATGGGATGGGCACACTGTTGCTGACCACCCAGTAGCCATCGGAAAGTGCAGCAACATCAGGGTAGGCCCGGCCACTAGCATTGAAGTAGCTGGACGGTGGGAGATGAGAGCTGGACTTCAAGAACTGGGCTACAGCTTCCTCCTGAAGGACATTTCTGAGTGAGTATTAGCCTCACTTGCTCGGCAGCCTGCTGAATGAAGACTGCCGAAGCCTCTGATACAGCCACATAAATATGCGTGTACCTGGTATGAAGGCTGTGGGAAAACATTGCTGAAGCCGCCGCCACTGATGTAGTCGACTATCTCATCCGTGACTTTGAAAGGGTTCTTGAAGGAGGTACCTCCCACTGTGGTGACATAGGGGCTGAAGGAAAAGACAGTATTCAGATGGTAGGGCACCCAGGGGGACCTCCAGAGTATGTGGAGATACGTGAGTATGGTCTGCGTCTTATTGGAAGGGCCAGACGCTGTGAGAAAGCATGTATAAGGGATCACTGAGAAGGTGGGAATCTTCAAGGCAAGTCTTGAATTAGCTGTGTATACCTTTTTTTTCTTTTTTCAGTCTTTCTGAGACAGGGTTTTCCTGTAGCCCCAGCTAGCCTGGAACTCACAATGTAGACTTGGCTGACCCTGATCTCACAGAGATCCGCCTGCCTCTGCCTCCCAAGTGCTGGATCAAAGGCATGCACCACCACACCCACACCATGCCTGGCCTGTGAATACTTTCCATACAGAAAAAGAAGGCCTGCAACTAAAATGCCTAGTGACCGAGGAAGAAAAGCACCGGTGGCCACGCTCCTCTCAGAAGTCTGGAGGCCCAGGACAGGCAAAGGAAAGGCTGAGCAGCAGGAGCATCTGGGTGCTATCAGAGTCACAGGTGAAAGATTTATTGGCACTTACCTAGAAGCAGGGAAGCTTGGACGGAATTTGTGTCTTCCAGAGACAGACCAGCACCCAGCTCCAGTGTCACCTGGAGAGACACATGGAATATTCAGGTGGCTTATAAGCCAGAGAGGAACTGTAGGCATCAACTCTTACTACAGGCCGGAGTTTAGAAAGCGTGTCAATAGTCCTTTTTACTGACATGGCCTCAGTTTGTATCGTGAGTCAGGAACCAGGCTGACGGGTCAGTTGGGTGAAAGCTTCCAGTTTGGGTGGGTGGTGTCTAAAGGTGTAGGAGGTCACCTGAAGCAAAGAGCAGGGTGAGACCCCGGGCGGCAGCCTTCATGAACTCGGTGTTGACTCTCTGGATGTAGGTGCTGCTGAGGGAGTCTTCATCATCTCCGTAGCTCACAGTGTGCACATGTGGCAAAGTTGACTCATTACTGAGAAGCAGGAGCCACTGCAGGAAGGGCTCCTGTGCTTCATGTCGGCCTGGAATTTTTTAAAAAGGTTGGAATATGGGCAGTCATTGAGGGTTGCTGGGATCTCCCTCCACTCCTTGGAACAGAGGTCAAGAGCCACTTCCAACATACTGTCCCCACTCCCTCGCTCGTTCTTTTAGCAATACCAGGGCTACTGTAGACCCAAGTGGAGATGTTGGCACCAGCACTCATCAGGTATTCCACGTCCAGACTGGCCTCGATCCCAGCTCGGCCTCGGCCCTGTTTTCCAATCACACGGGCTACTGATGCCTGGTGTGCAAAATTACCACCAAACAGATGCATGAACTCAGCCAGATCTGAGTTATGAAAGTACTGTTCCAGGAACTATGCAAAAAAAGCAGGAATCATGGATCAGAGAGTGGGGCGAGGGTAGTAAGGCACAGAAGATACCTCAAGGAGGCCATGAGAACTGTAAGGCTCTACTCAGCTCACCTGGGCACAGGCCTGGCTATTGTTTGTGGTGCCAGAGCCTACATCTCGTGCTGTCAGGTTGTATCGCTCACGGATCACAGAGGGGGTCACTCCCAGGTGCAGGTCCACAGTGCCTGCCCCTTGTGGCTCAGGGCGTTGTCTCAAAGACGATGTGGGGGGAAAGCGGTGCATTCCTCCCACTGTGGAAAGGGGTCAGGTTTAAGGAGGAAATCTTACATGAATAATCGCTTTACTGATGACACCCCATACCCCTGCCGCCTGTGGCATCTAAGCTTCTCCAGAATCTGGAACTGCCTCCTCCAACCCTTATCCAGCCCTTACCAAAGTCCACATGAGGGGCCAAGGGCTGAGGCAGCTGGTAGGGATGTGGTGACCTTATAATATGGGTCTTTGTAGGTCCCCCTACATAGCGATGAAACTCAGCCCCAGGAAGCAGCAGCTCTGCCTGTCTGGAAGTCAAAGATCAGAAAACAGAAGTCAGAAAACAGGGAAGGGAGAGGTGGTGATCATATCCTCAGGTATTAGCCACCACCTACATGCTCTCAGCAAGATCTCAACTTTTTGGGGTATCTAGTCTCTTGGATAGGACAATTGATGCCTCCATGGGGCAATCATTACTTCTCACCGGACAGTCAGCCAGCAAGTCAGAAAGTCCTGTGTAGTTACTGAATGGCAGTTCCGGGCTCCAGCTGCCAGGAGCCACTTTTGGACGGTTCCAAGGGTCAGTGGTGATGGCTGGACCAGCTCAGCTACATCCGCTAAGGTCAAGTATTTTCCTGCAGAAATTCAGAGGAGGATCTTGTCTTCACCTGTTGCTTTCTCATTACCTCTTTGGACCTCAATCATCAGACATCGGGATTTCCCAAAGAGGCTGTGCAGGTGCTGGGTGGAATGGGGTGTCTAAGGGAAGAAAAGGCTAGAGAGACTGGAATGCTGTGGTTGAGAAATATGATTTACTCTGGTGGCCAGCAGGGTCACACATGCTGTACCACAGAGTGCACTGGCCATACTTAGGAAACATCAAAAGGTCAATAAAGTTAAAATTTCCATTTTAAGTTTATCTCCCAAAAATGTTTTCCAAACTTCTGGAGCCAATTATACAATAATATCTAATTTAGCTTAAATTTTCATATTTGCTGATTTTTAAGCTTGACATGATGGTGAGTCACTGTCTCCTGGATGCATGGAGTTTTTTGCCATCTCCCCCGCCCATTCTTTACACACACACACACACACACACACACACACACACACACACACACACACGCATCCTTGCCTTGTCTAAGCCATGCAGGGCTTGAGGCAGGAGAAGGATCCAATGCAGCCTGACCATGAGAGGGAATGTTTTGGAATAGAGTGGGGAGTGCTCTGAGGATTGGAGTGGAGGAGAGGAAAGTGCAGACAGTCAGGGGGCTGGGCAATAGTCCAGGAGAGAGAATAAACAACTAAGTTGGTGGCAGTGAGGGGATGGCCACAGTGGATTCATCCAAAGACAATTTAGGAGTTGAACTTCAGCTTCAGCGTGTGAACAGAAGAGGACGAGTGGGGATATTTGAGATGGGAGGAGGGTGAGTGATAAGCATGTATACATACTGAGTGCTAGTTCCCCATTTTTCTGGTAGCTGGGAAGTAGAAGTCAAAGTTTCAGTCTAGATCTGGTCCTAACACCTGGGCTCTGAACCATGTCTACTTCCCATCCCCCTTACAGGGGCTGAACCTAGGTTTTACAGTTGCTAGGCATGTCCTACCACTGAGCTATGTCCCAAACCACATTCTTCTTTTAAAAAATTTTCAGATTGGGTCTTGCTAAATTGCCCAGGCCTTGAACTCAAGTCCTCCTGTCTGCGCCACCAGTCCTAGATTTACCTTTTGGCTTTTAGATTTTAAAACTTAGGTGGAAAATTGTGTGTGTGTGTGTGTGTGTGTGTGTGTGTGTGTGTGTGTGTGTGTGTAAGAATGTGGCAGTTGCTGCCATTTATCTGCCATACCAGAAATATGACCTTACATGATCTGCACCAGCCCAGACCTGCCCAGCCCCTCCTCCCACTTCCTGCCCGACTCGGGATAGGCACCGTAGCGAGGAGACCTGGGATCCGACACAGCCTGCACAAGCTCGGAGAGTCTCTCCACGTTCTGCTGTTTCAGGGCAAAAGTGAGACTCAGCTCTTCTTCAGGGTCCACACGGCCCAGGGACACCCAGCCTGAGGGCAGCCTGCAGGGTCAGGGACACGATTTGGTCAGGCTATAGGTGGGAAAAACAGATTATGGAAGGTTCTGGATTGGATCCCAGAAGCAGACAAGGATGGTAGGAAATGAATGACAGAAGATTAAGCCTAAGAGACGAAGGACAAGGCTGTGGAGTGAGTGCTAGGAGCTGCCATGTGGGTGAGCAGATGCTAGAACCGGGGCAGCAGATGCGGAAGGAGAGATTGGGAAGGGGTCAGCCAGTGCTACATCAACTCACGTCCACCGCTGATCTGGCTCTGGGCTGAAACTGCATTTGCCGCTGATGATGAGGGCAAGGAGCCCCAGGAGGCTGCAGGGACGGCAGGCGGGCTTCATCAGGGGCTGAAATGTCACTCTGTTCCCGCTTTTTTTTTTGCTCACATGTAACCCCCTTCACCGGCCCTCCCCACAATGTCTCACCAGGTCTGGAGTCCCATTCCGGCTTTCTGCTGATCTGTAGTCATGTGACAAGTCACATGAACACCGGCTTTCACCAGCTCCATCTCCCAGTGTAGTAACTAGTGACGATGCTGACTCCTCCCTCCTAATGTGGCATGACTCCAGTTCCTCCTCTCTGCTTTAAGCCCCTAGGTCCTGAGCTCCTTACTCACTGAGCTGGTCTCTTGAGGAATCTCAAGGGAGTGGGCTATCCCTGAACGTACAGTACTTTTTAAAAAAAATCCCTCAGAGCCTAGGTTTCTTCATTTACAATCCAGCAGCTGCTGTATAAGAATGATCTGCTTCTGGGTTACAGTGAAAATTGACAAACGATAAAGCAAGCTAATCATTGACAGAGACCCTGACCAGGTTAAGACTCAGCTGCAATGTGGGCATTCCTTATTCTCAAGGAGTGTGCACTGTGGGTGGGATGGGGATCTCCTTATTCACTTCCACTCCTTTTCAGACCCTCAGACGCTTTCCACCCAGTCAGTATCCCTAGAAAGCTGCTACATCTGAGCTCCTACCCAGCTCTTGCCCATGTTAGAGGGAAAAAATGGACTAAGAGATAAAGCACAAAGGCTGTGGAGTGAGTGCTAGGAGCTGCCATGTGGGTGAGGGATGCTAGAACCGGGGCAGCAGATGCGGAAGGAGAGATGGGGCTTGGCTCCTGAGCTCCCAGTGCCCTCCCACCACAGATGTCCCTGGGTACCATCCCTCTAGGGGTCCTGAGGTATCCAAAGTCATCCTAGGTGACTTCTGGTCATCCCCACAGAACAGAGCCGGAGGCTGGATACAAACTGCAGTTTATTAAGGCTCCAGAGTGAGAATTGGCACTTGTTCTGGGCAGGAGCAGGGGTTTAAATGGAGCCCAAATGAGCTGGGCCCAAACAGGTTGGAGGGACTGCCTCCATCCCCTACCCCCCAATAAATAAAGTCTCAGCTCCATCGCAGGGTGTTGGTGCAGGGCAGGAAGTCCTTGCAGAAGAGAACTCAGGGCTGCTGCCTCCTTATTTCTCCCCACACAGGTCAATGACCAACAGACCCTCTGTGGTCCTAGTGCTTTGAGGGGACTGGGGTGGAATGTGGGACCTGCTCCCACTGAAAGAGTTTGAGGTGGAGAGCCAGGGATTGGTGGTGGCCTCCCCATGGCCAGTCAAGGTCCAAGGCTGCCCAGGACAGGCTCAGAGTAGGGCCTGCATTGGGGACACTGTGTGCATCCCAGGTCGGGGCCCAGCCTAGGCCACAGCTAGATGTGCAGCTCTGTGTCATCGGGCGGCTCCAGGCCAGACTCTGTGCTGAGTGCTGAAGCTGAGGGGCCCTGGGCCACCCCAAATGGTGAGACAACAGGTGAGCGAGCAGCCAAAGGAGACAGTGAAGGTGAGAAGCTGGGGGACATGGCAGCTGAAGACAGGGAGCCTTCATGACTGATGGGGGAGCGGTGAGAGGCTGGTGGGAAGATGGCCCGGGCTGCAGCTGTGCTTGCAGGCTTGGGGGGCACAGACTTGGCTCCTGGGTGGGCCACAGCAGTGATGAGGGGTGGTGGGTCAATACGGGGAGCAGGGGGGCATGGCCGAGCCTCATCCTTGAGCCGAGCAATCTCTGTGAAGACACTGGCCAGCGGCTGGAACTGAGGGCACCAGCTCAGCAGGTAGTCCCAGTTATAGCTGCCACGAAGCTCTTCTTCACCAGCCACGATGGCTGTCAGTGCACCAGCCACACATGGCTTGCCATCTGCTGGGAAGCCATAGTCCCCAGTGGGTGCAGGGCTCAGGCCACAGCCCCCCAGGAAAGCTGTGGCAGTGGCTGGGGGCCCCTCCTCTCGGTACAGAGTGGCTCCTGCACCTGGCAGCAGCAGCCCTGCTTTTCGGCCCTTATACCAGGTGTCAGGGGCAGGTGGCTCACAGGATGTGTCGCTCAGTCCATCCGCATCCTGTTGGATGCCTGAGTCAGGGCCACGGGCAGCCAGAGAGGAAGCCACACTGGCCACTCGGGGAAACTCATTGATCATGCGGATCTCGTCATCCTCTGCAGCCTCTGCTGAGCCTCGACCACTTGAGTGTGAAGGGTCCAGTGAACCACCACGGGGGTAAGGTCCTCCAGCTCCCGGACCACCGTAGCTAGGGAGAGTCTGGTGATAGAGGTGCTCGGAGGGTGGAGGACTGGGGGGTTCCCGGCCAAGCTTCTGTAGGGAGCCACCGGCTAGAGGTGCTGCCTGTGACATTGGGCCAGGGGCTGCTTCAGCCTTGCGGCTACGGGCCCGAACAAGTCCCAGGACCAGAGCTGCCAGGGCAAGCACCACCACAACTCCCAAAGAAGCTGCCACAGCCCCCACCAATAGCAGGTTGAGATCAGGTGCCAGGCCCAGTGCGGTGTGGGTGATGTCCACAGTCACAGGCACAGTGGCACTCCGAGAACCAGGCAGTGGTCCTCGAGCTACCACCTCCAGCCTTAATTCCCGAGGTGCTTCACGCCGGGTCCGGCCCCCAGTCCCAGAGGTGGCAGTTCCACTTCCTGGTGCCCGACTGTCCACCCGCAAGTACAAAGCACCTGTAGTCTGGTTGATAGCAAAATAAGGGGAAGAGGTGGCCAGTGAATAGAGCACCAGGCCATCAGCACCTCCATCCTCATCTGTGGCCTGCACATGACCCAGGCTGTGGCCACGCTGGGCACCTTCTGGCACTTGAAAGTGGAAAGATGGAGCCAGGAATACTGGGTCATACTCATCTTCTCCAGTCACCAGCACAGATACAGTGACAGAAGCTGAGAGATTCCCAGCGTCAGCAGCACCCACTAGCAGCCGGAAGCTTCCCGTGTGCTCATAGTCAAAGGGCACTCGTGCCCGCAATTCCCCTGTTGAGCTGTTCAGTGCAAATGCCTCACGACCCTCGGGCCCTGGCCCTGCTTCCAACAGGCTATAGCGGAGCCTACCAAAAGCCCCAGCATCCCCATCAACTGCATGCAGAGTGGTCACAAGCGTGCCTGGAGGCTGGTTCTCAGCCAGACTGGTGCTGAGCAGGTTCAGTGGGAAGGCTGGGCCATGGTCATTCACATCCTGGACTTCCACTGTCACTGGTGCCAAAGCAAAGTGCGCTCCAACAGGATCAGCCGCTTGCACTACAAGCTGATGTCGAGCCTGGGTCTCACAGTCTAGAGAGCGGGCCAGTCGCAAAGCACCTGAACTCTCGTCCAGCTCAAAGAGCCCCAAAGGGTCACCTGAGCTGAGGGTGAAACGCACAAGACCATGAGGGCCAGGGTCAGCATCAGAGGCCTCCACATGCAATAGCTCGGCTCCAATAGGCATGTCCTCAGGTACAGTCACACGGTAGGATGCTCGGGTAAAAACAGGTGGGTTGTCATTGACATCCAGTATGGTGACAGTGACTGGCACAGCTGAACTTCGGGGTGGCTGTCCCCGATCAGCTGCAGCTACAGTTAGATTGTACTGTGTCAGGCTTTCAAAGTCTAGAGGCTCAAGCAACACCAGGCAGCCCAATGCCTGTGGACCTGGTCCAACACCCTCCCCAGCTTCAGTCAGCCGGGGTTCCAGTTGGAAGGCTCGGCCCCGATTGCCACTGATGATGCTGTAGTCCACGGTGGCATGGATACGGCTTCCATCAGCATCTGTGGCCTCCAGTGTGAGGAGGGTGGAACCAGGGGGCAGATCTTCAGACACGGCGACACGATAGTGTGGCAATGTGAATCTTGGGGCATGGTCATTCTGGTCTTGCAGCTGCACATGCACTGTGGCTCGAGACGCCCGGTCTGGAGCCCCATGGTCTCGAGCTTCTAGCACCACATCTACCACTCCTGGTCCCTCATGGCCCAAGGCCACTGCTCCTACTGTTGTGAACAGAGTTCCTGAGGAGGGAAGGAAACATGCATTCAACAATGGCTTTGTCAGCAACGGGATGACTCTTCAGGGTCTAGGCAATGGCCTTGAAGTCAGACTTTGAGACAGATCAGGGATCCAAAGCTCAGGATATAGCTTCCAAATACAGAGTCAGGAAAGACTATTATTAAATTATTAAATGACGGAGAGGGGAGGGTGTCCTCCTTGAGTCAGAGATACAGGAGTCAAGATATCAAGCAATAATTTTAGGAATGAATAATAAATATGTCCCAATACTGTCGAAGACAGAGGGATCAGATTCTGGGGAAGACATACCATTGTTGGGATCAACACTGAAACCCTCAGCAGGGGAAGCCAGGTGGTAGGAGATGTGACCATTGGCACCCGAGTCTCGATCAGTGGCAGATACAGATAGAATGGCACTTCCTGGAGGAGTATGCTCAGGCATCATTACCTGAGGTATAAGGAAAAGTATTCATGACCAAGCTTCCCAGCTTCCCTGCTGTTCCCCTCAGCCTACGAGCTAGAGACTGGTCCCACGAGCCCTGCTTGGTGTCCATTCCAGCTTAGAGCCATACTCCTTAGTACTGGAATAAGAACCACCCACTTTCTCTCATCTAGCCACAGAATACAGAACCTGGATATTATTCATAGGACCTGGAGAACCGGTTTGAAGTGGGTCATTCACCACCCTAGTCCCAGATCAACTCCAACAATCACCCACTCAAGGAACTTCTAACTTTGTCACAATCCTTCCAACAGGAACAACCCCAGACCCCGTGTAGGGACATCCAGAAGCTGGTACCTGGTAGAGGCTCTGTGAGAAGGTAGGTGCGTTGTCATTGACGTCTTCCACAAGCACCGTGAGATTGGCATGGCCCTCATGAGGCCCATCATGTGCCAGCAGCTGTAAGTAGTAGTGGTCACACTGCTCAAAGTCCAGGGGCCCCATGAGGGAGACACGCCCTCCATAGCGGCCAATACTGAAGGGATCCTGAGGCCCAGATGGGTTCAGCACATACCACAGGACCGGTCCAGAGTCCACATCATTCCCAGTTACCTGTGCAATCTCTGAGCCTAATAGTGCATCTGCAAAGCATGAGACAAAGATGATGGCGGAGTTCCACACACGCCTGGAGCTCTTAAACCTCTTATTTTACTCAGCCCTCACCTTCTGACACTCGTAGCTCCCAGGGCTGGGGGATGGTGGGGCGATTGTCATTGGTGTCGATGACCATCACTGTCAGGGTAGCTGAGCCCACCAGAGCTGGGCTTCCTCTGTCTGTAGCCATTAGCACCAGCCTAGACAGAGAACAGAGTCTAAGGATAGAAGTGAACTCTGGAAAGGGCAAGGAGGATTGAGGACAAAGCTTAGCTTTGGAGGAATTCAAGGTGCAGCCTACGAACTGAGAGAAATGCAAGTCAGGGTTTGAAACTATACAGACTCAGTGTGGGGTCTTGGGCCCACAGGACCAGGTCTCACCGTGTTTCGGCCCAGATCTCGCGATCCAGGATGGCTGTGGTAGTGATGGTGCCTGTGGCTGGGTCTACGTGAAACAAACCCCGAGCTGGCTGGGATGCAGCCAGGCTGTAGGAGATCTGCCCTGCGGAGCCTTGATCCAAGTCATCTGCCTCTACCTGGTGAGTATAGGAAATTGCTGGCACTAGGTTGGCCAGAAACAAGTCTGACCAACCCCTTATCTTCCCATCACATTCCACACCTGCAATAGGGGCCCCTCCAAGGGTCGGGATTCTGGCAGAAAAGCCACATAGTGGGGTCGTAGGAAACGGGGAGCATTATCATTGGCATCTTGCAGGGTCAGGGTCAGCACAGAGAAGGCAAAGGCTCCACCACTCTCTGCCTGCAGCACCAGTCTTAATCGTGGGCTGGTCTCAAAGTCCAGCCCCTCAGCTGAGCGAACTGTGATGGCTCCTGTGGGGAGACAGATTGCATTAAGGATAGCTCCTTTCATTGACCCAGAACCTCCTTCTCTGAGACCCCTAACTTGAAGGCAACTCTGCCCCAACCAAACCTATTCTGGCCCAAAGAACCTGCTCCTCTGGGGACCTGTCTCCTCCCAAAGCCTCAGCTCCTATCCTTACCTGTACTAGGTTGGATAGAGAATATCCCTTTCTCATTCCCACTGAGAATGCTATAGGTGATTGGTCCATTTGAGCCTCCTGTATGGACAGCCTTCGGGGAGATGACTGGAGTCCCTATTGGGAAGATGAGAGAGGATATGGTACTGATTGACTATGAGCACTACAAGAATTTGGAGGACATTGTTAATGACTAGCCCCAGCCCATCCAAGGATTCAAATCAGGGACACATAGCTAGGGACCCACCTGGAGGTGCATTCTCACGGAGTACAGCCTCACTACTAGCTCGGGGAAAGCGGGGTCCACGCTCAGACTCTCCCTGTATTCCAACAATAACCACACCAGTGGCAGAGCGAGCTGGACGGCCAAGGTCAGTAGCCACGATGAAGAGGACCCGATCCCGGGGCCCCAGAGCTACAGGGGAGCGTGCCACACGGATTTCCCCAGTGTAAGAGTCCACTGTGGTGCCAGGAGGTGGTGTGCCGGCCAGCCGGTACAGAATAGAGGCATTGGCCCCAGCATCACGATCTTCAGCTCGAAGTGTGGCCAGAGCCAGTGTTGGTGTACTAAGGCTGGGACCTGGGCGGGGTAGGCGGAGCCGGAGAGGACTGGTAGGGAAAGTGGGTGCATGGTCGTTGACATCTCGCACTGTGATGGTGACTGGTACTGTAGTACTCAGGGGCCCAGCAGCTGCACCGTCCACTGCACTCACAGAGAAGGCATAGCTGCCACAGTGTTCTCTGTCCAGGGCTGTAGCTGTACGAAGTTCCCCAGAGCTAGGTTCCAGCAGGAAGGCTCCTGCCGTACCTGCACCCAGGTAGTATGTCACACGGCCATTGGCCCCAGCATCAGGGTCATGAGCCTGTAGTTGCAGCAACAGGGTCCCTGCAGGTGCATCCTCTGGCACCTCCACAGAGTAGGCAGGCACAGGAAAGGCTGGGGCATGGTCATTGGCATCCAGGACTGTCACTGTCACAAGCAGCGTGGCACTGAGGGCTGGCTGGCCTCCATCCCTGGCCTCTATCCGCAGCTGAAATGCTGGCTCCACTTCCCGGTCTAGTGGCCTCATGGTGCCAAACTCCCCAGAGGTAAGGTCTAAGGCAAAGGCTCCTGAGGGGTCTCCATCTGTAGAGACCAATATGCATACATGAACATGTATATGTCCCCCATGGGAACGGGGGTGGCTTGTAGGCAGCCACAGAGGTACAGAGTGTAGAAGAAGGTAGGAGAGGACAAAGAAACACAAAGACAAAGACAAAAACAGAAACACCAAAGGCAAAGAAGGATGCTATAAGCAGCTGTTGTCACTCAGAATGTGGTCTTAGGGATCCTGGGACTTCCTTGGGACTCTTTCATATATTGAAGATCCAACTATTTCCTAAACATTACTGACATTTCATTCTCATTATCTCACAAATGTGAAGTGGAGTTTGTGGATGTTGCATGACATGTGATGATATTATCAGTTGGTTAATAGAATGTATATTTATGTATTGTGTTTTCCAGAATGTTCTAGGTAGAAATAACATGTGTATTTTCAGAGTATTGTGCTGGCGACCTCCAGTTATACTTACAATCTCCGCAATCCCAATATTGTCCAACAATTTGTTTGAAAGCCTAACATTTCTTTGTGCCTATGCAGAAATAAATTACTTCACTGTTCTTCATAATATTTTTTTAAGTTTTAACAAGCAACATAACAAATATTAATTAAAATCTACATAAGAACTTTTTAGGTTCTCAAAATTTAGGAGTATAGCTGGATGTAGTGGTGGAATCCCAGCTACTGCAGAGCTTGAAACTGGAGGATCCTGAGTTCAAGACCAGCCAGGGCAACATAACTGAGACCCCATCTGACACACATGAAGCTTTAAGAGTCCCTGAGACCAAAAGATTGGAAAGATGAATAAGAAATGAGACAATAAAAGCAGATGTAGAGAAACATAAAGAGCCACAGAGAGAGAGAGAGAGAGAAAGAGAGAGAGAAAAAAGTATCCTAGATACACTGATTTGCACAAAAAAGTCAAAGACATAAAAAAATGGAAAGGAGACCTAGACACAGAGGCTGGCAGAGGCTGACAAGGGGCAAGAAGCATAAAGACCCAGGCAAGCAGGTGCTGGCTAGTAGTGACACAGGATGACTCTCACCCAGGATGCGGTACTGTAGCTGTCCATTGAGTCCCCCATCTGGGTCAGATGCCCGTAGTGTGGTAAGGGTCTGGGGGTCCTGGCCTTCAGGCACTTCTAGGGTGAGATGGGTGTTTCCAAAGGTTGGAGCATGGTCATTCTCATCTTCCACAGTCACCCGTACTAAGACATGAGTTAAGAGGGGTGGCAAGCCCCGGTCCCGGGCATAGACTGTGAAGATACAAAATCAGTGAGTTCTAGCCTATTCCATGTCATGGAGAAACCCATACTACAGTGTTCACATATGTTCACCAGGTACATATACAAACCAGAAAATGTCAGTCTCACCACACACTCCAAGGCACACATAGACATGCATAACACATATGCTAGAGGATGTTACTTTCTACTTTCTATTTGCTTACTACATGCATGATAAAGCTTCAGTTAGTGGTGAAGTGACAGAAAAAGATGATAAATTAGGTATCAAAAGACCTAGACACAACTCTCAGTCTTGCTATCCGAAACCCTGTTAGCCTGAGCAGGTCTCGTGACCTCTCTGTTACTATCAGGATGCTCCTCTGTCAAATGGCTGAGACATAACTCAAAGGAGGCCCAGAGGGCACAGCTGAGACAGAATGCACTGGAAAATTAGTGATGACCACTTAGACGTTAGTTCATTTTGCACCCTACCTAATGACTCCCCCAAACAGAAGCTGTGCTGTACTAGGTGGAAACATCTAGAGCACAGTACTTTGGGAATTCTGCCCATATTTACCACACCTCTGGCTTTGGGGGTCCTATCAATGTACCTGTCAGGTTGATCTCCTCCCGTTCTTCCCGATCCAGTGCCCGCAGAGTCGTGAGAACGCCAGTGTTTGGGTCCAAAGAGAAGCTCTCACCAGAGACACCCCCATAAGTCACTTGCCCATTGGCCCCTGAGGAGAGGGAGCACGGAGGGTGGTCAGGGGTAACACAACCTTTATTCCTCACTCCATCCTTCTCACAATTCATTCCCCCAGATCTTACCGAGGTCCGGGTCAGTTGCCCTCAGAGTGAGCAGAGATGTGCCTGGCGGGCTATTCTCGCGCAAGAGGACGCTGTACTCCTGCTGTTGGAAAGTGGGTGCTTCGTCGTTGACGTCAACAACACTGACAGTCAGGAGCTGAGTGGATGAGCGCGGTGGGGAGCCGTGGTCCGAAGCCACCACGGTCAGGACGTGCTCAGCTCGCTGTTCGCGGTCCAGAGGCCGCACCACGGACAGCGCTCCTAGGCAGCAGTAAGGTGGTTGCGACCTCAATATTCCTTGCACATCAGCACCCGCCACGCCCTCACCCCGGGCTCCACTCTCACCAGTGGTCGAGTGTAGCCGGAAGTGGCCGTCCCCTCCAGATGCTAGGCGGTAGGACACGCGTGCAGCCTCCCCCAGGTCTGGATCCCTCGCTACCACGTGCAGCGCAGCAGGCCCCACCGGCTGGTCCTCGGGGAGGCGCACACGGGAGGGCGAGACGAAGACAGGGTCGTTGTCGTTTTCATCCGTGACGAAGACGCGCGCGGAAACCCGCGCCGCCCGGCGGCGGCTGGCGTTGGTGGGCCGGTCTGTGGCTTCCACGAGAAGCAGCAGCGCGGGCGTGGTCTCCCGGTCCAGGCCGCGCGGAGCGCTGAGCGCCCCGGTGCGCGCGTCCAGGCGAAGGGCGGGCACAGGCGGCTCCTGGCGCAGCAGGCGGTAGCGCACGTCGCTGTTGGGGCCCGGGCCATCGGCATCCGATGCGCGGAAAGTGTACAGGGCGGCACCGGGCTCCGGGTTCTCGGGGAGCGCCAGGGCCAGCGGGTCGCGCGCGAAGGCGGGCGCGTGCTCGTTCTCATCCTGCACGCGCACCTGTATCCGCAGCAGCCGTGCGCCCGCGCCTCCCGGACCCTCAGCGCGCACCGTGAGCGCGCGCCACGCGGGCCCAGCCTCGAAGTCCAGAGGCCGTGCCAGGTACAGCCGACCTGTCGCTGCGTCCAGCGCGAAGGTGCCTTCGGGGTCCGCGCCACCCACCAGGGTGTAGGTGAGTGCGCCCACTCCAGCTGGCTCCGTCGGGGCCACCGACCCCAACAAGGATCCAGGTCGAAGCCCTTCTGCTGCTGTCACCGTCAGTACCACAGGCACTGGTGCTGCTGGGTCAGGTTCTGGGAGTTCCGGAGGCTCCACCATGCGAGTGGAGGGAAGCACCTGTCGTGGACCAGAGAGGGAAGACAGAATCAGGAGGATCCATGTAAAAGCAAGAGTGTGCTGGCTTCTTGGGTAGGAGGGAGGGGTGCTCAGAGTAGACTAACAAAGAGATCCCAAGGAGCCCGGAAACTAGAGCTACAGGAGAGAACCTAGAGTGGCAGACCAGGGGACTGCAGGAAGGGCAGCCATACCTGTACCAGCAGCTGAAGGCTGGCACTTCGAGGGGGACTGCCCTGGTCGTGAGCGCTTAGAGTTAACACATAGTGGGGTCGCTCTGCTCTGATCAGAGGTGCTGCAGTTCGCAGCTCCCCTGAATGAGAGTGCAGAGAGAAGAGCTCTGAGCCAGGACCTGGGGACAGGCAGAGGAAAGATGAGGGTTTAGCATTCAGAGCAAGGCAAGCCAAGAGGGCATGTGAGCACACCCAGATTCCCTTCTCCCTGCCCCCATACCACTTAGGGTGTACAGGATGGTCCCGTTCTCTCCCTCATCTGGATCTTTGGCCTGCAGAGTTGTCACCAATGTTCCTGGAGGCACTCGATCTGGTACCTGTGGGGACATACATAACTCACGGACAGTTGTCTCCTTCCAACACTTAAAATAACTCAGAATTCGCTTCCCTTTACCACACACACACACACACACACACACACACACACACACACACACACACTTTTTTCTCACACCTATTCCAGATGATGTTTCTTACCTATATTCACAGCTCTATGGGAAGACCCCATCCCTCTTACACTTTTTCAGGACAGGGTCTGCCATATACATACCTGTATAGGGAGCCCCCCACCAGCAGCCCCTGAAGTCTGCAGGAAGGTGGGACTGTTGTCATTGAGGTCGAGCACTGCAACATGCACTGTGCCTGTGGCACTGCGGGGTGGGCTCCCCCCGTCTTGCACTTGTACCAGGAGCTGGTAGCTACTCTGCTGCTCTCGGTCCAGGGTTTGGAGTGTGGTCACTTCCCCTGGAAGTGAAGACAGAGATCACGATGGGGTATCTAAGGATGCAGAGCCCAAGGCCTGCAGAGAAGCTGTGGTTGGGGATTGTGGGACAGAGTACCAGAACCAAGCTCTAGGCTCAGTCCTGATCCTCACAGCCAGGATCCTGTCTGGGAGTTTGCCCATTTGGGCATGAGGCTGAGGTCTCAAAATTTGGGTCCCAGTGCTTACCAGTCTGAGGGTGGATGCGGAAGGCCTTGCTGTCTTCTGATAGCTGTCTCAGGCTGTAGGTCAGACGTCCGTTAGGTCCCGAGTCTCTGTCCGTGGCAAAGACCCTGCCTACGCTAGTCCCTGGGGGTTGGTTCTCTGCCACAGCCAGGAAGGTGGGCTCTTCAGATAAGCGGGGGCTGTGGTCATTTTGGTTGAGGATGTTGACTCTCACAGTGGCTGTGCCTGTCTGTTGCCCCAACTCGGTTTTGGAACCAGATACAGCCATTACCTTCAGTGTGTATAACTCCTGGGACTCACGGTCCAGCGCTGCCCTTACCCACAACCACCCACTGTGTGGCTCCAGGCCAAAGGGGTTACTTGCTCCATCTGCTGCAAGATGGTAAGTGACAGGGCTCCCATCTGGTGCCTGGGCCTGCACTTGTAAGACCTGAGTTCCAGTGGTGGTGCCTGAAGGTAGGTCCACACGGTAGATAGGGCTGTCAAATCGTGGAGCCAGTCCACGTATCCCTAGGTCCTGTACCACCACCCGAAGTCGGAAGTGGCTGATGCGTGGTGGGGAGCCTCCATCCCGGGCCTCCAACTCCAGCTCATGGGCTGGCCCCCCTGGAGACCCCAGAGGTCCCATAAGCCGTATGTGGCCTGTGGTGGGGTCCACAGTGAATGCCCCATCACCTCCAGCGAGTAAGGTAAAGGTGACTCGACTATTAGCCCCTGAGTCAGGGTCCAGAGCCCGCAGTGTATAGATGAGAGTCCCTGGAGCAGTGTTTGGTGGCAGTAAAATAGTGTCTTCAGGTGCAGGGAAGGCAGGGGAGTTGTCATTCACGTCATCCAGCAGTACACGCACCCGAGCCACGGCGAAAGCTGGAGGCACTCCACTGCCGGCTCGCACTTCCAGTTCCAGGACTGGTCCCAGAAGTTCCCGGTCCAGAGAGCGAAGAGTTTTTAACAGCCCCGAGGGTGAATCTAGGGAGAAGAGTCCTCGGGGATCCCCACCTGAGAGGGTGAGGGTCACAGGCCCTAAGTGACCTAGAGAGGAGGAGAGAATCATCAGAAAAGAGGTAGAGGGTACCTATTACTCCCAAGAAGGGTAGTGCCCATATCTATGCCTTACTCTGTGCTTTACAGTGTATTAGGGAAGAGGTAGGTGTTGGCAGGGAAGTTGACTGGCATTAGGATGACATCTATGTGCCATATTGCTTTGTATTAGAGCTCCCCATGATATGATGCTCTAGGGTCACCCTCAGATAGTGCTGGAGGACTATATTAGGGCATCTGATACCTGGTGGGTTGTGTGCTTGGACTTTGCCCACACTGGTGCCTGGTGCCACATCCTCTAGCACTGAAAAAACATACTGAAGTTGCTCAAATATAGGTGGTATGGGTGTTCCAGACACAATGCTGACATTGACTCGGGCACTGGGCTCTGCTTGAAGGCCACCTCCATCCTGAGCCCCAATCTCCAGCTGTACCACAGAATTAGCCCGTCTGGCCAAAGGCCAGGCTACTGTCAACAGCCCTGGAGAAGAAACAGAAACAGAAATAGACAAGGGAATGAACAGGGAAAGGTTGAGGGGGCAATAAATATATCATTTAAGCAGGTAGGGAAAGGGGCTTGAGAGCTGGTCCCACAAGAAGAAGATCCTCACCTGAGTGCTCATCCAAGGCAAAAAGTGGGGGACTGTTGCCAGCCAGGATGTGGTAGGAGAGTCGCCCATGGGGTCCTTGGTCAGGGTCATGGGCACGAACCCTCAGCACAGCTGTGCCTGGTGTACTCTGAGCACTCAGACTGGCAGCATACTCCCGTGGATAAAACTGAGGTGGGTTGTCATTCTCATCAGCCACAAACACCTTCACATATACCATGGACTTGAGGCCTCCCTAGTGGGATATGCAGCGGTTGATCAATAGGCCTGGTCTAGCCTTGTTGAGGACTGTACTCCAATGTCCCTGTCCAAGGTCTGTTTACTCACCCCATCAACAGCTGTCACTGTGAAGTCAAAGCTTGAAGGTCCCTGGTCACGGTCCAGGGTCCGGGTCGTGCATACATCACCACTGTGAGCATCAATACGGAATGGGGGAGATCCAGAAGCTCCAAGTCCAGCACCCAAGGAATAGGAGAGGAGGCCAAATGGGCCACTATCAGCATCTGTGGCTGTCACCTGGAGAGAGGCTGTGGTAAGTGATGCCCCTTGTTGGGCAGAAAAGTCAGAGTTAAGTAGAGGTCAGAAAGACCCTGGATGGTAGATACACAGAGGACCAAAATATAGATCAAAACCTAGCCTCAGACCAGACTTCACCATCTAGGTTCCTGGAAGGCTCTGATCACTTTTTGTTACATGATCTACAAGACCCTGCCATGGCTGAACCTTGGGAATAGCTCCAGCTCTTTACTGTGGCTGTGGGCCCAGATAACCCAGGAGATGGACTCCCGCTGTATCAATCTCTGTGGGCAGCAGGACAGCTACAGCCATCAATATGTAATCTTGTTTGATATGTGTTTGAAGACACTGTAATATATAGTGTTAGTTCATTAACATTGATTTTACAGCCACAATAAATGTGCAGCCACTGTACAGTTACATACTACAACTCATGCCCGACCAAGCTTATCTAATATGTGTGTTTATTCTGAAAGAAACATCACAGCCATCTACTGCACTAGGTAACATTCTAGTGCTGTACTTAAGGGCTGTTTCAAAGAGCAAAGTCATCAATAAAAAGTGTAAAATATGCCAGAAAGCATGACATCAGATAGACCTCAGAAAGGCCACTTGGTCACTGAAGGAAATCTGAAAGGTCACCTGTTTCAACCTCAAGATGTGTATGTACATGTTGGATGACAAATTTTTCATCTCTACAAGTCTGGGAATGGCTACAAAGTGCTGCAGGTATTGGCTTGGGGTTACAAATAAACTTTAAGGAGAAGTTTAAAAGAGAGTAATGAGTCTACATATAACAAAGACTAACCACTTACAAAGGCAGAGTGCTCAGGGTCCAGAGGGTCACAGGAATCTACTACCTCATCAAGTCTCTTAATCACCTCAGCAGAGAACTGACTGACCAACAGCATTTAGATTGATATTATAGATCTAATCTTGTGGGGGTTTTTTGGTTTCATTTTGTTTTGAGATCGAGTCTTAGTGCAGTGGCCAGCTGGCCTTAAAATCATAATACTCAGGCCTCAGTCTCTTAAGTGCTAGGATTACAGATGTGCTACAGTCCCAGCTTATGTGTCTAATTTATATTGAGATTGCTCATTACACAGTTGAATCTGATTACTACAGGGTCTGCTTTATGCTTTCTGGATGTGGTTAAGGCCCCTTCAGACAGGTAACAGCAAATGCTCTGTGCCTATTAGTTCACTGAGTCAGTCGGTACCATGATCACCCTGTTTTGCACAAAACTTTCTTTCACACCAAGTTTTACACATTGGGTGCACATTAGGCCCTCCATAGTGGGTTAGCTGGTGGCCGACTGCTGCAGGCTGTGACAAAGTGCTCTTTGTGGTAGAAAGACCTTGGGGTCATGATATGCGGCAAGAGGAAGCAGCAGAGTTCGCTTTCTCAGCCAGAAAATGTGCTCAGAGTGAAAGCTGGCCAAGGATTTCTGATTGTTGCCCAGGCTCTTGAGAGAAGCGATCTGTGCCATTGTTTATCCTCCTGAGAGACATTAAGACCCTGCCATGGCTGAACCCTGGAAACAGCTCCTGCTCCAGCTCTTTGCTATGGCTGTGGGCCCGGATATCCCAGGAGACGGACTTCCCCCTGCATCAATCCTTGTGGGCAGCACAGCTGCAGCCATCTCCAGGAGCTGTTAGAGACCTTTGCCCTCTGACTCTACTGCAGGAAGAAAGCAATAAACAGTGGTCAGGGGAAGTTGTCAGGAAGTGACCCCAAAAGGCACAGGGACCATTGACTGGAAATGACCAAGGCAGAAGTAGATTTCTTGACCTCCTGCTCCAAGGTTTCACTGCAAACGGAGTCCCCACTTTCAGCAGGTTCTCAGCTGCATCTCCCGTGCTGCCTCGGAGCTGTCACAACCCTCACGCCTCCCCTCGTATCTGCCCTTGATGACCTCTGGCTCTCATCAGATGCAATATTTATTTCAAGGACAAATGTAAATCCCTTTTTTGTGAACTCTGTCATTCCCACCCAACTCCACACTTACTGCATCTTCCATCCTGACCTGCCTGTGTCCACCTCCTGTTTTGACTTTTTGCTGCTAGGATCTCCTGCTTCCCTCCTGCAAGTCCACCCTGCACCACCAGCTGGTCTTTCTCCACTTCCCCTACTCTGGCTGCTTTTATGCATTCTTGCTCCCTGGACTTTCCCCTCAGCCTTTTCTCACCCTACAGGTCTTTAGAGCTTTTCTTTCACTTCCCTGCCTCAGCTCTCATTTTGTCCCAGACCATTCTTCGGGCTGCAAACTTGTATATCCAGATGCCTGCTCAACACCTCTGCCTGGATACCCCACAGTTACCTTAAATCGAACCTGTCCAAAACTAAACTCAGGATCTTCCCAAACTTGCTGACTCTTTCTTACGCTCACTAAAACCAGAGATCAGTTCTTCCTTTCCCCTCGCCTGGTATATCAATTCATTAGGATTCACTAAGTCATTATTATTTATCCTACTTGAGTATGGCTCTCCATTGCCATTTTTACTGTCCTGACCTCGGCCTCAGTCATCCTTCCCCTGCACTATCCTGTTTTCCTTCTCATAGATATCTAACCCTCCAATTCATATATACTAAAGGTTCTCAGCCTTGGTACTTCTGACTTTTTAAGCCAGACAAATTTTTACTGTTAAGGCTATTGTGTGCATTATACCCTGGCTAACAGTATCCCTGGCCTCTGCCCACTGGATACTGGGAGCATTTCACCAACTATAATTTTAAAAAATGCCTAATTATTGCTGAATGTCTCATCTGGAGTTACTGGCCCCAGCTGTGAACCACTGCTTTATGTGGACTACCATTTGAGATAACAAACCTGATCATGTTATTTCTGTACTAAAAAGTCTTCTCTATAGGAAAACGAGTTTCTTGGTTGGTATGGGCTCTTCACTGGCTGGCCTTCCTACAGTCTCATCTCATCTTCTACTTTTATCCTTATTCCAAACTCCAGCAGTACAGAACCACTTACAGCCCCTTAAGCAATCCCATTCTCTCACTCCCCTGTGCCTGCTAGCTAGCTTGGAACCTTTCTCTTGCCTGGAACCCCCTAAACTCCTGTTCATTCTTTAGGTCTCAATTCAAAAGTCTCTGTCCTTCAGGGAAACACTCAACACTGCCTAGATTCCCATCATGGAAGTTTTCTTATTACAATAAGCTGCTTTTTTGCAAGTTAAGGCTTATTAAAGCAGGGTTTATTCATTACTGTAGTCTTAATACAGTAACTGGCACACATGGAGGATATTTGGTAAACGCACATTGTATAAATCAAATGTTAAGACCTTGTAACAGTTATGAACTCCCGGGGGTCATTTTTATCTTTCCTCCATGGTTTCTAATAGCAAAAACTCCAGGAAACCACCTGGAGAGTTGACCTTGTGCTTCATGAACTAGTGAGGAGAGGAAAAGTTTGGAAGCAATAACCCATTGGTCCTGGCCAAGAGAGAGTAAACATGTGTGAGAGTGGGTAGTGGGAGCCAGACAGCAGCAGGCAGGCGAATACCCAGAATCTAGCTACAAGACAAGGGATCAGCCAGGCCTAGGCACTAGCCTGGAAATCTATGCCAGCAGGCAACCTCTGAGGAGATGCTCAGGGATCTGCCACACTTTAAGACCAGTCTCTTAAGAGACCTTCCTGCCCTTGGCCTTCTCTCCTGCAGCTACACTTCTTGGTACAGCCAAAGTCATCTTTCCAAAAGACAGGTTTGCATAGAGCCCCACACTGACTTTCTTACGATTTCTGAGAAAAAGTCAAAGCCTGTGATCTAGCCTGTTTACTATTCTGTCTTCTCTCTCAATGATTCTTCATCTGTTCGGTTGAGGCCAACCTGAGCAATGTGGTCTTAACAGACCGTGGTGTTTATTCAGCAGTTCTTTCTGGAGGCTAGGTGCCTCTGTTCATACATCCCTTGGCATTCACTCATTAGTTCTTTGAGACCCCTCCTCTGGGCTTTCAAAGCACTTCATAGGCCACCTATTATACAGCACTAGTTACAGCTGTACCTCTCTAGACTGGGTCTGCCTGGGAACAGGAATATCTCTTTTTCTTGTCTCTGGTCTGAGCATACTACTAGGCTTATAGTACTCAGGAATGATTTATCAGTTGTCTACTGATTCATCTATCCTTCACCCTTAAAGCCAGTTAGCTATCTTAAAACGAAAGGCAAAAAAATAATCTAATAATACCCTTCCTGGCTCAAAGAAGTTCAATGACTCCCTTTGTTTTCTAAGTAAAATCCTAACACCTCACAGTGTGATGTCCAAAACATTCCTCAATACGGCCTCAGACTCATGTACCCTCCATGTCACACAGTCCTGACTCGAAGCCAGTCTGTGCTTGCCTCAGTCTTCCCAGAGCTCTTTCCCCTTGCCGAGAGGCCTTCCTGCTCCAGACATGGGTATCTTTACTGTATTGTTTTTGTTATCTCTCATCCCTTGTGCCTGAGCCCATGTGTCCCAACAAGGATCAGCTCCAAGAACATGGACAGAGAGCCCTTTTAGTGAAGTCTAACACTGGACTAAGCAGAGAGAGCTCCATGCATGCAGCCTAACCCTTGTGAACTAGGAGACATATGAATATACAAAAATCTCCACCCCTGCGGCTTTGAGACTTTACGGTGTTTTATTTCTTGATACCGCACAATTCTTTTCTTCTATATCCCATCTTAATGTCTTCAATGGCCAAGATTCCTCAGCTCCAATACCCTGCTTCCTCACCTTCTAATTACCCTGCTCTCTCTGCTCAACAGAGCTCATAGAATTGGATCAAACCTTCTGGCTTAAGTCACCATCGACACCTGCAAGCTAGGCTCCTGCTCTGAGATCCTCTGTGGCCCTTAGGACCACCTCTATTCACAGCACTGTGTACAGAGCCTACCCACCTGCAGGAAACAGGTTCCAGGCTGGATACCCTCTGGCAGTGAGGCATTGTAGAAAGTCCTCTGGAACTGGGGCTCGTTGTCATTCACGTCTTGTAAAGCCACACTAACTGTGGCAGAGGAGGCTAAAGGGGGCAGACCCCCATCCGTGGCCACCACAATAAGCTGTGGCTGAGGTTCCAACTCATAGTCTAGTGTGGCAGCCGTGGTGATGATGCCTGAAGTGGGATCAATGGAGAACCAGCGAGTGTGAGTGCCAGGGGCCAGACTATAGGTGACCTGACCATTGCTGCCTTGGTCAGAATCCCGGGCAGTCACCCGTACGACGAAGCTACCAGGCAATGCAACCTCAGGCAGGGGCTCGGGTTGGTAGAGCTGGCGATCAAAGACTGGTGCGTTGTCATTGACATCAGTGACGTGTAGCACAAAGGCAGCTTCTGCCCGCAGTGGAGGTGTGCCTGAGTCTGTAGCTGTGACCCTCAAGTTATACACATCCCTCTCCTCTCGATCCAGCCTCCGAGCCACACACACCAGATAGATGACACTGTCCTGGGTGCTTAGGGCAAAGTGGCCCTCTCCACCCTCCAAGGACACATTGACATGGGCAAAGTCACCATCATCTGGATCTGACACAGAGATTCGAGCAACGAGCTGTCCAGGTGGGGCAGCCTCAGATACCCGAGGGGAGCCATCAGCACTCAGGAAGATGACAGTCATGGAGGGCTGATTATCATTGGCATCTCGCACATGCACTGTCACAAAAGCTGAGCCCAGCTCTGGGTGAGCCCCACCATCCCGTGCCTGCACCACCAGTTCATGGACCCGCCGTTGCTCAAAGTCCAGTGGCCGTTCTAGCCTTAGCAGTCCTGTGTGTGCATCAATGGAGAAAGGTCCATCACCTTCACTCTGCCTCCTGTTGATCTCATAAGTCACAGCCCCATTGGCACCAGCATCAGCATCAGACGCAAACACTTGCAGGACAGGACTGCCAGGGGCCAGGCTCTCAGACACCACAGCATGGTATCGGCTCTGATTGAAAGCTGGGGCGTGGTCATTAATGTCCAGCAGCGTCACATCCAGCAGAGCCTGGGCTCTCCGGGGTGGTGAGCCACCATCATAGGCCTCCAGTTGCAACATGTAATGTGAGCGGTTCTCCCGGTCCAGTTCCCCAGCAACTACCAGCTCAGGCACTGGAGCCCCATCAGGACCTGGACGAATCTCCAGTCGGAAGGTCTCTCCAGCCCCATCACCAGACAGTGCGTAGCCTTGGGTTCCGAGGTGGCCAGCATCTGCATCACGAGCCGACTCCAGTGGGTAGCGTGTACCGAGAGCTGTATGCTCAGGTATCTGCAGGGCAGCCCGAGCCTGAGGGAAGGCTGGTGCATGGTCATTGATGTCAGCCACTCGCACCGTCACTTCCACAGTGGCCCCATCAGGAGTGACTGCGGTGAAGCGGTAGCGGTCTCTCCGCTCACGGTCCAGAACACGGGCTGTACGGACCACTCCACTGTGCTCATCGATAGCCAGGTCTGTGCCCACACCGCTGCCCTCCTGGGCAGAGATGAAGTACATGGGAGGAGGTGCCGTGCCCGGCGGAAGCCCTGCACTGATGTCCCCGATCAGCGTGCCCGCTGGCTGCTCCTCGTCGATCTGCAGGTCCAGGCTCCCCGCCTGACCCCAGGCTCCCGGCAATCCAGCCCCCAACAGCACTAGCAGTGGTAACAGAAGGAGGGGCCTGGGGCCCTTCAGGCCAGTGCAGGGGGACACGGTGCCCAGGTTCTTCTGCATGGCAGGGGCAGTCCAGCTGGCGATCCAGCTCCGGGCCAGACTCCCCACCCAGCTGGATTTCAGGCTCTGGATCAGATCCAACTTGAGTTCCAGCTGAAGCTCAGGTTCCCTGACCTAGGCGAAAAGCAGAGGGTAAAAGGTCATTACAAGGATGGGATTAACAGTCTAGAGAGCCTGGGATGCAGGGCACACCAAAACTCAGATATGCCCAGCAAGAACAGGGCCTCATGCTGATGCACACCCATTTCTAGCCCTGGGAATGTGTATTTTTGAGATTCCCTGGAGTCTCCTCCGGTCTCTCCCCTGGCACTTCCCGGAACTTCCTCTTTCGGCAGATTACTCTGCTTCCTATTTTCCAGGCCCAAATGTCCACAAACTTCCCTTTTCTATTCTGAACTTAAAATGACCAACCCTCTCTTATTTTCTTTGCAGCCATGACTAATACCCCTTCCAGCCTCAATAACCATGGACGTGGCAACCTTGCTTGAATTGTCAACCTCTTCCTCTCTGCTAGAGCCTTCTATCCGTATTTACAGATGCAGAGTCCCTTCACCCTACTTTATCTGTAATTTACATGAGATTGAGCACCTACTATAAATAGTGACTAAAGGAAACAGCTCCTGGTTTCATGGAACTTACAGACCAGGACTTGAACAGTTAGTTACCCATATGATAGGGCTATGAAGTACAGGAAGCAGGAGAGGATGTAAGGGGCTTAACATAGCCACGGGGAGCTTTTCTGGGGGAATGACTTTCAAGCCAAAGCCAAATAATAAGATGTGACTAGGCAATGGTAAGCTGAGAGAAAAAGAGAATTCTGGAAGAGTGAAGAGATTCTGGAAGGGCTTAAAGTCCTTACTAGCAGAAGGGCTGAGAACACCTGGAGGCAAGTGGTGGTGTAGTGCTGGTATGTAGACAATACAGACATGGGCAGGGTCTCATAGCACACTGAAGATTTCTACATTATCCTAAGTACAAATAGAAGCCACGGAAACGTTCAAGAACACCACAATAAAACCTACATGTAAAACACACACAGACAGGACAAGAGGGAGGCATGGCATTGTTCTCATGGGGATTTGGGCCAGTGTTAGATATGGGGAGAGATGGGTAAGTCTGTGGGGTTCTCAGGAGGTGCAATGGACAAGGATTGGTGACTGCTTGAAGGCAGGGGCTGAGGGAATGGCAGACATTAAGCATAATGGACAAATTTCTGGCCAGAACAACCAATTGAACTATTTAGCTATTAGAGACAGAGAAAAAAAAACGAGAGAGGGAAGGTGCCTCTGGGAACTCTCAAGGAAACACAGGCTTCAAATGTGCTACAGTTTAAGGAGGAGGAAGCCTTTGGTGACTAGCAATAGAATCAGAGTCAAGGTGGAACAGGCTGATGGAAGGGAGGTGCAGGAGAGAAGAGGGACACTTGAAAGCCACCCCCTTTCTGCAAGCCTGTTTTGTTCCCCTCACTGTCTCATTTTTCACCCCTTCCTCCTTCCATGCAGTGAGGCTTGTCTGTGACAGTGCTCCCATGTTCTCTGCCCAGTGTGCAATTTTAAATATCCCTGCTGTTGGACCATTCTGGAACATTAGCTCCCTGAAGATCACTGGCTGTGCAAACATGAAGACCTGAGTTCAGATCCCAGAACCCACATAAAAGAAAAACAAAAACAAAACACAGGCATCCATGCATGCACCTAGAACTCCCACAACAAGGGAGTTTAAGAAGCAGGAAGGCTTTGCTAGCAGTGGAATCAGAAGCAGGGTAGAGACAGGAGCATCGCTGGGGCCTGCTGGTCGCCCGTCTAGCTCTAGATTCAGTAACAGACCCTGTCTCAAAATAATAAGCTGGAGACACACAAGTGATACAGAAGGACAGCTGATGTTCTCCTCTGGCCTCCATGTGTGCATAGCACATACACGTGCACACACATCACACACATGTATATACACCAAACATGTGTGTGCACACTTTTTTTTTAAGAGCAAGGGCTTTGAGTCTAGTCTAAATGTTGTTTGCCTCATCTGTGACAGGGCTGTCTCTAAAGCCCAGAGACTGGGTTAAAGGTGAGAGCTAGGATGGTTCTACTCTTTCATCAGTCACTGGAGACAGACACTAGTGGCTCTTGGAGAGAGAAGGCCGTGCACAACGTCAAAGTTCTTATCTCACTCTGTGCTGTAAGGATTTGTCTTCCTACCCAATTTGCTGTATAAGGAACTCATTTTCTTATTTGCTTTAATGTATAGCATGCAGCATGGTACATCGTGCATGATCAATTAATTTTATGAATGAAAGGATGAATCAGTAAGATAGAAGTTCAGGTGAATGAACAACTTTGAAGTGAGAAGATTCAGGCCCAGACAGATATCCTGTGTGAAAGCAGTTACCTCTTGCCTAACCTAGACCCCTGGCCATTGCAAACTCCACCAGGGCATTCTCACACTGAATACACAGGAGCTCACACTCACAAAGCCATAGGCCACCCTCACCCCTGCCTGACACACTCTGAATACAGATACACAGACTCACACAGGTATTTTCATAGATAGACACATGCAGACATGTACTTGGACAGAGTACAGAGAGGTTTACTGTAACACATACAACGTACTGTAATACATACATACAGCCAGCATAATACAGATGCCCTTTGTCACATGTATTCAGAAACCCATTTTCACATGCACAGATGGCAAATTAATTCAAGCATATATATATGCACAAATACACACACACACACAGAAAGTCACTTTTTCATGGATCTCACATAGAGTCAGTCACATTGATATCTTCAGATACCTCCTCAGTATACACAGAGACATACACACATGCCCTCTCTTGCCCAGACAAACCCACTGTCCACTGCATACAGACTGACAGGGCAGGCACGCGCACACACACTTGCAGACCCACCCACACACAGGCGTGCTCTCACACATGCTGCCGGGGCACTCGTGGTCAGCTCTGCGGCTGCAGCTGTGACCTCCAGGTCCCTGGGGCCTCTGTCTGGACTACGCCTCATCACTTCCTGCTCCACAGCTTCCAGTTCCAAACTCGAACTCCAGACTCTCTCCCGAGACCGTCTCATCCTCTCTCCAGCTTTTCCTCAGCACCATCTCTCCCATCTGTCCAGTGTTCCTCCCTGCCTCTTCCCTAACACTTGCCCCCCTCCCTGTTCTCATTTCTTTCCTCTCCAGGTCTGTCCCATCCCATCCTATCCCACAGCTGGCCTGTGGCATCCATCTCATCTCCTTCCCCAACCTGTCCTGCCTCCTGTCAGACTCTGTCACATCTCTTCTTCCATCCAATTCTGCCTTGCCACATGCCCTCACTTTGTCCCCAGTCCTGTTACTTGGTCCTGACTCCATCCTGCTCTCCCCCTCCAACCCCACATCTGGGCCTCTGGAACCACAGCTGGTTCTCATTAGGAGGGGGAGGGGCAAGACTGTTCATTGGGGCCTGAAACGTGATGTCAATTCCCCTCTAGCTAACAGAGCCCCCCTCCCTCCTGTCCCCAGCCTGTGTGTCTACAAGGCCCGAGAGAACTAAGAACATGGGAGAGGAAAGAAAGGTGGGCTGGGGGAGGAACAGGGGGACCACAAGGGAAGGGGGAATCTTTTCAGAAGGAAGTACAGGAGTGGCCCAGAGGTACAGAAGGGGAAGCAGGCTAGGGGAGCTGGCACCGCCTAGGCCTCCTCCCTCAACTTCCTGTCCCAGAGCCAGCAAGGGGCAGGACCAGAAAGACAACAGCAGTGAGGAGGGGGCTGCGACCAGCAGCTGGGCGAGAAGGCAGAGGAGCCTCAGCAAGCACAGGGAGAGGCGGACACAGGGCTTGAGAGGAAGAGAGGCGAGAGTTCTGCTTCGAGGATGGGGGACGCAAGACTGGGGGAGAGTGGATCACAGCAGAGAAGGAGTGTGGTGCTGTGCAGTGGAAGCAGGAACAGCCCCTCCAGGGAGGTGTGGGGAGGGAGCAGGAACCAGGCTGGAGGAAGGGGAGGGGAGAGGAGGTGGTAGGAGGAGGAGAAGGCTGTCAGACTAGCTTTCTGGATGTCTAGAGGACAACCTCCCGCCTCCCACCCCCTGGAGCAGTGGCCAGGACAGTGCTAGGGCCTGACTGTCCTACCAAGGATGTGCTCCCAGGAGGCACTCCAAGGAGAGGCTGAGAACAGACCTGAGCAGAAGAGGCTCTGTTTTCTGAGCTTTCACTGTGTGCTGGGCCCCATGCCAGGCAGTTCACAGACAGTATCTCATTTAATCATCATAAGAACCCCGTGAGGAAGGAATCCCAGCTTCCAGTTTCCAGTGAGGAAATGGAGGCTCAGAGTGAAACAATTTTCCTGAGTTAATGTAGCCTTAATCTGATCCCAGGACTATGCACTCCATGTTGTCTGAGAGTTCGAGAGAAGAGGGAAGACAGACAGGACGAGGTGGCAGTGAAGCTGAGCAGAGGGCCCAGCAGGACGACAGAGGAGGAAGACTTGCAGAAGGAGGGGGACCAGGTATGAAGCATCCGTTCATACAGGTGGCAGGACTGAAAGGACATAAGTATGGAGGACATGAAGGTCAAGTGGACAAGACTTGGCTGAAGAAGCTCCAGGACCTGTGAGGGAATGGAAAAGCTCAACACTCTAGAACATTCCCTGGGATTCTAGTCTGGATTTTACAGTAGTGCCGTTAGGATACGAAGAAGAGAAGCTATTCGGGGAGATCTATTGGGATCCTATATAGAGATGTTCCGGCATAACTGGATTTACAGACCTGGACTTTAGGAGAGAGGCTGATCTGGACAAATCACAGGGTAACTGAAGGTTATGGGCTCAGGAACCCTAATCAGATAGGATGTACAGAGTGAGACCCGAGCTCTAGAGCAGTCACAAAGAAGGGGAAGAGGAGGAGACCTTTCTTCTTCCTAGAAGCAGCCAGTGAAGGAGGACACATTTCAGAAAGAAGGGAGAGATCAAGGGTGTCCAATGCTGCTGAGAATTCATGTAAGGTAGAGTTTGGCCAAGAAGCAGCCACTGAATGTACAGTAAGGAGGCCCCTGGTGGTGTCAGAGGAGAAATGAGAGAGAATGCGTTGACTCACAAGCCAGACCAGATTCAGCACAGATTCATCTATTAATTAATACATGCTTGTTGCATTCCTACTACAGGAAGATGATACGTCACCAGGAGGCAGGATAGAAGAGTGGTTAAGATATGGACTCCAGAGCACACCACTTACAGCTGTGTGACCCAGGACAAGTCACATAGTTTCTCCGTACTTCCATTTCATCATTCATATAACACATATGACAAGAAGACCTGATACTTAGCAGTTAGAACAGTGTCTGGCATGCTGTAAGAGCTGTAAGCATGCGAGCACATGCCATTATTACAGTGGCTAAGAAGACGGGCTGCTCATAGCCCAAAGTTCAAATTCTGACTTGACCCATTAGACCACCACTCTGGGCAAGTTGTTTAACCTTTCTTCTTTTTCTTTTCTTTCAGACAGGGTCTCAAGTAGCCCAGGTTGTCCTTGTACTCCTGATCTTCCTACCTTAACCTCCTGAGTGCTGAGATTACAAGGTTAAACCACCTTGCTTGGCTAACCTTTTTAAGTCCCCATTTTTTCTTCTATAATATATGAGTTATTAAAATGCCTACCTTCCTTACTTGATATGAACATTAACTGAAGTAATACAAAACTCTTAGCATGAAAGCTTAATTAATGCTTGCTGGTTCTGTTGTGTGATACACACAGTAACTCTATATTGTATTATAAGTGTTACTCTACACGCTGAGAGACGGGCACACAGAGACATCTAGGATGCAGTTCTGATGGTTGCAAAGCTTTCTGTTAGCCCCCAACTGGTGGAGGGTTTGGTGTGCCAAAATAAAGGCTCATGAAGCTGGCCAGACATAGAACAGAGATGGAGAATAACCAAAGTCTTGTTTACGAGAATAAATCTGGCACCCGGCTCAGGGTGGGTTAAAGGAGGAAGAGATTAGTAATGAGGTAATTGGCGCTCCAGGTACAGAGGCATGTGGGCAAGGGCTCACATGGTGAGAAAGAAAAAAACCTGGAGGTTGCCTGGAGGCCTCTAGGAATGAAAAAGAGGGGGAAGTAGGAGAGGGCACAGAGCCTGCATGTGAAGTGATTCATGGGCAGATATAGTCAGCAAATATTTAAGGCCTATCCTGTGCCAAACACACTAAACTCTAGAGATAGAGCAGTGGCTCAGACAGACCAAACCTCTGTCTTCGTGGTATTCATTGGTAGGGAGACTTAGGCAGTACAGGCTGAGGGCATCACTTCAAAGCTGGACCCTGACAATCAAAGTCCACGCTATAGAGGACATCGGTGAGGTTGGAGATGGCAGAAAAGGTAGAGACAGAGACTTGAAGACAGGTTGAAGGCAGGGAACCACAGCATAAGAACTAAGATGTTAGATATAAAATTAACTAACAAGGTCCTGGGGTCAAGACCCAGCATGGAAAAAAATGAAGTAAAATCAACTAAGACAGTAGTTGAAAACATCAACAATTTAGTAAAATCAACTAAGTTAGTAGTTGAAAACATTAACAATTTTCCTTCTGAATCCGTCAGTTTTCTTTAGTAGATAGCATTACTCCCATTTTCACCCGAGGAAAGGAAGGTCAGAGAAGCTTAGTCACTCCAGTCAGGAATGGTGTGGATGGAAGGTCTGAGCGGTAGCCACCTCTTCACTTGTCTTCCCTTTGCTGCTTCTCTTTTTTCTCACCAGTCATATCTAGGCTCGGAAGATGCAAGCTCCTTCTACTGAGCAGCTGGAGCGAGAGCCCTACACAAGTGCATGCTGTGTCTAAGCGAGCAGAGAGCGGAGTCCTGACTGGGACTTGCAAGGCTCCAAGTCAACTCCCTTGAGGAAGCATTCTTCCAGGGGACCCTGGGAACTGGAAGTTCCTCTCAAGTGGCTGTAGTTGAAAATGCCCCAGTGTCAGGGCTGGAGAGACGGCTCGGGGGTTAAGAGCACTGGTTGCTCTTGCAGAGGACACGGGTTTAATTCCTAGCACCCACATGGCAGCTAAACAACTGTCTATAACTCCAGTTCCAGGGGATCCAATGCCTTCTTCTTACCTCCGTGGGCATTGCATGACACAGGTGCACTTAAATACATCCAACAAATATACTCACACAAATAAAATATAAAAAATAAAATAAAATATTTTTTAAAAAAGAAAATGCCCTGGTGTCCAGGGGGTTGCCCAGGGGACCAGGGACACTGGCAACAGAAAACTGGTAAAAAGGTGGAAACAAACTAGCATCAGTAACCTCCACAAGAAGCTTTATTGCTAACAGACCCAGTGAGTCAGAGAGGACTGAGTCCAGGGTGGTTTCTGTTGTCACTGACAGGCAAGAATGGGGCAGGCAGGAAGGCATGGGAATCAAGGGCCCAAAGATGGGAAGGAGCAAAGGCTGGAATGCCAGGAGTTGGGTTGAGGGTGGGTGGGCACTGGAGGAGCCTAAGCTACCTCACAGAAGGGGTCCTGTAGAGAGGAGGAGATGGCAAGGGACTGTAGGACTGTAGCCCCTTGAGGCCTGAGGAAAGTGTGATGGGTCACCTTGCAAACTTCACTAGATTCAGAATGTCTTAGGAGGCAAAATGTCTGTGAGGGCCTTTTCAAAGGGCTGTGCCTGCGGTGGGGAGACTCATCCTGAAGCAGGGTGTCATCAGCTCACAGGCTGGAATCCCAGACTGAATAAAAAGGAGAGCGTGAGCTGAGCGCCAGTGGTCACGTTCCTCTGCTTCCTGACTGTGCATGCAATGTGACCAGCTACCTCATGTTCCTGCTGCTGTGCCTTCTCCACCCAGGATGGGCATACCCTCAAACTGTAAGCCAAAGTAAAGCTTTCATAAGTGGCTTTTGACATGTTATTAAATCAGAGCAATGAGAAAAGTAACCAATATATTAGATGATGGCATTGGTGTCTCTGTTGCCCTCTGAGCACCCCAACCATCACCAGGCCCCATGGACGTGGGTCTGCGAACTCCCAGTGCTTCTTAAATATATGCTGAGGAAATGAAAGAGAAATAAGGTGCAGAGAAGGAGCGAGGAAGAAGACTCAGGAAAAGAGAAATCCAGAGGGAAGGGGAGAGGGAAGGACAGTGCAGGCCTCAAGAAGCGGAGGGCTGTGGGGAGGGGAGAAGCATTTCCACCAGGGTAAGTGGACTGTGTCCATCATGTGGGCAGCTGAGGTGTCTTCTGCACAGTGAGAGGGTGAGGGATGTGCTTGTGTATTCACGCATTTGTTCACGCGCGGGACTCTGGGTCAAACCTTGACATCAAGGGGGCCCCAGCTTGTTGGAGAGAGAATAAAGATGAAGCAGCAACAACCATCAAACAAGAGGAGTTCCTGCTGGAGTCAGGGAAGGTCTGGGGCTGACTGTGAGAAGGGATTAACCAGGGCAAAAGGGTGAAGGGCCTTTGAAGTAACAGAGTAACAGTGTGTGCAAAGGGCCAGGAGCATGGGTGAATGCACTCTCTCGGGAACTACAAGGAAATCAACATACTTCAGTTCAAAATGTGAGGGAGCTAGAGGAATGGGACAGGGAGGATGTAGGGAGAGCAGATTATGATTCACAAACCTTATTAAAAAGCAGAGATTTTATGCAAAGCAAACAGAAACACTGCAGAAGCCCAGTGACATGGCTACACTTGCATTTGTATTAAAGTCTCTCTCACTGCAAGGAGAAACGCAGAAGAGGGGAGAGCAGAAGTATGACCTTTGACGAGGCTCCTGGGAAAATTCAGACCAAAAGGTCTGGAGGTGAGGGTGACCACAGAGGCGATGGAGGAAATAGGCTGAGACTTCAGACAGGGCTGGAAAGGAGTGGAATCAGCAGGTTCCAATGACCTGCATTATGAAACGTGTAGAAGGGAGTGGTCACAGCTAATGTCTAGGTTTCTAGCTTGAAAACTGAGAGGGAGAAGGAATGACGAATTAAAGTACATGCTTTGGAAGGGCTGCGAGCTATACAGTAAGCTCAGGTATGTTCCAGGGACATGTCACAGCTCTGAAGAGAGGTATTTGGGAGTCATTAATCTATAGATGACAATTAAATCCTGCAAATGAATGAGAGGGATCATCAGAGGTGTGCCTCACTAAGAGAGTCAGAAGATCCAAGTCAGAACCTTAAGGAACAGCCTCATTCATTTAGGAGCAACGCAAGAATCCCTCAAGGATATCAGAGCCAGGAGGAGTTCTGGGAGAGAGATGCACAGATCCAATCATACTGTAATCATCTGCTTTTTGCTTGTCTCATCCCACTAAAGTGTCAGCTCCCCGAGGGTAGGAGCAGTGGCTTCCATGGTATTCCCATCACCTAGCGCACTCACTGCAAGTTAATACAATAAAGCGGTGACTCAGAAGCCAAAATCAAGAACAGCTCAGAGAGGAGAGAAAGCTCAGCTATGTCAGCTCCTGCCGAGAGGTCAAGCAGCTGAGGGCTTTTGAAAAAATCCCCTTGATTTGGCTAGACAGAGGTCACTTTCTCTTAAGGAAAATAGTGACACTAAAGGATCAGGGGAAAATGAGCCTTAAGGAAGTGAGCACAGCTAGATGAAGGAGAATCTTCCTAAGTCGGACAGCAAAGAAAACTGAGAAAGCCTCTTAGCTCTAGGGATATTACCAGGTTAAAGAAAGAGACGAGAGAGAGGAGAGAGAGGAGAGAGGAGAGAGGAGAGAGAGAGAGAGAGTTCTGAGGAATGGGCGACAGGATGAAAGCGCAGACATGGGAAAGACACAGAATAATTGGCCAAGAGAAATCCCCATGGAAGAGTGTGGGCTGAGATCCAAAACACAGGTGGGTGGGTCTTAAGTAGAAGAGTCACCGATTCATTAGGATGGGAAGGAAGGAGAAAGGACTGAAGAGGGTGCAGGTAAGATGTGGAGGTCGAAAGCTGAGGGAATTCAAATGGGATGATTTCAGCTTCTTGAGTGAGTGAGCAGACCATGTTTTCTACTTTTAATTCCTGCCTCTCCTCCAACCCCCACATCCATTTTGTCAGCCTGCTGACCCGGTTTAAAGAGCAACCCCTATCTCCTGCCACTCCTCCAGTGTGGGCCAGCATCACCTCTTCCTGGGTTTCTGCAACACTCCACTGCTGTCCTCCTCTGGTGCCTCCTCCAGTCTCCACAAAGCTGCTGGAAGGGTATTTCTAAAAACAAAGCTGGCTGTAATACTCCACAGCCTCAACAGATCCGATGACTACATTATTCTAATGAACGTCCCTACTCTTCATGCTGAAAATGTCACATTCACTGGCTTGTTCTATCCCCCAGACACAAGATACATGGACTTTCAAAAATTGCTTTCTGGAATACTGTCTTGGAATATTCTCCACTCAGTCTGTCTCATTTCCAATTCTCCTTTCCTTGACTGACTCTTGACTTTTCCACCAAGTTTAAGCTTAAATGCCACTTCCTCCAGAAAGCCTCTTCTGATCTTCCTCCCCTGGCTTATGTTTTCTTGTTAAGTGCTACTATGATACAACACTCACCCCACAGTGTGTAAGCTCCCTGAGGGTAGGGACCATGTCTACTCTGTTTATTCTTGAACAACCCACTCTACCACAATGCCTGGCAGAACAGATGGTTAGTATATTTTTGTTAAATGAAGCAGTGGCTTAATTAAACCCATAAGACAATGGGGTGAAAGATGTGAGATGAAATAGAAAAAGAATATGTTTCTTTATGGAGGTTCAGTCAAGTGGTGGTTTACAAGAGCCAGAATTTCCAAATGTAGAGAAATCATTCTAGATAGGGTTGAGAATTTACTGGATGAGAAGGCTTAGAGACAGTGGAACTGAGTGAGTGCCCAAAGAATGGCCTAAGGAATGGTTCTTCATATATGAGCTGGAAGGAGAGCACAAAGCCAGGTGGAAGCAGATTAAGAAACAAGAAAGAAGTCAAGGGCGAATGGTCATCATTAGGTTAGAACAGGAGGAAGGGCATCTGAAAGCTGGAATGAGATGGGGGCCTAGCTACGACCAGAGAGTGAAATGCACAAGTTTAGAAACTTTGAGATCAAACAGTTCAAATATAGTGGTCCTGGGAGGAAAGAAGGTAACAGGCCAAAGAGCCGAAGGAATCCCGAGGCTGGTGTTTGGAGAAATATCTGGAACCGTGGCAGAATGTTGGGTCAAGGAAAGACCAACCCAGTTCTCAAAGTATTCAGGGAATAAGAAGGTAAGCTCTGGAGGTCTGTGGATGACAGTAATGCTGTGAGTCTTAGAGTTAAGCTGTTTATATGGGAGTAGGGACACCACAGCTATCCCTGTAATGTGAGTGTAGCCCATGACTGTCTTCTAAACAAGTGGCTGTAAGGAAGGGCGGTTGCAACACAGCCTTCTGTTAGTGCCAGGTCTCTGGGACACCTGTGATGTATGAATAGGCTGAAGAAATACGTATAACTGTTCTATGTGTCGCCAGTGACAGTATTTTCCATGGGTGTGTGTTAATCTAATAGTATCTACTGAGAGGTGTTGGCAGTACCAGACTATCCCATGGTGTGTTTTTTCCTGTGACAATGATTGGAGATATCTTGGTGCAACATTTCTGCCATGGGTGTGTGCTGCATTGAAAACTTCTTTCATTGGTGCATGCTGCCTTGACAGACACCTATAGTGGGTGTGTGTTGGTTTCAATAGCGCTTCTTGGGGCTGTTGGATTGCTGTGAGTGTATGTATCTCTTGAAGCTATCTGTTGCCTGGGACTGTGTCCCTGTGGGTTGAGTAGGGCTTTGACTGTGTCCCCAGTGGGTATTTGAGGAGTTGACATAAGCCACAATATTTTTCTGACCTATGACCTGTGGCCGCAGGCCCAGCCCATGCCACACTGAGTTCATTGTGTCTCTGGAGTTCTCCCTCCCCACCCCCTCCACGTGGGACCCAGGCCTGCAGTGACCTCTCTCTGTCCCCTGAACAGGGTCCTGATCTGAGCATCCAGGACACCAAGCTCCCAGGCTCTGGCAGCAAGAGGCACTTAGAACAGCAGTTTGGAAGACTCACCTCCACTTCAGGCTTCCCCTGAGTTCCCTCTGCTTCCCGTCACTTCTGCCCCCTCAGTTTCTTTGTCTCTATCTCAGTGTCTCTCTGTCACACACCCATCCTCACATGCTGACACATGGCTCCCCCAGAGCCAGGTACGACGCACACAAACACACACCCTCACGAGGACCTGCTCCGTCTGACACACACTCATCCCGACCCACACCCCCTCCGAGTGACACGCACATGCACACACAACCTCGCGGGGACCCGCACTGACTCACACTCCGACGATGCGCTCACACTCGCGGCGCACGCAGTCCGGTCCTCACCCGCACCCCGGGCACACACAGGCGCAGACACACACTCCGATTCGATGACACACGCACACAAAGACCCCCAGGCCCTGCCCCCACGCTCACGCTCACGCTCGCCCTCGTCCCGCAGGCCCCGGCCCCCCCTCCCCCATTGTCTCGGCTCAGAACAAAGCCCCCGGCTCCGCCGCCGCCGCCGCCGCCCGGCAGGCCGGGGACCCCGCGGGCGCGGCCGGACGGGGCCGGGCGGCGGGCACTGACCTCTGCGCGGCGCGGGCGAGGGAGCCCGGAGCTGGGGCGCCGTCCGGCCGCGGTCAGCCCCCGGGGCAGCGCCCGCCCGCGCGGGGCCTGGGACGCCGCATCGTCCGCCGCCGGCTCGGGCTCGCGGTGCCCTGGGCACGGCCCGCCGTCCGTCTGCGCCGCCTCGTCCGTCGGTCGGTCCGTCCGCCGCCGCCGCAGGGGCGCCGCCTCCTCCACAGCCGCCCCGCGGAGGATGCGAGATGCGCCGCCGCGGCCCGAGCCCCCTCCCCTCCCTCCCCCGCCCTCCCTCCGCGGTAACCCGAGCCCCCGCCCTCCGCCGAGCCCCCGCCCCCGCCCCCACCCGCGCGCCGCGGTCCCCGCGCCCGCCCTCCGCCCCTCCACTTCCCGGCCCCAGGCCCGGGCGCCGGATCCCGCCCCAGCGCCGGCCGGCCCCCCGCCCCGTTCCCGTCCCTTCGCGCGGCACTGACTGCTCCGGGTCCGCGGGTCCTGGCCGGCCTTCATCCTCCGCGCGCCCCCTTCTCCGTTCTCGGCTGTCCTCGTCTTCCATCCCTACTCCCCCGCCGTTCTCTTCTGCCCCGCTGCTCGGTGCCCTCTCGCTCTTCACACCTCTCCGCTCTTTCTCTTCCCAGCCTCCCTCCATCACGCCGTCCTCCTCTTCATACTCCTGCCCCGTCTTCTCTTCACTTTTCCTGCCCACCCCTTTGGCCTGGCTCTTTCTCTGCCCATCACTTCTCTTCCTTCACACCTTTCCCTTCCTCCCTTGCGCCATCCATTCCTCATCCCTTCCTTCCCCTTCCTTTTCTCCTAGTTACTTACTGCCCCACGCTCTTTATCCCTTTTCTTCTCAGCCCCTGGATTCTTTCTCTTACGTCCTCCCTCATCCCAGATTTGAATTAGAGATTAAGAAGACTTGAACCCACAGAGTTTAGGGGATGGTGGTCCAATTTTCCATTGTGTATAAGTGTTTATCAGTGTATACTCCGCAGAAAAATAAAATGAGAAGGAAACTGGCAGGGAGGAGACCAGAGTCATGAGGGGCCAAATTAGGGAAAAAATGGGGAGACATGAAGTCAGTCAGAAGTGGCGAACAAGCAATTTGGAAGTTTTGACTACTGCCTTCTGTCTTGTCTTGGGACCGGGAGCAGACTGTGCGGGGCGAATGAGGCCTGTGCGAATGGCACAGGGAAACCAGGCACTGCAGGGAGAGAACAAAAGATCTCTAAGGCGGAAGGAGGGAGTGCGGTTGTGGAAGAGTGGAAGGAGAGGCCGGGATGCTGGGTGACATCTGTGCTCCTGGCTTGGGCGGCCGGTGGGTGGTGGCATTCTCCGTGCCAGACAAAGGGAGCAGAAGTAGGTGGCAGGGGTTGGTCTGGAAAGATGATGACTTGGGATTTGGGGCTGCTGACTTTGAAGGGCATGTTGGGTAGGTAGGTCTGCAGTGTGGAGGAGCGGTCTGGGATGGGCATAAATATTTGGGAGTCATCTGCAAATACCGTATAAGTTTGAATATAGGGTGAGGTTTTTGCTTTTTTGTTTTTCCAAAATCATCCCTCAGGAAAGAGGGAGTAACCTTATATTTGAGTCCTTCCAAAGTCTCTCATATTACAGGGTTTGCTCTCATTTACTTTATTTTGAACAGCAAACCACTGGATAGGGCAGTATGGTGTGGTGACTAAGCTTGTGGACTCGGGAGCCAGACTGCCTGGCTCGGGGTCCAGACTCTGCCATTTTCAAGCTGTGTGCTTTGGGGAGAGATGTTTAACCGGCTGTTGCCTCGGTTTTCCCATCTATAAGCTGGGTGTAAAGATTAAATTACTCTATACAGGTAAAGCACTCGGTACCTGGCATTTAGAAAGTGCCCAATAAATGCCAAGTACTTCTGCTCTCAGGACAAGACCTATTAATCTGAAATATCCTCAACAATGCTATTTTGGATCATTATAGAGGTCATTTGTCACAGAATCCCTAGCGAAGGAAATTTAACACAGTATGATAACTATTCCTGGTGGTATGACCTCACAACTGCATGTGTTGGGTGAATCTAAATATACTTTTTTAATGCTTGCTTTAAAAAGCCATACAGTAGGACTTGGGAGGGGCTTCTGGGATGCTCAAAATGTTCTTTCTCGACCCATGAGCATTTCACTTTATGACAACGCACTGAGCAGAACACGTTGAAATTTACCCTTTTCTGCTCAAATGTTATACCTGAGTTAAAACGCCATGAATTTAAAATACTATCCAAAAGCACAGTGCATGAATCTACTCTTGCAGGATGCATGCCAAAAGCCATCTACCCTGGCATGATGCAAATAGGGCTTGTGACTTGGGATAAGGTTTCCAATGACCGCATCATCTGTGGGTTCAAACTGCAGTGTTCTCCCCCAAATCCTTCACTTAGCCTGAAGAGAAGGTCACCTATTTCTGGGAATACATGTAAAATAGCTGAAAAAAAGTGACCCTACTGGTGAGAAAGTCACTGCTTTCGAGGATTAAGTGTAAAAAGTTGTTCAATAACTTATGAGGCTGGAAAAAAAGCACATTTATGTCAAAATATTATTTACTTGACATATGAATTTAAGTGCATAATTAAGTCCACTAAATAAGAGGTGTAGACTTTTGCTTCATCCTCATCTTTAAGGAAATAGAGCTTGTTCCTTTAAAAAATGTGTATATATTTAATATTTGTATTGAATCATTGTGTGTTTCGTACAGAACATCTCAATGAATCTTAATCATCTTTATATGCCTTTCTCCACCGGCACCTCCATAGCCCCCCAACTGAAGCTGCACACTGACAATGCAGCCTCTACCCCCAAGGCTCACACAGTATACAACACGGGGTAAAGAAGACACTAATGAATCTCAACCTTCATTAATGAAGCTCCTGGATCCAAAAAAAGGGCCCGGAATACAAAAAGTTACAAATGGCTAAATCATGGAGATTAGGAATCTGCAGAGTGTGGGTCCTTGGGCAGGACTCAAATATATATACTTTTTATTTTATGTGTATGGGTGTTTTGTTTACATGTATGTAAGTATACCACGTGCATGCAATGCCCACAGAGGCCAGAAGAGGTTGTCTGATTCCATGGAAATGGAGTTACAGATGGTTTTTAGTCACCATGTGGGTACTGAGGAATCAAACCCAAGTCTTCTGGAAGAACAAGCATTCTTAACCACTGAGATATTTCTTTAGCCCCAAAACTTGTTCCTTTACAAAAAGGTTTTTAAGTGTGTGTGTGAGTGTGTGTGTGTGTGTGCTGGTGCCTGCAGAACCCAGAAATGTCAGATCCCCTGGAGCTGAAGTTACATGAGGTTGTGAACCACCTTATGTGGATGTTGGGACTTGAATTAGAGTCCTCTGCTGGAGAAATATACACTATTTTATGTGCATCAGTGTTTTGCTTGCATGCATGTAGGTGCACCATATGAGTGCATTGTCTGTGGAGGCCCAAAGAGGTGCCTGATCTCCCTGGAACCAGAGTTACAGAGAGTTGTTAGCCACCATGTGGGTGCCAAGAACGAAACCTGGGTCCTCTGCAGAAGCAACCAGTGGTATTAACCACTGGAGCCATCTCTCCAGGCCCAACAGTGTGTTCTTTTAAGGGCTTGGCTACAGGAAATGAGAAAAGAAGGGGGCACGCTATGGGGCAGGGAAGGTGGGAAATAAGAGTTTTAGGGGGCAAGATTCCTTTTCAAAGAGGGAAACTTACATCTGTTTACCTTCTTGCTTTCGTTTGTGGTGGCACACATCTATAATCCCAGCACTTGGGAGGCTGAGGCAGAAGACAGCCATTAGTGTAAGACCAGCCTGAGTTACAGAGTGAAAAGTTATCTTTAAAAAAAGTAAGGTGCGGGGAGAAGGGGGAGGAAGAGAGGGAAGAAATGAAAGAAGGAAGAAATAAACTTTCAAGTTGGCCAAAACTTTTTCTAGATTTTTCTTATTGAGAAAATGAAGGGCAACCTTAGCCTTGGGTTTCCATATATGGTAAATGTCACAGAAAGTAAGTAAATCTAAGAGATCAAGAAAAATTGCTCAAAGGGAATGTGTATATTAGGAAGGAAAAAGGGTCTAGGAGGAACCCCCAGAAGCTCCAACACTTAAAGGCAGAGAGGAAAAGAAGCGATCTTCGAAGGCAAGTGAGCAAGAACGACCAGGGAGGGAAAGAGAGGTTAAGTGGTGCCACTAAAGCCAAGGGAAAGGCCATAGACTGCGAGCAGTCATCAGACTGAGTGAACACAAAGAGGCCATGGAGATGAGCACTAAGAATATCCATGAAATTTGGCCACGTTGAAGGACTGATGACCTGAGAGATGGTGGGGTTGATGGGTGCAGGGACAAGAGCCAGTCAGGACTCAGCAGTGAGTAGGAGATGAACTGGAGACTTAGAACAGAGCTTATTCTTTAAGGGCTTTGCTATAGGAAAGAAGAGAGACTTATGGGGCATGGAGGGTAGAGACAGGAGGTTTAGGAGGCAAGATTATTTTTCAAGTAGGAGTGTCTACATTTATTAATTTTCTTGCTTTTATTCATCGACATATGTGAGTATCTGGTGGGTATTACTTTATACTGAAGACTCATTGCTAATTAAGGCACAATTAAGTAGGCTCTGGACATTAGCATCAGAAAGTATTATAATAGAGGAAAGTATGGGTTTGGGATATAGCGGAGATTCCTAATCTAGACCTGGGTTGGGATACTGGCAAATAGTGTCACAGAGGTTATGATGAAGCTGATCTCAAAGGATGAGTAGAAGCACAACAGGGAGAGAAGTAGAAAGGAGGCTCAGGAGGAAACAGCAGCACGCTCCAAATCACAGGGCATCAACATCACTCTGCCTGTAATATTAAGGATGAAAGAGTGCAAATAGGAGTCAGTTTCAATTGTTCATCTTAACGGAGATCTAAACTATAAGACACTGATACTGGGATTAGAAAAGAGAGGAAAGATAGGAGGAAGATTGCACAGATGTCACTGTAACACTTTGTGGCTATTAGTGAATGGCATGGAAAGTGCTTAAGACAGTTTCCGTGCTCCTGAAACACTGGAGAAGGGCTGGAGGGATGCTGTGGTGGGTAAAATGCTTGTTGTGCATGTGAATTTGTATTCCTAGAACCCATGTGAAGTTGAGTGTAATGGCATGCATCTATGATTCCAGCACTCCTATGGTGAACTAGGAGGAGACACAGGAGATTCCCTGGAGGCTCATGGAGAGCTAGCCTGGCACATGCAGCAGCAAACAACAAATAGAGCCTGCCTCAAACAAGGTGTGCGACAAGGTCCTCTGACCTCTACACATGAGCTTTGGCATGTGCCTGCACCCACATACACACAAACAAAGTGAAAAAAGTTGAAAAAAAGGAGCAGATTTATAGGAAGAGGTTGGGTGATGTGCGGCGAACACCCTCCGACCAGCAGAGGAAGAAAACCACCACAACGAAGATTCTTCTTGGATCGCACTTTATTGGAGAGCCTCTCGGTTGACTGATGGGCGTTGATGACGAGGGGCAAAGAGCGGGCTTGTTCAGCGGCCTTTTATAGTAAGCAGGGCGGTATGACAGCTCGGGATTGGATGCTGACAGCCCGCCACAAGCAAAGCCACGGGATTGGCTCGGGAGAGTTTAAATTGACGCGCGAATTGACGCGCATGCGCAGCCTCGGGATGGCTTGCGCGCCAAAACATTTCCTCAATGGAGCAGTTTGACAGGCGGCTCCAGGAAGTCGGCGCCATTTTGTAATGGCGCTGACCGGCTCCCTGCAGCTCCCCCTTTTTTCTTATATGCTAGCAGAGCCCTAGGAAATACAACGTTCCCGATCTGGTCTTCACCTCATGATGTGCCGACCGATCAAGGGAAACAAAGGCCAAACAGTCTTTCCTAAGCCCGTGCAATGGGCAAATACTCCCCGGGCGTGCTAAGGCAAAGTCTGGGCCAAAAATATCTCTGCCACTGCCCATCCTCGTGCAATGGGTCATACTGATCCCAGAGGGTGCAAGGGCCAGGGCAGAGCCAATTTTTCATTTCTTTAGGGCTGCCAGCCATATTTGAGGGGATTCTCCACATTCCAAGGCGACTAACGCCTGAGAAATAATAACTTTGTCCCCTTTTGCTTGGGCTCTCATCCTACAAATTAACCACAGACACAGTATGCATCCTCCAATGCTGCAGACCGCAAACATGCCTACTCCCACCCATTCTTTAAAATGCGAAAATACAGAGGAAAACCAAGAAACAAACCCATTTGTCAGGCTGGGGTCTACACGGGTGGAATTAATGGTAATAACAGCTCTCCGAAGTTTTTCCAAATCCTTATCAAAAGCGTCACTCCAATTACCCACTAAATAATTTGACAATTGTTTAGACAAATCTGCTGCTATAGAAGTATTATCATACAGAACACTTGTAACACATAACGCTTGAAATTTCCACTCACATCCCAATTGGGCTACTTGCCACAACATGTCAAGTTGTTCTTGTACCAAATCTATTCTTTGATTCAATATCATAATCCCTCCTTTTACTCTAGAATCTAAGAATCGTTGAGAGTCTAAGGCCTGTGCAGTCTCTGAGGCCATGTTATTAAGTGTCTCTGCAGTTTGGACATTCTGACTTAGGGCTATTCCTGCTGCAGTAGCGGCAGCGGTAGCTGCAACTATAGCTGTAATTACTGCAGCCGTAATTCCAAAGTCCCTTTTAGAACGGAAAAGGGTTAGGGTACCAGGGACTTCTACAGGGACTGGAACCCAGCGGGGTACTCTAAGTACTAGAGCACTTTTCCATTGATTAGCCTTCCAACATTGTGCAAGAGCACATGTATTCTTAGTACAATTATTAAAGGTGTGATTGCTAAGCACAAATAGAAAGGGTGGATATACACAAACTGGAGTTATGGTATAAGTCTTATTTTTTGTTGGGTCTAAATGGCGATTGATTACAACCGCTCCTCCTGTTGTATTAAAGATTGTATATGATGCTCCTTCATCTTGGGTAGGTGGTTTTGACCTGTCTGCCCATACTAAGCTAGTAAATGTGATACTGCTATAGGCTACGGACCCTCCTTGTAAGAGAACAAAGGGCGTCATATCAGTACAACTTCCATTAACCCCACACAACAACCACTTGGTAAAAGGATAATATCTGGCATCTTGTAGAAAAGGTCCCATTGTCCATGTATTTTGAAACGGCCTTTGGCCACGCATGTCTGGTGAAAAAGTGAAAAACCTGCCTGCATCTGCCCAATTGACAGAAGTGGACTGACACTCAGACCAAGGCCAAAGGTCCTGTTCATATGTGCCTGAACAATGTGGAGCGAGACGAGGCTGGTGAAGTGTCTCCTTAGAGTGCCAGTGTGTAACATCTGGCAAGGTTCCATTGAACCAGACAGCTGTGTCGATGAAGGTCATATTATGAACCCGCTTTGTGTTATTTTCTACATCTGTAACCTGAGGTATACCAACATAAGTTTTGCTGTTTTTGTCCTTAAACCATGCAAAACTCTGCTGCCTCAATGGGATGCAAGAATTGCGGGGAGTATCAAGAGTAAAACACAAGGCACCAGTCTCAATAAAACTCCGAGAACTCTGTAGGAATGCAATAAGAGTGTCCTCCGGAAGCAATGGCAAACCTAAGTCCTTTTCAGTTGTGAAGAAGCGAGGAAAGACCGACGAATCATGGCGAACTGGAACAGGTATTGGGAAGACAGACAGAAATCCCCAGCGTTGTTCTCCTTCACTCGATGTCCAGAGTTGGAGGAGGATCAGCAACATTGGCAGGCTCCGTCTTGCCCTGTGCAGAGGCATCGTCCAGCGCGGGTTGGATGGTCTTCACCAAGCGACTGGGGACCCAATGAGGCGATTCTTCAGTCTGAGGAAAAACACAAACAGCTCCCCTGGATCTGTTAATAACCAGATCCGGTCCCATCCATTTATTGGATATAACATCCTTCCACATGACCATTTCGCGGGACTTAGAAACATCCCTTTGACTATGTCTGTCAGCAGCAGACTGGCCATGAGGGTCTAATATTAGGAAATTTATTGTAAAAAGGGCGAGGGAAACTCGCTCCTTGGGGGTTGCATTCTCTGCAATACCTTTTCTTTGCTTTATCAAAATGGCCTGCAAGGTTTTATTAGCCCTTTCTACTATACCTTGGCCCTGTGGATTGTATGGAAGGCCAGTGGCATGGGCTACTTGCATTAAGGCACAAAAAGTACGGAAACCTGAAGAGGAATACGCTGGACCATTATCTGTCTTTAGGCGACCTGGCCTTCCCCAGGCAGCCCAAGCTTCCAAGCAATGGGTCTTTACGTGAAGTACCTTTTCTCCCGTCAGGGGAGTGGCGTGAACAATGCCAGAACAAGTGTCCACGGACACATGAACATACTTTAACTTTCCAAATTCAGAAATATGTGTCACATCCATTTGCCATAAGTCTCCAGGGCGAAGGCCACGAGGATTAACCCCAACATGGGGAGATGGTAAAAAGGTGACACAGGTTTGACAAGCCTTAACTATATTTCGTGCCTCTTGACGGGAAAGGGAAAATTTGCGCCTTAGAGTTTCAGCAGGCACATGGTACAATTTATGGAAGTCAAAGGCAAGTGATGTTTTATCATTTAGGGAAAGCATAGCCATCCTGGTGGCTTGATCTACGATATCATTGCCTTGTGTTAGGGGACCAGGAAGCAAAGAATGAGCACGTAAATGTGAAACGAAAAAAGGGCAAGCTCGTTGTAAAATTAATGCTTGGAGTTGGACTAAAATAGTGAAAACTGTGCTAGCAGGTTTTACATAAGCTGCCACCTCCAAGGCGGACAGTGCATTAGCCACGTATTGGGAATCCGTATATAAATTAAAAGATTCAGAAAAAGTTTGGAAAACCTCCAACACAATCATACACTCCACAACCTGAGGAGCATCGGGTAGCCAGTTTGATGCATCATAAACTGTCCAAGACCTAAAAGCATATCCATATTCCAATGTGGGTGACCATCCTGAGCATTTTTTCTAGCCTGAGTCTGGGCGTTATCTGTGACCATCGATTTAAATTCAAGGAACTGGCCTCTTGTTAGGCAAGCCTTGGCCAATTCAATCCAATCCGTGGGGGTCAAAGGGACTGCTATAATTCTCCGTAACAAAGCTACCGAGTAATCCGCTCCTGGTCCAAAATCTTTGACCGCCTGCACTAAATCTTTAAGCTGTTTGTAAGGCACTGGCTCATGCCTTCTAATATGAGTGGCTAAATCCTCAAACACGGGGAAAATAGAAAATAAACGAGACCAGGTTCCTGGCTGGATAAAACAACACTGACCCGTGTTGGATGCATAGGGTGGGGGTGCTATAGGCCCCGCCCCTTGTTTAAAATTTCCCGCCGAAACAGTAGCCCTTTTCTTTACGGAGGCCCCTCCTCCTTCCGGGGGGTGCCAGGGCCCTGTTGCATGAGGGATAATTACTTCCTCTACTTCCTGCTCCTCTTCAGATACCTCCTCACTAGAACTTTGTCCCTGTATTGACAAATGTGCAAACTCCTCCAAGGAAGGATATAAGGGTTTAGGGGACGGCGACCGCCATTTTTCATTCTTAATATCCCTTTCACCGGGATCTTTACTATGACTAGCTTCTTGGAGCTCTTCTTTTAAACTTTTTTCCTTCTGTTTTTGTTTTCTTTTAGGCCTTACTTGCATTTCCCCACTCACATCTGACTCTGAGAGGCTATCCTGATGCCTTACTAGTGCCCTTCTTCCCTCCTTAATGAGATTGGTATGGCTTCCTTTGCTGAGACACGAATGGATTAATCTCCAAAAGGGGAGGGTACCTTTCCCTAACTCTCCCTCTTCCTTGACTCTCTCTAGGTCTTTACCCAATTTTTCCCATGAAGGGAGAGAAAGGTCTCCCGAGATCGCGAACCATGGAGCGGCCGCATCCAGGTCCCTTACGATCTTTTTTATGGTCTGATTGGAGATCTTGATGTCTCTCTGCCGAAGTAACTCCTTAATAGGTGTAATAAAGTCCCCACCCGGAATTTCAGAGCTGGGACCGTGACCCATAACTAGCAAATGCGTGCCCTTTTTTACCTTAAGGCAGAGCTTAAACCTTCTTAAGGAACAAGGGAAACGCCTTTGCTCACTATCAAGGAATTACTTTCACCTTTTCGCCGCTGACTAAACGGAATCGCGGCAGCACGCTTTGCTCGGGTCGTCACATCGGAGGCAATGGCAAAAAACAGCAACCACAAAGAACCACAAAATAAGGGCAATAGCACAGATCAGGGTGAGCTGCAGCTCAGACACGATCATGGGGATGACTTACCGGCGCCTTTCCTCTCCGTGCGTCAAGTTCTGAATCCTCTTCGGCCCCTCGCCAGGTAGCCGCACTGCAACCCGGCGTCCCGGGTTTCGGCACCACTTTGCGGCGAACACCCTCCGACCAGCAGAGGAAGAAAACCACCACAACGAAGATTCTTCTTGGATCGCACTTTATTGGAGAGCCTCTCGGTTGACTGATGGGCGTTGATGACGAGGGGCAAAGAGCGGGCTTGTTCAGCGGCCTTTTATAGTAAGCAGGGCGGTATGACAGCTCGGGATTGGATGCTGACAGCCCGCCACAAGCAAAGCCACGGGATTGGCTCGGGAGAGTTTAAATTGACGCGCGAATTGACGCGCATGCGCAGCCTCGGGATGGCTTGCGCGCCAAAACATTTCCTCAATGGAGCAGTTTGACAGGCGGCTCCAGGAAGTCGGCGCCATTTTGTAATGGCGCTGACCGGCTCCCTGCAGTGATGAATTTCATATTAGATATGATGAGTTTAAGATGTAGGAGAAATGTCTAATGGAAGATGTCTAAAAGATGGTTGTGCATAAAATTTATATCCTAGAAGGAAACTTAGCCAAGGACAGGCATTTTAGAGCCACCAGGATGTAGATGCTAAGTGGAGCCATGAGTGAAGTACTCGCTTAAAGGGAGTGTCCACAGCCCCTTAAGGAGATGGGTAACAGAAAAAGCATCATGAAGTAGACTGAGAAATGTCAACAAAATAGGAGCTAATCAAGAGAGTAGTGTCCAACATGTTTTACTAGAAGCCCAGGGAAGAAATACCTGATAGAATGAGAGTTGTCAACAGGATAAAAATACTGAAATATTACAGTAAGATGAGTCTTACTATCCCTTAGAGAAATCTGGGATAGCTGATGGATGATCTTAAAGGAGAGGATAATGCTGGGTGTGGTGGTACATGCCTTTAATAGGAGCACTCGGGATGCTGTGAGTTGAAGGCTAGCCTGGTCTACATAGTGAGTTCCAGGCCAACTGGAGGGGCTACAAAGGGGACCCTGTCTCAAAAAGACAAAACAAAGAAGAAGAGGATAATTGAAGGAGAGGATGGGAAGATACCAACCGGGTCACTGTAATTTGAGGACAGAGTGGAGATAAGGCAGTAGTGACTGTCTGCAAGGGTAGAAAGTTAGTAGGATGTGGCTACATATGTCTCTAATCCCAGCTCTCAGGAAGGAGGCCGCGGCAGGAGGATCATTAGTTTGAAGTCAGCCTAAGTTACATAGTGAGACTCCATCTCAAAGAAACTAAGGGCTTGGGATGTGGCATGTAGCTCAGTGGTAGCGTGCTGGACTAGGATGTGCAAGGCTTTGTGTTTGATCTTCAACAACAACAACACACATGTAAATAGTTAATTGCATGTTCAAGAAGCCCAATTTACAACAGCTTAAGAAAGAAGGTAGCTAAGCCTAGATTCTGGAGCCAGAAAATGAAGGGCTACTGAGTCTTTGTGTCTCTGGTTCCTGCCTTTCATTTCATTTTACTTGTCAGCTTCATTCTCTCCTGCTGAGTTTTTATCCAAACTTTTTTTGGGCGGGGGGGATAATTTTAGATTTACAGAAAAGTTGCAAACATAGTACTGAGAGTTTCTGTATACTTTTACCCAACTTCCTTTAATTAACATGGGCTAACATGGTACATCATTATTAACTAAACACCAGACTTTGTTCTGATTTCACCAGTTTTTCCACTAATGACTTTTTTCTCTCCAAAGATTCAATTTAGAATCCCACAATGCATTTAGTCATCCTGTTTAGTTTCCTCTGGTCTATGACAGTTTCTCCATCTTTTTTTTTTTTAAATGACCTTGACAGCTTGAAAGTACTACTCCCGTATGTTTGTAGAATTTCTCTTGATTTAAAATTTTCTGATGTTTTTCTTATGGTTAGACTATGGGGAAAGAATACCACAGAGGTGAAGTTACTATTTTGCCATATCATAACCAGGGGTGCATGACAGCAGCACTGGTTGTTCACTGCTGATGTGAACCTTGGTTATTGGGTTGACGTTGTACTTGCCAGGTCCCAGGAAGAAAGAGTCACTGAATACTGATGGGTTCTTATGCATAATGTAACGGTTTGCTTTTAACAGAGAGAAGTACCTATTCCTTCAAGATCAAAAAGGAAGATGGGTTATAGTGTAGATGTGTGCATGGGAGAGGGTCTGTGGCACTGGAAGAGACAGGTAGATAGATTGGGAATTTTAGACCATTGAACCTGATGCTCTCAGTCTCATGGGGAGTTTGGATTTTGTGTAAATGAGGCATAAGAGAGGCAGTATGTCCTAAATCTTGAGGAAAGTTCTGAAGGAGCAAAGCATTTTAAACAATTATTTATTTTTATTTTATGTGTATGAGTGTTTTGCCTATATGTATGTAAGTGGACCATGAGTGTGCAATGCCCACGGAGGCTAGAAAGAGGGCATCAGATCCCCTGGAACTAGAGCTGCCATGTGGGTCCTGGAAACTGAACCTGGGTCCTTTGCAAGAACAGCCAGTGCTCTTAACCACTGAGCCATCTCTCCAGCCCCAAGCATGACATTCTTAAAGAGAGATTACTAGAGACCTTGAAGGGCCTAAAGGACCAGGGAATTGATGTTGGTGAGAGAAGAAAGACTACATGCATATCTACACTGAGGTCCCTAATGACCAAGACAGAGGATCCTTTCATGACCACACTGAGCAGGGTAGAGGTATACAGAGTTGGGTGAGTATGGAGAATGATTGTTTCTGTTTGGGCCCTGGAGAGCCTGGAGAGCCACAGCTCCTTCCCTCTCATTCTAGACATGTGGAAAAGGGTACAGAAGTGGAGTACTTGAGCCACATCAGGCCTGTTACCTGGGAAGTGGAGGCTCGAGGGTATATAAATAGCATGAGGACTTCATTAAGACTTTGCCACCAAGAAAGGGAAGTTTCAGAAGGCAAGTCCATGATGGGAAGGGCCAAGTGTCAGGGAAGCAGTTAGGAGAAGCAGTTTATTCAGGGGCAAGGAAAGAGGTCAGGATGGAGACTGAAAGGGAGATGAGAGATGATAAGAAGACCTGCCTTGTGATCGAGGACCTGGAATGACAGGGTTGCAGGCAGCCAGTTTCTACTGCCTCGTTCATTTGTTCATTTTTAGGGAAAAGGAGGCACCAGGTAGCTCAGGGCTTGGAATCAGTCTGTTTGATGCCTTAGTCCACATTCAGAGTTCTCACAAGGCATCCGGGAGCCTCAGAAAAGCCCAGACTTGGAGGAAATAAGCAGTATTGGAAAATGGCCCGAGCTCAGCACTGCTTAAGTTGGGATCTTTCAAGAGTAAGAATGTTTTCCAGGCTCTGAAGGCTTTCAACTCCCTGGAGAGACTTTGGGAATGAAAAAGGAAGCTCCCGATTCTCTCTCACAGAGCCAAAGCCAGAGAAAGTAGGTCTAGAACACAGGTGGACAGATTCAGTGAGAAGAGGAAGGACTGCTGTCCTCTGGGATAGAAAGTGAGAAAATCCAGTTCTCTGAATTGTAGTTCACAGAGTGGTCAATTTGTTAGAAATCACCAACTCTGTCAATTTACCAGAATTTTATTTCTTTTAATTATGTGTAAAATTTACAACAATTTGCATGTTTGGCTCATTTAAACTAATTTTGAAGATTTCCACTCAGTATCAGTTGGCCAATTTAAAGTTTAGTTTAATTTAGTTTTAATTCATTTGCAGCTGTTTTACTGAAGTCGTTTTGCCATGGCTGGCCGACTTTCAGTGGATTCTAAGTTTTTCCTTACTTTGAAATTATGACTTTTGGGAATGGGATTTTCTTGTGTACTTTACAATTGTTGTGCAATGACTCAAGTGTGCAACATTTTATAAACAGCTGGGGCGAGGGTTCTTCCAAAATAGTTTCAGTAGAATAATTTCCTCTTTGCTTCACTACTTTGTATGTGTATTTGTTAGAAAAAAATTTTGAGATAAGATCCCTGTTATATAACCTAGGTTGGACTTAATCTTGTGATTCTCCTGCCTCAGTCTAATGAGTACTGGAATTATAGGTCTATACCACCAGGCCTGGTGCTTGAATGTTTTTTAATGGATGTAGGCTGAGGGTAGGGCGGGGAGGACAGCTTAATTGGCAAAGTACTTGCTTTGCAAGAATGATGACCAGAGTTGCAGCTCCAAAAGTCACATAAAAAATAGCCGGGTATGGTGGATGATGTGTAATCCTAGTGTTAGGGAGGCAATGGGACGCCCAGAACTTGCTGGTCAGGTACTCCAGACTCTCTTGGTGAGCTCCAGACCAGTGAGAAGTCCTGTCTCAAAAAGAAAACAAAAGTGAATGGGCCTGGATGAACAACACCTGAGGTTGTCCTGTGACCTCCACACACAGGTGTACATGTATGCAAACACACACGAATATGTGCATGCATGTGCAACACATACATACATAAAAATCAATAACTGTGTAGATTTGATCTGGAAACTTACCCTATTCTATTTCCATGGGATGGTTGCTAAGCAATATAACAGTTACTAGAGTAAGGGATAGAATTAATGCTATTGATTCTGTTATAAATTCATTAGTTCAGCTGTTCTTAAATATCGTGATGGCCACTGATAAATGAATTTTCTGCCATGTCCAACTTGATGTAGGTTCTAGGAATGTGAACTCAGATTTCCATGCTTGTTCAGCAAGCCCTTTACCCAGGGAGCATCTCCTCAGCTCAGATTTTACTTTTTTTCTGCTTACATTATCCATCTGTTCTTTCATGTTGCCCGGTTTTTCATTCAAGCCCTTAGCACATAATCATAATTATTTTAAGTTACCAGTCTGATCATTACAAAACCTGTCATATCTATGCCATGTTATGCTTTGTCATTTCAGATTGTATTTATGTTGTACTTTAAATATTTTATTTATTTATTTATTTATTCTTGTTTTATGTGTATGAGTAAGTGCACCCAGCATGCAGTTCCCACAGGGGCCAGAAGAGAGCATGGGATGCCCTGGGACTGGAGTTACAGATGGTTGTTAGCTGCCGTGTGGGTGCTGGGAATGGAACTTGAATCCTCCACAAGAGTAGCAGCCAGTGCTCTTGACTGATGAGCCATCTCTCCAGCCCTTAACTTTTTACCATGGCTTGTAATATTTTGTCAAAACTGGTCATGATGTATCAGATATAAGGAACTAAGGTAGATAAGCCTTTAGTTTGAGGCTTTATGTCTATTTGCGGAGGAGGTAGGCTGAGTTTAGTGTTTACTATAACTGTGGTGATGTGATTAAAATTTTTTTCTTGTTTTTTATCTTCTCTGTTGTATTTGGGTTTTTCTAGACTCCTTAAACAGGGTCTGAGGCTTGTAGATCTTTCCATTTCCAGTTTCTGCTATTGAACAGGAGTCCTGTAAATATGATGGTGATGTGTGAAGGCTAAAGCAACAGTCTGTAGTCTTATGGTTAGGCGTCAGTCCTTAGTGAGCCTGTGACTGTCACCTTTGCATCTCAGCCCCATTTACACCCTCACATCTTAGACACGCGGAAGGTTAAGTAGAGTTCCATGTGAATATTGCCGGTTAGGATTCTGCACAACTCAAGTAGATTCACCTCTGATAAAAGTTTTCCCCAAGACAGGGTCTGTAAGAATAGAGAATTTGGGGTAAATTTCAAATTTGTTACCTTTTCTGTCCCCCTACTGGAAGCAAGAGGGAATTTTCTCTAGTTTTCATGGTGGGGCTCCCCGTTCTTATCAAACCAGAAATTGGCTATTTGTCTTATTTGGAGAAATAGCCATACAAATTCTTTGTCCGTTTTAAAAGTGTATTGTCTTTCTTAATGTTGAGCTGTAAGGATGTTTAACATTCTTTTGCTGTTGTTGTTGAGACAAAAGGTATCCCAGCCTGACCTTGAACACCCACATAACTGAAGATGACCTTAAATTTATGATCCTCCTGCCTGTCTCTGCCTCCTGAGGGCTGGAATTATAGAAGTTCATGTCCAGTTTATGCAGTGCTAGAGTCAGGACCCAGAACTTACTTTATTATAGCCAGGCACTTTACCAACTAGGTTAGAATTTCCTGCTCAAGTATTTTTAAAATAATAATTATTATTATTGATACAACTTCCTTAGCAGGTATGTGATTTGCAAACATTTCCTTATTCTGTGAATTGTCTTTTCATTTCTTTATGGTGTGCATTTAAGCACAAAATGTTTAATTTGACGATATTCAATTTATCTAATATTTCTTTTGTTGCTTGTGCTTTTGATGTCTTATCTAAGATACTGTTGTCTAACCTAAGATCAAGAGGATTTACTGTTGTGATTATTTTCCTAAGAGTTTTAATAACTTCAACTTAAACAATCTGGAGTTGCCTTTTGTTTTGCTTTGTTTTATTCTTTGACAGTTTCATACATAGAGATAGTGAAGTGACCTTCTTTAATTTCTCTTCCTCTCCTGACGTAATCCTTCTTCCAACAACTGTCCTGCTACTTTCACATCTTCCTTCAGTGTATGACCCACTGAATTTAGTTAGAGTTGCTACTTTAGTATGGGTGGGAATTTATTTACTGGAGTGAGCATGGGCAACTTATCAGTGATTACACCATTGAAGAAAATGACAATCTCTCCATCAGCCACCATTAACTTCTGTGAGACCCTGGAGCCTCATGAACTCCTCTATAGCCATGATGCAATGCTGATAAGCCTAATCTTGCACAGGTCTTGTGCGGATGTTCACAGTTACAGAGAGTAATGAGTGGGATGACTATGTCATGTCTAGAAGACTGATGTTACTATCCAAACTCTTTTGACTTCCTTATCTGCCATGTTCTTCGAGCCTTGGAGGAGGTGGCATGTGCCATTTGGGGCCAAGCATTCCACTGTCACTTATTCTTGGCCTGTTGAACAATAACTTCAACTCTTACATTTAGGTCAGTGATCCACTTGAGCTTATTATGTTTGTATGTGATGTTAGGTAAGGGTTTGCCATGGTTTGAATGGATGTCCCAAGGATCCATATGTAAAGGTCCTATGACAGTAGTATTGGGAGGTGTTGAAGATCTTTAAGATATGGGGGGGAGGTCTACTAAGAGTTCCTTAATTCATTGGAAATATACTCCCAAAGGGGATTGTGGGACCCTTCCCATCCCCTCTCTTTCTGTTCTGGTTAGAGATGTGAACATTTTGCTGCAACATGTACTCACCACAATTGCCTTCTAAGCTCTGAGTTGATGTAATTAGGGGTATCTCTCCTCAAGTCTGCACTATGTGGTTTGAATTTTGAATTTACCAAACTGTGAACCAAATTTTTTAAATTATCTATAAAATTGTCTCAGGGGGACTGGAGAGATGGTCAGTGGTTAAGAGCAGGTACTGTTCTTGTGGATGACCTGAGTTCTCAAGACACATGTTGGGTGGCCCATAACTCCAGCTCCAGGGAATCCAACACTGTCCTGTGAACTCCACAGATATCTGCACTCACATACGCATCCACCACACAGACACACACCGTATATACACATAATTAGAAAATGATAAAAACAAGCCTTTTAAACAAAATAAAACTGTCTAAGCTATTCCATTGCAGGGATATGAAGCTGACTAATCCAAGGCCCAGCTTGTTCCTTTGCAAGTGGCTGTCTAGGTATCCCAGTGTCATTTGTTGATAAAACTTCCCTTCTTTTTAATTTCCTTGTCATACTTATCAAAAATTAAATGACCATAAATGGGAGAATTAATTTTTCTGCTCTCAATTCTATTGCACTAATATGCACGTCTGTCCTTATGCTGGTGTCACACTGTCCTGAGTATTCTGTAGGCCGTTTTGAAATTGGGACGTGCAAGTCCTCCAATTTTGCTCTTCTTTTGTAGGAATATTTTGGTTATTTTTGAGTTTCATGAATTTCATTTGAGTCTGGCAATTTTTACAAACAACTGCCGTTGTGATACGAGGACTGTGTTAAATCTGTAAATCAATTTGAGGAATACTGAAATCCTAATCATGTTAAGTCTGCTAATCCACAGGCATGTGATGCTTTACCACTTATTTTGTCCTTTTAAAATTTTTCTCAAAAATGCTTTGTAGTTTTCAGTGTTAAGTGTCTGTATTAGTTTATTTTTTGATGTTATTGCATGTAGAATTTTTAATTTCCTTTTTGAGTTGTTTCTTACTACTGTGTAGAAATAAAATTGATTTTAAAATATTTCATTATTTTTTATTTTATGTGTACGAGTGTATTGCCTGCATGTAGATAGGTGCACCCACATTGTACAATGTCCTCAGAGGTCAGAAGAAGCTTCCAATCCCCTGGAACTGGAGTTACAGATGGTGGTCAGCCACCATTGGGTGCTGGGAGTTGAATCAGGGTCCTGTGCAAGAGCAGCCTGTGCTCTTGACTGCTAAACCAACTCTCCAGTCCCATAAAACTGATTTTTGTATATAGATAATTTTTGTATACCAATCTTTTTGTTGCTGCTGTTTTGTTGTTTTGTTCTTTGAGACAGAGTTTCTCTGTAGCTCAACTTGGCTGGAACTCTATATAGATCAACTGACCTTAATCTCACAGAAATACACCTTTCTCTGCCTTCTGAGTGCTGGAATTAAAGGCATGTGCCACCATGTCCAGATGCTTCAGGTTTATGTGTGTGTGTGTGTGTGTGTGTGTGTGTGTGTATTTACCAGAATTTTCTGTATACAAGATCATGTTATGTGTAAGTAGAGATCAAGATCATTGATTTCTTTATTTCCACTGTAGATGCCTTTTCTTCTTGCTGAACTGTCCTACTGGAACTTCCAGTACAATATTGACTAGAAGTGGTAGTGATGAACATTCTCATTTTGTTCAGGATTTTAGGAGACACTGCCTAGTGTTTTGACATTAAATATGATACCAAGAGTAGCTTTTATTTCAGACATGTCTTTTAAAATGTTTTTATTAATTCTTTGAGAATTTTATGCAATGTATTTTGATCATATTCACTTCCTACTTCTCCCCTTTACTCCTCCCAGATCCACCCCCTACTCCAAACCCCATAACTTCATGTCCTCTCCTTTGTAAAAATAACCATTGAGGTGCTGGAGAGATGGCTTAGTGGCTAAGAGCACTGACTGCTCTTGTTTGATTCCCAGCACCCACATGGTGACTAACAACTGTCTTTAACTGAAGTTCCAGGGGATCCAGTGCCCTCTTCTGACCTCAGAGGGCACTGCACAACACAGGTGCACTTATACACATTCAGACAATACACTCATACACTCACACACAATAACCCATTAAGACCAATTTGTGCTGCTCATATAGTCCTGGGTGTGGGGGCATCCACCAAGGACCACATCCATAAAGGAAATTGACTCTTCTTCCGTCAGAAGTCATCAGTTGTACATAACTCCTCAGCTTGGGGTAGAGGTTTGTGAACCTCTTCTCTCCTCCATACTAGAACGTTGACTGGCTTGATTTCCTGCAGGTCTTGTGTAGGCAAGCACAGATGCTGTGAGTTCTTGAGCACAGCAGTCCTGTCATGTCCAGAAGACATTGTTCTGCTCTTTTCCCCAACTTTTGACTCTTGACAATATTTCTGATCCCACTTACATGGTGGTCCCTGAGCATTGGGTGGGAGTGTGGCAAACATGTCTCTTAATAGGTTAGAAAATTTACCTTTATTCCTACTTTGAAGCTGTCTAATTTTGTGAAATGTATTTTGTGTATATTGACATAATGATGTGGTTTCATTCTTTATTCTTTTGTTACGATAAGCCATATTATATTAATTGACTTTAAGATAGCAAACCAGTCTGGCATTCTTAGCAAAATACCTACTTGATACGGCATATAATTCTCTATATGTAGGATTTGCTAGTATTTTCTTGACTTTGCTGATATTTTCTTGTGACCTCTTTGTTTGGTTTTAATATCAAATAATATTTGCCTCATAGGATGAGTTGGAAAGTGCTTATTTTAACTATCTTTAATTCTATGGAAAGTGCTCATTTTAATTATCTGTAATTCATAGATATACTTGTCAGCTCAACCAAGTGAGTGTTTTTATTTATTCCAGAATCTTAATCCAAAGTGTCTGAACTATGTAACACATATAAAACTGACTAAGAAGTTTGACTTAAACCTGCCCCATCACACATCTAGTGAAAAGACTATGGTAAAACTAAAACTAAATTAAGTAAAACTGAAACTATTTGAAAAGCCCAAATAATCCCAAGGCTGTTAAACCTTTTTATGCAACTCAGTTGTTTTGAAATTTATAAACTTCTGACAGAAATCATTTTGGGTAAATTGATAATTTTAGAAAGTTGGAATTTGGTGTCCAAAATCAAATTTTTAAAAGTTGATAAATTTGCAAACTTTGGTGAATTGGCCTATGGATAGCTTGGTCATTGGACGAATTATCTTTGATAAATACATCTCTAAACTAACTGAGTGGTTGTGGGGAGCAGAAATTGGGAAGACTCTGCTGGACATGGTGACACATGTCTATAATCCCAGCACTCAGGAAGCTGGAGCAGGAGGATCATGAATTCTAGGCTAGCCTGGGCTATATACTGAGTTTGAAGGAAGTCTGGGCAACATAATAAGGTCTTCTCTCAAATAAATAAATAAATAGGAAAGATTATGCCCATAGTCTCTATTATTTAGCAGTGACTGTCCAAATTTCTAAGCCCAATGGCCAAAAATATTCACTAAACTTACTACTCTAAATCCTGGACAGCTTTAGTTCTGAAAATACAAAACTTTACTAGTTTCTGCCCTAAGGACTCATAATCTATTGGATGACATACACAAGTGACACATTTCAGTGTTCTAGAGGCCTCTTCTTTCTTTTCTGGTTAGCATTTAGCTCTATCCTAAGCTTTCTTTTCTTCTTTCTCTACATTTTTAGTCTGGGAAATCTCATCTAGTTCAATTTCTGTCTCATGATTCTGGTCTGAATTACCAGCTCACATATATCCTCGGCCCTCCAGAACCTCAATTAGCAAGTCCATTCCTTAATACGAGTGTTCTTACACCAAAGTTCATCACAGTAATCCCAGAACTGCTTCAACTCTTCTGTTTGTTGTCTGTGAATAGAATTTTTCTAGTCAACTGTCCAAGCAGAAACTCAGTGTCATGTCTGGCTCAAAACTTCTTCCCCTGCCTATGTAATCACACACAGTGTTACCTTTTTCATGGTTGTCTGATCATTCAGCTTCTCTCTTCCCTCCTGGCTCTGGCCTAAACTGGTTCCAATTCCCTTTGGAGCCCTCAGCTGGCCTCCTACTTGGCTCCTTGGCATCTAGTCTTGTCTTTTTAACCTGTTTTCCAGTTTGATGCAAGAATGACCTTTCTGAAACGTAAATCTGATCCTTCTTCTCACCATTTAAAAATCCTTCAGTGGCTTCCCCTCGTCTTCAGGATACTATCCAAACACTTTATCAAGTCTTACAGGATCCTTTGTAACCTGATCTCGCCTGGCTTTCCAGTTTGATTTCCTTCACTTTTTCCTGAAGTACTAAATCCCAGCTGTACCAAATTACTTACTTGGAATTTCCAAGCTCCTCTATGCTATTTCACAATCCAGTGCATTTATACCTGCAGATCTTGCTGCCCAGAATGTCTTTCCCATTGAATCCCCCACCCCCAACCCCTTCTCTATAAATTCCTGCTCATTCTTTGAGATCCAGGACTAGTACTGTTTCTGCTAAGTGGTGCCTTGACCTCCTCCTGTCTTGATCCTTCAGGATGCCGCATGTGCCAGACACTGCTTTCATATAAACTCTGCTACCATGTTGTACTTACTAGTTTATGATGTGTCTCTTCAGTGGATCCACTGGACCTTTGAAGGTTCATCTCTGTTGTATAGAAGGGTGTTTTGAAGGATTATGCTTGCTAAGTTTGTTTGATAATTGTTTTTTTAGTGTTGACTGTGTGCAAAGGAGGAACCGTGCTGGTACCATTTTCTTCTTCTTTATTTTTAAGCTTTCTTTTTAAAAAACATTTATTTATTTATTTATTTATTTTTATTTTATGTATATGAGTGCTTTGCTTGCATGTATGTAAGTGCACCTGTGCCATGTAATGCCTGTGGAGGCCAGAAGAGGGCATTGGATCCCCTGTGGAATTGGAGTTGGAGATGGTTGTTAGCTGCCATCTGGGTGCTGGAAATCAAACCGGGGTCCTCTGTAAGAGCAATCAATACTCTTAACTACCCTTAACCAACCCTTAACCAAAGGTAGTTAACAACATGGTAGCTAGCAACCATCAGTAACTCCCCAGGAGATCCTACACCCTCTTCTGTCCTCCAGGGGCATTGCATATACGGTGCACTCATACACATGCGGGCAATACACCCATACACATAAAATAAAAATAAGAAACTTATTTTTTTTAAATACAATTTTTCAGTCTCCTTCATGGGCTCTGCATCCCGTCTGTCCTCTAGTGTTTGACCTCAACCTCCTTTACTTCTGCATGTGTACTCTGAGTCACTCCATCCATTTCCTTAGCTTTAATTGCTGACAACTCCCAAATCTGTTCTCCCAGCAAAGACCTCATTTCCAAGCTCCAGATGGTCTCAAGCATCTCAAATTCAGCACGTACAAAACTGAACTCTCTTCTCTTTCTTTTATTTTTTTATGGAATAAAAGGAGACGGCAATTGGAGGAAAGTTTCTGAAACCATTTAAAGGGAAAAGAATTAGTAATTAAGCCAGGACATCACTAAGCTTTTAATGGCATTACTAGGGATGGCTTTTGTATTTTCATCTTGAAATGAATAGCAATAAACTCCTTTTAATCCCGTGTTCTTATGCTGGGTGAACAGTAGTGTAAGGTATAGGTGAAGTTATAGTATAAATTGAACTTGTCTTCCCCAAACATCAATTTTGATAGATTTTTGTGTATGTTTACAAGTGTCTAATATACAGTATTTGACATATAAGAACTAAAATATTTTTATATTAAACAAAGACATAGTGAAGCAGATTTAGAATTGCTAGAAAAGCTTAAACTCCTTTACTCAAAATGTAAGCACACAGGCAACTCCTAACGTCAAGGCCTCTCAGTTTCAACTCCTGAGCTTAAGTGGGAGCCAAAGGAGATCTACACACACCAAGCCCCTGCTCTTAAAAGCACGGGAGGAGAGCCTTCAGGGTACAGACATTATCCAGGGTGAACAATGGGGAGTCAGCTTTGCAGGAAGTTCTTTTTTCAGATGAAATAGGAGGAAACAGGGGAAGGGAGGAGTTAGTTGGGAGAAACTGCAGATCTAGACTACAGAAGTCTGTAAAACACATTGATTCATTCAGTAGACATTTGATGCCAATTTTATCCCATGTTCTATCCTGAATGGTTGGAGAAGTGAATTAGATGTGTTCTCTGCCCTTGAGGCGCTCCCTATTTAGTGATGGGTGCTAAGCAATAGTATTATGCATTTATTGTAATAAAAGATATAGTGTGAAATTGGAGTACTAGAAAAGAAAGTAAAGAAAATGATCTCATCAGGGTTGCGACGTAGCTCAGTGGTGGAGTATTTGTCTAGCTTGTGCAAGGTCCTGGCTTCAGCCCCCAACATAGCCAAACAAACAAGCCCCCTCCCTCAACTAAACAAAAATCCTAAACAAGAAAATGAACTACAATAGCATCAAAAAGAATAAAACATATAATAAATATAACTAAGGATATGAAGGATCTGCAACAGAAACTGTAATGCCAATGAACGAAACTGAAGATGACAAAGATCTCTAACTAGATCACTATCCTGTGTTCGTGAATTGGAAAAATTAATATAAAAATGTCCATACTACTCAAAGTGACTTACAGATCCATGCAATACCTATCAAAATAATCTGACAAGGAGTTGTTTCAAAATATGTGAATATAAGCCAAGTGTGGTGGTGTACACTTTAAGTCCCAGTACTGGGAGGCAGAGGCAAGCAGATCTCTGGGATATGAAGACCACCCTGGTCTACATAGTGAGTGCCAGGCTAGCTGGGGCTACAGGAAGACCCTGTTTCAAAAAGACAAAAAAATAAGGATTTCACATAGCTTTATAAAACAAAGCAAAATAACTTGTCTGAAAAAATGGGCAAAGGACTTGAACATTTTTTTCAAAGACATACAAATGACCAAGAAGCATGAAAAAGCATTAAACATTGCTAATCTAGCCAGGCATGGTGACACACGTAAACCCAGAACTAGGGAGGCAGAGGCAGGAAGATCACCTTAAGTCTAAGACCAGCCTGGGCTACTGTCTTATGGATTCTCTTGAAGTGAGGCCCAGTGTTCAGCCCTAACTCCCCCTAGGTTTGAACCAATTGAGCAAACAGAGAATGTTCTCTTAGAGAAATTAATTTATTCTGGGTTACTTACAGAGGATTCAACCTCAGGGGGAGAGATAGAAATTTCATATGGAGGAGCTAGCATTTGGATCAGAAGTCCCACGGATCTCTAGCACAAGAGAAAGGCGGAGAGAGAAACTGTAGATTTACCCCACAGCTACATAGGGAGATCCTGCCTCAACAGCAACAACCAACCACCACCAACAAAATCACTAATCATTAGAAAAATGAAAGTCAAAACCATGAGATAACCCCCAGGTTAGAATGGCTGTTATTAAAAAGATGGAAGTAATAAGTGCTGGTGACAACACAGAAGTCTAGTACATTGCTGGGAGGATGCAATTGGTACACCTGCTGTGAAAACCAGCAGGAGCCGGGCGTGGTGGTGGTGCCTTTAATCCCAGCACTTGGAGGCAGAGACCACTGGATTTCTGTGAGATCAAGACCAGCCTGGTCTACACAGCGAGTTCCAGGTTATCTGAGGCTACAGAGAAATCTTGTGTGAAAAAAAAGAAAAGAAATATGAAAGTTCTTTAAAAATATTAAAGATAGAACTGCCACATGATCCAGCAGTCCCATCCAAGGTGACTTATATATATATGTATATGTAATATATACATAAAATATATATATAATGTATATATATAAAATCTGAAGAGGTGTCTTCACTCCTACATTTACTCCAGAATTATATTATTCACAATAGCCACAATGTAGAAAAAATCTGAATGCTGTTGACACATAGATGGGTAAAGAGAAAGGCATACACACACACACACACACACACACACACACACACACAAATTTGATTCACCCACTAAAAAAAGGAGGAAATTCTGTCATTTTTGGTTAAGTGGATTACAAGTGAAGTAAATCAAAATCAGAAACTCAAACACTTCTGAAAATGTCAAATTCATCAGGCATGGTGGCTCATTTGTACAATTCCAGGACTTGGGAGGCTGAGGCAAGAAAATCCTTACAAATTTCAGGCCAGCCTGGTGTACATAGCAAATTTCAGGCCAACTAAGGCTACATAGCGAAATTCTATCTCAAAAAAACAAAAATGTGGGCCTGCGAGGCAGCCCAGTGCCGAGTTTGATTCCTGAAACCGACATTAAAAGTGGAAGGAGAGCCGGGTCCACAGCTGTCCTGCCTTGCACCATGGCACAGGCAGGACTGCGTGGCACATACAGGGCCACGTTCATACTCACCTTCTCTCATATATACCAATAAAGAAGAGAGAAACCAAACTAACACACAGACAAAACACGAAGTCAAACTCAGAATTGGGGAAGTGAACACCAGTGCGGGGCGGGGGGGGCGGGGAGTGAGGTGACATTGCTCATTGACCCTAATTTTCTTTCTTATTGGTCCTTTCTTCTTCTTTTTTGGGGGTATATATTTAAAATTTTTTAAAAATTTATTTTTATTTTATGTGTACAAGTGTAATGCTTGCATGTAGGTTAGTGGGCCCTTGTTGTGCAACGCCCACGGAGGTCAAAGAGGGTGTTGGATCCCCTGGAACTGGAGCTATGGACTGTTGTTAGCCATCACGTGGGCGCTGGAAAATGTACCTGGGTCTTTTGCAAGAACAGTCAGTGCTCTTAACTGCTGAGCCATCTCTCCAGCCCTGAAATATACATTGTTTTCTACATATACATATATATGTATATATATATATAAATTATATGTAATGCACGAGTGTTTTGCCTACATGTATGTAAACACACCCATGTCATGCCATGCCTGTGGTGGTATCAGATCCCTTGGAAACGGAGTTATGGATGGTTGATAGCCACCTTGTGGGTTCTGGGAACCAAACCTGGATCCTGGAGAGCAGTCAGGGCTCTTTGCTGCTGAGCTCTCTCCATCCAACCTAGGTTCTAACTTTCTTTTTTTTTTTTTTTTTTTTAGTGCTGAGATTAAACTTGGGACTTTATGAATGCTAAGTACATATTACCACTGAGTTACACCCCAGTCCTTAGTCCAAAGTTTCAGTTATAAGATGAACAGTTTCCAGATCTAATATAGAGCACGGATGGTGGGATATAGGTTAAAAAATAAAGCAAGGGACTGGAGAGATGGGTCAGCGGCTAAGAGTACTTGCTACTCTTCTGCAGGACATGAATTCAGTTTCCAGCACCCATGTCAGGTGGTTTCAGTTTCCAGCACCCATGTCAGGTGGTTTATGACCAGCTTTACACCTCCAGGAGATCTGAAAACCTTTTCTGGACTGTGGGCACCTGCATTCATGTGGCACACACACATACCTTAAGTAAAATAAAGTGAAAAGAGTTTGGATCACTATAGAAATCCTTTTGCCTGAAGGACTTTGACTACATCACGAGAGAGACATCACTTCAGTTTTTGTCTGTGTGGAAAGTGTATAGGTGTTTTCTGTCTACAGCTTGGTTAAAAATATTCCATGAAATGTGTGGGAAATTAATTAGATGTAAGCTTACATTCTTGACAATCATTATCGGCATTTACGTCCCCAGAGAGGAAGGAAATCATTTCTTTTGTCTTGGATACTCAACAGTGTAGCTTAGGCCTGTCTCCACACTACACTGTTTATTGTTTCATAACCCTCAGCCAGAGTCGAATATGGCATGGTTGAAATGTCGCCAGGACCAGGCTGTCACAGGATTTTGTGCCATATGCAATGTCTGGATTTTATCCAATGAAGGCAATGCTTAGCCACTGAAAAGCTGGCTGAGACCAGTAAGAACAGGTTATAATTCATTAGGGGGCTGTAAAATCAATTTAGTGAATTGGGATCAGTACTCTGTGTATGTTACATGTATATGTTCCTGTGGGTGTGTGCACGTGCATGTGGAGGTCAGAGGTCGATGTTAGATTTTTTGAGACAGGATTTCTCCCTGAGCCTGGAACCCATCGATTTGGTTAGGCTGATTGGTCAATGAGCTTCAGGAAGCTCTGTCTCTGCCTTGCTCCCCCTCAGCCCTGGGATTACAGGATGCACTGCCACACTTTGCTAGTTTTTAAATTTTTTATTACATTTATTTGTGTGAGTGTGTGTGCCACGGTGCCCATCACGGGGGGAATCCAGGGTACAAACTCAAGGAAGGATCCTGGAGGTAGGAGCTGAAGCAGAACCATAGACAAACACTGATAACGTCTCTGCCTTGCTCCCCCTCAGCCCTGGGATTACAGGATGCACTGCCACACTTTGCTAGTTTTTAAATTTTTTTATTACATTTATTTGTGTGAGTGTGTGTGCCACGGTGCCCATCACGGGGGGAATCCAGGGTACAAACTCAAGGAAGGATCCTGGAGGTAGGAGCTGAAGCAGAACCATAGACAAACACTGATAACTGGCTTGCTTTCCTGGCTCCTGCTCAGCTAGTCTTGTTTTTTGAGACAGGATCTCCCGTAGCCCCAGCTGGCCTGGAACTCACGGAGATCCACCTGTCTCTGCCTCTGCTGGGGTTAAAGGCATGCGACACCACACCCTGCAAAGCTGGTATTCTTATACACTTGCTCAAGGGCGACACTTCCCAAGGGATGACTCTTCCCACAGTGGGCAGGGTCCTCCTGTAATCAATGAGCAATTAAGAAAATGCCTCACAGGCCAGTCTAGTTGAGGCAATTCTTTAGTTGAGGTTCCCTCTTCCCAAGTGTGTCAAATTGACAACTGAAGTAACTGTGACAAGGTCAGTGGACATGTAGGAGTGGGTTCTCTTTCCACTAGTTGGTTTTGGGGTCAAACTCAGGTCATCAGGCTTGGCAGCAAGTGCCTTTACTCACTGAGCCATCCTCCCTAGCCAACCAAGCCCAGCTTTTTCATGAGTGCCTGGGAGCTGAAGTCAGATCTTCATGCTTGAGAGGTAAGCACAACTTGCCCCATCTCCCCAGACCTGGGCCCAGTATTTTTAAAAGGTGACACATTTTGTAGAAGCAGCTATCTTATGGAACACATAATATTTCACTTATGTGAACATTGTTGATACAAAATGCTTTTTCATAAGCCCTGGTACACTTTTTTTGAGAAACATTAAAGGTTCAGTGGTGCAAAATTTGATGTTTTAGATTACTTTAGGTAGTAATTAACTGAAAACCCAAGCCTCAATTGGCAATAATCATTAAAGATTCAATTATAAGTAGGATTACAGTTTGGGAGCTCTATTCTAAATTTTTAAGTTAATTTTTATGTGTTTTGTTTGCATGTATATATAGGCCATTGTACAAGGCCTGTGTTGTACAATGCCTGTGGAGGTCAGAAAAGGATGCCGGATTCCCTTGGAACTGGAGTTTTGAAGTTATTAGCTACCATGTAGGTGCTGGGAACTGAACCCTGGTCCTCTGAGAGAGCAGTCAGTGCTTTTAACCGTTGGGCCACCTCTTTAGCCCCTCCTCTAGTTTTTAATCTTTCTCACTGATGTCTTCAGCCTAATGCCAGTTTCTGTGTGACATTCAGAAAACCCCTCCCCAGCCAAACAGACCGTATTTTTAGGGCTGTTTTGATTTTACCAAGGGAAATGGATGTATCTGTCTATATCTACCTTAGACTGGGATAGACATTTGGGAGTCAATCCACCTTATGGAATTGAGATGCAATATGGTTAATTTCAATGTATTAAGAGAAACATTCCAGATACATCTAGTTTGGCAAAGTCATCAATTTAGGAATGGGGGTGATCAGAGGAGCCACCTAAAAGCTTTACAGATTAGGCAGGTAAAGTGAAGCCTCTTGGTCATAGGGACGGTGTGAACAAAAGTGGTAAAGGGATAAACTATGAACAGGGAAACCCCGAGGTTTGAACCTCCATGCTTCTGCAGCACATTACAGGGAAGGTGTAGCTGGAGCAGCAACAGATGTCAGATCACAGGAGAGACCTGTATGGAATCTGGACTCTGTTCCATAGGAAATGTGCTACTGGAGACCATCATCAGGCAATTAAAATGACCAGATTTCTATCACTACAGCTGCAGTGAAAAGGCTGAAAAGGCTACTGTAGTAATCCAGGATAGAGATATCTGGGATTTCTCATCAGGGAGAACTGTGGATTTGAGAATGGAAATAAAATATGACATTTTCCACTAAAAATAAATATAGTTACTGGCTTTTTAAATTACAGGTGCTGGGATCATATTGCAAAGGTTAAATTAATTCATTTTAGAGGGCAAGGGACATTTATTTTGCACAACACAGAACCTTTGCTTCAAAAATGATGAGATTCTGGGGGAGGGAGGTGTGGCTTTTTGGTTTGGAATTTATAAATTCAGACCACATCTAGAACTCAGGATCTGTTACTTACTCTTGTCATCCTGAGCCTTTAGTAGACATTCTAAGACTCATGTAGTCTTTCAGAAGCCAGAATTATTAAAGGAGATTCAGTGTCCATTTGATCATGAACTCCCAGTTTGGCCAGAGCCTCAATTACGATACACATTTGATAAGAATGGTAGCTCTAATTCATAGTGATTCAGAGGACTGGCAGATAACAAACAAGGCAGGTACAAAAGGCATCTGCTACTAAGCCTGACTATCTTGAGTTTGAGTCCCTGGTGGAAGGAAAGAATTCCAGAAGTTTGTCCTCTGACTCCCCCTTGCAGTGACACAAGCCCCACCTGCCCAAATAACTATATGTAAGAAATTTAATGCCATATAGTAAAGCCATACTCAAGACTTTTTAAGTTTCTTTCCAAACCTTTATCCTTCTTCCTATCTTAGCATAAACATTCACTCCTGCTAGATAACCTGAGTCATCATTAACACCCACAGAAGCCCTTTCCTTAAAATTAAAACCAAATCTTTGAACAAGTGAATTATGGCCAGGCCCCCAGAGTGTTCAAATTAAGCTTTCTGGTATAACTAAAAGAATTTGAAGTAGAGGGAAAGGTCTGCTGGGATGAGCTAGTCTAGCTAGCTGCAGAGAAAAGAGCACACTAGTTTTGTCACTGAAGTTCTATTTTCCTGCTAGTTCTGTGATCCTTCAACCTTCTTCCTATCTTGATGAGACAGAAGTCCAAACATACTGTGAAGGTACAGCCTAAAGATCTCTTCTTGAAGCTCTCCTGAGGCTGTGACTGTCAGACATGGTGGTAATGTCAAGCCTCTGAACCTAAGGAATGGCAGCCTGGCTGGGTCACAGGGGTATGAATGAGCTTCTTACTGTTTATGCGCCCAAGCCATCCCAAAACCGGATATCCTCTTTCTGAGTTCCCACACAAGTCCAGCTTTGACAACAATAAAAGCTTCCAGGAAATTCCCAGCAGGCTTACTTTCTATCACTCCTCTCCTTTCAGCCCTCCTCTTCACACCCTCTCCCCAAGAGGAAGGAACTTATACTGAAAGCCAACATCCGGCCAGATGCCTCCACCCATGGCCAGGGAGAGGTACATCTGAGTTCTGAGGTCCATATTCCAAATCTAGAGGTTGTGGGGAGCACATAAACAGAATGTGTGATCCTGCCTAGAAACAGTAATGCTTGTAGCATTCTGGTTTAGTTTCAGGATACCAGGTTATTAAAGCTTCATTTACAGAGACGTTCACACTGCCACTTATGAGGAAGCCATCTCTTTGAAATCCTAGGGACCTGAATTCTTGACCTCACAGCAGCTGTGATCACACTAAGCTCAGGTTGCCCTACCCCTCCCTGAAGATCTATAGGCAATTAATGGCTGCTCTAGGGGGACTATTTTCTTCAGCAGTGTAACCACTAATAAGGTGCTCATGCTCCTGTAAGCAACCCTAACACACATGGCTTGAAAGCAGAAGGGGGATTAGTAAGGTAGAGGAAGGGGATTGGTGGGAGTGGAGAAGGTAATAGGGGGAGCTCGGAATATGAGCAAAATCCATCACATACATATGTGAAATGCCACAATTAAATCCAATGTTAAGAAACCCCTTGAAAAGCAAAAGCAACACACACACACACACAAAAATCCCAAGAGCTTAGTCCTCTAGGCTGGAGGTCAGACAGTCATCTTAGGAAGCTAGTTTGGAGCCAACAGCTACTTGGTCCTACTTAGTGCTGAAATAAGGTTAACTGGCCTGGTGTGCTGGTACACACTGCAACTCCACTGTAGTGGAGGGGCAGGATAGCTGAATGTCGGAGGCCAGCCTGGATTATCGAGCCTGACTGACTCCTCTCTCCTCATCAAAAAGCAACCCAGTTCTAAGAATCAGAAACATAAGCTATGAATTTACTATCCCAGGCAGACCGAACATTTGGATGCTTCTCACTTTCCAGAAATCCTAGGGGAAGAAAAGATAATCAATTTATATGTATTACCATAAAGGATTTTATCTCTTGTGCAAAGAGGGCCATTTGGCCCTGTAGAAAGGTCTGGGCTCTATTAAGACCATCCATTTTACAATTCCAGTTCCAGTACTTCCATTCAAGTGGCTGCAAAGGTCTGTGATCAAGGGCCCTAATGAGAGCCATACACTCTGCAGATTCAGTTAAGCCTTTGGTGTCTGAACCTCGTGGGAGTTGTGGAGGCTTGCTTGCTGGCAGTGCTGGAGGTCCTGCTGCAGTCCCTGTAGCAGCTGGTTTAGGAGTGTAAGGTTGCTGTCTCTGTGAGGCAGAGGCAGGGGTGGGAGACAGTTCCCTTTATATTCAATCACTGCCATCTTGGCTCGATCCTGCTCATTCCGGTTTGGGATCTGTAGCATTCTTGTGTAGTTCCCATTCTGACCCTGGAACCGAGGGGCTAGTACTTTAAACAGCTTTGGGATCAAGTCCTTTTCCTAGACAGATGGAAAGACTTATTCAGAAGAAAGCAGAAAGCACAATTGTAGAAATATTTAGCTTTCAACCACTGCCAGTAGTTTTCAAACCTCTTACATGGGCCTCTCTCAGCACCCAATGAGGTACCGAGTTACACAGAAGAAGCACTTACATAAGGCCGTTGTGCAGATACACATTCATTAGCAGTTCAACCCAGACACGGTTCTAATGTGGTTCATAATAATGAACCCCTGCTGAAACTTGTCCAGTCTCCGTTCCTCCTACGATCCCCCACCAGTACGATTCGGGACGCAGACCAGGAGCACTCACCGTGAGCCAGAAGTCAGCCATGCGCATGGCTCGTTCGTTGGTGTCTCCTAGCTTTCCATAGTCGATGAGCTGTGCGGACAAAACATCACAGATCCAACACAAGTAGGACCCGGGCGCCCACCCTATTCTTGAACCACTCCTTCCATAGCTAAGCATGCAATTCAGGGCGCCCCCCCACCCCCACCGCATCCTTCCACGTGCAGCGCGGGGGCACCCGGTTCCGCAGAGGGCTGGGGGCCTCACCCAGGTGACCCACCACCGGGCGGCCACCCCGCCCCCGCGCCGCCAGCCGAGCCCCGAGCCGGCGCGCGCTCACTTTCTCCGCGTAACCCCGCATCTCGTCCACTCGCGCCCACGACGCCTCGATGCGCTCGTGGCGCACCAGGCCGGTGAGCAGGTTCCGCAGCAGGTGGATGCGGGACTCGGGACCGAGGCCCAGGCGGCGGAAGACGCGGCCGTGGGAAATGGCCGTGGCGAGAGACAGCCGCATCTTCCACCCGACCCCGCGCCTCTCCGAAGCCGGAAGTGGTCGCTGCGCCGAGAGGGGTGGAGGCGCGTCTCAAGGGACGCATGCGCAGTGACTCGGTGCGTGGTCGACGTGTGTGCGCATGCGCAGCAGCGCCTGCCTCGCTGGCAGTCCGAGGGAGGGCGGAGCAGGCGCATGGAGGTCGTCCGAGCAGCGGGGCTGGGCGGGCCTCGGGATGTGCGGGCGAGGATCTCGGAGCCCCCTGGCGGCGTTGCCTGGCTTTCGGGCTTCTCCGACGCTTTTTCCACTCACTGAGGCGGTCCGCGCCAGAGCGCCTTCCGCGCGCTGCTTGCCGGGAAGTGAGTATATGAGGGACGCTGCGCGTGGGGGCGGGCTCAGGCCGGGGTCCTCCGGGTGGGGCGGCTGCGTCCGGGGAAACGTCACAGTACAGTTCACTAGTATCAGTGGAATGAATGATGCTCAGAAAGTCGCTCCAACTCAAGCCTTCATGTAGTGAGTGCCCTTCTTTATAGCTGAGCCGACCGACTCTCTAAGGTTCCCTCCAGCCTCGTCTGTGCTGGGAATTGAACTTAGGGCCTCACGCATACTGGTTAGGCAGGCCCTCTACCAGCTGTATTCCAGCTCAATACTTTTAAATTGAATTAAATTAAAAAAAAAATTTTGGACAGCGTCCCCCTATAACCCCAGCCGACCTAGAACTCGCAGTGTAGACCAGGCTGGCTTCCATCTCAGAGATTTGTTTGCTTCTGTCTCCCCAGTGCTTGGATTAAATTAAAGGCCTCTTTGACCCCCACTTTTTTTAATTTTTAAAAAGGAAGGACACACGTGTTGAAGGAAGGAACAGTAATACTGTGAGTCAAAAGAGCTGCACAATAATGATTGTCTGGTGTTCCTTGTATATTTTCCCTGGTTAAGTCCTTACCTACAGTATTGCAGTGTGATCTTCGATAGAAATGGGTCATTGCATATAAACTTAGTTAAGATGAGGTCATCAACTTAAGAGCATGGTTTTGTTGGAGTAATTAAAAGTCATTATCCCACATTATACCCAGTAATAAAAGCCGTTCTTGCATTATACAAATCACCGTTACTTGCCAATAAATTCTTCAATTTACAGTAACATCCATTTTTTGTTTCTTTGATAAATTCTTATAGGTTTCAATTGTCTCTGTAAGTGAAAATTTTTACCGAGATATTTGAGGACGGTCACCATATAGAAGTTATGGTTGGGCTTGTTTTCTCAGTCAATGAAAGACTTAAAAGGCAGGAAAAAAATCTCAGACGCAGCAGGCAGCACCAGTCAAACTTAATAAAGATTAAGGTTCATACACATACAGGTTCTCACTCAGAGAGAAAAGCTCTTCACAAGTGGAGAGGGGATTCAGAAAATCCAGGTCCCCCAGGGAGGGTCTGAGTTTTTAAGGGTTTTAGTGGTTTCCCCTCCTTAATTTTGGAATGGTCACCTTAAACAAAGAGAAGACTGATAGGTTTATGGCTTCAAATGAAATGCCCCCCTCCCCCTTTCTGAACTGGTTTGGACTAGAGCTGGAAAGAGAACCCTAGGACTAGAGGGAGAACCCTGTGGTCTTTGTCTCAGACCAAGAAGATGGAGGTATGCCATCTTTATATCGGTAGCCCTTTTCCCTGTCCATCTACTTCTCCAAAAATATGACTAGCTCCTAGTCCCTCAATATTTTCACCAAAATATTCAGAAATTTCTATTGATAAAACTTGTGAAGAATTTCTTACAAAATACAGGGAATGAACAGTGACACTGATCCTTGAAAAAATTATTATTATTTTTTGTGTATATGATGTATGTGTGTGAGTGTGGGTACAAATGCCATGATGCTCATGTGGAGGTCAGGACAACTTTTGGGGTTGTTTCTCTAAATGTGTTTGAGTGTATCACCTGCATGTGTATAAGTGCACCTGTGTCATGCAATGCACGTGGAGGTCAGAAGAAGGCATCAGATCCCCTGGAACTGGAGTTATGGGTGGTTGTTAGCATCCATGTGGGTGCTGGGAATTTCATGAGCAGCTAGTGCTCCTAACCACTGAGCCGTCTCTCCAGCCTCCAATATTGATTCTTAGATCAAACTCAGTTCATTGGACTTATGTGTCAGGTGCTTTTTCCCACTGAGCTATCTCACCAGCCTTGATCTACTTTATAAAGACTTTTTATGGCAGTGTAAGACAATCTCTGTTTTCTATAGACAGTCTGTAAAATTTGATTCTTGGGGCTGCAGAGATGATGCAGTGGTTAAGAGCACTGGCTGCTCTTACAGAGGACTGGGGTTTGATTCCCACCACCCACATAGTGATGTCAACTCAAAAGCATAACTCTCACCCCACAGAGAATAAGAGATAGTTTATTCTGGAGCCAAATATGAGTGACCATGGCCTGGGAACACAGATTCAGGTTACCCCAAATTCCATGTTCCAACGTGGTTAACAGTTTCCTGAAGTTTTTATAGTAACAGAACAAAGAAAAGTCATAAATCAAGACATTTTTCAGTACATTGGTGGATACACTCGGTAGGCAGGTCATAGCAAGGCAGGTATGGTTTCTGTTACAGGTATCAGACGCTGTCTAATGACATTCTTAGCCTTTTGGTTGGTGGGGATGGAACTATTTCTTTATTAAGCTAATGTGTTCTTTCAGTCACAATGTTAAGGCCAGAAACAGGTGGGTGAGGAGTGGCTATTTAGGAGCTATACCCAGTCCAAGATAAATTGTAAATAGGCTCTGGATCTACACCATTTCAAACTCTCCACCTTCATTGCCACGCTGATCAGCTGGTCAGCCTTGCAGAAAGTTCAGTCCAAGATGCGGAATTTTTTTCTGGGAACTTTTTGTTTACAGTGGCTAACAACCATCTGTAATTCCAGTTCCAGGAGATTCAGCACCCTCTTTTGGCCTCTGTGGGCATTACATGTACATGGTGCACTTACATACATGCAGGCAACGTACTCATACACACATACAGGTAAAATGCTCATACACATAAAAGTATTAAATATTTAAAAAATTGATTCTTTTTTTGCTGTATAGGTTTTGCTATGTTTAATTATTGCAGTCACTGGCTTTCTCCATAGTCTCTGTAGCCTGATATTCAAGGAATAATTTTAAACTTAATGTTTTAGTGTATGCTATTTAAAGCGCCTTCTATTTGCAGACATTTTTGCGTCTGATTAATCTTATCTGAAACTTCATGTTATTTAAGAAAATAACCTATGGAACTGGAGAGATAGCTGGCTTCTCTTGCAGAGGACCTGGGTTCAGTTCCCAACACCCACATGACAGCTAACAACTATTTGTCCCTCCTGTTTCAGGGGATCCAACGCTGTTTTCTGACCTTTGTGGGCATTGCACACATGTGGTGCCCTTACATACATGCAGGCAAAATACAGATACATAATGTTTTTTTAAAATAGAAAATAAAACTACCACAGACTGAAGGTTGGATAGTTCTGTATGTTTTAAAAGCAAGGATAAGGCTGGGTATTGTGGCACACGTCTTTGATCCCAGCACTTGGGAGGCAGAGGCAGGTGGATCTCTGTGATGTTGAAGCCAGCCTGATCTACATAGCAAATAGCAAGTTCCAGGTCAGGTGGACTACAGAGAGACACTGTCTCAAAAAACAAAACAAAACAAAAAAACAGCTTCCCAAATTGAAACCCAAAACCAAGCAAAACCACCTCCCCCCCAAAAAAAAACAACACCATAGAAGCAAGCATATATTTTACTGCAGGAGTTGGAGTCATGAAATTCATCAGAGATGAAGCTGAAAAATGATCAGTGTTTATGAATGTACTTTCAAAAATACTATGTGGTAGAGTATGTGTAGGGGGAAGTTCTCTAAATTAACTTTCATGTAGGATAAAATATTAGTGAGTAGGTTAAAAATAGTGTGGAACATAATGCACATTATTATTTAATAGTAACTATAGCAATTGTTTAAAACTTCGACTAGCAAAATATTTCTTTTTGCAAAGGTTCTTATGTAACTGACATTGTCTAGAATTATTGTACAAGGTGATAGTAGAAAGTGGATTTACTTAGTTTTACTGCTACTCTAAAACTATCTTTATAGACAGTGTACTTTTTCCTGGTCATAGGACTGAGTTCTCTTACCTCCCATGCCTTGGTGTACATGAACTCTGGCAGCTGAGCTCCCAGAGAAGATGCTTAGATTAACTGGGACAGTTGTGGGTGATCAAGATGAACTCATGAGAGTCCAGGCTAAGCCCTGATGAAGTGTTGGCAGTGACTTTCATCAGTCTGGCAGGAGTGAGAGAAGTGGTCCCAAGCAGTGTTTTGGAAGTCAGATGAAGAAGACCAGCTTTTATAAGCATTTTTTTGTTCATTTCATTGACTGGGTTGGATCTGCCCACTCCACTGAAGAACCTGCACCCTATCTGTGGAAGCCTTGGTGAAGCAGCATTCTAGGAGCCTGGTAGGCGCTCCGAAAGCATTCCACCAGATTTAGTGACCATGGTGGGAAGTGGATGGTGGCCGAAGTCTAAGCCAACTTCTCCTTCCATTCCTGCACTGGAGTCCAGAATGTCTCCACCTATCATAGGGACTGGCTGCTTCATCTGTGTGCGTGTGTGCCTGTGTGTGTGTGTGTGTGTGTGTGTGTGTGTGTGTGTGTGTGTGTTAGTCTGCATATGGATTGTTCTCTGAATCCAGTGTTCTGGGAGGAATTGGACAAAAACACAGCCTTGGAGCCTTGGGGTAGGGAAAAATAAAAATAACAGACAAAAAACACAACCTAACTATAGTATCTAACAAAATGATCATCATATGAGGCTTATTTAAAATGAATTTCACAAGTTGAAGTTACTAGGATATTGAGGATGATAACAAATACAAACTTAAATAGAAAACAGTTTAGAGAAATAAGTTCCTGAGAATCTGAGTGTTGAGGGCTATCGAGGGCACAAAGTTTGACAATCAGTGTGTCCTTCCAGATGGCGTTTCACTCTGGAAATAGTGACTAGCTGTTTCCGACTTGGCTGGCTGTCCTCGTGGTGTTCTCCTTCCTCCCAGCTCATTTCCTTCTATTATTAGTGAGGTGAGCTGCCTGTTGCTGAGATTATAAGGTTCTTCAAGGTCAAAGGGGAACTGTGACTCATGCATTTCATCTTTCCTCTTGCCTGCATCCTCATGCCAGCACTCAGCATTTCTGTTTGTCTTTTAAGCCTTAAAGGTTTGTTTAAAAACATCTTACATATTTTTGATTCTTTTTATGTCCCTTGATAATTTTACCTTTATTTAGAATAATTTTCTCTCCTCTTTCAGTTAAAAGAAAATTTCTTATTTGGCTTATTGTTTGCCTGCTTTCATCTTGCCTCAATACCAAACATTCATGGTGCCTTTGGGTGGTATTTTCCTTTCTCTGTGACCTTTCACTACTGGATCTAAATTAATAAGATCTCTTCAGTTCCTTTCTCCTCCCTGTGAGCCTGAATTCAGAAATGTCATTGTACTATTTGTAAAGTAACTGATTTTTTTTTGTTTTTGATCTTTTCTTTAACCCTAGCTAACATATTTCTTTATCATTAGAAGCTAGTTTTTTCCTTTATCCCCTACTGACATTTTAGAAATCTTAGATAAAAGTTGGACAGTAGTTTCTTTAAAAATTATTATTATCATCATCATCATCATAATTATTATTAGTGTGTGGTGGCATCTGTACATGTGTGCTATATTAGGCGTGTGGACATCAGAGAACAAGGTTCAGGAGTCTGTTCTGTTCTTCCACTGTGGGACTTGGGGATTGAATTCAGGTTGTTAGGCTTGCTTAGCAAGCACCTTTTCCAGCTGAGCCATCTCGCTGGACCAAGTTGGACAAGAGACACAATAGCTATGTTTTTATATATTTCCTTTGAGACAGGGTCTTGCTACTGCCCTGAAATTCACTATGTAGCCCAGACTGGCTCCAAACTTGTAGCAATTCTTCTCTCACAGCCTCCTGGGATTGCAGGTGTGAATTACCCTGCCCAAGGAGCTGTGACTGATGAATCAGTCCACCAGTTTTCAAAAGTTTTCTTTTGAAACAGTGCCTTTTAACTGTTACAAATTCTGTTCTCTTTTTCCAGAGCAATATTTGTAGGCACATAAACTAAAGTAAAAACAGAGAATTGGAAAGGAAACAAATTATATTGTTAAAATATTTTTTAAAAGCTCCCCAAGTTGGTGGCTGCAGTAATATGTGCTGTTTTGTTAATAATTTAAATAAAAAGATGTAATGGTAGGTTTAGCAATTACTATAATTTTTCAAAGTAGTGATGAACATAAATGATATTTTGAGGTATTCATAACAACTGTAATGTGATAGAAAAAGAACCCCGATTGATGCTAGCAAAGACTCGTTGTTAGTGGTATTGTTGTGCTTTGTTGCCCACATTAAAATTTAACATTGCTTTCCAGTTACAGATTAAGGTTTACTGAATTTTATTCTTTGACCACTTTGGTATCTGTTATCTCTGTGTTAGAAAAAATGAAGTTGTTTTGCAAGTGAGAGAGCGGAGAAAGATCCCTGAGGAAAAACATTAAAAAGAGATTGCTTTTTAGAAAATGGAGAACTAAATTTAAATTCTAGTGTACCTCAGTAATGAGCATCAAATGCTTACCTCTACCCTCACCTCCAGTTTCTGTCATTTATTCAGTAAATGTGTGTTAAAACTTACTCTGCCATGGCAGTGTCACTAGATAACTGGATAACTGCCTTTATGAGGCATGTAATCTAATGAGGATTTAAACATGAGGCAAATAGTTACTGGACATTTAAAAGATATTTATTTATGTGTATGAGTGTTTTGTCTGCATGTATGTAAGTGTACTGCATTTGTGTGATGCCTACAGAGACCAGAAGAGAATGTCAGATTCCTTGGAAGTGGAGTTACAGATGGTTGTGAATCACCGTTTGGGTCCTGGGAACTGAAGCTGGCCTCTCTGCAAGAGCAGTAAATGCTCTTAAACATTGAGCCATCTCTCTAATCTCATGTCGAGTCCATTTTAGATACTTAGGCAAGGACAATATTGGTTTTTGTGAAAAATGTATAAGAGGAGAAATTTAAAGTAGCTTAATAGGTAGGTCAAGGAAAGCTTTCCTGAGGAAGTGATGACTATGCTGGGAACTGAAGATCTATATTTAAGAGTCAGTTTGATGAAAAAGTACAGGAAGAGTATTCTAACTGAAAGAAATTCTACTGTAAACAATGCCTTCATTAAGTATATTTTTAAAGCTCTGTACTGCTAAGTGGCCCACTAACTTTTCTTTTAGCTACCAGTCTTCACTGTACCTGGCTTCATTTTATTCTTGGATATTAAATTCTTCTAAGGATAAATTAACTACTTAAGAATTTCCTGTCCATATCTAGAGGCAATGTATTTTTTATTGAAAAATTGACCTTTTATTCTACAATTGTCAAAAACTTGTGAAGTGAATTATCACAAAATTTAAAATAATTTGTTCCATTTATATGAACAAAAATTTGAGATAACTTAACCAAGAAATTCACACTTAAATTCCAACTTTGTATGCATGTTTTGGTGATGGAGAAGCAATGTATGTAACATGTAAATATGACAAAGGGATTGCAAAAAGAATATATAAAGAATTCCTATAAAGTCAGCACAAAATAAAAATGAATAGGACTTGAGGAGGTACTTTATTAAGAGACCTGCTTGATGACAGCACCTGTTGACATGCCTGTATGAATGGGCTACATTTCACATGGCCCATCTCCAGAGGAAGGGTTACAGGTAATCAGTGGTTGCTGAGGGAGGGAGATCAGTTTTTTCCTGGGTTGAGCTCCCTGGTAGGCTATCCAGTCCCAAGTGGGCAGCCCTAAAAACATGTGCACATGACCACCGCTGAGTGGACTCAGTACATTATATATAAACGTATATATGTGCATGAAATGGTAGTAAAGAAGGGGACAAGAAATTGAGAGGGAGTTGGGAGCATGGGAGGACTTGGAGGAGTGGAAATATTGTGAATACAGTACTCATGTATGAAATTCTCAAACTATAATAAAAATGAATATCCAAATGGCCAGTAAAGCATAAGCACGATCAACTTCATTATTAATAAGGTAAATGCACATCAAAACTGTATTGAAATAATGCTGTATACTCCAGAAGGGCTAACCTTAAAAAGAATAAAACCAAGTGAGTGCTGGTAATGGAAGAAATCACTCTAACTTTCATTGCTGGTAAGAATAGAAATTGCTACAGATACTTTTAACTTTTTTATTTTTTTTCTATAAAATATTTTTTATTGAATCTTTGTGTGTTTCATACAGAACATCCCAGTGAGTCTTAGTCATCTTGATATCCCTTCCCCACTAGCACCTCCCATAGCCCCCAACTAGAATCCAGACATTTTTTCTCTGTGTCAAGTTAGTGTCCCCAAGAGACCTCGGTGTAGGTTCACCACTGAGATTTAGTCAGCCTACCCAGAGTTCCCCACTTTAGGAAGACTAGCTCATCCTCACCCAACAGTAATCAGTTTCCAATATCTTTAAACAAAGGTTGGGGTCTGCTACCCATTTCCCCAGTGCCATGCTGGATTTCTGTCTGCTTGAGTTTTCAAGACTCGTGAGCATGCCAAAATCATTGCTGTAGGCTCATATGAGAGGGTTCCAGGAGCTTGTAGGATTCTATTTCCCTCTGGTTACACAACTCCTCAGTGGCTCATATAATCTTTCTGACCCCTCTTCTGCAATGGTCGCTGAGCCCTGGGTGAGTGAAACTTAATATAGTAGTCTAGTCTAGGGACCCACACTCTGCAGATTCCTAATTTCCATGCTTCAGCCATTTGTGACCTTTTGTGGGGATCTGGGTATTGATCAAGTCAAGCAACTCTGGATACCCTAAAGGGATGGCAGGTGTCTGACTTGCTCTGCATGATGTGATAACCTGGCCCCAGGAAGCTACTGTAGATATGAATCTTCCTTTTCCCCACCCCAGACCAGAACCAGGTTTTTGGGTTTCGTTTCCTTATTCCTGAACTTCCACATGAGCCCTACAACCTTCCCACCTTTACCCCAAAACCACACCTTTAACTTCCCGCCTTTTGTAATGGTCAGGAAGGCCTCCCTATATAAACCCCTGCATTGGTTCTAATAACTGAACTACCCACGAATGTAGTATCCTGGGAAGGAACTCCTCCTGCAGCACTCTGAGCCACCTGAGGTCACATTCAATCGTCCTCCATTCTCTGGCGTGGCTGGAGCACAACAGCCGTGCTGGAGATGGAGACCCACTCACAAATGGTGCCCAGCGTGAATGGATAGAGACCAACACTGGCTATTGAACAAGGGACACTCCAGGATGCGCTGAAGAAGGTGAGTGCTCCCCATGAGGGACATCAGCTTTGGCCCCGCCATTCCACTCTGACAACAGGCACTGTTTCTTTCTAACTTCCATCTTTTCCCTTCGGTCTGAGCCCTCACGAGGGACCGGTTATGTCATGGGTAATTGAAACTTTCTAACCAGGGTGACTCTCTGGTGTTAGCCGAAGGCCCACATGTCCTCTGACTTGACACTGACTGCCCGACTGGGTGTGGGCAATGACTTCTATCTAACTCTCTCTGATTTAAAAACCTGGTTACGCAATGACCAGTTAAAGGCTATTAGAGCGGTTGCCAGTCTCTTAAACTTGTGATGAGGCTTACGTGTGTATACTGGACTGAATCCCCCAGGACCTTTCCACGGACCTGGGAAAGTTCTTCCTGTATTACATGATTCTCTCCTTTCCTATCATAGACAACGCACCAGCTCCATCACGCTGCAGGTGAGGGATTGAGCTCCAATAGTTAGAGCTTGTTATTGTCTCAGGGCAGGTTAAATCTGTAAATACCTTGCCTCTGAGAGTTAAGAAAAAAAAATGGTTTAAAGGACATTTCGTTCCTTCAGCTTCTCGCCACCATGGTTCCCCTCCACGGATATGGAAAAGAACAGTTAGATTGACCTGAGATGCAAACCTCAGTCACCTGTTAGCACCAAACATATAAAAATGGCTAGCCTAGAGTTTTCGTGTCTATTTTTGGTTCCTGTCTCAGATCCTGTCTCTGTGACTTGGCAACAATCCAGCTTGTGTTATTGTCTGTGTCTGTTTTGCTTTTGTCTTAAGTGTTGTGATTGGTTCCTTTTGGGCCAGAGTGAGTCTGAAAATGTCAAAATGTCGCAACTTTTTAATGTATAGTGACCAAATTTTCTAAATGCCTTTATCTAGCTTGTTATCTGAAAATGTAATTACCTCTCTACAAAGAAAAAAAGGTTTTAAAAGTTATTTCTTTCCTTAGACCTTTTCTCCACTATGGTTCTCTTCATGGATGGGGGAAAAGAGCTGTTACAGGGCATGAACTTTGGACTCAGTCACCATGGTCCCAAGACAACTGCCTTTCTAACTAGATCTAAGCATTTTAAGTTTTCGTGAACAAGAGAGTCATATATCATGCTGTATAGAACATTAAACTGGGTGCCTTCTAAAAGTAAAAAAGAGGTTTCTGTTATATTCCGTGTGCCTGTTCATGATCATGGCTGGTGCCCTTACTAAGAGAGAGGAAACCATGTGGTCTGGTTTCCATATCTTACATGTGTAATTTCATCAATATGGTGACAGTCACATGGCCTAACTGCCACCTTGGACAAAAATTTTCAAAATGGCACTGACCTGCTTGACCTTGTCGCCATCTTAATCCTGCCACATGACATAATCCAAAATGGCTACACCCAGGAATTTACTGGTTCTATAGAACTCCTGGAGATCATGATAATCTGGGAATTCTCTGGACCACAGGCATTTAATCACATGTCCTAATCCTTTCACAATTTATTTTTGTTTTGGTTTTCATTTTAGATTCTTGATGGGATCATAGAAAAGCAAGCAATTTCTCACATGGTCTTTTGTCACAAGGTTAATACATTTAAAAGTATTTTAAATTTTAACTTTTAGTATGGTATTTACTGGTTTTTAAAATGACTATTTTTACATTGTCTTATGCATTTACTGGTTTTTACAAGGAACTATTTTAAATTCTGGTATTTGTTTATATAACATCTTTATCTGTTTTTAAAGGAAATTATTTTGGATTGTAACATCTTTATATGGTATATTTGCTGATTTCTAAATGTAACTATTTAAAATCTTACATTGTTTTGCATAATGAATTTATCAGTTTCTAAAGGGAACTTGAAGAGGTTTTTCTAGCCATAGGCCTCCAAGACTAGCTAGGTACAAAGTGAGCTGACGTTTTGTGATGGCTAAACCTAGGAAACTCATGTGAATTTGCAGTACTCCAGTACCAAACTTTACAAGAAAAATGTGCTACAAGGACATAGTTACAGCAATGGGAGGTAAAGAGGAATAGCCTGCTTGGGTGGAAGATGTGAGATTTGGTTTTCACTTGTTTTAATTCCTGCCTTTTTGCATTGTGATACAAAGCCTGGTTTTTCTAAAATAAAGTACTTCCCTTTCTGATGTTTAGTTGCTTCAAGCTTGCTTTTCCATGTCCTGAGCATCACTGCTTTTCACTTTCTAGTTACAGTGCCCTACACAGACTAATGCAAATGTATAGATAGATAGATCGCACCTTCTGTCAAAAATTCGTCAGTTAGTGATTTATGCTGGAAATTCTAAACTCAAGTTGATAATGTATTACTATGTACCAATTGCTTCTCTCTATCTAGTATCTACATTCTCAAGACCTAAAGCAAGGTTTTGGTAGACCAACTCACTAATATAGATAAAGTATAAAGGATTTTAATGGTTTTTATGTTTTCTATAAGGTTTTACTAGAAACTTATAAAATAAAATGTACATTATCTTATGTGTGTAATTTACATCCCATGTTCTTTATTAAGATGATGCTGCACAGCACTCCTGAGTCAAGTAACTGCCGTGCTCGTGACTTCAGCTGTGCCTACATACAGAAGTTCATCACAGTTGGGTTTGCTAACGGTTGTATTCTTCCACTGAAGGAGGAGTAAGCTGGACCCCCACCTGAGTATCCAGCTACTCTTCCCAGCCAGCTGTATGTAATTTTGCCCTAATCACAAATGGTCTCCTGCATTTGGGGAGGAAATTTGGGAAAGGCTAAAAGAAAGGACTTGATCCATGAGGTTATATAAAAAAACACCATCCATGCTGAAGACTTTACAGTGCATCTGCTCTCAGGTTACCTATATATTTGTTAGTAATACCTCACCCATCTGTATGAGTAAAGTCATTCATTCCCCAGGGTGAACTTTAATATGATCAAACATGGGTTTGATAATAGAGCCTTAGAAAGGGAATAAACATTGCTTAGTACACCCAGGAAGATAATTTTCTTAATATTATTACATCTCATGATCTTAAAAAAATATGAGAGGGTAAAGGGTTTATGTATAAGATCATAATCACTAGACATTTCCAGAATAAAAAAGAAAAATAAGAATGTCTATACATGTGATTAAAAATCTAAATTTATATGTTATAATATAGGAAGCATTAGATAATGTCTAAATAGTCTTAAGGTTTCTAAAGTAATAGTTCAGTCAAATACTTTAAGGAACAAAATATATGTCTAGTCAAGGCTTATTAAAAAATGTTTGGCTTTTTCCCAAGCTTTAACTACATAACATGCAGTAATTAATAGTTCAGTATTGGTGGAACTAACCTTCTTGGTGTCTAACCACCATATTTAAAGGCCTCTAATCTGGTCAGAGGGACTTAAAGAGACAATTTTTTGTCTCTTGCCCTCCAAGGTCAACTAAGTTCCAGGGGACTATGGGGCATCTCTCGAAATGTCCTATAACTGTGATGTGTCACCTGTCTTCCTGTTCAGGGAGGTTGTGGAGACCCCACTAGAAGGACTTGAACCAGGGTCCAGTCCACAAAGAAGAGGGTCAGCACAGGAAAACATTTCCTTGATTTGCTTCCAAGTGAAGCTATGGTCTAGCAAGACCTTCTGACTTATCTTCACATAGGTGGAACTGGTAAAACAAAGCCCTATGGAGCCAGGGGCTCCTCAAGCCCATGTGATCCCCCTGAGGAACAGATACTCAACTGACCTTAAGAATCAAATTAAGTTGGTTTATTTGGGCTAAATTATATGATCTTAAACACCCAAAAGAAAAGTATAACCAAAAAATTAAAGTGATTAGTGTGCTTCTTTAAGACTATAAGGAATTACACTTCCCAGACATTAGGTTTAAGTTTATATAAGATGTTATTTACACAATTTCTCACTAATGATTTTGTTCTTAATAAGAAAATGCCACTCAGATGTAAGACTTGAATTCTTGGCCTACCTCAACACTGCAGTGCATACCTGTGGCCAAGAAAGGCAAGCCCACCATTGTTCTAACCCCAAAATTAAATGATTTATTTTCTCTCCATGTCTAGAAGCCATTTGGGAGGGAACTCACCCTGATTCTAGCCACTCCAGCTATCAAGGTGCCTGAAAACAAATCCTGATTTCAAGACTCTCAAGTTCAGCCTTGGCAGTCAAAAAGAAAAACAAAGAAGAGCCCAAAGATGGAAACCTTTGAAAGTCCTTAAGCAAGAAATTCTAATGGACTTTGAATTGGACATTTGAACTTTTTCCTGTTATGACTATTTTAATTTCATCTTCCAGGGACCAGTCAAGGACTTTCTTTTCCCCTACAGCTAACAGTTATGCAATTCAGGGGTCTTTTAGATAGACTCACTGAAGGGGTACCCCAATTGCCACAACCTATGTCCCTGTTCAGCCTTGAAGAAGCCAGAGCGGTCAGTGCCCCAATTACCTATTGGCAATTAGGGTGACCTCTTCAGAGAGTGGTGTGATGAGACTAGGAGGTTGAATTTGGCTAGGCAGTTTAGGGTAAAAAGACCCCAAAGACCAGAAACTGTCCTTGTGTCCTTCAGCAGCCTACTCTATATCAAAGGCCAAATATGTCCAAAGTATTTGGGAGCTCTTATCTAATTCCTAAAAGATTTTAGGGTTACCTCTTCAAAAGGGGAATGTTAGAGAACAAATAGCTAACCAAGAGACTACAAATTCTCTCACTTATACCCTTCATAAACTCAAGAATGAACTTAAAAACCCATTATCCTCCCTGGTTTGCCAATCCCCTCATGGCCTAGCTCTTCCCTTTATTGGGCCCTTATATACCTCCCCATTATATATAAAAAAGGGGGAGATGTGGGGATCTGGGTATTGAGCAAGGCAAGCAACTCCGGATACCCTAAAGGGATGGCAGGTGTCTGACCTGCTCTGCATGATGTGATAACCTGGCCCCAGGAAGCTACTGTAGATATGAATCTTCCTTTTCCCCACCCCAGACCAGAACCAGGTTTTTGGGTTTCATTTCCTCGTTCCTGAACTTCCACATGAGCCCTACAACCTTCCCACCTTTACCCCAAAACCACATCTTTAACTTCCCGCCTTCTGTAACGGTCAGGAAGGCCTCCGTATATAAACCCCTGCATTGGCTCTAGTAACCGAAGTACCCACCAATGTAGTCCAGGAGGAGTTCCCTCTGAGCCACCTAAGGTCCCATTCGATTGTCCTCCATTCTCTGGCATGGCTGGAACACAGCAGCCGTGCTGGAGATGGAGACCCACCCACAACCTTTTGTGTTACTGGCCCTTTGTTGCATGTGGGAGCTTCATTAGTGAGAACTGAGAGATCCATTAGTGTCTTTTTTACCTCTTGTTTTATATTACGTGAGCCTTGTGTGTAGAGGCTAAATTGTAGATATGCATCTTAGGCATGAGCAATTCACAGACAGTGTCTGTGTGTGACCAGCAGTGGTACTCTGTAGTAGTCTCTGTGTGGTGCAAAAGAAGCTTCTTTGATGAGTGGTGACTGGGATACTTGACTGTAAATATAAGGATACATATTTTGCATTTGGTAAGAAGTTATATTAGCCTAGGGATGTGACAGCCTTGGGGATTTCTCTAAGATCTATGCCCTTTTCAGCCATGTGTACTTCGCTATGATCATAGTACCACACATGAGTTTCCTTCCATTGAATGGGCTCTAAGACCAATAAGATAGCTGTTGATTGGCCCCAAGAAAAAAATGCCACTACTGCACCAATATTGAATGCTGTTCCAGTTATTGATTTGGTCATGAAGCTGGTGTTGGGCCATCAATTGATGTTCTCCTTTGTCCCTACTTTCATAGTGCTCTCCAGAGCTATGAGAGCTAGCCTTCAGGGCAGTAGCTTCCAGGTTCCATGGAGTTCCAGCTCCATTGCTCCAAATCTAGTCCCTGAAATATGTCTTGTCTTCAGCAGTAGGGTCTTGTCTTCAAGTTCTGGGAGGCAATCAAGGCATGTGGCAATAGCCTGTGTAATTTTGGGAGTCTTGTGGACCACCCTGGCGAACAACTCAAAGGCCAGTTTCTCCTGTCTGGCACTGTTGTTATGTAGCCTTCAGCTATGTACATGGGCTCATGTAGAGATATTGTAGTGGAAGTTGGAATTAGGTTGTTAGTCCAATATGATTCCCTCTGGTGTTTTACAGTAGCTAGGCATTATTGTCCCCCTCCCCTCCCCTCCCCTCCCCCCCATCCCCTCCCTTCTCTTTTCCTCTCCTCTCTCCTCTCCCCTCTCGTCTTTTCTCTCTCCCTCTCCCTCTCCCTCCGTCTCCCTCTCCCTCTCTTCCTCTCTCCCCCTCTCCCATCTAACCCTTTCTCCATGCTTTCTGCATTTAAAGTGTCCCCATATTCCCCATTTCTCCCTTGATAATACCAGTCTCCTTAAGGCGCCACCACTCTTGAGCTCCTCCTTTCCCTTTATCCCCATAGTTCCTTGTATAACCCTCCCTCCCACTTCCATTTAAATACCCTTTTATCTATTTCTCCCTTAGTAACATCTATCTTGTGGTATTCTTCTCTCTTAGGTTCTTTCTTTCCCTGGTTCCTTTCCATTTTCCTAGTTCCTGCAGTTACATAAGCATACATATCACATATAATGGTTTGGTGCTAGGATCCACAAATGAGAGAGAATGTACATCATTTTTTTTACTGAATCTGTGTTACTTCACTTAGCATAACAGCTTCTAGTCCCATCCATTTACCTGCAAATGTTATGATTTAGTCTTTCTTTACTGCTGAGTAAAACTACATTGTGTAAAAGTACCACATTTTCATTAGCCACCTGTCAGTGGAGGGACACTTAGGTTGCTTCCATCCCTTAGGTATACATGGATATATAAGTATTTCTGCAATAGTCCTTTGGGTATGTGCTGAAGAGTGGTATAACTGGGCCAAATGGTAGATTAATTTTTAGTTTTTTAAGAGTTCTCTACGCTGCTTTCCATAGGGGTTGCACGAGTTTACAATCCCCTCAGCAGTAAGTGAGCATTCCTCTTTTCTTACATCCTCTTCAGCATTTGGTATAATTTGTTCTCTTGATCTTAGTCAGTTTGACTGGGGTAAGATGAAATCTTAAAGTAGTTTTAATTTGCATTTCCGTGTTCAATACTTTTTAAGATGTTTCTTGGCCATCTTTAGTTCTTCTTTTGAGAACTCTCTGCTCAGATCCTTAGCCCATCTTTTGATTGGGTCACTTGTTTTCTTGATTCTTTGTTCTTTGAATTCTTTGTATATTCTGGATGTTAAACCTCTGTCAGATGTGTGTCTGATGAAGATTTTCTCCCGTTCCATGGGTTTTCTGTTCACTTCCTTGGATGTTCTTCTATCTTCTGGTGTCCTCATCAATCTCTTTGTTTAAAGATCTTAATTTTCATTTTCATTAAGGTCTTTGGTCAAGTTTATTCTGGGATATTTTAGGGTTTTTTTTGAGGCTATTGTGAATGTGAGGGTTTCCTTGTATTCTTTCTCCAATTGCTAGTTATTGGTATATAGAAAGGCTACTGGGTTTTGTAGATTAAGTTTGTAACCTGCCACTTTGCTGAAAGTGTTAATCATTTCTAGAAGTTTTCTGGTAGAATTTTTGGCATCTCCTAAGTATCATATCATCTGCAAAAAGGGATATTTGACTTCTTTTCCAGTGTGTACGCCTTTAACTTCCTTTTCCTGTCTTACTGCTCTAGCAAGGGTTTCAAGTACTATGTTAAAAAGGAGTGGAGATAGTGGACAGCTTTGTTTCCTGATTTTAATGGGAATGCTTCTAGTTTTTCTCCATTTAAAATGATGTTGGATGTGAGTTTTTTGGTATATAGCTTTAAGTATGTTGTGGTATATTCCCTCAAGTCCAATTCCCTATAGGACTTTCACCATAAATGCTTGTTGAATTTTTGTCAAAGGCCTTTTCTGCATCTATTGAGATAACCATGTGATTTTTGTCTTTGAGTCCATTTATGTGCTTTATGACATTTATTGACATGTATATTGCCTAACACCAGGAATGGACTCCATCTTTTGGAGTTGATGACCAGAACGTGGGGCACAGACTCTCAAACAATATTGATTATTGTCATTGCTCTTGATTACCCACCAGAACTTGTTGGTTAGATCTTATTGCTGAAGACACTACATACGTCAGTTATAGAACAGAGAAATCAGTCTGGTACTGACCTCAAAGTGTCATCTCCACTGGCTAGCTCTCCTAGTACTAGAATCTGTATGGGAGAATGCTACTACTAGGATTCTGCTAAATAGACATAACATTAAACTGACTCCTAATGACTTAGTGCTATACTCATAGCCTAGCACATCTCTCAACTCTCACCAGGGAATCTTCTTCTTGCAACACGACATTTATTGACATGTGTATTGAACCATCCCTGCATCTCTAGAATAAAGCCAACCTGAACATGGTGGATGATCTTTTTGATGTGTGTCTCTATGTGGTTTGCAAGTATTTTGGTGAGAATTTTTGCATGTATGTTCATTAAGGATATGGGTCTATAGTTTTCTTTTTTAGTTGTATCTTTACCTGGTTTTGGTACTGGAGTGAGGCTGGGTTCATGGAAGGAATTTTGGAGCCCCCCCATTTCTATCTTTTCAAATAATTTAAGTAGTATTAGATATAGATCTTTGAATGTCTGGTTGAATTCGGCTGTGAATCCTTCAGGGCCTGGGATTTTTGTTCAGGAGGTTTTGTATTTTTATTGTTTCAATTTTCTTATAGGCTATGGGTCTTTTAAAGTTGTTGATCTCTTCTTGGTTTAACTTTGGTGATTCCGATGATTTCAGGTTGCACCCATTTCTTTAAGGTTTTCAAATTTAATAGGATATAGGTTTTTAAAGTATTCCCTCAGAATGTTCTGGATCTTTTTGTTGTCTCTTGTGATGTTTCCCGTTTCATCTCTGATTTTGGAGCTTTTCTTTCTTTTGGTTAACTGGGCCAAGGGTCTGTCTGTCTTGTTTATCTTTTCAAAGAACCAGCTCTTGGATTCATTGATTCTTTGTTTTTATTTCACTAATTTCTATTCTGATTTTTGTTATTTCTTCTTGCCTATTGAGTTTGGGTTTGATTTGTTGTTGGCTTTCAAGATTCTTGAGTTAACTCATTTATCTGTGCTCTTTCTGATATTTTAATGTAGGCCCTTAGAGCTATAAACCTACTGCTTAGGACTGCTTTTAAAGTGTCCTGGAGGTGTTGTTTGGTTGTGTTGTACTTTTTGTTTAATTCCAGGAATACTTTCATTTTTTTCTTAATTTCTCCTTTGACCCATTCATCATTCTGGAGTATGTTGTTTAGTCAAGTTCGTGAACTTACTAGGGTTTATTCTGGTGTTGACTTAAAGCTTTATTGCATTGTTGTCTGATAGAATGCATAGAATTACTTCATTTTTTTTTTGTATTTGTTGTGGTTTATTTTGTACCCTAGTATGTGGTCAGTTTTGGAGAAAGTTCCATGGGGTGCTGAATAGAATGTGTATTCTTTGGTGCTTGGTTGGAATATTTGATCGATCTGTTAGGCCCATTTGATGTATGGTACTGTTTAATTCAGATGTCTCTCTGTTTATTCTCTCAGAGTAACCTGTTTAATGGAGACAGTGGGGTATTGAAGTACCGTACTATTAGTGACTTGGGACTAATCTGTGTCTTAAAGTCCTGTAGTTCTGTTTGTTGCATTTTTGTTCATGATTGTAATGCCTTCTTCATTAATTGTTGTTTTGATCAGAATGAAGTGATCCTATTTATCTCTTCTGATTAGTTTCAGCTTGAAATCTATTTTGTCAGATATTAGAATGATGATTCCTGCTTGTTTCTTAGTGCCATTTGCTTGGAATATTTTTTTCCATTCTTTCACCTTAAAGGTAGTACCTGTCCTTGAAGGCAAGATGGATTTCTTGCAGAAAGCGAAAGGATTTATTTTGTTTCTTAACCCATTCAGCTGGCCTATGTCTTTTGATTGGGGAGTTCAGTCCACTGATACTGAGAGGTGTGTATTGATTCCCATCATTTTAAATTTTGTTTGCATCTTTGGTCCAACTTTGTGGTTCCCCAGTTATACCTACATTAGTTTCTTTCTGTTTTCCTTTGGGCATAGTCATTCCTTTCTTCAGCTTTTTGTATTGCTTCAGGTATTTTCTGAAGGGCTGGTTTTTTGCACATGAATTCTTTCAACCTATTCATGTCATGGAGACTTTTCTTTCCCCTTCAAATATGATAGACATTTTTGCTGGGTAAAGTATTCTGGGTTGGCATCGGTAGTCATTTAGAACTGGCAATACTTTGGTTCAGGTTCTTCTGGCTTTCATAGTTTGCATTGAAATGTCAGCTGTAATTCTGATGGGTTTTCTTTTATATGTGACTTGTTGTTTTTCCTTTGCAGCTTCTAGAATTCTTTCTCTCTTAGTTCTGAATGCTTAGTGTTTTTACTATGATATACCATGGGGAGTTTCTTTTCTATTCCTGACTATTTTGTGTTCTGTGTGCTTCTTGTATTTGCATAGGAATGTGTTTCCTTAATTTTGGGTAATTTTCATCTACAATCTGGTTGACGATCTGGTCAGTACCATTATCCTGGGATTCTTCTCTTTCCTCTATGCCTATGAGATCTAGATTTGGTCTTTTTCATGGTGTCCTACATTTCCTGCATATTCCATTCTTGTGTTAAAAAATTTCATAATCATTGCTTGAGTGCTCCAAATCTTCAACTTTATTGCTCATTCTTGATATTCTGTGTGCTATTTCGTTCATTCTCTTGGTGAGGCTTTCTTCTGTAATTTTCAAATTGGCTTACTGAGTTCTTCTCTTCCTTCTTCATTTCAGCTTGAGTTTTCTTTAATATTTCTATCTCTTTTGTGAATTCAGTCAGAAGTTTATCCCTGTCTTCTTTTAGTTCTTTGTTTGTTTGTGTGTTCTTTAAATTCATTGATCATATTTACGATTGTTCTTTTAAACTCTGTATCCAGGGTTATCTCTCTGGGGTTCTCATTGTAGGACTCTTCTATAGGACTGGTGATGTTTGGTGGAGACATATTATTTGGGTTTTTCATATTATTATTTTGTTATTGTGATCTTGATATGTGAATTTCTTTTGTGTTTTTTTTTCTTGTGTTCTGATGTGAAACTCAAGCCTTCCTTTGTTCAGTTGAAGTCTGATTCTGTTTGTATACTTGATGTGACTTGGTTGTTTTCTTATTGGGTATGCAAAACTGGTTGGTCAATGCTTCTAGTTCTCTCTTGATTTTATAGTGGAGGGACCAAATGGCTCTAGTCCAGCTGCTCCAGAGTTCCCTTAGAGGCACAGGTTAGACAAGATCAGATGTTCTCAGGCTCTCTCTTAAGGTCTGGGTCCCTCTAGGCAGCAGGCACAACACAATTTGGGAAAATTCAGGCCTTCATGGGCAAAGGTCTGGATCCCTACAAAAGGGCACAGCATCCTAGCCCTGCAGCAGTGGGACAAGCTGCAGATGGTACTAGTGTAGGGAGATATGCACAGTTTGATTTGGAGAGCTCCTAGCCCATCAGATATGAGAGTAGTACAGAGATCTCTTGAGGGCTAAAAGTAAGAGTGTGCCTGTCTCCAAGCATAGGTGGAGAACAGGATGTTGGGAGTTTAGCATTACTGTGGTGGTAGGGGAGTGGAGACGCAGTGGGCAGGATCAGTTTTACTGGGGAAGAAGACTGGTCTCCAGAATCCAAGGCAAATTGGGGGTGGGAACTGCCTGGGTACAATGGTAGATTCAGGAATGTAGTGGCAAGTTTGGGGTAGGGACAGCCTGTGAAGGCTCTAACAAGCTGGAATGAAAAGTTGAGCTGATCTGAGTATAGGGGACCTGGTTGCAGTGGGCATGTCTGGACTAAGATGGTTGTCCAGGGATCTGGGGCCTAAGAGCAAAAGCAGGCCTGTGCCCAAGGCTTAAGGCTAGAAGAAGAATAGGATGTGGGCCAGGGGAGAATGGAGTTGCTCATGTGGGAGAGGAGTGGAAAGGCCCCAGATGGGATCAAACTTACCAGTGTAGAAGGCTCCTCACAGAAATCCAAGGCAGGTTGGGGAAGGGACAGCCAGGGTAGATGGGAGGTTACAGGAATGCGATGCCAAGTTAGGGGTGGGAACATTCTGTGAAGGCTCTAACAAACTAGAATGAAAAATTGAGCTGGTCTGAGTACAGGATTCAGGGTGTAGTGGGTAGGTCTGGACTAAGAGAGTAGTCTAGGGATCTGGAGTTCTAAGAGCAAGAGCTGGTCTGTGTCCAAGGCTAGAAGAACAGGATGCCAAGTTTGTTACTCTGTACTGAAGTTGAATATATATGTAATATATGTTATATGCATATAATATATACAATGGCCTATAAATTCTAGAAAATTTTACTCCAAGTATACACCTAATGAAAATGTGTAAGTATGTACCAAAAGATGTTTGCCAAAATACTTATAGAAACATTAAACACTCTAAGTTGGAAACAACCCAAATCTTCATTAGTAGTGTTGTAGTTTGCTTCCTGTTCTGTGATAAACACCATGACCAAAGGCAACATAGGGAGAAGATTTATTTCATCTTATACTTCCAGGTCACAATCCATCACTAAGGATGTTAGATTTTAGGAGAGGAGAAAAGGAAAGAGTTTAGAGTTAAGAAATAAGAAAAGGGCCAGACCTGCAATGGGCAAGGAATGTATACTTAAAAAGTTATTTGATTTATTTTATGTGTATGAGTGTTATGCCTGCCTGTGTGTAAGTGCACCCAGGTCGTGCAGTGATGGTGGAGGACAGAAGAGAGCATTGGATCCCTGGAACTGGAGTTATGGACAGTTGGCTGCCATGTAGGTGCTGGGATTCAAACCCAGGTCCTCTGTAAAGACAGCCAGTGTTCTTAACCCCTGAAACATCTCTTCAGCCCCAGGAATGTATACTTTATTAGAGTATACAGTGAGTACAGAGATAATTCTTGTGGAAAAAAAGTCTCTGCAGCTAGGGGAAGGGGCCTTTAGTTTTTATATGAAAGCTACTAAACATAGCTGAAGGTGTTAACTCTGTGCCAGGGTTTGATGTCCTTGGGGTGATTGAAAACCCCTCCCTCCTCCTCCTCCTCCTCCTCCTCCTCCTCCTCCTCCTCCTCGTCCCTCCTCCCCCTTCCTTCCTTCTTTCCTTTCTTTTCTTTCTTCTCTCAATTGCTGAGCTATCTCTCCAGCCTCATAACTGTCCTATAAGAGGGGGCAGCATGAGCAGAGTTAGAGCTATGAGATGCAGCGTAAACTGTGTTGACTGTCCTCTGCTGGCTTGAAGGTAGAAGGAGTCCGGTGTCTAGGAATGCAGGCAGATTCTAGAAACTAGAAAAGGCAAGGACATGAATTTTTCCTTATTGTCTCCAGTAGGAATAAAGACTTTTTGAACTTTGGCCTCTGTAACCTGAAGATAAATCTGTTTTTTTCCGCAGTGACTTGTGGAAGTTTGTTAGAGCAGGAAGAGGAAACCACTGCAACTACATGCACTGCACTTATCAGAATGTGTTGCATATAACCAGCACACTGTGAATGAACTGTCAGCTTTCAGAATGTCTGAATCTTAATTGTGAAGTGATTTTTAGAAATAAGTGTGGTTCTGTGAGAATCCAAGACCAGTATCATGTGCTATAACCTAGCAGTTTTCTTCTAGTTTCTCAGTAATCTTCAGACTTCAGACTTCAAACTTTTCAGACCAAAGGCCTGGAGGTGAATTGAACGTAGCCATAAGCTTTGTGTTCATCAGACACAATAAACTGAGGATGAGGACGTGGATAAAAATAGTCCATCTGATGCATTCATTTATTTGGAAAGAGAGAGAAAAAATTTTTTTGAGACAGGATCTTATATAACCTAGGCTAGGCATTAAACTTGGTATGCAGTTAAGGATGACCTTGAACTCTTGATCTTTGTACTTTCACTCTCATTACTGGGATTGTATGCCTGTGTCACAAAGACTTGGCTTTGTTTTTTTGAGAGAGTCTCACTCTGTACCCAAGGCTGCCTGGAACCCACAGCAGTCATTCTGCCCCAAGCTTCAAAGTGCCAAGATTGCATGTGTAAGCTACAAAATCTGGTGAGAGAAGACTTCTTTAGAAAAGTAGCAGGGGGAAAAAAAAGACTGAAGTAATAGTAGTCATGTGGCATTCACAATGGATTATATTATCTGTCAGCTTTAGTAACCCTCTACAGAAATGTGGGGCATTATGGTCGGGTAGAAGAAGGCCCTGAGGTTTAACCTTACAAAGACTGTGAGTTTTTATGTGGTGTGGATACCAATTTACTAACAGGCCTGCCATCTCAGAGTGAGCTGACTGAACAAGGTGATATGAACTGCTGGACCCATTTGCAGGATGGAGGATGTGGCCGGGTGCTGCGGCTAGTATAAATAATCCTGTTTTGCAGTGACAGTAGCTCAGGAGCTTTGTTTCCACCAAAGTTTGAGACACTTCCTTACCCAGACAATTTAAGCAACGATGACCTGTGGGATCCTTGACTGGGTGCGTAAAGAGCTATGCTCCAATAACCAGCAGGTGGCGCCATTGCATCATTAACAAGTTCACCATCTTTGTGGGGAGATTGCTTAGCCATCACTTTCCAGGAAACCCTGGGGAGAGGAGCCTGAGAGGGGGCTGGAGGGAGGGGAGGTAGTAGAGAGGGGAGTCTCTGAGTGGCCAAGCAGCGTTTCATCTGATAAAGATTTAATTCATCCCCAAAGTGTATTCAGATTATCAGATTGAATTAAAATTAAACTAGATTGAACTGACCTGATAATTTTTTTCCTGATAATCAGTGAATGGAATATCAGATTGTAGAATAAAAAAAAGAAGGTAAAATATTCTTGTACATCATTTCAGTTGTAGTGTAAGCCTTGGGACTCCTCCTAGACTGTCTTTCTTAGAGCCATTGAGATTTCTTCTTTTACAGGTATTTAGAAGATGAGAGAGAGTATTGGAGTGCTGCATGTCAATCTTCCTTTTCTGTCCACCCTCCTCTCTGTCTCATCTATGTTTCCTGATTTGTCTTTGAGTTTTGGAAATTTTGGAAATTTGAATTTGTACCATAACTCTCTTAACTTTACATGATTCTCCCTTCTTTCTTCTAGAATGTACTTTCTAGGCAGGAATGTTACTAATAAAGTGTGAAAGTTATCAAAGATTCATTAAGGGCGAAGTCCTGTAATAAATACAGGATACATAAAAGAAAAAGCCAACCATGTGCTTGCTGTGCACAGGAAACACGTGTAAATAGGGACAGATTCTTAGATGTAGCATTGCAGAAAAAGTTGCTGAGATTAAGTTTTGTACTGCTTTTCTCTAGACTTATAAATGTGAAACATTCCCGACTTATAACCTGTTACTTGTTTTTTGCTAACATTTTCATCTTGCATTTGCATGGCCTAACCACATTTTATTCTGTTGCTGTTCCGTTCTTGCCGTCATTTGTAGAGATCCCTTGAAAAACAGTGATGTCTAATTTATCTTATGAAGCTCTGTTTTCTGACAGAGTTATACTTATATAGGCAATATTCAATGTGAAACAGTGTGAGTCTCAAGCTGTGTAAATATGCTCTCACAAGTTAATTGAAGTTCCTTTTAGGAACTTCATTTGCCTACCAAAGGGATCTGGTTAATTATATACACAGGAATATGATAGAGGTGTTAAATTTAATTAAATTAGATCAATGTCTGTTGACCTAGAAAGATGTGGTAGTAGGTTTTCAGTGGAAAAAGAGATTAATAGTAGCTTGTGTATACTAGAAGATTGCTATGCATGCAGAATTATGTGTTTTTAACATTGTGTTTATAAAATGTTCATAGAAGGCCTGGTGTTGTGTCACACACTTTTAATCTTAGCACTCAGGACGCAGAGGAAAGTGGATGTCTGTTAGTTCCAGGTCAGGGTACATAACGAGACCTGTTTTTTTGTTGTTGTTTGATTTTGTTTTTAAAGTTCGCAGAAGGGGTGTTTTTCATTTTTAGGGTTTCTCACAATTTTGAAAATTCCAAGTTAATGCATTATTTTATTAGAAAAAATGACGAAACTTAACCGAAAATTCCATTAACGTTCGATTTTTTTTCCCTATTGAAATTATTTTGAATCTCATTGTATAGGGTTTCTGTCCTTCTCCCGCTAGGCCTTCCTTTGTTTTTGAGAGAAGATCTCACTGTGCAGCCCTATGTAGACCAGGCTGGCCAAGAACTCATAGAGATTTGGTTTCTTCTGCCTCTGGAGTGCTGGATTTAAAGGCATGTGTCATCATGTCCCGCAACGCTCCCTTTTTCACTACAAAGGTTTCACTTTGTAGGCCAGGCTGGCTTCAAACTCAATTCTGTTGCCTCAGGCACCTGAGTGCTGGGACTACATGTTTGTGCCACGAAACCCAGCTCCATAGCAATTCTTAATCTGGGCAATGCAAATGCTTCAAAGCCACATGGAAATGTGTGGAGACATTTTTGATTGTTGTGACTACTGGGCATGTTATCAGCATCCTGTGTGATGCTCTGACAATCTAGAGCTGCTGATCTGGTCTTTATTGTTAATAGTGCTGAGGCTGATAAAGTTCATTAGCACCATCTGGTGGTGATAGAAGGGCCTGCAACTTCCACATTGCTTCAGCCAGAAGCTAGATGATCTAAGGTCTCAGAAATAAGTTGTGAGGTCCTGAGAATGATAGTTATAGCTAAAATATGAGATACATCAACAACAGGGAAAATCACTATTTTTCAGGGTCTGTGATACTCTTACTTAAAGACTTGTAGTTTCTCTTGAAATTATTTGTGTCTTTAAAACTTTTATCGCAGGGTCTAGAGAGATGGCTCAGCAGTTAAGAGCACTGGCTACTCTTGCAGAGGACTCAGGTTATATTCTCAGCATCCACATGGTGGCTAACAGACCTTCAGTAACTCCAGTTCTAGGGGATCTGACACTTTCTTCTGAGTTCTGTGGGCACTGCACAACACAGGTGCACCTACCTATGTGCAGGCAATACACTTATACACCTAAAATAACACAATATTTAAGTAAAACAAAACAACAGAAATTTATATCACAGTTTCTGTTTTCTACTCTCATTGGAACTCCAGAGACCCAGTAACTAGATGGGGTAGCAGGAAAGCTTTGGGTAAGGTTTGTGGACTAAGGCAAGGCTCTTATTTAGGCTCAATTTAACTAACATCTCAGTTTCATTCCTCATAAGGAATGCCTCTGCAAGGCCTCAGTGTCTTCTCTTGACCCCTCCCCTTCTTATCCCCATTCAAAGGCCAAGTGGAAAGAAACTCTTGCTCTGCTCATCAGCTTTATTTCTCTTTTGTTTAGTTTTCTATCTTATAATTGTCACTTACTGATGATTTGGTGAAACTCCTCTGCTTTACTGTAGAGGAGTTGATGGGAATCAATAGTGCAAACTGTAGATTAAATATAAGTGTTCAAAAGGAAAGCATCAAAGACAAACCGTTAGGGAGGTAGTTCCCAGAAGGACTTGCTTGAATCACACATTTTCTAGTTTAGAATAAATGCAAACCCTTTGGACTGCACTAAAATCACAGTGACATTGGAGGATGTTGTTCTGTTTTTCCTCCATTCTTCACATTCATTTTGAACACTAAAGTTTTAATTCTATTTCCTGAAAAAAAAAAAAAAAGAATCAGAGCAAACAATAGGGCAAACACATTTGTAAGCTCTACTTGGCTAACTCCCTGCTGGCTAGCTTTCATAGTGTTGGAAGGTGCTCTGTATGTTGTCAGAGGAGGAAAATAATCATCAGTCTTACTCAGCTGTGAACTCTGAGAACTACAAAAATGACTCATCTGGCAAGATATGCCCTGTAGGGTAATAATGGCATGAATGTTATCCTTCAGATTGGATTTAAGACCCACTGCATGAGATGGAACCCACACCTGGCACTGTTATCTGTGCCAAGAACCTCTGGCTAGATAGCTCATGGGCCCTAGGGAAGAACCTTGTACTAATATTCCATTAAATGGACATAGTATTAAAATGACACATAATTTATTTGCTATACCCATAGATTAGTCAAAGAAAAATTCTTGCTATAAAAGGCAGTTATCACAGAGACCTGTAACTGGTCATTTGTATGGCACAATGCAGGATGGGCCTTAGCCAGGTCACCTGCTATGAGGAATAGAGGAATGGCTCCCATGGGCGTGGTCCTCCACTCTGGCTAGGCATACGGCCAGCTTCTGCCCAGCATCTCGAAAGAACCTGCACCTAGATGATCTACCTGGGAACAGATTACTGTTGGCTGCAGTCGGGATCCCACTCATAAGGCAATTGGCTAACTAGACCTATAAGACCCCTTGCATTTCCGTGAATAAACTGAGTTTGCGGTGGCTTGTCTATCCGCCTCCTTTTCACCCAGCTCCCGGTGTCTGTTTGTTGACCCTGTGCCTACTCAACCCCCCTCCCACGGCGGAGACCCTTCATCCCCCTCAGGCTGACCCCAAGTGCAAGGGACCCCAACAGTCAATGTTCAGAGAATAAGACACTTTGGAGTGTTTATCCCTAAATGGGGTATCTATATCACACCCCTCTTCACAAGGCTCGGGGGTATTCTCAGAAGAGACAGAAAGATTTTAAGAGCCAGAGGTGATGGACAACTGCAAGGAAACAGTGATTTCCAGACAGCAGGGCAGTTAGTTGCACATGTGAACTCATAGCCATGTGACAGCATGCTCAAGACCATCTCAAAGCTGAAGCCAGACAAAATCCCAGCATGCAGAGGGGAGATGGGCACCCCCACCCCTACTTAAGGAGCTCTTGGCATATGATAGCTGCTAGGAAAGGAAGAGTCAGTTTTCTTCTAAGAGTGTGGCCCTCGTCAGGTCAACCACATCCCAGGCCTGATTGCACTCTTGAGTATTGGGGCAGCACAAACTGGACTTAATGAGAAAAAAGAAAAAGAAATATGATGGTGGGATGGCTTGAGAGGAGTTGCGAGAGGGGAGAATATGATTAAAATACATTATATGAAATGCTCAAAGAATTAATAAATTTTTTTAAAAAGCAGAGAAAGCAGTAGGGCAAACACATTTGTAAACAGTACTTGATTACACATATAGAACTTTGATCTGTTTTTCAGGAATTTGTAATTAGATATGGCATGTAGGCATAGAAACATTCAAACACAATAGTATCACTAATTATAATGTCAGCAACTTCTGTAATAACTTCTATTGATGTGACTTTTGCTTTTCTTATTGCTGCTACCTTATACTACTAGCATTGAAACACATACCATATGCCAGACACGTGGTTAGTCAGGTAATTCTCACTCGTGTGTGAGGTAGCCTCATTTTATAATGAAGACAGTGAAGCAGAGATGGTAAATTTATATGAGGTCACATAACTAGTAAATAATTGGGGCCATATGCACAGCTAAGTGGTCAAACTTGCTAGTGTATATTCCTAACTACAACTTCAGGGTGGCTCCCCTAACTCTCAGCACTTGAGTTATATTCACTCACTAGTTTACAAGTTCATCTAAAATCTTTCCTTCTTTTTTTTTTTTTGAGACAGAGCCTTGGTGTGTAGTCTAGGGTGGCCTTTTCTAAATCCTTCTGCCTCTGTCTCCTGAGAGACAAGCGTGTACCCCTGTAGCTCACTCCCTACTCTTCTTGCTTCCCCATCCTTAGTAAGTCACTTGTGTGCAAAGCTATGCCTCTGAGGAATCTAAGACAGTATCTTCCACACTGATAAAAAATTGTGGCAATGACTTTGCTAAGTATGGTTGATTAATATTTGGAATAGTTATAACTACTAATAAGGTAGTAGTTATACTGCCTTACTGCCCAGAGATTCTGATAGTATGAAATGCATTTGAGCTATTAAGTTATAATCACATCTGTTGAGGACTAACTGTATTATCAAATGTGATTTCTTAAGAAGTCATATTTAATAGTCCATCTAGTGAAGATCAGATGAAACAATTTTAAGCCTATCAATGTGTCCTAATAAAATATTATTTCAAAGTAAAGGAGTAAGGAGAGGTAGTACAGCATAACATATTTACTGGCACTTACTCTCTGTGTTGCATGGTTCCAAATGTTTTATTGTAGTAATTTATTCCTCAAAAGATCATGAGAAATCATGGCAGTGAGTGTGTTGATAGGCGCTATGACTGCAATGCACTACTAGTTATAACGATAGTAGTCATAATAGCACATGTTCTTGCCTTATCTTAACTCCTGCACTGTAGCACCAGCATAAAGGGTTCAATGACTTTCTCAGACTTCAGTAAAGTGTTAGAATGAAGGGAATTGCAATTTTGAGGGAAGGGTGAAGAAAATTGTGTACTTTACATGTTTTTCTTCATAGTCCAAATGACAAACATCCCCAAATGTAAGGGGATCAATTTTAGACACATCTCAACCCCTTGACTTTCTTGTATTCATATTCTCTTCTTCCTAAGAAAAAGATATTCCTTTCAAAACTTCTCAGTACATGCTGAAGATGTAGCTCAGTTGGTAAAGTGCTTGCCTAACACACATGAAGCTCTGGGTTTGTTCCAAAATGGCCCTGGTGGATCAAGAGATCAAGGTCATCCTTGGCTACACATTGAATTTGAGGCTAGCCTGTACTATATGCCTCAAAAAACCAAACCAAAAAAAAAACTCAGTGCAATTTTCAGTCTTGATTTAAGTAACTCTCACATTTATATTTTTTAAATTGAATGTTTTTATTGACAGATAAATTGTATATATTAATGGGGTGAAATATGATGTTTTGATACATTGTAAAATGAGAAAATCAGCATATAAACATATGAGCAAATTAACATATCCACACTTTACGTACCAATCACTTTTTGGTGTACGAACATTAAAAATTCACCCTTTTAGCAATTTGAAAATGTACATTATTAATTGTGATCACCAGAACTTACTCTTCTAATTTAACTGAGATTTTCTTCCCTTTAACCAATGTTTCCAATTTCCCCTCAGCCAGTGATAACTGCCATTGTACTCTCTCCCTCTATAAATTCTAACTTTTAGAGGTCACGTGTGAGTAGCACACATCTTAGAGATCTGATGTTACAAAGTCCATTACTGTGCTAGCTTCACTCAGAGTCCATCATTGTGCTAGCCTCATGCAGAGTCTGTTGCTGTGCTAGCCTCAAACTTGGGTCATCTGTAGGCAAGGAAGTGCTCTTAACTACTGGGTATTTCCTCCAGCAATGATAATTTGATTTTAAAGAAGGAATTGAAATAGAATTAAAGATCTTTTATAGGAAATCTTCAAGTTTTTGTGCATTCATTCTAAAAATAGAAATATTGGAGATTCTTGTAAAGAGGAAGTATTTTAAAATTCCTTAGGTACTCTATGACTCTGTCAGATACTAGGGCTCTCTTGTGGTCACTGAATACTATTGTTCTTTTAAGTCTTTGAGCACATCCTCCTTTGTAATTTTGGCCCATGCATCAGGGATTTCACCTGCATCTGTAAATTTTTTCTGGTATTTTTCCTCTAGCTTTGATCTGAAGTGTGAGACAAACCATTTCCAGTATGGCTGAGTAGATGAATCTGGGGTGATGCTCCATGTGGCGTAATCCCCTCCTGCCTGGCGGTAGTTCTTATATGGGATTTCCTGTTTATTTTCCAAAAGCATAAAGCGGTCACTTGCTACTGAACTAGTACAGCAGTCAATGACAAAGTGGTCTGTTTTATGTTTATGCCATCCACTAACAGCCTGAGGACGGTGGAAGGGCACACTGTGGTCTCCTTCATGTGAAGGAATGGTGTTTGTACAAATTGCATTACAGAAGGGACACTGTTTCCAGCAACCACAGAGATGTTCAGATAGAATTTTCTCAATTTCAGGAACCATTTCATCTAGGGGCATAACGGAACAGTTCTCTTCTACCTTCCTCATTGCAGGATCCAAAGCTGCGCTCATGGTTTCTTTGAGAAACTCAATATCCTTTATCTCCTGGTGCTCAATGCTTATTAAGTCTCTTCGTGGGAAGATCAAATTGCTCCCTAGGTGATCACAGAACAGATCCAACCACCCAGACGCAGTGCTATTTTCATCTTTAGCTACTGCTGTGGACTCATAAATGGCAGAGAGGATGGCATTCTTTATATCACCTAAACTCATTTTTAAGAAAGTTTGTATTTTTTCACTTCCTTCATCTGAGCAGTATCTTTTAATGTGGTTTTCAATATAACTGCTAAAAAAAGATCTTGTATAATGAAGGTATTGCCAATAATTATCAAAGTTTTCTTCTTCTGCGAGAGAAATGAGAACGTGTTTCTCCAGGTTAGCCCTGTTTCCATTGAATGCAGGGCAGGTAGCTCGCATGTCTCCAGCAATTTTAATGATCATTTTCCCCCTTATAGTGGCAGAGATAGCAGGAGTGAGCTTGTGCCACAAAAAATCAACGAATGTTCTGATGGAGGTGGCACCTTGGCAGGAGATCTTAAAACTCATTAGGAAATCATCTTTCTTGCTTTCCAGGTAGTTCACAGGATCGTTTGCTCTCTTGAATGTCTTGTGCATTTCTTTAAAACTCTTTGAGGCTCTTCGAAATAAGCATAAAGACAGTTCAATGTTGTATTTGCTTGTAAATGTATATCTTTCCTCAGTGGGTGCAGATTTTACTGCTTCTTCTATTATTCTTAGAATCTCATGGAAATAACTTGTATTGTAATCACACTTTTGCTTAAGAATATTGTCGATAGTTTCATTAAATCTTGAAATAATGTGGTCAGTAGTCATATTAATGGACTCCTTATCACAGGCCTTTAATGTCCTCGTCATGAAGTTGTACTTCTTATTCATTTTTATATGCTCTTCATAATTGATTTGAAATTTATCTCCAGAGTTTCTCTTCAGGATGTCCACCATGTTTATCTCCTTTTGGAAATACTCCCAAAGGATATTTTCAGAATCTACGTCAATGTCAGGTTCTGTGATTGGAGGGAGATCTGAGGATACATCACAGACCCATTTTTTCCAAAGTTGATTGAATTTCTCATGTAATTCTTCTTCACTTAATTCTTTATCCTTTACAGTTAAAGCCAACTTTCTGCTCCTTTCCAATAATTCGTTTTCATAGCTTGTCTTTTTCTTATCAAGCCTTTCTTGATTTTTTTTGAAATGAATAAGTTCATTTGCTTTCCTTCTGGTGTCTGAAATAAGTGCCTCTTTAAGGATTATTAACTTATTTTCAAAATTTGATTTCCACTGAACCAATATTTCACTATCTGTATCTTCATTAAAATATTTTTCAAGTTCTTGTTTAATTGTTGTATACTTTTCTGTAACTGGAGCCTCAAGTATGCTTGTTTTTAGTGCCTGAACTTTTCCATTCTGAATCTGATTGATCAACTGGTTTTGTAAGTCCAGCATGTGACTCCTCAGCTCCCAGGTCCAGTGGTTATACATGGTTTCTAGCTTGCTCATGGCCATTATTTCTCTAGTGTTCCTGAAACTGAAAATAAAGTTCTCATTTACTAAGGCTCTCCACAGATCTTGAACTCGGAATTTTACATCTGAGATCTTCATGATGCTTCTCCTGGATTCCTGCTGGGCAGTCAACAGAATTCTGCTCTTCAGTTCCTGTACATTGTGACTGTAGCGAGGATTGGGAGGGGCCATTGGGGGATTGCCATCCCAGAGGTGAGCAAAGTAGTAGACATGATTATTGACATCAAACTTGATGACATCACTGAAGTGGGTGACATGTAAGCACTCTTCCTGTTCCGCAGCTGTTACTGCCATTTCATCCAGTCTCTGCTCTAAGCACCTTCGTCCTTCCATATTTTGGTCTTTAGCTGCTACTTCTCCCACATTCTGATGGACAAAGAGACAACTAGGGGAGATTTTCACTTGTTTCATCCGCAGAAAGGCTTGGACAGCTATTTGAAGGATATCTTGCATCTCTGAGGGGTTCTCCCCAAATATATTGATCAGAGTCAGGTTTCCAAGTCCAATGACAAAGGTTGCCAACTCATTGTCCCAGTTCTGGGATTTGTTGTTGAGTTCCGGGGCCCGAAGTCCTTCTGTGTCTACCACCAACACATAATCAAAGCCAAGTTCCTTTGTCAGTGTCTCCTCGACCTTCAGCAGCTGCATGTAGGCCCCCCTGGTGCACCTGCCCGCACTGACTGTGAACTGTAGTCCAAACAGGGCATTCAGCAGGGTGGACTTCCCTGAGCTCTGCAGGCCAAGAATAGAGAGAACAAATAGACGTTTGTCTCCAAGTGTCTCTGAGATCTTGTCAAAAATAGCTGCCACCCACTTGAGAGGCACATATGAAGCATCCCCATCCATCAGCTCAATGGGGACACCAGATATCATCAGGTCTGCAGCAATTTGGGGGAGGCAGAGAAAAAGGCTGTCTCTAGTGGAGGAAGTTTCTTCCAGAGCCTCATAGATCTGGCCAACTTCTCTGAGAAGTTGCTCAACTCCCAAGGTACAGTCACTGATCTCCGTGGAGATAGCTTCGATCTGATTCTGCCACAGTTTTAGGGAATTGCTCTTTTGTGCCTTCTGCTTTTCTGTTTGTATCATTAACCACAGAGATCTTTGCTTCTCACGCAACCTTTCCAAGTGTTCTGTAGTCAGGTTGTCCAAAAACAGAGTCAGCCACTGCAAGAAGTAGAGATTGTTGTGAGTTTCTGAATATTCTTGGAGAATTTCAAGGACAGAGCGCATCAAATCATTGAGAGGAAAGGCTTTTTCCAGCTGCTGACATCGAATCATTCTTTTATCTGTCTCAATCTCACTCTTGTGTTGTTCAATGCTCCGATTCCCTTTTTCTCTTAGATGATAGAATTCTTTGTCTTTCTTACACCAAAGGGGCCAAAGTTGTCCCTGCAGGGGTAGGAAGTTTTCCTTTATCTGAGATAACTTTGATTCTGCTAGCAAGGCTATTACAGTCTCTGCCTTTTCTTTGGCTTCCTTGCAGTCTGTCTGGTCTTCGTCAACAAGGAATCCTTGTTTGCGAGCAGTCTGGGAACAGGCCTCTAAGCTGAGAGTAGCATCAGAGAGCTCTACCAGGTGTTTGATTGTAGTGGTCAGCTCCTCTGTTAATTCTGCCTCATTTCTATTCTTGATCCCAATTCTTACTCTTCTGCCAGAATTATTGGGCATGGCCTTTTCTTTGTCATCAAGCAAGCAGATCAAAGGTCTTGATGACTGGCACAGGTCTCTGACAAGTGTTTGGTTTTCTTTGCTGTCATCAGAAGTTGACATGAGGATCACAATGAGAGAGGAGACCTCCTGCAGGAAGGCGAGCTGCTGCTTATGCTCTTTGGCATCTCCATGAAGATTTGTGAAGGCCACACATTGGTCAAATCTATCCTCCTCTTCTCCCCCAGGACAGAACCAGCAGATCTCCACCACTCCATCCATCAAGAGACAGTGTTTGCTGCTTCCTCTGCAGTGTCTGTGAAAAAACACATCATGTTTACGTTTACTGAGAAGAGAGTTCATGATCTGAGATTTGGAGGCAGAGAGGCCATTTCCAACTCTAATGAAGGACACAATGGGGGTCGAGACGCTGCACATCTGCTGATTCTTGTGACTGCTGCTCTTGTCTTGTGATTTATTTGCATGTTGCCAACTTTTCCTAATTTGCCTGAGAGACCAGAGAGAAAATTCAATTTGAGAAGTGTTGGGATTTGGCACCACAAGAGGGAGTGCATATTGACAAATGGAAAGTTTTGTCAAAATATATTGTCGGGCAAGATCATCTGCACAGTGAAAAATGGCCATCTGGATGTCCATTGGGTGGATGTGGGGCTGAGACTCAGCTTTTGAAAGTTTAGTTAAATCATCACTGTCTTCAAAGACCTCTTCATATGGATCAAAAGCCTCACTTTCCTGATTAGAAGAACCTGTGGAGACTTGGTTTTCTATGTTTTCATCATCTTTGAAGACCAGATGTCTGAACCCATAGTCCAGCATCAGTAGCTTTTGCAGGAAATAGAAGGGGAGTTCCTGTTCAGATTTGGGCTGAGTATTGTACACGGAAATCTTGTAGATCAGATGGAAGTTAGCTCTGCTCATCATTTTTGGGTAGTAATGTTCTAGGCCTAGACGCTGGAGTAAGTCTAGAAAAGCTCCATTTTCTATTACCTCTTTTTTGTTGTTTTCATTATTTTGTTGCTTATAAGACTCTTTCCTATCATGGCAGAGACTTTGCAATTGTTTTTTTACCTCATCCATTTGCAAAGAGGAGATGGTGGCCTTATAATCCCCATCAATGAGTAATCTCAACTCTTTCTCTAGATTTTCCCAATCATGATGTGCTCCATGTTTTGTGAGGACATGTACAACTTCTGTAGATAACAGTTGTCCCATGTGTTGTCTTATCAGTGCCAAGCGTTGTGTCTTCTCTTCTGGAGAAAGAGCTCTGACTCCAACTGTGGCTGTCAGGGCTGTGAGCATCAGGAATGCCTGGGCTCTGTACATGTGAATATTTTTGAGCTCCTGGTATTTATGTTGGACAGTTTGAATTTCATCCAGTAGGAAATTTAATTCATTGTGCCCAAGGAGATGCTGAAAGATACTGTGTGCTGACTGGTAGCCTGCAGCTGCTGCGATGGACAACAGCAGGAGCTGCATGTCTGGCTGTTCCGCTTCTCGGAGATGATTCAAGAATGTGCTGAGAGCTACGGTGACATCGTAGGTGGCCTTTCTTTGAGATTCCTTCACTGTTTCTGGGGACTCAGATTTGACATTAGCTGCAGTGAAGTTTTCTTCAATTTCTTTTAGGGTTTTAATGAATTCAGGAAACTGGGTGATTTTGACTTGCTCTTCCTCTGGCTCTGACTGATTGATCCACTGCAGGATGGACTGTGCCTGAGGAAAGTTTGTCACTTTGTGGACATGAGGGTCTAATAGGCTGCACAACTGAGATTTAATGAACTGAGTTTTATTAGTGGATGACTTTTTGCAAAAATTAACAGTGTTTATTAGAAAATTCTGCAGATCCCAGTCTGTGAGGCATGTATTAATCCAAATGTCATAACTTTTTATTTTTTGACTCACGGTTTGCATGAAATCTATCAGCTTCTTAAGCTGCTCTTCAGGATTAGAAACTTCCCAGGATTTCACATCTTCTAGAAAAAGCCTTGCTTCTTTTCCAGCACTAAGTAATTCCTCTCCATCCTGGATCTGAGCAGGGAGGCCAGTCAAAGCAGTGTAGTTGTCTTTCAGGCAGTGAGCCACCTGAAGGGCATCCCTAAAATCACTTCTATGGTTGGAGAGGATGATGTCCCAAATGGGAACCAGCTGAAGTCCCCGGTCAATGACAGACCAGGTTTGATTGCTGGCAACAAGACCAGCTTTCCATTGGACAATTCCATCAGCTTCTGGTGGTCCACCTGTTTGGGCCACAGATAATTGGAATTTGGTTTGAAGGTTTTGACATGGGTTTTTCTGAGAGGCTGTTTTTGAATGAGAGTCGGACATATTCATGCTTGCACCAACTTTAACTCCAAAGCCACTGTAGCTGCCCTTTATGTAAACATCCAGGGCCTCTGCTGCCTGCTGCTTCACCTCAGCCAGTTGCTCACTTTTGAATCCCTCAGAAATGGCCTTCCAGCAGTAGACTCCCCCAAGGTGTACAGGACCTTGGTTAGCATGAGATCCAAACCTGTGGAAGAAGTTTTCAGTTCTATGCTTTAGTGAGGGAACTCTGTCTGGGAGTGTCGTTTGACCCAGAAGTTCTTCAATGCTTTTCAGTTCCTGGAGAGCAGCCTTGGAAAGTTGGAGTTGATCAATGGGAAAGTGGCAGGTAGCCAGGGAGACATAGTTGAACTTCGATGAGCAGAAATAAGAGTGCTCTGAATGCGATTGGTGGGTGTCTGTGGATTCTGAATGTTTGCTTTGATCCATGCCACCTTCTAAACTAAGTCCCCAGCCTCCACCTTTAACGGAGGACGTTAAACTGAAGCCCAGCTTCTCCATAATCTGGGTCAACATGGCTTGTTCTTGGAAAGATGTAAATTCCTTTGTTTCCATCCATGTGCCCTGCTCTGGGCCAAAAAGTGAGAACTCTCTGGGGACACTGAGTAGCTCTTCTTTCTTTTGAATTAGGCTTCTTTGGTTGCACGTCTTATAAACTCCCTGCAGGGCCAGGCCTCCAGATGCCCATCTTACCAGCTCTCTGTCTGGGAGGTTCTGTCTGTGGGCCAGTGTCTGCTCCATGGGACTGAGATGTCTCTGCATGCTTTCTGTGACTTCTCCTAGGGGCACTTCAGGCAGTGGCCAGCACTCCTCAGGGATCTGCAGTGCCTGTCTCAGCTCTGCTTCTTTTGTTCTCACTGCCTCTTCCTGTCTGTGCTTCCCTTCTGCCTGCAAGTCCCTCAGCGCCTGAAGTGCCTGTTCTGCCTGCTGCTGCCTTTTCTTTATCATCTCTGTGGGAGACTCCTCTATCTCTGGTGGGATATTTGACTGTGAGAGGTCAAACAGCTTCTCCAGAGCCACTTTCTCCCATGGCTCTTGTGCCTGGGATTTCAGCTTCTGGAGGTCTTTTTCTGTTAAGTTGATTAAGGGCTGGTTGCAGATCACACCCAGGTGTTCCTCAAATTTAGGCAGCCAGTATTCAATAGGCAACCCCACTTCTGCCAGCATCTCCTGGAAATTCTGCCTCTTTTTGCCTCCGAGCTGAGGCTCGTTAGGGCTGTACCCTCCTGTGGCCATCCCTGTGTGAAAATCAGACAGTTAGTCTTGTCTGTGTCTTACCTTAAGAAGTGTCAACTACACAGAAGAGTAGATTATTAATGTTTCAAGTCTGTCTTTTCCATCTCCTTTAATTATTCCATCATATTTTAAAACCAACTTTTTTGTGTGAACTCTATCAATGTGGGTGTTCTCACTATGGATAGTCTTTTAAGATACTATGGTGAGCTGTTACATTTTTGCACTTCTTTTTGTACACAATCAGTTGCTTTGAGGCCATTAACCTGAGGGATGGTGTCTGATAATATACAAGAGTTTGCCTGCTTGCTGCTTTCTAAAACAAGTGATATCATCAGCTTATTATCCTTTCTCTATTACTGTTAGTTTCTGTGAAACCTGTGTTGATGGTTCCTGTCCTGTTTCTCTCTCTCACTTTTTTTCCCCTTTGAGTCAGGGCCTTGACACATAGCTGGCTTGGAACTTGCTATGTAGCCCAGGCTGGACTCCCAACTCATAATTTTTCTTCCTTGGCCTCCTGAGTACTGGGATTATAAGTGTACACCACCCTGCTTGGCTCTGTCTCTTCTTTAGGTCATTTAACAATATTAACTTTTCTCTCCTGGAATTTAGATACACTGTTAACCTGGTTTTTGTCAATCACTCTTTTCTTCATCTCCCCTTTGTTAATAATGTCTTTGTATTACATGCAAAACTATTTGCTGATGCCATCCGTACTTATGAATGTAGAGCCAAGTGCTCATCTGTATTCAGTACTTCATCAGTTTTTTTGTGAACTCCTTACTTCATTGCCTTTACTGCAGCCAGTGAGACAAGATAGCACATTTCAACTTCATATCCTATCCCAGTTTCCTTTCCTCTTATCATTTCTGTCCTACCAAACTACATTATCATATGTCCAGACCAGTGAGTGTCCTATTTACTTCTTCTTATATTAATGTAGTGTTTGTTTGCGTCTTACCCTCTTAAATCTGTATTAAATCTCACTTCATTTTGTGCTCCTTGCCATGTCTCCTCTTTAGATTGTGCCTTCTTCATGCCTTTGTTTGATTGTAATAATGATCAACACATTTGCTATGTTTGAATGTTTGTCCTTTCTAAAACTCATATTTTTACTTATTTGCCATTGTCCAATATTAATATTTGAGACACTTTAAAGTGAGATGAATTCTGTTATAAAAAAGTACAAGTTTGGCCCCATTTGATTTTTTTGTACCCCGATGCTAACAACCTGATTTTGGATTTTTCAGCTTTCAGACCAGATTAAGATATTCTGTTATGGCAATCTTAAATAGATGAAAACAGAAATTGATACCACAGAAAAGTGGGGAGTAGGTTGTTGCTATAACAAAAACTGTAAATTTTAAAGGTGTCTTTGGGCCTGAGTAATAGACTAAGGCTAAAATAATTGGGATATATAGGCAGGAAAGCTTTGTATTTATCATACATGTACTGTTAAAGAGAATTTTGGTGATAGCTCAGAAGAAAAGACCTGCAGGGCAAATCTGAAATTTCTTCAGGATTATTTAGATGTTGTGATCAGAATGTGGATAGTCAAAGCAATTCTCATGAAGTCTCAGGTAGAAATGAGAAAACAGTATGTGCTGGGAACTGGAGGAAAGGACCTATTTGTTATAAGGTGGCAAAGGACCTGACTGAATTGTGTCTTGCCTTAGCCTGAGGGCTCTGTGCAAGGCATGGTGGACAAACGATGAATTAGGATGAACTGGCTGGAGAACTGTAGGAGGCACTGCACCCAGCATGCTACCTTGCTTATTTTTTAACTGCATATGTTAAAATGTAAAAAGAGAAGTGACTTAATTTATAATTTATAAATTAATTTATAATTAAAAGGGAAGCAGAATTTTAAACTTTAGAAAATTCTCAGCTTACTAAGTAAAGAATAAAGAAATAAGTTTTAGAGAGAAAACCAAAGGTGTAGCCAAATAATCATTTGATAAAGAGATTAGTGTGTCAGACGGAAGCCAAGTTCTAGTTCTCAGAACATTGGGAAAACGAGATGTACTTGCCATAGTTACAGTGTTAAGAGATAGAGATTAGGGCTGAGTGACATGCCTTATGGATGGGACTACTGACTATAGAAAAGGGCAAGTTCAGCTCTGGTCACCCCTTTGCCATTCTAGCTTGTACCATATGATGATGCAGCCAGGTCTTCACCAGGCACTGGTGCCTTCTTCTTGGACTTTCCAGCCTCCAGAACTGTAAACTAATATATTTTATGTTTTTTATAAATCACACAGTTCTCATATGCACTTTGCAGCAATAGTAATAGCATGCACAAGGTCCATGCAGACTCAATCAGACAAAAACCCACCATAGACCTGGGGAAATGGGCAGCAGGCCCCAACCTTAGCAGAGAAACTATTGGCAACTGATTACTGCTGGGAGAGGGAGAGCTGATCTTCTTTAAGGGAGTGCTGTATGATAGGCTGATCAGACTCCAGTGGAAGAACTTGAAGTGAGGGCATCTGGGTATAAATGCTTGACTGGACAGGCCTTAACATATGACAGAATGTGTGAAATCTGGGGTGTGTGTATGGGGGAGGGGGTCTAAATATGGTTAAGATTTATGAAATGTACAAAACTTCAATAAAATGTACATTAAAAAAAAGAAAAGTAGCTGAGAAAGTCAGGGTCTGTGTTTCAGTTCCTGCTGCCAGGCTCTTGATTTGAGTTCCTGCCCTGATTTCCCTCAGTGATGCAGTATTACCTAGAATTGTAAGAAAAAATAAACCCTTTCCTCCTCAAAAGCAAACATAAACAAACAAACAAAAACATTACACAGTCTCGAGTTTCTGTTAATTCAGCACAAGAAGGTTGAAAACACAGTCTCATTTCCAGTTGTGCTTTCTGTATTCTCCATGTCACTGAAATCTGAGTCTTGACTTAAATTTCAGCCATTGAGCCCAATCTTTGAGTGAAATAACTAGATCAAATTTTAAGAGAAAAGGCTGGTGAGGTGGCTCATCAGTCTGACAGCCAAGTCTGACAACCTGAGTTTCATTCCTGGAAGCCAGACAGTAGAAAGAGAGAACAGATAGCTGCAAATTGTCCCCTGAACTTCTTGTGTGTGCTGTAGCACTCATGGATCCATCCATAGAAACATACCACACATATATACACACACGTACACACACACACATACACACACACACAAACACATACTAAATAAGTAAGTGCAAAAACATTTGAGTGCAGTCTTTAAAGCCTCAAGTTTGCTAGTCAGTAAGGAATGCCTGACAGAAGTGCCACAGAACATGAGTAATGACTAAAACTCTTCTGCAGTTGCTCTCCAAGTGTCTCTCTAAAGAGACACTTGTACCTTTGTCTTTGACCATCAGACTAGTTAAACAATGAACCCATAAGAATTATATTTTCCTAGGAGTCCCATGCTAGGGGAAGGGAAAGCAAAGTACACATATTGCAAAGAATGAATAAAGTCTTTGTTCACAGATGGTGAGAGGTCTCTATCAACAACTCAAAAGAACAAACAAAAAATATTCCTCAAAATAACAAATGCAAGGCCAGTCTGGGCCTTCTAAGTCAGCTGAGTGCAATGTGGGAGACCTTGTCTTAAGACCAAACCAAATCAAGACAAATAGGAAAAGGCAACTTAAAAATGGTAGAGGAGTATTGTAGAGTCATCCCACCTGCCCTTACTCAGCAGAGGTCTTGAAGATAGCTAGCTTGCATTTCCATTTTGGGTCCCTGGTCTTTGATTCTAGATGGAGAACAATGGACTTAACCTAGAATTGTCTCAGAACAAAACCAAAAACCCCAAACAAACGAAAACCAAAACAAACCAAATCAATCCAATAACAATCAAAAACAAAACAACAAAAAACTATGTGGAGGGAATTTCCTGACATTTTTGAATAGAAAATGAACAATCCACTCTGCCTAGAAAGTGATTACAAAGCCAACCATAGCCATGGTGAAAACTTAGGAGAGATTTTTGTGGTGAAGTAGGATGCTGAAAAGCTCCTTGTCTATAGGGATTTAGAAAATCACATAGGGTGTGTACCCAGAAATCACTTGTGAGCTAAAGTGACAATTTACAGAAGGTTGGAAGATATTTGAAAATTATATACTTGACAACATGTTTGTGTCCAGAATATATAAAGAACTAAAATACCTAATGGTGAAAGCAAACAATTTGATCAAAAGTGGACAATAGGGGGCCTTCAGGGTGGCTCAGTGGTCTGCCAAGGCTGAGGACCTAAATTCGATCCCCAAGATCCACATAGAAATAAATGATTCCTGCAATTTGTCCTTTGACTGCTTCACATGTGCTGTGGCATGTTCATACCTGCACATACATGTACATCAACATATACCTCCTGCCACACTAAATAAGCAAATGAATGAATAAATAAATAAATGTAAAAAATAAGTCCAAATTGGTATTTCTCAATAGAATCCATACAAGGGACTTTGAGATGACTTGGTAGGTAAAGGCCCTTCCTGTGAAGCTTGATGCCCATTGTTTGATCCTGGACCCACATGGTGGAAGGAGAGAACAGATTCCCCCAAGTTATCCTGTGACATGCACTGATGTGCCATGGCACATGGAGCATGAACATAGACATGCACAAAGTCAGTAAATGAATGCAGCTTAAAAGTGAATAGATATGAACTATAGTGCTCAACACAGCTATTGGGAAATGTAAATCAAGTCCACAATGGAGTATCACTTCAGTTAGAATTGCTACCATCTAAAACAGATAAATACTGCTGAGGATATGAAAAAAAAGGCGAAGTCACTATATACTATTAAGCAGAATCTAAATTAGTATAAACATAAGGAAAACAGTATGAAAGTCCCTTAGAAGTTTAGACATGAAGCTCTCCTATGACTCATTAGTCCATCTTCTGGATTTATACCCACAAGAAATGAGATCAGTATCTTGAGACGTCTGTACACTTGTACTTATTGGATGCGATTCACAACTATCAAGAAATTCTATTCATCCATAAAGGAGGCTGTAATCCTGTCGTTTTTGACAGCATGAATGGAACTACAAGACGTTATTTTAAGTGAAAGAAGCCAAATGCTACATGACTTCACTTTTGTGTGAAATCTGAGGAAGCTGAGTCCCTAGAAATTGAGAGTAGAACAATAGTTATCATAAACCAGGGAATGGATGGAGAGGGGAGGGCTGGGTAAAGCTTGCCAGTTGTATCAGATTATAATTAGATGAGAGAAATACATTCCAGTGTTCTGTTGCATAGGAGAGTAACTAGAGGGAGTAATAATCTACTTTATAATTCTAAAGCTAAAATGTTTGATTTTGAATGTTTTCATCAGAATGAAATGGCAAGTGTTTGAGAAGATACCTTATTCTAACCTAAATTTGAATACAACACAATATATAAATGAGTTCAAAGTTTACATCATATTCTGTTATATGTGCAATTGTTTTATGCCAATTAAAAAACTATGCTATAAATATACTCAGTATAATGGAAAATATGACAATTTGATAAAATATATGAATATATTTTAGAGGTTCACACTCAAGAAAGGCAAACACTGGGGGCCTATACTGAGACACATTTTTGATCAGACTTTCAAAGGATAAATGTAAAATGAGATGATAATAGAAAGAAAGAAGTGATTTGTCCAAAAGAGCAAGCAGGTATGGTGGCTCATCCCTGTATTCCCAGCACTTAGAGGCTGACGCAGGAGGATCACCAGTTTAAATCCAGTCCTTTGTTGATAGTGAATTCCAGTTAGTCCTATATAAGTGAGAACTTAGGGAGGTCATCACTAGTAGACTTACACTGGAAGTAATATAAAGTGTAATAAAAGTAATATAAAGGAAATATAAAGTGAGTCCCCAGACAGCTTGAACCAATATGATAACATAAAGAACATCAATAAAATTAAGTCAACTATTTAGGAAAATACAAAACCCAGAGTTTTATGGTTTGTTACCGTTTCTCACTTTAAAAAATATTATTTTATTTTATGTATATGAGTGTATTATCTGCATGTATGTAAGTGCACCTGTGTTGTTCAGTGCCCACGGATGTCCAGAGAGGGTGTCCAAACCCCTGGAACTGGAGTTACAGAAGGTTGTTGGCAGCCATCTAAACCCGGATCCTCTGCATGAACAGCCAGTGCTCTTAACCACTGAGCCATTTCCCCAGCCCTGTTTTTTATTTTTGTATATGAAGGAACGTATATATGTGTAAAATATTATTTATAAATCTGTGTCAGCCTTTAATTTATAAAGATACAATTTTTGACAAAACCAACCAAAATAAGAAAGGTGAAGGTATACAGGAACAGAGCTGTATCCCTGTGGAAACTAATGCGGTATCGATCAGAAGTAGATTGTTACAAGTGTATCCTGTTAAGTGTAAGCCACAAGATGACCAAAGCAAAAACAAAACCAAACAAAAATACAAAAAGAAAGTTAGAATGGAATCAAAGTGGTACCCTAAAATTGCAGAAAAAAAGCAGTATTGGGTGGAAGAACTGAGAGACAGAATGATGTGATATATGTATAGCAAAATGGAGGAGAATTCCTTTATCAGTGGTTATATTAATGTAAATGGATGAAATTCAGCTGAAAAACAGATTGACAGAAAGGATAAGAAAAGCAGATGAAATTACTTGGTATTTATAAGAAACTTACTTAGAGCCAGACACAAACTACTGAAAATGAAAGGATGGAAGATTTTCTTGTTAAATAGTAACCAAAAGAGAGTTGGGATGACTATAAGTAAAAAATTGTTTTAAAATAGGGCTGGAGAGATGGCTCAATGGTTAAGAGCACTGGCTGCTCTTGCAGAGGACCCAGGTTCAGTTCTTACACCCACATGGCAGCTAACAACCACCTGTAACTCCTGTTCCAGGGGATACCACACTCTCTTCAGACATCCGTGGGCATTGCACCACACAGGTATACTTACACACAGGCAGGCAATACACTCATACACGTACAATAAAAATAATTAAAAAAATTGAAAAAAGTCTTTAAAAATTGTTTTAAGGGAGAAAGCAGGGCATTAGATAGTGATATGTATCTATCTCCCCCTAGGATATAACAACTATTATCATGGATATCTAAGTACAAGAGTCCCAAAATCTACTAAGCAAAAATTGGGAAAATTGAAGGTGTTACTTGAATGTTCAAGATCAAGGCCTGTGCTCTGGTTGTCTCAATAAGCTAGGCTTTGCTATTGGTCTTCAATATGCCAATGAAAGAAACAAGTAATAGTGAAAAGCAGAGAAGTTTTATTCAATGAGGACTGCATTGAGAAAGTAATGAGTAAATGGGTGTAGTGCCTTCAAGTAAATCGTCTGGGCACTGACACATGTTTAGGTTTGAATAGAGAGTTGTAGATATGCATAACTGAGCAGTCCTGGTCAAAATGTGGTCTCACCACTGCCCTATTGTCTTGTAAGGTGATCTGATAGTTTGTCAGAGCATGTGAAATCTCTTCCTGGGAGGCAAGTTCACCTCTGGTTGGCACTAGGGCTTCAGCTTTTTCCTTCCCTCAGCTTGAGACTCCTGGGGAAATTTCAGTTCTCTGGGGTCCATTGTTTCAGTAATCTGATAGTCAAAAGTTTCTCTGTTTAAAATATTTTCTCTCTGTGGAGAATTGTTAAAAAGAAATGTTTCTATAAAAAAGTTCTATAATAATAGTTGGAGATTTCAATAAGGAATATAAGTAGATAGATGATTAATAAGGGAATAGAGGACTTGAAAGTAACATCATAACCCATTGAAAGAAAATGTATATATAATACTCTACCCTAGTACAACAAAATATAAATTCCTCTATAGGATATATGAACATTCTCCATATGATAACCATCAACTAATTTCAATAACTTTTAAAAGATTGAAGTCATAAAAGATTTCTTTCTTTGATTATAATGGATTTAAAATAGAAATAAATAGCAAAAGGAAAACCAGAATATTCACAAATGTGGAAATTAAAGAAAATATCTTTTTTTTTAAAGCAGGATGTCATTATATGGCCCAAGCTGGTATTTAAATTGTGATCCTTATAAGGTGTCAGATTCAAGGTTTAGGTGAGACACTGAGGTGGAGTGTCTTTTGGGTAAGAGATTTATTAGGAGAGTATAATTCTAATGATATGGGAAAATTTGGAGTGTCTTTGACAGTGACCTTTCTCTTGCCTCAGATGGGCATAGCTGTCAGCAGAGGTGGGATTGATAACCCTATTGATAACCCTGGAAAACCTGACAGGCATCAAAGCTACCCTGAGCCAGTGGTTTTTGAGTTCTTGTTGTCAATGCAAAAACACAACTCCCATCTCAAAGGGGATAAGAGACAGTTTATTCTGAAGCCAAATATGGTCCAGGAACACAGATTTGGGTTTCCTTAAATTTCATGTTGTAGCATGGAAGCAGTTTCATGAAGTTTTGTTTCTCTTTTTAAACAGGTATGAGTTACTGAGCATGGTGTTGTACACCTTTAGTTCCAGCACTCAGAAGGCAAAGGACAGTGAATATCTGTGAGATTGAGTCCAGCTTCATCTATACAGTGAGTTTCAGACCAGCAGTGGCTACAGAGAGACCCTGTCTCAAAAGGAGAAAAAAGTGAGTATGAGTGTTTTGCCTGTGTGTAAGTATACCGCCTGTGTTCAATACCTTAGGAGGCCTGGCAACTGTAGTTATGGATGGTTTTTAACCCCCATGTGGGTGCTGGAAGCTTAACCTGAATTTTCTTCAAGAGTAGTCAGTACTTTTAATGGCTGAGCCATCTCTCCAGTCCTTGCTTTATGAAGTTTTTATAGTAACAGAGCAAAGAAAGTGATTAATCAAGGTGCTTTTCAAATACATTGGTGGAAACATTAAATAGGTGGTTACAGCAAAGTGAAGAAATCTCAGCCATAGGCCTCAGATACCTAATGACACTCAGCTTTTTGGTTGTGGAAGCTACAGTTCTGTTAATACAACCCAAAAGTTTTTATTAGTTGGTAACAGGTTGTTAGGTCTTATACAGAGGTGGGAAAAGAATGGCTACTTAGGGGGCCAAGATAGCCCAAGATGTAGGGAGAAGGATTCACACTTCATAGAATGTGCCTGCCTCTGATTCTGGGTTACGGGGGAGAGGGATAGGTTTGACTCTGTAGTTAATGTGTGTCCGTGATATGGAATGTGCCACCTGTGGCTAGATTGTCTAGGCTTCTTGGTAAACTTCTTTTGGAGAAATGAAGATTATAAACTTCAGGCAGCTCTTAAGACTTAATCTTAGTTGGATGGGACCATCACCTGACCAAGGTAGCACCCCCAGGAAGGTAGGCTTATCTTAAGCCATGCTAGATAGGTAGAAAAATTATCCTTTTAATGAGATGCTATACTTTTCCCTCTTAGAATTCTCACCCACTAGCACAGTGCCTACAAGCTGCTGTGAGGTTTACTTGGGTCTGCCCACCCTTCTGAGTCCTGACTCAGAAAGGAACAACTTCTCCTTTTTCTTTTTTCTGTCTCTTTCTTTTGGATGCTGGCCAGAGTCTAAGTAAGCTTTTCTTGATACTTTGAGCTTCATTATTCTTTCTCCAAAGTGCCCCTCCCCACCATGTGGCTGCTTGTCTGTCTGCCTTGTGGTGGACTTCCATGCTGTCTTAACTCAAACAGCATAGCTTTCTCCCCCTTCTCTTCTCTGTTCTCCAGGCAGCTGTGGAGAATTATAGCTTGCCTTCCATGGGGTGTTTTTGTTTTAATATTTAATTAATTACTATTATTTGTGTATGAGTATATTACCTGCATGTGCACCTGTGTTGTGGAGGTCAGAAGAGGGCTTTGGATCCCCTGGAACTGGAATTACAGATGGTTGTTAGCCACCATGTAGGTACTGGGATTCAAACCTTAGTCCTCTGCAAGAGCAGCCAGTACTCTTTAATTGCTGAGTCATGGTTTTCTTTTAAATTCTAATAAAATAGTCCTCAAACTTCCTTTTAAGTCAGTTCTTAAATTCTTTTATTAATGAAACTAAGAACCTTAAGAGAGGATCCCAATTTCCCCATGTCAAAGAGGCTGTTCTAGGTGAGTATGGCCTGAATAGCCCCAGCCCAGATCCTAACAGTTATTCTCCCTCAAACTTGTGAGTGCCAAAATTGTAGATGTATGCCTCCATGTCCAACAGAACACACCTTAAAATACGTTTATTTGTTTTTTTTTTGTGTGTGTATGAGTGTTTTGCTTGCGTGTATGTAAGTGGACCCATGTCTTGCAATGCCTGCAGAGACCAGAGGGCATTGGGTCCCTTGGAACTGGAGTTACAAACAGTTGTTACCTGTCATGTGAGTGCCAAACCTGGATCCTCTGCAAGAGCAGCTTCTGCTTTTAACTTCTGAGCTCCAGCTATATACTTTAAAACGACTACTATGTAAAGAAACTGAAAACAAAAAGAAATAAGATAATGTTTTGCAAATAAAGGCGAATGAAAACATAACATGGCCATACTTATAAGGTGGAGGAAAATCAGGTCTCCAGGGAAATGTATAGCTGTAAATTCCTATGTTTAAAAAGAGATAATAATTTAAATTAATAAACCACCTTCATTACTTAAAAAGTAGAAATGGACTTGAATAATTTCATGTTAGAGTGCTTGCCCATCATGATACCCTGAGTTCCCCCCCATGACAACATAGCAAAACAGAAAGTAAAAGAACAAATTAAACCTAAAGGTTGTTGAAGGAAGAAAATTAGATGACTAGAGAAAAGTGAAATAGGAAATTTAAAAAAAAGCAGAGGAAATCACCACAATCAAAAATTAGATTTTGAACAAAGAATACCCAAAGTGACAAAAATTAGGAATACTCAAAATCCCTAAAATCATTTATAAACATGTGGAAATTACTACAGACTTTACAAGTATAAAAATAAAAAGAGGGTCTGGGGAAATGGTTCATTGTGTAAGAGTATTTGCTGTGCAGGTATGAGGACCTTTCAAATCCCTGGCATACATGTAAAAAGCTGACTATGGTTGTGTGTGTCTGTAACCACAGAATTTTGGGGGCAGAGACAAGCTGGTCGCAGGAGATTGCTGCCGGCAGCCAGCCTAGCCAAAGCAGCAAGCTAAAGTGATCGAGGAAGACACCTGATGTTCTTTGGTCTCCATATGTGCATGCCTGGCATGCACACCATCACTCATCTGCATGTACTGCACATACCTATGCTACACATATACAGACCGCAGTAAAACAGAATTCTAAAAACAAACATCAAAGAATATTGTGAAAATATGCAATCCAACAAATTAGATAACCTTGAAAGAAGAGGAAAATTCCTAAAAAAAAGCACTATACAAAAACTGAATCATGAAAGAAAAAATCTTAATAGCTCCATAACAAAGAGAGTTCATTAATAATGAAGAGCCTCCTAACAGGCAAATGGGTAGGGCCAGATGTCTTCACTGGTGAGTCCCACCAATCATTTAAAGAATTGACACCAATCTTTAGCAAATTCTTCCAAAAAATGAAAGAGAAGCAAACATTTCTCAACTCATTCTCTCAGGCCAGCCTTATGCTACTACTAAAGCCAGACAAAGATATCACAGAAGAGAAAACCATATACTAATGTCCTTCATGAATATTGATGTAAAAACATTAACTTGAATCCAGAACATAAGAATTCTACACTGTGACCAAGTGGAGCATCTCTCAGGCATATAAGTATGGTTTGACTTGTAAAAGTCAATGAACATAATATACCACATTAATAGAATGAAGGAAAAAACACCCCACATAACCACTTAAATTCATGGAGAAACATTTGATAAAATCCAACAATTTCATAGTACAGTAATAAACAATGAATTGAGGATACCTTCTCAGCATAATAAAAGGCCTATATGAAACATCTGTTAGTTCCTGAACATGTTTAATATTGAATTTACCATATTGCCTAGAGCTTATACTGCTTGATATATACTCTAAAGAACTGTGAATGGGCATTACAATGAAAGCTTATACACAAATGTTCAGAGCAGTACTAGTCACAGTATCAAAAAGAATATAACAACCCAAATGCCCATCAACTGATGATAGAGAAACAAACTGTGGAATAGTCACCATAAAAATTTATCCATAAAAGTAATAAAATACTAACATCTGGAGCAATGTGAGTGAACATTGATAGCACTGTTCTAAGTTAAGGAAGCCAGAAAAGTCAAGCACTGTATGATTCCTTTCTATTATGAAAAATCCACCATAGGTCATTCTTAAGAGACTAAAGACAGATTGTTAATTGCCAAGAAACAGGGGAGGTAGGAACGGGAAGTGATGCCTTTATGAACATGGGGTTTTCTTTTGTGGTAAGGAAAATATTTGTGAATGTGCTGTGGGAACAATTTGTTGTTACACAACATTGTGAGTACATATTAATGAAATTGTACAATTTAAAATGGTTATTTTTATGTTGTATAAATTTGCCTTAATAAAATTAGATTATATGGATATATATTTAAGGTATATGTAAAGCAAGGCTTGTAGAACTCAAAGCTCGTTATTTCCTAAGTATTTATTACTAGCTATGCTCTTGAATTCCCTTTTGTCTTTTGTGTCCAATGGACACACTCTAGAATGATGAGCTAATGTGCATCTTATTCCAGCTTTCAAACAGAGTTAGAAGCTTGAAGTCTGCCACAGAAGAAGGATGTCTTTTTATAATGGAACTAGACAAATGTGACAAACCAGGATTTTCCTTATTTGGAAGCTGATTATTAAACATTTACACCATTGATTACAATCTTTCATAGACCTTTTTTGTTTAGCCTTAATGGTTTTCTAGAATATGATGTATCTGGTAATATTCTGGCTGTGATCTGCCACTCAATAGGAAGTAGCAAAATTTAACAGAATAGACTAAAACTTACAGAGAGAAAATTAAAATAAATTTAGCTGGAGGGAGCCATGCTTTCTGAGGCTTTGCTATGCAATGTAAACCAAGCTCTGCCAACCCCGCTTCCTCACTAACCCTAAACTGTAATAACCTATTTTGTTATAAGGTCTCTAAGTTACAGGGAGAAACATTTATGGTACTTCCTTCTTCCCTTTGTGCAAGCATCAATGTTTTTCACTTGAGGACAGAGGAGGTCAGGCCTGAAGGTAAATTTCAATGAGAAAGATAGAGTAGTCTCTACCCTATAAATCCTTTAAAGAACATAGCAAGGACAATGAAATTCTCTAAGCACAAGAATCATCTACCTCTCAGCCCCATAAAATCTCCCAGACAGATCCCCTTTTCAGTAATGGAGATGCATTTCTTTGAGACAGATCGTTTCTGCCTACCCAAGCCCAGACTTGTAAAATAACCACCAAACGTTGTCTTTTGGTTTGTTTTCATAAATGCCATAGGTAAGGTAATAGCTTTAAGTGGTTGGATCTCCAGGGCTTGGTAATAGGTTAATAGGTTACTATTTACCTCAAAGCTCTGTGTATCTACTTTTATGGTTAAGCTATGTATCTATCTTTATCTTTAAAACTATGATAAGGAGTTGCTGCCTGGTGTGTTATCTAATTTTATCTCTGAAACTTTAAGGGGATGAAGATAAGGAGATACAATAAGCTCACCGAAGGCTTCCAGGGTGCCTGAAGAAAATTAGCCACCTGAGCTGTGGGGCTGCTCAACCCTGGAAAAATAGCCTCAAAGTACAAGAATCTCTATAGTCTGCTCCTGAAAGGAGAAAAGGTGTAGCCCAGATTTTTAAGGGGGAACTCAGAGTAAAAAGTATCCCAGCTTTTATCAAACCTTTCCTTTCCTCCCTCTATCTTTTAGATACACAAGTAAATAAAGGGAAAAAATAATGTCATTGGGAACCAATATTTATTCCTGAGAACTCTTTTATGTTACATTTAATCACCTAAAGTGGGGGCACTTTAAAATACCAAAACTTGTCCTTACCAAATGTCTTTAGTCTTGACTAGAAGCCAGAAATATGAGAAATATTTAGGGATACTGTCTCATATTCTTTATATCTGTAGCCAGGGTCACAGCATTTTGTAAAATTGCCTCCATTTTGGTTGAACTGTGACAATTCCTGTAACAACAATTATTTGGTTTCCAGAACTAAAGTAACTTATTTCTCTAGAGTCTTGTTTTCCCTGTCTCCTGGACTCTCAAGTAATGGTCAGATAAGAAAGATGTTTATTGATTGTCTTAGATTCTTTAACTGACTACTCACTGGTTACCCCTAGTAATGGCCAGCTGTGGGCCATAAAAGGAAACTTTTCAACCTCCTTCCCCACTCCCCCTCTGCCCTATAACTACCCCAGCTTGTAAGTGAATGGCAGGCTCTGATTCTTACAGGGACCTGCCCTCTGCCAATTTCTCCCCTAGATAAAGGCCTGTACTGTTAGCAAATTCTGCATTCTGTTTCCTTAACTGTTTTTCCTTGTCGTTGAACTTTCATAGCAGCATTAGGGAGCATAGGAATATTAGGGAACATGGTAGCTATACTTGAAACGGTGACTAAAATTCCACTTCCTGTACCTGGGATGGAGAGGTGCATGGACACCTCATGAGTGGGTCAACTAAAGTGACCAGCTTACCTCCCTATGCCTCAGCTCAATTTCTGTCATAAACTGTACAACAGTCTCCCAAGCTCAGTGCAGTATCCCTCTTGCTGTATAGGACCTCTGTCTGTTTCCTTTCTCTTAAATTTTTACCTATGAACCTATAATCTTTTCTAAAATCTCAGTGTCATGTTTTCTGTGAAATTCATTCTTTGAGTTCACAAGATAGATAACCCAGAAGCCACTGGCTGAGGGTAGCCTTGGTGGCCATTCATTATCAGGGATCCTAGCCCTCAGAGCTATTGTTCACATGAATTGAGAGCCTCCTCCTCCTTTCCCCTGAATCAGTTTGACCCAAGTATAAAAAAAGAATAGAAGGGCTTTGTAATCAGCATGCCTAGAATGAATGAGAAGGCTCTAAATAAACACTCCTTCACTCTGGCTATCTGGACTGTTGAAACAATTCCAGGGAATTGAACATTTTCCTAGGAATCTTATGACTGAATAAGAAAAAGACTGAATCCTTATATCAGAGGGGGAACTTTATTCTATGGACTGGAAAGAGATTTCACACAGTGCCAACATGTAAGATCACCTTGGCCAGGACTGCTTAGTTATACATATCTCTTGCATATGAACCCCAAATATGAACTGGGGGGTGGTGGTGGTCACTGTATCTCTTCACCCCTCTTCCCAATGTGGTCATATTAAATAAATATTTTTCACTATTAATTTGGCTTACTGAGGTGGTTGAGCCTGGATTGTTAGTGCAGCCAGGGCATAGGACCTGATCCTAATGTCAGTAGCAACTTGACTTAAGAATGAACATCTCTAAAACTCAAATATAGAGGGTTTCTCCTGCCCTTTCAGTCTATTTGAATTTTTTCCTTCCAAAAATAACAGTCATTCAGTGATATTATGTCCATCTAGTTCTAGCTAATGTATGGATATTTAACAATTAATCATCAAACTGACTTAAGACTAAAGAAAAAAAGGGAACTTTTTAACATCAACGAGATTTACTTAACATAGAACAACAGTAAGAGGTTGTTAAGTTTTAAAGTTTGACCAAATAGGTAATCTTAATCGATTCTCTCATAAATTTGAATTCACTAATCATTTTAAATTGGTAAATTTGTTTTGTTAAACGCTCTGTCTTATGTCTAAACCTCTGATTTAAAGGCTATATAATCTTAAAAAATTATTTCTGTATGATACCTTTGTATATTTGCTATATATATTTACATGATAAAGAACCCCAAAAGGGTTCTATTCCAATTAGACTGACTTATAAGTAAGTGAATGAGAAAATAATATTGGTTCAAATTCTATTCAGTTCATGGTACTTAAAGCCCTAACAAATAAGTTAATTTAAATTTGTTACTGAGCTAAAGTACAAATGTCATAGATACTATGAAGAGATTCCTGTGTCCTTTCTTTAAAATATACTATTAAAATAACATATTCCAAAGAGTTAAAATTTTCCCAAGAATTCTGTTGAGGAGCCAGTCCTCCTACACTCGTTAGTTGTTTACATTTGAGTGCCAAAAAGAGGATTGGCACTGATTATTTTACATCAGTCTCTTATCCTCCTAATATGAGATCAGGTTATACTAACCAGGACAGATTTCATCCTAGAGACAAGAAACATTCAAGAACAAACCACCAAATGGTTCATTAATGAAGTCTTCAGAACCAGTTGTTCAGAGACAAGGGAGGAAGTTGTCAGAATTAGAGTCATGCAGGGCATAGTGGTGCTTGCCTGTAATCCAACACTTGGGTTGCTAAAACAGGAGAATCATGAGTCAGCCTGGGCTTCACATTGAGATTCTGTCTCAAAGCTAACAACAAAATTGGGATCACTTTTCCAGGCTTCCAAAAGTTACTAAAGCCAAGAGATTATGCTAACTGGTTCTTTGGTATTGTAACCTAACACTATACGTCTTCTAAACCCGAGGCCTACTTGCATTCTGCTTTTGATATTTGTTTCCAGCACAGGCCTATTTTAGGAAATTTCACTCCATAAAGAAAGACAATTCTCTCATTACACAGAGAAACAAACTGACAGATGTATGTGCTACACAGGCAGCACTCCAGGGGGCATCAGAGATAACCTCTTATCCCCCAAATAAAAGCAAGCTCATACAAAAACAGAGCTGTTGAACTTGAATGAAACGAGATTCTGTTGGCTCAAATAAACCAATAAAATAATTATTAAGGAACTTTTTGACTAATTACCTAAAGAAAAAAGTACTGTAATCACTTGTTCCTTTAGAAAAACAGTTACAGTTAAGTTATGACATCTTACAGATTCCTATCAAATGAAGATCTTCGATCTCCAATTGGAGCTCTCTCAGGTCCCACTTAGATCAGACAGAGATTTTTTGATGCCTTATATACAGGGTCAAATCCCTATTTGGCCTGAAGCAGTTTTAAAAAATGGGTATTTGAACATCAACCCCTAAAATTAATGGATCAAAGTCTCAGAAGGGGGAAACTGAGGCATGATAAAAAAATATAGAAGGAAATCAAAGGGGCATGAGAGGAGAGAGGTGTCTCTTACCCTGAGATCTAGTTTGACTTTGCTGTTGATTGACAAGTCAAAACAATTTCAACACAACTGATAAAACTGAAATTGCCTGCAGAGATAATATGTTTTCCTAAAGACAGTTCAGATAGGATATTAAAATTAACAAATGAACTATGCTTACTTAGGGCCAGAGTGTTTGTAACTTTGAGTTTTGCCAAATTAGCACTTCTATCTCATCTCCAAATCTAAACAGTGCACCTCATAAGAGTACTTTATTATTTCATTACAGAAAAAATCCTTAAGATAAAAAATAAATCAACTTATATATTTTAACTTTTAAATTGCTTGAATTTTAAGTTTAGCTTAATCTTTAAACCTTGATGTAAACTGCATCCTTTGAAGAATATAACTTAGATAGATAACTACAGTATCGTATTGTAAAGCCACTGTAAAAACACCTGAGTGGTATTCTCCTGAAAAGCCAGCACCCATGTCTTTGGGTGTGTATACTGCTGTCCTTTTCTTATATCTGTGTGTCTAAATACTTAATAAACTCATTAATTTTGTTTTGCTCTGGCTCATCCTGAAATTCTTTGGTGCAGCATAGATCAAAGACCCAGCTTTACCTGGGTAGAGATCCCTAAGGGGAGGGAAGTCATCAGGATGCTGGTGGCTGTCATCATGTGCTGTCTCCCTGCCCTTCTGTCATCCCCTGCTAAACCAAATAAATTCATTTTTCAACTTCTATGCCTTTTATGTCATTTTCTCTTAACAAGACCCAGAGCCAAGATTGGGGTTCCAGTAACATGCACTTTTTCTAGAAGCTACACTCTGTCATCTCACTTCCACTTGGTCGTGTTTGTTGACCCTGTATCTTGTTAGCTGATCACTTTCATGCTCTCTCTGCCTAGGACTTTATATTCCTAGCTCAGTTTAAGTTTCTCTGTGTGGTAACCGTTCTTGTTAAATTAATGGCTCTCTTTTTTGTGTGAGTAGCAATAGTCCTGACACTCACCTAAGTGATGATAACAATGTTAAAATTCATTTGTGCCCTTTGTCCCTGGAAAACAGCTATGGTTAAAAAAAAAAATCTGTTTATCCTTTGTGGTTTGAAAAAACAGCTTTCTGTAAAGAACCACATATGACTTATGCAAATTATGCCTCCTTTTATAACTTACAACTGGCCAATCACAGGCCTTTTCAGTCCCCCTTCTTGCCTCATAGATTACCTGGAGATCAATGAAAATAAATGGCTTAAGTAGACCAAACACTGGTTAAGACTTTTTCTTTTTTTCTAGGATCCTCAAGTTTGAGCTATTTTTTTTCCTGACGCAGCAGAGAAAACTCAGTCATCCCCCTGAAGAATCTGCTGGCCTCAGGTTATCCCACTACACCCTCCCAGGCCCTTTCTAGCCTTGTTGAGCATTTCTCTTGAAAGAAAATTTTATTCTACTTAACCTTTGAGGTGTTTCACCTTCTTTTGGTTGGATTGTTCTCTCTATTCCAATAGGCCCTTTCCCCTTATTGTAATACTTCTTTTGAATACAATCTAATTCTGGATTTATTGGTTTGTCAAATCACCAAAATATTTGATTCTTTGTATTATATCTTCCTCTTTTCCTGATTTGTAGCTATTAAAAAACAATGATTATGCCAAATTCATCTTTGTGTTTTTAATCTCTGTGTTTTAATCCCTGTGTGTCTTTGTTTTCTAGGACATTTTAATCAGTTTCTCTTTCTATTTTAGTCTCTAGGTCTGTTGTTTATCTGTCTACCCCATTTCCCGTCTTCTTTTCCACCTACTTGTCTCCTTGACGCCAAATTCCTGTTTCAGGTTGCTTCCAAGAGACCTGCATGGAGAGTAGGCTCTATCCCCAAGGCTGGTCGTCTGCTAACTCAAGAGCTGTTTGTGTGAGAGAGGACTGAATTTATCCTCAGAGCAGGAAGTGAAAAACCAGTTTAATTTTTATGAAAGATTTATTGTGATGTACTTATGTTTTATTGTGATTCTTAGGTTTAAAAATTATCAAGAAGCTGAAGTACACACCTTAACAAGAGCCCCCATAAACCTAACTGATCTAATTTAAACAACTCAAAGTTCAGGCAATAAAGATAGCTCAACAATATTTGAGCCCACCTGGTCCAGACCTTTCTTTAGGGCATAATCATAATTAAAGACAACAATGGCCTGATTTAAAGACATATTTTTCTACTTAGCCTAGAAATACAAGTCAGAGTAACCTGGAGATCCACTAAAAGAAACAAAGATTTTGAAGATTTTTGGAATAGCCAAATTCACCATTGCTGGCCAGGGCTCCTGCAACCAAGACTTCAGATGAACCTAAAACACATCATGTGTTCCTTTTCCCTTGAGACTTTTCCTTAATTTTGTTGTAAAGGGTAGAGAAACAGTAAACTCTGTAAATAGTAAAAATCATAAGAAATATAGGTGCAGCAATCAATTTTGTTCAGTAGCATACGTAAGCACTCTACATGAGAAAAAAGATCTAAAATTTTGTGATGTTTCATTGAGTGTTTCTGTTGAACACAAACATTCTTATCTACCCTTCAGAGTGGCTCCTAGCTATATGAAACGTAGGAGATCACATTCAAAATTTCTCCCGGATTTATAGTTTAACTTAAAATTCCACACTATTTGCCCTTTACTACTGGCCAAAGTAAACACTCAGACACCCTTCCTCAGTGGAAGCACTCTATCTTCGATCTGTTTTGAGGTTGGAATTAATTTCAGTTGTTACACACTTTGGCCTGTGACTGTTGGAACACTGAGGGAAAATTCAGCACTTTTAGAAGGTAGGAGGAACCAATCGAAATACTAAGATTCAAACTAGCAAGGAGGCAGGATACAGTAAACAAATCTCCCCCAGATCCTAAAGGATGGAAAAGAGGGGCACTCCTTTCCATTGAATTTGATTGTACACCCTTACAAACAGAGGCCAGCTGTATTTATTCTCCCATGTTTGTGTAGCTTCCAAACAAGGACCAGAGAGAAACATAAGAATTAAAAAATATTATTTATTTATTTATATTTTATGTGTGTGTGAGAGAGCCTGCCTGTGTACATGTGTACCATGTACACATCTGTATACATGTGTACCATGTACATGTCTGTATATATGTGTACCATGTACATGTCTGGTGCCATCAAAGGACAGAAGAAAGTGTTGGATACTCTGTAACTAGAGTTACAGGTCGTTGTGAACAGATATGTGGGTGCTAGGAACTGGAGTCTGGAGTTCCTCTGCAAGAGCAGCAAGTACTCTTAACTGGTGAGCCATCTCTAGAAACTTAGTTTTTGTGGTCCTTTTATAATATGTCATAAGGGTGTACAATCAAATTTCATAGAAAGAGTTATTTCTTTATTTAATCATCATATAAGCAATTAATCATACTCTCATAAGTAGTTCTCAGACCTAGAGTATAGAATACCTAGGAGCCCAATACACATTTTTCAGATATCACTGTGATCAGCCAGAGGTCTTAAGCCTACTACCTTCCAAAAACGAAAAAAAAAAAACCACCCAAAATCAGAAAAAAAAAGAGGGACTGGAGAGATGGCTCAGTGGTTAAGAGCACCAGCAACTCTTTCAGAGGTCCTGGGTTCGAATCCTAGCACCCACATGATGGCCAACAGCCATCTGTAACTTCAGTTCCAGGGATCCAATGCTCTCTTCTGTCCTCCGAGAGTACTGCATAACAAGAGTGTACTTACATACATACATGCATAACACTCATACACTTAAAAAACAGGAGAAAGGAATTGGTAAAGGTGTCACAACAGCAGTAAAAGCCCATTACAGGAAAATTATTGCCTTCAGGTCCAGAAAATAAAATCTCTGGCTTGGTCAGAGACCATTTTTCCAGTTGGGCATACCAATGATTTGGCTGAGGAATACCCCAAAGGAAGGTGGATCCACCTTAACATAAGCGACAAAGGTAGTTTATGTCCCTTTAATGAGATAACATGCTTTTCCGTCCCAGAATTCACACCCCCTCATGCAGGCCCTATGAGTACTATGAGGTTATACTGGATCTGGCTGCATTTTGAGTCAGGACTCAGAAAGGCATAATTTTTCCTTTATCTTTTCTGTCTTTTTCTTTTGGATACTAGAGACTAAGCAAGCCTTTTCTGGTACTTTGGGCTTCCTTGCTCTTTCTTTAAAGCTCTCCTTCCTGCCATGTGGCAGCTTGCCTGCTCTGGGATTTTTCTTTTAAACTAATAAATTGTCTTTGAGCTTTCTTTTGAGTACATTCTTAAATTCTTTTATTAATGAGACTGAGAACCCCAAGAGGGACTCCTAATTTCACCAGCAATATGTGGTGATTTTTAGCTAGAACTTCTCAAATTTTCTGGTAACATGTTAGGACTCCCTAAAATTTCCTGTAGCGAAAGAAGAATAATTTGTTTACGATTTTGGTCCGACCTGGAGACAGAAGATTTCTGAATTTCCCTCTTTCCTGCAGTAGTGTTATAATAAAGAAAAGACAAAAACCATAAAAACCAGGAACTAGGCATGTATAGATTGTCTGTGGGATAAGTTATCTTACTTGTCTGGTACTGAGGAAAGATTCCTTCCCTGGTGCTGTCAGGACCTCAGCTCGTTCTTATTCAACATGGAATCTCCTGGAGAAATAGAAACTCTTTTTAAAAATTGAATCTTTGTATATTTCATACAGAACATCTCAGTCAGTCTTAATCATCTTTATACCCACTTCCCCACCAGCACCCCCTGCCTAGTCCCCCAGCTGAAATCCATACATTCTGTCATCTGTGTTAAGGCCTATTGTGTCAATTTAGTAACCCCAGAAGATCCTCAGTGCAAGTTCATCCACTGAGGTTTAATCAGTCTGTCCAGAGTCCCTCTCTTTAAGAAGATTAGCTCTTCTTCACCCAACAGTAATCAGCTGCCAGTCTTTCTTCAGCAAAGGTTGGGTTCTCCTACCCATTTCCCCAGTTCCATGCTGAGTTTTTGTCTCCTTGAGTTTGCATGGGTCTTGAGCATTGCTGCAAGGTCATATGAGCAGGGTCCCAGGAGCTTGTAGGATTCTGTGGGGACAGAAATTCTTACACCCCATTCTTTCAGTCCCTGTGATGCCTGCTGCACTGTTACAGTAGGAAAGAAGTATGTTTGGTAGTCACAGGTTTTTGTTTTTTAAAACCAATTAAGCTATATTAACTATTTTATTCTTTTTTTATTTTTAAATTTATGCATAAAGTTGTACAAGTTTCTGAGGTATTGCAATTTTGTGTAAAGTTTTACACATGTAAACATTGCATAATGTTTAAATTATCATTTCCACAAAATATTTTATACTTAAATATTAAGAGATGTTTCTTCAAGCATGCTTGTGTTTATAGTTTTTCTACTACATTGTAGCACAGTAGAATTTCTTACTTTAACTCTAATTTAGTGCTTGTTAACAGATGTTTTCCTCTCTGTCTTTCCCAACTGCATCTTCCAGCCTCTGGCAACTGTTTTACCCTTAACTTCTGTGAGATCAGCTTTTTCAGATTTCTCATATGAGTAAAATCATTCAGTAGTTTGATTCTTCCCTCCCTCCCTCCCTTCCTTCCTTCTTTTCTTCGTTCACTTTTTTTCTTTTTTTGAATCTGAGTCTTACTACATAGGCCTGGCTGTCTTGGAACCCACAGAGATCTTCTTGCTTCTGCCTCCTGAGTACTGGGATTCAGTATTTGTGTTTCTGTGCCTGGCTTATAGAGACAAAATGCCCAAAATAAAACCACACCCCATAAGTCACCCATTCTCTAACAACTAGACTCTAACTGACCCAGTGACTTGTGATGCCTTATAGAAACACAGTGTGACTCCTAATGACCCTGGTGCCTCAGCCTAAATGGCTAGTCTCAGGGAGGACAGATGGTTTTATATAATTTACTACCTAACAAGATAGTGAACTGCCTTCTTCTTAACTCCTCCAGTATACCCACATAAATGGCCTATCAGACAAGGCCAGGTAACTTCTCTTAACTGCAAAAGAGGACTCATTCCCTCTCATGGGCATGATTCTGAGAATTCACCTGCTGTCTTTCTGTCCATGGTATATAGTCTTTATCAGAACTTTTATATCAGCTCTGGTCTGGTAAATGCTTTTAACCCCTGTGCCTTGGGCTCATCCAACCTAGCATAACCTGGCTTATTCTTTTTAACATCACCATGGCAGTTGTATCCACATTGTCACAAGTGGCACTCTCTTTTATGGTTGAGTGCTATTCCATTGTGTATCTATTTAACCCATATTCTTTATCCATTCATCCTTTTAAAATTCTTTTTGGGGAGGGGAGATGGAGAGATAGCTCAGTAGTTAAGAGCACTGGCTGCTCTTGCAGAGGACCTGAGTTTAGTTCCCAGCACTCATATGGTGACTAACAACCATCTATAACTCCAGATACAAGGGATCCAACACTCTCTTCTGGCATCTGTGAACATTGCATGCATTACAAGCAGGCAAAACACTTTAACACATTAAAAAAAACACACACCTCCCCATTTGTAAGAAGTTAAAAAAATATTTTTTGATTTATTTATTTTAATCCTAGCACTCAGGGAGTAGAGGCAGGTGGATCTTTGTGAGTTTGAGGCCAGCCTGGTCTACACAGAGTTCCAGGCTAGCCAGGGATACATAGTAAGACTCTGAGTCAAAAACAAAACTGTCAAGTAATCAAAAACCACCCCCCAAACACATACTATTTATCATAAATGCTGTGCTAATTTGCATCTTTACTTCTCTATGTCTACACCAACATTTTTGTCATTTCAATAGTAGTAATATTTATGTCCTTTATAATGGTGATAGCTTATTGTGATTTTGATTTGCATTTCCCTAATGATTAATGATATTGAGTTTTTTTTTTTTCATATATATGTTGCTATGTTTTTACACAGACCAATTCCAAGCTCTTGAATGCTCTTCAGGTAGGATTCAAAGTTTCTTTTCTGTATTCTTGCAGTATTCTGTTTGTCAGGTTTTAGCCTATAGAACTGTACCACTTGGTATGGGAGTGTGGTTTGCAGAGGGTCTGGCCTGCGGAGCCTCTCTCTGGTAGCAGAAGTCTTTGAAATGCTGGTCTGTCAGTGACCAGTGCTGGATCACTAGCACCAAGGTGAAATGGTTTTTCCAGCCTTCTCCTTTTGCTATTGAAGCTGCTGTCTGGGGTATGGCCTTTCCCCCCAGATGTTTAGAGTTATCTGCTGCTTTTCTTGATAGCTGTCACCCCCCTGGACAGGCTCCCTGGGACCTCTGGAATTCAGGAAGTGTGGCAGCTCTCAAATCCTTATCTGGCAGCAGACCTCATAGTTGATTCTGGGCTCCAGGATGGTTTCTGAAACTTCCTTACACCATCTGAAACAAATAGTAATAACACTCTTCACATACAACCTAAAGAAGTTTTAAATTATAACAGTATTTTATGCCTTCCATATAATTTATTGAATAATTCTAGTTAATGTCTATCACTTCCTTCTACATTAGTAGAAATACCCTTTTGGTATTTTCAAAGAACCCATCTAGGAAACCCCAATCTCAATTTGAAGTCAAGGGAAAGAATTTAGAATTGTAAAAATTAGTAATTTTTAGTTGCCATACAAAATACAGTGTTTTAAAATGTATTTTGCCCATATTCATCCCTGTTAAACTCAATCTCCCTGCTTTCCTCCTTTTTCTGTTTCCCTTCTTCTCCCTGAATAGTAGGACTCCTGCTTTCATGATACACACACCACACACAGACACACAGACACACAGACACACACACACACACACACACACACACACACACACTTCTTGCTGATGCAGAAGCACAAAAGATAGTTTATTCTGGAACCAAATACGAGTGACCATGGCCCAGGAACGCAGATTCAGGATACCGTGAATTCCATGTTCCAAAGTGGTAATGATTTATATTTTTCTTTTTATAGTAACAGAATGAAGAAAAGTCATAAATCAAGACATATTTCAAATACACTGGTAGATACAGTTAGTAGGCAGATCATGGCATTTGGGGAGGGGGGTTACTTAAAGTTCAGATGCTATTTGATGATATTTTGACATTCTTAGCTTTTTGATTGGTGGGATCTGGTGGTCTACTAAATTAATACATTCCAAAAGGTTTTTATCTGTTATGGGATGTTAACTCAGAAACAAAGGTGGGAAAGGAGTGGCTGTTTAGGGGGAGAAAGATGGCCTGTGATAAACTTAGATTACTTTATATATGTACAGAAGTGGTATAGCTGGATTGTATGGAAGCTTTAGTTTTTTTTTTTTTTTTAAAGAAACCTCCCACTCATTTCTACCCTCGTTTCTATCTGACCGGCATTGTGTAAGTGCTCCTTTCTCCACATTTTCTCAAGCATACATTTTCATATTTATTTTTTTCATGATTGCCATTCTCATTGGTATGAGATGATATCTTCATCTAGTTTTAATGTGCATTTCCTGAATGGCTAAGGATGTTGAAAGATTTTTTCACATATTTATTGGCCATTTTTATTTCTTCTTTTGAGAATTGTCTGTTCAATATAATTGCCCATTAATTGATTGGATTATTTGTTTTGGGGGGGTTTAATTTTTTGAGTTCATTATACATTGTAAATATTAGTCCTCTGTAAGAGGTATAATTGGGAAAGATTTTCTCTTATTCTGCAGACTGTCTCTTAAATATAGAATGGGTGTGTGTACACTACTCATGTGTGGAGGTCAGAGATCTAAGAGCTGAAGTCTTTAAAATCTTTTAAGTATAGGATCACATTTTCTTTGACTTGTTGCTTTCCTATTTGTAGCCCTTTTATTATTTTTTTCTCTTGTTTTTTTGCTGTTGCTGTCCCTGGGGTTATTTAGTCAGAGCCTTTGTCCTAGGCAGCCCTAATAAGCCTTGTTTGGTACCTGTCCTTGATAAAGCAATTAAAAGAGCAAAATATATAGTGAAAAACAGGAAAACGAGATTTATTCAATTAACTGAAATCATTATTCAAACTTCATAGCCAAAATTACATAGTTGTTGAAAACATTTACTTGTTTTAGTAGAGTGGACTTTGTTTTTTAAGTAATAAAGATAACAGGAAAAATAGGGATTATCCTGGTGAAGCACAATCTTTGTTTCATAGGCTGTTACCCAGTCATAAAGAAAACTTTGATAATTTCCTAGTTAGATCAGATCAACACTCCAAGAAATATTTATTTTAACGCAGAAGACTAAATCTCTTCAACCTCTAAACTGATTTTCAAAAGTAAAATTTTCTGGGGCTGGAGAAATGGCTCAGTGGTTAACAGCACTTGCTGTTCTTGCAGAGGAAGCAGTTTCAGTTGCCAGCACCCACATGTCAGCTGACAACTGTCCTTAACTCCAGTTCCTGGGGATCTGATGCCCTTCATGGGCATTGCATGCACGTGGTGCACTTACATACATGTAGGTAAAACAGTCATATGTGCTTAAAAGAAATAAAAATTTCCTTTTTTATTTTTCAAATAACTTGATTGCTGACATTCTCTAGAAATGCCTGACCTGTTACTTTAATTTGGTAAATAATAACAGAGTAGGAAATAAGTTACGGCCAAACATTAAGCACGTTTTGTTTTCTTAAATTTAGATATGAAAAATTACTTGACGTTAGTATTAATAAGTAGTGCCAGACTTCTGTCTTTTTTGCCTTTTGTTGTTGTACCCATTTTATTTAATTATAAAATAATACAATGACATAATTTTATCTAGAAAGCATCATTATCACTATAACATTGGCATTTGCAGAAAGTGAGACTGGAATTTTTTGTAGAGTAAGATTTGTTATAAAAATATATTATCTATTTCTGGTCCATACATAGTATCTACACATTTATAAGGTACAATGCGTTTCATGTATGTATTGGGTAGTTATCAAACGATAATTATTAGTGTTTACATAAATATGTTACCTTAAACTGTTTTCATTTTTTAATGCCAAGTAAACTCAAATTCTTTTCTATTTTGAAATGTGCAATATTAATTAATTCACTACACAGTGACATTGATAACCAGAACTTATTCCTCTCTCAAACAGAAGAGCATCAAAATTGATTCTATCAAATTGTGCCCATTGGTCAACCTCTTTTTACCCTGAGAGCCCCACTAGTGGTAAGTCTGATGAGATCAACTTTTGAATCTATATAACAAAACTCTCCAGAGGATGGGCAATGTATCACCATGCATTGTCCTGAACTATCATCCTCTAATCAAAGACCATTATTCTCTGTTCCAAGCAAGTGTCATAGAAATTCAAAATTAAGAAGATATGAAATCAAACATAAAGTCTAATGCAGCATGGAAAAATACTATTTGTATCACTTATTTCCTCAACCGATCCATGTTAAGTACAGTAGTATGGACAAGAGATACTAACTTAGCTCTCTGCAACCTTTAGTCATTCTTTGAGCCATTCCATTTCTGTGTCCTGGAGCCCTTACATGGTTCTATCCTTATTAACTCGATGGGGCTGGCTCAGTCTGCTCAGTCCTGTATGGAGCCAAAGGAGAATTAAGCCTCACTGTCCCCTGCTACACCTATTGGTTCCCTAGGTTCAATACTCCCTGGGTTTGCCTCATGGCTACAGCCATAGCTGTTGCCTCCCCATCGACCATACCTGGCTGCTGGGGAAGGCTGAGCAAACTGTCTTCACTCTGAGTTTTAACTTTTTGAAGGAGGGAAATGTGCCCTTCTTAATCTAGGAGGATCATTCCCCACCCCTGGGACAGGTTTGATTTTTTTGCAACTCTATTACTTTATCATGGATGCATTCTGTGAATTGCTCCTCAGGCTTTAAAGACTTCCAGAAGCTCCTTAGCATAGAATTTGACTTTCTGTCAACTTTTCTCTGGGAATTCAGACTTCACACAAATCTTGCTACATTTGCCTTTGGGTAACACAAACAGACATCGTTCTCTGCTTTACCTATCTCTTATCTCCTCTAGATTGGTCTACCATTTTATGAGCACACTTTACATGCTGGTCTGACTTAGATCTGACAAAGCCTTTCCTACCTCATAAAGATGTTATCCCACAAAGGGACTCAGCAAAGTCACTAAAGCTCTGTACCAACTCGAGGTCCTTGCTGAATCAAGTTCTTTAAATCTCTGGTGAACACTGTCCTGTTTGGCCCAGTGAATCATACATTGCTGTCCTCATACCTAGCTCCCTCAGTAGTGCCTGTCCTTCCGTCCCTGATGTCCATGGGCACCACCACTAGTGATGACCAAGTATCTCTAATGGCCCATATAAGCCAATCAATCAGGGATGGTTGGTTATATCACTCATTTTCTCTGCTTCCCCATCGCTCAAATTGATCTCATCAGCCCCCATATCCCACTGCCTCACAAGCCATGCTGTGAGAGATTCATTCTTTCATTTCTTGTTTAAAGCTTTTCCCCAATTTCAGCAATTCCAGGGCTGAATATCTTTGATTACCATGGTTTCTTGTTCCAGACTATTGTTAACATCCCTGTGTGTATAGGTCATAGAGTTTCTCTTTCTCTTTCCCAGAGGACCCAAGGGGTGTTTCTGATACCTCTATTTTACTCTCTTTCTCTTTGCTACTTGAATTCTCCTACAGAGTCCAGGTTTGGGGGCCCCAAGATGGGCCTTGTATTACTGCAGATCTAATCTGGACTCTCTTCCTCCTTTGGCCCTTACTTATAAAAAACAGTTGGCCAACATCTCCATCTCTTTTTTCTTTTAGCGAATTTACCTTCTAGGCTGAAGGCCAGTTCAGAGGATTGTTCAGGATTGCTTGCAGCAGTCCCCGGACACCTTCAGTCTCTCTCAGGGCTGCTGCCTCTGCCGAGACAGATCTATACATACAGCATCAGCCAGGCTCCCTCTGCAGCTGCTTCCCGATACCTCCACCCCTGATGTGCTACTGTTAGAATTTGTAACGTCTGTTCCAGATCTTTGGCTGTTCTCAAGGCATCACCATTCTTCCATGGTGGACCTCCCTGTCAGTCAGGTGTGCCATACTACCTAGAAGGAGACTACTATGCTAGAAATTCCCCCACTGGCATCATCTGCATAGATGGCCTCACCTTTGTCACACATCTCACTACTCATTGCACTTCCATGCCACTGCTGCTGCCCCTGCGATCCCTGTGGGATAGCCTGCCCTGTCAGAATTGCCTGTCAACACTCTCTCCATACCCAGTGTCACTTCAGCTGTTTATTTCTTTTCCCACAAAAGGGATAACACCATTGATTTTCCTACACTCATTCTCAGTTTTTGTCATATCCTGCCAACTACAGGATGCTAAAATTCCTTTGGGGATATGTGTAAAACAAACCAAGGTGATCCACAAAAATACACTGTGGGAAACCAGTGAGTTTACTGGGTTTACTTACAGATCGGTGGATGAAGGTTCACCTTCAGGAGTGTGGGTGCTCTACACCTAAGGCCACAACTGGAAAGTCTTCACCCAAGCATGGATGATGGATTCCCTATAGCCACACAAATGGTGAGAGAGACTGTCTCCTAGACTTTCCCAGTCTATATAATTAGCCCCTGCCTCAGGCCATGTGCAGTTAGGTCTTAACTGCTCGTCACAGGTTGGGAGCTGTGGCTGGACTCTCAGGCACAGGTCCTGTGACTTTCGCTGCCCTTTCCTCCATGTGGGAACATGAACAGTGAATGAGCCTAGCTGTGATGATTTTAGGCAAGTGGGCACAGCTGAGCTAAACAAGATAACATCTCTCTTTTGGAGGACAGTCCTATACAACAACTACAAAACCAGAAGCACAGCTATGGTAGGTCATTCTCTAGACTGTACAGAACACAAAGATTTTTTGACTTTCTTATGTTCTCTATGAAGTTTGCCTGGGAACTTACAAAGCCTCATAGTTTAGCAATAAACATACAGGTGATCTTAATTTATTACATTATGGTATGTAGTTTCACTCCTTTCACAAGATGACAAATTTAAATGTTATTAAGCCCCATGGTATTAAGACCTAAAGGGGTTGGAGAGGTGCTTTAGTAGTTAAGAGCACTTGCTGCTCTTGCAGAGGATCTGGCTTCAGTCCCCAGCACTCACATAGCCACTCACAGCTGCTTGTAACTCCAATTCTAGGGAATCTAATGGTGTCTTTTGACATATGAAGGCACCAGGTATGCATGTGGTGCACACACATACACATAGGCACTCATGCATACACAAAATAAATTGTGAAGGCCTGGATCAGCTGGCAGGTGACAAAATGAAGCAAGGCCAAGGACTCACATTTCTGCTGGATATGAGAGATTTATTAAAGAATTCTATAATTTTATGTAGTCAGATCTCAGTGTAACTACAGGTGCAGAAATATATGAAAACAATGGACATTAGTCAAGCATTGATCACACACAAGGTGATGAGTCTTTTACAGTTAATCAATAAACTTTAAAGAATACAAGAATTCTTTTAAGCATTAAAAACAAGAAAGACCAGTCATCCTGTACTAGTTAACAAATTTCCTATTTCTAATCTAATAGCCATCATGATTTATAGTAATGTTTTGAACTTAAACAAAGGGTGGTTTTTCACCTAGTCCATTAAATAGCCTTATTTTCAAGTGATGTTTGGACTTTAAGTCTGCTTTTAACTTCTTCTTTGTTGTTCTCCTTCAATAAGTAAATCTTTTTTAAGAGAAAGGAAACAATAGGGGAACTGTAAGTAAGATAAAGGAATACTAACTGGATATAACAATATATTTTCTGTAAAAAAGGTTTTCTATACAATACTAAATTATTATGGCTGAATATCTTTTTTTTGAAAATGAAAAGATAAAGAGAAAGCTAGAAATAAAAAGATTAGACAAGTCATGAATGTGTGTAATTTATATATGGTAGGGGCTAGAGAGAGAGATGGCTCAGAGGTTAAGAATGTATACTTCTTTTACAGAGGACCTGAGTTCAGTTCACAACACCCACATCAGGTAGCTCAGAACCACCTGTAACTTCAGCACCAGTTGATCCAACACCTTCTTCTGGCCTCCACATGCACCTGTACTCACATGCCCGTGCCCACACAGACATCCACACAAACATACACATAAAGAATAAAATAATTTAAGTTGTATATAGCATATAGAAGATAAGACTTAGAGATGATATATGTATGCTGTTAAAATTTATAAGGTCAAAGTTCAATCAAACTCCTATTTAAATTGATATAATTATCTTAAATTATTGATCTGCTCTTGGTAGTACTTACAAGAATTGATTTAAAAGAAAAATATGTATGTCAAATCAAGATTTAATTAAAAGTTTTTATTTTTTTGCCCAAGCTTTATCTAAATATTTCACAAAACTTAAAAGTACCAGGTTGGTGTAACTGGCATTCTGAGTGTTCAATAACCATACTTGGAAGCCTATACTAATTTGGAACAAGGACCTAAAAGTGGTAGTATTTTTCCTGTTGCTCTCCAAGGTCAACTAGGTACCAGGAACCCATGGAGCATCTCTCAGAAGGTCCTACAACTCTGTCTTGTCACCTGTCCTCTTGTTAAGAAAGACCATGGAGACCCCAAAATTTGGACTCTAACCAATGTATTTTTTGCAAAAAGAAGAGGGAAATGCCCTTAATACTTGTAAACAAAAATCACATGATTAGCACAGCCTTGATTCATTCTCAGTAGATGGCACAACTATTAAAGAAAGGCTAAAAGAGCCAGGGGCTTCTCTTAAGTCTCAAGTAACCCCTGAAAAGTGGATCTTCAGTTGGCCTTGACAGTAAAAATAAAGTTGCTAATTTTTACTACCTACATAGTCTTAAACACCAAGCATGAAAGTATACCCCCTCCCCCCCAAAATAAAAGTATTTTCAATTAGGACTGGGAGTTCCTGTTCACCTCCACCATCTATGCTGGGTCCCTGTTTGGCTTGGGTTTGCACAGGTTTTGTGCATAATGTCATAAGCAATGTGGATTAGTTTGTACGATTACCTTGTTGTAGCTAGACAACACAGTTTCCCTGAATTCATCTACCACCTCTTGTTATTATATTCCTTATGCTTCCCTCTTCTGGAATGATAACTGAACCTTGGGAGGAGATGTGCAATAGGTGTCCTATTTAGGGCTGAGTGCTTAGAAGTCTCTTGTTCTCTTTCCTTATTGGTGTGATATCTGGTAGGTTGAATAGACTCCAAGGGATGGATCCACACAGATTAGACTTGTTAGGACTTAAAAAAGACAAATAGTAATAGAAGACATATTGGGGGGGGAGTAGTAACGTGGGAGTGGAGAGGGGAGAGGGTCTGAATATGATCAAAATACATTGTATGAAATTCTTGAATCAGTAAAAATATTTTAAAGATAAAGTGATTGGTATATATAAAACAAAGCTAAGCTAGATTTTTAAAAAGAACAAATTACTCAGGCCTTAAAGGTACCCCATTAAATGAACATTAGGTAGGGCTCTGACATGCCAGGAGGAACAATCACAGCCTCCCCAGCTATAATAAAATTAAAGGATGCAGACTTCTCCTAACTGTAAACAAAATGCTGTTTGTATGTCCCTTGAGAATTCTAATGTCTCCTTTGCTTTACAAGGTCTACAAAAGCAGACTCATACCACCCCATTGGCCTTAAAACTGGGTCTCAGAATCTCCATAGTAAAAATGGTTTGTATATCAGAACCTTAGAAGTGATGCTATTAATCTCTGAACCTTGTAAAATCAACTGCTGTCTTAATTTCATCTATTCTCGTTTATAGTCAGTTCACACTCAGATGGTTCTGGGACAGTCTTAACTACATCTGTCTTGGTCCCCTTGATTCCTCCCCAGTGCACAAAAGTGAGCAAGAGTGGAGAGCCTACATCCCTTTATGGATCCCATGTCAGACAGAAATAGCCAGCATGATTTGCTGTTCATTTCCTAGGTAATTTTAGGATACCATCTCTTTTAAAAATATTTTATTTATCATTTTTATTTTATGTATATGAGAGTATTGTCTGCATGTGTGTAAGTGCATTCATATTGTGTGATGTCCCTGGAGGTCAGAAGAGGGCATTGGATTCCCTGGAACTGTATGGTTGTTAACAGTCATGTAGGTGCTGGGAATCGAACCCAGGTCCTCTGCCAGGGCAGTCAGTGTTCTTAACTGCTGAGCCATCTCTCCAGCCTCAGGATCTCATCTCTTGAATGGAAAATTTTAGGTAGTTAAACAGATATTGACAGGCTTAGGGCCATTGAGGAAGGATTCTTTTCTCAGAGCATCCTCCTTCTCCAAGATTTCTCATACAACTAAGTGTCTCACCCCTGCCCCCCACTCCCATGAAGATGCCATCATTGTCCAGCAGATATGAACTACAAACCATACCCATTTTTTCACTTTTCTAATAGATTTGTCAGAAATGTTAGCCAAATGTTAGTCCATACTGTCATATGAAGTGCTTCCATTTTGGTAAACAATGACTACTGCAGAAGCTAAAGCAATTTGGTTCCTGGATGTACAGTAGCTTGGGTCTCTTGTTTCTTGCCTTCCCTCTCTGTGGACCCCAAGTAATAGCTAGGCAGGAAAAATGATTATCACTAATCTAACATTCTTTTTTTTTTATCTTTTTTTTTGAGACAAGGTCTTTTTGTAGCCCCAGCCGGCTTAGACCAGGCTGGCCTCGAACTCACAGAGATCCACCTGCTTTTACCTCCTGAGTACTGAGATTAAAGGCATGTACCACCACCCTGGCTGATCTAACATTCTTTTATTGACTGGTTACCCGTAGCAACAGTCAACTGCAGACCAAAAAGGAAACTTTTCAATTCACTTTACCTTCTTTACCAAACCTTTAAGAAGGAACCCCGACTCTGCCACATGGGTCTGATCTCCCCTCAAGAGCTGGTCCATTACACTGTATGCCTCTATATTTGTGGCATTAATATCTCTTCTAATAAATCTCCCATAGAAAGGATAATCCATCTTGGTGTTCTCCTTGAGCTCCAAATCTAAAACATTTGATATGAGTTAACATCTTTCAAGACTAATTAAAAAAACTTAATGAAAGTTTTCTACACAGAGCCCACATTTAGGTATTGATGTTCAATTACTTAATCAAAGCTGTGTGCAATTCAGTTGTTTCCAAGAATTATTTACCAGCTATCTGGAAAAACAAGATAATTTTCTATAATTATATTTCCTAAGATTTGTCTACCAAAAAATAATGTCTGTATCTCTCTCAATGTTGTTTCATCTTTTTTAGCAAAACTTAGAAAATACTGCAAATAGTCAACTTTGATGCTTTATCACTATACAAGGTGCTAAAACAATGAATTTGAGGCCATTCACATAAAATGGGTGGAAAACTCACACATGGTAGAAAAAAACTCATACTTTGGCCTTTGAACACAACCCCTACACACGAAATGAACCGTTAGTAATTCAAACAAAGAGATAAGCACTTTTTTTTTCTAATGTGATAAAAATAACCGCCTCTTAGAATTTCTTATCTAATTCAAACAGACTGTTGAAGCAAGTCAAATTATCCTATATGCCCTCTGGTGGACAATTTTTAGTCTAGAGGCCTTACATATAACTATATCTTTCCTTTATATCATACCACAGTAACATTCAGAAAATTTCTGGTATATTTTAGATACCCAAAAAACTTTTTTTTTCTAAATCAAAATTTGTTATCTAATTTAAAAAATATTATCAAGTCCCTCCCATATCAACGTGCCAGACTTCTGTCACTTAAGGAGGTCAAAGAATGCTACAATAAAAAGTTTTAGTGCAGGCACAGTATTTGCATGTAATCAAGGCTGCACCTCCCTTTTAGAGCAATTTTATGTTTTATTTATCTTAATGTTAAATTTTAATGATCTTTGGCTCACCACAATGATCTTCTAACAATATAGATTGTTTTTTTAAAAAGGAAAAATAAAAGGACCTAAAATACCACCAGAGCAATGAAATACTTAGTTGATACACAAAGGCATCTAAAAACTTAAATGAAACAAACATGGCCTCTTTCAAGGTATCTTAGAAAGGAAAAAAGGGAGAGGCAATCTTAAAATTTTTTTAAGCAATTTTGAAAAGCTTTAGCAATCTAGGAAGGAAATCTTGTTTTCTTTAACAGAAAAAATAATTTGAAAACAAATATCATTTAATAAATTAGTTTAATATTATCATAACTAGCATATGGCTAAAGAGTTTTTAAATAAAAACCATAAGATCTGTTTATGTATGTTGGTATCTATGATATATATGTGATAATTTTTTACGTCTTTACAAAGCCGTCAAAAGTAAATTGGAAAAGCTCTAATACATTGACCTAAAGAAAACAGGTACTTATATAAATAAAATGTCTTGAAAAATTAAGAACTATGGGTGGGATGTGGTTTAATAGTTTCCCTAAATATTCATGTACTTAGGTGGTATCCAGAGTGGTGATAGTGGGAGGCAGTGGAGCAGTAAGAAGCAGGGCTTATTGTGAGGTTATTAGAATCAGAGGTTTGTTTTCATATTACCCTTTTGTGACTCTTGCAAGAGGACTGTTCTAAAAGGAGCAAGCTTGGCCCCACTCAGGTGCCTCTGGCTTCCTCGCCCAGGTTGCCAGCACCATCGCTGGCATGATATGATGTATACAGAAGTGAGCTGATACAGACGCCATGCACTTGAACCTCCAAAACAAACTTCTCTTTATAGAGTTCTCTGTCAGATATGTCATTGTCATGACAGAAATGCATATAACCCAAACGGTTTTCAAGTTCACCGAAATTAAGTAACTTTTGGAAAACAGAAATACTGGCGATTTGATTAAAGCAGAAATGTCTCAAGAGTAAGTGGTATTCAAGTGCACCTGAAGGAGCAAGGATGGAAATCGGTTCACAAAGGGTACTAGGGACAGGTGCAGCTGTGAAATCCTGGAAGCTTTATGTTTAGGTAAGGGATAATGCATAAGTGATACCCACTTAGGTGGCTGGGAAAAGTCTACAACAGTCTGGGCCTGTAAATACTAAAGAGTGAGCAAAAGCATCTTGTGAGACTGGAAACAGACTCCCAGGAACTATCTGATTATTAAATGAAAATCCCAGCATCATGGGTATGTTTTGTCCCATGAAGCTGTTGACCAGGGAGGCCCTGGAGGCCACCAAAATTATAAATGCTATTGCCACTAATATTGGTTACAGAACCAGATGGTAAGATTCTATTGCTGAAGATAACACATGATATGAACACAAAAAGGGAGACAATAAACTAAGTCTAGGCTAGAACCTCCCTGCCACAGGCTGACTGGTTTTCATAGTCTAGAAGGCACCATGAAGCGCACTGGGGGAGAACTGTCCCCAACAGCCCTACTTAATGACAGACTCCTCGTACTGTACTATCGACATGCCACGCAAGAATTGCCTTCCTGTGTGATAATGGAGCAACTAGTGAATGCACAACCAACACAATTCCAATTGAATTTAAGGTCCACTCCTCAGGGAAGAACTCACATCTGGTACTCCAAGCCAGTCCAATCCCTTGTAACGGGAAGTTACAGGCCCCAGTGGGAAAGCCACTGCGATTGTTTTGTTAGATGTGACACACTAGCTAAGGTGCTTGTGTTTCTGCCCGTGGGCTGTTATTGTGGTAAGTGATTGAATGTTTTTCCATTTCCTGTTTCTTCCTTTTTATTTGTGTTTTATAGAAAGAGGAATACCACCAAGATAGGCCAAAAGCTTTCTTCTAGAAACATGATGAGAGGACCCAAGGTTTTGATATCTCACAGTAGTACGAGGAAACTCATCTTACATCTATGTCAACCCCTCTAAAGTTCAGGGATTATTGTATAAGAGGATGGAAGAAAGAGTTTAAAGAAAAGCTAGAGGGAGGGGTGGAGTGTTGTATAGGACTGTTCTCAGACAGACAGACCTATCTTGCTGAACTCAACTGTGCCTACTTGCTGAAGATCAGCACACAGCTTGGCTTGCTGACTATGATCTTAAGTATGGAGGATCTATGTATAGAGCACCCACATTCATGTTAAGTAAACTGTCACCCACTGCTCTGTATGTTATTAAAGTCATTGATTTCCGAGAGTTCATTTTGGTGGAATCATACCTTGGTTTGTTATCTAAGGCTGGAGGGGGATCGACATTATTTACAGTCCCCAGAGGAATTTTAGTAAAAATAGAAGATAAAAAGAGCAGATAGCAAAACATTATCAAATTTATATAATATGTAACAGAAGTTAATAGAGGAGGCCCTGTTAAAACACTGTACTGGGGACTAGAGTGATGGCTCAGTGGTTAAGAGCACTCTCTTAGACAGCACTCAGCTGTCTCTTTTAGAGGACCCTAGCTCCTAGCACTCATATAATGGCTAACAGCTGTCCATAACTCGAGTTCCAGGGGATCCAGTACCTTCTTCTAGTGTCCATGGGCATTGCATGCATGTGATATACTTATATTCACTTGGGCAAAACACTCATGCACATAAAAAGAATTAAATAAGTTTAAAAAAAAACTATACTGGAGTCACTGGTTGAAAGATTTTTAGAGAAGGATCCTCATTGTCCTTTCCATGAGTTAGTTTTGTATCAGTACTTTCCACTTAAGACATTTTATATCATGGGACAATCAATAGTAACCTTTGTTGGAAATAGCTTACCTTTTAGCTGTTGTCAAAGGCATAATGCTTTTATTTTGGGACTGTCTTGTATTCCCCTCTTCTCCCCCCTTCGTTTCAGAATCAGGGGGATAGCATGACCTAGGACAGAGGATTTAGAGTATACTTTGAGACAAATATGCTTGAGTCTGAAGTAGGAGGCTCAAATTCTACTTTTAGAGCTAGTTTCTCAGTGAGCTTAAACAGCACATGATAGTTTATTACTATGTTTCTCTGCAAAACTGAAGATATCAAATGGTTACTTCTAATTTTTAATTTCATTTTAAATTTATTATTATTTTAAAAATTTATTTTAATGTGCATGAGTATATTGCCTGCATGTATATAAGTGCACTCATGTTGTGCAGTGCCCACAGAGGTCAGAAGAGGGCATTGAATTCTCCTGGAACTGGAGTTACAGTTTATTGGTAGATATAATGTGGGTGCTGGGAATTGAACAGAGGTCCCCTAGAAGAGTAGCCAGTGCTCTTAACTGCTGAGCCATCTCTCCAGTCCCCATGGTTACTTTTTAAAGGGTCAAAGAAGAAGGTAAAGGAATCCAGTGGGGTATGCTGGACAGCAGACTCACTGTTAAGTCCAATGATGGCAGGCTGGACATAGAACATTAAGAAAAAAGCAGACAAAATGTGTGGTGCCTTTAAAGGATATTTGAAGGAAAAACATTGTATTTCAGCCAGAGAAAAAGCAGGCCTGGATGTTCTGAGAAAGAATAAGTGTTAAAATGCAGTGGGAACCATCATCTCTAGTCTTCTACTCGAGCAGGCTGCACATGGCTGGGAAAACCCTAAATTTCTTCTAATTTTTTTCTTTATTTATATTTTATGTGTATTCAGGTATTATGTGCATGTATGTGAGTGCATTCTTGTCATGCTGTGCTCACAGACGACAGAAGAGGGTATCAGATTCCCTGGAATGAGAGGTATGGACAGTTATTAGCCACCATGTGGGTGCTGGGATTTGAACCCAGGACTTCTGCAAGAACAGCCAGTGCTCTTCACTCCTGAGTCATCTCTGTAGGCCCGCCCCCCATAAATTTCTTATAGAACTCAGTAGATCTATTATGAAAAAATAACTGTCCCCAAAACCAAAGGAATCAACAGTAGAGGTCTGACAATCAACCAAGGAGGTCTGGCATTATATCCTTAGTCTGATGTGGGACATATATTGACTTTATTATATGACAATACAGACATCCAGAAAACATTTGTCAAATGTTACCACCCCTTTAAATAGCTAAGTTTAAGGTTGTGGGCAAGATGACCAATGGGAGAATCCTTGGGTGGGCAAGACTGAGTAGCATCCTTTGGGAGTACTTGTTTGGTAAATCAAGTCCACAAAAGTGTGAGAGGGAGACTAATTATGAACATCAGCTTAACCTTTTAGAGATGGGTGAACTCAGGGATAGCACAGTGAACAATGAGCTGGGGTCCTGAAGAACCCAGATACGTATGGGGGAAGGGGAGGAGGAGCAGGAATTCCAGTAAGAGAAGGAACCCAGAAAGGAATGGCCATTATCCCAGAGTAGAGCAAAACCCCAGTAAAGGAAAAAGTTATGAGTTCCAGAGTAGGCCAGAATCTTGGAGGAACCATCAGAATTTGGGCATTAGGCAAAAGCCCAGAAGGGCCACCAGAACCCTGACAGAATATAAGGCTGCAAGTGAACATGAGGGTAGGGAGAGACACAGCTACAGATGGGCATGACCTGAGCAGCTCTGAGGGGGAACAGGCACCAGAGGAGAATATGCCTATAAAATCTTAAGGCATCAGAGAGTAGCGCAATTTTAAGAGGGTTGTTATTGATCACTTTAAATTTAGTCCTCTTAAAGAACTTTTGAGTTTGTCTACAAGAATGTTAAGTCACATATACAAAGGAAAGTAATAGATTGACTATTAAAAAGAATAAGATAGACCAAGGTAATTTTGGCTTTGGACCTGAAATATTTTAACTCTTAACATCTACAGTAGAAGTTTTGACAGTGCAAGTGTAGCTTGTTGATACTGTAGTATAAGTATAGCTTAGAAGTGTTATATTTAATATTGAAATAATTTTAAAAAACAGCATGTTTTAAAGAAGCAAAAAGCACATGAAGGAGACAGTCACACTAGTTTAGACTAGGAGAGTTTCAATATGACACCCTCAAAAACAGTTTAAGTAGGTACGGTATCTGAGTAAATAAACAGTTTAATCAGAAGGGTCCAATATTCTTTTCCTATAGTCTTGTCATAGTCAACTCATCATTTTCTTATTGAGGAATACCCTGCAAAGATGTAATAGGATTTAGGAAATATGTAAGTACAGTCCTTTCCCTTTAGACTGGAGGCAGTCTTTTTCTAATTAATGAAATCATCTGGTAGTCTTTACTTTCCAGGTGCTCAGTGAGATAAACTACAATTTATTAATGGTAGTTATAAATTCAGTTATCAAGGTAGAGGACTAAAGATTATAGGTATGATGAAAATTTGAATAGTGGGCCAAACTTATAGGTTTAAGTTTTTTGTCCAGCAAAATAAATTTTATTTTGTAAAATATGTAATTTAGCAGGGATATATCAAATAGGAACAGTTAAAATATTTTTGATTTGTTTACTGTAATGTGAATGAGTATTTTGTCTGCATGTATATAAGTGTACCCACATTGTACAATACCCCTATTTGCCAGAAGAGGGTGTCAGAATCCTTGGACCTGGACTTAGGTATGATTGTTAGCTGCCATATGAGTGCTGGGAACCAAACTTGGTCTGCCTCAAAAACAGCCAAAGCTTTTTACTGAGATACTGAGACATTTCCTCAACTGATGGCTTAATTAAAAAAAACCTTAAGCTGATTGTATTTAAAATTACAACAGCAAATCATATTTGAATCACAGAAAAAAATCTGTGTTGTATCTCAAATATTTAACAGTCTTAAGTACAGGTAGAACATGGTAATCATTTTAAATACACTGTGAATGAGAACTTTGAGCATTTCTTTGAGCAGGTTATATGGTTTGTAAAATTAAATCCCTTAAAATGTTTATCTATACATGTGTAAAAGTGTAACTGAAGGGATTCTTGCAGGCAGGCTATTGAAGCTGTTTGGGAGCCTGTTGATTGAACGTAGGTAGATTAACTTTAAAAAATGTAGCTCAGGAGGTTAGTCAGTTGTGGGTAGGCTCTAAGGAATAGTTACAAGTCAGCAGTGCAGAGGTGTGGGTGAAGATAGACTTACCATTTTGATCTAGAAGTATGGTTAGGAGAAAGTGCATGTGTAGGTGGGTGGAGGTTCAGGGACTTTTCCACTTTGAGAAGCAATGACTGGCTCTTAGGGTTTCAGCCCTGGAGGCAGGCAGGTGCTAGGTGTTTCCCATAGATTCTATTTCTGTAAGACACAGAAAGCTCAACAAATTTAGTAATATTTTCAAAACATAAAATGGCATTTTATTGAAAAACAATAACCTTGGTTAGTTAATTCCATTGAAGACAAGAAGATTATATATTTCTTTAGATTGCATTGATAATTTTCCTGTAATTGGATGAACTTTATAATGCTAAATTCTATGTGACCAAAATGAACTCATTCTGCCTTTTGACCTAGTTTTCAGGATTTGCTTAATACTGCTAATAATGTCATCTACCCAAACTTAAAGTCATGGATTGATGTTTGCCCCTCCTAGCCCTCCCCTTCCTTTATCTCTTCTCTCCTCCAGAGAGCATCTCCTCTCACTTCTCCTTTCTTTCTTCAGACTCCAGAAGTAAGTTAAGCCACTCAAACTTGCATTTCTCCCAAGTAGTGCTGATCTGTTTTAGAAATGCCTACTCTCAAGTTTACCTAATCAGGACCCCATATTGACACCCTGTAGTCCTCATCTACACTGTCCTGTCACCAGTCTATTATCTGTGTTTTGGAGATGACCTTCCAACTAATTAAGTCATTGGGACATTCAATTTCCATTTTTGTTGTTCTTTTACATCAAGATTCTCTCAAGTGAAAGTGCAGTCATTCTGTTCTATTTTCTATTGCAACACTTTTTTTTTGTTTTGAGACAGGGTGTCACTGTAGCCCCAGCTGGTCTGGAACTCCCTATGTAGACCAGACTGACCTTGAACTCACAGAGATCCACTTTATTAAAGGACTGTGCCACCACACCCGGCTTATTGCAACACTTTTAAAAATGATTTTTATTAGCATATATTTCATTATGAAATTTTCATGCATGTATATAATGTATTTGATCATATTCACCCTATTATCTTCTTGTCCCCCTTTCCCCTCCTTCTCTCCCCAAGGATTCCTTTCTACTTCTGAGTCTTTAAAAAAATATTTGACCTGTTATTTAAAAATTTCATATGTATGAGTGTATCGCCTGCACATATGTAAGTGCACCCATGTCCCTTGGAGGTCAGAAGAGCTGCATCAGATTCCCCTGTAACGGGAGTTACACACGGTTGTTAGCTGTCATATGAGTGCTGGGAATCAAAACCCAGGTCCTCTGCAAGAGCTGGCAGTTTCTTAACTACTCTTTCCAGCACTTTCATGTCTTTTTTTTCTTTTAAGTTGATGTGATGCATTTCATTGGAATTGCATACAGGAACATTGGTGAAAGGTTGTTTTCAGGAGCCAGGGCTCCTTTCTGACGACTAATAAACGAAATAAAATGTCTATCCATCCCGTCAACCATTAACTGCCTATAAATTCTCAGGAAGTGGTTGGAGCCCCTCCCCCCTCCCTCTATGACAGGATTCATGGATTTGGTCTTGTACAGGTGATCATAGCTGCTGTGGAGTGCAAAAGCCATGTCATACCTGAAAGGCAGTGTTCTGGGCACTCCACCCTTCTTCTAGCCCTAATATTCTTTCCATCCCCTCTTCTGTGAAGTTCACTAGGCCTTGGAGGGAGTGATTCCCATTTTTGGAATTCAACAGTAATTTATTCTTTTTTCCCAATGCATATTGTTTGTTGGATTTTTGTGCATTTCATACAATATATCTTAATCATATTTATAGTCCCCCCTTCATTTGCACCCTCCATAGCCCTTCCCCACTGGATTTAATATATTCTTTCTCTCTCTCTAGCATTATATCAAGTTAATATACCCAGATGTCCCTCAGTGTGAGTTCATCCACTGGAGTCTAGTCAGACTATCTGGAATCACTCCGTTAAAGAAGACCAACTCTCCCTCACCCAGCAGTAATCGACTGCCCATAGTTCCTTTGCTAAGGTTGGGGCCTGCTGCCCATTTCCCCAGTTCTGTGCTGGGTTTTTGTCTGATTGAGTTTGCATGAGTCTTGTGCATGCTATCACCACTGTTTTGAGTTCATATGAGCAAGTTCCTAGAGACCTGGAGGACTCTGTTTCTTTATGATCATGCATCAACTCTGGCTCTTACAATCTTTCTGCACCCTCTTCCACAGTGGTCTCTGAGCCATGGGTGGGTGAGGTTTAATATAGGAGTCCTATCCAGGGACATGTACTCTGCAGTTTCTTTTTCTCTATACTTTGGCCAGTTGTGGCTTTCTGTGTGTATCACCTTCTTTTGCACGAAGAAGCTTCACTGGTGAGAGTTGAGGACATTATGGTCACTTTTAAGTTTCTGCAGTTGCTGTTTCCCACTGCAAAAAGAAGATTGACCAAAGCTGACAACAACACTAATATGGCATAAACTTGTTTATTTAGAAGGTAATTTGGTAGGAACATCATGTCCATTTGCCAAAGCAACAGTAGTAGCTTTCCTACTGGTGCCTGTGGCTTTCTCAGACATAGAGTTTTCACCCAGTTTGCAGTACAGTAGTGAATTTCCTTCTGGGGAATGGGTATCAAATACAACCAGAAAAGGTAGTTTCCCCCAATCAAATACACCTAAGAAAATCAATAAGGCTTATTATCTTGTTGTATATCAGGGTCCCTGTCTCTTTTCCTATCAGGATCCATATGTCAGTGAAATTGCACATCCACTAAGGGTCTAAGGGTCTCTTCTGTCTGCCTGAAAAATTTCTATTTGACAATTCTTATTCTCCTAGATTTGACTCAGTCTTTACCTTCCTGAACTGAAAGACATTTTCTGATAGTTCTCACACCAAAGACCAATCTAATCCTTATTCTCTGTTCTCTATATCTCCATTTAATCATTTAATTATTTCTTCCTTTTAAGGGTGGCTGGGAAAAGAAATGACCACAAGATGGCAGTAGCACACACCACTTTTATTGAAGGTGCTGTGTTTTGTTCACGTTAGAAGTGACTTCGTTTGTTGCTTTGTATCTCTAGCCCTTACCTAACTCCCCAATTCATAATGGGGATTTAACTGAGAATTAAGCAGTAAGTGAATTTTATACATTCATAGTTGTAAAATTTTCATTTGCCCTAATTTTTTTCATTGCTTGACATATTAGTTAATCAAAAACATGAATTGCATATTTTGTGTATTTCTAGCAAACATTTAATTTGAACTTTTGGTAAAATAGTAGTTTGGAGATTATCTGAAAAATGATGGACTAATTCTCAAATTCCAATGATAGAGCCAAACTGTATGTTTAATTAGTTAGATTTAATTTTCTTGGTTATAAAAATGCTTGTCATAGACGAGAGCAACAGAAGACAAGCAAACTGACAAGGTTTTGAGTGTTTACACTAATTCACAATGTAGGAGAAACTCTTTGCGTCAGAGGTCAGAGGAAATCAAAATCTGTTTTGGCAGGTTTTGTAGGATAACTTAAAATCCTTAAAAATTCCCTCCTTTTGGCTCTCTAAATAGAGGTCAGGGTTAGTTGCCCTTTTAAAAGCAGTACATATCCTTTTGAAACTGTTTGCTGCCTCTTGAAATAACTCTAGGGCAAGGTCTAGTTTGTATCTGTTGGTTATGGTGAATGTGTCTCCTTGAGTTACAGCTGCAGTTTCAGTCTCAATCACTCAGGATTTTGTGGAAGTAACTAGAACTGTACCCTTTATTCTGCTGTTCTCTTGTATTTATGACTTCTGTAGCCACTTTCATAACTTGACTCTTCTTTATGATGTCTTTCTCAGAGTCTTCCATAGAAGGCCCATATATTTGTGACTTTTGAGAGATGATAACATGCTTAGAATAGTTGATGGAAAATGGTTTCCTTGTACCACGATATCTAACTTTATTGATAATATTAGGATGCTGTTTAAAATGCTCCAGCAGAATGTTCTCTAGGTCAACATCAACATCAGGTTCCTCAGCAGATGGGAATGAGGGAGGCAGCAGAGAGGAGATGTTCTCTGACCAGATCTTGTTGAACATATCCCTCAGCTCCTTCTCATGTACCTCAGTGCTCCTGTGAGACATGGCCATTTCTCTGAGTTTTTCTTGCAACTTATGTTCAATTTTGACTTTCTGTCCCTTTAGCATGTCTTCGATTTTCTTTCCATTTATTATCTGCTCACATTTTCTGATGGTTTCTATAATAAGCTCCTTTTTAAGAGTCTTCAAATCATCTTCAAATTTTGCTTTCCATGGAGCCAATATATCTCTATCTTGATCTTCTCAAAACTATTTTTCAAGTTCTCCTTTAACGCCTTCATGTTTTTTCATGATTTGGCTCTCAACTGAACTTCTTCACATCTCCTCAACTAACCCATTCTAAACCTGGTTAGTCAGTTGATTCTGCAGGTTCAGCACATGATTTCGCAGCTCCCAGGCCCAGTAGTTGTACATGATCTCCAGTTTATTCATGGCCACCTCCCGAACTTGAAGATGAAGTTCTCATTCACTAAGGCCTTCCATAAATCTTGTATTTGGACTTTAAATTCTGATATCTTCAAAATACTTCCCTTGACTTCATCTTTGGCAAGATTAAGAATCCTGCTTTTCAGCTCCTGTACATTATGGCTATAGCAGGGATTGGGAGGGGCCATTGGGGGGTAACCTTCCCACAGATGAGCAAAATAATGGATGTGGGTTTTGATGTTAAAGTTAATGACATATTTGAAATTGTTTATACCTGAGTACTGTTCATATCCAGCTGCAGCAAGTGCTATTCCATCCAGTTTTTCTTGCAGCCACCTTTGCCTTGCCATACTTTGATTTGTATCTGTGATGACTTCTGTGTTCTGATGAACAAACAGGCAACTTGGGGAGATCTTCAGTTGTTTCATTCTGAGAAAGGCATGGACAGTTATTTGCAGAACATCTTGTATTTCTGATAGATGTGTCCCAAAAATATTAATTAGAGTTAAGTCTCCAAGTCCAGTGACAAAGGTTGCCAAATCAATGAGCTGTGGAGCCCTCAGCCCTTCTGAGTCTACAACAAGCAAAAATCAAAGCCCAATTCTTCCCTGAGCATCTTGTCTACTCTTAGGAGCTGCATGTAGACACCTCGGGTATATTTCCCGGCACTGAGGCTGAACTGCAGCCCAAACATAGCTTGAAGGAGACTGGACTTCCCCGAGCTGTGCAGGCCAAGGACAGAAAGAACAAATATCTTTTGGTCTCCAAGTTTTTCAGAGATCTTGTCAAAAACAGCTGCCACTCACTTCAAAGGTACATAAGAAGCATCTCCATCCATTAGTTCAATAGGAGTCCCAAATACCATCAGATCAGCAGCCATTTGAGGAATGGACAGATACAGTATATTTGTTTGGGAGGAAGTTTCTTCCAGAGCTTCATATATTTGGCCCAATTCTCTCAGGAGATGCTCAGGCCCCAGGGTAGAATCATGGATCTGTTTGGAAACAGCTTCTAAATCATCCTCCCAGTGTCTGATGGAGCCTCCCTTTGATTGCTTTGACATCTCTGTTTGCACCTGAGTCCGCAGAAACCTGTGTCTCTGATGGAGGGTTTCTAACTCTGTCTTGGTTAGTTGGTCCATTAATATGCTCAGTCTTTTTAGAAAATAGAGCTCTGTGCTAATTTCTGGGTGTGACTGAAGACTTTCAAGGAGCAACTTCATCAGGTCATTAAGATTAATTACTTTGTGATATTGTTCCCAAAGTATATTTTGCTTTTCCTTTTCAATCTCACTCTTATATTGTTTAATGCTTTTGTTCCCCTTGTTTCTTAGTTGGTAGAATTACTTGTCCTTCTTGCACCAGTCATGCCATAAATATCCCTGAAGAGGCAGTAAGTTTTCTTTTATCAGAGACAATTTCACTTTTCTCAAGAGATCTATGATACTGTCTGCTTTTCTTCCTGCTTCCTGAAGTGTCTTTGGTCCTCATCAATGATAAATCCATACTTCCTAGCAATCTTGGCACAGCTACTCAAAGTGCATGGTGATATAGACTCAGTGACTGTGTTAGTGCAGCTGTGATTTTATCAGCTGTTTAGATTCTTGATGCCAATTCTCACTTTGCAAGGAGCATACTTCTCATCCACAATACTTTCTACATTTTCAAACAGACAGATGAGAGGTTTGGGTGAATTTCAAAGTTCCTGTAGAATAGATGTGTATATTTTTGAACCATCCGAAGCTGACAGGAGGAGTACAGTGACCAAGGAGACCTCATGTAAGAACTGAACCTGCTTCTCGTGTGCTTCAGCATTTCCATGGAGATTGGTGAAGGCATTGCAGTTTTCATATCTGTCCTCAGCTCTCCCACCTGGACAGAACCAGCAGATCTCGACCATCCCTTCCATCAACAGACAGCTTTTGTTGCCTTTCATGCAATCTCTGCCTGTCCCTGAACTCGCTGCCATGTTGTCTCTGCCTACTCCCCGCCTCCCTCCTCCCTTATTGGTCAGAGGGCGGGACTTGAAAAAAAAACTTCAGAGAGGATTCCGTTCTCCCCTACACATGGAATGAGGGATATAGGACACAAAAATGTCACAATAAATGGCACAGAATAATAATACTATATAAAACCAGAAGCTTCTACACAGCAAAGAAACAGGTATGAAAAAGCAACCTAAGGGATGAGAGAAAATTTTTGCAGACTATCTTATAAAGCACTAATATCTAAAGTATTTAATAATCTTCAACTTGATAGCAGACAAGCAAAAGAAAATTCCAAACAACCTGATAAAAAATGGGCAAAATAATTAAATAAGAATGGACAAGTGTCCATCATGTACATGAAGTACTTTACGTTGGTGGTTGTTGGGGAAATACAAATGAAAACTATAATGAGGTAGTACTTCATACTCACCAGGATGCCTGTAAGCAAAGAAATGGAAATAACAGTTGCTATAGAAACAACAGAAAGTTAGGAAATTTGTAAATGGCTGAAGGGAATTCAAAATGCCTCTGCTACTGTAGAAAGGTCAGATGCTTTCTTAAAAAGTTAAGCATAGAGTTATATAACCCAGTAATTCCATTCCCAAGTGTGTACTCAAAAGACTAGAACACTGGTATTCCAGCAAGTGTTTGTGTGTGTGTATTGATAATAGCAGTACTTACAATAGAAAAAAGGTAGAAACAACCTCAACATCAGCATTTAAATGAATAAGAAAATATCATAGATGTATGCAAAGAATATTATTTAGCCATAAAGGGAATAAAATGTGGATTTTAAAATATGAATGAAGGTCAAAAGCAAAATATATATTCTATAAGGTATACTTTAGATGCAATATCCAGCATATATAAGTACAATTGCTTGGTGGTTTCTAGGGCCTGGGAGTAGAGAGGGAAAATCCTTACTGAGTAAGGTTTTTAACTTTAGAGTAATGGAAATTTTCTGGAATTAGACAAAGGTATTGGTTGCACTATAATGTAAATGTACTAAATGTCATTGAATTGTTCCCTTCAAAATAGTGAATTTTATATTATATGAATTTCAGCTTAAGTTATGATTTTAACTTTATTATTATTATTTGTTGTGTGTGAACATCCATGCCATGATGTACACCTGTAAGTCAGAGGACTACTTAATGGAGTTAGTTCTTTCTTTCCATCTTTAGGTGGGTTTCAGGGAGTGAACTCAAGTTGTCAGACTTGCAGACCAAGTGTTTTATTCACTGAGCCATCTCGCTGGTCCTAAATTAGCCTTTTAAAAGCACCATGAAACATAGTTCCCCTTATATGTTATACTGACAATGCCTCTTAAACTATTCATAATAGGAAGATTTCAAGGAATGTATTGAACATGCCCAGAAAAGAGAGGGGTGACTTCAAGACTTACACTGTTCCATTAGTGGAATGATCTCTGTCAGGCTTCGTTGGTTTATGGCTTTCAGAGTTGGTCTTCCTAATTAGTGTTACTCTGGGTAGGTTAACCAGGCTTCAGCAGTACATTTAGGAATGCAAATTTTATTTAATAGACCTTAATATATATATAATGGAATTTGCAAAAATTTAATTTAAAATTTTTAATTAAAAGGAAACAACAACAACAAAAAAAACGAAGGAAGGAAGGAAGGAAGGAGAGAACCAATTTCTCAAAGTCATATAATGACCTCCACAGATTGTTTTCTGATCTCCACATGTGGGCCATAGCATGTATATCCATCCACACACATCATGCACACATAAATACAGTTAGCACACATATATACAGTTAGCACACATCATGCACACATACATACAGTTAGCTCTCCAGGGGAGTGTGGTAGTTTGGATAAGTCTCCCCCATAGGCTCAAGTATTTGAACACTTGGTCAGTTGGTGGTGCTGTTTGGGGAGGGTCATAGAACTTTTACAAGGTGTGGCTTTGCTGGAGGGAAGCATGTCACTGGGTCACAGTTGCACTATGACCTCACTACACTTGAACATTTTACTCAGGCACCAAATGAAGTGAAAAATACCAGCTTGAAAGCACTAGGCCTTTCATGGCCTAATGGTGGAATCAAGCACTGCCACTCTCCACTACACACATAGCTGACACGTGGGTGAGCTTTGAGGTACTTTAGTCTATTAATTGTGAGTGTAAGTTGATATGCTTAAAGTCCCAAGATGAGCAAATAGACTTTATTTACCTTCATCAAGTCTTGCTGGGCGTGGTGGCACACACCTTTAATCCCAGGCCTTGGGAGGCAGAGGCAGGCACTCTCTATGAGATCTAGGCCAGCTTGGTCTACTCAGTTCCAGGCAGGCTGGGACTAGGGAGACTCTGTCAAAAAGAAAAACAAAACAACCCCCCCTCCCAAAACTAAACCAAACCAAACCAAACCAAACCAAACCAAACCCCAAACAAGTCTCCAGGAACTCAAACATTTGGTAACTTTGAATAGTCATTATTTTGAGATTCTGTCTCTAGGATATAACACCGCTTGGTTGGCTCAGTACAGACCTCTTTGAAGAGACTCATGACCTGGGGAGCACTGACTGCCATGATCAGATTGAAGATTCCCTTCTCAGTATGCCAGCCATTGCTAGTTCTGAAAAGGTTTAAGTAAAGGAACATCACTATTTGTGACTTCTCTCTCTGTGCCAAGCATCTTTAGGAAAGAAATGAAAGTAGATATTTTAAAAAATGAAGCAGGACAATAGAAGACGCGGCTCTCGTGAAAGTGCTGAATGTCTGCAACTCTGGGTGAAAGTGCTGAATGTCTGCAACTTTGCCTGCATTTCCCCATCTTCCATTCCTCCTCTGCTATCCCCTTTGCCTAGTGCCTCTCTCTCTCTCTCCTTTCTCTCTCTCTCTCTCCTATTTCAACATTGCCTATCTATGTTCATGCAAGTTTCAGCTGTTCCTTGGCATTGGGAATTTCCAAGGAAAATTTCTTTGCTTGCCACAACTAGAAGCAAGAGATGTTTATTCGATAATCAGATTTTAGAACTGAGAAGGTCTCCAAACCCGAGATGTAAAGTCAAAGCAAATCTGACTCCATCTTGTTAGAAAAAGCCTCTGCCACATAAGCTTGGCTTCTCAGCTTCAGAAACTCTTTCCCACCCTCATATTTAAACATTTGCAAGGATGTGGCCTTCAGATACCAGGTGGTTTTACAAAATATCTTGTTCATGGCTTAAAGGGAGAGCATAGAGTCTGGTCAGGATGACCAAGGCAAAAATCAGAAACCCAAACAAGCCCAAGACCATGAAGCATACTCTGGTAAACACATTCAAGGACAGACCCACCAATAAGAAGCCATAAGTTCCTTGTCACTTGTCTTTTGATATGTATCATCTTTGTAACCAATCATTGTAAGCTGCTTTTGCGTGTATGGGCTTTCTTAACCAATCCCAGCTTTTGACCCACCTCCCTTTGTTCAAACCCAATAAAAGAACTCCTTTTCCTTTACTTGAGGCCACTGTCCTATCACCCACTGTGGACCGAGCTTGAGCTTGTAAATAAAGATCCTTTTTGTATTTGCATCGGATCTGGCCTCCGTGGTGGTCTCTGAGGGGGCTCTGCAACCTGGGCATAACAGAACCTTTTGGCACCTTACGGTGCTTAGTTTTCCTTATTTATGAGCATCCACACTAGCATTTCTTTCTGCAGTCTCACAACCCAAAGAGAAATAAAAATCAAAGGCCTTGTCCCTCAGCCCAAGCACATTCTGAGTGGAGTGGGCCCAGTTACTAACTACTCTATTGCATAATTCTTCACTGTAAATTTCTACATTTTCATAATGTTCTGCATCAGCAGTGCTTGGGGTTTTACAGGTTCCAGCAAAAACATATGCATTTGAATTATGTGTCTTCAAAAAATACTGAGAGAGTTTTTCTTTCTTGTGTATAACACAATCTCACTTTACAGAGACAATCGTTCATGTTCCCTCCAGCTTCAGGAATTATTTTGTTAACAGAAAAACTTTTGTCCCCATCTGTTCATATCCTCCTTGTTTTCTTTAACTCATTCTCTCTCTAACTTCTCTTCCCCTACCTGTTAGTGCTTTTTATTGCTTTTTTTTCTTTTTCAGTGTCAAAGTTGACGAAAAAGATGGAAAGCCCTGTCAGCATTATTGGTGAGGCCTGGAGCTGAGTCCAGACTCTATTTGAGGTTTGCTAACAGCAATATAGAATATAAATTTTTACTCTTCAGCCTAAATGCCAAAATAGAATTAGATTTGAAAAAAGTAAATCCCATAAGCATGGGTTTAGACAGAACTGACTTACTGTAGTTAATAGTAATTTAAAAAGACCACAAGGGGAGCTGTGAGATGGCTAAGCAGATTGCATGTATGCTGTGGTATGTGCATACCCACCCACATACATACAATAAATAAATAAATATAAAATAAAAGTTAAAGACCTAAAGTTTTGTTGAGTGTAAAACAAAAAGACCCATAAGATCTTGAGACAGATGGTTCTGTTGAGTAAACCTCATTAGATTTTAATTTTCAATACTGATGCTAAAAGTTCTAGATAATGGAATAATATCCTTCTGGACTGACCAGAACACACTTCAGGTGTTTTGGTCAATGCTGAGCTAATACTATTTACCTCTGATGTATTTCTCAGGGGCAAAAATTCATTGATCAGCTAGAGTAGGCATGGGTATAGGTGAGCGGCAAGGTGCATTTCTTTCTAGGTAAGTCAGATGGTTTTGGTAGCATTGGGCAGCAGGGGACAATGTAAAATCACCAACTTTGGGAATGTGGGATTTAGAGCCATCTCATGGGCCCCTGTGGAGACCTTTCAGGCAATTAAAAAATTCTTTCACTCCTGGCCTTGTATGCTGCCAAGAGTGAGAAGGATTGGCTTGTGGCTTGGAGATACTAAATGCAATGACTTAAGGAGAAAGCAAAAATAATTGTTAGGAGTTTGTGAGGAGCCAACCACTGGAGTAATGACTAAAAGGATTAATTACCTGGCATTTCAAAACCATATATGACAGTTTTTTTTTCTTATGATCCCTTCTGGGAATACAGAACACTGCTTCTACAAATTGCTGGAAAAATTTAACCAATATTTCAACTTAAAAAATCAGAAGTATATTGAGAATGAAAAAACCTATACCATCATAAACAGATAAAATATATCCTATTCTGGGATACACAGGTGCATTCAGCTGAGGGATTAGAGAGAATGTCATGCAGACTTAGGCACCAGAGGAAGAGATCAAATTTATCATGCACACGTTCTTGAATTGAACAGAATCAAATAGAGTGAAGGACTGAGGAATAAAATTTAGCTGCTATTTGTCATGGATCTTCTCTGTGGAGGTAAGGACATTGCCTCAACCGCATGGGTCTTATTCAAGATAACAAAGCAGAAATAGCCAGGCATGGTGGCACATACCTATAATTCCAGCACCCGAGAGGCTAAATCAGGATGTTTACCAGTTTGAATCTAGGTTTCGATACACACTGAGACCTTGTATCAACAAACAAACAAAAACTGAAAACATAAAACATCCCCTGTCTTAGTTTGCTTTCTATTGCTGCAGAGTGTAAACACTCTGACTGAAACGGATTTGGGGAGGAAAGGGTTTGTTTCACATCACAACTCCCAGGTGATGGTCCCTCTTTAAGGAAAGTCAGACAGGACCTGAAGGACAATGGAGGAATGCTACTTACTAGCTTGCTCCTTTGGCTTGTGCTCAGCCTGCTTTATTAAACAACCAAGGCCCAGGGACATCACTATCTATAGTGAGCTGGGCCCTCCCACATCATTCACCAATCAAGAAAATGCCTCAGAGACACGCCTATAGGCCAGTCCGATTTCTTGATTGAGGTTCCCTCAGGTGTATCAAGTTGACAACTGAAGGAAGCCAACCATGATGGCCAACTGTGACATCCCATAAACAACAACAACAACAACAACCAAAAACCAAACTTGAAAAAGTAATAAAACAACCCCCCCAATACATTTGCCCAAATTCACATAACTGGAATAATCCAGGGTAACAAGACTCCACCTCAACACGTCTAATTTTCTGCCACTGTGCAAATGGCTCTGGCTGTATCAGTGTCCTATTCAAGGGTGAGGATGTTCAGAAAATGCCTTTAGCAGTAGAATGAGTAGCTTATGTGGACTTCATCTTGGGAAAGAGACAACAGATAGACCATCCCAAATTAGAGGGAAAGCAACTTCCTCTGGTGTTATCTCCATTGAAAGAATTTTCCTTCATTATTTATTTAGGTAGCCCTCAGCTTCGCTAAACTGAGCTTCTTTTACCAGAGAGACCTTCTGTACCTTTCCTCAAGGGTGACCATTTTTCTGTTTCCTCCTGTTCCTACCTACCAAACTGTAGACATTTGAAAGGGCTTAAACATTTAGACTTGTGGAATTTGGAAGGGAAAACTAGTTCAATACTAAACAGGACTTATTTTTTGTATGTTGTGCATCAATTTTGTCTGTGAATTTAATTGGTTTTCTCTTACAAATATATCCCAAATCCAATAACCTTTGACTCTTACTGTTACCATTCTGATCTGTGTCACCACTGACTGGGACTTGTATCATAAGAGGTGTATTTTGATTCTTCTGTAGATAAGTAAGATTTTAGATCAGTTAGTTCAATAATTTTATTTCACTCCAAAATGATCTTAGAACTTAATAACTTTGCACTATTTTCCCATTGTCATAGTCTCAGGATTTCTAAATTATAAATCAATTTTTTTCATCCATTAATTTTGTAAATGGTCATTGAAATTCTTATACATGTCAAACACTGTTTAGGGTGTTAGAGTGACAAAAGAATCAGGATGTTACATCACAAATATCATAATAAGTGTTAGAATATGCATATATGTCTTAAGAATTTTTCTTTCAGTTCGGCCCCACACCTCTAGGTCTGGACCAATTGAGCAAATGAAGTATGCTCTCTAGTTAGAGAAACCAGAGTTTATTTGGGGTTACTTACAAAGGACTTTTTGCAGGGGAGAGAGACGGCAATCTCCTATTGAGATCTATATTTTGATCAGAACTTCCATGAACTCCTGCACTCTGCCATGATGGAGACCTCCTGCCTGAGTGCTTGTCTCCTACAGCATTCTCTGCTTTCCCCCTAGGCCCTCCCCCTCAAGTCACTGGTTGGTTGGAAAGTAGTTGACTCTTTTGGTTTCGTCTCCATCAATCAAAATTTTAGAAGCATGTCTTTGTTATCACTGCTGTCATCACTGCTGTCACTAGCAGCTGCATTTGGATACAGCACTTGCATCTCCATTGGCATGTCCATTGAACCAGGAGGAAACTCCATGTAAATTTACTCTACAATATGCTTTAAGATTCTCATGACTCCTGTCAAAAATTGCAAACTTAATGTCTTGAAACTATGCAAATGTATTTGTCTCTGGAGGCTAGAAGTTCAAAATTAGTTCAGTGATCTAAAGTTCATGTGTCTGAAACCCAGAAAAAACAGTGTAGGACTGTTAGAGTTGCCCACTTCTTCTTGAGAGAATGTAGTAATTAATGGCTCAAACAAATTTGTCCATATCATTTTGGTAGTTTAATTTACTGGCATAAGATTTTCTCATTAGACTTGGTATCTGCAGAATCTAAAGTAGTATTACTTTTTTAAGTAAGAAAGCCTTTTATTTCATTTTGTTTTAATTACATTTTTATGATTTTCATACAATATAGTTTGATGGTATTTATTTGTTTGGGTTTTTGGGGGATAGAGGTTGTGTTTTTTGTTTCTTTTTGACCAGAGTTTCCCTAGTCCAGTCCACCTGGAACTCACTATATGGACTAGGCTGGCCTCAGTTTCACAGAGATCCACCAGCCTTTGCCTCCTGAGGTCTGAGATTAAGGGTGTGCACCACCACACCTGGCATAGATTGATGGTATTTAGATCCCCTCCCCTATCCGCCCCCGCCCCCCCCACCCCATTACCCTAACTCAATTTAATGTACTTGCACAGACATATATAATATGGTCTATAGTGTCTGATTTGTGTCCCCAGATGTCCTTTAGTGTGGGTTCATCAACTAAGCCTACCAAGCAGTCATCAATTGCCAAAAATTCCTTAGGTTGAGTTGGGATTTCTTACCCACTTCCCCATGTCTGTGCTGGAATTTTTCCTGGTTTAAACTTGCATAGGACTTGTGCATGCTGTCACCATTGCTGTGAGTTCATATGAGTAACTGACCAGCTGCCTGGAAGACTCTGTGTCCTTGTGGTCATCCACCTCCTCCTCCATTTCTCCACCTCCTCTTCAACAATAATCTCTGAACCTTGAGAAGTAGAAATGTTTGAAATCAGTGTCCTATTCAGGTATAAGCAACTCTGTGGCCTCTTGTTCTCTGCACATTGGCCAGTTGTGAGCTTATTTCACACACCAAAGGAGAATCTTCAAATAGTAATTTACAGTTATTTTTCTCTAATCCTCATTGCTATTCTCACCATAATTTTACTTTCAATTACTACAAATACAAAAGCTATTTCCATCTTCTCGCCTTTAGGCACTCAATGATCTTTTGCTTATATTATTAATAAGAACATAGCCATTTTATAGCTACCTCATCTCAACATTTTTGGGACTTTCACTTCTTTGTGTAGACCAAAATTTCTGTGTGGTTTCATGTTTATTCTGCTTTAAGAATTTCCTCTAACATCTGTAATTAATAAGAATTCAGGTAATTAATTTTCTGGTATATTTAGTTTGCATGCAAGTTTTTATTTAGTTATTTTAGGAAAGTGTTTTCAGTGGTTATAGAATTTAGAGTTGACAGTTTTATGCATTTAATCATATAATTACATTGTCTTTTGCTAGCATAGTTTCTGAAAAGAAGCATTTTCTCTTTAGTACTTCTATTTGCTATGGAATTTGTTACGGAATTCTTATTTATCTTTTGTTCTCAGAAATGTGAACATGAAATCTTTATCTTACTTGTTTTGTAGTGATATTTATTCAGAGTGGTGTCCTCTGACATTTCTTATGCCTGTAGTTATATTTTTTGTTGCTTTGGAATTCTCAACCATTATATCTTCAAATATGTCATCTGGCCTATTCTTTGTCATTCCTTTCTAAAGGAACAATTAAACATATATTTGACTTAAAAATATCTTATCCTGTAGCCCTTGGCTTTATTCATATTGATGTTTATTATTCAAAAAACTTTCTATTGATATGTTTTTAAATCATCCTATTATTTCTCCAGGTTGAAAGCACACTTTACCTTTGTTGCCCAAAGTCTAAAATCTCTATTGGGTTCTGTTATATTACTTCTTTTAGTCTTTTGAAATTCTTTCTCTGCTCATGCATGAAGTCTGTGTTTCCTCTGGGGCATCTGTGATGCTGTCCCTGTTTTCTTTTCACAGGTTAAGCCTGTGATTTATTAAAAATTTTATTTATTTATATTTTATGTATATGAGTACTTTACCTACATGTATGCAAGTGAACTATATTGCCCATGCTTGTGGAGGCCAGAAGAGGGCATCAGATCCCCTGAAACTGGAGTTAAGGATGGTTGTTAGCTGCTGTTTGGGTGCTGGGAACATGATGTAGATCCTCTCCAAGAGTAGCCAGTGCTCTTAGCTGCTGAGTCCCTGTGATTTCTTCTTGAAGGTCCCAACTTTTTTTTAAGTGTGTGTGTGTGGAGGGGATGGGGAACATGCATGTGTCAGAAAAAGTGTGTGAACGTCAGAGGATGTCCTTCAGGAGTTGGTTCTCTTCTACCATGTGAATCAAACTCAGGTTGTCAGGGTAGTGGCAAGTGCATTTACCCATCTAGCATCTTGCAGACCTAGTTCCAATTTTTATTCAGTATTTGATTAGTTGACCTATGATCTCTGTTCTCTAGTTCATGAGAAGTTACAGTTTTATAGATTATTTTTATTGTCATAGCAAAAAAGATCAAGTCAAAGTTCCACTATTTAATTTTTGATATTCTTTAATTGATATTTGATATTTTTCAATTTTTATATTTAATTTGCTTATAAATTAGCATGTTTTAACAAAATGCTTAAAATTTACCAACATTTTTCTGCATTTCCACTGCCCTCCCTCCTGAGCAACTCCATTCTCCTCCTGCCCCATGTCCTATTCTTCTGCTAGCCTTGGGCACAGGCCTGCTCTTTCCCTTAGCACCCCAGAGCTCTAGACTGCTCTCTTAGTCCAGACCCACCCACTGTCCTGAATCCTGTACTCACACCAGCTTAATTTTTCAGTCTAGTTTGTTAGAACCTTCATAGGCTGTCCCCACTCTCAACTTCCCTCTGCCTGCCCTAAGCGACCCACCATCTACCCTGGCTGTCCCCTCCTCCAACCTGTCCTCAATTTCTGTGAGCAGCTTTCTTCACTCTCATTCCAGTCACCACTTATTAAAGTCTTTGTACCATCTTTTGCACCAGATGGAGACTACTAGAGTACCACAGCTGGGCACTCACAGATATTGTGAATTGCCCATGCCTAAACAGCACATCTACAGTGTTACTTACAAGGTTCACGTAATATAGAACAAGGGATAAAGAAGACATTAATGAATTTCTCAACTTTTATTAATGAAACTCCCTCATACAACAAAAGGCAAGTAACATAAAAGATCACAAATGACTGAAGCATGGAGATTAGGAATCTGCAGAGTGTGGGACCCTAGACTGGACTCCTATATTGTTTCACTTACTCAGGCCTCAGCGACCATTGAGGATGGAGGGTCAGAAAGATTGTAAGAACCACTGAGGAGGTGTGTGACCATAGGGTAATAGAATCCTCCAAGTTCCTGGGGCCCTGCTCATGTGAACATACAGCAATGATTCAGCATGCAAGACACATGCAAACTCAAACAGACAAAAACCCAGGAGAAATGTGTAGCAAACCCCAACCTTTGCTTAAGAAATATTGGCAACTGATTACTATTGGGTAAAGATGAGCTGATGTGGTTAGGTTGACTAGACCTCAGCCTAAGGAACATTTGGGGATATTAGCTTGACACAGTAGAGCTTAACACAGATGAAAGAATGCATGGATTCTGGTTGGGGGTTCTGGGAGGGTGTCAGTTTTAGAAGGGGGTATAAAGATGATTAAGATTGATTGAAGTATTCTGTATGAAATGCACAATGATTTAATAAAAAAACATTACCAACATTTTTCATTGGAAGATGTTAATACTTTAGAAATTTCCCACTTAAAAGATATCTATTTTCTACTTTTTAAGTGTAAAGGTGGAAGAAGTTTTATATATAACACACCTCACTTTTAGCCACAACAAATCACATATGAACAGAAGCATTTTCAAGCATTCATTTAAAAAATGGTATCAGGGGTGGGAGAGATGGCTCAGAGATTAAGAGCACTGGCTACTCTTGCAGTTCTGTTCCCAGAACCCATATGGCAGTTAACAACCATCCATAACTTCAGTTCCAGGCATGTATTAATCCAAATATCATAACTTTTTACTTTTTGACTCAGTCTTTGCTTGAAATCTATCAGCTTCGTAAGCTGCTCTTCAGGATCAGAAACCTCCCAGGATTTCACTTCCTCTAGGAAAAATCTCGCTTCTTTTTCCCTGCTTTGTAATTCCTCTCCCTCCTGGATCTGAGCAGCGAGGCCAGTCAGAGCAGTGTAGTTGTCTCTCATGCATTTAGCCACCTCCAGCGGGTCCTTAAAATCATTTCTGTGACTGTGAAGGATGATGTCCCAAACCGGTACCAGCTCAACTCCCCGGTCAATGACAGACCACGTTTTATTGCTGGCTACAAGGCCATCTGTCCACTGGACAATTCCATCTGCTTCTGGAGGTCCACCTATCTGGGCCTCTGATACCTGGATGCTGGATTTCAGATTTTGAAAAGTTGTGTTGTGAGTTGTTGTTTTTGAATGTTCATCAGACATCTTCATATCAGCACCAACTTTAACTGCAATACCACTGTAGCTGCCCCTAATGTAGTAGTCCAGGGCCTCTCCTGCCTGCTTCTTAACATCAGCCAACTCCTCACTTTTGAAACCTTCTGCACTGGCCTTCCAGCAGTAGATTCCCCCCAGGTGCAGAGGGCCTTTGTTAGCATGAGAGCCAAACTTGTGGAAGAAGTTTTCTGTCCTGCTCCTCAGCATTGTACCTTCAGTGTGTTCCAGCAAATTTTCGATGCTTTTCAATTCCTCCAGAGCAGCGTTGGAGAGCTGGAGATGATCAGTACCAAAGCGGCAGACCGCCATGGGCATGTAGCTGAATTTGGCTGAGCAAAAGTAAGTGGTTTTTGAATGTAATTGATGAGTTTCCATGGATTCTGATTGATTGCTTTGATCCCTTCCACCTTCTAAAGAAAATCCCCAGCCTTCACCTTTGGCAGACAGTGATGATGTGAAGCCCAGCTTCTCCACAGCCTGGGTAAACAGGGATTCTTCCTGAGATGTTGTGAATTCCTTCATTTCCATCCTTTTGCCCTGCTCAGGTCCTGAGAGTGAGAAGTCCTTGGGGACACTGAGTAGCTCTTCTCTCCTTTCCATCAGGTCTTTTTTGTGGCTGGTCTTGTAAACTCCCTGCAGGGCCAGGCCTCCAGATGCCCATCTTACCAGCTCTCTGTCTGGGAGGTTCTGTCTGTGGGCCAGTGTCTGCTCCATGGGACTGAGATGTCTCTGCATGCTTTCTGTGACTTCTCCTAGGGGCACTTCAGGCAGTGGCCAGCACTCCTCAGGGATCTGCAGTGCCTGTCTCAGCTCTGCTTCTTTTGTTCTCACTGCCTTTTCCTGTCTGTGCTTCCCTTCTGCCTGCAAGTCCCTCAGCACCTGAAGTGCCTGTTCTGCCTGCTGCTGCCTTTTCTTTATCATCTCTGCTGGAGACTCCTCTAACTCTAGAGGGATATTTGACTGTGAGAGACCAAACTTTTCTAGAGCCTTTTTCTCCCATGGATGTTGTACATGGGATTTCAGCTTCTGGAAGTCTTTTCCTTCTAAGTATTGAAAGCGTTGCACAGGTCACACCTAGGTGTTCCTCTAGTTTAGGCAACCAGTATTCAACATGCAACCCAGCTTCAGTCAGGATCTCTTGTAGACCTTGTCTCCTTCTGCTTCTGAGCTGAGGCTCATCAGGGATAAACCCTGCTGTGGCCATGGCTGTTTGGAAAAAATAGACAATTGTTTAATTTATGTCCTGTCCTTGGGAAATCATAGCTTTTATGTCCCAAAGGGTGAATGTCCCAAGGATACAAATCTCCAAACCTTCTCATCTCATTTTTAAATTGTAAATTTTCACTTTTGTTAGTATTTTGTTTTGTCATTGTCCATACACTGAACATAACTTGTGTTTCTATTCACCGCTGTGAGGTGAACCATAATAGACTGATTTTGGCACTTCCTCCTGCAAAAATTTAATCTACCAAAAGCAGTAAGCTACTGTTAATGTGAAATGTGAAAGTATGCATTAGGTTTTAAAATGATTATCATAATTAAAACACAAGTAATCTCATCAATTCAGTTTGTCTTGAGACAGGGTCTCACTGTGTAGCACTGCCTGGCCTGGATCTATGTAGATTATGTTGGCCTTGAACATACAGACAACAGCCTACCTCTGCCTCCCAAATCCTGGCATTAAAGGCATATGTTTCAGTGCCTGGCTCATTATCTTTTCTTAATTCTTCTCTGTAAAACCTTTATTGAGTATATCCATTCTTATTTCTTGTAGCTTCATCTTAAGTCATTTAATATTTGTTTGTTTTCCAAAGCTGTACAGTTCCATCTCTACACTGGCTTATGCTTATCTCTCATTTGATCTAGGATATATCATTTTTCTTGAACAACTGTCTGTGAACTTGTGTTATCTACATTTGTGTATGTAGAATTAAATACACTACTGCATGGAACATTCCATCAGTGCTGTTCCCACAGTTATACATGCGCAGAGTCATCATACAGCATATATATCCATACAGTAAATGTTGTTCCATATGCTTCAGCTGCATATGTTTTCCATAGTTCCATTTCTCTTGTAATTCCTCTCCTATTCAGTGGCACTCTCATACTTTGCCAATGGTGTTTATATTCAGTTGTCTTCCACCTACTTTAAACTTAGTGCCTTATGACTTTTCAGATGACTTCTTCAGTCTCTAATCTTGTTTCCCTTTCAGCCCTGTAGTTTTCCTTACATTTTGTCTTCATATGCATTTATTATACTGGCAATAATAGGCATTCATCTGATATTGCCTATTCATTTTCTCCTCTCCAAATAGGCATAGTGAAATGAATTGCCATTCAACTTTGGAAATGTACTTTGCCCATAAAGACTGAACCTACAGGTATTAGTGGTGAGGGCTTTGGAAATGTCAAGAAGAGAAATACCAGATAGAGAACCCTTATCTAATGTTTCCCAGTTCTCATTTCAGAAAACTAGATTTGGGAGATGTAACAAAGAATTAATACCAAGCAAATCAGGATTTGTTTGCAAAATTACAGTGGAGAGGGACTGGGGCTTCTTAAGTGAGAGTTGAAATGTACCGGCTTTTACCTATTGGGCTTCAAATAGGTTCTAGAAAATGTTGGACAAAGATACATATTTGCCTTGTAGGTTATATTTGATTAGGGTTATTTGTCCAAAAGTATTTCATGGGTTGGTATGTCCAGATGTGGATTTTAAGATTAGACATGGTAACTTCAGTTTATTTTTCTTATAACACAAAAATCAGTTTCAAAAAAATATTACTGTGTAATACAGAGCAAGACGCACAGAGGAGTGCCACATAGACATGGTCAAATCAGGAGTGGTCAGAGAGGGGCTAACATCTGAAAGGACTCTCATCTTGAAAGGGTTTATAAAGCTTACAATTACAATTACATCATGCCAGGGGCAAATCTAACAACAGTAATTATATCATATCACCATAGTTACACCATACCAGGGGCAGGTCAGTTAACAAAGAGGTTTTCAATTAAAAATTTCAGTTAGACTGGGTGGAAGTATGTGCTACTTGGCTACTTGTAAGTTTCCAGTATTGTAGAAATAAAGCACGCCATGAAACTTCCTGCTTGAGATGTTCTTCCTGGCTGGATGCAGTAGAAATGGCTGAGCAAAAGCAAAAGGTAAAGCAAAAGTCATCTAGAGCAAAATAGAGTTAGTTTTTTCCAATTCAACGGATTCCATGTTGTATGCATTATAGCTATAATTTCCTATTTTTCTCATATTCCTTTTAGATTTTACTTAACAATTTCCTTTTGGCTCCTTCCTGCTCACCAACAAATCCTTATCTAAATGAATGAGATTAAAGCCGTTATAGAAGAATGAATGAAGCCCCCTTTTTGCTTTTTGCCCTCCTGACTTCTGTCATTGATACAACAAGAAGGCTCTCTCCAGGTGCCTTGTGCATTGATCTTGGATACAAAGATCCAGCTATTAGAGCCAAAATTTTTGTTTATTGTGAAATCTCAGTCTCAAGGAATCTATCATAGAAAGAGAGAATGAACTGAGACAGATTGGTATAGAAAAAAATTTCTATTTTATTATGGGAAATACTTGATGATGTGGAAGTAGCAACGAAGAGAAGTTGAAGAACGTGGAAGAACAAATTTGAGGCAGCCCATATTTCCACAAATAGAATACTGTGGGATATTCCAGTAAGGGCCCTGAAAAGAGAACTATAGAGAATATCTGGAAATTTTGGAGATGAATTAAGTTGTCATTATTCAAATATTGATAGATGCATGGTATAGACAGCTCTGTGAAGTTTCATATAGAAAGGAAGAACAAGGTATTGGAAGTCAGTTGTTAGGCCAATATTAAGAAGAGGCAAAAACCAGCTGAATTGTATCAGTCATAATGAAAAGGACTAAGATGATACAGGAAGACTTGGACAGAATTGGCAATAAGCCCAGTATTCAAGCACTTTCTTAACATATATGAAGGTCAAGTTTAATCCCTCACACCAAAAATGAATAAAAATATGAAGTATATAATCCAAATTGGTGTATATGATGCTTTAAATTGATCAGTTATGGGGGATTTTTCAAAAGAAAATACCTGGCCTAGTTTACACTAGTGAATCATGCCAAATACATAAGTAGACAAGATATCAATTTTTTTGAGGTCTTTTTGTGACAGCTGTAGCCCCAGCTAACCTGGAATTCGCTGTGTAGATCAGGCTGCCCTTAAACTCACAAAGATCCACTTGCCTCAGCCTCCTGAGTGCTAGGATTAAAGGTGTGTGCCCCCATGCTCTGCTATGATACTAATTTTTAACTGTTTCTTTCAGGAAAAAAACATAGCATACTTCTTTTTTTGACACAGGGTCTCTCTGCAGTCCCAGTTATCTTTGAATTTTCTATATAGAACAGGCTGGACTCACAGAGATATACCGTCTTCTGCCTCCAGAGTGCTGAGATCAAAAATGTATGCTACCATATCCAATTTCTTAATTGATTACCTGAGGCCAACATTACACTAATTCTAAACCCTAATTGAGACATTATATGAAAGGAAGTCTATAAATCAATATCTCTCAGAAACAAAACATTAACAAATGAAACCAACAATATATAATATAATTTTGTTTCATGACCCACTGAGATTTGTCCAGTATGGCAAGCTGGCTTAACAGTTGAAACTCAGTGAACATACATCATATCAGAAGACTGAGCGAACATATGACAATATCAATAAATACAACAAGACATTTTGATTAAATTCAACCTCAATCACAAATAAAAAATCAAATAAGCTGGGAAATGAGGTAAGGAACATATGCAAAGAACCTATATGCAATTTAACCTTAATCTTGAGAAGCTAGATTCTTTTACATTAAGGAACAAAATAAAGACCTTCTTTCTCAATCATTTTATTCAACACTATGCTTGAAATCCTAGGTAAGCAAGGGAGGATAAGGAAGTAAGATGTATATATACATAAGAAACTGTCTTTATTCACAGATAATGTGATTACCTAGGTAGAGAACCTCAAAGAATGAACAATAAAAATGGTTTTGAACTAACAGCTGAATATAAGAAAATTTCAGCGTATAAAGTTAAAATTTGCTTTCTTGTATACCAACAAAGAATAAGTGAGATTTGAAATAAAAATCACATTACTATTTACATAAATACTAAGGGGAAAAAGAACACTTAAGTGAAAACAAAAATGTACAAGATTTATATGAAAAAAACTGTAAGATTCTGATGGAACAGATTAAAGAGTATGCAAATTAATGTTCCATATTGTTAAAATTCCAGTTCTCCTAGGTGCAGTTTTACTAGAGGATAAGAACCAATAAATTATTTTTGTATGTAGATTATAAAAGTGAGTTTATTAGATTGGCTTATATACTATGGAATGGGCAGTTTGACAATATCAATTGCATGCTGGAGGGGCTGAGACCTAGGTTCCCAATCTAGGAAGGATGATGATGAGAGGGAGAGGAGAGAGAGAGGGGGGGAGAGAGAGAGAGAGAGATACAGTGGACAAAAGTCATATCACAGGAATTTTAGGATCTACAAACCACATATAGTGGGAAAATTCTCTTTTCTTGCCATTTATTGTGAGACCTGTCTGGAAGACTATCTTTAGCTAGAAGGGGAAAGCTTTGATTTGGAACCACAGAGCCTTCTAGGTGGTCTGAGACTCAGAATGGAGGAGTAAACCTCATTGGCACCTTTTAAGAGGAATGAACAGTATAAGTGCTCTAAGGCTTGCTGACAGGCCCATTCAGAATCTGGAGTCTGAAAAATTCCTAGAGCCAAAACATACAGTTCAACCCACAAACCACAGCATTAGAGTGTGGGACAAACACAAAGATCAACACAGGAAATAAAGTACCACAAAGGTTCTTCTCTTATCTGCAGACACCAAGTCAAACGGATTTGGGGAGGGGAGGTCAATATACAGCAAGACAACATACAGACAGGACTGCATCTGTATCTGGGCAAATGATGGCTAGAGACTGACTCTGTGCATCCTTTCTGACAAATGACCTCCTAGAGACAGACACTGCATCATCAACCAGATACTTCAAACCTCCTTCCTACACACCAGTAATGAACTTGATAACAAAGAAATCAGGAAAATAATCCCATTCGCAATAGCTTAAAGTTATTTAGCAGCATATAAAACCAAGACATTGAGAGACCTTCACAATGACAAACTTAATGCACCAAGGAAAATAATTGAAGAAGACAAAAGCTGAAAGACCTCCAAGCTCATGCATTGGAAAAATTAGTATCTTGAAAAATGGCTATATTACCAAAAATATTCTACAGCTTCAGTGTAATCCCCATCAAGATTATAATGACATTCTTTACCAAAAGTTGTTTAAAAATCCTCAAATTCATATGGAAGCAGAATGTCTGACTGGAAGTTGTACTACAGAGTTCTAGAAACAATAACAGCATTGTACTGACATCAGAGAAAACATGTAGACCAATAGAATCTAGTCGACCTAGAAATAAGCTTACATTTTTACAGTCACCTGATTTTTGATGAAATGCTCAAAACATACTCTGGAAGAAAGATAACCTCTTTGATAAATATTGATGTGCACAAAATGTATATGTAGATGATTGAAACCAGACTCAGTTTCTCACCCTGTACAGAAATAAACTAAAATAGATCAAATATTTTAAGATATGAAACTCTGAAGCTACCAGAGGAAAATATGAGAAGCATATTTAAAGATACAAGCACAGGCAATGACGTTATAGAAAGGACTCGAGCAGTTCAGGAAATAATTCCAAGAATTGAGAAACACTATTGCATGAAATTAAAGACAGTCTTGACATTAAAGAAACCAATTAGTCAAAGAAGAGACAACCTACAAAATGGAAAGGTGTCTTTGCTAGATTTGCACCTGACATACTATTACTGCAGAGAATATGTAAATAACTGAAAAAGATAAATATCAAAATTTCCAAACAATTCAATCAAATAAAATAAAAAGGTAGCTTTCAAAAGATGATGTACAGATGGTCAATAAGTATGTGAAAAATTGTTCAACATAGTTAATTGTCAGGCAATTGCAAATCAAAGCTACTTTGAGATCTCATCTCAGCCCAGTCTGAATGGGTATCATTAACAAATAACAATAATGCCTGAGAGAAATAAGGGAAAACAGAAGTCTTATGCATTGCTGGTAGGAATGCAAAAGTTCAGACACTGGAAGTCAGTCTGGAGCTTCCACAAGAGCATGAGTGAAAATATGTAATACAGCTATATAACCACTGGAAATATACTCAACAGAAACTAAGGCAGCATACTGTAAACATACCTACACATTCGTGTTCATTGCAGTCCTATGCACAATAACCAAGTTGTAGAATCAGCCTAGTAGATGAATGAATAATGAAAAATAATGAAAATATGATGAATATATATATATATATATCATATGGGTGTAGGAAATGGAATCTTACTCAACAATAAAGAATGAAAATATATTCATTAGGAAAATGGATTCAACTGGAGACCAGCATATTAAGTGGAATCAGCCAGATTCAAACAAATGTTACATGTTTTCTTTTGTTTGTAGATCTAAGATTTTACAAAGATCCATAAAATCATATATGTATATATGCATATATATGTAATATAGAGTTAAATGTGAAACATAAAAGCCTGTAAATCTCTAAAAGATAACAGGAGAAAAGCTAAACAGCCCCTGGTATGATGGTAATATTTTTAGATGCAACCCCAAATGAATAAGCTATCTAAACTGCCTCCAAAGGTCACATAACAAGGGCCTTTGTCTTTGTTTCGGGGCACTACTTGGCAGTGATGTAAACTTTAGAAGGTAGGGCCTAGTAGGAGGTAGTTCGTCACTAGAAGCAAACCATTTGACCCTGGTCTGATTATCTCTATCTTCTCTCCACAATAAGGTGAGTAGCTTTGCTCTGCCCCACACACCCAGTGCAGTGATGTGTCTCACCATAGACCCTTAGTAATGAAATCAGCTGATCATTCACCAAATACAAAGAGACCATGAGTCAACATCAATCTTAACTCCTTAAGTTGAATTTTTCAGGTATCATGTCATTGTGACAAAAAGCTGACTTGCAAGCTTCAGCTTCACTAGAAGTGAAAATTTCTACTCTGTAGAAATAAATAAGATAAAGGGAAAGAAAGAGCCCGAGAGAGGGGGATAACAGGAAACAGATGTTACCAAGAGGGAAATGGGGAAACTGGGGGCATTCACCTGGGAAAGGAGGAGGGAAAGACATACAAGGAACCATGAGGACAAAGGAGAGGAAGGCACTCAAAAGAGGGGTGGATAATAGGAGACAGGTATTATCAAGGGAAAGTGGGAGAAATTAAACTGAGGAGGAAGGAGGGAGGTTAGACAGGGGGAGAGAGAGGTGAGATCAATAAAAATAAAAAAACAGAGGGAAATGTATTAACTTGATGCCCCTCCCCCCTGAAAAATACACACACACACAATATCTGAACATGAGTGCATGTGTATAGATGAAGGCTATATGAAAAGAAACACAGTGCCAGGCAGGAGAAAACTCCAGTTGAGTTGTTAGAGACTGACAAAGAGACTCCCAAATAACAAAGGCTATGCTGGAGTTTTGGATTACCTCCCAGAACTTGAAGGTAAGACCCTATAGCTGAAGATAGGACATGCTTCAGACACAGAACTTGGAGCAGTGAAGCTGGAACTGATCTGGAAGCCTTCTCTCCGAAGACTAGCTTTTATAGTTCTAGAGGATACTATGCAAGCTGTTAAGAGAGAAAATCAATCAATGATCCAGCCCAGCTATAAAGCCTAATAAATCACAGTGACTGGCACAGAAAACTATATTTATTGGTGCAGTAGTGGCACTTTTACCAACATTTATCTAATTGGACTTAAAGCCCTCTCAATGAGAAGGAACTCAGGAGTGACACTACAGATATAACCAAATGCATATAGCTGAAGAGGTCATAAATCCCAGAGGAAACCTTATCTCTGTCATATCTCTAGAAAGATGAAATTTCTTACTGTATGCTAAATATGGGGTCTTATATTTACAGACAGGTACACAATATACCACTCATCAAAGAAGCTTCTTTTTTCAACAGAGGGAGGCTTTCACAGTGTTTCACAACTGGTTACACATGGAGATGTTTGAGAGTTGCCCAGCCCTAAGTGACATGTCTACAGTGAAACCTTTATATGTAAGGATCATGGAACATAGTAGAACAGGGAATAAAGAGAATACTAATAGATCTCTCAACTCTCACCAGTGAAGCTTCCTCATTCAACAGTGTGCAAAGCCATAATTGGCTAAGTTTTAGAGAATAAAAGACTGTAGAGTCTGTGTCCCTGAATAGGGCTCCTATACTAAACTTCACCCACCCATGGCTCAGGGACCATTTTGAAGGGGGAGATGGATTTGTAAGAGCCAAGATTTGTTTCCTTGAACATAAGGAAACAAAGGCTTTCTGGCCTCTGGAAACTTGCAATAATGGTGCCAGTAGGCACAAGACCTATGCCAACTCAGTCATACAAAACTCAGCATAGAACGGGAAGTGGGCTGTAGGCCCGAACCCTAGGCAAAGAACCATTAGAAAACAATTACCTGGGGTGAGGGGGCGTATACCTTCTTTAAGGGAGTGACTCTAATTAGGGTGACTAGACTCCAGTGGAAGAACTTGCCTTGAGAGACATCTGGATACAAATGCTTGAACAGACAGGGCTTAACATAGATGACAGAATGCATGAAACCTGATGGGGAGCTATGGGTGTCAGGAAGGGGAGAGGGGGCCTAAATTTAGCTAAGATGTATTATATGAAAAGCACAAAAACTCAATAAAAATAAAATAAAGGAAATAAGAGGGCAATCCATAGGGTAATCCATCTAATAATGCTCTGTTACTGAAATCATACATGGAACTGGAAAAGCCCAGCAGTGTGAAAACTAACAAAAATACAAAACTAGGTCAAAGATCTTCATAGACACTTCACCAAAGAAAATTAACAGATGTATGTAAGCATAGGAAAAGACTTTTATACCATGTGCCACATGGGAAATGCAAACTAAAATGATAATGAGATACACTGTTATTAAACTGGGCAACATCTGTGCTCCTGAAAGGCACCATGCATGGAAGGAAGTAGAGCAACAGGTTTGAATTCAAAAAGATAACACTGCTTATAAAGGCAGTTAGTGTTTTTTTAATACTAAACATATTATAGAACAAGGCACTCATACTCCTGGGTATGTTCACAAAAAAGTTAAAAGTGTTTATAGCAGTGTCTACACACAAATGTACATAGAAGATTTATTCATAATTGCCAAAGCTTAGATTTAACCAAGGTGCACATTTGTTTTGAATCTGAAGTGTTCTCCACAGGCTCATGTGTTTGAACACTTTGTCCCCAGGTGGTGGTGCTAGTGGACTTCAAGGAGATGCTTAGAAACTGCTTTTGCTAAAAACCGCTTACATCAAGACAAATACTATTATCCAGGAAGAGCTGACTGCACCCAAGGTGGTTAACAGATTAAGAATTTAAGTTATGGGACCTATTTTCAGATTGACCATGTGGTAGGATCACAGATTAGACAATGATGGGTCAGTGATGGATGAGGCTGTACCTTGACAAAGACTATACAACTCTGCCTACCTTCTAGTCTCTATTTAAATATAAACATCATGTTTGGGGTTGGAGAGATGGTTCTATGGTTAAGAACACTGACTGCTCTTGCAGACGACCCAGGTTTGATTCTCAGCTGTCACGTGGTGGCTAACAACTCTCTGTAATTCCAGTTCCAGTGGATCTGGTGCCTTCTTCTGACTTTTGTTGGCATTTGTATAGTGAATATGGAATTCTCTCTGAGGTTTTTTTTTTTCCTATTGGTTCATTCCGTGGCCAATCCCGCCCTTGGACCAATAAGGGGGAAGGAAGGCGGGGAGAAGGGAAAAAAAGGAACATGGCGGCAAGTCCTGGGGAGACACAGATTGAATCCACACAGGAAGAAAAAGGCCCCGTCCCGGGCCCAGGCAGAAGGCCAACACCCAGGAAGCCGCATTCCAAGTCCCTGCTGTCCTAAGGATCATGTGAGTGGGAGCGAGAGGCTGGCTGGGATCGGACACCCAGCCCCGTGACAAAGGGCTTTGTGCCTGGAGCAAAGGGACTTGCACGCCACCCTATGGTGGCTTTAGGCAGGTGGGTTGCTGGAAAAAATGACTTTATGGCTCACCTGACATAAATCAATCTCTCTAAATGGAAGATCAGTGTCCGTTTCATTGGCTGGATTAACCAGACCCCACCCACTAAGGCGTGGAGAATAAATTTCCTGAGACAGCATTCCATGACACAGATGCACTTACATACATGCAGGCAAAACACTCATACACATAAAATAATAAAAATAAAATATAAAAAATTTATAAAACATAAACCTCACACAAATACCCTAAATATGGACTTGGGGCATCACTGAACCCCTTTATTAGCTCCTCCTAAAGCAGACATGTTGAACCAATTACCTTTTTCTGCTTTATATCATTAGTTTTCTCTTTAACTGATCTATCAAGACTGGCGACAAGTTTAGCTTTTGGGGGCTGCTTGATTGCAGGTGTGTGCTGAATGTTCTGGAAGCATGCAGTACAAAGAATCACTCTTGAGAGCAAAACATCCTTTAAGTGTGGATTGGCAAGATTAAACTTATAAAATGATTGAACAACTCTTCACTATAAGACTTAGATGAGATAGATGTCTTTCTCTCATCCTCTCTCTCAACACAGGCCAAGCCAGACACAGACCATTCAAATTCCAATTTATTGCTTCATAATGTGGGTCAGCAAGATGGGATAGGTCAGCAGATAAAGACACTTGCCACACAAGGACAAGCTTGAGAGCTTGCATGTTGGATCCCTAAAATCTACATGGTGGAGGAGAGAACTGACTCCCAGGGCTTATCTTCTGACCTCCACAAGCACTCAGTAGCATAGGCACACCCACACACTTCCACTCCCACACCCCCACATCTAGCTCACACACAATTTTTAAAAAGATGATTAACAATATCTATTAGATTTATTAGAAACAGAGTTTTAACTTTGCCAAAAATTAGTTTCTTCATCCCCAAGGCTCATGAACTCTCAAGGTTCCTCTAACCAGAGCTAGGATAGAACCTCTTGAGTCTCAGCAGGTAGACCTCATGGAGAACATTCCATAATTACCTGCCTGTCCATATTGACCTCTTTCTAGTTCTATGTGCCCTTTCAAAGAAAAATGATCCTTTTATGCTTGGCTTTTGAGATTGTCACGTATTAAGAAAGGTAACATCTTTATTCTTGAGAATTTCATACATACAAACAATGAGGTACATATTCTTCAATGGTTCTCCCCTCTGAAATAATCTCTTTGAAATATTGTCTCTAATAATAATTTTCAAATAAAGTCTCTCTCCTTAAGTCTAGCTTATTTTTCTATGACAATACAAATCATCACAGGGCATGTGTGTTTGGGAGGTGAGAGAAAATTAGGCCTTTCATCCCAGACCTGGTTTGCTTGTGTGGCTGTTAGTGTGTGGAGATTTCAGATACTACTGATAAAGCCCAGATTTTTCTGGGAGTCAACACACAAAATTCCAATTTGTTGCTTCATAAGCTATCTTCTCCCAAAACATATCTTATTTAGTGCACTAAATAAACTGTGTTTAGAGTCAGAAGAATTCTTTATCTCAAGCTTTCTAGAGCTCCCCTCTCATTCCTAAGTCAAAACAAGCTCATAAATCCAGCTTACAGCTGGTTACAGTACATTCTTTAACTTTTAACTTCACTATGAGCTACATTCTTTAAGTAGTGTTAAAGATGGAAGGCAAGTGTTTCTTAATTTTTCGACATATAACTAGAGACACCCAAATTACTTTCCATTGTAAAGACACCTAAGTGCCACACTGTCTTGAGTGCCATACTTGGTCTATCCAGTGTATTTTCTGTTCCTCAAAGTACTTTTCTTTCTATTTTTAATAAATCTAACTTTGTTTCATACTGCCGTATTCTGCAATCCTTTTCTGTAGTGAAGCTAGAAATCTTAGTTTGGCCTAAATACAGATCTCTAAGGGGAAAGTGAACTCTTCAGGCTCCTGGGGTGGAGATGTGGGGGCGGTGGGGGCGGTGGGGTGGAGCTGTCTCTGTTCCTATCACAGGGACATCTTCTTGGGGCTTATTTGGAATCCATAAGAAGCATTGTTGGTGGTTTCTCGTCCTTGTCACTTGTCTGCTTTGCCCAGCTAAGCGTGGTTTTCATGCTGTTGCATGCTATCTTGTTTTTTTCAATTCTGTTTTCTGGCCAAAACCCCACACAGTGTTTCATGATTGCCACTGATACTGTAGACAGGATTTATTTTCTTTGTTCTGGTTCTCTATAAAATATGCTAACAAAAGGCAGTATGGGGAAGCCATGACTCACAATTCTCTTGGGACAAAGAACAATACAAATTTATAATTCTTTTTGTCGTTAACTGTTACAGGATTGAAGTCCATTTTCACTATGAACCTTAGAATCTAGCAACATGTCAATGCCAGTTCCTGTCTGTGATTTAAGCGTGTCACAATTCCCGTGTCTCCCTAGCTGATCCCTTAACTATTTGCATCTGTTTCTATTTCGTACTTAATTTTCCTTACTTGTCTCCTTGAGGCCTAATTCCTGTCTTCTGTTGTTCCAGACAGAAGTGCAGGGAGAGTGTGTTCCTCTGTCTAGGCTCCTGACTGTCAGCCTGAGGTGAGATAGGGCTATGTGTGGAAAGGAATGGGTTGAGCCCACCCTCAGAGAAGGGCACCTCCCAGTTCTTCCTGTTGGGGAAGTTTTATTTCACACTTCTTTGTGTTTTTTACTTGTGTCACTGAGAAGCAGGGTTCCTTTTGTAAGTTCTTCCAGACAGAAAAAATTTAAAATTGTCTGAATGAACCCAAGAACAATTTTATTAGAGTTTGAGGTGAAAAATAAAAAAAATAAAAAACAAAATAAGGCAGACTAGCATAGATCTTGTAGATAAGGGGAGGAGGGAGTTGGTAACAGGAAAAGAGGAAATCCTGCTTTCTGGGTCAGAAATTTTAAAAAAAGGCAGGCAGTCACAGCAACAGTGTTAAAAGACATGAGGCCAAATCCTATGCTACCCAAAACCAGATTCAGTCCCCACCCCATCCTTGATAAACCACTTAAAAAAGTCGAATTAATAGTGAAAATCAGTAGAAGGAAATGCATTCAATATAATCTGTTGGAACAGATAGCTCTCACCTCAAAGGAATAAAATAGACTGTTTATTCTGGAGCCAAATATGAGTGACCATGGCCTGGGAGCACAGATTTCAGTTTCTCCAAATACCCTGTTCCAATGAGGTGCAACCTCATGAACTTCTTATAGTAACAGAACAAAGAAAATCATGAATCAACATACTCTTCAAATACCTTGGTGGAAACATTCAGTAGGTGAGTCATGGTGAAGTGGGACATTCTACTACAGGTCTCAGATGCTCTCTGAAGACATTCTTTGCCTTTTGGTTGCTGAGGACTAGTTCTTTTTTAATGCATTCTGTTAGTCACAGATGTTAATTCAGAAACAGAGGTGGGCAAGGACTGGCTATTTAGGGGTTAAACATGGCCCAAGATAAATTGTAGATATGCTCTGGATCTTCACCATTCCAAACTACACAGTCATTGATTGAAGTGCTAATCAGTTGGTCAAACAGAAAGGAAGTTCAGACCAAGATGCAGGGTTTTTCTGGGATCTGTCATTCACAAGTCACATTGGGACGAAGGATAGAGATTCAGAGACTGCTGAACATTTCAAGATTCTGATAGAAAGGTAAAGTTTAAATAGAAGATAAGAGTAAGTATTCTGGCTATGGTATTGTCCAGTGTCTACCATTTTCTCAGCTCCAATCTCTTTTATAAGGCCACTGTGAACTTGACTGGATCTGGAATCAGCTAAAAGGCAAGTCACTGGGCACTATTGTAAAGGACTTCCTTAATCAGATTATTTGAATTTGGAAGATCCATTCTAAATATGGGAAGCCCCTTTTGGTGACAGCCCAGAAAAAAGGACATGGAGGAAGGGAAGTTTTGCTGTCTGCTTTCACTCTTGCTTGGAAGTTCCTCTTTTCTGTAGCTGCCACTGCTACATTTCTTTGCTGATATTAGTACTGCCTTCTTCAGACTTCCTACATAGACTGAAGACCAGAGGCTGTCTAGGAATCCTCCAGGCCTTTCAGCATCAGATTAGGACTGTTGAGACATGCAGCCACATGGACTTCGTAACTATTATGATCTCAGCCTCTCTGATGTGAGACTGCCATTATTGTATTATTCAGACTGTATCATTAAGCCAATCTAACAAATCCCCTTTCAATAAATATTAATTCTATTGGCTTTGTTCCTCTAGAGAACTGTGATTCATATGTCACTTAACAAATTATGAATCTTTCTCTGGGAGACAATTTCCTGCTCTGACTGCAAGTTCCTTGTAATGAGCATACTATGCCAGAAACAGAGGGACACATTTGTGTCTTTCCGTAATATCAGAATTTGTTGAATAACAATAAAGTCACAAGGTACAGCAGTTTTAGTGGCTGCAAGTTGCCAGATAATCCTGCCTATCTTGGTAATCTGGTTGAGGTAAATGTACATTCTTTTGTTTCAATCTTAATTACTAATATTAACTCTCATAAGACACAGCACACAGTAAATATCTTCCTATATATGTATAGATGCAGTATATAGAATGAATGCAAGTGAAAGAGGCAGTAACAGAGTTCAAGAGGTTTCAGAACTGAGCAGAGAGAAATGAAAGAAGAAATGTATTTATAAGATAAGGAACCCCAAACTCTCCATGAGGGTTGAAAACAAAGATGCAAGGGTGCTTTTCTGTTTCTGTGATAAAAACACCATGACAAAGGCAGCTTATAGAGAGAAGAGTTGATTTAGGCCTATGGTTAGAGAAGGTGAAGAGTCCATCATGGAAGCGGAGGTATGGCAAGAGGCAGCCAGAGAAGAAAGCTCCGAGCTCACCTCTTCAACCACTCACAGGAATGATCTCTAGCCTAGTTGTTTTTCAGTCCTTGCTTCCCATGGAATTACATTGCCCTCAGCACAGCTTTCTTCCAGGCTTCTACTAGAATGTCCCATGAAGCTCTGCTTATAGCATTCAGTAACTTTTCTTGTCCAAAATCCAAAGTTGTTCACATTCCTTTGTTAAAACAACATGGTCAGGTTCTTCATAGTACCATCACACTCTCTGGTATCAAGTTCTGTGTTAGTAATTCTCCTGTTTCTGTGATAAAATTTCATAACCAAGACAAATTATAGATGAAATGGTCTATAGCTGAAAGATTTCAGACAAGTAAGAGTCAAACACCATGACCAAGGCAACCTATAGAAGGAAGAGTTTATTTGGGCTTATGGCTTCAGAGAAATAAGAGTCCAGCATGGCAAGGGAAGCATGGTTTGAGGCAACCGTGATGTTGCTGAGAGCAAACATCTTCAACCACTCACAGGAACAGAAAGAACAACTGGAAGTGAGACACAGCTCTGAACTCTCAAAGTCCACCCCCAGTGAAGAGCTTCCTCCAGCAAGGCAACATCTCCTAAAGGTTCCATGACTCTCTGAAAATAACATCACCAATTGACCAAGTATTCAACCACTTGAGCATATGGGGGACGCTTCTTATTCGAACCTCCACAAAGACGGAGTCTAGCTGCAAGGTGAAAGGCATAACTGCTGTGTGGAGCAGGAAATGGTGGATATATGTCCAGATGAGTAAGCCGGTGGAGAGGCCAGAACAACAGCAGGCGGCCAAGCCAAGCTGACGCCCTAGGGACAGCTGGGAGTTCTCTGTCTGTTGGTCCTTGAAACACGCACCTCAGACATCCAGTGGTAGGTTTATATGGGAGCCGTTGCCATCGCAGAGCTAGGTGTCCAGCACATGATGGGATCCAGGTGAATCCAGATGGGTTGGTCAGTCACCTGGTTAATGGACTACCTCTCAGGAAGGTGGTTCCATCTTAAGACTTGCTAAAAAGATAGGAGCAATAATTATGCTTTTAATGAGGTATTGCATTTTTTCTTCCCAGAATTGCTTCCCATTGGTGCAGTAGCTTTCAGAGCCACAGCCAGTTTCATAGGTCCGTCCACTGTCAGAAAAGTATACTTTTTATTTTCTTCTTTCTATCTCGTTTACAAGCATGCTTTCCCTACATTTTGGGCTAATTGCCCACTGTGCGACTGACCTTAATGCCTGCTTAACTCAAAAGGCATTCCCATTTCTCTTTCTCTGTTTTATCTTCCTCCTCAGGGCAGCTGCCAAGATTTACAGGTTGCCTGTCCTCCAGTTTTTCATTTAAACTCCTATAAAATTGTCCTTCAGCTTCCTTTTGAGTCTCTTCTTAAATTCTTTTTTATCAATGACACTAAGAATCCCAAGAGGGGACCCTGATTTCCTTAGTAACACCTAAAGACTCAGTTTACCTGATAAATTTATAAGGTGCTGTACTTTCTAATCCCCAAAATGTCATTTGTCAGTTTGTGCTATATGAGTGATGCTAGTCAGATAGTGTTTCTTTCTTTTTCTACCAGGGCACAGCCATGCTATGCCATCAAAATGAAGTCAAAAGCTCTTTTACATTAGAGTCTTTCCAGGAAAGGCAGAGTATGAAAACCCATTTTTTATATAGTATAGAGTTACTTAGAGTATGGCATAGCCTAATATCAACATTTCTCCTCTGACTTCCCCCAAAACTTTACTTTTTTAAGAAAGGGACTCCTAAGGAAATTCTAATTTCTTGGGGTCCATACTTTTAATAGTCTGATAGCCAAAATGAAGGACAAGGACAGGTAGGTTGCAATGGAAGTCTGTGAGAGCTGTGTATTTCTGGGTGTGTGATGGTATAGACAGTGAGAATGCTCTGCCACAGTGTCCTTGGAAGCAGCCGTAGTGTTTTAGACCACTTCCAGTAGAGGGAGAAAGGTCAGGTGTGGTGGCACACTCCTGAAATCCCAGAACTCAGGATGGTGAGGCAGGAGTATTGCCAAGAGTTTAACACTAGTCAGCATTACATTGTAAGATTTTTATCTCCCTTCCCTGCCAAAAACAGGGGGGAAGAGGGGTGAACAAGAGAAGTGGCTCAGTGGATCAGGAACTTGGCACCAGGACTGATGAGCTAAGTTTGATCTCTGGGATTCACATGTTAGGGCTATTTATGGAATGAAAAAAAAAAGACACCCTACTTTTTGTAGCTGACTTTTGCTCACACTGTTTCTGCCTAGCTGCCCTCCACCCCTCATCTCCCCACTCTCCCTCCCCCCCGACCCCCACCAGTCAGACAAAATATCTCATGCAGGCAGTTTCAGAAAGTGCATTGTTTCTACAATACTGGAAAACTTTGGGGCACATGTTATGATTCTAAGTCCTGTGATGATCTCTAATATTTAGAAAAGCCATCTGTGATGTCTAGATGATTGTAACCCTTATTTTTAGCACTGACTTGATCCTTGGTAGTATATCAGATTTATTTTGGAGAAGTAAAATCAGTTGCCTAACAGAAGAAATTAGGTAACAATTTACTATTCTTTTAAATATTCTTTTAACAAGAGTACATTTCCCCATGTCCTAAATATTATTAGTAACAGTGGTAGACAGTAGAGGTCAGACCTGCTAGAGATCAGAATTTTACAGATCTTGTAGCCATAACCTTAATTTTTTATCTTAATAGCTAGAGAAATGGGAACCTAGTAGGTGTCACTATGATACTTTCCATTTCCCTTTTCAGTAATAAAATATGATTTTTAAAAGATTTAAGTATAACCTGTGTATGTCTTTTTTTAAATTTGAAGATTCCTCATTATTATTAGTAGTAGCATTGCTGCTATTTTTCTGAAATGTAGAAAATACTTCAAAAAGTATGATAAATTCCAAATACAACCCCAGAAAGCTGTTGTTACTACCCACACAGGATCTGCACAGGAGCAAGCCAGCAAAAATCCTGGCATAGAAGGGCTGGATGATCTCCAGCTCACTGGAGGAGCTATTGACTATGGATTGTTGCTGGTGGAGTGAAAAATTATTCTTTCTGGAGGATGTGGTCACTGGTAGGATTCCCATGCTCCAGTGGAAGGTCTCAAACCCGTGCACTTATGCAACACTAATTAGACTTAGTGGTTAACCCCCACTCTAGCAAAAAAGACATAAAGTTAGAAAGAGACAAGGTTGGAGGGGTTTGGAGAGAAGTGGAGGGGGAAATGTGGGGTAGAGATGATCCAATTTCATTGTATACATGTATGAAATTCTCAACAATAAAGAAAACAACCCTAGGAAGCTGTACCTAGAGCAGAGAAAACAATTGTGCAGTGTGTCTTAAATATCCATCAGTTATACATACATGTAAAACACATTGATAGTCATATGTTTTAATAATTTGAAATTGTTTGGTAAAGATTTAAGTTATCATAACAGGGACTTTGAAATTTCTTTGTTAGAAAGCATTCATTTTTCATACGGATTTATGAACACGGCAAAGTTTTAGCATTTTTAACTTTGTGCCTTTTGAGCCACCTGTTTACATTTAGTGTTAGAATATCAAAAAGACTCTGGAAGAAGGCTGGTGAGGAGAATAAACATTCTCTGGCCTGGTTGGAGCCTTTTCCAGTTTCTGGTCAATCACCTGTCATGGGACCACCTCTGGGAAGGCAGGTTCATTTTACGTTAAGCTAAACAGATGGGTGGAATACCTAGTGTGTTAATGAGATGAACTTTTTCTGCTGGAATCCCTGCCTCCTAGCACAGTTCTTGTGGGCCCTGTAATAGATAAGGGGTGTCTGTAAGTCTTGCCCACTTCAGAAAAGTGTAATCTCTCTTTTTCTTCTTTATACCTATTTTCTAACCTTGCTTTCCCTAACACTGCCCCAACATTTTGGTTTTCTCTATCCTTTTCTCTACAGTTCCCTCTCCTCCCTGCCATGTGGCTGCACCTCTGCCCAGTTTCTGACCACCACGCAGGCCCTAAATTAGCTTGGCATCACGGCTTTTTTCCTTCTCCCCTCCATTCTGCTCCTCAAGGCAGCCGCTGAGATTTATGGCTTGCCTGCCCTGAAGATTTTTACTAAAATTCTAATAAAATTATCCTAAATCTTTCATTCGAGTCCATTCTTAAATTCTTTTATGATTGAGACTAAGAACCCTCTAAGGAGACTCTGTTTCAGTAGTAATTCTGTCATTCATTTACCAAATATTTAACACAAATATGTTATCATTAAAGCTGAAAACAATTATCTCCCTAAATACATTGCAAAAGAGAAATTATAATGTCATATAGTATAATACATTAACATTATCTGTAACCTTAAGATGCTTTTGCAAGCTTCGAAGCATATATTTTAAATGACCTTTTATTTCCTAAATTTACAATATTTTACGTATCTGCTTGGCTAAGTTGTGGACTTTGAAAACATTGCTTTTCAAAAGAAGCAGTACAAGGTAAATAAATAAAATACATTTGTATATAAACATATACACAGAGATTGTAAACTTTGGACTAAAGAGTGCAGCCTCTGAAACCAGGGTTATCTGCTAGAAAAAAATTGCACCTTGGAGCAGGAGTAATCATTTCTTAAAATTGATTCATTAAGCAATAGAGATCATCTTGTGGAACCAGAATTTGGACAAAGATCACAGAAATAATATCTTGACCAGGACTAATTGCACATTTTTCATCTTTTAAAAAGTTTTTTTTTTTTAAATAAATTTGGGACTGGAAAGATGGCTCAGTGGTTAATAGCACTGACTGCTCTTGCAGAGGATTAGGGTTGGTTCCCAGTATCTACATGGCTGCTAACAACTGTCAGTTAATCCAGATCTAGTGGATCTAACACCTTCTTCTGGCCTCTTCAGGAATCACAGGCACATGATGCACCTAAATATATGCAGGCAAAACACTCATAATTAAGACATAAAATAAACTTAAGAAAAGAATTCAAGGATATTTCAATTTATAAGACAAATCAGTAAAGTAATAAATTCACCAGGACCATAACCGGACTTTTTAAATAGAATTTTTAATTGAGTTGTAGCGTATTTCACATAGAACATCTCAACCAATCTTAATCACTTTTATACTTCCTTCCTCATTGGTACCTTCCCACAGCCCTCTGTAATTCATACACTCTGTCAGTTGTGTTAAGGCCTATTGTGTCAAGTTAGTGTTCCTGGACAATCCTTAGTGCAAGTTCATCCACTGAGGTCTAGTCAGTCTATCCAGAGGCTCTCACTTTAAGAAGGTTAGCTCTTCCTCACCCAACAGTAATCAGCAGCCAATATTTTTTCAGCTAAGATTGGAGTCTGCTTCCCATTTGCTCAGTTCCTTGCTGGGTTTTAATCTACTTGAGTTTGCATGTGTCGTGAGCACGCCAACCCCATTGCAGTAGGTTCATATGAGCAGGGTCCCAGGAATGTATAGGATTTATTTCCCAATGGGCATGCACTTCCTCCCTGGCCCTTACAGTCTTTCTGCCCATCTTCTGCAATGGTCTCTGAGCCCTTGGTGAGTGAAACTTAATATAGGTGTCCTATCTAGGGACCCACACTTCGACTCCTAATCTCCACTCTCTGGCTATTTATGATCTTTTGTGTTTCTGGCCCTCTGTTGCATGAGGGAGCTTCATAAATGAGAGTTGAGAGATTCATTAGTGTCCACTTTATACCTCGTTCTATGTTGCATGAGCCTTAGATGTAGAGGTTGCATTGTAAATATGCTGCTTAGGCTTTGGCAATTCACAGACCACGTCTGTGTATGACCAGCTGTGGTACTATATAGTAGTTTTCATCTGTTGCAAAAGAAGCTTTTTAAATGAATGTTTACTGGGACACTTGACTGTAAATATATTTTGTACTTAGTAACAAGCTACATCAATCTAGGGATGTGACAGCCATGGGGATTTCCCAAAGATCTACCATCTCTTCAGCCATGTGTATTTGGCTGCAATTACAGTGCCATACATGAGTTTCCTCCAATTGAGTCTGCTTTAAGTCCAGTTAGATAGCTGCTGATTGTCCCTAAGATCCAAATGTCACTATTGTACCAGCGTTGTATGTTGTGTTGGCCACTGATGTGGGTATTTGGTCATGAAGCTGGTGTTGGGCACATTGATTGATGATCTCCATTATCAACTTGTGTAATGCTCTCCAGAGCCATGAGAGCTATCCTTCAGGGGAAGTGGCTTCTAGGTCAGTTCCTGCTCCATTGCTCCAAATCATGTGTCCAAAGTAGTCCTGTATTTAGCAATAGTGTCTTATCTTCAAGCTCTGGGAGGCAATCAAGGGCTGTGGCAATAGCTTGTGTAATTCTGGGAGTCTCTTGGACCACCCTGACCAACAACTCGAAGGAAGGTTTCTCCTGTCTGGCACTGTTTCTTGTTATGCAGTCTTCAGCTATGTATGTGGACTCATGCAGAAATGTTGCATGTGTAATTTGTCATTAAGTTTTTAGACTAATGTGATTCCCTTTGGTGTTATACAGTAGGTAGGCACTATTCACTAGACCTTTAACCCAAGTTATATTTGTGACACAGTGAAACAACTTAAAATCACTAATATATATTATTTTAATTAATTAATTTTTATTTTCTGTTTCTGAGTGTTTTGACCTCCTGTATTTGTAAGTGCACCATGTGAGTGCAGTGCCCATGGTGGCCGGAAGACGTCATAGGACTCCTTACAACTGGAATTATAGGCGACTGTTAGTTGCCATGTAGGTGCTGAGAACTGAGCCTGGGTCCTATGAAAGACAAGTCAATGTTTTAACTTCTGAAACATCTCTCCAGACATTGCTGTAAGTCTTAAGCAAAACTTAGTGCTATCAGGATTGTAAAATATCTTTGCACATTTTTCATTAATTTCGATTCTGTTTAACTCTTGACTGTGTTTCAATTAGGACAGACTGATGTAGCATCCTTAAAATTTCATTTTCTTAAAATTGATACCAAGAGAGAAAAGAAAAAAAATCACAGGGAAAATTTAAATTTACAGTTTAACAATTATTTGTAAGATTCATACATCTATGTCTTTATCTGCAAAAATGTAAATTAGGTGTGACAAAGAGTATCAACTGGAAGGATGGAGACATGGCGCCTTATATAAGGAGGCTGCTGCACGAGTATGATTTGGATCTCCAGAACCCATGCAAAGCCAGGTGAGCATGGTGGCCCACCTGAAGTTCCAGCATATAGAGGTGCAGAAAGGAAGTCCCTGGAGCAGTCTGGTTAGCCAGACTAGCAGAGAATGTAGTTCAAGTTCAGTGAGAGATCTTTAATATGTATGCATTGAAAAGGTGGAGAGTGATCAAGGAAGACACCAGACATTGACCTCTGGCCTCCACACACATGTACACACTCGTTACCTACACCCATACGCACATGTGTGGTCCCACATATGCAGATATGCAGGCACATATGCAGGCACATATGCACACCATACACACAAAAATTCAACTCAAATATTTCCAGGATGAGCTCTAATAAAGGACCAAGTGGCCACAGTTGTAAAGTTACAAAAAAATCCAAATTACAACCGGGCTGTGTTGACATTCCTCCCCCTACCCCGAATTTTTCTTGTATCTGTACACTTCTAGTTACTACTTTAAATCTAGTACATGCAAGGTAACTAACAAATCCTCTCTTATTTACATGCATTTCATCTGGATCTTTAACATTTGAAATGGTCAATAAAGCTATTGAGATATATGCTAGTTTTATTCAGTAGAATTCAAATGGGGAAAATTTAATCCCAGAATTTGTGTAATCCTGACTTTTAAAACCTGATTTATATGTGTTTTTTTTTTCACTTGAATGTGTGCTTTGTTACTGTATACATGGAATAAATGTGTATATTAAGTAATAAGTCTGTTTATGGTTATCATTGTCCCATAAAGATTCCCTAAAGTCCCTAAAGCTTTTGACTTTTGCCCGTGCTATCAATGTATATGGAACTGTTATTTTAGCTACAGCAGAGACCCTTCCTTTGACCTGCTGGCATGAGGTCAGAGTCACATAGCCCCAAACTCGTCTCACCTTGGAACTGTGACCTGTCAGCATTCACTTTTTTTTTTTTTTTAGATTGAACAATCCAAAATTAGGGACAAGAGCTTAAATGGCCCAAGTCCTCCTTGGGACTTTGTAATTTTTTAGTATCTGAATCCCCTTTCCACTGGTGCAGAGCTTTGCTCTCTGTGTAAGTGTACATATGTGTTTCTTTACTTCTAATAAAGTTTGTTATATGTTGTATCTGAGATTTTCCCTATCTTTTAATTTTTAAATTGGCATAGAAAAGGAGCCTAGTGAAGACTGCTGGATGACAACACAGGCACACAGTTGTATTAATCATCCTAAAAGAATGTTTCGAAGTTCCACACCAAAAAGAAAAAACGCATTGAAGGCTACTGAATAACTGTGATGCCAATCACTGAGGTTTTATTTGTATTAAAAATGAGGACCATTTTTTCTTTCTTCTCGGGTGTTAATAACAGGAAGTCGGGTTCAAACACCCTTAAAACGGAAACAGAATGCTTTTTTCATTTTCCCAGATCTCAGGGCTTCTTGTGAAATGAAGTGAGACCACCTTAAGATGTTTGTGTCCCACAAATGTGCAGTTTTTCTAAAAATGCTAAGCTCAAGAGAGCACATTTCCAAGCTGGTATCCTCTCAACTAAAATTGTTAAAATTGTTAGTTGTTCTCAGACTCATTTATATGCTCCTGATTATGTCATGACTACAATCTTTGAGCAAAATTAGTTACCCACAAATAAACATCTGGCATGCCAAGAAATATCACTTTGATATTTTAATATGATGGGCATTGGGGATTTACGCAGTTATTTCCATGAACAAGTACATTTTACCTAAAGAAAGAAGACAGAAAACAGAAAATTGAGTTGAAATTTATTTATTTCATGCAATATTTTGTAATAGCATAATAGTAACCAACAATAGAGAAGTAATATGTGGAAAATTTAGTTATTCTTTGCTGCAAACTGAATTTGTATATTTTTGGAGAGATAATGAGATCCTGATTGATTCAAAGTTTGACAATGTAGAATATAGAAGAGTTTGTCACTTTTTACAGAAAAAGGGAACTAAGAAATAATGTGCAGTTTCTGTTTGACTCATGCTCAAACATGAGGTTGCACAAAAGGATCTTCAAGTAGATTTAGGAAACTGTATGAAAAGTTTGTTTTCTTGTCAAGACTCCTAAATATAATGGTGTTTCAAGCAGAGGTGATGATTCGCTTTAAATACCAGCTCTGGAAACATGATTTGCCAAAAATCCAGTCTCACGTGGGAAAAAACTTTGTCTTTTGCCTTGTTCAATGTTAACAGGTGTAAAAGTTGGTTAAGATCAAAACAATTTAAAGTTTTGTCCAAAAGGATTTTTTTGTAAAGGTGAATATGGTTCTAAAATATAAAGAAGGTGTTTGTAGGGGGAATACATAACAAAATTAAGGGTTTAGACAAGCTGTCAAAAGTTTGACAATGTATTGATTGGTATTTCTTAAAATATAAAACAGAGGGAGGGGAATACATACCCTGGTCTCACTTCATTTCACAAGCATCCCTGAGGTCTGGGGAAATGAAAACAGCATTCTGTTTCTGCTTCAAGGATGTTTGAACCCACCTTCCTGTTGTTAATACCCGAGAAGAAAGATAAAAATGGTCCTCATCCTGCAAGGTCAGCAAATACACAATGATGATAAGACACCCCTCCCCACCCGAATGCCCCCATTATATCTGGTGAGTCACCCACTAGGAGTGGCTGGTGCAAAGTCTGTAAAAATAAATGATGCTGGATATGATATTGGTGGGTAATAGGGATTGGTGGGAACCTACTGGGAGTTCCACAGTTCAAATAAAGACTAAAGCAAGAACGTGCAGGTGCAGCAGAAGCAGAGCCATTTTCTTGAGACAACACACTTCCATGGTGGAGAAAGCAGGCTAGAGCTGAACAAACAAACAAATACAAAACAATTTAATAGTTCAAATAGCCCCATTGTACAAAATATTGAGAATTTGATGTCACAGAAACAGGGCTTTCTGGTTCATTTGCATAATGAGAGCTTTCTTATGGGTATTCTGTTACACGTAGTTATACAACTGTATTCATTACATGTCTCATTGCCACCCTAATTTCTACCAAGGAGTGTATCAGTATGACAAACCTCAGGTCACTTACACATTCACTAGATTACATGTACACATATATCAGGGGTCTAGGCAGTTTTAGCTGGTTGGGGTAAGGGTAGAGAGGATAGAGAGAATGTTGATTTCTAAACTTTTTCGTTTCTAACAGGTTTTTATTTTTATGAAATGCTTCGCAGATCTAATTATCTGTCCTACTATCCTGCCGAACTCCCCCCTGATAACCATGGTACAAGAAACCCTTTCACGTGCTAATGTGCTATGGTCCATCTTCAAATAACTAATTCCTGCTGTTAAGGGGTAGTCCCTGTCCAAGAGGGACCACGAAATTCTCTCCTTATTCTAGTCGTCGGAGAGGAGAATCTGGACTGTAGTAGAAATTGCCTGGAATCTCTGTGCATAAGGAGTTTAGTTTGAATTTTGTGTTTTAGAAAATGTAAAAATAAACATTTTTCTTTGAGCCCTAAACAGATTCCCCCATGGGCTGTTGTTAGCTTGCCGAAGGCCATCAAGTTTATAGTACAGGTGTCCATAGCAGTTTAGGAGGGAGATTCCTACCTAGGACCATAGAAAAAACATAGTGATAATACTGAAGGTGTGGCATTATCTTTAGATCAGTATGGCAAGGTAAACTAGTTTTACATGAAATGGTTCAGGCATGCATATACTGGTCCAAGAATATAATCCCAACTAAGGAGAAAACCTGTCCAGAGCAAAGGTTCCTGGAACATTGCTGAGATCATAACATAAAGAACCACTTTACTTTTCCTTTTGAGAAGTTTGTGGTCTTCTACAAGTTCACAGGTACAGGTGCTCTTCTCTGGTCCTCAGGCAGGGTGCAGGATCAATGCTTTTAAATTGGAGCTGCAAACTCAGCTTTTGATTTCAAGCACTTTGACATTGTTGAGGATATTAAGACTATGGAGGAAATGATGCTTACAGGCTTGCTCCTCTGGCCTGCGCTCAGCCTACTTTCTTACACAAGACCACCTGCGCAGGAGTGGCTCCCACATCACTCAACAATCAAAAACTAGAGGTTTGGGGCCCTCATACCCCTTAAGGAGGCCTTACAAAGGTAGCCTCCATGGTCTTGAATATGGACAGAAGGACCTTAAAAATCCTCCAAACGCAAATGAGACAAGGATAAATATCAAATCCTGTTAGTAGCCTTAAACCAGGGATCATTGCTGAGTAACTCAAAGAAGGGATTGATGCCCTCCCCATCAAGTCTGGTTCACCTGGGGCCCGTTTTAAATGGAGCAATAGTCTGCTGTAATCCATGGTTGTTGCCTCAGCCCTGTAAGGTGTGACTGAAAGAAGACTCTCCCAGCAGTTTTGCACTCAGGAAGACTGACAGAAACCTGGGGTCGGAATTTATAAACATCTATGAGAAGAGGCCAACTTTTACAACTTCTCCTGGATGAATCCAGGGTCAGCAAATACTTGCAAAAAGAACTAATTTTCACAGCTTCTTAAACAGATAAGATTCCTGACCCAGAATTCACAAACAGCCGTAAAGTTTACCTTAAACATCAATCAGATGTCATAGGAACCCCCTTCCCATAAAAAAGCCTACTGACCAGCTAGGCAGGGCTAATCTCTCTCTCCAGAGTAGTTAGCCTCTAGCAGCACTTGATCTGGAGTCAGGCATGCCGCTCTGTCACCCAACCTGAGCTCCCAAGATGAGGGGGCTAGCCACCCCATCTCCCTAGGGAGGCTAGCCCCAGGGGGCTAGCGTTTTCTCCACTCCTGAGCACAAAGAAAGCTAGTCCTGGCTGGTCTTCTTTCTTTCCCCGACTTGAGAAGCCAATCCAGTGTTTGCACCCTTAATAAACCAGTCCTATTAACTCCTAGAGGAATTTCTGGTCCATTTTCTGCTCCATACTTGAACCTAAACCTTATAAACCCTGAGTACTGTGTGGGGCAAAGTGATATTGGGAATCAGATTGTGTTCAGTGAGACACCTGGTTCCTTCCACTTCTCAATCACTAGACTTAGGCTTGGTGAGCTTCTGGGATTGACAACTGCCAATGACTGATGAGTCCCAGGACTTGATGCAACTATTGGCACCTTCACCAAACTCTGGATAATGCTGTCAGTTTCTGGTAAGCCTATCTCGTGCCTGTTAGATATATCATCAAATTATTTGGTTTTATAAGAATTTGTTGGATCTCTAGGGGAGTTCATTCTACCTGGTATGGGCACCATTAAACCTAAAAATATTGGTCCATTGCTGTGCAATCTGTTTGGGGATTCTTCTCCCCATTTTTCCTGGTCACTTTTAGTTATTTGACCCCTCTCCTGGACTGTGACATTCCAGAAAAGTTCTATGTCCTTATTACCTTTCCATCACAAGCCCCTGCAGATCAATTTCCGTCCTACTTTGTGGTTCAGACTCACTGCTTCCCAGGTCTCTATCCACTTTCCTAATGTCTGTTCATCTTCAGGCTCATCTCCCCTATTGTTATCAACTTTGTTCCAATAGCAACCAAACTACAAGATACCTGTGGCTATGTGTAACAGAGTCAATATTCATTCATTCTTCAGGGACTTGACGGATTTAAACCTATAATTATCAGACTCCTGAAAGCCTGCATCTTACAGCCTACTGATTTTCCACACAGCACTGTTTTGGCAGTCTAAAAGCCAGATGCCCCCTATGACTTGACCCAAGATACTCTCTATCCCTAGTCCTCTTTCCTTATCAGCCCTGAATCTCAAAGACAATTTCTATAACTCTCTTTAATGTTTTGACTTACCAGGGTATAGTGGTCAGGAACAGAACCAAAAGAATGAATATATATTAAAAAGGAATTTGTTAGATTGCCTTATGTGGTATGTTCTGGGTGGCCACAAAATGGTTGGTCTCAAATCTGGTCGTGGCCTAGTGTACGAGGCTGGATGTCTCAGCATTATGCACTGGATGCCTGGAGGATTCTTGGAGAGCTGCTGGTCTTCAGTGCACAATGGAAACCTGAAGAAGCTGGTTCTGTGAGTGAGTGAATACAGTGGTGGTAGCAACAGGATGAATGAACTTGCCAGCAAGAATAAAGGTGAGTAGGCAGAAAGCAGTTTCCTTCTTCCATCTCCCTTTTCCTGTGTTGTTACTGGAAGGTGCTGCCCACCTTTAGAGTGGTGTAGGAACCTAACAAACTCCATTTTGTGATATCCTTCATTTTATCTTAGCCTTAAGTTTTGCTTCTTGTTAAACTTCATCTCTTATGAAAAGTTTTCTTTTTTAACAAGATAGCCCACCCCCCCAGCCTTGACCAGTCAGCAATTACAGTTTAACCACAGGAAACCCATCTTAGGCAAACATCCCTTTTGGGGGTTCCTGAACTCAGGGCCTGCCCAAGAGGGACAAAACGGTCTCTGCCAAGGTCAGGGGCGAGTAGGCGCAGAGCCAAGACACTGACTCTGGGAGTTGTATGGAAAGCCGGCAGTGGTAGTCTGCTGCAAACTCATTAATTCAAGAAAGAACAGAGTCTAAATAGGTTTTGTTAGCCAATAGTCTTATGGGGTGGGGTCTTGCCTACAGCCAATCGCAGTTTGTTCCCAGGTGGATCAGGTTCCCTCCAGGTGCTGGGCAGAAACTGGCTTCACTACCAACCGGTGTGGAACACCACACCAATGAGAGCCATTCCTCCATTTCTCCTGGCAGATGGCCTAGCTAGGCCCACCCTGCATTATGCTCAACATATCTCCCTTTTTGTTTTTATTAATTGTTTTGATTTTTAGCCCAAAAGGAAACTGGCTACTTTTCCTTGGGGTTTTTACCCTAATTTGCCTAACCAAATTCTACCTCCTCTTCTTACCACATCACCCTCTGAAGAGGTCACCCCAATTGCCAATAGGGAATTGGGACGATGACCACTCTAGCTTCCTTGAAAGGTGATAGGGGACATAGATCGTGGCAATTGGAGTACCCTGTCAGTAAGTCTATCTAAAAGACCATGAATTGCATAACTATTAACTGTAGGAGGAAAAGAAAGTCCTTAACTGGTGCCTGGGAGATGTGAAAAAACAAAGACAAGAGTAGTCAGCATTATGCATTCTAGATAGGAAACCAGAAAAGTCAGAACAAGGAAAAAAAAATTTAAATGTATGTTCCTCCTTGTTTCTCTCCTGGTGCTAAAGCTGGTCTTGAGATTTCTGAAGTCAGGACTTGCCCTCAGGCACTTTGATAGCTTGTTGGAATAATCAGAACCAATGCAAGTTCCCTCCTAAATAGCTTCTAAACAGGGAAAGAAAAGAAATCAGTCAACATTCAGTGGTTAGGCCAGAACAACAATGGGCTTGACTTTCTTGACAGGATGTGTGCCGTATTGTATTGAAGATGGAATCTTTGGTTATTTCCACCAATCCAGCACCTCCAGTCACCATACACTATACAGTTAAATCATTCACTCCCTCCTCTCTGAGATGGAGTTATTGAGCAGCCCATGTTCATTGTCAGAATCCACTGAGACATGCAGCCAAAATGCTGGCAGAAAACAAACATTCCCAAACAAATCCCAACCACAGACACATTTTGTTCCCCAAAGCACAACCACCAATCCAAAAACCTTAAGATTACACATACACAGTTTTTTCTCATCCCTCACACACCATAACATATTGACCCAGATCTTCAATCACCTGGGTGACTGGGTAGGGCATTGCTGCCCATAAATTATCAGAGTCGTAGGAGGGGGATGTTCCTACAGATCCGGCAATTCTGTGGTGGTGGGGGATCCTATGTGCTGACAGATACATCCACAGCAGACTTGACATTTCTGGCAGGTGTCCTGATGGGGGAGGAAGAGGTTTCTGGAAAAATACAAGCATATCCTCAACCTTGTGTTAAAAGTGGGTGAGGTCCCTTCCATTCATTTGTGAGAGGATCTCTCCAACAGACAAGGGGCAAGGGGGTAGTGGCTGGTTGAGATCTCCAATGTTTATAGGCTGGAGAGAGTCCTGCTTCATCAAAGGAAAGAAAATTAAGAGCGAAAAGAGCTTCCACCGAGGTTAAATGTGGATCCCTGGGTGTCATTGCAGTGAATGAACACATCCCCTCTTAGGGTCGAACCTGTTGAGTCAGATGGACTAAGGACCTGTTGAGTCAGATAGACTAAGGACCAATTTCTAACTGCCCCATACATCCGCTCTAACCATTATCCAGTCCTAGTCTGAGTTTCCCAATACCCATTTAGAAATCCCCTAACTATATTTAAAAGGCCTGTGAGCCAATGACTGAGGGTTGCCATTACTCTGAATGGTAGACCACAGCATGCTGGTTGATTCTCGAGAATAAAACTGCTCTTGTCCTTTACATACCGTCTTGACTGTGCTCATTGCAGGCCGATTGCTGGATCTTACAGTGGATCTTCTCACTTTGAATTATCTGATCAAGTACCTGGCTTGGTCTCTTAGCTGATTCAAGATCCAGTGAAGCTGACGACCAAGATAAACTACCACACTAGGTAATCCCCTCTATGCCCCAGATAACCCACCTTTGACTTACCTTGATCTCACTATTACCTGCTCTTTAAGCAGCATACCTCAAAACTCTAAAGCTCTAATCCAGAAAATAGCCTTCGTGACCCTAAACTAAAGGAGACCTTCTCTTCTTTCTGGGTCTAATGAGTTACTCTCCTGTTAGGAATCCCAGGTTTGGGATCTTAGCTAAACTTTACCAAGCTCTCATGGTCTACTTATAGAACCTCTAGACTCCTCCCAACCTACCCAACCCTCATTCTCCAAGCTTCAAGAGGCCTTTCTGATTGCTCCTGTATTAGGGCCCCTGGACTCTAAAGAAAGAACCTCATCCAGCTGAAGGCTATGCCTCTGATAAAGATGACAACACCTTAGAATTCCACACAGCATCTCAAAACAGGCAGAACTTGTACTTACTAGGGCCCTCACACTAGCACAAATCAAAGATTCATATTTTCACTGATTCCAAGTATGCATACCTCACTCTCCACTCTCATGCCCTAATTTGGTGAGGGAGAGGCTTTGTCACTCTACAGGGAACTTGTATAGTTTACAGGAAATTAAGCTACAAGCTCCTTCAGGTTGCCTGCCTGCCTTTGTCAATAGCAGTCATGTACTGTAGAGGTCACAGCATTTCCGATTAGACAGCCAAAGGCAACACTGGTGTCAACATGCTTCCTAAACTGATACCATTAACCTGTGCTTCATATACATCCAATTCTCTGAACCCACTCATCTAGAGCCTGTCTCCTCTATTAATGTTCTTATTTTTCCAGTCCTCAACTCACTTCAGCCTATTATCTATCTATCTATCTATCTATCTATCTATCTATCTATCTATCTATCATCTATCTATCATCAATCGTGTATTTTATTTACCTATTTATTTATTTTTGTTTTAGGTATATGAGTGTTATGTCTGCAGGTGTGTAAGTTCATCTGCGTCGTGAAGTGCCCATGGAGGTCAGAACAGGGTGTTGGATTCCCTGGAACTGAGTACAAACTGTTGTTGGTTGCCATTTGGGTGCTGGGATTCGATCCCAGATCTTTTTGGAGAGCAGCCAGTACTCTTATCTGCTGAGTTACTGCTCCAGTCCCCCTATTTATGCTTTGTAAGTTTTTCCAACTAGAAAAAAGGGGCCAATCTTTAAAGATTCCTTGTATGGTCTTCATTATGGCCTTATTTCCTCTTCTAGTCAAGAGTGGGACCTCCTTTTCATACTACATGACAAGCTCCATGTGGGACACCAGCTTCTTCTCATCTCATTCAAGACTTAACTGTCTTCCCTCACTTTGCCACAGATGCTGTACACCATCACCTTCCAATGTACTATCTGCTCTCAAGTTTTCCCCTAAGGGACTCTCAGACCACCTCCATCCCCCACACACCAGGACAGAGGATACCTTATGGGACGGGCCTGGAAGATGGACTTTACTTGCATGCTGCCCACTTAGTGACAGCACTGTGTTCTCGTACTGGTGGATGTATTTTCAGGTTGAATGGAACTCTTCCCTCTAAATTTTGGCCTGCCTTCATCACTGTAATTAGAGAACAGACCTGCTTTTTTTTCCCCTAAGGTAGACTCAACACTTGGCTACCTCCTAAGTATAAAATATTCTTTTGATATTTCCTAAAGACCCCAGTCTTTAGAAAAGGTAGACTGTGCCAATGTTCTTTACAGAGTTTACCAAAATAATGCTTATACTCAAATGTTTCTGGTCAGCTCTGTTTCTGTCCTTCATTTATGAATTCTTCCCATAACCTTAGTGCCTTTGAACTCATTGTAGGGCAGGCCCATAACTACATGACTTCTCCCTAGTACCTCTGCCTGCTTGGAATATATGGCTTGTCTTCCATCCAACTACACACATTGTACAGTTTATTTTATCACAAGTGTCTTTTTAACCCTCCTGGCCATCCTGCGGTCTCTTTAGATGTAAACCTGGGGACAGTGTCTACATTTCTGACCCCGCCACCTCCACAGTCAAATGGCGGGACTTTACCCAGTATCATTGACTACTCCATCTTCAGCAAAGGGAAAGGATATCTCTCATTGGCCACACCACCCGAAGTCCAGTAAACACCAAGGTTCAAAACTCTAGACTCAGACTCTAAAACTTCCACCCTTCTGGTGACCTTCCTTCTGCCTACAGTTGGACTCTCATAGGCCTGGCTTTTCTACATAACACAAGCAACTGCGAGCTGCCTTGACTTACTGGTCACCTATGAACTAAACAAGCTTCAGGACTTGACTTTTGAATCCTCAGGATGAATGTCCCCACAGTGTCTGCTACTGTTGATCAGTCCTGAAGAGCTGTGATTTGCCCTTGAGTCCCTTGCTTCTTCCTCCTCCTCTACTTCTTGCTGTATTCCAGTAGCTGGATACCTCTCATAGACTTCACTCACCAGTTCCTATGTGATACTAAATGCTTCTTTTCCTCCAACTGCTGAGCCTGTGGTCTACCCAAACCCAACAGTCCTGTCTTGGAGCAATCTAAGTCCCTGTGTCTACGTGGACAGACTCACCTTTCCTACTTGGACAAGACGCTTTCTTGCCTTTATCCTGTTACTGACGTTGAGAGGAGTCTCTACCTTTTCTACCCATCAACTGTGTTCTCCTCTTTCCACAGTGCCCGCCCCTGCTTTTCCTCAACATGTGGATTTCTGAAAACCATCAGGCTATCCTCTGTAATATATCCCACTTCCTGGAATCTGCCCAGTGCCCTGTATGGGAACCTCTCTCTTTCTAGAGTCTCCTCCCTTTATGGGTTCCTACAAGCATATCCCACTTCTTTGAGGTCCCCCAATGCCACTTCTGAGCACAGCCTCCATGCCTCTCTTTGCACCTGTGCTCTTCATCTCTCATCCCCTGCCATCTGCCAAGTAGACCTGTTGATCCATTCATGGCAGTGAGGCTACACTGCTGGTTTTGGGAGTGATCTCAGTTAATGCATGTTAACGATGTGGGTCAACAGTTCCCACAGTACAATCTGCTGATACAAAACAAACAAGAACAAACAAAAGAAAACAAATCAAAACAGCTCTCACTTCAAAGGGAATAAGAGAAAATTTTATTCTACAGAATACAATATGAGTTGCCGTGGTCCAGGAAGAATCAGCTTGCTATAAATACTGTAACATACACGTTAACAGTTTCATAAAGTGTTTATAGATACAGAGCAAAGAAAATCATGAATCAATATGCTTTTAAATACATTTGTGGAAATATCAGATAGGCAGGTTATAGCAAACTGGGGCATCTCTGCTTTAGGCCTCAGCCACTATCTGATGTCAAATTTACCCTTTAAGTTGGTAAGAGCTACAGATTTGTTTTTACTTTCCAACGCTTCATCTGATAGTCACAAAGATGTAAGATCACACACAGAGATGGGGTAATACATGGCTATTTAGAAGCTAATATAACCCGAGATCATTTGGCCTTGGTTTTACAACATTCAAGCTATCCAGCTGAAATTGTAATCAATCAGCCTATTAGAAAGTTTAATGTAAGTTCATCTTTTTCTTTTTTCATTTAACAGTTCCCTCCTGTGACTCAGGCCAAGCCCTGATACTGGAAAACAGGCATTCAGTTTCGTTTCTCAGTCAAATCCCAGTTCTCAGAAATGCTTATTTTTAACCACAAGTGAATTCATAATTATGTCAGCTGTGTTTTATTTTGCAACTGACCAGTGTTTTCTGTAAGTTATTTTTTCTAGACTTTCCTGTTTCTTTAATCTTTTTTAACTTCCAACATCTTTGTTTCATCTGAAAAATTCTAGCCTTGCTATGATGTACTTGAATAGAAAGACTGGTAGCATATGCCTTTTGTCTATTACATTCAGGGTAATAGGAAAGCTCACGGTACTGCCTAGTTTTTGATGGGTATGATCTGGGTGCTGTATGGAGGGGAATAATGGTTCCCCAGTGAGTGTTAGCACCGGCCAGGCTGTGGGAGAAAGGGCTGAGAAGTGGAGGGGTTTGCCAAAAGAGAACCTGGGTGTTATCTTGGAGAAGCTGGAACTTCTCAGAGCAAGGAGTTTAGCTAAAAAGGAAACTTGGGAGGCAGCATGTCATCTCACACAGGGCAAGTTCTGTAGCCTCCAGCCAGCCAGAAAAAGACACTCTTGGAATTAACTTTTTGTGACTGGATTTGCAAAGCAGTATATGAAGGGCAAAGAGGAACATAAATTTGGGGTAGATTTTCAGTAACCGGGCTTGGAGAGAAAGGAGAGAGAGAGAGAGAGAAAGAGAGAGAGAGAGAGAGAGAGAGAGATTCCAAAGTAGAAAAGACTGATAAAAGAAGTTCCTAAGAACTTACCGATGCACTGTATGAAGTTACCCAAATCTAAGAATTTGAGACCCATTTTGAGGAGTTTCAGCAATTCAGTTGGGTCTTGTAGAGAAGAAAAAGTGAGGCAAGAATCCTTGTAACTCTTCATCTCCCTTCCAGTGGGGTGTCTAATGTCACAAAGGCAAACCAAGTGAGAATAAGTACCCTTTGACTCAGCTGGTTTAAGGCTATAGGGTCTGACCTAAGCCTATTAGAGGGCACTCTGACCCACTAGGTTTCAGAAAAAACCAACAGATGGACAGAGCTCCTGGAGAACCCTCAAAACTCATGAATGGCATATGGAGGTGGGTGTTTGGTTTGGAGGGAGTTGTGGCAAGGGTACAGGGAACCCCAAAGAACACTATATTCCAATGAAGACTCCTTTCAGGTTTTAGCAATGTCATGAACGTTTTCAGGCTTAGGATTCAAGGGAGACACTGAGGCAAATTGTTATTTAAGTAAGACATTTATTAGAAGAGTTATTAATGCCACAGATGGACAGACAGACAGCGGGGTTTTGAAGAATTCAGGCCCTTTATATTTTCATTGCTGTGTGCACTACGGATTATTAAGCAACACTTTATATTTACATTCCAGGGGCTTGATACTTTCGCTTCATGCTTGATTTATAGGTAGTTAGGATAATACCCTTGGCAAGATTAAAACTTCTTATCATTACCAGATAAACCCTTGGATTATTTTGTATGAAACTTACTGAATTGATGAGTTTGGAGTACGTTTATATATGGGAATAATGTAAGTGTTAGGGTTCAGTGACTAGACTAAACTTATTTAGGAGCGCTCTTTCTTTTCTTTTCTTTTCTTTTTAAAGATAGGGTCTCACTGTGTAGTCCTGTAGACCAGGCTGGCTGAAACTCACAGAGCACCACCTGCTTCTGCCTCCTTATTGCTGGCAGTAAAGGCATGCACCACTATGCTAGGCATAGTGCTCTTATCTCCTGTCCACATATTTCTTGTCAGACTGCTCATCTGGACACTGAAGGAGAAGGGCAGAGCACGGTCATTTTATTCAGGCTCAGGATGCAGAAATAAGTAGACATCCCAGACCTCCTCTTGCTCATTTTTGTTTGGTTCATTTTTGCTTTGTTTTCTCTTCAAAGTATACTTCCACTTCGATGCAAAGTGTCAAGAATAAACAATTCTCCTTTCAAAGGTCTTCAGCACATCTTTACTAAACACCTACTAAGATTGCCATGTGTGGATAAAACCAGAACTATATAATGAGTTAATGACCATTGTCCACACAAAACTCATCTTCTGGGTCATGGGTAAGGAAGGAGTTATGCAAGTAAATAATGATGTTAGTGCTCTCATTAGAAGACTTGAATACTCTATCTCATCTAGTATACTAAGAAGATAAGTTCTTGTTCCCCCCAGTTCATCTTTCTAAAGCTAGTTCAGTTACGGTCTCCCTGAAGAGTGCCGTAATGACCGATCAGTTACACTCTCTATTTTGACCATTTGACCAACTTCCCCATGATGTACCTTCCATGTCTCTTACCGTAATATTATATTGTCATTTGCCATTGGATATTAACTTCTTGATTATAAGATTAAAGTCTATTCGACTTTATGCAGTACTGGATTCAATTTGCTAGCATAGCACTCAGAACTTTGCATCTATAGAACAATTTGGTCTATATTTCTTTTCCTATAGTGTCATTGCCCATTAAAAACATCTCAGATTAAATAATAATCTAAACTGAGTTGGTTGTTTTCTTGTCTTCAAAATAATTTATGAGACCTTTACTGTTGAGTGTCTGAGTATCCTGTAAAAATGGATCTAGGGTATATTAGGGAAGAGAACTGGAAGACAAATTGTATTCCATTTGACCAGTACTGCTCTAGATTTTTTAAAATTACATTTTTATTTATTTTGTGTCTATCTGTGTGTGTGTGTGTATGTGTGTGTGCTCACATGCCATTGCATGCATGTTGAGGTCAGAGACAACCTGTAGGAATCAGTTCTCTCCTTCTATCCTGTGGGTCCTAGTGATTGAACTCAGATCCCCAGGCTTGATATCAGGTGTCCCTTAGCTGCTGAACAATTTCACTGTGTTCCAGGTAGTACTGTTTTACAAATCCTAAAACTAACTATGATCCAAGAGTTTCTTTATACATTGATTAGTGGTTGGACAGTGGAATTACTCTGGTTTGTGGTTTTTATAAATAGTATTGTTATGAACATTTGTATACATGTAACTACTAGATACCTGTTTTAACTTGTCATAGGAAATACTTAAAAGTATAGTGGCTAGGTTACATGGTATGTATTTATTTGCCTTTATTAAATACTGACATCCTGTTTTCCAGTCACTGAACCATTAGTCATTTTCACTATGTATGTGAGTTCTAGGTGCTCACCTCCTGGCCGACATTGGTACTGCTAGTCATCTGAATGGGTTCTCTATGAGCTCACATTGTGGTTGGAATTTGCATTTGGGGGATAACTATTTTGCATATTTGTTCATGTTATTTTTAATCATTAACATATCTTCTCTTATGAGATTTCTTTTCAAATATTCTGTCAATTTAAGTTGTTTTTTGATTTTTTAAGTTTGATTTCCTATGTTTCTTTGGAGTTTCTAATTCCTTGTTTATATATCTGTTTTGAAGTTTTTCTCCTGCTCCATGGCTTGACATTTTGTTTTCTTAGCAGTTTTTATAATAGTAAGTAACATATTTTAGTGAAATCCATTTTATAATTATTTTATATATTCAATTTGAATTAATCAATTAAAACATTAAAGATTTTATTAAAAAATGTCATAGATATATCTTATCAGGATTTTCTAACAGTCTAGTTGCTCCTGTCTTATATTTGGTCTGTGATCTACTTTAATACTTGATTTTTGTATGAGACTATAGTTGAGGACCCAGTTATTCCCCACAGACACCCATGGGAACAGCAAAACTGAGATCTGTCCAAAAAATAAATCTGCACTTCAAACTAATGACAACACAGCAATATATCAACAGTGACAGAAAGAAAAGGGGACACACGTCTACAATGTGTTATGGAGTTGAAAATTCTTTACTGCAAGTGTAGTTGATAGTAAATAAACAAGGTAAAGGAAGATACAGAGAAAATCAGGATTCTGGGAAACAATGTTCAATCAAAGAACAAAAAGGAAGTCAGGAGAATGTTGGAAGGAAAGAGAAACAGCAAGAGACCAAAAGAGAGCAAATAACTTGCAAAATGAATGACGAAAGAAAATACAGATAAAACATTACTGCTGTTTTTAAATCAATATTTAAAAGGCAAAATACAAAAAGTATAATAAAGAAATTCCCACTATTCACCTTGAAATGTCAATTGGTTTTGTCATTTAATAAACATTGAAAAGATTACTTTAGATGATATACAAAATTAAATCTTTAAGAGTTAATTAACTAATAAGAGTAGAATTTTCATTGTTTCATCCTAATCTTAAAATCAAGGACTTACAGATTTACAAAAATTCTTCCCAGGACGTTTGGGTGCAGTATATGGGAAATGTGGCAGAAGGTAAGTGGAGCTAAGGGACTATGATTGCTTAGGGAAAGCACGTAAATTAGAAGGGAAAAGTGTCAGGATGGACTACAAGATACAGCATTTAGAATCTGGGAAGAGCTGTGTCAAAGGAAAATGAGAGGCATTGGGTACAGAAGTTCATGGGAGCAAAGAATTTTAAACATAGGAATACATAACTTTATTTTATTGCATCTGTCATTGGCCAAAAACATGTTTAGGTACTTGCTACATGGAAGTACTTAAGATATACAGCTAGTACACTATAGAGACAGACTTTCAGTTTGGCATCTCATATGTAGTGATAGAGGAAACTGGGAAATTGTGGTAATAGAGGGACTCATAATCCAGACCAGGGTTAAGACATTGACAGCACCATAGACATTGGGATAGAATTAGATCTTGAAGCAAAAATTGAAACATAGCTAAGGGAGAAGTTGAAAAAAAGCACTTTCAGATGGAATTGTCAGCAGATTGATCACAATCACAGAGGAAATGGCTCTCCCTATGGCGAGTGGTTAGAGGTGGTAGTGGTGGCTGCACTGAGTGTATTGACTGGGTTGGAGTGTTTGTGTGTGTGTGTGTGTGTGTGTGTGTGTGTGTTTGCTAGTATGAGAAGAGAAAGAGTAAAGGCAAATGGGGTCAAATCATGGAAATGATGAAATCATGAAAACTACCCAGGCGTTGTGGAGACATTCAAGTGTTTATTTAATGAAAGAAATAAAATGAGAAGGTTGTTTGGGATTGACGTTATGTTGGCTTTAATTCTAAGATGAAGGGTCCAGAGAGGAGCAGTTTCAAATATTTGAATTAAAGTAGCTATCTGAACTCTCAGTTGAGCAGTAGGACTGGAAAAGAGAGCTGTGAAGGCGTTCTGGTTTTGATACGGTGCTGTGATAAAACCCACTGAACAAAAGTAACAGGGAGGGACAGAAGGGCTTGTTCAGCTTGCAGTTCTAGGTCACAGCCCATCATTGAGGGAAGTCCAGGCAGGAGCGGAAGCAGCTAGCCACATCACATCCACAGTCAGGAGAAGAAGCAAATGCACCGATGCTCCTTGCTTGCTGGTGAGCTCTCTTCACCCCTAGTAGGTTCGGGACCCAGCCTCGGGAATAGTGCCATTGTGGGCTGGATCTTCCTACAACAATTAGTAGTCAAGACAGTGCCCCACAGACATGCCCACAGGCCAACGTGATCTAGACATTTCCCCAGGTGAGGCTCTTTTCTCTGGGGATTCTACATTGTGGAATTTGACAAAAGCTCAACACACGAGCAAACACACACGTTTTTATTTATTTACCTTTCTCAGTGTTTTTTCCATTCACTTGAGAATTTCATATATGCATATATAATGTGTCTCAATTAAGTCCACCTCCCAAATGACTCCTAAGGACTTAACGTTTATATCCATAGACTGCTGTATCTCTCAGCTCTCATCAGAGGAGCTTCTTTTTCAGTAGATAGTGATTAATATAGAGATCAACAACTGCTCGACAAAAAGAGAATAAGAGACTGCGAAATGTTCAACCTTAAATGGGATACCTGTATCACATCTCCTCTTCCTGAGGCTTAGGGATCATCATGGAGGAGGGGTAGAAAGATTATAAGAGCCATAGGCTGTAGATGACTACAGCGATATAGTGTTTTCCTAACACAAGAGGACAGTGCACATATGAACTCACAGTGATTGTGACAGCATGTTGAAGATCTGTGAAAGATCTGGGGCTGGAGAGATAGCTCAGTGGTTAAAAGCACTGATTTTGCAGAGAGCCTGGGTTCATTCCCAGCACCGACACTATGACTAAGAACAGTCTGTAACTCCGGTTCCAGGGGATCTGAGGGCCTCTTCTGACCTCCACAAGCATTGCGTGACATAGACGCACTGACATACAGGCAAGCAATACCCTCATACATATAAAATAAAAATAATAAAAACAAAAATATTAAAAAAAATCTGTGGAAGACCAAGTAGTAGAGAGTTCCCAGCATGAAGGAGACAGCGGTTACAGAATCCCGACCCGAGAAGTTGTGAGCAGCTGATGGTTGTGGGGAGAGGGAGAATCGGTTTCTTCAAGGATGCAGCCGCTGAGAGGCTACTCATGCTCCAGCAGAGAGCCCTACCCTATTTATGTACTGGCAGAACTAAGTAGAAGTGGGTTTTAAAAAAGAACACATGAAATTGTTAGGGAATGATGGTGGTAGGGACGGGGGAAGAAGAGGAGGAACTCAATCTATAACCTGTTCTCCTCTGACTCCAAGTCTTATGTTACTATCATAAGCCTTTATATTCTGAAGGGGGCTTTTGTTCCAGAATGAAGGAGGGATGTTGGTAAGAGAAAAGAATCAAGAACCACAGGTCACCGAGATAGCTTTAACTTGACTCTGTCTTGAATCATTTGAGAAAAGACCTCAATTGGGGGTTTTCCTGGATCAGATTGGCCCAGGGGTATGTCTGTAGAAATTGTTTTGATTGTTACTTGATATAGGAGGACTCAGCCCATTGTTGGTGGCAGAATTCGCTGGAAAGGTAGTTCTGGGTTGTCTAGGAAAATGAGCTCCGCATGAGCCTGTGAGTGAGCCAATAAACAGCATTTCCACGTGGTTTCTACCTCAAGTTCTGGCTCGATTTCTTGCACAGATTCCCGCAATACAAGACTGTGACCCCCAAATGTTGCCAAAGAATTCTTTCCTTATCTAAGTTACTTTTGGTTAGAGTGCTTTATCACAACAGAAAGGAAACTAGACCAGCAGACAGGAAGGAGGGGATTGGGAGTGTATTAAGGGTGAGAGTGTTAAGAGAAAAATTAAGAAGAATAATAGAAGCAGATATAACTTTGCTGGTAAGGAGATAATGGAGAGGCAAGGCTAGTGAAACCAAGTTCAAGAGAAGAGAAGGGAAGGGAAGGAGAGGGAAGGAGAGCGCAGGGCAGGGCAGGACGGGGCAGGGAGGGAAGAGAAGGGGTCTAAAGAATGAAGGTTGACAGTAAGGCAGAGTTACTTTCCAAGAAAAGAGGAGCACCTGCACTTTCATGACTGAGAGGGAAGACAGAGGAAAATGCAGATATGTGCACTGTTGAGTTACTGTGGGAGGAAAGTAGATGGTACAGAAACTTAAGTTTCTGTTTCTTGAGTTTCACCATACCCAAGGATCTCATTCTTTATGGACCTAATGATCTCATTCCATCTGGAGAGAAGTGGGGATTTTTTTGGAAAATGGAATATGAGGGAGGCAGTAGTTTCCAAATCTGAAAGAAAACGGAAAGAACAACTTAACATTTGTAAGGGAGAAGGCTGGCAGCATTAAAGTACAAAGTACCAGAGAGTTAATGTTGGCAAGAGAAGACTGTATGACATCTACACTGAAGTCCTAGGTGACAAAGATGGTGGTCATTTCACGACCACACTGATGAGGGTAGAGGCTTTTGTATTAAATGGCAGGATTCCCAAAGACAGGAGTGTGGCATGGAACTATATTGTCTTTGCTTGGATCTTGGAGAACTTGGAGAGTGCTGACTCTTTCATTCCCACACGTGTGTAAGAAGGTGCAGAAGTGAAGTACTTGGGCAAAGCCAGGTGTCTTACCAAGTAAGGCACAGGGAGGATGAGATATTAGGGTTTACCACCATCAAATAAGGGAATCATAATAGGAAAAGCTGAGAGCTGAGAGGTAATCCTGAAACTTATGGGTAGGATGAAATATTAAGGATGCAGTGGGTGTGGGGGGAAGATTAACCAGGGAAAGAAGGAACAGCTCAGTGTGGAGCTCATCGCAAAGGAAACAAAGTGTGACAAAAATTCTTGCTTTGGAATAAGGATCCTGATAGATGGACAGTTTACACTGCCTGCCTCACTGATTTGTTCCTTTGTCATTGGGAAACCCAGAATAGCTTCAGGTGCTCCAAGCTTTAAACCTAGTTAAAGTACTCATGAGGAGTATGAACTCATCAGGACCCCAGGCCTGGAGGAAGTGAGCAGCAATATTCAAAAACTGCCCAAGACCAGCACCACTTACACTGGAATATTTCAAGATTAAGGATGTTTTCCAGGCTCTCAAGCCCTTCAGGAGAAAAAGGAGGCTCTCAATTCTCTTCCATACACCAAAGGGCAAAAAAGCAAGAGCTAGTATCTGGAATGCAGGTGCAAAGATTAAGTATTGGACACAGGAAGGACTCCTGTCCTCTTGGATGGGAAATCGAACAGTTTTCTGAATTTTTATCAACTTACTAAAATTTTGTTTCTTTTGTGTAAAAAATTATTTATTTTATATGTATTTTGTAAGAGTGTTATGCCTGCATGTATATAATTGCACTGTGTCATACAGTGCCTTCAGAGACCAGAAGAAGGCATCAGATCCTTTGGAACTGGAGTTATGGACTCCATGTGGGTATTGGGATTGAAAGCTAGGTCTTCTGCAAGAGCAACCAGTGCTCTTAACTGCCAAGCCATCTCTCCAGTCCACATAGTATCATTTTTACAAGATCCTATTCCCACTAAACTTATAACCCATACCTAAATTCATCATCACTAAATTAAATGTTAACTAATGTATGTATGTATAAACGAATGAACTAGTGAATGCACGTATGTATTCCTGTGCTTTTGGAGTGCATGGAACCCAGGCCATTGGGCACGCAGAGCAAGCATGTCATCATGGAGCTCTGTGCCTATTTCCTTCAGTTTCTCCATTCCATTGATCCTGAGGTCCCTTTTCCCAGTGATATTTGGGCCACTGACACTATAATCCTCTCCAGTTCTGACCAGCCTTCATGGCAGCACTCTTTTCTGCGTATTATGATATACCTCATTCTTACATGGTCATCTCTGTCTCCATCACCTTTGAGTGCTAAATTAGTAGATCCTCCCAGCTTTCACTGAGATTATTTTTCAGAGAATAAAGAGAAACATGTATGTCTTTACACTCTTCCTGCCCCAAGGCTTCCAGAGAGAAGAGTCACAGGACAAAGGAGACATGCTTGTGCTGTGAACAAGTTTCTTCTCTGCAGCAGGATTTCTTTAGATCATAGCTTTAAGAACTGAGCATAAAATTTAGGTATCTAGGAATGATTTCCTTCCTGTCTCAGGCCCTTGGTGTGCTTCAGAATTTTCTTGTGAACTGGACTTTTCTTGATTTCCTATGGTATCTGGGGACATACTTCCCCCTGTTATAGAGTAACCAGATTCACACTACTTCTCTATGTGTATGTATATATATTTTAGGAATCTTCTATAGTAGCAAGTTTGCATACTGGCTTTTCAAAGGCCCTTAGTGTTAGTCCCCTCCCCACACTCTCCTTTGCCTACATTTCCTGTCCTTACCCACTAACTCTTCTTGTTTTATTATTCCCTTTGCCCTCTTCATACTCTCTACATTCCGTCCTCCTTCCTTTGACATCTCCCCTCCTACTAGTTTCCCTTTAGAAGTGTCCTGAGTTCTCTGTATACCCCAATTTAAAAACACAAGTCTAAAGAATCCACATATAAGAGAAAATGTATGGTATTTGTCTTCTTGATCTTCATTTACTTCTGATTTTTACCTAAACCCCATAAAAGGGCCATAATGTGTCTGACTTGAATAGACATTTCCTTATATTTTTTATGTTACACATTCCAATTTTGTTAAATAACTAGATTTTCAAAAGACTATACTATTTGTTCAATTTTTCTTTTCTTTCTGATGTGTGTGTGTGTGTGTGTGTGTGTGTGATCAGGTCCAGAGGCCAGAGGGCAGTCTTGGATGTTATTCCTCAGGTGCTATCTACCTACTTTGTTTTTCTATTGATGTAGAGCTCACTGAGTTGTCTGGCCAGTGAGCCTCAGGGATCCATTTATCTTTTCCCCCCAATACTGGAATTTGAAATGGTCACCACCTTGTTCAATGTTTATGTTGTTTCTGGGTTCTGGGTACTGAACTCAAGTTCTCGTGCTTGCTTTGCAAGTACTTTGTTAGCCAAGCTTCTCCCCAACACTGTTACTTTTCTCTTTAAGGAATTAAGACAAAAAAATAATTATTGTCTTATTATTGTCTTAAGCAACTTTGACTTACCCTATAAATAGGAATAAAATGGACCTTTTTTCATTTTACAAGTGTAATTCCAGGAGCAGATCCCTTTCAGTCATGACTTTCTATGAAGCTCTATGCATTTAAAGTAACAAATAAACATTATAAATGGATTTTACTTTGTTTTGTAATATGTTCACATATTTTAGTACTTTATTTTTAAATCATAGTGAATCAAGGCAAAGAGAAATTTAGGAAAAAGCAAGGAAATTAAAAAATATTTTTATTGATTTGAGAATGTCATAGAATTTTGATCAAGTTCAGACCCTCCCCACTTCATGTCCTCAAGAAAGCAAATCAAGTCTAATCTGTTTCCCAAGTGCTCGCGTGTGTCTCTATCTCTTAGAGTCTGGTCAACCTACCAGGCATCACATACGTAAGTAAAACCCTCTCCCCCAGCTCTCAGAGTTTATGAATTGCGTGTTGATACTCAGCTAGTCCTGGGGCATTTTGCTTACCTCCACCACATATGTTGAGACCCTGTCTGACTTGTGTTTGCACAGGGCTTGTGGATTCTTGTGGGTTCATATGTACAACTATCTAGTAGTGTCCATGAATTTCCTTATATGTATCTACCAAAATCTTAAAATAATGAAATGGTAACTAATTTATTTATTTTGTTAGCTAAGATCAAGAGAACAAATGGCTCCAAATGCTAGCAAGGAAAGGCGCCCCCTCATTCACTGTTGCTGGGATTGGAAACTGGTGCAACTGCTATAGGAAGCAGTGTGGAGAACGCTCAAAACAGCACCATTAAGATCCCACCTGATAAATCAAATAGGTAAAAATAAGTTACCTAAGACACACAGATGACAGAGAATCTATGTCACTTGTTTTTCTGAGTCTGTGTTACTTCACTTAGCATAACGGTTACTAGTTCCATCCATTTACCTGAAATTTCCCAATTCTGTCTTCCACACTGAGTAGCTCATTGTGTAAATGTGCCACATTTCGTTATCCATTTGTCAGTTGAAGTACATTTAGGTTCTTTCCATTTGTTAGCTATTGTGAAAGCGCAGGAACAAATATAGATGTATAGGTATCTCTCCAGTAGGATGAGTCCTTTGGGTATATGCCAAGGGGTGATACAAACGGATCATATGGATTATTCATTTCTAGTATTTTGAGAGTTCTCTACACTGCTTTCCATAGCCATTCTGACTGGGGTTGGATGAAATCTTACAGTAGTTTTGATTTTGATTTTCATAATCACTAAGGATGTTGAACATGTTTTTTTAAAAAATTTAAATTTATTTTTATGTGTATGAATGTTATGCCTGCATGTGTGTAATTGTATTCTTGTGGAATTCTCAAGGAGGGGCTGTCAAATCCCCTGGAACTAGGGTTATGGATGGTTGCTAGATACTATGTGGCTGCTGGATTTTGAACCCAGGTCTTCTGTGAGATCAGCCAGTGCTCTTAGCCACTGAGCCATCTCTCCATCCTCAGTGTTGAACACCTTTTAAGGTATTTCCTAGTAATTTTTACTTCTTCTTTTGAGAGCTCTGTTCTGACATAGCCATCTTATAACTCAGTCTTTTGTTTGCCTCTCTCAACTCTTACCAGCAGCTTCCTCATGCAACAGATGGCGATTAGCACAGAAAGTCACAATGGGCCAAAATGTAGAGAATAAGAGTCTACACAGTATGTGTCCCTGGATAGCACTCCTATATTAAACCTCAGCCACCCAGGGCTCAGGAACCACTGCAGATGAAGAGGTGGAAAGACTTTAAAAACCAGGGATGGGGGAATGAATGTAATTTTTCAATGGGATACTTCCAAGTTTTGGAGTCATCAGATTTATTCTAACTGTTCCCAAACCATGACCTTACAACAAAGTCAATTTACTTAGTGACTGTAGAAAAATCTAGCCCTAGACACCTAGGGCCCAGGAGCGTCCCTTTGCTGCCTTTCAAAAAAATTTAAAGACAATCTTTCCTGGAGGAAAAAGGGAGATCTTGGAGGAATACTCATTAGCCTAAGAGTTTGGGATAGCTACAATGGGCTAACACAGAATGGACGCATTCCCATGATAAAGGGTTCACTCTACAATAGGTCAAAAAGTTATCTCCTGTTCCAAATGGAAGGAAATGGAAAGACAGCATGATATCCTCCAGATCTATTCTTCAAAAACAGGCCTCTTCACCTCATGGAAACTACCTTGTGTTCATACTCAAAGAGTTTATTAACTCTGATGACAAAAATAGGGTCAGAATTATCTATGAATCAATGGTCCCCAATCTTTAATGCTGAAGCTACTTCTAAAAATATCTTTTCTAATTATGAAACTCCCTCTCTGCAGAAGATAACCTCACATCATTCTAATATGTCTTCTTGTATCCTACAGGCCCAAAGTCTGCAATTAACTTGGACTGCAAAATACCCTGTCACTAATCTCATGAGTCTGAGAAGAATTATTGATTATATTAGAGTAGTGCTTATGGTTCATCACTGAACAATCTTCCAAAACCAGACTCGATGGGATTATACTTCCCTCAGAGCCTGTCAGTTACATAATGAACATTGTATTCAAAGCAACAGTGGAACAGCAACCTCAGTCAAACTTGACCTTTAGTGTCTGACCCTAGTAGAATAACATCAGGTATAAGGCTGGGGCATTTATTGTTGAGGTGAGGAATATGGTGAAGAGCATAGCTACACTCAGTGACTTTAAAAGGGCAGAATCTGGCCATCAGCATCCTTATAGATAGCAGTGTACCACTACACTTAGCTTCCTTAAATATAATATATATTAATAATGGTGAACACAATTCTCTTCACTGACATATAGGTTAATATAACAGAAACCCAATGGGCAAATATGAATTTAAAATTGACTAATGAGAAACTTCTCAGCCTCCTAAACCAAACTAATGATGTTCTTCAGTTCATTCAACTAACTGAACCAATGTGGCAAAGATGTCATAATTCTTGTCTTTGCTTATGACCAGGCATGCCATGGATTTTTTTGTATGATTTTCTTGACTATATTCTGCCAATAAAGGAAGTGTAGCCTCAGCAATCTTTCTAACTGTTCTATCAATAGGAATCACAGCTGGTCTAATAATGTTGTGGACCATATGTTGCAGAAGTTACTATACTCACACAGAATATCCTAATAACTTACTTTATTGGATGGCTGTGATGTGTCCCAAATCAACACCATCATCTGAATTTCATTGAATTCTAAAAGATTGGCCCTGGGCATTTATCCACTCCTCATCATTTTGAATTAGTCAGAACAGTCACCGCCCTCTTCTTCTGGCCTCTAGAACAACCTCTCTTTTAGGACCTAGAACTCCGACCACAACCAGCTTAAAGAAGCCAGCATGTGTCCTCCACTTTGGTTAACAGACAGAAATTTGAGCATGTCTTGAGGGAGGAAACATTGTGAATCAGCAAAGAGTAGGTAGTTATGGCACAGATCATAAGAAAGAAAGGAGATAACAATCCCATTTACCACCTGATATGTATCAAAACTAGGCCATCCCCCAAACCAAAAAAAAAAAAAAAAAGAAAGAAAAATATATAACCACCAACCTGAGAAAGCCAGCCCTGAAACATGACATTTTTTTTTTAGTTATCTGTATCCTTGATGGGTGGAGGGAGGCATCTGGACAAAAAGATAAAATGTGAGGAGATGGGATCAAAGGAGAGAAAGACCTGGGGACACTATAAGAGAATCAGCCCAGAAGTCACCTGGTGTTCTACCAGCTCTGAAGATCCTATCCACCCCAACAGGGAGTCTTTAATTCTTCACTTTCTGCTTCAATCAACAGCTGCTTTTACCCTTTTCTGAGTCTTTACTTCATCCCTGGGATTTCAATTCTTTGTCTGCCTCTGGAAAGAACCCAGATGCCAGGACAACCAATCCTTTATTCTCCTACTCCTGTAGTAATATGATACATGTTTTAAAAATTCACCCATATCTGCTAGATTTTTTCAGCTCTTTAGAGATAAGTTTTCCAGTATTCTCTAATGAGCCTCCTGATTTCATTGGTGTGTATTGTTAGCTACTTCTTGTTTTCACAATGATTTTAATTTCTTCAGTCTCATTCTCTTTCTTCTGGTTAGTTAGGTGAGGGGTTTGTCAGTTTGTTTATTTTTTCAAAGAATCAACTCTTTGTTTAATCGATTCTTTGCATTGTTTTTCAGTTTCCCTTTCATTATTCTCTGTTCTGAACTTTCTTGTTTTCTCTGTTCTGAAACTTCTTGTTTTCACAATGATTTTAATTTCTTCAGTCTCATTCTCTTTCTTCTGGTTAGTTAGGTGAGGGGTTTGTCAGTTTGTTTATTTTTTCAAAGAATCAACTCTTTGTTTAATCGATTCTTTGCATTGTTTTTCAGTTTCCCTTTCATTATTCTCTGTTCTGAACTTTATTATACCTTGCTATCTAATGCTTTTGGGGTTGACTTAACCTTGTTTTCCTAATACTTTGGGGGCCTCACTGTATTATATGTTTGAGGTACTTCCAATTTTCATTGCAGTTTTTCAGAGCTGTAACTTTCCTTCATAATTGCCCTAACTGTAGTCGAAAGGTTCTCACTGGTTCTAGTTTTTCTCATTTTCAGTTTCCTTCCTGGTTTCTTTAATGACCCATTGATTATTCAAGCTTGTATTTTTTCATCCTTAATGTGCTCACATAGTTTCTGTGGGGTCTTGATACTGATTTCTAATTTTATTACACTGTGATCTGATTAGATAAAAAATTGCTTTAAATTTTTGCTTCTTAAAATTTTTAAAAAGATTTTTATCTTTTTGTGTATGGGTGTTTTGCCTGCATTTATATGTGTACGTGAGTGGTGCAGTGCTCACGGAGATCATAAGAGGATGTCAGATTCCTTGGAGCTGGAGATAGGATGGTTGTTAGTCAACATGTGGGTGCTGGATATTGAAGCCAGGTCCACTGTGAGAGCAGTCAGTGCTCTTGACTACTCAGACATCTCTCCAGCCCAAATATTTTGTAATTTTTAAGGTTTATCTTATGGTGTAGAATTTTTTTTTTTTTTTAGAAAATAGTTCATAGGCTGCAGAAAATGTAAATTACATATTTGTTGAATGGAACATTCTCTTGAAGTCCCTTAAGTTCATTAGATCTATAGTGTACATTAATTATGTTTCCTTTGTTGGGTTTTAGTTTGCATGACCGTACTTACACTGAGAGTGGGATTTTGAGATCCCCCACTATTATTATATCAGGACTTGCCTGATGTTTTTTTACAGCCATTTCTGTCTGTTTTATGAAAGTTGGAGTCACAATGTTTGTTGGACATATAATTATAATTGTTACATTGATTTGATAAATTTTCTACCTTTATTGGTTATGCAGTGGTATTTTCTATCTCTCTTTGCAAAATCTGGTTTCATTTCTGCTTTACCACATATTAAAATAGTTACAGAAACTTCTTTTTACTAAAATTCACTTGATAGATTTTCTTTTATCCTTTGACACCCATTTGTGTCTTTCTTTAACAGATAGGTGTGTTTCTTGGAGAAAACAGAGTGTTAGATCTACTTTTTTTAGTCCTATTGTGTAACCTGTTCCTCTTCATTGAAGAGTTGAGTCCATTTTTATGTAAGGTTATTACTGAGATTATATTAACTAGTTACTTAAATTTTTTCATTAATTTTGTGGTGGATTGGTGTGTTATTCACTCTGTTAATCTAATGGATCAATGGATGTCTAAATGTAACATAATATAATTATCACTGATCAGTTGATGGCCATCTAGGTTGTTTCCATCTCTTGGCTACTGTGAGTAGAGCATCAATAAACCTGAGTAGGTATCTGTATAGTAGAATATAGAACACTTTGTATATATTCCCAAGAAGATTCTGTGGAAAATCTATTTCTAGCTTTTTGAGGAACCTCCAGAATGATTTCCATGCTGGGCACACAAGTTTGTACTCCCATCATTGATTAATAAGTGTTTCCTTCCCACACATCCACAAAAGCATTTGTCATCCTTAAATTTTTGGATCCATTCTGACTGGGATAAGATGAAATCTCAAGGTAGTTTTAATTTGTATTTTCTTGATGAGGAAGATGCCCACTTTGCAAGATATCCGTAAATGAGATGCTCATTTTCTACCCTCTCATCTGAAGAGTAAGAATGAATAAAGAAAACCTTAGTGTGGCCTTTAGCCAGTAGGGTGATCAACTTGATTTCTCCATGTTATTCTCTGGTCCTGTACATAGTGCCTTCGGTAGTGTGATCTTACCAGCTAACTGTGGAGGAGAACTAAAACAATGGCAATACCCAATATAGTTTGAGGGACCCTGGGACCCCCTGGTCAACAACTCCAAAAGAGAGCCCATTTAGGTTTCAGGTTTTTATTTACTAACCTGTAGTACCTGGTAGGCTCATTGTCCCCCTGTTATATGGTAGATCATGGGAAATATTTTATATTGTACATGTATATATTTTAAGAAGTACTAGGTTTCCACATGATTGTTCAAAAGACCTTTATTGTTAGTCCTATCAACACTCCCTGCTCTATGCTGACTTCTCAACCCTTAACTCACTTTACCCTTCTTATTCTATTATTTTCCTGAAAGGGAATTTCTTACTGAAATACCAGAACTTAAGTAAACTTAGTTATTGCATTAAAATTATATAATATTATATTTCTTCAATTGATGCTTCTGTCAAATTTGATCTACCCTGCAGACTAGACTAAAGTAGTCCTTGTATTAGTAACTTTACACACTGTTGTGACAAAATACTTGACCAAAGAAACATACCAAGAAGAATTATTCTGGATCACAGTTCAAAGTGAGAGTCCATCATTTTGGGGAAGTGACAGTAACTTGAGACAGCTGATCACACTGCACCCCCAGTCGGGCCACAGAGGGTTTGGACAGCTCCTGCTCAGCTAGTTTTCTCTTTTTCATGCAATCTTGCAACCCTATCCAGGAAATGGTACCACCCATTTAGGGTGGGTCTTCTCACCTTAAATAAAGTAACTGAAGCATGGGCATGACCAGAGGCTAACCTAGACTGGAAGCTAACCCAACCTAAAGATTCCCTCATGTGTGTGCTGGGAGGAATGTTCCTTAGTTGTTCAGGATCATATTAAGTTTACAATAAGTAATAACAATCATGGTTATTTTGTCCCGATCATATATTTTATGCCAGGAGGTATTTCTTCTCAGACTTAAATACATCACTAGGTTTTGAATAAAACATTTTGTGTCACTTTTATTTTTTTTAAGCAAAATCAGGGAACAGTCAAGATACCATGGACTACTGTGGACACAGAGAATGTTAATATAATGTGAAAAGGCTTATTTCACTCCTCTTTTCAATATTTGCTTAAAACTGTTTCCTGAAATCATTAAGCCTCTGTCCTTATCAAATACCATTTATTGTTTCCTAGAAGAGAATATGTGTACATGTTGCCATGCTTGTGACTTTCAAATTCTCCATGAAGATGTAAAACTGAAGGCTAGTAACTTTTCCTCACTATATTAGAAGGGTAAAAAAATCCAGGTTAAAAATTAAAGTCAATTTGCTACTTTTCCAGAAATTCTGTAGAAGTTCAATTGTCCATTTAGTTGTTATGTAGAATCTGTTACATACTGATGTTTTAAATTTCTGCTGATAAGATTAGCTTTTGTGATGTTATATATTTAAGCAAATATTCTTAACAATAAACTATGAGAAAACTTGATTAGATATTGACTTCTATCATACAGTCATATATAGAGTACTTTCTTTTAGTAGGAGAAATCAAGGCAGAGATTTAAAAGATCCATTTATAGAAAATCTTTAAATAAAATGGTAATATGTATTTATTTTTCCTTGTTTGTTTAGTGAAATCTTGAAAGTTCTAGTTGCAAAAAAGCTGTGTATTCAGATGTTGAATAGTGTGGTCCAATTATTCAGATACTTTGTTTATATTGTGGTACACATTACTTTCTCAAGTCATTAAGCACATCTTGCTTTGTGATTTTGGACCATGCAGCTGGGATTGTACCTTTACCTGCAAATTTGTTCTGATATATTTCTTCTATCTTTGATCTAAAGTGACAAACAAACCATTTCCAATACGGCTGGGTGGATGAATCTGGGGTGATGCTCCAGGTGGCATAATCCCCTCCTGCTTGCCTATAGTTCTTAAATAAGTATCGCCGGCCATCACTCAAAATAAAATAATCATCACTTGCTACGGAAGTAGAGCAGCATTCAATCACAAAGTCGTTTGTGTTAATCCACTTCCATCCATTCACAGCCTGAGGGCGGTGGAATGGCACACAGTGGTCTCCATCATGAGTAGATATTGTGTTGGTACAAATTGCTTTGCACATGGGACATTGCTTCCAGCAGCCACAAAGATGTTCAGTGAGAATTTTCTCAATTTCAAGAATCATGTCCTCTAGAGGCTTACTTAAACTGTCCTCTTCCACTTTCCTCATTGCAGGATCCAAAGCTGCACTCATGGCTTCCTTGAGAAATGCCATGTCATTTATTTCCTGGTGCTCAATGGCTGTCAAGTCTCTTCGTGGAAAGATCAAGTTTTTCCCCAGCTGATCACAGAAGAAATCCAACCAGGTGGATGCAGTGCTTCCTTTATCTGCAGCTATGGCCGTGGACTCATGAATGGCAGTGCGGATAGCATGCTTGAGATCATCTAAACCCATTTTCAAGGAAGCCTTTACTTTATTGCCTTCATTTTCTGAACAATATCTTCTAATGTGGTTTCTGATGTAAGTCCTAAAAAAGGATTCCGGATTATGAATATACTCCCAATAATTATCAAAATTTTCTTCCTCTGCCAGAAAATAGAGAATGTGTTTCTCCAGGTTGGACCTGTTTCCATTGAACTCAGGACAGGTGGCTCGAATATCTGTAGCTATCTTAAGACCCATTTTCCCCCATATGGTGGCAGAGATAGCAGGGATGAGCTTGAGCCACAGAAAATCAACAAAGGATTTGATGGAGGTGGCACCGTGGCAGGAGATCTTAAAACTCATGAAGAAATCATCTTTCTTGCTTTCCAAGTAGTTCACAGGATCATTTGCTCTCTTGAATGCCTTGTGCATTTCCTTAAAACTCTTTGATGCTCTTTGAAATAAATACACAGATAAGTCAATGCTGTAGTTGGTTGTAAAGGTGTATTCTTCCTCAGGAGGCACAGATTTTACTTCTTTTTCTATTATCCTCAGGATTTCATGGAAATCATTCTCACTATAATCACGCCGTTGCCTCCAAATATCTTTAATTGTCTCTTCAAACTTTGAAATAATGTTTTTAGTAGTCTTCTTTATGGACTCTCTATGACGGGTTTCTAAAGTTTTTGAAATTATTAAGTACTTTTTTTTCATTTGGACATGTTTTTCATAATTTATTTTAAAGTTCTCTTCAGCACTTCTCTTTAGTTTTGTTTGCAGGTTTTTCTCCTTTTTAAAATGTTCCCAAAGGATGCTTTCAGAATCCAAATCAATGTTAGGCTCTGTGACAGGAGAGACAGCCGAGGATACGGCATAGACCCAGGTTGTCCAAAGTTTATTGAATTTCTCATATAATTCTTCATCATTCAATTCTTTATCCTTTACAGTCAAAGCCAACTTTTGACTCTTCTCTAATAACACAGCTTCATACTGTGACTTTTGCTTATCTAACCTTTCTTGGCCTGTTTTAAAACTAATAAGTTCATTGGCTTTCCTTCTGGTTTCTGAAATAAGTGCGTCTTTAAGGAGTAGCAATTTATTTTCAAAATTTGTTTTCCATTGAATCAGTATTTCACTGTCTGGGTCTTCTTTAAAATATTTTTCAAACTCTTGCTTGATGGCTTCATATTTCTCAGTAACTGGTCCTTCAAGTGCATTTGTGGTTATTGTCAGGATTTTTCCATTCTGAATCTGATTGTTCAGCTGATTCTGTAAGTCCAGGATGTGACTCCTCAGCTCCCAGGTCCACTGGTTGTACATGGTTTCCAGTTTGCTCATGGCCATGATCTCTTGTGTGTTCCTGAAACTGAAAATGAAGTTCTCACTGACCAGGGCATTCCACAGATCTTGAACTCGGAATTTTACATCTGAGATCTTCATGATGCTTCTTCTGGATTCCTGCTGGGCAGTCAACAGAATTCTGCTCTTCAGTTCTTGCACATTGTGGCTGTAGCGAGGATTGGGAGGGGCCATTGGGGGATTGCCATCCCAGAGGTGAGCAAAATAGTAGACGTGATTATTGACATCAAACTTGATGACATCACTAAAACGAGTGACATGTACGCACTCTTCCTGTTCCGCGGCTAATATTGTCATTTCATCTAGTCTCTGCTCTAGTCTTCGTCGCCCTTCCATAGTTTGGTCTTTTGCTGTAACTTCCCCCACATTCTGATGGACAAAGAGGCAACTGGGGGAGATTTTCACTTGTTTCATCCTCAGAAAGGCTTGGACAGCTATTTGTAGGATGTCTTGCATCTCTGAGGGGTTCTCCCCAAATATATTGATTAGAGTCAAGTTTCCAAGTCCAATGACAAATGTTGCCAACTCATTGTCCCAGCTCTGGGATTTGTTATTGAGTTCTGGGGCCCGAAGTCCTTCTGTGTCTACAACCAACACATAATCAAAGCCAAGTTCCTTTGTGAATGTCTCCTCGACCTTCAGCAGCTGCATGTAGGCCCCCCTGGTGCACCTGCCTGCACTGACTGTGAACTGTAGTCCAAACAGGGCATTCAGCAGGGTGGACTTCCCTGAGCTCTGCAGGCCAAGAATAGAGAGAACAAATAGGCGTTTGTCTCCAAGTTTCTCAGTGATCTTGTCAAAAATAGCTGCCACCCACTTGAGAGGCACATATGAAGCATCCCCATCCATCAGCTCAATGGGAACACCAGATATCATCAGGTCTGCAGCAATTTGGGGGAGGCAGAGAAAAAGGCTGTCTCTAGTGGAGGAAGCTTCTTCCAGAGCCTCATAGATCTGGCATACTTCTCTCAGTAGTTGCTCAATTCCCAAGGAGCAGTCACTGATCTCTGTGGAGATGGCATCTATCTGATTTTGCCAGAGTTTCAAGCGGTTGCTCTTTTGTTCCTTTTGCTTTTCTGTCTGAACACTTGTCCACAGAGATCTTTGCTTTTCATGCAACTTTTCCAAATGGCCTCTGGTCAGGTTGTCAAAAAAGACACTCAACCACTGTAAGAAGTAGACTTTGGAGTAATTTTCTGAGTATTCTTGAAGAATTTCAAGGAACGAGCGCATGACATCCTTGAGAGGAAAGGCCTCTTTTAACTGCTGACACCGTATTCTGTGTTTATCTGTCTGAATCTCACTCTTGTGCTGTTCAATGCTCCGATTCCCCTTTTCTCTCAGATGATAGAGTTCCTTGTCTTTTTGACACCACATATACCACAGGCGTCCCTGCAGGGGCAGCAATGTTTCTTTTATCTGCGGTAAGTTGACTTCTGCCAGAAGGGCCATTATTATCTCTGCCTTTTCTTTGGCTTCCATGCAGTCTGTCTGGTCTTCATCAACAAGGAATCCTTGTTTTCTAGCCATCTCTGAGCAGTCCTCTAAGCTGAGAGCAGTATCAGAGAGCTCTAGCAAGCGTGTGATGGCGGTTGTGAGCTCCTCTGTTAACTCTGCCTCATTTCTATTCCTGACCCCAAATCTCACCCTTTTCCCTGCATTCCGATCCATGGTTTTTTCTTTGTCATCAAGCAAACAGATCAAAGGTCTTGATGACTGGCACAGGTCTCTGACAAGTGTTTGGTTTTCTTTGCTGTCATCAGAAGTTGACATGAGGATCACAATGAGAGAGGAGACCTCCTGCAGGAAGGCGAGCTGCTGCTTATGCTCCTTGGCATCTCCATGAAGGTTGGTGAAGGCCACGCATTGGTCAAATCTGTCCTCCTCTTCTCCCCCAGGGCAGAACCAGCAGATCTCCACCACTCCATCCATCAAGAGACAGTGTTTGCTGCTTCCTTTGCAGTGTCTGTGAAAAAACACATTATGTTTACGTTTACTGAGAAGAGAATTCATGATCTGAGATTTGGAGGCAGAGAGGCCATTTCCAACTCTAATGAAGGACACAGTGGGGGTGGAGATGCTGCACATCTGCTGATTCTTGTGACTGTAGCTCTGGCCCTGTTGTGATTTAGCTGCATGTTGCCAACTTCTCCGAATTTGTCTGAGAGACCAGAGAGCGAATTCAATTTGAGAAGAGTTGGGATCTGGTACTATAAGGGGAAGTGCATATTGACACATGGCAAGTTTCACCAAAATGTACTGTCTGGTAAAGTTATCTGCACAATGAAAAATAGCCATCTGGATGTCCATTGGATGAATGTGCAGCTCTGACTTCATGGCTGAAGGATTAGTGTGTTCAGGAATGTCTTCACAGAACTCTTCATAAGGATCAAAAGCCTCATTTTCCTGGTTGGTCGGACTTAGAGTTTCTTGAGTTTCTGCATTTCCTGTGTCTTTGAAGATCAAATATCTCATCTCATAATCTAACATCAATAACTTTTGCAGGAAATAGAAAGGAAGCTCCTCTTCAGATTTGGGCTGGGTATTGTACACCGAGGTTTTGTAGATCTGATGGAACTTGGCTCTGTTCATCTTTCTGGGGTAGTAACACTGCAGGCCTAGGCGCTGGAGTAAGTCTAGCAATGCTCCATTTTCCATCACTTCTCTTTTGCTGTTCCTGTCGCTTTGTTGTTTACTAGACTCTTTCTTTTTATGGCAGAGACTGTGCAATTCTTTTTTCACTTCATCCATGTGCAAAGAAGAGATGGTGTCTTTATAGTCTCCATCAATGAGTGATCTCAAGTCACTCTCTAGACTTTCCCAGTCAGGATTGGGTCCAAATTTTGTGAGGATGTGGATAATTTCTGTAGACAAGGATTTTTCCATGAGTTGTCTTACCAATGCCAAGCGTTGTGCTTTCTCTTCTGTAGAAATGGCTGTGACCCCAGCATTGACTCTCAGAGCTGTGAGCACCAGGAAGGCCTGAGCCCTGGAGTTGCAGAGGTTTTGTAGCTCCTGATATCTCCGTTGAACATCTTGCATTTCATCCACTAGGAAGTTTAACACTTCCTTTGCCAGGAGAGGCTGAAAGATGCTGATTTCTGCCTGGTAGCCTGCAGCGGCTGCGATGCACAGCAGCAGGAGCTGCAAGTCTGGCTGCTCCACTTCTCGGAGATGATTCAAGAAGGAGCCGAGAGCTGCGGTGACCTCGCGTGTGGCCTTTCTTTGAGCTTCTTCCACTCGTTCTGGGGTCTCGGCTTTTTCATTCACTTCCATGAGGTTATTTTGGATCTCTTTTAGGGTTTTAATGAATTCAGGAAATTGGGTGATTTTGACTTCCTCTTCCTCTGGCTCTGAATGATTGATCCACTGCAGGATGGACGGTGCCTGGGGAAAGTTTTTCACCTTGTGGACACCTTCTAGTAGGCTGCCTAACAGAGATTTAACAAACTGAGTTTCATGAGTGGATGACGTTTTGCAAAAATTAACAGTGTTTATTAGAAAATTCTGGAGATCCCAGTCTGTGAGGCATGTATTAATCCAAATATCATAACTTTTTACTTTTTGACTCAATCTTTGCTTGGAATCTATCAGCTTCGTAAGCTGCTCTTCAGGATCAGAAACCTCCCAGGATTTCACATCCTCTAGGAAATATCTCGCTTCTTTTTCCGCGCTTTGTAGTTCCTCTCCATCCTGGATCTGAGCAGCAAGGCCAGTCAGAGCAGTGTAGTTGTCTCTCATGCATTTAGCCACCTCCAGCGGGTCCTTAAAATCATTTCTGTGACTGTGAAGGATGATGTCCCAAACCGGTACCAACTCAACTCCCCGGTCAATGACAGACCACGTTTTATTTCTGGCTACAAGGCCATCTGTCCACTGGACAATTCCATCTGCTTCTGGAGGTCCACCTATCTGGGCCTCTGATACCTGGATGCTGGATTTCAGATTTTGAAAAGTTGTGTTGTGAGTTGTTGTTTTTGAATGTTCATCAGACATCTTCATATCAGCACCAACTTTAACTGCAATACCACTGTAGCTGCCCCTAATGTAGTAGTCCAGGGCCTCTCCTGCCTGCTTCTTAACATCAGCCAACTCCTCACTTTTGAAACCTTCTGCAATGGCCTTCCAGCAGTAGATTCCCCCCAGGTGCAGAGGGCCTTTGTTAGCATGAGAGCCAAACTTGTGGAAGAAGTTTTTGGTCCTGCTCCTCAGCATTGTACCTTCAGTGTGTTCCAGCAAATTTTCAATGCTTTTCAATTCCTCCAGAGCAGCGTTGGAGAGCTGGAGATGATCAGTACCAAAGCGGCAGACCGCCGTGGGCATGTAGCTGAATTTGGCTGAGCAAAAGTAAGTGGTTTTTGAATGTAATTGATGAGTTTCCATGGATTCTGATTGATTGCTTTGATCCCTTCCACCTTCTAAGGAAAATCCCCAGCCTTCACCTTTGGCAGACAGTGATGATGTGAAGCCCAGCTTCTCCACAGTCTGGGTAAACAGAGATTCTTCCTGAGATGTTGTGAATTCTTTCATTTCCATCCTTTTGCCCTGCTCAGGTCCTGAGAGTGAGAAGTCCTTGGGGACACTGAGTAGCTCTTCTCTCCTTTCTATCAGGTCTCTTTTGTGGCTGGTTTTATAAACTCCCTGCAGGGCCAGGCCTCCAGATGCCCATCTTACCAGCTCTCTGTCTGGGAGATTCTGTCTGTGGGCCAGTGTCTGCTCCATGCGACTGAGATGTCTCTGCATGCTTTCTGTGACTTCTCCTAGGGGCACTTCAGGCAGTGGCCAGCACTCCTCAGGGATCTGCAGTGCCTGTCTCAGCTCTGCTTCTTTTGTTCTCACTGCCTCTTCCTTTCTGTGCTTCCCTTCTGCCTGCAAGTCCCTCAGTGCCTGAAGTGCCTGTTCTGCCTGCTGCTGCCTTTTCTTTATCATCTCTGCTGGAGACTCCTCTAACTCTGGAGGGGTATTTGACTGTGAGAGACCAAACAGCTTCTCCAGAGCTTTCTTCTCCCATGGATGTTGCACATGGGATTTCAGCTTCTGGAGATCTTTTTCTTTTAAGTATTGTAAGGCTTGGGCACAGGTCACACCCAGTAGTTCCTGAAACTTAGGCAGCCAGTATTCCTCAGACAATCCCACGTCTGTCAGCATCTCCTGGAGATCTCGCCTCCTTTCACTTCTGAGGTGAGGCTCATCAGTGGTGTGCTCTGCTGTGGCCATGGCTGTGTGAGGAAAACACACTCAGTTAGGCTTGTCCACACTGTAGGAAATCTCAGACATTTAGCATTATGAAGAGTGTCCTAAGCATGTGTTGTTTCAACTTATTTTTGTTACTGTCTTTGTACACTCAACACACATTGTAATTCCTTCCTATCCTATGACACTATCATGCTTGGTAAATAGTCATTATACTCGTAGTTTTTCCTCTTTATATATATATATATATATATCTATCTATCTATATATAGATAGATATATATATATATATATATCATCATTGTTCAACTTATATCTTAGATCTCCCTATCATATTGTTTTTCCTTTATTCATTTTCTCTTTCTTAGGTTTCACTTTTAGGTATGTATCAACTTTCTATTATTGGCATCACATCAGATATGGCTCATCTATTTTATTCTTTCAATACTCATGATTAAATTCAAATGCTATTCAGCATTGTTAAGGGACGAAGCTTTGAAGAGTGTCTTTGGCAATAAATGCTGCACCTACATACATATGTAGCATTGAAAGCTTTAAAACTGTCAAGAGAAAGAATAGGGTGAGAAACCTCAACTATGCGTTTCTCATTCTCATCAACACAAGAGAAAGAATTCAGAGATGAGACAGTGAGCCCCACTCAAGCCTGGATTAGATGGAAAATCAGTGCTTGAGCAGCAATGTAAGATTCTCAAAAGTGAGAGAGAGTGTGTGTTGAACTCTATAGACTTTACCTTGTTGGGCTTCATATCAATTCTAGAGGCTGTTGATTAAGTTTATATATTGAAAGAGAGAGAGAGAGAGAGAGAGTGAGTCAAGTTTGTGTTCCCAAATGCTGTTTGGTGTGTGTCCATTCACTGGAGCCTGGTTAAACAACTTTAAACAAGACAGTTATCCATCCCCCAAGCAGTCATTGGTTCATCAATACCCTGTGACATGCTGGGATTTTGTCTGACTTGAGGTTATGTGGGACTTGTGCATACTTCACCAGTGTTATGAATTCATATGAATAACTTCCCGGCTTTCAGAAAAAAACAGTTTCTTTGTGGTCCTGCATCATCTCTGGCTCTTATAGTCTTTCTGCTTTTTTTTTCCACAATGATCTGTGAGCCTTGGGTGTCTTATCCACTGCTGGTGGGAGTGTGAACTAATGCAGCCACTATGAAAATCAGTGTGGAGACTCCTCAGAAAGCCAGACTTTGATCTACTATGTGTTCCCACCATGCCACTTTTGGGCACATACACTAAAGACTGTATATCCTACTACAGAGACACCTATTCATCCATGTTCATGGCTGCCTTTTGCACAACAACGAGAAAAGACAAACAACCTAGATGTCCATTGATTAATGAATGCTAAATAATTTATGGTTCATTTATATAATGTAATATTATTCAGTTGTTATTTCAGTTTTAACAAAAAAACTGAGTTTCCTGGTTATTGATCTCACGTATGGATAACGTAGGTTTTACAGGCTTTAGTTTCTGGTTTTATCTCATTCATTTGTGCTTTTTCTTTAACTGAGTAACATCGACCCTTTTCTCCTGTCCATTCTGTCCTTTTCTCAATCAATGGTTAATGACATTGTAGAAGAGTTCAACCCACTCTTGTTTCTTTCTTGTTTCTTTGTCCTGTATCTAATAATGCAGCAAGAGGACCTCTCCAGGTGCTTGTTCATTGATCGTGGACTTCCCATGTTCTGGAATTGTGAGCCAAAATTAGTTCTGTTCATTGTAACCTCTCAGCTCAGGTAATGTATTATAGCAACACAAATTGGGATGAGATACACTTTGGTTTAGGGAATTGAAATATTATGACAAATACTTGAAAACTCAAGAATCAGAATTGAAAGTAGGTATTGGATGTGAGTTTGAAGAACATGGAAGAGAAAGCTTGGAGGAAGCCTGTAATTCTACAAATGGAGTCATATCGGAAATCTGTCAAGGTTCTGAGAGAAGAACTATGGGAAACCTGCGGTACATTTTAGAGATGACTTAGGTTGTCATGTTTAGGATATCAGTAGATACGTGCATGGTATAGGCGGTTCTGTGAAGACTCAGGTAGATATGACCAACAGGTATTGGAAACCAGAAGAAAGGTCAATCTTATTAAGAAGAGGCCAAGAACATGACTAAATTGTGTCAGTCAAGATATAAAGAGCAAAGATTATACAGGAAGAATTTGATAGAACTGAGGCTGTGGTCATTATTGGACTTTAGCATGCATGAGGTCCTAGATTAGTCCCCTGAATGAACAAAAAATATGAACTAAATAATCTGTATAGTCATATATGTACTGTATTAAATCAATATTGAATATGTTTTCAAAACTGAAAGCATTTGACCCTGATTTTAGTAGTGAATTATATGAAATATATAAGAGGCTAATAATACCACTTATTTAACAATCTCTTCCAGAAAATAAAATGGAGAGAGCACTCTATAATTTAATCTTTTTGGTCAAGGTTACCCTAATATCAGAGCCTAATGAAGACAATACAATAAAGGAAATCTACCTACTAATGTCTCTCAGGGAAAAAACAGTAGCAAATAAAATCCAGCTGTGTATAAGATAATTATAAACATGGCCTACTGCAATTTATTACAGGTATGTAAACCTGTCTTTTTGGTAATCAATTAGTATAGAAGGTTATATCAACAGCCTAAAAAGAATATTCATATGATTACAAAAATTACAAGAAAACATTTGATCAAATTCAATACTCGAGGCTTCAAACACTCTTAGAAAGCTAGTAAAAGAGGAAGAAACTCATTCAGTCTGGTAAAAATATCTACATAAACCTACAGTTGCTACCATATTAATATTTAATATCGAGAATCTAGGAGTTTGGGACTGAGATCGTGAACGAAGCAGGAAACATCGCTCCTCACCAATCCTACTCAACACCTACTAGAAATCCTGGGTAGTGAAGTCAGATAAGAAATGAATGGTAAATGTATACATTCATTCTACAGTGACTAAGTAGTTCCAAAAAGGTCATATGCGTGATGTAAAGGTAGAGAACTGAATTTCCACTCCAGGAAGAGGGGTTTCAGTATTGAAAACCTGTAAGTTCCCTCAAGTGTAATTGGTACTGAGTCTGTGTTGAAAGCTGCAGAAAGTGGAATTTGCTGTCAGTAATTGGAAGCAACATCAGAGGCAAATCCTCAGAAAGGAATACCACCAACTTCCTGTCTTCATTGGAGCACTTTGCCCATTGATGGCCCCAACCCTATTCAGATTGATTTCCCCACAATCATTGTCAGACCTGTGAATCTTGTCTGTAATAGTTCCCACAGACACAATAGATACATTTCACCAGTCCTAGGTGTCTTTAAATCTGGTCAAATAAAGAGCTCACACCAAGTATCACACCAGTTCTTTTATTGGTTGTATGTAGAGTCAATGCAATTTCGTTAAAAAGCCCTAAAATATTTTATGAATATAAAACTGATTATAAATTTCATATCAAAGAAGAAAAGGTATCGAACAAGCAATACAACAATAAAGAAAACAATACTGACAATTCAAACCTTAATAGGAGCTATATTAATGGGGGCCACATGGTATTAATAGGGGAGCTGATAAGGGATAAGTGGAAAAAAAAGAATTCTTGTATTTAGCTTTCTATTGCTGTGATAAAACACTCTAGTCAAAACATACTTGGGGAGTAAGGGTTTATTTGTTTTACACCTCCTGATCACAATTCATCTTTGAAGAAAGACAAGGCAGGAACTTAATGGAGGACTTTGAAGGCAGCAACTAAACCAGAGGCCATGGGGAACACTACTTACTGGTTTGCTTTCCTGCCTGTGCTCAACCTGCTTTCTAATACAACTCAAGACCACCTTCCCAGTGCCTTCTCACAAGAAGCCTCTTGATATAACCACACACTAATCCAATATGGGAAATTCCTCAGTTGAGGTTTCCATGTCCCAAGTGTATCAGGTTGACCACAAAACTTTCCAGAACAATTGACCCCTTCTCAACACAGAAACACATCACTATTAAATCGTAATCTTTCTATTTCTTATTACCAAGATCTTACGTTAATGTTATGTTCATGATATAAAGCATAGTATAACTTTAAAATACCCACAGTCTTTAAAAAATTCAAACACTTTAAAAGTTCACTGTCTCCTTAAAAATCTCTTTAATGTGGGCTCCTTTAAAATCCAAAACAAATTTACATCCTATCTCATTGAAAGAGGGAAGAACCAGGACACTCAAGCAAACCGAAAGTCCAGCAGGATGTCTTAATGTCTGACATCTGGGATGCACTCTGGATCTTCTTGGTTCCAAGGTGCCATGGGCCGTACTTCTTTGGCTCTGCCATCCACAGCACACACAGGTTACCTTATAGGCTCGGTCCAGCTCCACTCCATACCTGCAGTTGCTCTTGGTGGTTGTTTCACAGTCCTGGTGTCACCAATATGCTGGGATCTCTACTGCAACTGAGGCCAACCTTCACCAATGGCCTCTTCTGGCCTTACATGATGCTAAGGCTCAGATTCTCTCCCTGAGTCCTGGGGGGTTTTATGCACTAAAACTGGGTCTGCACTTTCACCTATAGATTCTTTTGGCCTCTCTGTTGGCTAAGCCTCAACCTCTAGCTATGACTTCCTTTGAAGACCCCTTCAATTCTGTCAAATCCAGTTGTTAGTCAGGAGACTCAGACATTACTTAGTTCAGCTACCAGTTTGGAATGCAGTCATGGTCCCCTAGACCACAACTTCTGTGTGCTGGTCCTGAGGAATTACTTCCCAGAGATTTCACCTCAATAATGCTTTTTGTTAATCACAGATGATTTTTCATTTCCAGCTGATCAGCACTGATCAGCATTGATCCCAGTAAAGAACTAAAAGCTTTCTTCAGTTCCACAAATTCTTAATACAAGTATATCACACAAAAAGTCCTGATAAAGACTTTTGCTTTTCTCAGAAGCTTCAGAAACCAGACCTTACCATCTCTATTTCTTTCAACACTATCTTCCAAGTTCCCATTAAAAAGCTAACTAAGCTTTGTGTAGCAAATAGCTTTTCCAGACCAATGTTCCAACTGCTTCTATAATCTAACCCTCAAAACAGCATGGACAGGTTCATCACAGCAATGCCCATGAGCCTGGAATGAACTCTGCCCTAGTAAGCCTTCTGTTACCATGATACAATACTCTGTCCAAGAATAACTTAGGGAGGAAAAGATCATTTAATCTTACTCTTCCAAGTGACTGCCCATCACCGAGGGAAGCCAAGGCAGGAACCTAAGCATAGCAGGACCCTGGAGACAGGTGCTGAAGCACAGACTGCGGAACAAAGCTTACTGATTTGTTCTCTGGCCTGTGGTCAGCCTGCATTCTTATACAACTTAGGACTATTTTTCCAGGAGTCATATCACACAAATTGGGACTGGGCCCTCTGACATTATTCAGCAATCAGGAAAAGGCCTCAGAAATGGCTATGAGCCATTGTGGTAGAGGACATCTCCCAACTGAGCTTCCCTCTTCCTAGGTGTATACAGTTGACAACTGAAGTTATTCAGCATGGGAGTCCAGAAACATAACCACATAAATAGAATCACTAGCCTTTAACAGTAGAGGAAATGCAATGCCATATGTGTCCCTGGAAGCACAACATCCACATGTACATCAAGAAAAATCTTGACATAGCTTTTAAAGAACTCCAGAAAGAAGGAACATCAGTTCACATGAAAGTCCCAAATCATGTCAGTCAGTTTTCATATTGTTTCTCCACCAGGCTTTCTCTCTTCTACATCTGTCCCATCTGTGCTGAAAACCCGAGACCATTTCAGCAGACTGTCTGGCCCCTCCTCTCTTCTTGTCCTGTGTTGAATGCCAACACCTCCTCTTTTCCTTCCCTTTCCTTTTCTTCTTTTTCTCTGAGAAAACATTTTGGACTGTGTCAGGGTCCTTATGCCCCAGCCTCCTGACAGATGTGCTCTGAGTGCATGATTTTATTTCTCCCTCATCAGTCCACATTTAGTTAAAATTCTCTTATTCACTCAACATTTTTTTTTTGCTCTTACAGTTCTTCCTCCTATTTATATTAACGTCTTTAACTTTTGTTTTTCAGGTCATTGTCTTATTCTGTATTTTTCTTCTTTTTCTTTTCTTTTCTTTTCAATCATTCATTCTATAACAGATACATATTACAAAGCCCCTAACAGTCTAAAGTATTTCCCCATAGGCAGTGATTGTTGTGTAGTTGACTATTATTTGATACTAATAATATTTCTATCCTTGGATAGTGACTGTTCTTGTTGGGGAGGACTAGGGATGGATCCTAATGGTCTAAACCATTTCACAGGAGAAAATACTTCAGTCCTACTCTGACTCAGTGTGACTGAAAATCACCAATATTTTTAATGAAAATAAAATAGTTTTGCTGATTAGATTTTTGTCACTTCTAAAAAATCTGCAAGTTCCAGAGTAAATGACCCCAAGAAACTGAGTTAGATGAAATCCCAGATAAGAAGTACAAAAGACTGGTGATAAATATGTTCAAATATATGAAAGAGGAGGGAGTAATTGCCCAAATTCTTTGAGAGAAAGCTGACAAATGACTAAATGAAATATGGAAGTCATTGCAGGACATGGGAGTGGAGTTCAATAAAGGGCTAGAACTACTGAAGAAAACCAAACTTGAAATGATGCAGGAAATGAAAGGTTTCAATAAGCAAAGCGATGATCTCAGTGGAAAGACTCACCAACGTGGATCATGCCCTGGACAAAATACCAGAGCTTGAAAACAAGGCAGAGGAATTAGTTCATTCAGGCAAGGGCACAGATAGATAACGTTTTAAGAAACCTAAGAACAGAACATGTGGAATCTTTAGGGACCACCTTGAAAAGATGAAATCTTGAACATGGAAATTATGAGCATAAAAGAGAAGAAGCATTGAAAATTTTCAACGTAATCATAGCAGAAAATGTCCTGAATCTAGAGAAAAAGAGACCCATTCATGTTCAAGAAGCATGTGCATAACAAATAGAAGGATCAGAAATTCCCAATGTCATTTTAGTGTTTAAAACACTAACTATGCCAACAAGAGAAGGCACGAATAGCTGCAAGGAAGGAAGTCCAAGTTGCATATAAAGCCTGGCACATTAGTATAACAACTTGTCTCTCAACAGAAGCCTCAAAAGGCAGAAAGGCATGGAAAGATATCTCTAAATTCTGCAAGATCACAGCTGCTCCCTCAGGATACTATGCCCCCCAAAGCTATTTACTATTATAGAGGGAAAAATAAACATATTCCATAATAAAATTAGACCTAAGTAGTTTATGAACATTCCACCTGTACAGAATATACTAGAAGGAATTCTTTGGATGAAAACGAATGTTAAACATGTCAAAGAGGTTATAGGAAAACAAAGCAAAGACTCTACAACAGGAGCTAAAATAATGAGGCTCTTCGGAATAGGAGACACTAAAAATAAACAAAATTACATGAATTAATGCATACTTTTTGGTAATAACTCTGAATATTAATGGTGTCAATACCAAATCAAAAGATATAGAGTAACATATTGAATTAAATATCAGAACTCTTGTATTTTCTGCCTCTAAGAAATATAACTTGCCCTAATGGAGAGGTAGTATTTCAACCTGGAAGGATGAAAAAGCTGTTTCAAAACAAGGAAGTAGCAAAGAAGCAGGCACTGTTGTTATACTATCTGGAAAAATAGACTTAAACTAAAGCTAGTCAAGAGAATTGAAAAAGATTGCTTCATACTTATCAATGAACACCACATCAAGAGGATATTATAATTCTAACCCTTTATATACAAACACCACTGCACCCAATATCTGAAAAGAAAGGCTACTAGATATAACATCACAGATTAATCTTATAGCAATATTGGTTGATTTCAATAACCCAGTTTAACAATAAATAGGCCATCCTGACACGAAGTAAACAGAAATGCATTAGGGTTAAATGACATCATAGATCAAAAGGTCATAACCAACATCTACAGGATATTCTTTATGTACACTGCAGAATAGCCATTTTTTTCTCAGTAGCCTATTGAACTTTTCCCAAAATAGACTATATATTGGAACACAATGCATGTTTCAACAAATATGGGAAAATTTAAATAACTTCTTGTAGTCTATGTGTTATCAATGGAACAAAACTAGAAATCAACAGCAAGAGAAACCACCAAAAATTCACAAGCTTACAGGATTAAACAGTCTATTGAGTAATGAATTCTTCACTGAAATGATTAATCAATAAGAATAAAAATGTTTCAACGAGGGAAGATCATAGATATACAAATTTGCCTTTAAAAAATCAAAGAGATGTCAAACAAACACATTTATACCTTAGGGCCTTGGAAATATGGGAAAAAATTAAAAGACAACAGATGTAGAAAAATATTCAGATCATGCCAGAATTTAATGAAATAGAAATTAAAAACACACAAAAAGATGCATCAACAAATGATTAATATCTCAGACACATAGAGAATTAAAATGATTAAGTAAGCAACCAACCAATCAGGGACTAGAAAGATGGTTCAGTGGTTTAGCGTGCTTACTGTTCTTACAGAGTAGCTGAGTTCAATTTCTAGCACAAACATTTGTGGCTCACAACCTTACAACCACTGACAACTCCAGCTCCAAGAGATCCGATGCCTTCTTCCCGCCTCTGTGAGCACCTGTACTCACCTGCATTAGTCACCATTATCCAGGTGGTTTCATTGTAGAAATGAAAGGATGGTTGAAAACATGCAAAACAGTAAATCATACACCACATAATTAAAGTCAAGGATAGAAATGACATCATTCTAGTACATGTAGTAAAGATTTGTAGTGAAATCTAATAGAATTTCATGATTAAAAAAAAACATGAGTATACCAGCAGTGGAGGGAACATATCTCAGCATAATACATCAAATATATGTCATGCTCAATAGAGAAAAACTTAAAACTTTCCCTCTAAAGTCAGTAATGAAACACGGGTGTACACTCTTTCTATTCTTACTCAACAAGTACTGAAAGACTTATTCAGAAAATAAGTCAGAAGAATGAAATAAAAGTGCTAAATAAAAGAAGTCACAGTATCTTTTATTTTCAGATGATATGATTTCCTACATAGAAGACCCTAAAAAGTCCACTTGAAAATTCTGTGAGCTTATAGCACATTCGTTAAAGGGACAGAATAAAATATTCTCAGACAAAATCATAAGCTTCCCATGTAACAATAATAAGCATATTGAGAAAAAAAGTCAGAGTAATAATCCTGTTCACAATCACTTCAAAATAATAAAATGCCTTGGGATAAACCTAATTAAAGAAGTTCAAGACCTCTGTAATTTAAACGTTAAAATACCAAAGAAAAAACTGAGAAAAGCACTAGAAAAGAGAAAGATACCTCTGTCCTCAAGGTTTGTGTCAATATTGTGAAAAATGACTGTCTTCCCAAATGCAATCTATACACTAAATGAAATACTCAGTGAGTTACAGCACCATTCTTGACAGAAAGAAAATACTACAATATCCACATGAGATCATACAAGACTAGACAGCCAAAGCAAACAGAGAAGCAGAAATAGTGTTGTTGGTTTTACCATATCTGATTTCTCGCATACTCCAGAGCCACGGTAAAAAAACAACAGGGTGCTTCCATAGAAGCAGAAATTCAAATCAACCGAGCAGGACGAGCGACCCAGAATTAAGGCTACACAGCTACTGGTACCTTAGTTTTGTTAATGTTGTCCATGCACCTTAGAGAACATCAAGTCCAGTTGGATCAGATATCTTAGTATTACCTGAAGTTCTAAAATTTATTGAAAGAAAAATTTGGGAAAACACATAAAGATACAGCATAGGTAAACATTTTCTGGATAGGACTCTAGTTGCACAGGAAATAAGTTAAAAAATTAATAAAGCAGGCATCATGAAACTAAAAAAATTTTCTTTTCAAAACATGAATCTGTTGATTATTTGAACAGACAACCATCAGCACAGCAGACAGTCTTCAGCAAAGGCTCATCTGACAGAGCATTAATATCTCGTATGAAGTAACATCTAACGTTACATAATTGTTCTCCTATTTGGATGCTGGCTTCTAATTTTTTAAAAATTTCATATGTATATGTATGTGAGTATGGATCTGTGCGTGGTGTATGCTGACATGTGTGTGATGTAACCAGAGCTGAGAGGATGGTATAGCATTTCCTGCTCTATCCCTTTCTACCTGGTAAACTTGAGAAAAGTTCTCTCAATGAACCTGGAACTAGGTTGGTGGACTGCAAGCTCTAATGGGCCTCCTGTCTGATCTCCAGTATCAGAGAGGCTCCAGGAGTTCTTAAAGTTATACAGGCCTTAATCAAATTTCAGTTCTTTGTTAGAATTAGTTGTTAAGATCCTATTGCTGAAGATTTGACAAATGCTGTGTGTTCATTCTCCTATATGGATTCTACCTTGTAAATTGTATTATTTACTTTTAAACTTTAAAGCATGTGTCTGAGTGTTGCAGTATATAGAGAAATCAAAAGGCAAATGAGATGGAAACTTCTATTCTGGCTAGTTTTCACACTGCCAGAATGTGCTATGTAGTCTGCTGTGCAGAAAAGTCATCATCATCCGTTGCCTATTACTGTAAGTCTGGGCAAAATCTCATGGTTGTGGAGGTCATAGGCTCTAGGAAAGACTCTATAGTTGTTTTGCTAACTGGGCATGGTGACAAATTGCAACCTAAATATGTGTGTTTATAAAGGTCATAGATTTGTGGTGCTCAGAGAAGCTTCTGCTTGTAGTGCGTGATAGTTAATGGGGAGACTCATAACTGATCAGCATGCTGATAGTAAATATTGAGTGCTTAACATTAAACTGGGACATGCATAATACCCCTTCAAGAACTGGGAATACCGTGGAAGGGAAGAGAGAGAGAATGTAAGAGGTAGGAGATAGGAAGCAGTTTTCTGAAATGGTTGCTGCACCTGTGAAGTCATAGCATTGGCGATTACCTGCACAATAGTAGGCCCATCAACATTCTGTTGTGATTGATGGAGGGTCTTATAAGGCCCAGTTCTTTCTAAGTCACCTAAATAGGTAATGGTTACTAGGTGAATTAAAAGTAAAATCCTCAGTGGTATAGCCACTGATAAGTTTCTTGTGCTCAAGGAAAAACCCCTCCACCCATGTTCATGCAAGTGTAATTAAGTGCAGTTGATCATAGATAAAAGACAGAAATGTAGGTTGGGGACTTATGGGGAAGAAATGGTTAGATAAATGGGGGAAGATAGTCATCTCCTCCATTAAGGGGATAATGGGAAGATATGATCAAATTACATGCTTGTATGCATGAAAGACTAAACAGAATGAAAGAGGGTCAACAGTCCATTCCTGATGACTCAGCCCCAGGCAATGAATACCTTGCTCTAAGTGCAGAATGAACAGAAGGCCCAGGGTTGGAACCATGACTTAAGATAAATATACTAACTTTCAAAACAGTTAATAATGAAAAAGATAGGGTCTCAGAAATTTAGCACTGTATTTTCAGCATAAATTGCAGAGAGAGAGAGAGAGAGAGATTCTATCATGGCATGCTGCTTTGATGATCTTCTGTCTTAGGATGGTCCATAAGTACCAAGATCAGCTGACTCTGGACTGAAACGCCTACAAACATGAATCAAGATGGATTCTTCCGTCCCTAAACTGTTTCTTTTCATATTTTTTTCACAGCAAGGAGAATGGTTATTAACATAGGCAAGGTCACTCAGGAATAAGCCAAAATTCAGGTGAAAAGGCTTCTGAAGAATCACAAAAGAAGGAGCTAAGGGCAAAGTAAATTCACAGTGAATATCTGTTATCTTATACAATTATTAAGTTAAATAAGCCAGTTTGTGAACCTGTGTTCTTAAAAACTCTGGAAGCTGATTCCACTGACTTTAAGAAATGTTGCAATACTATACTGTGCATTTATCTGTTAGCTTATTGAAATTCCTGTTTAATATTTTCATTTTGAAAGAAGATCATTTCTGTGAATAATTAGCTTAGGAAATAAAATTATGAAGCTGAAAAAAATCCTCAAAATGTAAATGTGAGAAATTCTAAACAATGAATCAGTAGATGAGCTAGTAAAGCAAACAGAGAATTCTTAAAAGATGATGCACAAAAGGCCAGTGAGGACAGCAGGAAATGCTCAGCAGCTTTAGCTACTGAGTAATTACAATTTGAAACTACTTTGAAAATTCATTCCTCCAAGGTAGAATGAGTGCCATTAAGAAAAACAAATAACAAATACTGAGAGGAAGACAGAACAGAGAGATCTTACAAATTTCTTTTAAGTATGTAAATTGCTCCAGCCACTGGAACTTGGTATGGAGCCTCCACAGAAAAGTAAAAATAACAGTTTCACGGAACCCTTTTTAACCACTCCTGAAATACTGTCTATGTATGGCACTAAGAATTCCTTTAATAAATTTCTTCCACATAAAGACACTTTACCTCTGTGTCTCTCTTGAACCCCAATTGGAGACTTTACATCTATGATCATCTTTGTGATGCCAGGAAGTAGAACTGACACCTTGAGCTGTGGTAAAAGTTTAGATAACAGTGCAGGCTACTGGAGTACCGGACAGAAATTTGGTTAAATTAAGGAATCATTCCTAGAAAATGAGGCTGAGAGAGGGGGCTTGTTATAGAAACATTACTATGGATATAAACAGTACAAAGAAATGCTAAGATGATAAAGAAGAAGTTAAGACTTCTCATGAGACTTGGTCTAGCATAGAGGGAGTTTCCTTTTACCTCCTGAACCCTGTGTCTTACTAGTTAAGGGAATGCTTTCTTTCCCTCCATTTCCTATGTCTCTTGGCATAGCTATTGCATAAGATGTGAACACCTTTCTGCCCAAGAACAGCCAAACTAACAGCTGACTAATTGCTTATCAGCAACAGGCCATTTTTCACATGAAACTTTTCTAACAGATAAGAGTTATCACTTACAGCTCAGTATAATATGGAATGAATAAGGACAATTTGTATTCTGTATTATAAGAGCACATTTGTACTTGATTTTGAGACAGGGTCTTCCTGTAGCCCCAGAAGACCAGGAACTTGCCATGTAGACCAGGCTATCCATCTCACAGAGCCCTGCCTGTCTCTGCCTCCTGAGTGCTCAGACTGAAAACGTGCACCTCCACACGTGGCTTAGGTTTGAACTTTCTATAGGAAGAATCTGCACACCCACAGTGTAAGAAGTTCAGCAGACACTCTGCTAGTGGTTGGTTTGTTCAGTGTCAAATTTCTATTTCTGAGGCAGGGTCAGGAATCATGCAAGAAACTCTGAGGCCTTTATGTAATGGAACATTTTACCTCTGCACAGAAAGAGACAGTGACAGAGGGAAAGCAGGATCTCAGCAACAAGATCAACAACTTGTCCAGACCAAATCTGAGGTGACTGATTGCCTTTGTGCTGGTTCTCTTCAAATGTGCTAGGAGGAGAAGACCCAGGGAGAGCAGATTTCCCTTGACTTCCCAGCCTGCAAGCCCTCTGAACAAGGCCTAGCTTCAAGATTTGATTTCTGTCTGTATTACCGGTGGCATGGACCAAAGTCAGGTTGAGTCTGAACCTTAGAATCTAGGCAATGCCAAACGCCGTCTGTGGTTTTATCATGCCAGAGTCCCCCGTACTTCTAGCTGTCCCCTTAACTATTTCCTCCTACGTGTTTCTATTTCGCTTTTTTGAGTTATTACACTTGTTTCCCCTGTATCCCACCTTTTTTCCACTTACTGGTCCTGTGAGGCCAAGATCCCCTCTGCAGGTTCCTGCTCCAGAGAGAGGTGCATGGAGACTATGCTCCTGCAAGGCTGCTAGGCTGCAGACTGTCTGCTGCAGCTCCCAAGTGGCTCTTTATACAGGGTGGAGGCCGCATTTCCTGTCAGAGAAGGGTAGCTCCCAGTTGCACTGGGGAAGTTTTGTTTCACTTCAGATTATAGATTGTGTCACTGGGAAACAATGGGTCCCTTTTGTAAGTTCTTAGTCTTGTAGATATAATAATTTAAGTATGATCTCAGAAACAGGAGGATAAATTTATTGGAAATTGAGAGAGAGAGGAAAAAAATAACAGAACAGAAAAGCTTGAGATTTTGGTAGCTGGAGGGAGGAGGGTTGCTGGAAAAGACGAAGAGAGCAAAAGCATGCTTTCTGAGTTAGAGGTGAAAACGGGCAGGCTAAGCATTGAAAGTATGTGAACACTGTGTGTGTGTGTGTGTGTGTGTGTGCGCATATGTGTCCATAATTAGAAAGAGTATGCCCAGAGTGTGGGGGGAGGTAGCCTTAGATCGCGGGTGGTATAAGGTAGGAAGATTAGCCAGGTGTGTTGGTACATTCTTATAACCTTAGGATTTGGGAGGCTGACAGGAGACTATAGATCTGTCACAAGTTTTAGCATAGCCTGGGCTAAAAAGAAAGTTTGAGGCCAGCTAGGGCTAAAGTGTGAGACTCTGACTCAAAAATAGAAAAGATGAGTGATAAAGAAACAGGGAAAAGAAAACGTTTCTATGAGATAATGAGATATCCTTCAGAGTGATGGAGGACCCCTCTCTTTGGCCTCAGGAATTAGGGTGCTATACACACAAGGTCACAAAATCTTCTATTGAGTTATGGCCAAACAGTTCTGTTCTCATGAATTTCAAAAATGTTTTTCTTGGACAATGTGAAGGTGAGTTTAGAACAGAGTGTTTTACATAGAATCACAGGCCGGTGCTTTAAGAGGCCAGATCTCCTTAGAGCAGCAACAGGTCCCTGAAAATGGGACATCTCCAAGTCCTGACCTTGAATAGTAAGGTTTTACTGGATGTAGTTGTGGATATGGATGAACTGGGTAAACCAGTCGGCCTGCTACTATAGGAAAAACCAAACCAAACCAAAAACCCCTGAAAACTGATCAGAATACAATTCTCTGACCTGGTTGGAGCCTTAATTTCTAGTTTTTCTAGGTCAGTCACTTGGTCAGGACTATGAAACAAGGCAGTCTCAGCAAGAACGTCAGGGATACTAGTTTTAAGGAGAGAGCTCTCTCCCAGGTTAGAAGTCACTCCTGGGTAAATATTAGAATTGGGATTAGAGAAAGTCATATGTAGAAATGTAAAGCAAGCACCCTCATACAATCCAGGGGACTTTTGTTTGTCTATGAGGGATGACTACTAAGGAGAGGGTATCTACAGTAGTCACAGTGACCAAACAGAATGGCAGCTTAAGTACTTTTGTGTATGTACACAGAGTCATGGGTGGTGAGTAGAGGGACTAGAGCATGCATCTTCCCCATAAGGTTCTCAGGGGGTCTTGTGGGTAATTATTTGGTCTGCATTCTTTTCCCAGTAAGGGTCTCCAAAGGTCTCGTTTTCAGAACTTTGTTGTTGGGTTTATGGGGTCCCACATATGCTCTTTTGCAAAGCAAGTGTTTCTTTATGGTTTGGGGCATAGGGAAGTCTCCCTTCAGCGGGTTCACCTGCTAAGGAGATAGATGGAACTCCTAGTGTGTTCATGAGATGGTGAACTTTTCCTGTCTGGAATCCCACCTCTTAGCACAGTTCTGTGGAACTATTATGGGCATGCGGTCTCAGTAAGTCTTGCCTACTTTGCTGACTTCTTCAGAAAAGTGTAACCTCTCCTTTTCTTCAGATGTCTGCTCTAGTCATGCTTTCCCTGATGCTTTGGGCTGCCCCAACGTGTTGTATTTCTTTATGTTTTCTCTGTCACTCCCTTCTGCTCTGCACCAGGCAGCTGCTGTTTCCCACAAGTCTGATCAACCTCTATTTTGTTGGCTCTAGACTATCAAGGCTTCCTGGCTTCTTTCCTTCTGACTTTTATTCTTTTCCTCAAGACACCTGCTGAGATTCACAGCTTGCCTGCCTTGAGGACTTTTCCTTAAATCTCAATAAAATTGTCCTTAAGTTTCTTACATTCTTTTAAGACAGAAACTAAGCATCCTATAAGGGGACCTGCTTTTCCCTTGTGTCAGTCATTCAGGGAATGTCCGGAGGCCTCTCAGTTCTTATCACATCTCTGCAGGCCTCATCATCAGATATTTCACCAACATTCATATTGTTCAGAGACTTCCTTTGCAAGTGCAGGGAGCTAGTCAGACACTACAGCCTTGGAGGTCATTTTAGATGTACTCCACCCCAGCTGTCAACGTTGGAGTCCATTTACCCATTCCTGATTAAGGATAGCTTTGTTTTCGAGACAGGGTCTCCCTGTAGCCTCAGCTGGCCAGGAACTCTCTATGCACACCAGGTTAGCCTGGATCTCACAGAGATCTACATCTGGAATGCTGGGAAGAAAGGCATGAGCCACCATTCCCAGCTTATTAAGGATAATTTTAGAAAGAGGAAGTATATTTGTCCCTGCTTAAAATGTGAAATACCTTGTGAAAATAGGGAGGAAGCAAACAATGGTCTTTCCTTAAGATCTAAAATTCTGCAGGAAAAGGCGGAGGGTGGAGGGAGCAGGGCTTTTGACCCCGGAAGAACTGCGGACACTTGTGGTCCCTGCGCTATAGCTCTGTGGATGGTTTTTATCCTGCCTCTCATCAATGCTTCTCTTTTTGAGTTGGAACTCAAAAGCAGGCAGGGTGAGCAGTGAGGGTCAACTGGCAACATATTGCAGGAGGGGTGTCTGGGGTTTCTAAGACGGCACATTATAGGACGGTGATTATTCTTCCGTTCTTTTTAAGTGTGCAGGTGTATCAAGTCACTTGAAGTTTCTGGAACAGAGTTTGGAGGGATATTTTCCTGTCAGGTATTTGGGTCATTTAGTTGAATTCTCAAGGGAATGGAAAACAGTGAAATAATTTTTGGAGTAGTTTAGAATGGCATGCCTCCATGTAGTGCTAAAATTCAAATTCAAATCCTGTTCTTTTCACCAGAAACATAACAGTAGACTAAAAATAAAGTATAGCAAACAAGGAAAAGATTGAGAAATCTACAAAACATGCATTCCAGAACAAGTAGTCTTTTCTAATGGCCGTCACTGAAGCCCTGCAGGTGTGACTTTTCTATGTGATATTTTTCTATGCAGGAAAGATCTTTACACAGGAAGAAGAGTGTGGGGTGCACTGAGCTGATCCTGCCTGTTACCACAAGTGCTAATGAGCAAAGACAGGAAATGAATTTTTAGTTGTGGTTTATTCATAGAGTTGTTGTTCTCAGAGGGCAGCAGATTCACATCCTTGAACACAACAGTTTGTGAGTCTGCCTGCCCCAAGTTCTTTAAGGCAAGTGGAGGAAAAACCCAGTGAATCATTGCAGAGATCATGACTTGCAGTGAGGTCGTGACCGTCATCCTGGGGATTCTGGTTGTTGGTGCCTCTCTGTCCATAATCTCCCACATTTCTCCCTCCTTATCACTTCTATGGACAGGCAGCTTTGGTGCCATCTGCTGCTACCAGTCCAGCGTTCATCTAGTGCTACCTGGGCTTGGGGTTTAGGACAAAACAAGGAAACCATTAGGAGAATGTCGGTGCTGAGCTATCCACAATGCGTTTGTGGAGATTCCTTCATACAATAGGGGCACACATTTGCCCGTAATACAGAATATAAAACTGCCTCTGTGCGTTCCTCCTGTCTCTGTCAGCCTCTTCTGTAATTTTATCATGAAAAGAAATTCTAGCCAAATGAATTTGACACAGATTTTTTTTTTGAGAAACTTATATTCATGTTTTTTAACTAAATAGCCGTTGTAATAAAATCTGCATTTAGGAATTGCACGCATTATCTACTATTGGAAAGGAAATCCACAACTATAATCTAATAAAAATGTTTTTAACATATATCATTAAGAATGTTTTGAACTGATGGACAAATATGATCTTTTCTTATGTTTTTGAAAAAAGGGTGTTTAGTTTACTCAACTTACAAAGCATCAGGTTTGAAAAACCCATATTTTTTTCTTAATACAGTCATTAGGAAATAAAAATAACTCTAGCATGCACCTACATCTATGACAGTGTGTACCGGAGTTTAATTGGACTTGGGCAAGTGGGTTTTTTCCCCAACCTTCCTATTTGACAAGTGATTTGTTTCCTATGCTAAGTTTCCATCTTTTTCTAAGTACTTCTGGACTCAGGCTCTTTCCTCATCTCCTGCATCACTCCCTCCAGAGAGGTGAGGTCTCTTGGTGGTAGAGGTAAGAGGATTCAAGAGCATCTCCTAATGTCTTTTTTATTGAGGACCTCATAGGAAGTGTCTTTCTCAGCAGGTTTTCAGAAACACTCAGTTCCCATTGCACACAGTCCTTAGTGCACTCCCCTTGGGACTGGGTCCAGTTTTGTACTTATATTTTTGTAGAACTTTGTCGACCTCTCCTAGGTCTATTATGTTGGATTTTCTGAGTGTCTTCAGATTCAAAGACCAGATCTGTGAGAAAGGGCAGACCAAATATGACTACGTCATAGTGGCTGGGCATGGTGTTAAGTTTTAGAATGATTCTCTTTCAAAGACTGCGATAGTAATAGTTTCATCCATTTTTCACAAATTTTCTGGCAAAACTTCTCTAAGATCTTTAAAATGACTTGGTTAATGTTTGAGTTAATTCTTGGAACTTGAGTTTGATTGAGGATTGTGGCTTTTAATTAGGGTAGAGATAGTGTTTTATACCTAGATACAGAGAGACTGTGTCACTGGTGAGGGAGGCCAAACCTTGAGATTGTGTCGTCCAGAGAGGCCTTTACAACGTTAGTGGTCCTTTAGTCCTAGTAAGCACTGCTTCTACCCAGCACTAAAGGTGTTTTCTACACAAACAGAAACTTGAAGCTATCACAAGGGGCATATGAGTAAAATCTATTTATTAGTCTTTGCCTAGATACATGGCCCACCCTAGACTAGTTTAAAAAGCAGTGAAGGACGAGGACAGTAGGATTGTTATTAATGCGCTGGGAGGGTCTAACATTCATATGTTATTTTAGTGTTGTGATCTGTCCTTGCTCTAGGAACAGCTGAGTTACTCCTTCTCTGGTGGCATTTCTCTTCAAGTGGAATGAATCATGCCTGTTCCTCCACTGCAGGGTGTGTTAATAGCATTTTTCCACCAATGAAGTACCTGATTTCATTTAATTGCACCTTGTTTTAGAGTCCATTTCTCCTGATTTGAACAACTTGTATAGAAATCTTATTTTATTTTATGTGTTTGGGTATATTGCCTGTATATGTATATAAGTGTACCTATGTCATACCATGGTCCTAGAGGTCAGAAGAAGGCATCAGATCCCCTGAGCTGGAGTCACTGATGCATGTTAGTTACCATATGTGTGCTGGGAATTGTACCCGGGTCCTCTGCAGGAGAAATCAATGCTCTTAACTGTGGAGCCATTGCTCCTTCCTTACAGAGGCAATGAGGATATTTCTCCAGGTATATGTAAGGCCAGTGTGTTTTTCTTTATTTTGCAGTCTATTTCCTTGGTGAATACCATACAGGTTCTTCCTAAGGCCCATGCAATTGATGAGTGCCCCTTAATTGAGGGGTTGGAGGGCTTCCAGTAGGTTCAGTAATGTATGGTATTGACACACTAAAGATTTCTCTTCACGGGAAAGTTCTTTTGGTGCAAAACAATTGAACAAGCACACAACCACACAACCCTGCATGTCTCACATGGAACGGGGATGAGACAGTTTGTCTTACAGACAACTAGGAGTGACGATGGCCCAGGAACCCAGAGTCACATTGTCCTAAATTCTGTTTCCCACTGTAGTTAGATTTTCCAGAAATTTTTATAGTAACATAAAAAGAAAATCTTAAGTGAAGAAGCTGAAACATATTAGTGAAAATAACATCTAGGTAGTTTCCAGTCAGATAGAGAATTTCTGGTATAGACCTCCAATGCTATTTGATAACATTGTTTGACTTAGTTTGGTGGAAGCTAGAGTACTGTGCATACATTAATAAAGATTTACCTAAGAGTCACAAGAGAGTTACGTTACACATAGAGGTGGGAAAGAAGTGAGTGGCTAATTAGAGGACAAGATAGCACAAGATAATTAATTTGCCCTTGGATGTACTAGACTGCAACTACCCAAAGTTTAGAGGCTACTTAATGTAATCTTAGGTTGTTTTTTCCTGTGAACTTCAGCTAACCATTGCATCCTGTGACTCAGGCTGGCCCCATTCCAAAAAGAGACATTCAGTTTCACTTCTTGGTAAAGCTGCAGTTTTCTGAAATGTTTTATTTTATTTTATTTTCAAAAATCCTCCCATGTATTTACTGCTGTCAGTCAGCAGGATGCATGCTGATGAATTGCTGTTTTCTAATGAGCTATTTTTTTCTAGATATTTCTGTTGCATTCTTTTTTTCTGTTGCTTTCCAAATTAAAGATCTATATACAGTTCCTCTTTAGAGGCATATGCTGTTCCATCTAATATAATCTGAGTACGTTCAAAACTTACTCAATTCTGAATGTTTTGTGTACAGAAACAGGCAACTTTTGTAATTTATCCAAAAGAGAAAGAAAAATCTCATGTCCTATAAAGTTAATAAAAATGTGTTTCCCAAACATGTACATTTATGATTTTACATAAACAACTAACTGCCTTAATAAAATTCTTGTAAAGGTAATTTGGAGTAAACTACCAACAGAGAAGGCAACTACATCAATATTCCTGTTAAAGAATCATTAGTGTACATTTAGAAGTTTTTAAATTAACAAACAAATTTGATCTTTAATTATCTTAAAACTCTATTTAGAACTCTATTTCTTAAAGTGTATATCCTCAAAGTCTTTGGCTATATTAGTTCAAAATGTACTTTAAGTATTCATTGGTGAATATTTTTTGTATCCATACAAAACATGTTTGTAAAAGATTTGATTAGGTATCTCTCACTGGCATACCAAAGTGTTTTTTGTATACTATTGATTTATGAAACATGCTGATAGAATGAAAGATATCATTTTAAATGTATTATAAGAATTAAAGCATACTTGAAGTAATAAAACAGTTATATTGTAATGTAACATTTCTAGATCTTTGAACAGTTCTATCCAGATCATATTTATGATACACTGAAACAATTTATTACCACCAGTTTATAAAACCAAACTCTACATTTGTTTTTATTGTCTGGGTTAAGTAAATTTCATTGTTACCGGGATTTTGAAATGTCCTTCTCCCTTTTCTGAACTTCTTGAAAAAAATGAGTTTAATGAGATCCTGCCCACTGCTCTGTTACCATTGCTCTGTAGCCTCCACATTTCCTACTATTCACCCCACAGTGTGCCCTGCTGACCTTGGACCCAGACACTCTCCAAAGGCTCTGTATCCAGTCCCTGGACAGGTTCCTAACCCACAGTACCTATACACCTTGGCATAGATTCCACTGTCTCTTGATCTGAGTCAGCCCAGCCCTCTTCCTGCCCTGACCAGGATACCTGCTACCCTGTTCCACCAACTACCCAGAACAGTCCTGCAAGAAGCTGAAACACACAACCAACAAAGACTATTCATCTGCCCAAATGGCAGTACAAACGCACAAATAATGTGAAAAATCAAGATAATATGTCCTCAGCAAAACCCACTAGTCCTACAAAAGTGCACTACAATAAAAACAACCCTGAGGAATCCCAGACTGAAGAATTTTAAAAAACAGTCATAAACATAATCAAAGACCTAAAACACAATCATAAAAAAACTCAGAGAACTCAGAGGATAGGCATAGACACATGAAGAAACTCAGGAACTTACATATATTTGATAAATGGAATATTAAAAAAATTCAGGACTTGAAAAGTGAATTCACAAAAGAGATTGAAATAGTGTAGAAAGTCAAACCAAGGTGCACATAGAATTGAAACCTCAAAAAACCAATTGGAACAATAGGAAAAAGCTTCACATGCAGAGTAAAAGACATGGAAAAAAGAATATCAAGACTGGATGACCAGGTTGATGTATTAGCCACTTCTCTGTTGCTGTGATCGAAACACTGACTAAGGGAAGTTATAAAAGGAAAAGTTTATTTAGCTTATGGTTCCAAAGATGCAAGAGTCCATCACTGTGGGGAGGCATGGTAGCAGATGTGGCTAGAGTAGACGCAGCAGCTAAGAGTTCACATCCTCTAGCAGGCACAGGAAACAACTAGCAGCTGGAGATCTGGCAAGGCTTAAGAACTGTGTAAGTTGCCCCCAGTAACATGCTTCTTCCAGCATGGACACACCTTCTAAGACCTCCCGAGACAGTGCCCTTAACTGGGAACAAAATTCCCAAATCCACAGAGTCTGTGGAGAGCATTCTCATTCAGACTACCACAGTTGAAAATCTGTACTCCTTCGGAAAAGACTATGAAAAATAAAAAAGCGCAGAAATGGAAAACCTGAAAAGACCAAGTCTAAGCTTCATATGTGTGACGTTCATGGAGGAATCCTAAAATGGAGTTGCAGCTCCCACTGTTCTAAAACGGCGGGACAGGCTTAGCCCAGGCAAGTACTTCTGCTTATTGGGGAACAACCAATCCTGAGCAAAACCGCTAAGTGCACATCATGGAAAGTTACTCAAGTACCTAGCTGTCTATAAAAGATATCTGATTTCCTCTGCTGTTCACAGTGTCTCTGATCGCAGCAGCAGTCTTAACAGTTTGATTCTCCTAATAAGCTGCTGTCTGTATGGAGTTGTCCTGCTTGCTCTTCACTGTCCACTTCCGTCTTCCGTTCATTTGGTGCCGAGAACCCTGGAGGAGCTCCTGCGTCTCCCATGACCCTGTTACTCCTCCAGAACCAAGTTGCTGACCAGACACTCCTGCCTGTGATATGGAGCATCCTGCCCCTGAGGGCTCTGTCACTTACCGCATCAGGCCCGAGATTCTCTACTACGTTTCTCTGTACCACTTGCCCTCTAACAGAGTTTGTGTAAGTGTTCCACGCACAGAGCAGCTGATCTCTCTTCTTTCTTACTCTCTTGCTCTTTCTCTCACTCTCTCTTCCCAGTTTCTCTTCTTTCCATCTCTCACTCTCCCTCCTTCCTTTACCTGGATGTCATCCTTATCTCCGAACGTGTTTGACTCTGACTCAAGTCATACAGGGAGGCCACACATGGACCTGTGCCCTGCTGGGTGCTCTCCTCACTTGTGTTCTGGACCCTGTGACAAGTGACTAGGGTATCATTTCATGTGGGAATGGTGGCATGACAGGGATGCCTCTCATGTCTGACACTGCTCAGGGAGAAACCTCATCTTCCCTTCCTCATCCTGGACTTGGGGGAACATACCTCACATTCTTCTCTCACAGCTCTAAGGAACATGGCAGCTGAGATGCTGTGCCAGCTTCTCATTTGGCACTTCCCCTTTGACCACCCATGTCTTCTGCCTCTTTCTCTCCACTCTCTCTTCCCGTGTCTTTTTTCTTTCAGTAGGACTTCTGTTTACACTACTATTGTTAAATTGTAGCATGGTTCCTATCGCTAGATGATATAACTTAATTTTAAGAGAGGATTACTTCTGATCCAGGGTGTAATTTATCTCTGCTTTTAGATATATTTTTTTATAAAATAAATATTTTGTAACTATGGCTTCTTTAGAGCTAACAAACAGGTACATATCTTTGCGAAATCCATGTATAAACATCTTTAAAAATTTAAAGGAAATTGGTCATTTAAAAGCTGCTTCAAAGCTCACAAAGGTATCACAAAATTTATAATAGTTCATTTGTAATAACTTTTTATATATATAAATATTAATTGCATAGAATTTTCAAATGTTATATTTCAGGTAATAATTAAGAAAATAAAAAGATCAATATATTGGTAAATGATATAAAATACAGATACTGTAATTAAGAAGAAAGCTTTTGAATAAAGATTAAGAAGGCTAAATATTTTCAGAATTGAGTGGATAATGAAAAATTTTCAGCAAGTCTATTGAAGGTTTATAGACAAACAAGGTTATAATAATTACTGGTGTGTTGAAAAATTTAGCCTCTAAGACTAAATCTCTTCCTGTCAGCATTTATTTACGAATGTTGGGTTTCATTCAAGCTCATCTACATACTACAGACTAATTAAAGGTACCAAATCAGTCAAATGACATTTTTGAATATTGAATCAACATACTTTTAGGCCTGTAGTAACCTGGTCAGAGAGACATAAAGAGAGAACTTTTTGTCTCTTGTCTTCCAATGCTAGCTAAGTTCCAGAGGACTATAGGGTATCTCTCGAAATGTCCTGTAACTATGGTGAGTCAGCTGTCCTCCATTCATGGAGGTCATGGAGACACCACTATCAGGACTCAAACCAGTGTCTGTCTGCAAAAGAGAGTTTCATCTCTGGAAAATTTTTTTCCATGCTTCCAAGTGAAGCCATGGTCAAGTAGAACCTTATGACTTATCCTCTCCTACGTGGAACTGGTAAAAGAAAGGCCTACAGAGCTATAGTCTACTCCCAAGCCTGTTTAACCCCAAGGGAGAAGATCCTACATCAACCTCAAGGGTGAAAAGATATTGGTTTATTTGTACCATCTGCATGGTCTTAAACATGCAACTGTAAAGTATAACCAAAGATGAAAATGATTGGTACATTTCTTTAAGATTCCAATGACTGCATTTCTCAGACATTAGGCTTAAGTTGTTATTTAAGGTGTTCATTAAGGTGTTATTTAATTTCTCATTAATGATTCTGTTCTTAATAAGAAAATGCTGCTCAGGTAGAAAACTACATATTTTTTAGCCTAATCAACTCTGCAGTGCCTACTTACATCCAAAAGCAAAAACCCAGTATTATCTGAAAATTAAATAATGGTACATGACTCCAATACAGCTCTCCACGTGTCATCAGGTGAGCTGATTCCATCTCAGACAGCTACAACAGTGTCACTCTTCCTCTGTTCAGTTCCTAAGAATGGGACCAGCCTTTTTGGTAGCCACCTGGCATTCTCAGCATCCTGTGGAAAACACAAACATGCACTCTTCCCCACAGATCCTTCCATCTCACTAGTGCATAGGTATCCAATGTCTTGGGATGCCACAACCTCTCTGCAGTAGAAAGACCAAGAGCATCCACATTTAAAAAATTTAAAATAAAAAGAGCATGACTTAAAGAGTTCTGTGGCGATCAGGGGTATAACTCTCCCTTTTTTATTTTTTGTAATTGATTTTTTAAAACTCCATGGGCATATTCAACAATCCCTTGCCCCTGGGGATTGTATGGGATGCCTGCTTTATGCACAATGGATAACTGAGCACAGAAACGTTGGAAAGTTTGACTAGTATATCCTGTGCCATTGTCTGTTTTAATGACAGATGGCAAACCAGCTACAGCAAAACATTTAATGCAATGTGCTATTACATGTTTAGTAGCTTCTCCAGTTTGAGCGGTGGCCATAAGAAATCCTGAATAAGTATCAATGGACACCTGAACGTATTTTAGCTTTCTAAACTCAGAGATGTGAATTACATCCATTTCCCATAATTGATTAGGCTTTAATCCCCTAGGGTTTATTCCATAATGAGGCACCAAATAATGTTTAGGACAGGAGTGACATTGTTTAATAATTTGTCTAGCAGCCTCCCTAGTAAGGAAAAACAGCTTCCTCAAACTTTGGCTGTTTTGGTGATGAAGAGCATGAGATTTTTGTGCTAATTCCAATGGAGATAAACCTATGAGACACATGGACTTATCTGCTAAATCATTCCCTAAAGCCAAAGGACCCAGAAGCCCAGTATGGGCCCTTATATGCCCTGCAAAACAGGGCTGAGAACAGGCATGTAAACACTTTTGTATCTGACCAAATAGTTCCTAAGCTTTGGTATTATTTGTGTCGATATAAGACACAGTTTCAAGCACTTGTAAGGCTCTAGCAATATAATGACTATCAGTATACAGATTAAAAGGAGCAGAGGCCATAAGCTGAAATACAGTGGCTATAGCTCGAAGTTCTATTACTTGAGCTGAATCTGGAGAAGTTTGAAAAACATAGGATTGCCCCTGTATTACATAAGTAACCCTACCATTAGAAGACCCATCTGTAAATATCACTGAAGCATCCTTAATAGGTTCCTGTTTAATAATTTTTGGAAAAATAAAAGCATGACTATTTGCAAATTGTAATAACTTCTCTTTTGGATAATGATTATCAATAACGCCAGAAAAATGGGTGAAAGCTATGGCCCAGGAATCCACATTTTGAAATAACCAATCTAGCTGTTTTGTAAATGGAAGTCCTATTATATTAGGTTCTTTTCCAAAATATTTTTGAGATTCACCTTGAGCCATTTGAACTAAACATGCCACGGCGTCATAATAAGGAGTCAACACTTTAGCAGGCGATACAGCTAAATGCAACCATAGCAAAGGCCCTTTCTGCCATAAAACTGCAGTTGGAGTATGAATAGTAGCCAAAATATATGCTGCCCACTTCTGGCTATAATCTATATATTACATTTGCTGATTTTCAATAGCTTGTTCTATCTGAGACAATGCCTTTCTGGCCTCCTCCGTCAAGCCTCTGGCTGATTTGGGATGTGAATTACCTTTTAAAATGTCAAAGAGAGGCTTCAATTCTCCTGTAGCAATTTTTAAGTGAGGTCTAAGCCAATTAATATCTCCCAACAATTTCTGGAGCACAATGTCCTTACATTGAGGCTGTATTGGTCTCCTTTTTGCTTGTCACAGGGTCAGGTGGCCAGGCCTGAATCTGTACAAGTCTTGAAGAGCATCCTGAGACAACAGGATTGCGTCTGAAGCCAGATGGCCAATCCAGCTCCAGAGTCAACCTCTCAGTGTTATCAATATGATTTACACACAAAGTTTATTTCTTTTTAACTCAGTGGTTTACATGGGACAGAAGAGCTGTCGAGTTTAGCAACTACTAGAAGGAATGGAAACACCTGTCCTATTTCTGTTGCCAACACTTTTGCTGTGTACCAAAATACAATACTACAGCTAATACCAGGTGCTGTAAGGAGATGTAGGTGAGAATCGAACTTACAGCCTTATGTATGCTAGGCAAGCATGCTACCATTGAGCTATATCTTCAATTCAGCAAACTATGAACTGAAGAAAGGCTGAAATCCTATGTAGTAATTGTTGTGGAAAGCAAAGTGCCCTAAGGCAAGGTGTGAAGCTGGTGGAATTTACATGATTCACCTGGTAATTAAATAGCCAAAAAACCCAGAGTAATTAAAAAAAAAAAAAGCCTGTGACCATGGTCCTTTGATGTTGGAGATTTTAGCCTGCTCGACCATGAGCTGCTGTGGGAGGATGCATTTGTAAAGACAGAGATTTGACCATGCCCTGTAAATGCCACATTTCTTCTAAATATTCTTCCTACAGCTCATCCTCGGGCTTTGCTGCGCAATAAATGATGGAAAATCCCCCTCTTCCAGATATCTAACAGCATCCTCCTCTCTCTCCTCTTTTTCTTTGGGATCTAAAGACTCTTGAATAATGGCTTGATTTTAAGTTCCACAAAAGATGGCTCCTTCTGCGGAGCGGAAGATTTTAGCTTTACTTTCCTCCTCTGCTTGAGGTTCAATCCCAGATTCCATTTGCATTTGCTTTTTTTTTCTCCCCCAAACCTTTTCTATCTCATGTCTAGGATCTAAACTATCTCTAATTAAAGTCCACAAACTAAAAGTATCCACTGGGACCTTGCTCGGTCCATGAACATCATAATAATCCTGAAGTTTTTCTCCTACTCTCTTCCATGTTTTTAAATCTACAGTCCCATCTTTAGGGAACCAAGGACATACCTTTTCTATGAAATCCAAGAAAATACAAAGCTGCTTATGTCCTATCCCAGCCCCTCGAGCATAAAGCATATTTTCCAGCATATGTACAAAAAGCAGATGACTACTACCCTGACCCATTTTTACTTCCGAAGTTACACACCACACCACTTTCCTTAAACTTGAGCTCAATTTTTCTGCGGTGTCCTTCACTGTACCCTCAGTCTTCAGGTCCCACATTTAGGCACCATATACCGGAGCCCGCTGGCAGAAATCGAACTGTACCTGAAGTGGGGAGTGAGGATTGAGAAATAAAGACAGAGAGACAAAAAAGATAGATTTGGGAGTGCTCTCAGTCAATACTGAGGTCCAGACTTTATTTTTCTCAGTGTAATGATACCCTTACATCTGTGTGAGGAACAATACAACTTCCAGGGGTTCAAGCAAAAACAGACATGCATTTACATATGTGAAATTATTCAAACCACCTACGTCTACTAACAACAGGTCCTCAGTCTTGGGCCCAAGGCAGACTTCTATTCAGGAGTCACAAGATTCTTGCATATCAAAGCATCCTGCTCCCACAGCACTGCCATGACTGACCTCTGCTCAGCCCTAAACTAGGGCATAGCTCAAAGCAGGCAAATGGGTCCTGACAGGAAAGACTCAGCAGTCAGTGAACCAGATATTCTTAACTGGATTCCATTAGGTCTCCTAACAGCACGTGCCCACCTTCCCTGGAATTTCAAACTAATGTTCCAGCCTTTTGAGACTGGATATTCCTTTATAGGAGGAAGCAGCTAAAGAAAGACCACTGTAGCTGGAATATTAGGTTCCTCTCCAACTCCTAAAATGGTGGTGCAACCCCCAACATTCTAAAGTGGCAGGTAGCAGCTTAACTCCAGAAAGTCCCTCTGCTTATTTGGAGATCAACCAATCCCAAGATAAACTACTCAGTCTATGCCATGGAATGTTACCCAGGCACCTAAATTGTCTATAAAACTGTTAGACCCCACTCTCAGCCCGGGGACTCGAACCCCAGTGGGCCGCCTGGGTGACTAACGTCGGGGAGCCTCAAGCCCACTGACCTCACTCAGCCCAGGGGACTCGAACCCCTGTAGGCTGCCTGAGAGTCAGTCCCAAGAATCCAGACCGTCAGATGCAAAACGCAAGAAGTAGGTTTATTTCACTTGCGCAAGTGGGAGACTCAGTCTCGTTCATGAGACTCAGCCCGCCTGACTCCTGCCAGGCCAGGTTTTTATAGTAAGGTTTCACAGGATGATTATGCATTGACATATAGCTCAACAAACAGTTCACATACAAGATATTTGCTTACAGATCAAGGTTACAGAAGGGACAACTTCTCCATAAACCTCACACATTACTTAGCAGTTCACAGGAGGTAAACTTTTCCACAATTTATGGATGGGATAATGGAGACTCTTCCTGTGGAATGTTAAGCCCACAGGCTTTATCTTGCATACCAAGGGATGTTTACATAACTCTTGAATTCCCTGGGTCTCTTCCTCCTGGATTTATAGTTTCTTAGTTGTTTTTCTAATTGGGGGGGTGGGGAGGCCGAGCTCGTATCACCGAGTGCCTCATAAAACAAAATGTCTCACACTCCTCCCTTTTTCTTTGTACCTGATTATAATCTTATAATCATGGTTAACACTTGTATCTTTTTGCTTCAGTGTATGGTATTGCTGAGTGAGTACTAAGGACTGCCAAATGATCTTTTACAAACTGAGTTAGTCTATTATCTATTTGGCCTTTGATAGGCTGCTGAAGGACACAGGGACAGTTTTTGGTCTTTTGGGGTCTTTTTACCCTGAACTGCCTAGCCACATTTTACCTCCTATTTTCATTGCATCACCCTCTGAAGAGGTCACCCTAATTGCCAATAGGGAATTGGGGCGCAGACCGCTCTGGCTTCTTCAAGCTGAATAGGGTCGTAGATTGTGGCAATATGGGTACCCCTTCAGTGGGTCTACTTATAAGACCCCTGGATTGTATAACTGTCAGTTGTAGGAAAAAGAAAGTCCTTAACTGGTCCCTGGAAGATGAAATTAAAATAATCATAACAAGGAAGAGTTCAAATGTCCAATTTAAAGTCCATTAGAATTTTTTGCTTAAGGATTTTCATCTTCTGGGTTCCTCTGTGTTTTCCTTTCTGACTGCCAAGGCTGAACTTCAGAGTCTTGAAGTCAGGATTTGTTTCCAGGCACCCTGATAGCTGGAGTAGCTAGAATCGGGGTGAATTCCCTCCCAAATAGCTTCTAGACAGGAAGAGAAAAGAAATCATTTAATTTTGGCGTTAGAACAATGGTGGGCTTGCCTTTCTTGGCCACAGGTATGTACTGCAGTGTTGAGGTAGGCCAAGAATTGAAGTCTTACATCTGAGTGGCATTTTGTTATTAAGAACAAAATCATTAGTGAATAACATTTTATATAATTTTTTATAGTCTTAAAGAAGCATACTAATTACTTTAATTGTTTGGTTATACTTTCCTTTTGGGTGTTTAAGATCATATAATTTGGCCCAAATAAACCAATTTAGTTTGATTTTTAAGGTCAGTTGAGTATCTATTCCTCAGGGGGATCACATGGGCTTGAGAGGAGCCCCTGGCTCCATAAGCCTTGTTTTACCAGTTCCATCTATGTGAAGATAAGTCAGAAGGTCTTGTTAGACCATAGCTTCACTTTGAAGCAAATCAAGGAAACGTTTTCCTGTGCTGACCCTCCTCTTTGCAGACTGGACACTGGTTCAAGTCCTTCTAGTGAAGCCTCCACGAACTCCCTGAACAGGAGGACAGGTGACTCATCACATTTACAGGACATTATGAGAGATGCCCCATAGTCCCCTGGAACTTAGTTGACCTTGGAGGGCAAGAGACAAAAAATTGTCTCTTTAAGTCCCTCAAACCAGATTAGAGGCCTTTAAATATGGTGGTTAGACGCCCAAGAAGGTTAGTTTCACCAATACTGACAAAGGTCAAACATATATTTGTTCTTCAGACCATCCGAGCCATTACCCCATAAATTCCAAGATTTACATACATAAGTCTCTTATTTTTTATACATTACAACACATTGTCTCAGACCTTTAATCACTTGCATAGACTTTTTCACTTTTCCCTTTTTAATCTGGAACTATCCAGTCATCATAATTTTTTTACATAGATCCTTAATAAAATATTTTTATTTTTATATTTTTTAATACCTCCGTTCATTTTTTCATTTTCTTTCTTAGTACCATGAGATGTAATAACATTAAAATTTTTCTTCCTGGGTGGACTAAGCAATGTTTATTCCATTTCTAAGGCTCTAGTATCAAACCAATGTTTGATCATATTAAAGTTCACCCTGTGGAATGAATGACTTTACACCTACAGATGGGTGAGTTGTTACAAACAGGTATACAGGTAACCTGAGAGCAGATGTACTGTAGTCTTTAGCATGGATGTTGATTTTTCTATAACCTCATGCATTAAGTTTTTTTCTGTTAGTCTTTTTAAAAATTTTTTTCCCCAAATGCAGGAGACCATTTGTGACTAGGGCAAAATTACATACAGCTGGCTGGGAAGAGTAGCTGGATACTCAGGTGGGGGGTCCAGCTTACTCCTCTTTTAGTTGAAGAATACAACCGTTAGCAAACCCAACTGTGATGAACTTCTGTAAGTAGGCACAGCTGAAGTCACGAGCATGGCAGTTATTCAGGAGTACTGTGCAGCATCATCTTAACAAAGAACATGGGATGTAAATTACACATAAGATAAAGTACATTTTACTTTATAAGTTTCTGGAAAAACCTTATAGAGTGAGTTGGTCTACTAAAACCTTGCTTTAGGTCTTGAGAATGTAGATACTAGATAGAGAGAAGCAATTGGTACATAGTAATATCTTATCAACTTGAGCTTAGAATTTTCAGCATAAACCATTAACTGAGAAAGAGGTTCCTAACTCAGCAGAAGTATGAATGCCTAAATTCTAGAGCTGATCCACCTAGTTTAAAAAACAGTGTCACAATCTCTTAATCATCTTGCCTTCCGTGAACATGTAGAGACAGCCAAGTACAATTACTAGGCAAATAAGCCATGGAGGATGTACAAGCCAATTGCGGGCATCTTAGAGCTCCTGTACAGCTGGTGTGCAGGGCACAGCTCTTCCAAGAGTCCTCCACTGTGTCTCAACTACTTGCCAAAAGAACAGGCACTCTGTCTCTGGAATTCTCCCCATGCTTTTAGTTATGAAGCAAGGACAAGCTGATACTATTTAAGGTTGGGACACTTCTGTCCATTGAAGCCATAAGGTGTCATTTACTGTATATCTAGACCAGGTCTGAATGCAGAAAGACATCGGTTTTTCTTTCTCAAGGTCTGTGGATTAGATCAAAGAGATTCTAATGGGCAAGGATACAGCCAAGGTGAGCCTTTGCTGAAGACAAGTGGCTACCTATCTGGGAGGCAAAAGAAGACATTTTGCAACGTCTTTCAAACTCTTCTTTGCCTCCTTCTCTAGAGCATCCTCCAGAGATTCTTTGATCCTTTTCTCAAGTTATAACTTGTCTGTTTAAATTTTATTTTATTTTTTTTAATTATGAGAGTCAAGACTATAAAAAGGCTCTCAGTCTGTCTGAATTAGAAAATTTATATTATCATTATACATAATTTTGAATTAAGTACCCATAATCTGGACAATAAGGAACACAGCTATTATGGCCTTATAGCTAGAAAGTGAAAAGCAGAGGTGCTCAGGACATTAAGGGGTGAGCACAAAAACAAGCTTGGAGCAAGTAAGCATCAGAGAGGGAAATACCCTATTTTAGAAAGAAAAACAGACCTTGGATAACAATGTAAAAAGGCAGGAATTAACACCAGTGAAGGCTGCATCTTACACCTTTTATTTAAGTCATTCATTTCTCTTTACCTCCCATTGCTGTAGCTGTTTCCTGGTAGCAGCTTGTCTCATGTAATGTTTGCTTGGCCCTGGAGTTCTGTAATTTACATAAGCTTCCCAGGTGTGGCCATCACAAAGCTCCAGCTCACTTTGTGCCAGCTTTGTACCTAGTTAGTCTTTGAAGTTCATGGCTAGAAAAACTTTAGATTTTTTTTTTTTAAACTGATAGATATATTATGTAAAACAATGTAAGATTTTAAAATACATTTAGAAATCAGCAAACATAACATATAAAAATGTTAAAATTTAAAATAATTACCCATAAAGCATGTAAATGTCATGTAAACAATATCAGAACCAAAATGATTTTAAAATACCTAAGACAAATAATTTTTATTAAAAACAGACCAAACTGATATTAAATTGCTGATATCGTCTCCTAATTTGACATGAAAATGCACTGACATTGTCGTAAAAGACTGTTTTAGACTCTCTTGCTTTTCTATGATCTGATCAAGAATTCAAAATATAAACCAAAAACCCTTTTTAGAAAGCATCCGGTTAAAGTAGTACCCTCAGATACATAGACCCCAGATTAGAGAGCAAAGCAAAAGAATTCATGGTCTCAAACCAAGGATGGGAGTCCATGTACCTTACCACAGCGCAAAGGTGAATGTGAAGCAGTGCCCTCTGGGTATCTTCATTTCTAGATACTATTTATTGCTGGGGAAATAACTCAAAAAAAGGCAGCAGAAGGAATGAGAAGTTCTGTCCAGTACAAAGGTACTTGGGCTGTTGCTCTGAGAGCACAGGTCTCCACAGAGCACCGTGTGTGGCTTTCCTTGTTTACTAAGATTTTAAATGCTTAGATCTATTCAAAAAGCAGCTATTTCCAGACCACATTCTCTAAGCACTGTTTGTTTTGTGTTTACCAGTGACTGAGGTCCAAATCCCAGGCCCCTCTGACTGTTCTTCCCATACAAGTGCAGAGAACCAGGGTGGAGAAAAAGCCCAAGTTAAGAAATGGCTTTTAAAACTTTTTTCTAAAAGGCAAGACATTTACAGCTTCCATATGCCCTGAAGCCATAACAAGCTAGATAATGGAACTCACAGATTACCTGCTTAGCAGTCTAACTCAGTACACATAGAAAAATCTCCACATGGCCACCAAATAAGTTATTAAAATTTTGGGGATCCCTTCATATTTGCCAAACTGAAACAGGGTGAAATGAGAGCATCCTCTAGGGGGTTCTTAGTCTTACTCATACAAGAATTTAAGAATGAACCCAATTGGAAGCTTTGCAGAAAAATCCTCAAGACAGGCAAGCTGGGGATCTCAGCAGCTGCCTGGAGGAAGGAAAAAACTTTGCAGAAAAAAATCCTCAAGACAGGCAAGCTGGGGATCTCAGCAGCTGCCTGGAGGAAATAAAAAAGCTTTGCAGAAAAAATCCTCAAGACAGGCAAGCTGGGGATCTCAGCAGCTGCCTGGAGGAAGAGAATGAAGGGAGAAGAAAAGAACCTAGATAAAGGCATTTAGAAAAGTTGGTCACTATACATTTTAAAGTAGCGACATTTTGACACTTTCAGACTCACTCTGGCTCACGAGGAAGCAATCATAACACTTAAGACAAAACCAAAACAGACACAGACCTTAACACAAGCCAGATTATTGCCAAGTCACAGAAACAGGATCTGACACAGGAACCAAAAATAGACATGAAAACTCTAGGCTGGCCATTTTTACATATGTTTGGTGCTTACAGGCGACTGAGGTTTGGTCTCTATCCACTCACGTTGGGTGCCATTTGAAGCGGCAGTAAACCTGCCATCTCCCTTTTCGGACTCCCACGGACAGCACTTCCACGGACAGGTTTCCAGCCTGGTGCCGGACTTCTTTTCAGTGATCTAAAGTTGAACTCAAGGGAGTGGTTAGATTCTGCCCCAGGTGGGGGTGTGACTCCAGCTAGGCAAACCACAGACAAACAACACAAAGTAGAAAGACAAACAACTTAGCTGCGCAGCTTCGAAAAACACAGAATACAGACTCAGTCGGGCTCGGGGAAATAAATCCTTGTGCCCCGGGTATGAGGGCGACATAGTCGCCCCCTCCCCCCCAGGCAATCACTGGAGCGTCCCCCAGGATTTTGAGCTCGTGGGCGCAGACTCGTCAGTCCCTTCCACGGATGCTCTACCAGACTTCGGCCGATCAAACCCAGGACTCGAACCCAGGACACTCCCGGGACTCGAACCCAGGACTCTCCCATACGGTACCAACAGTAGCTGGCAATACCTACCTCCCTGCGGATCTGGTTTGGGGTGAGGCTGATTTCCCGGCCAACGCACCAAATGTTAGACCCCACTCTCAGCCCGGGGACTCGAACCCCAGTGGGCCACCTGGGTGACTAACGTCGGGGAGCCTTAAGCCCACTGACCTCACTCAGCCCAGGGGACTCGAACCCCTGTAGGCTGCCTGAGAGTCAGTCCCAAGAATCCAGACCGTCAGATGCAAAACGCAAGAAGTAGGTTTATTTCACTTGCGCAAGTGGGAGACTCAGTCTCGTTCATGAGACTCAGCCCGCCTGACTCCTGCCAGGCCAGGTTTTTATAGTAAGGTTTCACAGGATGATTATGCATTGACATATAGCTCAACAAACAGTTCACATACAAGATATTTGCTTACAGATCAAGGTTACAGAAGGGACAACTTCTCCATAAACCTCACACATTACTTAGCAGTTCACAGGAGGTAAACTTTTCCACAATTTATGGATGGGATAATGGAGACTCTTCCTGTGGAATGTTAAGCCCACAGGCTTTATCTTGCATACCAAGGGATGTTTACATAACTCTTGAATTCCCTGGGTCTCTTCCTCCTGGATTTATAGTTTCTTAGTTGTTTTTCTAATTGGGGGGGTGGGGAGGCCGAGCTCGTATCACCGAGTGCCTCATAAAACAAAATGTCTCACAAAACATGTCTGACTCCTGTCACTGGTGGCTGTCTTTCCGACCCCAGGAGTCAATCCAGAGGCTTAATCCCCCCAATAAACTGTTGTCCTCCGTGGAGTTTTCTTGGTTAATGTTGTACACCTTCAATTTCCATTCAATAGGCATAGAAGTAGGAGAAGAATCTCAGACCAATTGAATTGACCCATTCTTCAAGGGCTGTAGCCAAAAGTCCCTTAAATTAAGGAAATACCTACCTAAACCAATTCAAGAAAAAGACAGAACACCAATTATTCATGACCAGAGTCACAGGATATCATATTAAAAACATTAAATGTAAGGACATGGAGAGGGTACTGAAAGCTTCTAGAGAAAAACAAGTGACATACAAAGGAAAACCCATCAGAATTACAACTGAGTTTTCCATGGAAACTATGAAATTCAGAAAAGCCTGGACCAATGTATTCACAGTTCTAATTGACCATGGATGCCAAACCCGAATATTTTATTCAGCAAAAATATCTATCATACTTGAAGGGGAACAGAAAATTTTCCATGACATGAATAAGCTGAAAGAATTCAAGACCTGTAAGCCAACCCTAGAGTGAATATTCAAAGTAATATAGAGAATGAAAGATAGGAATGACTATACTCAAAAGGGTATAAAGTAAACAAAGAAAGGTTAATGGCAGAAGCACATAATAAGGCAACAAACACAAAGGAGTTAAAATGACAGTATTCAATACACATCTTTCAATAATAACAGTAAATATGAATGGCCTCAACTCCCATGTTGAAAGACATGAGTTTACAGAATGGATCAAGAAAGAACACCCATTGTTTCGCTATTTCAAGAAACATCTAACTTTCAAGGATATATTTTATCTTAGGGCGAAAGAATGGAAAATAAAATTATTCCAAGCAAATGATACTAAGAAGCAAGCAGGTGTTACAATTCTAAAAACTGACGAAATAGACTTCAAATTAAAACTAGTCAGGACAGGTAAAGGGGTACCCTTCATTCTAATCAATGGAACAATCGATTAAGAGGGTACCATGAGCATGAGCATGTATGCAGCAAACATTGGTGCACCCAACTTCATGTAAACTGTACTCCAAGACACCAACTCAGTAATAGTAGGTGAATTTAATTTACTATTTTCTTCAATAGATAGGTGAACTGGACAAAGACCGATCAGAGAATAATATCGATTAAATGACATTTTCTGTCATAGGGGTCTAGGCATCTCTAGGATTATCCGCTCAAGCTCCAAAGACTTAATTTTCTGCTCAGCAGCCATGGAAGTTTCTCTACAGTTGAACACATTCTGGGACACAAAGAAAATCACAACAAATATTAAAAAATTGAAATGCTTTCATGCATTCTAGCAGACTACAGTACAATACAGCAAATAATCAACACCAAAACCCCCTAGAAACAGTATGAACTCATGAGAAAACAGACTCCAGAATGATGAATGATTCAAAGAATAAATTAAGAAAAAATAAAACTATTCCTGCAAATATATGAGAAGGAGAATACCACAGAACAAGACCAATGGGACACTTTAAAAGCAGTCCTAAGAGGGAAGTTTTTAGCTCTTCATACCTTTATTACAAACCAAAGAGCACATGTTAATACTTAACAGTACAGCTCAAGACTCTGGGAAAGCCAGAGCAAACCTATCCCAAACCTAGTAGATTAGAAAAAATATGAAAAAATTAATGAAATAGAAACAAAGAAAATACAAAAATTAAAGTAAATCCTGGTTCTTTGAAAAGTTAAACACAAAAGAAAGATACTTAGCCATTAATCAAAAGGGATAAAGAGAAAATTCAAACTACCAAAATCAGAGATGAAAGGGAAACCCTCACAACAGACACCAAAAGAAAAAAAATTCAAAACATTGTAAGGGAATACTTTAAAAGTCTACACTCCATTATCTTAAAAAAATCTAAAAGAAATGGATGAATTTCTAAAGTAATGGCCACACCAAATTAAACCAAGAAGAGACCAACAGTTTAAAGAGACTAATTACATATAAGGAAATTGAAACAGTAATAAAAATCTCCTGACTAAAAATAACCCAGATCCAGAAGTATTTAGTGGAATTCTACCAGACAGTTAAAGAAGATATACAACCAATTCTGCTTAAATTATTCAAAAGATATAAATAGAACTCTCAATCTCCTATCATGAAGCCAGTATAACTCTAATACAAAACCAGGTAAAGACACAACAACAACAACAAAAAACTATAGGTCCATATCCTTACTGAACAGAGATGCAAGATCCTTAACAAAATATTCTTGAACCACCTTCAGATACACATGAAAAAGATCATGTACCATAATCAAGTTGGTTTTATTCCAGAGATGCAGGGAAGTTCAATACATGTAAGTCAATAAATGTAATAAAACAGGCTAATGTACTTAGACAAAAATCACATTGTCACCTCAACAGAGGCACGTTCTTCCTGCTTTGTGGATTGTAGTACAACCACTTATATTTCAGTATATATCCTGATGTAACATCATGGGTTCAGGTAAATGGAAAGGAAACAAGAAGGTAAGCAAAAAGAACAAACAGGAAAGAGCCAGATAGTATGGAACAGTTGTTATGGGGAGCAGGTGGTCAGGATGGGGGTGGACAGCTACGAGGGGAAAATGGATGGTCATTCAGGGCTCACAATGTGGGAAGAGGAATGCAGGAGAGGGGGATGGTGGAAACTGATGTTATTGGAGGGAAAGCAAGGGAATAACGGGGATGCTTGGATTGGTGAGTGAGGAGGCAGGTTGGATGTAGAGTCAGAGAGTAGAGATGAATGGAATTTGAGGAACTAAAGAAGCCAGAGATAAATGTGTTCTCTCTGAAATGCCCTGAGAAATGCCCATGTGGTACCTGAATATTAGTCCCTATTTATACCAGGCAGCTGTGTTACAAGAAACACTGTACCAGACCAGAAAGACTTTTCTTAGAGTAGTTGGTCAGGGTGGTTCAAGAGACTCCTCAAATAGCACAAATTATTGACAGAGGTCTTGATTATCTCCCAGAACTGGAGAGTAAGACCCTACTGATGAAGACAGAACACACCTCTGACACACAACTTAGAGCAATGGAGCAGAAATTTACCTGGAAGTCTTCAATCTGAATTTTAACACCCATAGTTCTCCACAAACTGCTAAGGCGAAAAAAAAAAAAAAAACAACCAAAAAAACCAATGATCAAACCCAGCCCCAATGTCTAATATCCATAATGACCAGCAGAGAAAACTACCTCTGTTGATGCAGTAGTGGCATTGTTATCTGGGGTGTAAACAATGTCTGTCTAACTGGAATCAAATCCCTCTCAATGGGAAAGAATTCGTGGGTGACACTGTAAACACAGCCAAATACACATGGCTAGAGAGGACATAGGTCCTTGAGGAAACCCTCTCTCTGTCGTATCTCTTGACAAATGAAATTTCTTACCTCATGCTAAATATGGATCCTTACATTTACAGGCAAGTATACCATAAACCACTCATCAAAGAAGCTTCTTTTTGGAACAGATGGAAGCTAGTAAAGACTCCCCAAGTGGTCAGACACAGAGAATATACATCTGAGAGTTGCTCAGGACTATGTGTCATATGTACATTGGAACCTCTAGACCTAAGACTCTTGAAACATAGAGGGATGGGTTGGGGTAAGCATGATAAACAGTTCATCCCTTAACTTGTCCCTGTGGATTCTCCTTATAAAAGAAAGTGCAATATGTTCAAAAGGCCACAAATGGCCAACTTTTAAAGAATAAGAGATTGCAGAGTGTGTGTCCCAGGATAGGACTTCTACATCAAGCCTCTCCCACCCATGGCTCAGGGACCATTGTAGAGGATGGGGTGCAAAGATTGTAACAGCCAGGATTGGTCCATGAACACAGGGGAAGCAGAGAATTTCAAGTCACTGAATAGTTGTATATATGAACTCATGACAATGGTGGCATTTAGCACAGGATCCATGCCAACTCATTCAGAAAAGGGCCTAGTGTGAAGGGAGGGAAAGGTGTTTTGGATCATCCCTAGTTTGGGAACTATTGGATACTGATCACTCCTGGGTGAGGATCACCAACGATCTCTAAGATAGGCTGACTAAATTCTAGTGGATGAGTTTGCACCAAAGGACATCTGGGTACAAATGCTTGATCGGATAAGATTTACTGCGTGTGACATAGTACATGTGGCCCGGGGAGTGGGTTGGGCTCAGGACGGGGGAGTGGGTCTAAATTTGATTAAGAACAGTTGTGTGAAATGTACAAAAGTTCAATTAAAATTTAAAAAATATTCAAGTAATATACAAATTATTTCCTTTTAAGAATAAAGCAGGTTAGTGTGTAAAAACAATTGGTATACTAAAAATTTCTATAGTTTGTTACTGAGACAGTTCTCTGAATATGTAAATTCCCCAAAACTATGAGGAGGAAATAGAATGTTCTTGCTTGCATGTGAGGCTGACTCTTGCTGCTTTACTGAAATGAGTTTCTTTGCCCATTTTCCCCCTAAGTCATGATGAGTTATGAAGCTTTCCTTCAATAAAATTTAAATGGGAAAAGTCCCTAGCATTTGGGTTATTCTGCCATGAAGAATCTGGTATGTATTTGTTTCCTTTGACAAGTTGTTTCTTCTTTTATTTATATATGGGATATACTTGCACATCAGGTAGCACATCTGCCAGTGGTCACTAGCATTGTCCTCTAATCTCGGAAGTGATCTAAGCGTATCTTTTGATTCTCTTTAGTGCTATTATCTTACATGGAACTTTTAGAGGCACATGATTTTATTTAGTATATTTAGCCAAAATATCCAATTGCTACAACAAAACTAAAAACTAATTAATATCTATAAGGGCAGTGTAGCTGTGATCCTAATGATTAAAGAATCACTTGTATGTTACATTTGTTATGTTCCTCAAAGGTACAATCTTTATAAAGGCAACGTTTTAAGAGTGTCTTAGAATTTATTTCTGTGACAAGTGAGCAGCATCCTGCTTCGCCCTCATCTCTATGTCTGGAACAACAAAGCAAACGAAGTATGATTTTTACCAAATTACAGTTTGGGAAACCAGAGTTTATATGGGCTTATTTACAGTACAATTAGCATGAAGGGGCCAGAATTCCTGTAGGGAGGTCATGCAGTAGATTCTTCATTTCTACTGGGACTGCTGCCTGCCCTTCAAGATGATGAAGTGCACTCCGTCTCTTTACCAGCTTCCTCAAATCACACCTTAGTCTCAAGTCAATGGCTAGTTGGGATGGGTAGCTAACTCTGTTGGCTTCTTCCTTTGTCAGTCAAGTTTGTTTATACTGTGGTTTATGTTGCATAAATTTATTCTCCACACCTTAGTGGGTGGGATCTGGTTAATCCAGCTGGATAAAACGGAAACTGATTTGCCATTTGGAATGATTTATTTATCTAGTGACGTTTACAAAGCTGCTGGGTACCCACAGCCCGACTGCGAAGTCCATGACTGCCGGGGTGCGGGTCTCTTAGTTTGTTTCACTCACATGATCCTTAAGAGGGCGGGGACTTGGCACGCTGGCTCCTAGGTTCTGCCCTTCTGCATAGGCCTGGGGCTGGGGCATTTTTCTTCCTGCGTGGATACAATCTCTGCTGGTCCCCGGGACTAGTCAATTTCAAGAAGGGGAAGGTTTAGCTTCAAATGTACTCTTGAATAAAATTTGTCTGGCAATCATTCTCATAGGAGAGAAAGTACTGAAGTATGCTTTTCTTACTGTTGTTATTGCTCCAACATTGTAAAACATCAAATCCATTAACATTTTGGTTAAAATGGCATTATTTTGTCCTAAAGATAATTGCAGTTCCAAACTACAAAACAGAGATAAGTACACAAAGTTTTGTACAAGGTGTGAAAAGTCTTAGGATGTTTAAAATGTTACTCTGAAAAACTGAAATTACTGGGAATTCAAAACATCCTCTGGTCTCTCTTCATCTCACTAAGTATTCCTGATATCTGAAGAAAATTACAGAAGTTAAAATTTCAAAAATTTATTGCCAGTTCAAATTCAATTGAAATGGCCTCTGTGGTGCTCAGTATCTTGAGAGTTTCAGGACCATGTCAAAGAAAATAAAAGGGCTAGGAGGACAGCTAATGTTTTTGCCCTTATCTTGAAATGTCATCAAATTCTAAATGAATATAAACTCCTCCAAGTCCCCTGAAAAGGCCCAACATTATCTGCTGAGTCGACCACTTGGAGCTCACAGGTATACATTCTGTAAAAATACGAGTGATTGGAGAGAGTCAAAATTCCAGTGCTTCCAGGGGAAGGGCCAGAGTCAGGAAGGTGCTCTTATCCTGGCAGGTGTGGGTGGGTCTCCATCTCCACCATGGCTGTTGTGCTCCAGCCATGCCAGATAATGGAGGATGATTGAACAGGTGTCCTCAGGTAGCTCAGAGTGCTACGGGAATGACACCTGGGATATTACGTCTCTGGGTAGTTCTATTATGAAGACCAGGGCTGGGGTTTATATAGGGAAAGTTAAAGGTGGGGACTTTAGGTAAATTAGGAATGAGGAAATGAAACCCAAAAACCTGGTTCTGGACTGGGGTGAGGTAAAGGAAGATTTGTATCTACAGTGGTTTCCTGGGGCTAGGTTATCATATCAGGCAGAGCAGACCAGATTCCTACTGTCCCTTCAGGGTATCCGGGGTTGCTTGATCCAGATCTTCACATCTCCCCCTTTGTTTTTTTTATATAATGGGGAGGTAAATAAAGCCCCAGTAAAGGGAGGAGCCAGACCATGAGGGGATTGGCAAACCAAGGGGGATAATGGGTTTTAAGTTCATTCTTGGGTTTATGAAAGGTATAAGTGAGAGACTTTATAGTCTCTCAGTTAGCTATTTGTTTTCTAATGTTTCCCTTTTGAAGAGACAACCCTAAAATCTTTTAGGACATTAGATAAGAGCTCCCAAATACTTTGGACGTATTTGGCCTTTGGTATAGAGTAGGCTGCTAAAGGGCACAAGGACAGTTTTTGGTCTTTGGGGTCTTTTACCCTAAACTGCCTAGCCAAATTCTACCTCCTGTTCTCATCACACCACCCTCTGAAGAGGTCACTCTAATTATCAACGAGGAATTGGGGCACTGACCGCTCTTGGCTGCTTCAGGCTGAAGAGGGATATAGTAGGTTGTGGCAATAGGGGTACCCCTTCAGTGAGTCTATGTAAAAGACCCCTGAATTGCATAACTGTAAGTTGTTAGGGAGAAAAGAAAGTCCTAGTCTGGTGCCTGGAGATGAAACAAAATAGTCAAACAGGGAAGAATTCAAATGTCCAGTTCAAAGTCCATTAGAATTTCTTGCTTAAGGACTTTCAAAGGTATCCATTCTTTGGGGTTTTTCTTTTTGACTGCCAAGGCTGAACTTGATCGTGAAGTCAGGATTTGTTTTCAGGTACCTTGATAACTTCCTGGAGTGACTTGAATCAGGGTAAGTTCCCTCCCAAATGGCTTCTAGACAGTGATAGAAAAAGAATTACTCATTTGATTTTTGGGTTAGAACAATGGTGGGCTTGCCTTTCTTATACAGGGTTGCTTGACCCAGACCCCCACAGGCAGGTGGCACAATTGGGCCAGAGAAAGAACTGAAAGAGACAAGAGCACCTTGCAAGACCATAAAAATAATTCCTGAGGAGGAGCATCAACTGAACATAACAGACTAAAGGGAAAGACAGAGTTACAACTCAGCTTTACTTCCCCAACTTTACGCAATGACTATTCAGTTTCCTTGTAGAACATCCTTCACTAACACAGGTTTCCTGGCTCAGCAGAAGCTTGGAAAATGTCTTTGTGACTCCTTTATGCTTGCAGTTTCCTACCTAGAAAGACAGCACCATTTGAACATTGCTGCCTCATTCTAGAGGAATTGGTCTCCTCCCCTTCTGTCAGGCTCACAGTAGCTTCTGTAAACCTCGGCAGCAGAAGCTGGGGACATACTTCCCTATGACGTTCTTTTTGAACTGGGAATCCTTGGGAAACATTTGTACTTCAGGCTCACTCCTTTCAGATATGTTTTCATTTTCACAAGATGCAGCTTTGGGTGGAGGAGGTCTTCCCTCAGGGCCCTTCATGTTGTCTCAGTGTACACAGAGAGAGATGTCTCTTTACCAGCATTGATGTTTTTAAGAGTTACACTTAGTTTCTATGAATAACTTTGGTCTATAACTGTAAACTTGCTCACACACATTTCCTTGTCAACTCATACATGCTTCATGTCTTTCTGTTCTCTCACTTTAGACTCCATTTAGATCAATAACCACTCCACAGCAGGGATGATATGCTGTCTTGAAACTGCCTTCATGAAACACTTTTCATTACAATCAATTCAGTTCTCAGGACACGCCTGAATGCAGTTGTATTCTTCACCAGAAAATAACATGAGTTGGCACTAGTCTAAATCTGGATGGAGACCCTTTTCCCTTTGAATCTCCATGAGCACAGTCTCTCATCTCCACATTACTTTGGGCATTCTGGTCTTCTATACCGCACCACCCAAGCCCACCAAGCTTTTTGCCTTCCGTGGTCTGTTACTGTAACAGGTTTCATGTGTACAGTGCTACCACCTTCTTCTAAGCCATCATAGTCTTTATCTTTGTTACTTTTAATCATGCTAACATATTTCTGTTTCTAAATTCTGTTTTAATCCCTACCACTCTCTCCTTCTTTTCCCCACACTTTGAAGATGATCCTATCCTGAGAGTCGGAAATCATTCCTCTGCTCACCTAGACATCTAAGACTCTACTAGCTTACTCTTTGCAAAAGTAAATGTCACAATGGCTCACTAGTCCTGCTGTCATTTCATGTTGCTTCCTATGTGGACATTTCTCTGTCCAGTGTCTCCTCTTTCTTTGCTCCAGCCACAGTGACCTCCTTGTCTTCTGGTCTCCTGGGGAACACTCACATAGCAGGGGCTTTGTTCTCGTTCCTTTTTTGGATGAACTTTTACCACTCTTCCTTGGGTCACTTCCTCTTTTCCTTGTGAACCTTCTCGTTTCTTTCTTCTTCTGCCTGCATAACCAACAACACTAAGTAGCAACCCGTCATGCTACCACTGCTGTCCCCTTATTTATTTATTTTTTAGTTTTTCCTCTACAGCCACCTCATTGAACATACCGATGATTTCTTTGATTATTTATTGTCTATTTAAAATGTAAGTCTCATAATAAGAATTTTTCTTTTTTCTTCCTTTTCACTCTTCTCATGTTGGATTTTATCTACAGTGTAGAAGCACATAGGCCAGTGACTGATGCCTTCATTCCAGGTGATGGAATGGAGGTTTGAAAGATAATAGCTCCCTTAGACATTCAGCTGGCAGTTAGTGATTCTAGGAGACACAGAGGCCCTGGCAGAAGGGCATCAACTGGGAATTCAGAGTCTGGATATCAGGCAGATATTTATTGGCACTACCACAACCTGAACATTTCAAAAGCTCAGTATGTTTTCTAACCTGAAATACTTACATTGGTTATTTTTAGTAATATTTGTAACACTGAAAGGAAGGAGGAATGTCCTAACAAGACCTGCATTTGTTGTCTTACTGTATATGGGGAGGTAGGATTTTAAATTATACATGGGGTATGAATGAACAAATTCTGAGTTCTTTTTAATTTGAGGAAGATAAACTTTTTAGTAATACTTTAGTTTATGAGAAACGGGACATAAATATAAATACATCTCTATGTCACCCAGATCTCCAAATTACAAAGACGAATATCTGAAGTTTGTATAAGTTATTTTTTCTGCCCTGGACCTTATTAGGGACATTGTTGATTGCATATGGAAACCAGCAACTCTCCATTAAGCTAAAGTAATATGATGGTTAGTACTGGTCTTAATGGAATATACAGTACTAACTAGTCTCCCAAGCAGTCAAAGGGTCTGAGATTACCTCTTCTGTATGTGTTCTGTCTGGCAAGGGGAAACCACCATCTCTTGCAGATCCAATATGCTGGAGGATCCAGGTTTTGCTCTAACCTTATTTTATAGAGGACTTGGCATTTGTGCCAAGCTTTGTGAGGTGTTATTTACATCATCCAAACTAATAGACAGATGTGTATGGGATACCACAGGGTCAAGGTCTGTAAAAATGTCCATGTCTAAGAAATCATAGCAGCCCACCGTATGCTGACAAACATCCACAAAGAAGGGTTTATGAAGCCTCTAATAGGGTAAACCCCCTGAGTTTACTGTCAAAGTGGAATATGTAAACCAGGGTTATTCTGCTACAAAACTGCCAAAGCATTAAGACCCATTAAAGGTCCTCAATGAATTTATTAAATGAATATCCTAGGAGAAGCCTTCTTTCCATGTGCTGTCACCCTTGTGCTCCTGAAGAAGGTGAGTGCTGGGAATGTTTTGTCTTCAAAGATAGTGACAATAAAGCTCATTGTGGGAAGCTTGGAGAAGTATATAATGTCCAATGAAAGGTAAAGAAAAAAATGCAACTAGGGGAATGTAGAAACAGGTATCACACTGAACGTGTCATCCAAATGAAAAGTGAAAATTTTTGATTGAATTGTATCAGCAACGTTCATTACATTGAATATTGAGTGTGGGCCATAATGAATGGGGCCAGTGTTCAGGTCATAGTAATCCATAATAAGGTTCCCTTACTTGTTCTTTTTAAGAAAATATTTTTTATTTATTTTGTGTGTATGAGTATGTTGCCTGTAAGTACGTAAAGTGCACCCATGTCATGCAATGCCTGTGGAGGTCACAAGAGGGCACCAGATCCCGCAGAACTGGAGTTATACACAGTTTTTAGCTGCCCTGTGGGGTGCTGGGAATTGATCCAGTGTTCTCTGCAAGAACAGCCAGTGTTCTTAACCAGTGAGCCATCTCTTCAGCCCTCTTTACCTTGTAGATTTGGCAATATAAAAAGTGAAGCTGTTAAAGGGAGAAGCTGGGGGGCGGGTAATTACTCCTTAATTACTGTTTATGTAGTACATTTGAATATCTGAGATGTTTTAACTAACTTTGGTTAACAATATATGTCTTATTTGTGACACTTCCAGTAAAGTTCAGCGAGTCAATTTGCAAGTATCAAAAGTTACTTTAATTTTAATTTATAAATTGTACCATAGCATCTGTGGCAAAATAGGGCTTTTATTCATGGGCATATGACCATGGGGAATGCAGACAAGGGTACAGTTATGTGAGAGAAACTAATTTTCTTTTGTTTTAAAAATATTTTATTTAGTATTTTTATTTTACATGTGTGAGTGTTTTGTCTTCACGTATGTAATTGTACTACATGCACACAATGCCTGCAGATGCAGAGGGTGTCAGATCATCTGAAACTGGAGTTACAGTTTTCAGATACCACATGAGTGCTGGGAACCAAATCTGGGTCCTGTGGAATAACAGCAAATGTTCTTAACTGCTGAGCCATCTCTCTGGCCTCAAGAGAAACTAGTTTTAAAAGGTACTGAAATGCCTGATCACAGTAGAGGCATAGAATGTTCCATTTTAGTACAGTACACTGTAGAGGCATAGAATGTTCCATTTTAGTACAGTACACAGTATAGGCATAGAATGTTCCATTTTAGTACAGTACACAGTAGAGGCATAGAATGTTCCATTTTAGTACAGTACACAATATAGGCATAGAATGTTCCATTTTAGTACAGTACACAGTAGAGGCATAGAATGTTCCATTTTAGTACAGTACACAGTAGAGGCATAGAATGTTCCATTTTAGTACAGTACACAATATAGGCATAGAATGTTCCATTTTAGTACAGTACACAGTATAGGCATAGAATGTTCCATTTTAGTACAGTACACTGTAGAGGCATAGAATGTTCCATTTTAGTACAGTACACAGTATAGGCATAGAATGTTCCATTTTAGTACAGTACACAGTAGAGGCATAGAATGTTCCATTTTAGTACAGTACACAGTATAGGCATAGAATGTTCCATTTTAGTACAGTACACAGTAGAGGCATAGAATGTTCCATTTTAGTACAGTACACAATATAGGCATAGAATGTTCCATTTTAGTACAGTACACAGTAGAGGCATAGAATGTTCCATTTTAGTACAGTACACAGTAGAGGCATAGAATGTTCCATTTTAGTACAGTACACAGTAGAGGCATAGAATGTTCCATTTTAGTACAGTACACAGTAGAGGCATAGAATGTTCCATTTTAGTACAGTACACAGGCATATGTTTAAACTCACAGTCTCAGTGTGGATCCCATGAAGTTTTGCCAATTAGTTCATTTTAACAAATGTTAAAGAAAAATTTGAACCTATGATCAAAGCCTAGCCAATAACCTTTTGAATTTTCTGTTATATTAATGAAACTTAGTGTGTGATTTTGAATTTCCAATAGAAGCAACTTGGATGGCTTTTGAAATTGTGGAAATACACACACCATTTTCATGTATTGTTTAAATATATTAAAATATGTACAAATTATTTTTAGTTCGTCCTATGTCTAGAGATATTTTCATACATCAATAAATACTGTATGGTAAGCAGTAAGTTTACTGGTGTTATCTCAGAAAACTAAGTTCCTCTTTCTTTTTCTTGGAAATATCTGCTGGAAGCCAAAATTAGTGGTTGTGAGCACTGGCTGCTCTTGCAGAGGACCCGGGTTCAATTTCCACAACCAACATGGCAAATAAAAACCATCCATAACTCCAGTACCAGCAGATCCGATGCCCTCTTCTGACTTCTGCAGGCATTGCACAGCATGGGTGCAATCACACATATGCAGACACAACACTGATACACATGCAATAAAATAATAAAAAATATAGTTTACGATAGTTTGCCCTTCTAGATGGAATATGTGTGTATGTATAATTGTTGTTTTTTTCTCATTGCTATGACAAAATAGCAAGGAAAACTGTCTTAAGAGAGAGAAGATTCATTTTTGCTCACAGTTTGAAGGCAGAGTCCATCATGTTCCACTGGTTTATCCTGGTGGGGAAGTCATTACTGTAGGAAGTTGACCAACTGACCCCATTCTATCAAAAGTCTAGGAAGAATAGAAGGACAGATGGACATGTAGATCACCTTCTCGTTGTTATTCAGTTCAGGACTCCAGCCCATAGAAGAGGGTTGTCACAATTAGCACAGGTTTCTCACCTCAATTATCTAGACTCTCCCTCACAGCCATGTCAGAGGCTTGTCTCCTAGGCAGTATTAGATGTTGTCAGGTTAATAATGACATTAACCATCACATACATATTCTATACATACATGCACATATGTACACATTTCTCCTGTGGATGCTTTCCTGACCTGCTTGCTCCTGATTGTATAGAGTAGCATGGAGTAGCATCCTGCTATTTTGACCTTAGAGGTTGCAGCTGGAAAAATATGTGGATGATCTGCTTATCTACCCCCTTTATAGGCACCTGCTTCAATTTTTATGAAGTTCCAGCTGACATCTATGGGATTAGAGAATGAGAACCCAGCATTGCAAGTAGCTGAGAAACTCTGAGTTCTTTTTTCATCTTCACTTAGTTCCTAGCCTGCCATGGTGACACATATCAAAATACTCCATCACAGGAGAGTATAAAGTAATTTGCTCCTTCATTCTGGGCCCCCTTTACTCACATACCAAAGTTCAATATTTAATAATGCTCTTTAGCAGGTACCAAAAAGGAAACAATTGCAATCCTGGAGCCTTGTAGCCCTTTTTTTTCTCCTTCCTGTCACTGTAAGAGGGTTATATAGAGGTCATACAATTTTTTAATATCACAAGTTTTTTTTTCTTGTGACTTCTGATCTTGATTTGAGAGTAGAAATATTACAGAATTGTTTTTTGTATTGATTTGTTTTGTGACAGATAACCCCAGGTGGTCTGGAACTCTATGTAGATCAGGCTTCCCAGGATCTCAGGAGATCTACATGCTTCTGCCCTTGAGTGCGGGTCTAAAGTTGTGATCACCACACTCAGACAAGTGTTTGGATATTAATCATTTGTCACATGGAGATTTGATGAAATATTTCTCCTGTTCCTTAAGCTGTTGTTCCACTCTGGTGATCATTTCTTTTGCTGTGCAGAAGCTATTTAATTTGATGCAGTGCTGTTTGTCGTTTCTTGCTCTTATTTTCTGTGCATGTGGAGTCACGCTCGTTCCTACATTTGTATCACTGATTAATTCTCCCACATTGCCCTCCAGTATTTTCAGAGTTTTGGGTTTAATATTTTTTTCCTTTTTGTGGGATAATAGGAAGTGTTCCAGACTTCTACCTGTGGGCATACAGTTTCCCCAATACTGTTTACTGAAGGGGCTGTTTTGGAACCTGTGTCAAGAATGAGATTTGCTTTGAGATCTTCTAGTCTATCCAATTGGTGTATGTTTCTGATTTTATGCCAGAAAAAAATGCTGCTTATCTAACCTGTAGTATACTTTTAAGACAGGGACTGTGATAATCCCACATTATGCTTCTAGTTAAGATTCCTTTCATTTTTCAGAGTTTTTGATTAAGGTAAAATTCCATATAAATTTGAGGATTGCATCTTCAATTTCATTTCTGTGAAGAGTGTCATTGGAATGTCTCTTTTACACTAAATTTACCCATTAGATTTATGTATCACTGGATAATATGATCATTTTAACAGTATTTATTCTGTACAGCATCAGATCATGGGATGTCTTTCCATGTCCTGGTATCTTCTATGTTTTCTCTGTCCCTCCCTCACTTTCTCTCTCTCTTTCTCTCTTTCTCTCTCTGTAACCATAGGTGTGTCTGTGCAAGTGAGTGTGTGTTATACACATGTGCGCACATGCATGTAGATGCTGGAGGACAAACTCAAGTGCCATTCCTTAAGTTCTCATCCATCTGAAATTTTCAGATTTATTTTGTGTGTAAGAGTGTTTTTCTTGCATATATGTAAATGCACCCATGTCATGCAAAGTCCACAGAATCCAGAACAGAATGTCGGATCCCCTGGAATTGGAGTTATAGATGGTTGTTAGATGTGATTTGGGTGCTGGGAATCAAAGCAGTGTCCTCTGCAAGAGCAGCCAGTAGTACTCTTAACCGCTGAGCCATCTCTCCAGTTAGTTCCCCACCTGCATTTTTTAAACAAAGGTTTCTCATTGTAGGGTGTTCTGGCCCAAAATGTCTCTCATTCTCTGCCTGTTGACCCATTGTAGAAATTTGTAATAGTCTCATCTTTGCAAAAAGAAGCACAATCCCCACTCAGTAAAGCCTGGTGAGTCCCTCTCAGCCTGCTGTTTTACTTTCTTTTTTTTTCCAGTTTTTATTCTTTGAATTTTTAGGGTGTTTTCCTCTTTAAAGAACTCTTCCACTTAGACACAGGGAATGACTAGCATATATAATTTTCTTTCTTTAGTGAATAGCTACCTATGATGCCATGTGCTGACAAAACCAGAAGTGCATAATGATAAAAGGCCATTGTCCACAGAACACATCTGTGTCAGATGTGCAAGTAAATAATGAGGATAAAGACTTTTCTTAAAAGAATGAAATATATATATATATATATATATATTATATCCATTCAAGTAATATACTGAAAAATATCCAACAACTTCTTACTTTGCCAGGTTCCTCTTTGTAGGGTCAGTCCAGATACAACTCCCTGTAAAGAGTTAATTAATGACCAATCAAATCAGTTATGCTTTCTGTTTTGACTATTTTTCCAAATTCCCGACTCCATAATTTCAGTGTCATTCATCATATTTTATCTTCATTTACCATTGATTATAAACCTCTTGATCAGAAGATGCAATCTATTTCACATTACACAGTATTCATAATGTAGAATTTTCTACATCATGAGTCAGTTTTCTCTGTATTCTTTTACTATAATGTCCTTGCCCAATTTTTAAGTCTTGGATGAAATTATTCTCTAAAATCAGTGAGTTGCCCTTCCTTCTACAACTATTTTGTGAACTTAGTCTTCATTGCTGAATATCAAGATCTCCTATAAAAATGGATCTCTGGTGTATTAACGAAGAAGAACGGGCAAACTGACCTTTCCATTTAGCTATTACTGCTTTATAGACTGCCAAGCTTACTATGATATAACAGTTTCTTTATCTAAGGAACAGTTAGACTTAGGAGTTTTTCTGGTTTGAGGTTCTTAACAGTGTTGTTATTAGTAGACATGTTTTCTCTTCTCATCAGTAAACACCTAAAAACTGGGTCACATGGTAAATGGATGATTTTCCTTCATTAAATACTGACATGCTATTTTCTAAACTGACACTACTATTTGCCATTCTCACTGGCAATTTGTGAATTCCAGGTGCTCCATCTGCTGGCCATCAATGGTACTACTAGTCATTTGAGTGTGCTCACTGTCATGTCACACTGTAGTTTGAATTTGCATTTTTGGGTGAAATTTTGAGTATTTTTTTCATGTGTTTATCAACCATTGACATATCTACTCTCATTAAATTGCTTTTCAAATTTTCTTCCTGTTTTCTTTTTGGTTGTTGTCCTAGTTTTCCTTCAATTGCTGTAAGAAAAACCTTCTGATCAGTACCAACTTGGGGAAGAAAGGGTTTATTTGGCTTAGCTCTCCAAGGTCTCAGTTCATCACTGATGGAACCCAAGGCAAGAACTCAGGGCAGGAACCTGGAGGCAGGAGATGAAGCACAGGCCGTGGAGGAATGTTGCTTACAGGCTTAGTGGCCTAGGCTGTGCTTAACTTGCTTTCCTATACAATGCAGGACCACCTGCCCAGGGGTGGCACCACCCACAGTGGGCTGGGCTCTCCCACATCACAACCAAGAAAATGTTTCACAGACATGGCTACAGGCCAGTACATTAGAGGAAATTCCCCAATTGAGTCTCTTTCAACAGCCCAGGTGTGTCAAATTGACACTACAGCCTTCCAGCACAGTTGTTTTCTAATTTTGATTTTTCAGGTGTCTCTTTATATTCTCAGTGTAAAGCTTTACCAAGGTGCATGTTTTGATAATTTTTCTTCTATTCTGGGTGTGGTCTTTTTGTTTTGTTAGCTACCTTTCTTCTACTAACAAATTTCATATTTTGATGACATCTACTTTATAATTATCTTTTTAGTTAATCAATCAATCTGTTAATTTTATAATTTTTTGTTTATTAACAAGAATCTCTTGCCAGGGATGGAGAGATGGCTCAGCAGTTAAAGACATTGCTATGCAGAGAACCCGTCTCAATTCCCAGGACTCACATGCCACTTGACAACCATCTGTAATGCCAGGTCAGTGTGATACTCTCTTCTTACCTCTGTGGTCATTGTACTACATGAGTGCTCTTACATACATGCAGGCAATATACTCATACACACAAAATGAAAATAAATTAATGCAATATTAAAAAAAAAACTCTTGCCACATCTGTCCTGCTTATCTTGTCAGAACCCACCAACTCATTTTGCCATCTTTCTCCTTCCATAATAGGACAGTTCTCACTTCCAGAGTCTTCCCAACTCTCCTACATGAATAAAAATATAAAAAACAAGAACTTGAAATGTAGAACAACTTATAATTCATAACTGATCAGAAACCAACCAAGCTACAACAACAATAAAAGAACCAAACATCTACTCAACTAAGACTGGCTAGAATTTCTTATCAGACATACAACTGTTCTACAATCAGAAATATCAGAAGAACTCTGGCACATAGAATATAAAGAGCAATCCTCAACATGATCAAAGATTTCAATAATTAAAAAAAAATACAAACAACAATCTCAGTGAGGATAGGAATAAACTCCTGACAGAAGCCCAAGAAAATGTAAGTGGCTGAAAGAAATGGCAAAGACAATTCAGGACTTAAACAGTGAATTAATGAAATAAACATTGAGGAAAATTCAATCCAAAATGAAAATGGAATTGGAAAACTCAGTAAGAACATTTGAAATGATAGGAAAAACCTCATTTCATTATCCATAATTCCATACAATTATTAATCATATAAATGAACTCAAAAAGAAAAATCATATGGTCATGTCGATAGACACAGAAGAGGCTTTTAGCAAATTTCAACATGAATTTATGTTAAAAGTTCTAGAGGGAATTAGACTGGAGGGAACATATCTTATCATAAATAAAGACATATACAGTAAACCCATGGCCAAAATCATTCTAAATGAAGAAAAATTGGCAGCATTGTGCTTAAAACCAGGACTCAGAGAACATTGTCAAATCTCTCCACTCCTTTTTAATACGGTGCTTGAAACTACTGATATATCAGTCAGACCAGAGAAGGAAATTAAGGGAGCACTAATCAGAAAAGAGGTCAAATTATACCAATTTGCAGATGATATGAGATTATACACAAGAGATCCCAAAACTACCACCAGAAAACTCCTAGAAATGATTTAACTTTCAGCGAACTGGCAGGTTACAAAATCAATCACAAAAATCTGTAGCCTTTCTGTAAATGAATAAACAATCAGAGAAAGAATACATGGAAACCTCCTCATTCTCAACAGCCTTGAAAAATGAAATATCTAGGAATCAACCTCACCACAGACATTAAATATCTGTACTATGGAAAATGTAAATCTTTGAAAAAAGTGTTTGAGGAAAATAAAAGATGGAAGATCCTCCCTTGCTCATGGATTGGAAGAATTAATATTGTGAAAATGACCATCATATCAAAAGCAATATATAGACTCAATGCCATCCCAATCAAAATCCCTATGATATTCTTCATAAAATTAGAAAAAATGTCTTAAATACATGTGGAATCCCACAAGACCCCAGAAAACCAATGCAATTCTGAGCCCAAAGAGCAACTCTATGGGGATTACAATACCAGATCTCAAAGCATATTACAGAGCTTTAGTCATAAAGCCAGCGTGGTAATGGCAGAAAAACAGACATGTAGATCAATGGAACATAAATGAGGACCCAAACATGAATACATGCAATCTAAGCCCTATGATATGTGACAAAGGTGCCAAGAACACAATGGGGAGGAAAGATAGCATCTTCAACAAGTGGTGCTGGCAAAACTAGATCCCCACGTGTAGGAGAACGAAGCTAGACCATTATCTTTCCTCTTGCACAAAAGTCAACACAAAATGGATCAAAGGCCTCAAAGTGAAACCTGAACGTTTGTAACTGTTAGAAGAAGTCATTGACCATAGCTTACAAGCTATAGGTGTGGGAAAAGACTTCCTAAATTACGTACCAGTTGCTCAGGAATTAAGGTCAGCAAGCAACAAATGTGACCTCATAAAACGAAAACACTTTTGTACAGGAAAAGAAACAACCAATTAACTGAAGAGAAAATTTTAATCAGTGACACATCTGTCCAATGTTTAACATCCAGAATATATAAAAGAACTCTAAAAACAAGGAATCAATGAAATGACCTAATCAAAAGGTAGACTATAGATCTGAACAGAGATTTCTAAAAGGAAGATATAAAGATGGTAAAGAAACATCTTAAAAAGTGTTCAACATTGTTAGCAATTAATAAAATGCAAATTAAAAACACTTTAAGATTTTGTCCTACCCAGTCAGACTGACTAAGATTAAGAGAACAAATTAGACCAAATACTAGAGAGGATGTGGGTAAAGGGGAATGCTCATTCTCTGATGGTGAGATTGTAAACTCATGCAGTCCTTATTGAAAGCAGTGTCTAGAACACGTAAAAAAACTAAAACTGAACCTACCATGTGACCTGGCGATACCGCTCCTTGGCGTACACTCAAAGTACTCATAGTACTGCAGAGGTACTGTTATTCATGTTTTTGCTGCTGTTTTCAGAATAGCTAAGAAATGAAAGCAACCTACGTGTCCCTCAGCTGGCGAGTGGATAATGTGGATGGAACTAGAAAATATTATATCAAGTGAAGTAACACAGATTCAGAATACAAATGATGTATGTTCTCTCTCAGTTATAGATGTTAGCTCCAAACCCTTATTTGTGAAGTACAGATCCTGATGTAACTGCAGGAGCCAGGAATATGGAAAGAAAATATGGGGGTAAAGTGAACGAAGGAGCCAAAAATGCTTTTTAAAAATGTTCACCGCCCTTAGGTATCAGGGAAATATCAATTGAAACTACTCTGTCATTGCATCTTATGCTAATTTGAATGGCTAAGATGAATAAAATAGATAGCATCAAATGCTGACTTGGATGTGAGGAAAGAGGAATCTGTTCAATGTTGATGAAAGTGAAAACTATTGCATCCATTGTGAAAATTTGGGTCCAGATTCCTCAAAAAGTTAGAAATATACCTACTATATGTTAAACTATACCAACTCCTGGGCCTAGTTCCAAAGGTTTATATATCCCACCACAGAGACACTTGTTCATGCATGTTTATTACTATTCCATTCACAATATCTAGGAACCTGAAACAATGTAGATGCTCATGAATAGATGAATGAATAATGAAAATATGGTCCATGTACAAAACAGAATATCAACGGGTTACAAAGAAATGTGCAATTTTGAAATTCATAGTTAAATGGGCTGAGATGCAAATAATCATTGTGAATGATGTTATTCTGACACAGGAAGCTAATAAAAATTTTAAAATGTATTCAAACTCTTTGCCATCATGGAAATGCAAATTAACACTGCTTTAAGTTTCTATCTGAAAACAATCAGAATGACTACATTAAACAATCTAGTGGTGGTTAGTTGCTCCCATAACATTCATAAATTGTTGCTACAGTAGGTCTATCTGCCAATCCGGTCATTATTGTCGATTGCAGGGACTAAAGCTGTGCGAGGCTGATGATTACCATTTCTTCCAGTAGCATGCATGGCACCTTCCAGCACTATGAAAGCTATCCAAGAGACATGAATCTTCTGAGATCAGTACCATCTTGATTTCTCCTTGCCGTTCTATGGCTCACATATGTAATGTCTTCAGAAATGGTGACTTATATCAACGTTTACAGGGAAACCAATAGCAGTGGCAGTAACTAGTATGTTTGCAGGTCTATGGGAAGCTCTTGTTCAAAAACTCTGAAAGCAGGAATCTTTTCCTGGAACTGGGATTTTTATTTGCTAGCCTGTGTAGATCTAATTCTTTTTTCCATTTCTGTGATATTGTGAGTACTGGAACAATGAAAATGGATGAGTAGGTTTCTCTGTAGTAGGATGTAGAGTCATTCTGGCATATGGCAATATAGTAATGAGTGTGGTATGACTAGATCATATTGTAGATCAATTTCTAATGTTTTAAGGAGCCTTCAGAATGATTTCAATAGTGGCTGCACCAGTTTATTTTCTCAGCAGCATTGAATTATGTTCTACCTTACTCCACATCCTCAATAGCATTGCTGTACTTTGGTTTCTTTTTTTGAAACAAAACATTTTGACCTGGACATGATGAAATCTCAAAGTAGTTTTAATTTCAATTTCCATGATAGATAAAAATGCTCATTTCATAAAATAAAGACCTTATCTGGCACTGTTGTCAAGGCTTGAGACAGCATGCAGAAGACACATGCATGTACAATCCAGAGAAACCCAGCATGGACAGGAAAAGGGAGAAGAATCCTCAGACCTATCTGAGGCTTTATTGGCAACTGCTAGCTGCTGGGAGAGGCAGAGTCAGTTCTCTTAAAGTGTGTGATCCTGGATAGAATGAACAGGTTCTAAAGGATGCTCCCAAAACAAGAGCTTTAGGGGAAGACAAATTAATCTTTATCAGCATTTATAAAACAATAATAAAAGGACATAAATTTGGGGGATGCAGTAAATAGTATTTGGAGATGAGGGCAGGGGTCTGAGTGTGGTCAAAAGGCACTGTATGAAATTCTCAAAATATCAACAAATATTTAAAAATTGTAACCAATGGCCAGAAATAGGAACTTTTATTCAGTACTGGATGGGAGTGTAAACTTCTATAACCACTAGAAATCAATATCGAGTTTTCTCAAAAACCTAAAAATGGAATCACCTTACATGTTCATGATTAGATAAATTAATAAGTAAAATTTGGGGAAAATATCATGAGGATCTAAAAGATCAGAAAGGCAGACTACAGGTGAAGAAGAAATACATAGAACTCCATTAGGTATTCCAGACTTTTACAGGAGTGTAACAATTTAAGATCAAAGAAGTCATTGGGGATAATTTGAGAAATGAATGATTCTAGAGAATAAGATAAGAGAGATTCAAAATGAACCCAGACTGTTATCTTCTCATGCTGAATGTAAGACTTAGTGGATCAGGTCAGATGACTCAAGGTGGATGCAGTGTGTGCATCAAACAGACATTGACAGAAGATTGTATCCTGGATGGGATCAAGAACTGAGAAGAAGAAATTAAGTTAAGATTAGGCAAATATAATAATCATTGGAACCTTACTAATAATTGATCAATATAGTTTCATATATTGGAAAAATGTATTATGCTAAAGTAATATGATAGCATTAGAAAAAAAGAGATTCCTGTACCCAATAAATGAAAAGGTAAATCCAGGGATGTTGCTGAGCATCCCATAGTGCACAAAACTGTCCTCCCACAAAAGAACAATCTCCCCAAATTTTATTAGTGAAGATATTGAGGTATTTTGGAAAGTATTCTCCTGATATAATTCTATTATGATTGGGTGATGAGAGAACTAAACTTTAGTCCAAAGTGTGATGATTGCAGTGAACCCTCAGAAATATAATCAGAGGTCATAAAAGAATTAGAATGGGAGACAAAAAGAACAGGAGAATGAACTGTCAGTCATGTCTGTGATGATCTAGTTACTTGGGAGGCTACTGTTTTCTGTATATAAATCCTACAATCACCATTTCAATTCTCATTCAGCTTTTAGAACCCTGGAATAAATAAAACCTAAACGGAAAATATTTGTGCAATGTTCATAGATTTAACTTATAAGAAAGGAGAGACTCTACACTTGTTCTCATACAGAAACTTCCATAGTATAGAGAGTGCAACAGCTTGGGCTCTGTCAGTAATAATTTCAGTGTGAGTACCTAGGATCGAGTCAAAGCTCTCTCATAGGCGCTATAGAATGTTTCCATCCAGACACCTCAGTGCTTTAGGAAGGTATTTGCAAGGCCTATCCTTCTTTCCTTGGACTTACCTTTCCTACTTGTATTTCAGGAACATATGGAAAAATAACTTTTCTTGTTTTGTTTATGTTTCTTTTCTCTTTTAATCTTCCAGTTCTTTCTTTTCTAATTTTCACATTGTAATGATTTGCTTATCTGTTTCATTCTCTACTTTGTTTCTCTCAACAATGTTATCAACATTGATTTTTGGTCACTCCTGGAGGGTCTAATCATTTTACCCTGAAAATAATGATGCTTTCTTAACTAGGTGTTAGGGGGACAACATTAGGTAACCTGTATTTTTATTCTGCAACATTCCTCCTTTATCCACAACCCCATGGTTCAAATTCATTCAGTTTTACCAGTCTTTGTCTGTCTTGTGATCATTGGTCTTCTCCAGAAGTAGATGTTCATATGGTAATCCATCCATTAGAGATCAATACCTACCAGAATAAGTTGGTATTTCTGAGTGAAGAGTATTAGAAACTCCTTTGTCAAGCCAACATGGGTGGGTCTGTCTCTTTCAATATGTGGATTCAGGCTACTCTAGGAAATGCTTGACCTCAAGCAAAATGCCTCTCTGTATCTGAGCCAGATTTGAGTGATCTGAAAGCCGTGGAGTAGATGCTTACTTTGCTTCTTCTCAGCAGAACTGGAAGATCTGGATGGCACATTTCTATTCTAAAAATCAGTCTGATGAGAATCACGTTGTGAGCCATATAATTAACCATAGCTTGATTTACCTAAATTAAACTATTTATTCAGCTCACAACCTGTTCCATATCTTCTCCACTTTAAAACAATGGAAATCTCTTGGTTTATACTACAAGAAATGGTGAAACTGGAGGTTACTAGGCATCTGTTGTTAGAGAAACCTAGCAAGACAATTCTGTCTTTCATTTCTCTATTCCTCACACTCTTCATATGATTTACCATTTAAATTGTATTTATTTTAAAACTATTTTTGAGAAAATAAAATGCAGACATAGAATAAGAAAGTCACATTTATGGGCACCACTTAGATCAAAATATAGAACGTGTATGTACTTCTTTCCTTTGATTATCTGAGCGAAGGGTGTACCTGTGTTGTTTAGGTATTCAAAGATCCAACTCCTAGATTCAGTGGTTTTTTAAATATTGTTTTCTTTATACTTCATTAATTTGTTCTCTGATTTTGCTATTTCTTCTACTACTAGGTTTGGGTTTGGTTTGTCCTTTCCTTTTCAGTCTTGAGTTGTACTGTTAAGTCATTTGTATGAGCTCTATCTGACTTTTGAATGTAGGCACTTAGACCTACTAATTTCCCTGTTAGGGCTGCCGTTAAAGTGTCTCATAGGATTTTTTTGTGTTGTATTCTCTTTTTCTTTTAATTCCAAGAATACTTTTATTTCATTCTTAATTTCTTCTTTGACCCATTCAGGGGTCTATTGTTTAATCTCCATGAGTTCATGTAGTTACAAGAGGTTCTTTTGCTGTTAATTTTAAACTTTATTGCATTGTAGTATGATAGAATGTATGGTATTATTGCAACTTTTTGTATTTGTTGAGACTTGTTGTGTGTCCAGTATGTGGCCAATTTTAGATAAACTTGCATAGACTACTGAGTAGAAATTTTATTCTTTGGTGCTTGTGTGGAATATTCTGCAGAAATCTGTTAGGTCCATTTGATGTATGATGTCATTTAGTTCAAATATCTCTCTGTTTATTCTTTGTCCAGTGTTTGGCAATTTTACTTTCCACACCTCAGTGGGCAGGATTTGGTCTGGCTCTCTGTTACTCCTGGGATGAACAAATGGAGAATGCATCCTCTACTTAGGTTAATTGGTTTATTTTGGAATATTTGCTACTACCATCAATATTGGCACCTGCAGTGGCTCCTGGTGGAGCCCGTGTCTTGTTTGCGGAAGCATAGCTTCTGCAGAGTCTGGGCACGCAGGTCCTGCAGCTCCCATCCTGTTACTGGGCTGAATTCCGTTTCCAAGTTTGTCCACTCACGGTATTCTGGAACCATGGGGTCCTGGAACACTGCAGTGCAAGTAGGTGTCTCTGCACGTGAGTGTAGCCATGGCACTGTCCCTGTCCCAGTGCTTCAGCGTGGGTCTTTCCTCTGGGATGGCTTGGCTATCTTTTTTTTTTTTTTCACTACACCTCTTGTTCCCCTCTTATTGGTCAGAGGGTGGGACTTGCTGCTAAGTGAACCAATAGCAAAAATTCAGAGATAAATTCAAACTAAATTTAGACTACACTCCACCCCTTTTCTTTCTGGAAAACAAAACAAACCATAACAATACAACAGCAGCCACAAAAGAAAGCAGTAACATTCACATAAACCATCACGAACACAAATATTTAGACAGTACCTAAGTAGATGCATCATATTCACCTCACAATCACAGTAGTGTCTCTACTGCGGCCAATTACTTCCCCCGATACCATCAGGGATCAACTCCCCTCCTAGTATCAGATGTGTGTTCCCTCCCTGTGAAGCAGGCCTTAAATGCAATTATAAATATGTTGAGGTGCACATGCTAGATGAGCCTCTATCATGCAAGCAGGAACATCTTGGTCTGCATCTGCAGTGCAGTATACAAGGTCTTTCTTTAGGCAGAGTTTTTGAGGACGATTCTCCCATAGCGGTCTGCATAGCACCTTCTAGTGCTATGAAGGCCAGCTATCTATTTGCAGGAAGTTTCCAGCTCGGTCCCAGCTATGTTGACCTTATGTAAGTTATAATATTAACTTCTGAGTGCTTTACATAAGTGAAATCCAGTTGAGAGATGTCAAGTACACCTGAAGAAATAAGGGTAAAATGGAACTGTTTCTCAGGGTTAAAAGCCTCCCAGAGGTGCTTTAGCACAGAATTTGGCTTTTTATCAATCTTTTCTTTAGGAACTTGAGCTAGATGCAAGTCTCACCACATTTGCCTATGAGTAACCCAAGCAGACCTCCTTTTTTGATTTATCTCCTTTAAATATTATTTAGACTGTTCTATTCTTTTACAAACATACTTTACCCACTGGTCTAGGTTGCTTAAATTTGTCAAAGCCTCTCCTGCCTTGTAATGATCTTGTCCCACTAGAAGACTCAGTATGGATGTTAAATCTTTATACCAATTTTGAGGTCCTTGCTTAACGAAGTCCCTCATTACCTCTCTTGTGAACACAGTCCTATCTGGTCCAGTGAATGGGGCACCATATATTGCTTTTCTCATACCCAATTCTCTTAACAGTGCCTATCCTTGTTTTATCATGCTCAGACTCCTGACATTCATGGGAATCTCTGCTGGTTGACAACCAAGTGTCTCCAGTGGCTTGCACAAGTCAGTTCATCAGAGACTGGTTTCCCTTGTACTGCCTCAGGTTATGCAGCCTATGTCTCAAAGAGGGATGAGTGGTTATATTGCTCAACTGTTCTACTTCTTCAGCATTTAAGATAAAATCATCTGCTCCTGTGTCCCATATTCTCAGGAGCCAGGTGATGACAGGTCCTTTGTGGCTTGTTTGAATGTCCTCCCTTGTTCATCATGCTGACATGTGGATTTTTCCTTTCTTTGTATTGCAGGTCAAATCCGAGGGGCAGTCTTAGCTTCTTCACTGTTTGCTTTCTCTCATGGGTTTCCAGTTGATATACTTTGAGCTTTCTTTTCCTTCTGATGTCTTAGTCGGGAAAGGCGGCAAGTTAAAACTTCTATTTCCTTTTTATTTAATTTATCTGTGAAGTCAGTGGCTAATGCAGTTGAAGCCATTCTTATTTCTCTCTCTTGTTTTAATCTGTCTCTTAACTCTTCAGTCTCTCTCCAGGCTATGATCTCTGTTTGGGATAAGCTTTTTTTTATCACACATAGCAGAGTCTATGCTGTCTCAGCTGCTGCCTGCTGGAGTCTTGGCTTTTGCCCATCTAGGAGAGTTTTTAAAAAATCTGCCTCAGATCTTCTGCTGTTTTCAGAGTATCTCCATAATCTTGTGGTGGTACCCAGTGATTCAGTAAACAGGCCACCCAATGCCAGCTAAACGTGGGCTGCCATCCTGGGATTTCACCCTCAGACATTGTCTGCCTTGGTGACTACATCTTAGCCACTTGAAGATCCACTGGATCAGCCATGGCAAAAACTCATTTATCTGCATTCATTTTGTTGATCCTCTGCAAGAGCAGCCAGTGCTCTTAATCTCTAAGCTATTTCTCTGTTTCTGTCAGCCAAATCCTGCCAGTTATGCCACTGTTGTGTCAATTTTATTTTCTGTGCTTTGATGGGCAGGATTTGGTCCTGCCCTCTGGTACGGTCCTAGCCTGCACCAATGGAAAATGCATTCTCTACTTAGGTTAATTGGTTTATTTTGGAATATTTGTTACTACCACCAATATTGGTACCTTGCTCACGGCAGCATAGCTTCTGCAGAGTCTGGGAGCACAGCACCACAGGGTGTGCAGGCAGCTTCCATTCCATTCCTGGGCCGAGTTCCTTTCCAAATTTGTCCACTCACGCTATTCTGGGGCCGTGCGGACCTGGAATGCTGTGTCTGAGTAGGTGTCTCTCCACGCGAGTGTAGCCATGGCACTGTCCTTGTCCTGGTGCTTCTGGGTGGGTCTTTAACATGCTATGGCTCATGTTACAGTTAATGCCATGACGGTTTGCTCCTCTCGCCACCTCTGGCCACCATCTTTTTTTTTTCTCTGCCTCTATTTTTTCCCCCTTATTGGTCAGAAGGCAGGACTTGCCCCTGATTGAACCAATAGCAAAAATTCAGAGAAAAATTCAAGCTCAGTTTCGTCTGATAGAATGCAAGATCTTATTGCAGTTTTTTGTATTTGTTGAGACTTGTTTTGTGTCCCAGAATGTGGCCAATTTTAGATAAACTTGCACAGACTGCTGAGTAGCATATTTATTCTTTGGTGTTTGTGTGGAATATTCTGCAGACATCTGTTAGGTCTGTTTGATGTAAGATGTCATTTAATTCAAATTTCTCTCTGTTTATTCATTGTCCAGGTGAGCTGTCTATTATAGATAGTGGTCTATTGAAGTCACCTTCTATTACCGAATTGGAATTAATCTGTATTTTATAGTCTTGTAATACTGTTTTTATGAAATTGTGCATACCAGAGTTTGGTGCGTGTATATTCATGAGTGTAGTATCTTCCTGATCAATTGTTCTTTTGATTAGTATGAAGTGACCCTCTTCCTATCTTTGATTACTTAGTTTAAATTGAAGCCTATTTAGTCAGATATTAGAATTGCAGCACCTGCTTGTTTCTTACAGGTATTTTCTTGGAATACTTTTTTTCCATCCTTTCACCTGAGGGTAGTGCCTATCCTCGGAAATATGATGAGTTTCTTGAAGATAACAAAAATATGGATTTTCCTTTTTAATCCATTCCACTAACCTGTGTCTTTTGACAGAGCAATTGTGGCCATTGATGTTTAATGTTATTATTGAAAGATATGCATTAGTTTCTTTCATTTTAGCTTGTTTGTGGCACTATTTTGCATTTCCATTATTATATCTGTTTTTTTCTGTGTATGGTTATTCCTATCTTTCGTCTCTTATATTGTTTTGAGTATGCTCTGTAGGGCTGATTTGGTGTACATGAATTCTTTTAGTCTATTTGTGCCATTGAAAATTTTCCATTCTCCTTAGACTATGATAGATAGTTTTCTGGATAAAATAATCAGGGTTAGCATTCATGAGTCTTTAGAACTGGAAATAGTTTGGTCCAGGCTGTTCCAGCTTTCATAGTTTTTAAGGAAAAGTCAGCTGTAATTCTGATGGGTTTTCTTTTATATGAACCTTTTTTTTCTCAAGCAAGTTTTAGTACCCCATCTTTGTGCTGTACATTTAATGTTTTTACTATGATATACTCTGAATGGTTTTTGTTCTGGTCCTGTCTAACTGGTATTCTTTGTTCTTCTTGAATACATTGATTAAAACACTTGTGAGAACAATAAGAGAAGGCAATTAAAGGAGTAGTAAGTGGAAAAGAAGAGGTCAAATTTTATCTATTTGAAGATGATATATTATAAATTAAATATGTCAAAATTCCACTAGAAAACTGCTAGAAATGAGTGGTTGGTCAGGGTAGTCCAAGAGACTCCCAAAATAACAAAGACTGTTGTCAGAGGTTTTGGTAATCACTGAGAATACAAAGATAAGAACCCATTCCTAGAGAGAGAACGTATTTTGAACACAGAACTTTGAACATGATCCTTGAACTGACCTGGAAGATTACTATTTGAAGTCTAGCTCTCATAGTTCTAGAGGACAGTATGCAGGCTACTAAGGGAGAAAATGAACCAATGGTAAAACATATCTGTAAATCCAAATAATCAAAATGACTAACAAAGCTACTACTGTTACAGCAGTGGCACTGTTATCTGGTCATAATCAAGAGGTATCTAATTGGACTTAAATATTTTTCAGTGATAGGGAATTCATAGGTGTCACTGTAAATATAACCACATACACCTAACTGGAGTGGTCATAGATCTTAGAGAAAACCCCAAATCTGTCATAGCTCCAGACAAATGAAATTTCTTACCATATGCTGAATATGAATCATTCTATTTACAGAGAAATATATTGCACACCACTCATCAAAGAAGCATCTTTTTCCAGTTGGAGGGTACTGCAAAGTTCCACAACTGGCCACACACAGAAAACATATGTCTGAGGGATGCCTAGTCCTACGTCATATATTTGCAGTGGAACCTCTATACCTAAAGGCTCAGGGAATGTAGCTGACCAGGGAATAGAGACAAACTAGTGCATCCCTCAACTCTCATCAGTGAAGTTCCCTTTTACAATGGAATGCAGTTCACACAAATGGTCACAACTGGTCAAGTTTTAGAGAATAAGAGAGTGCAGAGTGTGTGTGCTGGATATGTCCCATGGATCAGGGACCATTGTGGAAAAGGGAGTGGAAAGATAGTAAGATCCAGGGTTGGTCCGTGAACATAGGGGAAAAGAGACTTTCAGGGCAATAGAATCTAGCACATCTGAACTTAGGACATCAGTGGCATTGAGCACAAGACCCATGCCAACTGAAACAGACAAGGACCAGGATTGGAGTTAAAGAAATGGGTGGTGAGTCTGACCTAACTTGGGAACTCTGAGACTGATTAATACTGAATGAGGGATAATATGCCTTACTTTCAACGTCTAGATAAATTGACTAGACTCCATCAGGATCAACTTGCATGGAAGGACATCTGGGTTGATTGGGTAGTACTTAACACATATGGGTTAACATGTACAGTGGAATGCATGAGGTCTGGCAGGGGTGTTTGTGGGAGTATGGATAGAGAAGGGGGTCTAATTTTTTAAACTGTTGTATGAAATGTAAAAACCTTATTAAAAATATTAGTAAACTTAAAGAAACATAAAACACAAATATTAGGCCCAACTTACAAGTATTATTAGAATACGTATCTTATTTTTAAGTCTTAAAAACTGTTTTGGAACTAAAAATAAACCTACCATTTGATCCTGTTATTCCACTTAGCCTATACCTAAAGGACTCATTCTATTGCAGAGATACTTGTACATCCACGTCTGTTGCTGCTTCTTTCACAATAGCTAAGAGAGGGAAGCGATTGGAGAGGGGGAGGGAGGATTATAAAAGGAACTATAGGGGTAACGGGAAAGAAGAACTCGGCGGGGGGCATAGGAGACTGATATTCTCAAGGGAGAAATGGCAAAACTGGGGACTTGTAAATAGGGAAGGAATGGAGGGAAGGGTAGACAGGAGGGAGAGAGAGGAGAGATAAATTGTATCTACCATGTAAAAAACCAGAGGGAATCATTTCAGTCAAACAACCTAATGACAGTGACAAATTACACATCCAATATCTGTACATGAGTCCATGTGCATAGCTGAAGTCTTTAACAAGAAACAGTTGTAGACAGGAGAAACCTTCCTATGAGTTGTTTCTCAGGCTATTTCCATAGCCCTTGATTGCCTCTCAGAACTTCAAGGTAAGACCCTACTGCTGAAGACAGGACATATTTTGGACACAGTATTTGAAACAACGGAGCTGGAACTGACCTGAAAGTCACTTACCCTGAAGAGCCTTACTCTCTGGAGAGCCTATGAAAGCTGCTAAGGAAAAACATCAATTAGTGGTCCAATACCAGCTTGATGATTAAATAAACACATCAATGACTGGCACAGCATTCAACAGTGGTGCAGTAGTGGTACTTTAATCTTGGTAGCAAGCAACAGTTACATAACTGAATGTAAATCCCATTCAACAGGAGGAAGCTAATGTGTGATACTGTAATCATAGGCAAATACATATGGTGGAAGAGGTCAGAGATCGTAGAAAAATCCCCAAGGCTGTCATATCTGTACACTAATGTTTGATTTTACTAAAGGCAACATATGTACCCTCATATCTACAGTCAAGTATCCCAGTCTCATTAAAGAGGCTTCTCTGTATTAGAGACTACTATAGAGTACCACTGGTCACACACAGATATTGTCTGTGAATTGCCAAAGCCTAAGTGGCACATCTACAATATAACCTCTACACCTAAGACTTACCTAACATAGAACAAGGGATAAAGGGACAGTAATGAATCTCTCTGCTCCCGTTAATGAAGCTCCCACATGCAACGTAGAGCCAGGAACACAAAAGATGACAAATGGCCAAAGCATGAAGATTAGGAGTCTACAGGGTATGGGTCCCTGAACAGGACACCTATATAAAGTTTCACTCACCCAGGGCTCAGGGACTATTGTGAAAGAGGGACAAGAAATATTGCAAGAGCCTAGAGAAGGTGAAAGAGCACTTTAAATAGAAGCTACAAGCTCCTGGGACCCTGTTCACGTGAACCTACAGCAATGGTGGTGGCGTGGTCAGAGCGCATGCACACGCAAGCAAATAAAAATCCAGCATGGGACAGTGGAAATGGGCACCAGTCTTTGCAGAAGAAATATTGGCAACTGATTACCATTGAGTGAGGAAGAACTAATCTTAGACTCCTTATGATTTTGGTTTGGAGTCTCATAGAATGATATCCCCCAAATACACATGAGGCATACTGAACAATTTGTTGAAAAGGGAGACAGTTTCCCTGGAATTCCCCTTATCTCCCTTAAGTTCACAATGCCAAATAGAACATAGCCTTCTCTCGCCTCTGTAAATTCCCAATTATCTGACCCAGGAAGGCTGCTGAGGAACGTAAGTACCACTAGGCAGACTTGTTACTGTTTTATCCCTTGAACTCAATCAGATACAGAATGAGTATTTTTGATATCATTCCTTCAACTGAAATTAACTTGGGGACAGTCAGTAGTATATCCATTCTTCCACTTCCTCCTCTATGGATCTAATTGTACTCTGGGGTTTCCCTCATGTGTGAGCTTCCCAGTTTGTGTGTTAATAAGCCTGCATGCTCTTTTCCTACTCTCTCATGCCAGTTAATTCCAGTGAACCTGGAGGGAGTAAAGGAGAGATTTCTTGTTGTTCTTCTTTAGTCTCTAGATGAAGTTATTATTCACCCTGCTGTCTTGAACTAGAGCCCATATGTTTTGTCTTTCTAAGCTACGAGCCAAGAAATGGTCGATTTGTTTGATTCTACTGAGATCTCATCACAGTGAGACCACACTACCTATACATGAAGTGATCTGAGTAATGTATGGTAATGACACAGTAATGATTTCTCTTCATAGTAAAGTTCTTTTGGTGCAAAACAATTGAACAAGCACACAACCACACAACCCTGCATGTCTCACAAGAAAAGGGGATGAGACAGTTTATCTTAGAGACAATTAGGAGTGATGATGAGGTGGAAGCTGGGATTTTCTGCATATATTCAATAAAGGTTTACCTAAGGGGCACAAAAGAGTTAGGTTACACATAGATGTGAGCAATAAGTGGCTAATTAGAGTACTAGATACACAAGATAATTTATTTGGCCTTGGACATACTACACTGCAGCTATCCACAGGTTTTAAAATCCTAATCAATCTGCCTTGCAGTCTATTTAATAACTAATCTCAGGCTGTTTTGTCCTGTGAACTTCAGCTAACCCATTGTATCCTGTACTCATGCTGGCCCCATTCCAAAAATAGACTTTCAGTTTCACTTCTTGTAAAACTACAGTTTTCAGAAAAGCTTTTTAAAATTTTTTAAAAATCCTCCCATGGACATACTGCTGTCATTCACTGGGATGCATGCTGATTAATCACTGTTTTCTAATGAGCTATTTTTTCTAGATATTTCTGCCACATTCTTTTTTTCTGTTGCCTTTCAAATTAAAGTTCTATCCAAGGTTCCCCTTTAGATGCATATCCTGTTCTGTCTAATATAGTCCGAGGACTTTCAAATCTTACTCAGTCCTAATGGATTACATGTGGAAACAGCATATTTTGTAATTTATCAGAGAGATATCAAATATCATGTCCTATAAAGTTAACAAAATGTTTCACAAACATGTACATTCATGATTTTTACATAAACAGCTCCCTTAATACAATTCTTAAGGTAATTTTTGTGTAAATTACAAATGGAGAGGGCAACTAAACCAATATTCCTGTTAATGAAGCATTAATGTATATTTAGGAGCTATTAAATGAACACACAAATACTATTTTTAATTATCATAGAACTCTATTTCTTAAAGTGTATTTCCTCAAAGTCTTTGGCTATATTAGTTCAAATAAGTATTTATTGGTGAAGAGTTTTTATACCCATACAAAACATGTTTTTAAAAGATTTGATTAGGTATCTCTCACTGTCATACCAAAGTGTTTTTGTATATTATTGGTTTATGAAACATACTGATAGAATGAAATATATCATTTTAAATGTATCATAAGAATGAAAGCATACTTGAAGTAAAAAACATAGTTATATTGTAATGTAGCATTTTAGATCTTTAAACAGTTCTATCCAATCATATTTATGACACACTGAAAAAATTTATCAAAACCAGTTTATAGAACCAAACTCTACATTTGTTTTTATTGTCTGTATCAGGTGAATTTCATTGCTACCAGCATTTTGAAATGTCCTTCTCCCTTTCCTCAACTTCTTGAAAAAATTAGTATAATGAGATCCTACTCACTGCTTTTCTACTCCATTGCTCTGTAGCTTCAACATTTCCAATCTATTCACCCCACCACGTGCCTCGCTGACCTTGAACCCAGGTACACTTAAATGGCTGTGTATCCAATCCCTGGATAGGATTCCTAACGCACACTACCTAAACACCTTGGCATAGGCTCCTGATCTGTCTATCATACCCCAGCCCACTTACTGCCCTGACCACGATACCTACTACCCTGTTCTACCAACTACCCAGAAGAGTCCACTACCTTACAAGAAGCTGAAACACACAACCAACAAAGAGCATCCATCTGCTCAAATGGCAGTGCAAAACACAAATAATATGAAAAACCAAGAAAATATGTCTTCAGCAATACCCACTCATCCTACAAAAGGGCCCTACAATAAAAATAACCTTGAGGAATCCCATGCTGAAGGATTTAAAAGAATGGTCATAAACATAATCAAAGAACTAAACATAATCATAAACAAACTCAAGGAACTCACAGAGGAGCTCAAGAACATCCATCTATTTTTTTTTTTTTTAAATCAGGACTTCAAAAGTGAATTCACAAAAGAGACAGCAATATTGTAGAAAAGTCAAAGCAAGGTTCATGTAGAACTGAAAACCTCAAAAAACCAATTGGAAACAATAGGAAAAAGCTTCATATGCAGAGGAAAAGAAATGGAAAAAAGAATATCAAAAGTGGACGACCAAGGTTGATGTATTAGTCACTTCTCTGTGGCTGTGATTGAAACACTGACCAAGGGAAGTTATAGAAGGAAAAGTTTATTGAGCTTATGGTTCCAAAGATGCAAGGGTCCATCACTGTGGGAAGGCATGGCAGCAGATGTGGCTAGAGTAGACACAGCAGCTAAGTGTTCACATTCTCAAGCAGGAACAGGAAACGGCTAGCAACTGGAGATATGGCAAGGCTTAAGAACTCTCTAAGCTGCCCCCAGTGGCAAGATTCTTTCATCATGTCCACACCTTCTAATACCTCCTGAGACAGTGCCATTAACTGGGGACAGAATGTTCAAATACGTAGAATCTATGGATGACATTCTCATTCATACTACCACAGTTGAAGATCTGAATTCCTTAGGAACAGAGTATGAAAAATAAAAAAAGCACAGAAATGGAAAACCTGAGAAGACCAAATCTATGTTCATATGTGTGAAGTTCATGGCAGAATCCTAAAATGGGGTTGGAGTTTCCAGTGTTCTAAATTGGCCAGACAGTCTTAGCCCAGGCAAGTCCCTCTGCTTATTGGGGAATAACCAATCCTGAGGAAAACCGCTAAGTACACGAAAAGTTACCCAAGGAACAAGCTGTCTATAAAAGAAATCTGATTTCCACTGCTGTTCACAGTGAGTGTCTCTGATCCCAGGTGGCAGTCCAGCTTTTTGATCCCCCCAATAAGCTGCTGTCCCTATGCACCGGTGTTCACTGTCCATTCACTTGGTGCCGAGAACCCTGGAGGAGCTCCTGGGTCTCCCATGACCCTGTTACTCCTCCAGAACCAAGTTCTGACCACACACTCCTGTCTGTGATATGGAGCATCCTGTCCCCGATGGCTCTGTACTTACCACCTTAGGCCCGAGATTCACTACTACGTTCCTCTGTACCGCTTGCCCTGTAGCAGAGTCTGCGTAAGTGTTCCACGCGCAGAGCCGCTGATCTATTTCTCTTCATTCTTACTCTCTTGCCCTTTCTCTCACTCTCTCTTCCCTATTCCTCTTCTTTCCATCTCTCACTCTCCCTCCTTCTTCTACCTTCCTACCTGGATGTCATCCTTTCTCTCTGGTGTTATAGCAGTATTAATAATTATGACAATAACAGCAATGACCATAGCAATAACTTAGAAGTTTTACTGATTTTCAGTACCTTTTTGTAGTATTGGAATAAAGAGTAATATAACCAGAAAAAGGAGAAATGAGAATCTTGTGTTGCACAAGACGTTCTCCACGTTCCTAAAGAAATACCTTTCAAAAGGTAAAGGTATAAACTGCAAACCCTCCATTCACTAAAACTCTGTGTTGATCTTTTTCTCTCAAGAAAAAGATTCATCCTTTAACATTTTCTGTTTAATTTTTAATTTTCATTTCTTTTTAGTCAAATTTTGAGTTTATTATCTTCATTTTATTCATATTGAGAGGTACCTATGACGCCCAATGTGATGCTTTAATGTATGGATACATTGTGGAATTAGGAGTCCAAGGAAATAAACATCTATATCCTCACAGACTCATTATTTCTTTGTGTTAGGATCACTAAAAATTTGCTCCTTTTTACTGCTGTGGACTCCATTTCCCATTCTGTTATTCCCGAGTCCTCCTTCCCCAGTGATAGCTGGTCCGCTGACACTATAATCTTCTGCATATGGTATGCAATGTTATCAATGATCACTGGATTTCTGTCTAGTCATCTAATCTCTGTTTCACCATTTCAATGTTATCCTATTAATGTACCTTCTTATTCTCATTTGTATATATTTTTCAGCGAACCCATGGAAATCCATGATATTTGAGAACACCCATATCTAACATAAATTTTCTTCTTCTAAGACTTCTGATGACAAGAGTAATTTTATCTGTATCTGTATCATTGAAATATTTTGAGAGGACAAAGGAAACAGAGTTAGCATCTGTGTTTTCTAACTTTCAGATCCATGATCTTTAGGCCTGTCTTCCCTGGCATGTCTGGTTTTACTGCCATACAAAGTATTTCATTATATTCATATGTACCCCCTAATTCAACCCCCACCCACCTTCTCCCAAGATTTCATGTCCTGTAATGCTATGATTTTTAAAGGGCCTACTTAATTTAATTTGGGCTCCTCAAATATTATTAAATGTGGGTCAATCCACTGGAGCATGGGCAACCTATCTGGCTTCACATCCTGAAAGAAAACTGTCTCTTCCTCTCCCAACAGCTATCAATTCCAATAGCGCCTCAGCTGGGGCTAGAACTTCCTACAAACCTCCCTTAACCATGCTGCACTTGTGTTTGTCTTGGGCTTGTTTAGGGCTTTTGCATGCTCTCAAGGGAAGTGGAAAATACACTTTCCTCAAGTTCATCTACCCTCTGGCTCTTATAATCTTCCTTCTCTGTCTTCTGCAATGATCGCTGAACCTTGGGAAGAGAAATTGTGACATAGGTGTTCATTTAGGGCTGAGCACTCTACAGTCTGTTATTCACTGCACATTGACCTGTGTGACCACAGGTTCTTGGTGTAATAACAGAGGCAGTTATGGACTCCATCTTGTGAAGCAGGCCTTAAGTGGAATCAGAAAGTGCTTTGCCACTGTCTTAATATTTGTGTCATTATTGCACCAGTGGGCCTATCTGCCAGGCCAGTCATTATAGCTCACATGGTTCACAACTGGGTCACTTGACAATTACTTTTGGCCTCTGGCAACATACATAGCCCCTTCAAGCACCAGGAAAGATGGATTTTAGAGATGAAACTTTGAGACCAGTATCAGACTGATTCTTCAGTGTTTGCTGTATGACTACATACATGGTGCATTCAGAAGTACTGTCTTACCATCAAGTTCTGGAGGGAAATTAAGAGCAATGATGGTCCATGGTGTTTCAGGGACCATGGAACACCCAGGGCAGCTACTCAAAAGAATGATCCCTTTCTAGGGTAAGCTGTTTGTCTACTAACCTCTTATACTTTGTAGGGACATTGTTCAGATGTTATATAGTAACAATATTGAAATTCTGTTATTACTTTACATTTTAAGAAACTTGTATAGTAGTAGGTTTCCATGTGGTTTCTCAAAAGATCTTTATTGTTCTGCTTTGGGCCCTTGTCTGTTTGAGTTGGTATGGATCCTGTGCGTGATGCCACCATTGTCACAAGTTCACATGTGCAAACTTCCGGTGGCCTGAAAACATGTGCTTCCCTATCGTAACATGTATTGCAGAATGCATGAAGTACACTGGGGGACTGGAGGGATGTGGATGGGGATGGAATCTACACATGATTAAGAACTGTTCTATGAAATGTACAAAAGCTCAATAATCTTTTAAAAAGATCTTTATTATTAGTTTTTCCTATCCATGCACCCTTCTCTGCCATGGTTCTCTAACAACAACCCCATTTTACACTTCTTATTCCATTATTTTCCAAAAGGAAATTTCTTGTTGAAATATCAGAACCTACTCAAACTTAGTTATTGCATTTAAAAGTTATATAAAGTTATATTTTTCTTTAAGGAATTGTTTTTATCATTATATTAATGCTTTAGTCAGATTTGATCTGACCTATAGACTACAGTAAAATAGTTCTTGTCTTAGCCACTTGACATAATACTGTGACAAATATGTGAAAACAGCAACGAAAGGATAAAAGGATTTATTTTGGATCGTAAAGTGACTGTCCATCATTTTGGGGAAGTGACAGTTACTGGAGACAGCTGGTCACTGCATCCCCAGTCAGGTCCCAGAAAGTTAGGAGGGTCCCTGCTCACCTTCCTTTCTTCTATCCATCCAATCCTGGGATTCATCTGAGAAATGGAGCCATGTATTTACCATGAGACTTCTCACCTCAAATAATGGAATTCAGGAGCATGACCAGAGGCTAACCTAGATCAAAGGTTAACTCAACCTATAGATTCCCTCATGGGAGTGTCAGGAGGATTGTCCGTTACAATGGTTTAGACTGTCATGTTGAAAATCAGTATTAACTTCTGCAGTAGTTTTTACCTGTTCATCATAAATGTTATTCCATCTTATTCACAATAGATTTTGATTCCAACAATTTTGTGAGTCACCTTTTTTCCTATCATGAACAGGGATCAGCCAAGATACCATGAAAGAGAAATACAATAAAATATAAAAATGCTTATTTGATGTTTCCAATATCTGTTTGATAATGTTTCTTGAAATCACGAAGGGTATATTCTAGTCAAATCCTGTTTACTATTTCCTAGAATTGAATATGCCTACAATATGCTATGATTTTGAATGACAAATTTTCCATGGAGATGAAAATACCGAAGTTAGTAACTGTTCCTCAATATGTAGATAGATTTAAAAATATCCACTTAAATAATTAAAGTTAATTTCCTTCTCAAAGATGGTTAATATACTATATATATAACTAATGTGTTGAAATGTCCTCAGAAATGTGGCAGCTTTATGATTTAATTTCCTCTGTTAGGATGACTTTAGTGATGCATTATATATTTCAACAAATGATCTTAAGAAAGAAAAAAAGAGTTTGATTATATAGATTTAATTTTATCATAAACCATAAATTAAATACTTAATGTTTAAACAGAAGAAATCAAGACAGAGATTAATGAGATACTTTATAGAGAATCAACAAGTAAAACAGTAATTGGTTATATCTTGTTTCACTTATTAAGGGAACTATTGAAATTTCTAGTTGTAAGAAAGTTGAATAGTAGGCATTTCTGTGTAATGTGACTGTGCTGTTCAGATACTGGGGGAAATTTGTGGTAATATTACTTTTTCAAGTCATTAAGTATATCTTGCTTTGTGATATTGAACCAGGCACCTGGGATTGTACCTCTATTTGTGAAATTTTTCTGATGATGTTTTTCTAGATTTTTTCTAAAGTGACAAACAAACCATTTCCAATATGGCTGGGTGGATGAATCTGGGGTGATGCGCCATGTGGCATAATCCCCTCCTGCCTGTCTGTAGTTCTTATATGGGTATTTCCGGCCATCTTCCAACACCAAATAACAATTACTTGCTACCAAAGTAGAGCAGCATTCAATGGTAAAGTCATTTGTGTTAATCCAAATACATCCGTTAACAGCCTGAGGACGGTGGAATGGCACAGAGTGGTCTCCATCATGAGTAGATATTGTGTTGGTACAAATGGCTTTGCACATGGGACATTGCTTCCAGCAGCCACAGAGATGTTCAGTGAGAACTTTCTCAATTTCAACAATCATGTCCTCTAGAGGCTTACTTAAACTGTCCTCTTCCACTTTCCTCATTGCAGGATCCAAAGCTGCGCTCATGGCTTCCTTGAGAAACTCCATGTCATTTATTTCCTGGTGCTCAATGGCTGTCAAGTCTCTTCGTGGAAAGACAAAGTTTTTCCCCAGCTGATCGCAGAAGAAATCCAACCAGGTGGATGCAGTGCTTCCTTTATCTGCAGCTATGGCCGTGGACTCATGAATGGCAGTGCGGACAGCATGCTTGAGATCATCTAAACCCATTTTCAAAGAAGTCTTTACTTTATCACCTTCATTTTCTGAGCAGTATCTTCTAATATGGCTTCTGATGTAACTCCTGGAAAAGGATTCTGGGTTATGAATGTACTCTAAATAATTATCAAAATTTTCTTTTTCTGCCAGAAAGAAGAGAATGTGTTTCTCCAGGTTAGACCTATTTCCATTGAACTCAGGACAAGTGGCTCGCATATCTGTGGCTATGTTAAGACTCATTTTCGCCCATATTGTGGCAGAGATAGCAGGGATGAGCTTGAGCCACAGAAAATCAGCAAATGATTTGATGGAGGAGGCACCTTGGCAGGAAATTTTAAAACTCATGAAGAAATCATCTTTCTTGCTTTCCAGGTAGTTCACAGGATCGTTTGCCCTCTTAAATGCTTCATGCATTTCCTTAAAAGTCTTTGAGGCTCTTTGGAACAAATACATAGATATGTCAATGCTGTAGTTGGTTGTAAAGGTGTATTCTTCCTCAGGAGGCACAGATTTTACTTCTTTTTCTATTATCCTCAGGATTTCATGGAAATCATTCTCATTATAATCACGCTGTTGTAACCTGATATTTTTAATCATTTCTTCAAATCGTGAAAAAATGTTATTAGTATTCTTACTGATAGACTCTTTATGATGGGTTTCTAAACTCTTTTTCATACGAAAAAAATTTCTTTTCATTTGTATATGTTTGTCGTAATTGATTTCAAATTTGACTTCAGAATTTCTCATTAGTTTTTCTGACAGATTTCTTTCTTTTCTGAAATAATCCCAAAGGATTCTTTCAGAATCCAAGTCAATGCCAGGCTCTTTGACAGGAGGGCCAGTCAAGGAAACATCATAGACCCAGTTTGTCCATAGCTGATTGAATTTCTGCAGCAAGTTTTCATCACTGATTTCTTTCCCCTTCATACTTAAAGCCATCTTTTGGCTCTTCTCTAATAATTCATTTTCATAGTGCTTCTTTTGGTTATCCAAAACTTCATGGCTTTTTCTAAAGCTAATCAGCTCACTGGTTTTCCTCCTGGTTTCGGTAATCAGTGCGTCTTTCAAGGTTGCCAGCTTGTGCTCAAAATTTGCTTTCCATTGAATCAGTATTTCACTCTGTGGGTCTTCTTGAAAATATTTTTCAAATTCTTCTTTGATGGTTTCATAGTTCTTATTAACTGGATTTTCAAGCATGCCAGTTGTGAGTGTCAGGATTTTTCCATTCTGAATCTGATTGTTCAGCTGATTCTCTAAATCCAGGATGTGACTCCTCATCTCCCAGGTCCAATGGTTGTACATGGTTTCCAGTTTGCTCATGGCCATGACCTCTTGTGTGTTCTTGAAACTGAAAATGAAGTTCTCACTGACCAGGGCATTCCACAGATCCTGAACTCGGAATTTTACATCTGAGATCTTCATGATGCTTCTCCTGGATTCCTGCCGGGCAGTCAACAGAATTCTGCTCTTGAGTTCCTGCACATTGTGGCTGTAGCGAGGATTGGGAGGGGCCATTGGGGGATTGCCATCCCAGAGGTGAGCAAAGTAGTAGACGTGATTATTGACATCAAACTTGATGACATCACTAAAACGGGTGACATGTACACACTCTTCCTGTTCCGCAGCTAATACTGTCATTTCATCCAGTCTCTGCTCTAGTCTTTGTCGTCCTTCCATAGTTTGGTCTTTTGCTGTAACTTCCCCCACATTCTGATGGACAAAGATGCAACTGGGGGAGATTTTCACTTGTTTCATCCTCAGAAAGGCTTGTACAACTATTTGTAGGATGTCTTGCATCTCTGAGGGGTTCTCCCCAAAGATATTGATCAGAGTCAAGTGTCCAAGTCCAATGACAAAGGTTGCCAGCTCATTGTCCCGATTCTGGGATTTGTTGTTGAGTTCAGGGGCCCGAAGTCCTTCTGTATCTACAACCAGAACATAATCAAAGCCAAATTCCTTTGTGAATGCCTCCTCCACCTTCAGCAGCTGCATGTAGGCTCCCCTGGTGCATCTGCCTGCACTGACTGTGAACTGCAGTCCAAACAGGGCATTCAGCAGGGTGGACTTCCCTGAGCTCTGCAGGCCAAGGATAGAGAGAACAAAGAGCCGTTTGTCTCCAAGTTTCTCAGCGATCTTGTCAAAAACAGCGGCCACCCACTTGAGAGGCACATATGAAGCATCCCCATCCATCAGCTCAATGGGAACACCAGATATCATCAGGTCCGCAGCAATTTGGGGGAGGCAGAGAAAAAGGCTGTCTCTAGTGGAGGAAGTTTCTTCCAGAGCCTCATAGATCTGGCATACTTCTCTTAGAAGTTGTTCAATTCCCAAGGAACAGTCACTGATCTCCATGGAGATGGCATCTATCTGATTCTGCCATACTGTCAGCAAGTTGCTCTTTTGTTTCTTTTGTTTTTCTGCCTGTACCTTTGACCACAGAGATCTTTGCTTCTCACGTAATTCTTCCAAGTGTTCTTTAGCAAGGTTCTCAATAAAGATAGTCAGCCACTGCAAGAAGTAGAGTTTGTTGTGAGTTTCTGTGTTTTCTTGAAGGATGATAAGGACAGAGCGCATGACATCATTGAGAGGAAAGGCTTTACGCAGCTGCTGACGTCGTATTTTGCGTTTATCTGTCTCAATCTCACTCTTGTGCTGTTCAATGCTCCGATTTCCTTTTTCTCTCAGATGATAGAGTTCTTTGTCCTTCTTACACCACATGTGCCACAAATGTCCCTGCAGGGGTAGGAAGTTTTCCTTTATCTCAGATAACTTTGATTCTTCTAGCAAGGCTATTATGGTCTGTGCATTTTCTTTGGCTTCCTTGCAGTCTCTCTGGTCTTCGTCAACAAGAAATCCATGTTTGCGAGCTATCTGTGAACAGGCCTCTAAGCTGAGAATGGTGTCAGAGAAATCGAGCAAGTTCTTCATTGCAGTTGTGATCTCCTCTGTTAATTCTGCCTCATTTCTGTTCCTGATTCCAATTTTCAACTTTCTACCAGTGTTGTTAGCAATCATTTTATCTTTGTCATCAAGCAAGCAGATCAATGGTTTTGATGACTGGAGCAAGTCTCTGACAATTTTCCTGCTTTCTTTGCTGTCATCAGAAGTTGACATGAGGATCACAATGAGAGAGGAGACCTCCTGCAGGAAGGCAAGCTGCTGCTTATTCTCCTTGGCATCTCCATGAAGGTTGGTGAAGGCCACGCATTGGTCAAATCTGTCCTCACCTGCCCCCCCAGGACAGAACCAGCAGATCTCCACCACTCCATCCATCAAGAGACAGTGTTTGCTGCTTCCTCTGCAGTGTCTGTGAAAAAACACATCATGTTTCCGTTTACTGAGAAGAGAGTTCATGATCTGAGATTTGGAGGCAGAGAGGCCATTTCCAACTCTAATGAAGGACACAGTGGGGGTGGAGACGCTGCACATCTGCTGTTCCTTGTGACTCTTGATCTTTTCCTCTGGTGATTTGCTTGTATCTTGCCAACTTTTCCTAATTTGTCTTAGAGACCAGAGAGAAAACTCAATTTGAGAAGAGTTGGGATTTGGTACCACAAGGGGGAGTGCAAACTGACAAACCGAAAGTTTTGCCAAAATATACTGTCTCGCAAAATCATCTGCACAGTGAAAAATGGCCATCTGGATGTCCATTGGGTGGATATAGAGCTGGGACTCAGTAGTTGAAGGATTAATATTATCACTGTCTTCAAAGAATCCTTCATATAGATCAACATCCTCATTTTCCAGATTGGCAAGAACTGTTGGAGCCTGAATTTCGACTTTATCCTCCTGTTTGAAGAACAGGTATCTCAAGCCACAGTCCAGCATCAGCAACTTTTGTAGGAAGTAAAAGGGCAGGTCTTGTTCTGATTTGGGTTGGGTGTTGTACACAGAAGTCTTGTAGATGAGGTGGAAGTTAGCTCTGCTCATCTGTTTTGGGTAGTAACATTCTAGGTCTAGACGTTGGAGGATGTCTAGGAAGGGTCCATTTTCTATCTCCTCCTTTGATTTTTTTTCATTGGTTTCTGATCTATTAGACTCTTCCTTTTTATTCAAGAGACTTTGCAATTGTTTTTTTACATCATCAATTTGTAAAGAAGACCTGGTGTCTTTATAATTCCCATCCATAAGTAATCTCAAGTCACTCTCTAATGTTTCCCAATCAGAGTCTGATCCACGTTCAGTGAGGACTTGTTCAACCTCTGCACACAATGTTTCTCTCATATGTTGACTTACTAGTGCAAAACGTCGTGTTTTCTCTTCTGGAGAATTGGCTCTGACTCCAACTGTGGCTGTCAGAGCTGTGAGCACTAGGAATGCTTGTGCCCTTTGTTTAGAAATATCACTTAGTTCCTTGTATTTATTTTCAGCAGTTTGTATTTCATCCAGGAGGAAGTTTAATTCATCACTTCCCAAGAGTTTCTGAAAAATATTGTATACCAGCTGATAGCCTGTTCCAACTGCAAAAGAAAGAAGCAGGAGCTGTACATCGTCTTGTTCTGTTTCTTGGAGATAATTCAAGAAGGAATTGAGAACTATGGTGACCTCATATGTGGCCTTTCTCTGAGTTTCTTCCATTGCTTTTGGAGACTCATGTGTAACACTTTCCTCCATGAATGTGTTTTTGATTTGTTGTAAGGCTTTAATGAACTCTGAGAACTGGGTTATAGAGATGTGTTCTTCCTCTGAGTCTGACTCTTTGATCCACTTCATGATGGACCGTGCAATAGCGAAGTTTTTCACTTTGTACACGTGAGGTGACAAAAGGCTGTGCAATTGAGATTTAATAAAGTGAGTTCTATAAATGGATGATTGTTTGCAAAAATTTACAGTGTTTATCAAAAAATTCTGCAGATTCCAGTCTGTGAGGCATGTGTTAATCCACAAATCATAAGATCTTGTTTTTTGGCTCATTTTTTGCATGAAATGTATCAGTTTTTGAAGTTGTTCTTCAGGATCAGAAACCTCCCAAGATCTCACATCTTGTAGGAAAAGCCTAGCTTCCTTCCCAGCACTTAGTAATTCCTCTCCTTCCTGGATCTGAGCAGGGAGACCAGTCAGGGCAATATAGTTGTCTTTCAGGCAGTTAGCCACCAGGAGGGGGTCCTTAAAATCACTTCTGTGATTCCAGAGGATGATGTCCCAAATGGGAACCAGGTGAAGTCCCCGGTCAATGACAGACCAGGTTTGATTGCTGGTAACAAGTCCTGATTTCCACTGGAGAAGTCCTTCTGCTTCCGGTGGCCCCCCTGTCTGGGCCACAGACAACTGAACTTTGCTTTGGAGATTTTGACTAGTTGTGTTCTGAGTGACGTTTTTTGACTTTGTGTCTGACACATTCATGCTTGCACCAACTTTAACTCCAAAGCCACTGTAGCTGCCCTTTATGTAAACATCCAGGGCCTCTGCTGCCTGCTGCTTCACCTCAGCCAGTTGCTCACTTTTGAATCCCTCAGAAATGGCCTTCCAGCAGTAGATTCCCCCAAGGTGTACAGGACCTTGGTTAGCATGAGATCCAAATCTGTGGAAGAAGTTTTCTGTTCTGTGCTTCAGTAAGGGAACTGCTTCCGGGCTTTTAATCTTATCTAGGAGTTCCTCAAGATTTCTCAGCTCTTGCAGAGCAGCCTTCGAGAGCTGGATCTGGTCAATGGGAAAATGGCAGGTGGCCAGGGGAACATAGCTGAACTTGGATGAGCAGAAATAAGAGTTTTCAGAATGTGATTCATGGGTGTCCTTAGATTCTGAATTCTTACTTTGATGCATTCCAGCTTCCAAACTAAATCCCCATCCTCCACCTTCGACTGAGGAGGTTACACTGAAGCCCAGCTTCTCTACAGTCTGTGTGAAGATGGACTCTGCATGTGAAGATGTGAATTCTTTACTTTCCATCCTTGTTCCCTGCTCTGGACCAAAGACCGAGAACTCCTTTGGGACCTTGAGTACTTTCTCTCTCCTCTGTATCAGCTCACTTGGTTGGCTTGTTTTATAAATTCCCTGCAGTGCAAGACCTCCAGATGCCTGTTTTATCAGATCTCTTGGTGGGAAGTTCTGTCTGTATGACAGGGTCTGCTCTTTGAGACCAAATTCTTTCTGCTTGCTTTCTGTGACTTCAGTTAGGGGCTTTTCAAGCACTGGCAAGTTTTCTTCAGGGATCTCCATTGCTTGCCTAACTTCTGTTTCTTTTCCTTTCAGTGTCTCCTCCTGTGTCTGCTTTCTGTCTGACTGTGAACCTGTCAGGTCCTGCAGTGCCTGCTCTGCCTTCTGCCTTTTCTTTACCATCTCCCCGGGAGACTCCTGCACCTCTGGAGGGCTATTTGACTGTGAGAGGTCAAACAGCTTCTCTAGAGCCTTTTTCTCCCATGGAATTTGCACATGGTATTTCAGCTTCTGGAGGTCTTCTTCTGTTAAGTATTGTAGGGCTTGGGCACATGTCACACCCAGTTGTTCCTGAAGCTTAGGCATCCAGTATTCAACAGACAATCCCACGTCTGTCAGCATCTCCTGGAGATCTTGTCTCTTTTTGCTTCTGAGCTGAGGCTTCTCAGGGGTGTGCTCTTCTGTTGCCATGGCTCTGTAAACAACAGATATTCATTTAATATTTTATGTTTCCTGACATAAAATGTGTCTCATCCACCACATGTCTGAAGGTGGGAGCAATGTAAAAGTAAATCTATAAAACCTTTTCAGGTTCTGGAGAGGTGGTTTAGTGCTTTAGAGCACTGGCTGCTCTTTCAGAGGTCTCAGTTTTGATTCCCAGCAACCACATGATGGCTAACAACCATCTATAAGTCCACTTCCAGGGGAATCCAACACTCTCTTCTGATCTCCTCATGCATTGCATTACAGGATGAGCTTACTTGCAGGCAATACACTCATACATATAAAATAAAATACAAATAATAAAATGTTTAAAAATACTTTCTTATACAATTTTTCATTGTTACAATTAGAATATCTTAAAAATACATTTATTTTTTGTTTTATGTGTATGAGTGGCATGCTAGTATGTATATAGGTCCACTCGTGTCATGCAGTGCCCATGGCGGACAGAATGAAGGTCTCTAATCTGGTGGAACAGGAATTATGGATGGTTGTTAGCCACCAAATGGTTGCTAGGTTACAAACCTAGGTCTTCTGCAAGAATACCCAGTTCTGTTAAGTGATGAGCAATCTCTCCAGCCTCCCAAACAAAATGTTTTTGTGAACATATTCTCAGCATGCCTTGTATTTTTTGTGACTGTGGCAACTTGCAATTTGATCTAATTTTGTCACTTTGTTTTATAGTAACAAAAGGGCATTGATGGTTGGTGTTGTGGCACATACCTGTAATCCCAGTAGTTGGGAGGCCCTGGCAGGTGGTTCTCTGCAAGATGGAGGTCAGTTTGGTCTACATGGGGAGATCCAGGACAGTTGGGGCTACAGGGAGACCCTGTCTCAAGCAATATAACTAACTAACGAACTAACTAACTAACTAACTAACTAATTAACTAACTAGTGCATTGAAAGCAGTTACCTAAACAATGGAGTTTGAAAATACACATGAGATGAACAGCTTGATAAGTCAATCTATCAACTGGCTATCTTTTATCAATTAGTTTTCATAAAACTTCTACAAACTGGTTCTATTTTTTTTCTCTCTGCCATTTCACCTTCATATATTTAATAATCATTTGCTCATGAATCTGCACTATTTTTATTCTTCTTAGTCACGTCTTACTTTTTAACCTACCTTAGTTAATAGTGTCTTTGTATTAAATTAACAACTGTCTGTCCACCAATGTCATCCCTATATGTATGTATAGATCCTAATGCTCCGCAGTATACAGTGTCTCATCAGTATAATATTCCTGTCCGTCATATGAAGACATTATATTCAAACCATGTCTCTAGATAGCAAATGAGATGATATTTTACCTCTCAACTTCATACATTATTTGGATTTCCCTTCCTTTCATAGTCCATGAATCATTCACTGATGCTACTGTATTTGGTCAATATGTATCTCACCCATCTGTCTTCATCTTGATGGGAATTTATCCATTTACATTTACATCTTGAATTGGAATCTAACAGCTCAGGAAATAAAATGATAATTTACCAAGTGGGATTGTATCAAATTAAAGCAATTCTGTGTAGCACAAAAACTACAGAATGAAAAGACAACTGGTAGAAAGCCTTTCCCAAATATTCACACAGCAAGGGATTCACTTGTAGAATATATTAAAAAATAAAAATATGAATTATAAAATGGCAATAAGGAGAGTGGAGATGAATAGATGCTGTAAATGGTGAAGTACACATATCTTAAAAAGCCTTCAGCATCTTCAGCCATCAAGAAATGTCGATTAAATCTATATTCTGATTCTATCTCACCCAGCCAGGTGGCTATAGTCAAAAAAACAAATAGCAACAAATTCAGCCATGGATGTGTGAGAAAATGAGCTGCTGATTGAAATGTGAACTTGGGTAGCCTCTATGGAAATCAGTATGGAGTTTCCTCAAAAAAAAATCATTTAAAGGTAAGGGAGGGATCGATGCCTCAGAAATTAAGAGAACACACTTATTATTTGGAGGAACCTGCTATAGTATCAGGCAGCTCAGAACTGACTGTATCTCCAGCTCCAGGAGGACTCAGGGTATTGGCTTCCATGTGCATCCACACTGATATACACATACCCACGTATTGACAGACTTACATGTACATAATGGAAGATACAGGAACAAATCTTTAAAAATAGTTAGAAGTAGCTCTTTCATGTGATCCAAACCTACCAGGTCTGGGTGTATACCCACAGGAGTCAAAGTCAGCTTTACCACGTAGATACCCACGTTCCCATGTTTATTACAGCATTACTTACAGTAACTACACTACGGAACTATCCTAGGTGCTCATCAACACATCAGTGTCATAAGGCAGAATGGAAGGAATTTGTAGGAAGGTAGATCAAACTGGACACCGTTCTTCCAGGTCAGTATTTAGTGTTATATCACAGAACCCTAACTGCATCTTTTTGTCAGAAATCAGACTACAGTTCTTCCATAGCTCTGCTTTCCACCTCCTTTGGTCTGGTCTTTATTTCCTGTGGCTATAGCAAGGACTGGAAATAATGTTCTTCCTTATCTTTAAATGCTATTCTGCCTCCTATGAATGTAGCAGGAATTAGATTAGTTACTTTTCTATCTAAAATTCTATGACCAAGGCAATTTATAGAAGGAAGAGTTTATTTTTGGCCTATGGTCCCAGGAGGATAAGCATGTGTATAGTGAGAGTCATAGTGGCAGGCAGCAGGTGTGGCGGCTGAAGCAGGATGTAGAGAGCTCACATCTTCAACCACAAATATGAAGAGGACAGAGCAAACTGGAAGTAGGTGAGGCTGTGAACACTCAGGGCTCCTCCCAGTAACATGCTTCTTCCAACAGGGCAAAACTTTTTAAAGATTACATGACTTCTCCAAGGAGTGCCACCACCTAGAGACAAAATCTTTAAATATTTAAGCCTATGAGGCCATTTCTCATTCAATGACCACATTTCACTCCCTGGCAGATTATTCATGGACATACCATAATGCAAAATATATTTAGTCCAACTTTAAAGTCCCCATACTCTTTTACAATCTCAATGCTATTCAGAAGTCCAAAGTCCAATGTCTCTTCTGACTCTTATGGCATCCTCTTAACTGTAATTGCCTGTAAAATCAAAAAGCAAATTTTCTATTTCCCACATACAGAGAGGATACATTCCTATTTCATAAGGTTGGAATGGGAGCATTGTTAGGAAAAAATTGACCAATTAACTAACAAAACACAGCAGAGCAAAACCCAAACCGTGTAGCTCCATGTCTGAAGACTGGGATTTTAATTACACATGGCTAAGATGACTTCTCCCCCTCTAACTTTGCTTCTTGCAACATAAACCTTTCCCTTGGGCTGGTTGTATGTCCTGTATTGAGTTGTCTTTAGGAAATGACTAACTGTTATCACATCTCTCACTTCTCAGACTCTCTACCACAACACAGACTTCTTTTTCACAACTTCACACAGTGGCCTCTCAGAACATTTCTCCCACCTTGACTGTCTTCAATGACGTTCTGAAAATGAAGAGGAAGAATTCGTGACTCTTCACTTTTGCATCTTTCCTGAACCTAAAATCAGTATCACGTGGATGACACTGCCGAGTTCGACTGTTAGCTTAGGACAGAACCTTGATCCCTTTTACTACTTTATCAGCAGCTTATGTAATTTGAAGCTATTGATTTCAAGGAACAAGCCGCCCCTTCGGCTTTCTCCTTTCACAAGTTGAAAGCTCAGCTTGTGAATCTTGTCCTTCCTAATTATCAAGTGCAGGCAATAAGTCTTCTCCTTCATGTAGTTAATCTTAATAATAACAGTCTCTATTTTAGTACATGCCTTGACGGTAGCATTGATTCCTATTGCTCTTTTTCTCTCCAAAGTGTACATTTTGTATTTCTTTTAGCCCTACTTATTCTTTATCATTGTAGACCTGTATAAGAAATATAAGTAATAACCTAGCCACAGATTTAGAATTATTTTGTCTTAGAATTTCCTCTGCCAAAGGAATTAACCCAATATTTTAAAATTTGGCCTCAGGTAAGTTCTTAGGACAAGGACAGAAGGCATCAATTTTCGTTGCCAAAATATTACCAAAATATATAGTCCTATTGCTAAAAGGGACTTTGAACTTTGTTCTTCTCTGAAGCCTCTTGAACTGGGCCTCAACATTTCATATTATATTTGAAAGAACCTGGAGGCAGCAACTTTGAGGTAGGAACAGAAACAGAGGCCAAGGAAGAACGCTCTTTACTGGCTGATCTTTCTGTCTTACACAGTTACCTTTCTTGTGAAGTCCAGGCCCACAGTAGAGCTGGGCTCTCTTACATCAGTGAGCACCTGAGAAAATGTTCCCACAGGATAATCCAGTGGAGAAAATTCCTCAATTGAGGTATACTGTTCTCAAGTGCCTCTGGTTTGAGTCAGGCTGACAAAACTAACCAGCACAAGCATTAAGGGATCAAGAGACTTCCCTTTAAAACCCAGAAAATAGCTTCAATGAGAAAGATAGATGGGACTGGAGAGGTGGCTCAGCATTTAGTAGCACTGACTGCTCCTGCAGAGGGCTCAGGTTTGCTTCCTAGCACCCAAATAGCAGCTAACAACCATCCATAACTCCAGATCCAGGGGAATCTGATACCCTCTTCTGACCTCCACTGGTTTTACATGACATGGGTGCACTTACTTACATACATGCAGGCAATATACTCATATACATAAAAAATAAAAATAATAAACAAAATATTAAAAAAGAAAAATAGCTTAAAGTAAAAGAGTAAGAAAGATGTCTACCATGGACAACGTGATGGCCAGAATATGGGAGGTGGGCTTTAGGGACCAGGGGACAAGATAGGGAGAGAGAGGTGTTGCCTTGCTAAGTAACGGAAGTCTGTCGGGGCAGGCACAAGCATTCTTTGCCTTGCTCCACTTCTGGTTCACTCTTTTTGACCCCCTTGCAACTGAAGATGTGGACTCTCAGCTTCCTCCTCCTGCTTAGTACCTGCAGTTTCTTACAATGTCTCCTTGTCATCGTGGACCAATATCCCTCTGGAACTATAAGTCCAAATAAACTCTTTTTCACTAGTTTTTTTACTCCAGTTTACTCTTGGTCATGGTGTTCTAGCAAAGAAACAAAAGCCGATAATATAGAAGATCTGTCGGATCACCGTTTCTGTGAAGAAACTGATCATGTTATTTTTTTGGAGGAATGTGGAAGTCTTTGGATCATTCTATTAGAAAATCAATTGAATGCTATAAGCAGAGCTTAACAGGCTGCTGTAATAGGAGTCTAGAAGAAAGTAATAAAGCCCCATGACTTTACTTGGTTTTTACTTGGTATTTTCATACCTAAAGGTATTTAAGATCCCCTGATGTTTGGCCTATGTGGCTACTGCAGACTCCAGAGGGTTAATAATCACCCCTACTGACTAATAAAGGTCAGTTTGGACTGTGTGATGTTGGTTGCTTTTCTTTTCCACCTGTGACCCTTGTAACTCCAAATCCTAAAATTTTGGTACCTAAACCTAGGAGAGAGTTCCCAGTGGAGCTGAGACTGATATTTCTGTCTCTCTCTCTCTCTTTCTCTTACTGTTAGAAATAAAATCCAAGATCCAAGGACCCCACTGATATCACACAAAGAATACATGGACAAAGTGAAAGTAACTCTGCAAGACAGAAGTTTGGGAGCCTTTTATCCTTAACTCAAGAGAATTGTGTCTTTTCCCTATTGACTGGCATCCAATCTCACAGTCTTTTCTGGTTAGTTTTAAAGAATCAGTGTAAAGGGAGAACTCTTCTTACTCAGGGCTTTCAGGTTCAGGAATGCATCGGAACCTTTCCTTAAGCAAAAGTCTTACAGGGTGTGGTGTGATTAAAAGATTAGAATTCCTTGTCATTAACCAAATTCTAAGTTTTAAAGAGTTTGAAAGAGAAGACTAATACCTAATATTTCTTACATTAAGCCGTCTTTCTTCTTTCCTTTCCTCACAACGATCCCTGCCTGCCATCAGACTTAGAGTACCCCTCTTCCAGTCTATTGTAGTTAAACCATACCCAGAAAGTGACCTGGAGATCTCCACCCGCCTTGGGCCATCATCTATTGCAGACTGACTGCTACATAGGCTGGAGGACCTTTGTTCTGAAGGTCACATGGGATGCATCTGGGTAGCAATAAAGGAGATCTCTTGTATTCTCTATCCACATTCACCCCAGTCCTCCAAACAGCAATCCAGGAGTCCTCTTTCCATTCACTACAAGTCACACACAACTCCTATTCTCACATAGACAGCAGAAAAGTTAAGGAAACTGATACGTTTAGCACTTTCCTTCTTGAACCCAGATTCCTTAGGTTTTTCCAGTTTGCTCAGATCGGGAGATGCTTATCCTTCATACCAAAGCTTTTCAGGTCCCTTCCCTGGAATCAGAAGATGTATTGCTACCTTGGATTCAGTCCCTCTCCTTCCCTCTGCTGTCCACTATGATTATGGGGTCATTATCAGTTTCAAAGGCTGCCACTTTTGTCAATTAGGTAATGATCAGATCTGATCAGTTTGGAATTCTATCCCATATGTTTTCTGTGACTTCATAAATCTTCCCCATGGAACGGTACAGTCTCTGAGGTTTCTTTAAGCCATTGTCCACCTTTTCTCCCCTGATTCTGTTTGTTCCTCTCTGTCTTCCTTTAACATTCTACACCTGCTTTAGAGCCACTCTCTCTCTCATTGCCACAGACATCGACAGGCATGCTGCTGAGACATTGTGAGCCTCAGACAGTAGACTTACCATGCCACAACATCTTAGACCTTCCAGCCCCCTCCTCTGAAAATCCCTGCTGGCCTCCTCCTCTCATGCCCAGGGCTCCCCCTTCTTGCCTGGGCCATCCATGTGGCCTGTCCTCTCTCCTCCAAGTGGGAAAGGTGGCAGTCTCCCATAGGTCTCTCTCTCTCTCTCTCTCTCTCTCTCTCTCTCTCTCTCTCTCTGTCTCTCTCTCTGTCTCTCTCTCTCCCTCTCTTCCAGCAACCTCCTATCCAGTACAGCTCATGATTCCAGGCGCTGCTAGCCACTCAAGCTTTGACTGTAAGCAGTTTCAGTTCATCTCTCAATATGTCTGACCATGAAATTCCTTTGCCTTCCTTTCCTATTCAGGGACTACACGTTTGAGGGGAACTTGGTATCCTGGAAATTCCGTCGTCTACAAGCATTTAATCAAGTGTCCCAGTCCTCTCGTAATACTTTCTTTGTTTTGACTTTTATCTTGGAGTTATAAATCAAGACAATTTTAAAATATACCAGAAAAACTGGTTATAAAAAAGTAGTAAAACTTTGTTAGAGTCCCAGAAGCTTTCTGATAACACTCTTAGCTTTGGGCTTGGTGGAAGCTAATGGTCTGCTCATACATACCAAAGCAAGCCTGATGTTCTATTTGTGCATTCCAAATGATTTACTTGCTGCTCACATCGTGCCCTGAGCCCTGACTGCCACTCACTGTAAGTTTGTTATCATTTTTCCTGTCCCTTGAGGAAGGTGGCTTACCCCACACTTTAGTTCCCATTCTGTCTATGCAATTTCCACGCCATCTTTTTATCCTTACCTTCACTGTCATCCTCATGGAGTTTACTCTAAATATCAACTTGATAATGTTTTGCTCTTTGCTGACTACATTTATGCTCTGTAAGTAAGCTCAGTAAGTAAGTAAACTCATTGGTGAATTTTAATGTAATGAAACATTGGTTTGATACTAAATCTTTAGAAAGGAAATTTATTTCCTAAAATAAATTTATTTCCTAAAATAAATTTTACAACAGAGGGTAAGTTTGTTTCTTAATGTTAGGTCCCATGGCATTAAAAAGAAAGTTAAAAGATTTAAAAAAAAAGATGTTAAAAGGACATAAAAATGGAGAATTTCAATAAAGAAAGATTCTTGTATGAAGACTGAAATGGCTGGATGTGTCCAGATAGGGAGCAATAATGAGAACGTCTGAGCAAGTGATGAAGGTTTGCGCAGGTTCTTTGAACAGTGGACTGAATACACAAACAAATCCAAGATGAGATAATGAAGAATTGGTTTAAACGTCTGAACTGCAGACAGGTGCATGCCTAGCACACCCTACTGAGAGACCCTAGAGAAAGAAAAATCATTTTGTTTGTTTAATAGATAGGATAGAATTTTTTGAGAGGTGGAAACAGTGACACACACTTTGACACACACTTTTAATCACCACTGTTAGATCAGTTCCTGGATGGTTTTCTACATGGCATGTTTGCAGTTTACATTTCCTTCTTATGGGAAAACATATAAAAATGTTAATTGTTAGTTTCCTACCTTTAGCTAATGGCCATGGATAAGGCTTCCATTTACTATGAGCTTCTTCGTAGCTGGGACAAAAAGATAGCTTGACTACTCCCCTCTACAGGAATATCTCTCACCAAAGAGAGGGACTGAAAAATAGATTGGCATGCTGAAAGCAAGCACTGTGCCCTTGATAGTCAAGGAATGTATAGATGCAGAGCAGTTATTGTAGTAAGTGCTGTTGTAGTAAAAAAGCCTTCAGTCCACTCCTCTGGCTTTTACTGCACACATTGTTACAGCCTTAGGTTGCACACAAGCATTGCAGTTGCCTGAAGCTAAAGTCTAAGCTCAGTCAAACCTCTTCGTAAATTAGTTCTCATTAACTGTTATAAAGGCTTACTGAAGGAATGAAATACATGTCTGCTCAAGATTTATTTAAGAACGCTTAGGGTTTTGTTAAAGCTTTATATACATATTACACAGTAATTATAAATACCATACCAATGTTACTAATCTTCTTGGGTGTTTAATAATAATACTTGGAGGCCTATAATAATCTGGTCACAGAGACATCCAGAAACATTTTTTTTGCCCCTTGCCCTTCAAGGTTAAGTAACTCCCAGGGGATTATGAGGAGTCTCAAAATGTACTATATGTTAGAATCACTTGCCCTCTTTTTCTGGGAGGTCGTGGAGACTGCACTAGGTGAACCCTAACCAGTATTCATTCTACAATGTGGAGGGTCAACACAGAGGAAAAAGTTCCCTCAATGTTTCCAAGTGGAGCCATTGCAATCAGTACCTTTGACTCAGCCTCATGAAGATGGAACTTGTTAGTAGAAAAAAAATGGCCAAAGGAGTCAGAAGTTCCACTCAAAGCCCAAATGACCACCAAAGATCACTTCCTTGTCTGATCTTGTTAGTAAAAAGAAAATTTTATTTGATTTGTGCCAACTGCATGATTTTAAATACCCAACAAGAAAGTATAACCAAAGATTAAAATGTTGTAAGTTTCTTCACAGTGCAAATTTTTTCTACTTCCTCGACATTAGACTTAAGTTCATATAAAATGGTATTTTGACAATTGTTCCTCACTAAAGATTTGTCTTTAATAATAAAAAAAAGTGTTGCTTTGATGTAAGACTTCAAACCTGGGCCAGATTCAACACTCTGTTGCCCACCTGCTGACAAGAGAAACAAGCTCACTATAGTTCTAAACCATTGCACCACGCTTAATCAACTGTCTCCAGTTTTCACACAGAATCACCCAACTGCAGAATCTCATGTGACTGTCAAGCCAACACACAAGGCCAAATCAGGACCACTTTACTGCTCCATGTCACCAGGGACTCGTTTATATCCCCTTTCCAATGTACCCTGAAACACCTTTACCCCAGTGACCCCCTCAGTAGGAAGCATTTGAACTGATATACAATGCCCCCATTCTTAATCTATTCCCTTTCATGTTGTGGAATGAAGGGCGTCCCCCTGTTCATAAAACAACCAGGATCATAAGCAATTCTTACTATGCAAACAATTCTTACTATGCAAACAAGTCTTCTGAGACCCTAATTGAGGGAAAATACTGGCTCTAAATACTGTAGCCAACTTCCATTACTCTATTTACATACACAAAGTTATTTAAGCTCCCCTGCTGCTTGGCCTGTGTGGGTAATGGAGACACTTGCTGGCAAGTAGTCACCTCTCATTTGCTAAAAAAGGTCAGCTTGGATTGTATGAGTTTGGTTGCTTTTCTTTTCCACCTGTGACTCTTTCAACTCCTAATCCTAAAATAAATTCGGGGAGAGAGTTCTTACCTGGGAAAGTGTTCTCACCTTAAAACTTCAAATTCCTATCACCCTTTATGAATTCATATCACTCCTAAGAGACTTCTCACCTCAGTGTCTGATCCTGGACCCCAAACTCACAACGTGTTCTAGCCCCATTTTGAAGGGAAATTTTCCAGTTGCCTTCTTTATGTACCAACTGCTCCTGCATTTTCTTTTTCTTATAAAAGTTTGAAGTTAGCAGGCTTGAAGTTCACAGAGGACGGAAGATGCAGCTCTCTGGCAACACACTAATTTTGCAATTCAAAATTAGTGAAACGTAAAAAAAGGGGAAGCATAAAAATGATCCCTCCTTATATATTATTTATTTATTTAATTAGGGATTTATTTATGTACTATAATAAAATCCCTATTGAACTGACAGATAAGAACATAGCAAAGAAGAAATTAAACACTAAGGAAATCAAACTTTCAGTCAAGGAATAGGTTGTCTAAGAAATCAGGCTGAACACAGACCAGAGAAACAAGCCAGTCAGAATTGTCCTCAATGGGTAGCCTCTGCTGCAAGGTACCTACTTTGAGTTTCTGCTCCTTCCTGCCCCAAGTTGTGTCAGCATGTTTCATCACAGCAATATGAATCTAAATAATACAATAATTAATAAGTTAAAAATCAAACAATGATCAAACTCTTGATATGCAAATTTCAATAAAAAACCTGGTAATATGAAAAAACCGACACGTTTCCTTCAAAAATCTGTCCATCCAAGAGTAAATAAATCTATTAAGACTAAATTAGATGGAATTCCAGACAAAAAAAATACAAAAAACGATGATAAATAAGGTCAAAGATATGAAAGCAGATGTGAACAGATTCCAAAAAATTTCAAGAGAAAACTGACAAATGACTAAATGAATGTGGAAATCAATGTAGGACATGAAAGTGGAGTGAATGAAGAGCTAGAAATAATGGGGAAAAATTGAAATGATGCTGGAAATGAAAATTCTTAAAATAAAATCACACTGGAATAATCACCAACAGAATGGATTCTGGAGAAAACAAAATATCAGCACTTGAGGACAGCACAGCGGAATTGGTCCATTCAGCTAAAAAATAGATTAAAAAGATGAAGAGAACATGAAAGTCCTATGGGACATCTTGGAAAGATCAGATGTATAAATTGTGGGCATAGAGAAATAGAATTCTATTCAAAAGACTTTGAAAATGTTTTCAATGCAATCATCAAAGAAAATTCCCTGAATTTTCCTATCCAAGTATAAGAGGCATATATAGCACCAAATAGAAAGACCAAAAAAGAAATGTCCTGTGCCATATAATAGTTATAACACTAAGTATACAGACAAAGAAGAGTTATCGATAGCTGCAAGGGAGAAATACCAAATCAATATAAAGGCTGGTCCATTAGAATAACATCTGATCGATCGACTGAAACCTCAAAAGTCAGAAGGGCATTGCAGGATACCTTTAAGTTCTTAAAGACCACATCTGCACACCCAGAATAGTATAATTCATCAAAGCTGTTTATATAATGGATAAGAAAGAAAACATATTCCATGATAAAAATAGACCAGAGTAGCATATGTCCATTAAGTCAACTCACCAAATGATACTGGAAGGAATTTCCTCGTTGAAAGAGTGCTAAATATTTCAAAGATTCTACTGGGAAAGAATGCAAAGATGTCACAGTAGCAGGTAGCAGTTAAATAAACAAGGCTTAGGAAAACACCAAACAGTATATATATATATATACACACACATGTATATATATATATATATATATATATATATATACATGTGTGTGTATAAACATTGCAGGAGTTAATACACACCTTTCCACTAGTTTGAATATTAATTGTTTCAGCTTCTTAATCAAAAGAAATAGTCTAACATAATTGATCATACTTTCTGCTTCCAAGCTATCAACTTGCTTTAAATAATAGACATGATCTTAATATGAAAGGATAGAAAATCTTTCACAAAAATGAAACTAAAAAACAAGCAGGCATTATTATTACCTGACAATCTAGACTTCAAACTGAATGCAATCATGAGAGATGAAGAAGGTCACTTCATACTTCCTAAGTGAACAAGTCACCAAAAACATATTACAATTCTAAACACATATACACCAAACATAGGTGTACCCAATATCTGAAAAGAAATATTATTAGATTATAATGTCACAGATTAACCCAAACCTAGTAATAATGATTAGATTCATTGTCCCATATTCAGAAATAGATGGGTGATCCTGACAAATGTGAACAAAGAAATAATCAGAGTTAAATGAATCATAGATCAAATAGTCATAAGTGACATCTACAGAAGATTCCAGCTAAATATTGTAGAACATATGTCTTTGTCCATAACCCATGGAACTTTGTGTAAAATAGACTATATATTAGTCTACAAAGCAAGTCTCAACAAATATAGGAAAACTGAAGTGACTTCTTTTGTTCCATGTGACCGCAATGCAACAGAGCCAGATCTCAGCAGCAAGATGGAAAGAAAAAAAAATTCAGAAAAAATAAAGCAAATTGGGTTCTTTGAAAACATCAACAAACCCTTAGCCAAACTAACCACAGAAAGAAAGACATAAATTTTTAGAATTACCAATGAAAAGGGAGACAACAAATAGCAATGAAATCCTGAAACTCATAAGGGCACACCTTAAAGGTTTATATTCTAACAAATTTAAAATAAAAAAGAAATGGATGACTTTTTAGATTTATATGGTCTATAAGTTAAAGCAAGATTAAGGGCATAACTGAAATAGATCTTAAACAAGCAACAATATTAAACAGTAATAAAAAATTTCCTAACCAAAGAATATCCAGGCCTGGATTCTAGCAAGCCTTAAACAAGAATGAAGAGCAATTCATCTCAAATTATTCCATTAAACGGATGAAGAATGCTAAGCCTGAGGTGATGGTGCATGCCTTTAATCGCAACACTTACAAAACAGTGGCAGGGGGATGTGTGGAACACTCAATAAAAAAAATTTAAAAAAACCTAGAGAGACAAAAAAAGCGAATGCTTCCAAACACATTTTTATGTAGCCAGTCTTACTCTGAAACAATAAGCCAGAAAAAGGCACAACAAAACAGAAAATTACAAATCAGTTTCCCTGATGAACACGGATGCAAAAATCCCTCATAACTACTTGCAAACCAATTCAGGAATGGATCAAAAAGTCCATCATGATTAAGTTCATTTTATAGCAGAGATGCATGGTAAGTTACAAATATGCAAATCTGTAAATGTAATCAATCACATAAACAGACTGAAGGACAGAAATGATATCATTCCAAGAGATGCAGAACATGCCTTTGAAAAACATTCAGTATCCTTTCCTGATAAAAACCCTGAAAAAACTAGCAGTGGATGGAACATATCTCAGCATAATACAGAATATCTATAGCCAACATCACGCTCAGTAGAGAAAGACTCAAACGTTCCCACTAAAATCAGTATTCCACTGATTTTCACTCTCTCCACTCTTATTCTACAGAGTATTGGAAGTCTTATTTAGGAAATAAGACAGAACAAGGAAATACGCACGACTGATAAAAAGAAGACATCAGAGTATCATTACTTGCAGATGATATTATTCTATCCAGAGGAGATCCTAAAGATTCAACTCGAAAATGTTAAGAGCTGATAAACACATTCAGCAAACCACTTCAGGTAAAAGTTGGAAAAGCACTTAAACAGAAAGGTAGAGGTAAAGATTTTTGAGAGGGAATCTTATCTAGTTGTTTAGGAAATAAGACCAACAGCTGATAAATCAGAACTCATGAAATTAAAACCCTTTTTTCACAAAAAATGTTAACCAATTAAAAAGACATCCCTCAGAGTGGCAGAAAGTCTTCACGATGTGAACAACTGACAGATGATTAACGTCTAATATTACTTTTTACCTATGCATATTTACTCTCTATACAGATCTTAACTTCTAATTTTGTTAATTTATTTTTAATATTCTATATGTGTTTGCGTAAGGGGTGGGAAAGACGAGGAGGTGGGAGGAAGGGTTAACTCAAACTAAGGATATGCAAATAAGCCATATGCAAACCGACTAGGTTGAAAGATAATTAAAAATTCAGTTAACAGCTGTTTGAAGGGAAGCGCCCTGGTAAGTTCAAATCATGCTGTTCTTAGAAGTTATTGGTTATTAAATGAAAATCACAGTGGTAGGTGTGGGATATTCTCTTCATTTGTTGGTGAAGGAAGCTCCAGAGAGTCTCAAAACAATAGAGGCTGTTACCGTTGCTCTTGGTTGACTGCCTGATTAGGTAGGACAAGATCCTATTTCTGAAGACTACATTTGGAGACAAACGTTGCATGTTTATTCTCATATATAAGTCCTAGATTCTAAGTTGCATTAATTTAAAAATTTTAAACTTTGTGTCAGTATGTTGCAGGAGATAGAGAAATCAAGCTGTTAATAAGACTGAAACTTCATCACTTCTGGCTAGCTTTCACAGGGCCAGAAGGTAAGCTACAGGGGAGAAAAGTCCTCAATGTTCTTATCTAGATATGAACAGTGTTTAGCTACAGCACTAACCTGCAAATGGAGATAACCTGATGCAATAGAGATATGACCGAATAGAGGGAGCAACCAACCACTTTATGATGGGATTTGAAGCCCACTCCACAAGAGAGAATTCCTGCCTATTATAGTAAACCTCTGTAAAGTTTCATGCCCGGGGGATCATGGGCCATACGGAAGAATCTACTATTGTTTTTGCTAGTTGGGTGAGGTGTCATATTTCACCTTAAATATTTTTGTTTGTACCACAGAGCACTGTTGTTTTCAGCCTTGCTCAGAGAAGCGTCTATCTGTACTGGGTGGCAGTTAATCCAGATATTAATAACTACTGAGTATGCTGAGATTCAACGTTGAGTGTCAGACACTAGACTGGGATATCTATATTAGTCCTTTAACTATCTGAAACCACAAAGAAATAAATTAAGGAGGAAACTAGAGGATGAAAGACTTCTCAAGATTGAGGATTGGCTGAATGAATATACTGAAGATGACTATAATAACAAAAGTGATCTACAAATTCAATACAATTGTCATAAACATTCCAATGATTTTTTTTTCTACATTAGAACAAACATGTCTAAAATTCATATGTAAAAAGGACCTTAATACTTAAAGCAATGCTTGGCAAGAACTGTGCAGGAGGTACCATAACACCTGATTTCAAGTTATACTACATGGCTATCGTTATAAACTTTCCCCCATGGTCTGAGGTACCATAACACCTGATTTCAAGTTATACTACATGGCTATCGTTATAAACTTTCCCCCATGGTCTGAACACTGAAACTGACACATAGACCAATGGAACTAGTCGATATAGAAATTAACTATGTCTATCAGATTTTTCAAATGATGCCATAAAGATGCATTGTAGAAAAGACAGCCTCTTCAAGAAATAATGTTGAGAAACTGGATATCAACATGTAGAAAAATGAAATTAGATCACAATTTTTCACCTGTTAAAAATGAATTATGCAAGAATACCAACTTGACTGGATAGGCCTTAACAAAAAATGACAGGATGTGTGAGCTCCAGTAGGGGGAGCTATGGGAAGGGGTTGGTAAGGTAAGGGGATAAATAGGATTAAGATCTGGTAAATTAAATACACAGAAATTCAATGAAATATATTTTAAAATGAATAAAAATAATTTAGTTTGGAGCTGGAGAGCTGGCTCAGTGGTTAAGATCAGTGACTGCTCTTATACAGGACCTGGGTTTGATTCCCAGCATTCACATGGTGGCTAACAACTGTCTGCAACTCTGCTTTCAGGGGAATCCAGCACCTTCTTCTGACCTATGTGGGCACTGCATAACGTGGTTAAACTTATATACATATATACACATAAAATAAAAATATTAAAAAAAATAAAAGATTAAAAAAATAATAATCTAGGGACAACAAAGTAGGTTGTTCTCTAGGATCTATGACTTCTTCAGTAATGTGTATTTGGCCATGTTTGTGGTACCACACATGTATTTCCTCCTATTTAGTGGGCCTAATTCCAATTTCCAATTAGACAGCTGTTGATTACCTGCAAGAAAAAAAGTGTCACACTCCACCAATAGTAATAGTTTGTTGGGCCACTCATTATTGTTCCTTAGGATTTATAGCTGGGTGGGACCATTGTTTTGTTTTCGTCCTAGGCAGCTGCTATAGTAACCTTGGATACCATTAGAACTAGTCTTTGGGGAGGAGGCTTCCAGGTCAGTTCCAACCGAATGCTTTAAGTCCTGTGTCCCGATTTCAGCGATAGGGTCTTATCTTCAAATTCTGTGAGGAAATCAAGGGCTGTGGCAATAGCTTGTTATTTTGGCATCTCTTGGGCTACCCTGACTAAAACTCAAATGGAGATTTCTCCTGCCTGGCACTGTGGTTTTTTTGTCTTGTTTTGTTATGTAGTCCAGTAATGTACACACACTCATATATTTATTGTATGTGAATTTTTCAGTATGACTTGGAACTAATATAATTCCCCTAAGCATTACTTATCTCTCCTCTCATTCCCACTGTGTAACCCTGGCTACTTTTGCTCAAGGTAATGTACCTTCCCTTTCCCACTTCCCTCTTAACACCTGTCATATGAAATTATTGACTTTATTCAAAATTTGCATCCTCATATTGACAATCAAGTGTAACTTTCACCACTCACCAAAGAAGTTTCTTTTTGCAACAGATGGATACTGTCACTGAGTTCAAGAACTGGTCAAACAGAGAAAAAGTGTCTGCGAGACCCTTGATTCTAAGGAATACATCTTCAATGCAACCACTACACACAAGATGAATGTGTCCCTCAGCTCTCACCAGTGATGTTTCCTCATACAGCAGAGGATGATTAACTCGGAATCCCATAACTGACTAATGTACCAGGACCAAAAGTGCTTATTTCTAAATAGGACACTTTTAAAACCTCTGTTTCTGAAGACTCAGGGATCATTGGGGAAGAGACGATAGAAAGATTGTAAGGGGGTGGATGACACAAGGAAGCAGTTGTACAGACAACTGGTCAGTTACTCAGAGAACTCACAGCAATGGAGCAGCAAGCACAAGAAATACTATGCAAGCTCAAACCAGACAGCTTGAGCATAGACACGGGGAAGTAGGTAAAATCTTCCAACTCAACCCAACCGAAGGAACTTTTGGCAATTGATGGGCGCTGGAATGGGATGAAACAGTGTTTTACATGGATGAGACTCTTGGTGGGCCCAGTGGATGGAATCACACTGAAGGACATTTGTGAATACATCAGACTCTGCAGGCCATATCATATGTAGAGAGCACATTAAATTGGATGTGGGGTGGGGGAGGAGATGCAGATGGGGGAGGGATTCTGAATAGCATCAAAGTATAATGAATGGAAATCAGAAAAATTCAATAAATACAACATTTAAAACAAGGAATTAAAAGTAGATACAAGATCTTACTTTAAGAACCTCAAACTATGAAACCACTAGAGGAGAACACAGGGAACAAACCTCAGATATAAGGAAAGGTAAGGAAGTTTGGGAAAGGACAGCCCAAGAAGTAATTCCAAACATGGACAAATGAGATTGCACAAAATTAAGAAGAATCAAGGAGCAGAGAAAATATATAATGGAGTGAAGAGATAGCCTACAAGATCAAGTGAGTATCTTTGCTTCTGTACATTTTGAAAATGATTTCTCTCTAGGATATATAAAGAACTCAAAAATAAATGCTGAAGATTCCAAACAATCAATAGTGGGTTAATGAAGGTAACAGAGAATTCTCTGAGTTACGAATGGTGTTAGCTGCCATGTGGTTGCTGGGAACCAAACCGAAGTCCCCTCCTAGGAATGGAGCATTATTCCCAGTAGCTGGGTTATGGAATCATCATTGGTATCCATCTTAAGTTAAGAACAAATTACAACTAATACTGACAAGAAAACGGAGAATAGAGATGTCATACACATTTCTGCTAAGAACATAAATTACTCCAGTCACCACGGAAATCAGTATGAAGCTTCCACAAAAAACTAAAAAATATGCTTTACCCCTCCCAGTAATGGAGCATTATTCCCAGTAGCTGGGTTATGGAATCATCATTGGTATCCATCAATAGATAAATGAATAACGAGACTGAGTTTTATTTAACCACAAAGTAAAATGAAATCACATTATCTGCAGGGAATTGGAAGCACATGGAGATTATTTAGTGACAAAAGCCAGATTCAGAAAAATACCATATTTTCTCTCATTTGTGGATCCCAGATTTTATATAGATACATGAAAGACTGGTAACTGAAGATTTAGGAAAGAAGAAGGAGAGCAAAGGAGACATCATGAGGTGTCAATATGGCTGGAGTACATAATATACTTGAAGAAAATATCCTTGTCAACTTCATATAATCTAATATAGTCCATGGTGTACATGTGCCAGTAAGAGAACTAAAAACAGAATGTAGATTTAAATGTAAAACATAAACTTGTAAGTATCCTAAAAGATAATAGAAGAAACCCCAGATGTCTGTAGATACAACATTTTAGATACAATGCCAGATGAAATAGAGGTCCGTTGTATTACCATTTGGGTCTAAACTACCACCCCCAAATCATATGATAACGGACTCAGTGTCCAGTTGGTGGCACTACTTAGAGATGATGTAAAGTTTAGAAAGTCAGATCTAGTTAGAGGAAGTAGGTCACTAGAAGCACACATTTGAAGGTTAAATTTTGTCTGTTTGTTCGTCTGTTGAATACCCAGTGCTAACGTTAATCTTTCTTCTTTCAAGTTTTTTTAATTTTTATTTTTCAGGGATTGTGTAACAGTGATAGAAATCTGAGCAATGGAGCCTGATTTCATTAAAATTGAACATTTCTGGGCCTCATTGACAAAATGAAGACAATAAGAAACAGAACCACAGAACCTGGGAAAATATAAAACAGTTGTTACTGAAAACATCTGTATGGAAACACACAGAGAAATTTTAGAATTCAACAACATAAAAATGAAGAACCCAATTAAAAAACTGAGTCAAAGCCTTTAATAGTCACTTCAACAAAGAAGATTTATAAGTGCATAGAACTATTTATAAAGCATCATGTGTTATTTGGGAAATGCACTTTAGATAATCATGAGAAATCACTATTATTAAACTGACCAAATCTATGTTCCTGACAATGTACAGTGCTCTTGAAGTAAAGCAACAGGTGTGAATGCATACATGTGAAATCATTTATGAAGATAAAACTTAATAAATCTATAATAGAATGAGGTAATCCTATACCTTAGTATTTTCTTAAATGAATCGAGAAACCATGTTCAATGAAATAACTGCATATGGATATATTTAGAGTTTTTTTTCAATTGCAAAGCTTGATGTTAGCAGAGATGTTTGCTGTATTTTGAATCTGAAATGTCCTCCCCAGACTTATATGTTTGAGTGCTTGTTCTCCAGTTAGCGGTGCTGGTGGCCTTGAAAGAGACACTTAGAAACTGCTTTTGCTAATCAAACAAACATAGACTCTCTGCTTGGGCATTCAATTCAACAGAAAGCAGGAAGAAAGTCTAATATCTACTGTACATCTGGCCTTTGGCTGATAAGAAGTTTGTTCTTATCTTTATCTTTTCCTCTTGAGTAACACTGAATTCAAGAAGAGTAAAACCTCGGGCATAAACAACCCACTTCCCAGATGACAATTTTACATGAGAGTGAGAGTGAGGCTGCACCTTCAGTGATTAACAGACTAAGACCTTAATAACTAATGGGGCCACTTTCCAGAAAGGAGCAGCTTGCAGGGTAAGAACTGATACAATGATGTGTCAAGGAGAGTAGCGATGACATGCTGACCAGGACTTCCTTTCGCTCTCCATTAAATTTAAAACTTAAGCATCCTGAAAATGTACTTGGGGAAATCCCAGTGTGACTAGTGAATAAATTTTCCTGTGATTTTTTTTCTTCCTGTGGTTTTTATCGTTTGTCTTCTCTTATCTTGGCATATCAAGCCTGGTAGCAACGCCTAGCTCACAGGAGTCCAGGTTTTCACACTAAAACAACTAAAAAATGAATTACTGCAAAGACTCAATCTTGATGGAAAGATTTCCTTTTATATGTGGATTGGGAAAATTAACACTGCCGACCATCAAACAAAGAAACACTCTTTACTATAAGACATAGGAGATTCTCTCTCTGTTTCTCTCTCTCTCTCTCTGATTCTGTCTAGATTTTTTTCACTTAAGACAAGCCAGACACAGACCATTAAGATTTAAATTTCTTTCTTCATAAATGATTAGTCAAATTTTTTATTCCTTCTGATGTATTAGAAACAAAATATTCAGAACCTGCCAAACATAAATAGCTTTTACCCCAGGGATCCAGAAAACAGTCTGCCTCTCTCTCTCAGAAACAGTATAGAATTCCTTAACCACTCATAGGAAAATCTGTTAGTCCCCAGGAAGATAATTTCATAATTATCTCACTACTCCGAACTGACCTCTTCTCAGTCTTTGAACCTTTACTTATAAAATCCATTCCCTTCTGCCTGGATTTTGAGGTCTTATTCTAGCATCGTTCTCCTGGCCACAATAATTCCTTTCTACCATTGGAAACAGTCTCTCTCATTAAGTCTATATTTATTTTGATTTGATTATACAATTCACCAAGTTATTTGTTTGCTTCAGATGTGTCCTCTGCCTTCAACATTTTCAGCTAGTCATTGGAACAGTGCTTAAAATATGGCTGGCAGGGTTATGGAGTTATGATGTCTCATTAGCATTTACCACCCATGGGAGAAAGGAGAACGTTGTTGGAGTAGCTATTTTCCAGATAGATGGTTCAGTCTCTCTTTAGGTCTGCTTTATCGTGTGGCTGTAACTGAATAGACAGAAACTATGACATTTCTATCTAATTCTGTCCCTCATCATTTGATGACATCCCATTTTGCACTGTACTGTAAGTTTTAAAGACAGGTAACTTCAACATTTTCCCTTAACCTTGGTTCACACCAATTGACTTGCAAAGAAGTAACATATTTTTCTGTGAAGAAAATGAGCTGCTAGTTTCAGGAGGTAAAGGTCTTAGATCCAGAGCAACTTTGTGAGAAAAAGGAGAAATTCTACACACTAAATAGAAGGACTCCACGAAGTGAGGGGTTTTCTCAACCACTGTCTCATTGTAACTGTTACTTACATTACATATAAAAGCCTTTCACAACCAATGCTGAGATATGGAGATTAGAGAATGAAAAATGTCTTCTACTTTCCTCTGTGCTAGCCATTAAGAAATCTATTTCCTTCTAGTTTTCAATCTTTTGGATTTTTCGGTACAGCAGCTCTAAGCATTGATAGGGTACAGATAGGGACACTTTACATTCTATATCATAAGAGGATGCTCTCCAGTTTGTACTAAGGAATAAGAGCACTTCATAGTAAGCATTTTAAGGACTTATTTGTATTTTATTCTGTAGGAAGGAATCTATATGATCACACTGCAAGTAGTTTAGCAGTCATAACTGTTAATGCCTTGTTTGTTTTGAGTTAATCTTTAGCCTGAATACCATCATAAAGTCATAAATGTAATTTGGAGTCAACTGTCTTTTAATAGTTTGGTAAATCTGTTTGTTAATGTCACTGTCGCTCATGATATTAAATTTAAAAGTTATAGTGAGTGCTGGAGAGATGGACCAGCAGTTAAAAGCACTGATTGCTCTTACAGAGGTCTTGGGTTTGATTCCCAGTACCCACACGGTGACCAAAAACTGTCCATTAACTCCAGTTCCCGGGAGATTTGACACCTTCTTCTAATGTCCCTGGACATTGTATAACACATGCAAGCAATACACTGAAAAATTAAAATAGTAAATACAGTAAAAAGTTAGAGTAAAAGCAAATCATATTGAGCAGGATGCATGTATGAGGAGATAATTTTGGTAAAAAAGGTTGAAGAAAACAAAGGTTTTAACATGAGGAAGAGGTTTAAATAGAGAATCAGTTTTGTCTTAAGGTAGCTCCAAAGAAACAAATGAAATGGAGGGAGCTAAAATACTAAAGTATGCTGTAGAATATCTATAAATATTAAGACCAAAAGAAATGCCATGGGTATAAGCAAATTGACTACAAATAAATTATTAAAATGTATAAGGTCCAAATTTAGTGTACTAATAGAAACCTAAATGTTAGTCCAGTTACTATCAATGAGGCTCTCCTAAGACATTGATCTGCTCTTGTTAATGTTTACAAAGGTGCATTGTGTTTAGAACATTAGAATCATAAGATGAAAATTATAAATAACATAATTTCATATTCACTATCAATTCATTATAGGTAAAACCTCTTGGTATGAACAACTATTGGATTAGATGTCATATGATTTGTGATGTAGACAAAATAATCAAAATTTCATACTTTATTAATATTGTTTGTTCTTATGAGTGCCTTGTCAGGTCAGGACAGATAAGACTCTGAGCATAGTTAGCAGAAAAACTTGCTCCCCTGTACCTAGGGGAAGCTAAAGTAAAAAGCAAATGAGAACAAGTCTGGACTAGTGTCCTTTTCTCAGAAGCCTCAGAGAACTGGGTTTGGTAGGAGGGCTGCTCAGCCCCCAGTTGGGTGATACTTATGAAAAACACTCATCTTCTGCATGGGAAATGATGGCTAGCCAGTGAGATATCATTGTGTCCACATTCCTTTTCCACCTCAACTCTCTTCAGCTAAGAACATGAAACTTCCTCCTACCGGAATGACCCCATGAAAATAGCTGATCTGGTAGCCTCCATTTTTGGTACTTATCTCTAAAGCTCGACAAATGCCCAGTCTCAGAAAAAACTCACAATGATGTGGGAGGCAAAAAACTTTGACTTTTCTAATGGATACTGAAACTAATTACTTGATAATAAACTGAGCCATCAAAAGGACTGTCAGGACACTACAAGAACTGAAGCAGTCATATCCGTCAGGGTAATGATAAAGCTGGACATGCTGTAGTTATAACACTGGGATGTTCAATAGTCTGGGAAGACTCACACTGTCTTTACCTAAGTGGCCCTCCTGACTCATGGGGTTAAAAACAAAGAAGGAAGTTTCCCTCACTGATGTTCAGTGGTAAAGCACACCTTTAAAACAGTACAAAATATGCCTCCATTGTTGGGTTTAGCTGGGCACTACTGGGGATATTGCAGCAGCCTTTCTGTAACATCACAACTGGTATAAAAGAAAGGACAGACAGCCTGCTGTGGCTGTCTATGAGTGTGTAAAGCTCACTTCCACAAAGAAACTTCCCAAATGCTCTAAACTATAAGCACCTGCAGGTCCTGTATCCCATAGGAAGGACACACATTAACTGAGAGTTCAAACCGTTCTGTCTTCCAGTGTCACTTGGGAATCAGAACCAAGCTATCTGCATGTGTGTACTATCATGCACTATGGGCTTCTATTTGCATGCACGTGCTATAAGCTACTCACTATCTGCATTGCATAGAACCCTCCCAAAATCTCCAAAACCTGTAATAGAGGATCCCCTCAGTCTTGGGGACATGAATTCTCTTTAGAATGTCTGAAATGCTATCCCTCTATGGTTCGAATAACTTTTCTAATGTGTTTCTTATACATAAGGAAAATCTACCTCTGTGACTTTCTTGAACATCACATCTGAGACTCGGTCTATGACTGTCTTTGTGACTCTTGAATAGTAGGAGTCCAAAATAAAAGCAAAACAGCTGGTTTGTGCAATAGTAAAAAGCCTTAGATATGGCATTTCAGGCTACTGTGATATTGAACAGAAATTAAGTCATTAGGAAAATAATCCTAGAAAAGTGTCTACACTAGATTATTTGGTACTGACATACAACCATGGATATAAGCAGTTAAAAGGCATATATGTTTTTGATGACAGATACTGCCAAGTGATAAAGTCCAAGCATCCCAGGAAATTCACTCCTGAGGAAGAGGGAGTTTCTCTGGTGAAGATCTGCCCTTTCTTACCTCCTGGATTCTGAGTCTGACAGCTTCAGGGAGTGCTTATTATTATTATTATTTTTTACTTCTTATTCTCCTTCACTTAAGTGTCTGCTGTTAGTTATATTGTGCACAGCTTTGTGCCCGAGAATGACCCGTATAATGAGCCAAACTAACAACTGACTAGTTGCCCAGCAGCAAGATGCCATCTTTCCTATGGAACAGATCTTACAGATAATGGGATATTACTTACAGTTCAGAATGTCAGGAACAAATAAGGACGATTTATACTCTATATCATAGGAGCATGTTTGCACTTTTTGTTGGTGAACCCTCTACCTGCACAGAGAGAGACAATGATGAAGGAAAAGCAGAGTCTCACATACAAGGCTGACAAGCCAAACTTTGGCCTGATTTATTGCTTTTGTTCTGGTTCTCTATAAAATACCCTAGTGTTGAAGACCCAGGGAAGGCAGATTTCCCACTGACTTTCCAGATTTCCAGCTCTCAGAATAAGACACAGCTTAAAGATTTTTCTGTATTTGTTACAGGTGATATGGAACAAAGTCGTTTTTCAGTATGAACCCTCAAATCTAGTAACACTGCAATGCCAGACTCACATTTATGGCCTATCAGGTCACAGTCCCTGTGGGACTCTAAGTGTACTCCTAACTATTTCCACTTACTGGAAGAATTAATATTGTCAAAATGCCCATCATCCTATGCAAAGCAATCTATGGATTCAGTGTGATGCCAATAAAAATACCCATGACATTCTTTTTTATTTTTAATATTTTTATTGAGCTTTTGTAATTTTAGGGTGGAAAGAATGGAAGAGCAAGGGATGCTTTGGGAACACAGGGGAACAATGGCATTCTTTACAGAATTAGACAGAAAACACCTTAAAATTCATATGAATTCACAAATGACCCTGTACAGCCCAAGCCATCCTGAGCACAAAGAACAATGCTGGGAGGATTATCATACCAGATCTCAAACTATATTAGAGAGCTATAATCATAAAAACAGCATGCTACTTTCACAAGAAGAGAGACACATAGATCAATGAGTGCATGCAATTTCAGCCACCTGATAACGGACAAAGGGGCCAAGCACAGAATGGAGAAAAGACACGGGTGCTGGAAAAACTAGATCTCCATCTGCAGAAGAATGAAATTAGATCCTTATCTATCACCGAGCACAAAAGTCAACTCCAAATGGATCAAAGTCCTCAAAGTGAAATCTGAAATTTTGAAACTGTTAGAAAACAAAACAAAACAGAACATAGGTGATACCCTACCGAATATAAGCGCATGAAAGGATTTTCTAATTCAGAGATCAGCTACTCAGAATTGAGCTCAACAACTGATACATGGGACTTCGTCAAACTAAAAAACTTATGTACAGCCAAAGAAACAACCAAGGAAGTGAAGAAGAAACCCACTGAGTGGGAGAAAATCTTCACCTGTTGCACATCTGACAGAAGATTAATATACAGAATATATAAAGAACTCAAAAAAACAAAGAATCAAGAAAACGAGGGCATTTTAGTCTTTGGGTTTATCGTACTCATGTGTCTACCCTGTTTCCCATCTGCTTTTTCACTTACTTGTCTCTTTGAGGCTAAGTTCCTGTCTTCAGGTTGCTGCATCAGAGAGAGGTGCAGGGAGAATATGCTCTTCCCTTCAGGCTGCATACTCTTAGCTGCAGCCTGTAAGTGGCTCTTTATATGAAGGAGAGACTGGACTTCCTGTCTGAGCAGAGCATCTCATTGTTTTAGTTCCTGTTGGAGGGGGTTTTATTTTATTCCAGATTATAACTTTAGTTGCATCAGTGGGAGAACAGGGTCTTTTTCATAAGTTCTTACACTTGTAGATCAATTTAAAATGATCTCAGAAAGAAATTTGTTTTTGCTATATGTTGTAAGTGAATTTCATTGCTATTAGGATTTTAAAATGTCCTTCTTTTTAAAAATTAGCTTACTATTAATTTCTAGAGTATATTACTAGAAAAATTTCTCTGAATGTATAAAATACCAATGCCATGACGAGGAGACACAGTGTTCTCTTTTAAATGTGAAGCTGGCTCTTGCTGTTGCTTTACTGAAATGTGTGTCCTGGCACAGTTTTTCCCTTTGTCCCAGTTGACTTTAGTTCTTTTATTTTTGTAATTCAATAATTGCTCATTGAAATAATAATATTGAAAAAACCTATATATTTTTTTCTTAATGTGATCCTCATAGGGGAAAAGAAAGAATCCAGGGAATAAACTACCCTATCATTGTAGCCTAATATTTTCTTTCAAGATGTTCACCTACATATGTTCCAAACACACCCTCAATATAGGATTTGGAGTTGCTCTTTTTCAAGGGAGTGTGATTTTTATTAATTATGTCTGCTTTTTTCAGAGGTTTCCCAATATGGTTAGAATTTCAAGAGATTTTATAGTAACATACCAAAAAACACCTTAAATCAAGACACTTTCAAACACATTGGTGGAAACCAATGTAGGTTTCAGAAAGGAGGGTTTCAGCAAAGCAGAGATCTCTGGTATAGGTTTCAGATGTTATATGACATAGTTTGGTGGGAGCTATAGGGATCTGTCCTTACATTCCACAAGGTTCACCCCATAGTCACAAGGATGTTAGGTTACACACATGGTGGGCAATAAATGGATATTTAAGGACTCAGATAGCACCAGATAATTTGGCCTTAGACATCCAAATTTGCACAGATCCATAGCTGAAATTCTAATCAACCATCCTTGTAGAATGTTTAATGTCGGTTCTGCTTTTTTCTTTTTTTTTTTTTTTCTGTGAACTTCAGTTAACACTTCCTTCCTGCGACTTAGGTTGGGCCACAATACTGAAAGGGTCATTCAGTTTCATTTCTCTGTGAAACTGCAGTTATCAGAAATGCCCTTTTGTTTTTTTGAAAAACCTTCAGTGAACTGATTGCTCTCAGTCAGCTGGATCTTTGCTGATTAATCAAATTATTCTCTGAGCTGTTTTTTTTCCAGTTAGTTCTTTCATTCTTTCTTCTTTCCGTCACTTTCTAAACTTCAGGATTATTGAATGTATTCTTCCCTTGCTATGACATATTGAAGTAGGAAGCTGTAATTTATACTCCTTTTTGCCTATTATAACCAGAGTAATTTAAAACTTTACTTAATCTTGGCTGTCCTTGCTTCTAGGAACTGGCACCTTTTTAATAAAGAAAATTTCATGTCCTATAAAGTTAATGTAGTTCTTTTGATAAACATGTACATTTACGAACTGTATACAAACAGCTGCCTTAATAAAATTGCTGTTTAGCAACTTTATGTATAATCTGGCGCTGAAAGCAAAACCACAGCAACAATCCTGAAAAGGAATGCTTAGTGCACCTCGAAGTATTTAAATGTACACACAAATAGCATCCATAATTATCTTAAAACTTTTTCACTTAAATTCTGTTCCCTCTGCATTTTTGGACTATATTAAATGGAAATGAACTTTAAATACTCATTTTTGGCTACCTTTTCCCCTCTAAAATACATGATTCTAAATGCTATATTTGATTATCTCTTAATGGTACACCAAAATGTTTTTGTATACTCTTGTTTTATGAAACATATTAATAGATCCCAATATGTGATCTTTAAATGAATTTCAGAATTAAAGAATATTCAAAAGACTAAGTTATATTGTAATTCACTTTTACCAGATCTTTAAACAGCTATATTAAAATAACACTTAATAGCACACTGAAAGAAATTACTATCTCCAGTTTATGGAAACAAACTCTAAATTTGTTTTTGCTATATGTTGTAAGTGAATTTCATTGCTATTAGGATTTTAAAATGTCCTTCTTTTTAAAAATTAGTTTACTATTAATTTCTAGAGTATATTACTAGAAAAATTTCTCTGAATGTATAAAATACCAATGCCATGACGAGGAGACACAGTGTTCTCTTTTAAATGTGAAGCTGGCTCTTGCTGTTGCTTTACTGAAATGTGTGTCCTGGCACAGTTTTTCCCTTTGTCCCAGTTGACTTTAGTTCTTTTATTTTTGTAATTCAATAATTGCTCATTGAAATAATAATATTGAAAAAACCTATATATTTTTTCTTAATGTGATCCTCATAGGGGAAAAGAAAGAAACTACCCTATCATTGTAGCCTAATATTTTCTTTCAAGATGTTCACCTACATATGTTCCAAACACACACTCAAAACCTTTAAGTGGTATATAAAACTGTCACCTTAAGCATGTCCAGGATGAATTCAAACAAAAATGCAACAATGAAGTGACCATAGGTACTGAGGTACCAAGATATGTAAATTACAACAGAGATCTCATTCCCTTTGACTTATTCTTTCAACTCTTTGGCTCCATTTACTAATTTAGATTAGGCACATATGGAAAGCAACCAACAAGTTCTCTCTTGTTAGCAGTATGTTTTGCACTTGAGCCTTAAACATTAGAAATGGTGGATGGAATGTTTGGGATTCTGGCGCTTGTATTCAGTACCATTCAAGTGGGAAAACACTCTAGCATTTGGGTAATGCTATAATATAAAATCTGGTATGAATCTATTTACTTTGACTGACTGTTGCTTCTAATAGTTATGTATGGGATACACTTACACATCAGGTAGAACATCTGCCAGTGGTCACTATCATAGACTTCTCACTTCTAAGTGGTCTAAAGCTATCAATAATTTGATTCCTGTTAGTGCCGTTAATATACATGGAACTGTTAGAGGCACATGATTATGTATACTGAACTTAGTCAAGGTTTCTGATTTCTTTCTTAAAAGAAAAAGCTACTTAATACGTATAAAGACCTGTGTAACTATGATCCTAATTATTAGTTTATTTGGATGCTGTATTTGTTGGTGTTCTCCAAACATTCAATCCTTATAAAGGCAAAGTTTAGAGAGCACTTTTCCAAAACCTTTCTCTAAACTAAAATTATTAGAAGTAATTTCCATTTTCTGGCTCCTATTTTGTGCTCCTAAATATATAAGGTCTTATATTTGAAGAAAGGTTAAACCTGTTTAGCTTCTGGACTTTCATGAAATACTACTCTGATATTTTAAAAGCCTCAGTACTTGCATTCCGGGAAGTATATCTGTAAACAAATATATTCTACTTAAAGAATAAAATCTGCCTCAATTTTTAAGAATTTGATTTATTTTCATAGTGGAAAAATGAAGACATAAAAAGAGCAAATAAAGACTTGTGTTATTTATGTCCTTTAAAGTATTTTGTATCTCTATAAAAATAATCTATTAAATGTAAGTACTAGGTGGAAAATTCAGGCATTCTTTAGTGCAGGTTGGAATAACCATGCAATTTCATGAGAAAAGAAGATTGTGCTAGATTTAAAAGGTAAGAGCGTGGGAACACAGAAGTGTTCTGCCACTCATCACAGAGGAAGGAAATTAAGAGATCTCTTGCAGTTTCTATTTGACTCAGTGTTGTAGCTTGCTTCTCTGTTGTGATAAACACCATGAACAAAAGCCAACCACTGAGTAATGTGTCTGACTGACTTCCTTTCAGACTCATATTCAGCTACCTTTCTTGTATAGTCCATGCCCACCAGGCCAGGATGGTGCTGTTAACAGTGACCTTGGCCACCCTACATCAATTGGCAATCAGGAAATTGCCCCACAAGACATGCACACAGGCCAATATCAGGGAAGAAATCCCACAATTGCAGTTTCCTCTTCCTAGATATGTCAAGTTCACAACCAAGATTAGCCATTGCCCATGTTTCAAACATGTTATGTGAACATGGAACTATCATGGCAAGAATGTAATATTTTAAAGAGACACTTTAGCCCCTCTTTTTGGTTATCAGACTATTGAAGCAACGGTTCTGAAGAAGTTGGAACTTCCTGTGGCATCATATCTTGGCAGAAGAAGGAAAGGCTAAGGATGGGGTGGCAGGAGGAGCAAGGTGGAAACTTGTTCCCTGACGAAAGATATACAAGTTGTCAGAATATGTACTAGGCTAGACTAGAGCTAAGACAATGGTGATAGATGTGAGACCACACTGCAACTGGACTGAATAGTTATGCGCATCTGCTGCCTTCTATTAAACCTTACCTCTTGTTGAGACCCCAGTGATGGACTCCAGGAGCCACTGCATCTATTTCTTCCCTTCCCAATGTAGTCTCACTGAATAAATATTTCCTGCTTTCCAATATTAATGTGTCTCTTTATTTGGCTTATTGAAGATGGGTTCCTGAACCTCCCTATTGAGGTTTGCCAGTAATAATGAATTGTTGAGTAACCTCAAAGAGCTACATATGAAAACTTTGTTTCTATCTAGACTGGTATTTCAAGAATGATGAGATTTAGCTTCAACAGTAAACCCTTGTGTAGGATTGGTCTAGAGGTCAGACCATTTGTCTCATTTGAGATAAGGCAATACACCTTGCTCTATGTCATGACTTCTCCAAAAGATGAATTACATTTTATTTAAAAGTGGATTATTTTCTGCTAAAGGTCTCTGTGGTTCCAAAATACAAAAGAGAGATAGAGTATAAAACTAAAACTTTGAACAAGCTGTGAAAAATTTATGGATGATTTAAATGGTATTGTAAAAAGTGGAACTAACTGGGAAGGGAAAACATCCTCTGGTCTCATTTCATTTCACTGAGTACGCCTGATGTCTGGAGGAAATTATAAAAGTTGAAGTGAAGATATTCTTTTGCCACTTCAAAATGGATTGGGGTGGCCTTTCTGGTACTGAATATCAGAGACTTTCAGAATGAAGCCAAAGAATTACTAGGGCTGCCATAGAAAGTAATAGGGCTAGGAAGATAGTTGATATCTTGCTCCTCATCCTGAAATGTCAGAAAACAAGCAATATAAACTCATCCCAAGCCCCCTAAAAAGACTTCACCTATCTGCTGACTCAACACATGGGGCTGAGCAGTGCATATTGCATAAAAATGAGGGTCATTGTACAGGTAATATTTCCAGTGCTTCTAGTGGAAGTGTCATCGTCAGCAAGAGGCTGGCCCATCTCGGCACAGGGCACTGTGAATCAAATTCTCCAGAAAATAACTTGCATCTTGGGCTAAAGTTCCTCAAATATCAATGGATCAGCACTTCAGTGACTGGAGAGCTTGGAAGTTACAAATCTAAGACCTATTTATAATTTATATTGGGCTGTCTTCAGCCCTAAATAGCCACTCCTTGCCACCTCTTTTTCTGACTTAATATCCTGTGATTAACAGTTAAAAGTACAAGCAAAGAAACAAAAAAAGGAAAAAAACCAGTGTAAGTTACCTTGTAGTGCTGAGATAAAAGCACCATGATCAGAGTCAATTTCAGGGGGAGAGGGTTTTATCTGCCATCTTCCAGGTCACAGTTCATCACCGAAGGAAATCAGGGGAGAAAGTCAGGGCTGGAAACTAGAGGCAGAAACTGAAGCACCAACCATGGAATTATGTTGCTTACTGATTTATTCCCCTGGCCTGTCCTCCATCTACTTTCTTACACCACACAGGACCACCTGCCCTCGGGTGGCACAGCCCAGAGTAGACTGGGCCCGTTCACATTACTGGTCCCACAAACATGAACACAGGTCAAACCAAGGGAGGAAATTCCTCAACTGAGATTCTCTCTACCCAGGTGTGTCAGGTTGAATATCAGCTACCCCGCAGGAAAAAAAACAAAAAAAAACAAAAAAAAAAATCTTTGGAATGAAGTAACATAACTAAGTCATAGGTCCTACCAGCCAAAAGGCTAAGAATGTCACCAGATAGCACTTGAAGTCTGTAGCCAATTTCTCCTCATTTTGCCATGACTTGCCTACTGAATGTAGCCTCCAATGTATTTGAAAGTTTGTGAAGTTATTACCATCTTTGCTCTGTTACTATGCAAAATTCATAAAACTGTTAACAATTGGAGCATGTTATCTGAGGAAGCTTACATCTGCTTCTGTGCCATGGTCACTCATATTTGACTCCAGAATAACCTGTCTCTTTTAATCCTTTGAGATGAGTGTTGTTCCTCTCCTTGACAGCATATTGGCCAGACTGAAAGAGCCAAGAGCATCTTCACAAGATTCTAAAAAGTATTCTCAAGGAGTATCAACTTGACAGTCTGAAGGTAAAGATGGATCATCGTCTTACAACTCAGGCTTACCTACCAATCTCCAAGCAGTGGTCTTTCAGGGCTTCCCTGCCGGCAATATTGACTGGATTCATAAGGTTTCTGGAACTTTGGAAAGTTTCCATGAATCCATAATTCTTTCATTTTGCCTGGCTATAAAGAAAGCACCGCGTAGACACTGCTGCCTCGTCCTGCTCACGGTCTGAACAATCAAACCACACATTTATCTTCCCCAACATATTAGTTACATATGGAGATGCAGCATTTTAAATCACATTGGGGTAGCTATGAAGAAAGAAATTTACAGATTTATGATTACTCTGAAGGGACAGTTTTTAGGTAATGCTGTAACATAATAAACAGGATATAAACAAAGATGTGCACAATTGTTGACCAAGACATTCAATACTAAGAGGAATGTCAGAAATTTGACCATTTGCTGTTTTCCTAAGTCCTACCCTTTATTAGGAATGTCCTGGGTAAAACATGGAAGAAAGCAACTCTGCACTAAGCAATAACAGTATAATTGTTACTACTGCTCTTTGTGTGGTACACAAACTTAAGCAGTGATCAGTCAAAAGAATCTTGCAGGGAGTCAAAAAGTCTGGATCAGGGATTACCTCTTCTGGTGTGCTGGTATGTAGCAAGGTGAAATCATCTCTTGCAGATTCAGAGCGTCCAGGTTTTGCTGTACCTTGCCATAAAGAGGTTTTTGTATCTATGCCAAGCTTTTGGAAGGATTAATTTACATGATCCAAAATATAATGGACAGCTGTGTAAAGAGAACTCGGCACTAAGACGAGTCCTTTGGGTATATACCAAAAAGTGCTGAATATTGTCTGACTGCCACAGCCTCCTGCAGTGTTAAGGTTTCCATCAGCCTCCTGAAAGATGGATTACCCATTTCTCTGTATTAAAGGTTGAAACCAAGTGGTATCTTTAGTTTTTTCTATGTCACTCCCTTCCTCATCACTATCTGCCTTGTGCCGTGGGTTCCTATTTTGGGGGCCCAAAATGAGCCTTGTATTATCAATCTAATCTGGGCTCTCTTCTTCTGGCTCCATAGTCCTAAAACTGGCAGGATAACATCTCTATCTCTTGTTCTTTTTTATGCAGTTTACTGGCAAGGTCATAGGCCAACACTGAAGAGGCCAGTCTCTTAGTCTTCTCTCACTCTAATTCTTCTCTTACACTTTCAGTTTTGCTCTGGGCTCCTGTCACTGCTCAGGATAGCGTTCTTGTTACCCATAGCAGCTCTAGACTTTCACTGTTCTCAAAGCATCTCCATACAAACATGGTGGACCCCAATGGTCAAGTGTGTGTGCCATTCCATACCACCAACAAGTGGATTGCCATCCTGGGATTTCTTCCACAGACATCTAGCTCGGTGCCTTCGCCTTAGTTACACATCTCAGTATCCAGTTCACGATCAACGCCACTGCCACTCTCCCGACCAGTCCTATGGGTATAGCCCACCGTACCAAAGTCTCCTCTCCCCACAATCTCCCCTCACCCGCTTCCCTTCCATTGCTGGTCTCCTTCCCCGTATCGTAGAAAACAGAATTTTCCTCCCAGACTCACTCTTGGTTTTGTCCCGTTCTGTCGACTATGCCAATTGTAACTAAAATTCCTTCTGGAAGGAGCAGGGGGCATACAGGTGAGGGGTTCTAAGGTGGATGTGGAAATGAGAGAAGAGGGTCCGAATATGATCAAAATATATTGTGTGGAATTCTCAAAGAATCAATAAAGATACAAACATTTTTAAAAAAGAAAGCCAATGGCATCTCTCAGATGCATATTCTCCGTGTCTGACTTTTCATGGCATTCTGTACTAGCCTCCATCTGTGGCTAAAAAGAATCTTCTTTGATGAGAGGTGTACTGTATCTTTATCTGTAAATATAAGGATCCATGTTTAGCATGCAGTAAGAAATTTCATTTGTCTAGAGATAAGAGCGTTTTCTCTAGGATCTATGTTGTTTCCAGCTATGCGCATTTGGCTGAGTTTACAGGGCCACCTACGAGTGCTGTCTCGTTGAGAGGGATTTGAGTCCGGTTAGATAGCTGTTGATTAACCCCCTAGATGCCAGTGCTAAGTCCGCACCCGTGTAGGTAGTGTGCTGGGTCAGACATTATGCTTTTTGGACTTTAGGATTGGGTTGGATCACTGATTGATTTTCTTCATCAGCAGTTTGCATATTATTCTCTAGAATTATGATGGCTAAACTTCAGGCAGAAAGCTTCCATGCCAGTTTCTACTCCGTTGCTACAAGGCCTGTATCTGAAGTTTGTCCTGTCTTCAGCAGATGGGTCTTATCTTTTAGTTCTGGGGAATAACCAAGATCTTAGGCAATTGCTTGTGTTATTTTGGGAGTCTCTTGGACCACTCTTACCAACCACTCAAAGGGATATATGCTTGAGAGATACTCAGTCCTAGGTGACATATTTACAGTTGAACCTACATTTAAGGTTCATGGAACGGAGCAGAATGAGGGATAGAAAAAGAACTAATGTATCCTTCAACTCTCACCAGAGAAGCTTCCATATACAATAGAATGTGATTTATACAAATGACCACAACAGGCTAAAAATCTGCTGAATGTGTATTCTTCCATAGGACTCCTGTGTTAAACCTCACCCACCCATTACTCAGGAACCACTGCAGAAGATTGGGCAGAAAGATTGTAAGAACCAGGGCTAGTTCATGAACTCAGGAAAGCAGAGGCTTTCAGGCCATTGAAAGTTTGCACATATGAATTTGTGCTAATGGTAGCATTGAGCACAGGACCTACACCAACTCAATTATACAGAATTGAATGTGAGAAATTGGTGGCAGACTGACCCAAGACTGAGAACTACTGGAGACTGATTACTTCTGCATGAGCGAGAAAGTATGCCTTACTTACAATTTCTAGATAGGCTGACTAGACTCCAGTGGATGAATTTGCACCAAAAGACATCTTGACTGACCAGAACTTAACATGTATGGCAGAATGCATGAGGTTTGGTGGGTGGTTGCAGGGTATGGATTGGAAAAAGGATCTAAATTGGATTAATAACTGTTTTATGAAATTACAAAAGCTCAATAAAAATTTTAAAAAATAAAACCAATGAGCAGAACCCAGAGTATTTCTTTAGTCCCGAGTGGGAGTATAAACTGTTGTAACCACTATAAATCAATATGGAGGTTCCCCTACCAAAAAATATAAAAAATAAAACTACCATATGAAATAGCATTCCATTCCTCAGGTTTATGGATTTTATCCAGTCCACATACCAACAGACACATTTGCATTATACTGTTTTTTGCTGCAGTACTTACAATAGTTCAGAAATGGAACCACCTTACATGTCCATGATAAGATAAATTAATACGTAAAATTTGTGCAAACTATCATGAGGCTAGAAAAGATCACAAAGAAGAATACAGGTGCAGAAGGAATACACACAACATCATTGGATATTCTAAAGTTTTGCTTGAGTGTCACAATTTATGATCAATGAAATAACTGGGGATAATTTCAGAAATGGCTAACTGTAGACCCCATGACAAGGAATAATCAAATGAGCCCATACTGTCTTACCTTACTGTGCTGGATGTACGATTTAGTGGGTCAGGCAAGTTGACTCAAAGAGGATGAGTATGCTCATCAAAGAAACTAATCAGACAAGGGCCCAAAATGGACAAAGGGAAATGGGTGGCAGATCAGCCCTAGCTGGGAACTGTTGGAGACTGATTGTTGCTGGGTGAGGGAGAGTAGACCTTAGGATTTCCAGATTGAGTGACTAGACCCCAATGGATGAACTTGCACCAAAGCACATCAAGGTACAAATGCTTGACTGGATTGGACTTAGCATGTGTGGCCAATTGAATGAAGTCCAGTGGGGGGTATAGAGGGGTAGATGGAGGAAGTGCTCTAAATTTGAATAAGAACCATTGTATGAAATATTGTAAAGCTCAATAAAGTATATTGAAAGAAGAGTAATGACATGAGATTGCATCTTGCATAGGATCAACCTGAAAAGTGGAAATTGAGTAAAAATTAGGAAAATATGATGAACATTGGAACTTTAATAATTCATCAGTATTGTTTTATATATTGGAACAAATATATACTACTAAGGTAATATGACAGTATTAGGGAAAAGGAGGTATCAGTACATAATAAAGGAAAAACTAAATTCATGGAAGCTGCTATGAAGTTCATAGTGCACAAGACAGTCCCTCATAGAAAAGGACCATCTCCCAAAATTATAATAGTGCTGATATTGAGGTATTTTGGAAAGTTTTATCCTGATACCACTCTATTACCATTCGGTGGTGAGGGAACTGAGCTTCAGTCCAAATCCTGATGATTGTAGTGAACTCTCAGAGACAAATCCACGGTCATAAAAGATTTAGAATGGTAGACAGTAAAACCAGGAGAATGAGGGGACGCTGGTGTCTGTGATGATGTAGTTAGTTTTTAGACTACTGTTCTTCTCTGTATGTAAACCCTGTTATTCCCATTTCAATTCTCCTTTAGTATCTAGAGCCCCTGAATAAATAGAAATAAAATATTTGGGCAAAGTTTTTAGGATAGGTGAGACAATTGCATCGTTATATGGAAACTTCTATAGTACAGAGAATGCTGCACTTTGAACTGTTAGTAATAATTCCAGCCTCAGTACCTTGGCTCTCTCTAAAGGTTCTCTATAACTTTTATATCCATCCTTCTCCCTACTTTAAGGAAGCTGTTTGCAAGGACTAGAGTTCCTTTCATGGGCTTATCTTTCCTGCCTCTATTTCACACATGTGGAAATATAATTTTTCTTATTTTGTTTATATGATTTATCTCCCTTTTAATCCTCCACTTATTATTTTTTTCTAATTTTCACTTTCTCATGTTTTGCTTATCTGGCAGTTAAGTCTTATTCTCTTCATTGTTTCTCTCAACAGAGTTGTAGGACATTGATTCATGGTCACTCCTGGAAATTCTAACATTTTACCCCTAAAAGAATGATGCTGTCTTATTCTAGGTGTTAAGGAGACAACATATAAAAACTAAATTTTATTCTTCACCATTCCTCTATTATTCACAACTACATGGTTTGACTTCATCTCATTTTATGAGTCTTTGTCTTCCTTGTGATTCCTGGGTTTCTCCAGAAGTAGATATTGAGGTTGTGTATGAACTATTCATTATGGATCAATAATTCCTTGAACAAGGTAGAATCTCTAAGTGAAGACAATCAGAGCCTCCTGTGTCAGGCCAACATGACTGGGTGTGTCTCTTTCAGTACCCAGATTCAGGCTACCCCAGGAAGGGCATGACCTCACATAAAGTACGTCTTTGCATCTGAGGCAAATTTGAATGTTCTTAAGGCTGAAGACTGGATGCTTACTCTGCTCCCCATATCTAGGCAGCAAGTCCTTCCTTGGAGGAAGATCTGGATGGCATCTTCTATTCTACAGAGGGTTCTGATGAGAATCACATTGTGAACCATAAGATGATTTGTTTCATACTTCAGAAGGACAACACCAAATTAAGATACTTAACTATATCGTGGGCAAAAGCTAACAACCTGGTCCATGTCATTTCCAATTTAAGACCAGGGCAGATCTATTGGTTTACAATAAAACTAATCTTGGCACTAGATGTTATTAGATATCAGTTGTCAGAGAAACCCAGCAATACTGTGGTCTGCCTTTCATTTCTCCATTCCTTACACTGTTTATGAGATTTAGAGTTTAAATTGTATTTTATTTTAAAATAGTTTCAGAGAAAATAAAATAGAAATAAAGGATAATAATAAGAAAGAAATTATGGGCACTACTTGGTCAGAATATAGACATTGCTCTCATGTCTTTGTGAACTTAATATCTATCATTGAATGTACAGGAAAACACATGCTGCTGTTACAGAAAGAAGAAAAATGGTAATTGCTAGTATTATTCTGTTACTTCTATTAGGAAAATGTTACTAATAGAAATAAGATACTGCTGTCTGCTAGTACTGATATCTTACTTTAGTAATATACTATAAAAAGGTGAATGCATATACATGTATACATAAAAATGCACATACGCACATGCGCGCGCGCACACACACACACGCGCGCGCACACGTATAATTTAAATTATTTCCTGATATCTGTGTAGTTGCCCTAGTTTGCAGATTCAGAGGATAAAGCAGAGATGGTTTAATCTATCCAGGATCACATAGCTAGTGTATAGTGGTGGTGGCCCCATACACGGTTATGTAGTTGAACTTATGTTGAACCTCATCTTCGATGTAGCATCATCCAACACACAACTCTTGACTTCTAGTTGCTAATGTGCTTGTGTTTTGATTTTTGTCTCTTCCTTCTGTGCTTCTGCTTTATTCATTATCATCTTTGACATTTATTCACTTAGTGTGTGCATGTGTGTGTAGGGCAGGTAAGGGCATGAGCAAGTGTATGTTGGTAGCGGGCAGCCTCTAGTAATTGTTTCTCTCCTATCATGTGTGTCTGGTGGACTTAGCTAAGGTCCAAAGACTTGGTGCTGACTTTCTCACTGAGCAAATTCTTCCACTTCATTTATTTTTCTGGGATAGCTTTTATTTAGCGAATTCTATCCATGCAAAACTCTGTCTTAAGCGTGCTTTTAAGGAACTTATATAATAGTACACTGCACACTTATAAGGGATTGTCTGTGGCTTTGCTAAGTCTCTGGTTGGCTGAGAGCACTGGGTTCAGCAGTATCTGCTATTAAATCTCCTAAAGGCTTCCATAGTCTGAAATGCATTTAGAGCCATTTAGTTATGATGGGATTTGTTGAGAACTAACTACATTTACAAGTGTTATTTCTCTGGGAGTCTCTGTGGAGTTTTCCAGTAAAGATTCACAGATAAGATTTTTTCCAACCTGTTTATGTGCTTCTGGAAAAAAAATCAGAGACAAAGGAATAAAAGCCTTTGGTTGTAGTTTGCTTTCTGTTGCTATAAACTCTATAACCAAAAGTACTTTGGGCAAAAAGGATTTATTTAAGATCATATCATTAACCCAGGTCAACCTGCCTAGGGATAGTACCACCCACAGTGGGATGAGCCCTCCTACATCATCTAGCAATTATGAGGCTGTATTGTAGACATGGCTGAGGCCAATATGATGAAGAAAATTCCTCATTTGAGGTTTCCTCTTCCCAGGTGTCTCAATTTTGTATCAAGTAGACTAAAAGTAATTGGAACAGCATTTGAGAGGAGCACTGTTACCTTATATTTTATCTTATGTTTACAGATACTTGTTAGTTGACCCTGATTCCTCCATGTTTTCTGTATGACTACCATACATGATGCATTCAGAAGTATTGTCTTACCATCAAGGTATGGACAGAAACTAAGAACAATGATGGCCCATGCTGTTTGAGGGACCATGGAACAACCTGGGCAACTAATTCAAAAAAGGGGTCCCTTTCTAGGGTGAGCTTTTTGTTTAGTAACCTCTCATGCTTGATAGAGACATTGTCCACATGTTATATAGTGATACTGTTGACATTCTGTTATTATTTTACATGTGTATAGTTTAAGAAACTTCTACAATAGAAGGTTTCCATATGTTTTCTCAAAAGGTCTTTATCGTTCTGCTTTAGGCCCTTGTCTGTTTGAATTGATATGGATCCTGTGCTTGATGCCACCATTGCCACATTGCACATGATTTCCAGTGGCCTGAAAACCTGCGCTTCCCTATCTTAACATGTATGGCAGAATGCATGAGGTACAGTAGGGGACTGGAGGGATGAGGATGGGGGACGGAGTCTAAACATAATTAAGAATTGCCCTATGAAATGTATGAAAGCTCAATAATTTTTTAAAAAGATCTTTATTATTGGTTATTTCTATGCATGCACCCTTCTCTGCCCTGGTTCTCTAACAATAACCCCATTTTTCACTTCTTATTCCATTATTTTCAAAAGGAAATTTGAAATATCAGAACCTAATCAGACCCAGTTATTGCATTTAAAAGTTACATAATGTTATATATTTTTCTACAAGGAATAGTTTTTAATCACTATATTAAGACTTTAGTCATATTTGATGTGACCTACAGACTAGAGTAAAACAGTCAACTTTACATATTGCTGTGACAAAAGCAACAGAAAGAAAAAGGATTTATTATGGATCACAGTTAAAGTGACTGTCAATCATGTTGGGGAAGTGACAGTACTGGAGACAGCTGGTCACACTGCATTCCCAGTCAACTCACATGGAGTTAGGAGGGCCCCTGCTCACCTTCCTTTCCTCTATCCATCCAATCCTGGGATTCTCCTGGGAACTGGAACCCTCTACTTACTGTGAGATTTCTCACCTCAAATAAAGGAATTCAGGGGCATGACCAGAGGCTAACCTAGATCAAAGGCTAACCCAACCCATAGATTCCTTCATAGGGTATCAGGAGGATTGTCTCTTACAAGGGTCTAGACTGTCATGTTGAATATCAGTATTAGCCATTGAAGTAGTTTTTACCTGTTCATCATTAAATTTTATTCCATCTAATGAGTTCTGCACAATGGGTTTTGATTCCAAAATTTTATGAGTCACCTTTTTCCCTATCATGAACAGGGAAGGGCCAAGATACCGTGAAAGAAAAATACAATAAAATACAAAAATACATATTTGATGTATCCAATATCTGTTTAATAATGTTTCTTGAAATCATGAAGGTTCTATCCTAGTCAAATCCTGTTTATTATTTCCTAGAATTCAATATGCTTACAATATGCTATGATTTTGATGACAAATTTTCCATGAAGATGAAAATACTGGTTAGTAACTGTTCCTCAACATGTAGCTAGGTTTAAAAATGTACACTTAAATAACTAAAGTCAATTTTTTCTCCAAAGACGGTATATTAGTTGAAATGTCCACTAAATGTGTGATAGCCTTATGTTTTAAGTTTCTGTTTTAGGATGACTTTAGTGAAGAATTATATATTTAAAGAAATGATCTTAATAAAGAGCAAAAGTGTTTGATTATATATTGATTTTTATCATAAATCATAAATCAAGTACCTTATGTTTAAACAGGAGAAATCAAAGCAGAGACTAATAAGGTACTTTATAGAAAATCATCAAACAAAACAGTAATTGGTTATACCTTGTTTCATTTATTTAGAGAACTATTGAAATTTCTAGTTGAAGAAAGTTGAATAGTAGGCATTTCTGTGAAACGTGACTGTACTCTTCAGATCCTGGGGCTATTTTATGGTAAATATTATTTTTTCAAGTCATTAAGTATATCTTGCTTTCTGATATTGAACCAGGCATCTGGGACTGTACCTCTATTTGTGAACTTTTTCTGATAATGGTTTTCTAGATTTTTTCTAAAGTGACAAACAATCCATTTCCAATATGGGTGGGAGGATAAATGTGGGGTGATTCGCCATGTGGCATAATCCCCTCCTGCCTGCCTATAGTTCTTATATGGGTATCGGCGGCCATTCTCAAAAATAAAATAAACAGCGCTTGCTTCGATAGTAGAGCAGCAGTCAACGACAAAGCTGTTTGCATTATACCAAGACATTCACAGCCTCAGGGCTGTGGAATGGCACACAGTGGTCTCCATCTTGATCAGATATTGTGTTGGTACAAATTGCTTTGCACATGGGACATTGCTTCCGGCAGCCACAGAGATGTCAGTGAGGATTTTCTCAATTTCAACAATCATGTCCTCTCTAGGCTTACTTAAACTGTCCTCTTCCACTTTCCTCATTGCAGGATCCAAAGCTGCGCTCATGGCTTCCTTGAGAAACTCCATGTCATTTATTTCCTGGTGCTCAATGGCTGTCAAGTCTCTTTGTGGAAAGATCAAGTTTTTCCCCAGCTGATCACAGAAGAAATCCAACCAGATGATGCAGTGCTGCCTTTATCTGCAGCTATGGCCGTGGCCTCATGAATGGCAGTGCAGATAGCATGCTTGAGATAATCTAAACCCATTTTCAAAGAAGTCTTTACTTTATCACTTTCGTTTGCTGAGCAGTATCTTCTAATATGGCTTTTGATGTAACTCCTGAAAAAGGATTCTGGGTTGTGAATATACTCTAAATAATTATCAAAATTTTCTTTTTCTGCCAGAAAGTAGAGAATGTGTTTCCGCAGGTTGGACCTGTTTCCATTGAACTCAGGACAGGTGTCTCACATATCTGTGGCTATGTTAAAACCCATTTTCCTCCATATGGTGGCAGAGATAGCAGGGATGAGCTTGAGGCACAGAAAATTCGCAAATGATTTGATGGAGGAGGCACTGTGGCAGCAAATTTTAAAACTCATGAAGAAATCATCTTTCTTGCTTTCCAGGTAGTTCACAGGATCATTTGCTCTCTTGAATGCCTTGTATACTTCCTTAAAACTCTTTGAAGCTCTTCGGAACAAACACACAGATAAGTTTATGCTGTAGTTTTTTTTGTAAAGGTGTATTCTGCTTCAGGAGGCAGAGATTTTACTTCTTTTTCTATTATCCTCAGGATTTCATGGAAATCATTCTGGTTATAATCCCGCCGTTGTAACCAGATATGTTTAATTATTTCTTCAAAACTTGAAACAATGTTATCGGTATTCTTACTGATAGACTCTTTATGATGGGTTTCTAAACTTTTTTTCATACGAAGAAAAATTTTTTCCAGTCGTGTATGTTTGTCATAATTGATTTCAAATTTGCCTTCAGAATTTCTCATTAGTTTTTCTGATAGATTTCTATCTTTTCTGAAATCATCCAAAAGGTTGTTTTCAGAATCCAAGTCAATGTCAGGCTCTATGACAGGAGGGACAGCGGAGGAAATCTCAGAGACCCAGATTGTCCAAAGTTCATTGAATTTCTGAGCAAGTTTTCATCACTTAATTCTTTCCCCTTCATACTTAAAGCCATCTTTCAGCTCTTCTCTAATAATTCATTTTCATAGTGCTTCTTTTGGTTGTCCAAAACTTCATCACTTTTTCTAAGTCTAATCAGCTCACTGGTTTTCCTCCTGGTTTCGGTAATCAGTGCATCTTTCAGGGTTGCAAGATTGTGCTAAACGTTTGCTTTCCATTGAATCAGTATTTCACTCTCTGGGTCTTCTTGAAAATATTTTTCAAATTCTTCTTGATGGTTTCATAGTTCTTATCAACTGGATTTTCAAGCATGCACCTATGTCTATGACAGTGTATATAGGAGTTTAGTTGGACTTGGGCAAGTGGGTTTTTTCCACATCCTTCCTATTTGACAAGTGATTTGTTTCATATGCTAAGTTTCCATCTTTTTGTAAGTTCTTTTTTGTAACCTCATGCTCTTTCCTCATCTTCTGCATCACTCCCTCCAGAGAGGTGAGGTCTCTTGGTGGTAGAGGTAAGAGGATTCAAGAGCATCTCCTAATGCCTTTTTTATTGAGGACCTAATGGGAAGTGTTTTTCTCAGCAGGTTTTCAGGAATACTCAGTTTTCAATGCCCACAGTCTTTAGTGCGCACCCCTTGGGACTGGATCCAACTTTGTTCTTATATTTCTGTAGACCTTTGTGGACTTCTCCTAGGTCTATTATGTTGGATTATCTGATTGTCTTCAGATTCAAACACCAGATCTGTGAGAAAGGGCAGACCAAATGTGACTAACTCGTAGTGGCTGGGTGTGGTGTTAAGTTTTAGAACGATTCTCTTTCAAAGACTGGGAGAGTAATAGTGTCATCCATTTTTTCACAAGATTTCTGGCAAAGCTTGCTAAGATTTTTAAAATGACTTGGTTAATGTTTGAGTTAATTCTTGGAACTTGAGTTTCTTTGAGGATTGTGGCTTTTAATCAGGGTACAGATAGTGTTTTATACCTAGATACAGAGAAACTGTGTCACTTGTGAGGGAGGCCAAACCTTGAGGTAATGTCTTCCAGAAGGGCCTTTACAACTTTTGTGGTCCTTTAGTCCTAGTAAGCACTGCTTCTACCCAGCACTAAAGGTGTTTTCTACACAAACAGAAACTTGGAGCTCTCACAAGGGGCATATAGGTAAAATCTATTTATTAGTCTTTGCCTAGATACATGGCCCACCCTGGACTGGTTTAAAAAGCAGTGAAGGACAAGGACAGTAGGATTGTTATTAATGCCTTGGGAGGGTCTAACCTTCATATGTTATTTTAGTGTTGTGATCTGTCCTTGCTCTAGGAGCAGGTGAGTTACTCCTTCTCTGGTGGCATTTCTCCTCAAGTGGAATGAATCATGAGTGTTCCTCCACTTCAGGGTGTGTTAACAGCATTTTTCGACCAATGAAGTACCTGATTTCATTTAATTGCACCTTGTTTTAGAGTCCATTTCTCCTTATTTGAATAATTTGTATAGAAATCTTATTTTATTTTATTTAAATTTATTTTATGTGTTTGGGTATAATGCCTGAATATGTATGTAAGTGCACCTATGTCATAACATGGTCAGAAGAAGCAGTCAGAAGAAGGCATCAGATCCCCTGAGCCAGAGTCACTGATGCTTGTTAGTTACCATATGTGTGTTGGGAATTGTACCCGGGTCCTCTGCAGGAGAAATCAATGCTCTTAACTGTGGAGCCACTGCTCCATCCTTACAGAGGCAATGAGGCTATTTCTCCAGGTGTGTGTATGGCCAGTGTGTTTTTCTTTATTTTGCAGTCTATTTCCTTGGTGAACACCATACGGGTTCTTCCTAAGGCCCATGCAATTGATGACTGCCACTTAACTGAGGGGTTGGAGGGCTTCCAGTAGGTTCAGTAATGTATGGTATTGACACACTAAAGATTTCTCTTCACGGTAAAGTTCTTTTGGTGTAAAACAATTGAACAAGAACACAACCACACAACCCTGCATGTCTCACATGGAAAGCGGATGAGACAGTTTGTCTTAGAGACAACTAGGAGTGATGATGGCCCAGGAACCCAGAGTCATATTGTCCTAATTCTGTGTCCCACTGTAGTTAGATTTTCCAGAAATTTTTATAGTAACATAAAAAGAAAATCTTAAGTGAAGAAACAGAAACATATTACTGAAAATAACATCTAGGTAGTTTCGAGTCAAACAGGGAATTTCTGGTATAGATCTCCAATGCTATTTGATAGCATTCTTTGACTTAGTTTGGTGGAAGCTAGAGTACTGTGCATACATTAAATAAAGATTTACCTAAGAGTCACAAGAGAGTTAGGTTACACATAGAGGTGGGCAAGAAGTGGCTAATTACAGGACAAGATAGTACAAGATAATTAATTTGGCCTTGGATGTACTAGACTGCAACTACCCAAAGTTTACAGGCTACTTAATGTAATCTCAGGTTGTTTTTTCCTATGAACTTCAGCTAACCATTGCATCCTGTGACTCAGGCTGGCCCGATTCCAAAAAGAGACATTCAGTTTCACTTCTTGGTAAAGCCGCAATTTCAGAAATGTTTTATTTTATTTTCTAAAATCCTCCCATGGACTTACTGCTGTCAGTCAGCAGGATGCATGCTGATGAATCGCTGTTTTCTAGTGAGGTATTTTTTTCTAGATATTTCTGCCACATTCTTTTTTTTTGTTGTTGCTTTCCAAATTAAAGTTTTATATACGGTTCCTCTTTAGAGGCATATCCTGTTCTGTCTAATGTAGTCTAAGTACTTTCAAAACTTACTCAGTCCTGAATGTTTTGTGTACAGAAACAGGCAACTTTTGTAATTTATCCAAAAGAGAAAGAGAAAAATCTCATGTCCTAGAAAGTTAATAAAAATATGTTTCACAAACTTGTACATTTATGATTTTTACATAAACAACTAACTACCTTAATAAAATTCTTGTTAAGGTAATTTATGTGTAAACTACCAAAACTGAGGGAAACTACAGCAATATTCCTGTTAAAGAGTCATTAGTATACATTTAGGAGTTTTTAAATGAACACACAAATATGATCTTTAATTATCTTAAAACTCTATTTCTTAAAGTGTATATCCTCAAAGTCTTTCACTATATTAGTTCAAAATGTACTTTAGTTATTCTTTGGTGAACATTTTTTGTACCCATAAAAAACATGTTTGTAAAAGATTTGATTAGGCATCTCTCACTGGCATACCAAAGTGTTTTTGTATACTATTGATTTATGAAACATACTGATAGAATGAAATATATCATTTTAAGTGTATTATAAGAATGAAAGCATACTTGAAGTAAAAACATAGTTATATTGTAATGTAGCTTTCTAGATCTTTAAACAGTTCTATCCAGATCACATTTATGACACACTGAAACAATTTATCACACCAGTTTATAGAACAAAACTGTACATTTATTTTTATTGTCTGGGTTAAGTAAACTTCATTGTTACCAGGATTTTGAAATGTCCTTCTCCCTTTTCTGAACTTCTTGAAAAAATGAACGTAATGAGATCCTGCCCACTGCTCCTTTACCATTGCTCTGTAGCCTCCACATTTCCTACTATTCACCCTACTGTGTGGCCTGCTGACCTTGGACCCAGACACACTCCAAAGGCTCTGTATCCAATCCCTGGACATGCTTCCTAACGAACACTAACTAAACACCTTGGCAGAGATCCCATTGGCTCTTGATCTGTCTGAGTCAGCCCAGCCCTCTTCCTGCCCTGACCGGGATACCTACTACCCTGTTCCACCAACTACCCAGAACAGTCCTGCAAGAAGCTGAAACACACAACCAACAAAGAATATTCATCCTCCCAAATGGCAGTGCAAAAGCACAAATAATGTGAAAAACCAAGAAAATATGTCCTCAGCAAAACCCACTAGTCCTACAAAAGTGCACTACAACGAGAACAACCCTGAGGAATCCCAGGCTGAAGGATTTAAAAGAACAGTCATAAAGATAATCAGAGAACTAAAACATAATCATAAAAAAACTCAGAGAACTCAGAGGATAAGCATAGACACATGAAGAAACTCAAGAACATACATATATTTGATAAATGGAATATTACAAAAATTCAGGAATTGAAAAGTGAATTCACAAAAGAGATTGAAATAGTGTAGAAAAGTCAAACCAAGGTGCACATAGAATTGAAAACCTCAAATTTTTGAAACAATAGGAGAAAGCTTCACATGCAGAGTTAAAGACATGAAAGAATATCAAGACTGAATGACAAGGTTGATGTATTAGCCACTTCTCTGCTGCTGTGATCAAAACACTGACCAAGGGAAGTTATAAAAGGAAAAATGTATTTAGCTTATGGTTCCAAAGATGCAAGAGTCCATCACTGTGGGGAGGCATGGTAGCAGATGTGGCTAGAGTAGATGCAGCAGCTAAGAGTTCACATTCTTAGGCAGGAACAGGGAACAACAAGCAGCTGGAGATCTGGCAAGGCTTAAGAACTGCTTAAGCTGCCCCCAGTAACATTCTTCTTCCAGCATGGCCACACCTTCTAAGACCTCCTGAGACAGTGACCTTAACTGGCGACAACATGCCCAAATCCATAGAGTCTGTGGAGGACATTGTCATTCAGACTACCACAGCTGAAGATCTGAACTCCTTAAGAAAAAACTATGAAAAATAAAAAAGCACAGAAATGGAAAACCTGAAAAGACCAAGTCTAAGCTTCATATGTGTAAAGTTCATGGAAGAATCCTAATATGGGGTTGCATTTCCCACTGTTCTAAAATGGCAGGCAAGTACTTATGCTTATTGGGGAACAACCAATCTTGAGCAAATCTGCTAAGTACACATCATGGAAAGTTACGCAACGACCTTGCTGTCTGTAAAAGATATCTGATTTCCGCTGATGTTCACAGTGTCTCTGATCCCAGCAGCAGTCCAGCTGTTTGATCCCCTCAGTAAGCTGCTGTCCCTATGGAGTTGTTCTGCTTGCAGCTCTTCACTGTCCACTTCCGTCTTCCGTTCATTTGGTGCCGAGAACCCTGGAGGAGCTCCTGCGTCTCCCATGACCCTGTTACTCCTCCAGAACCAAGTTGCTGACCAGACACTCCTGCCTGTGATATGGAGCATCCTGCCCCTGAGGGCTCTGTCACTTACCGCATCAGGCCCGAGATTCTCTACTACGTTCCTCTGTACCGCTCACCCTCTAACAGAGTTTGTGTAAGTGTTCCACGCACAGAGCAGCTGATCTATCTCTCTTCTTTCTTACTCTCTTGCTCTTTTTCTCACTCTCTCTTCCCAGTTTCTCTTCTTTCCATCTCTCACTCTCCCTCCTTCCTTTACCTTCCTACCTGGACGTCATCCTTATCTCCGAACGTGTTTGACTCTGACTCAAGTCATACAGGGAGGCCACACATGTCCCTATGCCCTGCTGGGTGCTCCCCTCACTTGTGTTCTGGACTCTGTGACAAGTGACTAGGGTATCATTTCATGTGGGAATGGTGGCATGACAGAGATGCCTCTCATGGCTGACACTGCTCAGGGAGAAACCTCATCTTCCCTTCCTCATCCTGGACTTGGGGGGACATATCTCACATTCTTCTCTCACAGCTCTGAGGAACACGGCAACCGAGATGCTGTTCCAGCTTCTCATTTGGCACTTCCCATTTGACCTGCCCATCTTCTGCCTCTTTCTCTCCACTCTCTCTTCCCTTGTCTTTGTTCTCTCACTAGGACTTCTTTCTACACTACTATTGTTAAATTGTAGCATGGTTCCTATCGCTAGATGATATAACTTAATTTTAAGAGAGGATTTATCTCTGCTTTTAGATATTTCTTTTATAAAATAAGTGTTTGGCAACTATGCCTTCTTTAGAGCTAACAAACAGGTTTTTCTAGGTACATATCTTTGCCAAATCTATGTATAAACATCTCTGAACATTTAAAGGAAATTGGTCATTTAAAACCTGCTTCAAAGCTTACAAAGATATCACAAAATTTATAATAGTTTATTTGTAATAACTTTTTATATATAAACATTAATTGCACAGAGTTTACAAATGTTATTATATTTCAGGTAGTAATTAAGAAAATAAAAAGGTCAAAATATTGGTAAAAGATATAAAATACAGATACTGTAATTAAGAAGAAAGCTTTTGAATAAAGATTAAGAAGGGTAAATACTTTCAGAATTGAGGGGATAATGAAAAATTTTCAGCAAGTCTATTGAAGGTTTATAGACATACAAGGTTATAATAATTACTTGTGTGGTGAAAAATTTAACCTGTGAGACTAAATCTCTCCTGTCAGCATTTATTTAAGAATGTTGGGTTTTATTCAAGATTCATCTACATACTACACAGTAATTAAAGGTACCAGATTAGTCAAATGACATTCCTGAATGTTCAATCAACATACTTTTAGGCCTGTAGTAATCTGGTCAGAAAGACATAAAGAGAGAACTCTTTGTCTCTTGTCTTCCAATGCCAGCTAAGTTCAAGGGGACTATAGGGCATCTCTCAAAATGTCCTGTAACTGTGGTGAGTCAGCTGTCCTCCATTCATGGAGGTCATGGAGACACCACTATAAGGACTCAAACCAGTGTCTGGTCTGCAAAAGACAGTTTCAACTCTGGAAAAATTTCTTCCACATTTCCACGTGAAGCCACGGTCAAGTAGAACCTTGTGACTTATCCTCTCCTACTTGGAACTGGTTAAAAAAGGCCTACAGAGCTATAGTCTACTCCCAAGCCTGTTTAACCCCCAGGGAGAAGATCCTACAACAACCTTAAGGGTAAAAAGATATTGGTTTATTTGTACCAGCTGTGTGGTCTTAAACATGCAACTGTAAAGTATAACCAAAGATGAAAATGGCTGATACATTTCTTTAAGATTCCAATGATTGCATTTCTCAGACATTAGCCTTAATTTGTTATTAAAGGTGTTCATTAAGGTGTTATTTGATTTCTCATTAATGATTCTGTTCTTAATAAGAAAGTGCTACTCGGGTAGAAAACTATGTATTTTTTAGCCTAATCAACTCTGCAGTGCCTACCTGCATCCAAAAGTAAAAACCCAGTATTATCTGAAAATTAAATAATGGATAAATTTGTTCTCTCTGTCTAGAGGACATGTGGGAAGGAACTCTAGCCATCCATTCATGGCAGCCAAAAGAAAAATAAGGAGAAGCCCAGTAGATGCATTTGGAAGCCCTCATCAAGAAACTCCAGTTTGAACTGGTATCCTTCCTCCTCATAATGATTATTTAATGCCTTTAAAAATTTACAGGACAAAACCAATGGAAAGGCTCAACAGTCAGTGAGTCAGATATTCTTAACTGGATTCCGTCAGGTCTCCTAACAGCACCTGCCCACCTTCCCTGGAATTTTAAACTAATGTTCCAGCCTTTTGAGACTGGATATTCCTTTATAAGAGGAAGAAGCTAAAGAAAGACCACTGTAGCTGGAATGCTAGGTTCCTCTTCAAGTCCTAAAATGGTGGTGCAACCCCCAATGTTCTAAAGTGGTAGTTAGCAGCTTAATTCCGGCAAGTCCCTCTGCTTATTTGGAGATCAACCAATCCTGAGATAAACTGCTCAGTCTATGCCATGGAAAGTTATCCAGGTACCTAACTGTCTATAAAAGATGTCTGACTCCTGTCACTGGTGGCTGTCTTTCTGATCCCAGGAGTCAGTCTAGTGGCTTAATCCCCCCAATAAACTGCTGTGCCCCGTGGAGTTGTCTTGGTTAATGGTGTTCACCTTCGATTTTCATTCAATAGGCATAGAAGAAGGAGAAGAATCTCAGACCAATGGCATTGACCCGTTCTTCAACAGGGTTATAGACAAAAAGTTCCTTAAATTAAGGAAATACCTACCTAAACCAATTCAAGAAAAAGATAAAACACCAATTAGTCATGACCAGAGTCACTGGCTATCATATTAAAAACATTAAATGTAAGGACATGGAGGGTACTGAAAGCTTCTAGAGAAAAACAAGTGACATACAAAGGAAAACCCATTAGAATTACAACCGAGTTTTCCATGGAAAAAACCTGAATATTTTATTCAGCAAAAATATCTATCATACTTGAAGGGAAATAGAAATATTTCCATGACATGAATAAACTCAAAGAATTCAAGTCCAGTAAACCAACCCTACAGAGACTATTCAAAGCAATATAGAGAATGAAAGATAGGAATGACTATGCTCAAAAGGCTATAGAAAGAAAACAAAGAAAGGTTAATGGCAGAAGCACATAATAAGGCAACAAACACAAAGGAGTTAAAATGACAGTATTCAATACACATCTTTTAATAATAACAGTAAATATGAATGGCCTCAACTCCCCTGTTGAAAGACATGGGTTTACAGAATGGATCAAGAAAGAACAACCATCATTTTGCTATTTTCAAGAAACTCATCTAAATTTCAAGGATATATTTTACCTTAGGGCGAAAGAATGGAAAATAAAATTATTCCAAGTAAATGATACTAAGAAGCGAACAGGTGTTACAATTCTAAAAACTGACGAAATAGACTTCAAAGTAAAACTAGTCAGGACAGGTAAAGAGATACATTTCATTCTAATCAATGGAACAATCGATTAAGAGTGTACCATGAGCCTGAGCATGTATGCAGCAAACATCGGTGCACCCAACTTCATGTAAACTGTACCCAAGACAGTAAACACAGATTACCACCAACTCAGTAATAGTAATAGTGGGTGAATTTAATTTACTATTTTCTTCAATAGATAGGTGAACTGGACAAGGAGTGAACAGAGAGTCATATAGATTAAATGACATTTTCTGTCATAGGGATCTAGGCATCTCTAGGATATTCCGCTCTAGCTCCAAAGATTTAATTTTCTACTCAGCAGGCCATGGCAGTTTCTCTACAATTGAACACATTCTGGAACACAAACAAAACCACAACAAATATAAAAAAATGAAATACTTTCATGAATTTGATCATACTACAGTACAATACAGCAAATAATCAACACCAAAAGAAATCCTAGAAACAGTATAAACTCATGAACATTAGACAACAGATTCCAGAATGATGAATGGTTTAAAGAATAAATTAAGAAAAAATAAAACTATTCCTGCAAATGTATGAAAAGGAGAATACCACAGAACAAGACCAATGGGACACTTTAAAAGCAGTCCTAAGAGGGAAGGTTTTAGCTCTTCATACCTTTATTACAAACCAAAGAGTACATGTTAATACTTAACAGTACAGCTCACGACTCTGGAAAAGCAAGAGCAAACCGATCCCAAACCTAGTAGATTCGAAAAAATATAAAAAAACAGAGCAATAATTAATGAAATAGAAACAAAGGAAATAATAAAAAATTTAAAGTAAAAACTAGTTCTTTGAAAAGTTAAACATGAAAGAAAGATACTTAGCCATTAACCAAAAGGGATAAAGAGAAAATCCAAACTACCAAAATCAGAGATGAAAGGGAAACCCTCACAACAGACACCAAAAGAAAAAAAATCCAAAACATTGTAAGGGAATACTTTAAAAGTCTACACTCCATTATCTTAAAAAAATCTAAAAGAAATGGATGAATTTCTAAAGTAATGGGCATCACCGGAATTAAACCAAGAAGAGACCAACAGTTTAAAGAGACCAATTACATATAAGGAAATTGAAAAATCTCCTGACTAAAATAACCCAGAGCCAGGAGGATTTAGTGGAATTCTACCAGACAGTTAAAGAAGATATACAACCAATTCTGCTTAAATTATTCAAAAGATAGAAATAGAACTCTCAGTTTCCTATTATGAAGCCAGTATAACTAATACAAAATCAGGGAAAGACACAACAAAAAAAGAAAACCTTAGGTCCATATTCTTAATGAACAGAGATGCAAGATCCTTAACAAAATATTCTTGAACCACCTTCAGATACACATGAAAAAGATCATCTACCATAATCAAGTTGGTTTTATTCCAGAGATGCAGGGAAGTTCAATATATGTAAGTCAATAAATGTAATAAAACAGGCTAATGTACTTAGACAAAAATCACATTGTCACCTCAACAGAGGCATGTTCTTCCTGCTTTGTGGATTGTAGTACCAACCACTTATATTTCAGTATATATCCTGATGTAACATCATGGGTTCAGGTAAATGGAAAGGAAACAAGAAAGTAAGCAAAAAGAACAAACAGGAAAGAGCCAGATAGTATGGAATAGTTGTTATGGGGGGCAGGTGATCAGAATGGGAGAGGACAGGTATGAGGGGAAAAGGGGTGGTCATTCAGGGCTCACAATGTGGGAAGAGGAATGCAGGAGAGGGGGATGGTGGAAACTGATGTTATTGGAGGGAAAGCAAGGGAATAACGGGGATGCTTGGACTGGTGAGTGAGGAGGCAGGTTGGATGTAGAGACAGAGAGTAGAGATGAATGGAACTTGAGGAACCAAAGAAGCCAGAGATAAATGTGTTCTTTATGAAATCCCCTGAGAAATGCCCATGTGGTACCTGAGTATTAGTCCATATTTATACCAGGCGGCTGTGTTACAAGAAACACTGTACCAGACCAGAAAGACTTCTCTTAGAGTAGTTGGTCAGGGTGGTTCAAGAGACTCCTCAAATAGCACAAGACAGAGGTCTTGATTATCTCCCAGAACTGGAGAGTAAGACCCTACTGATGAAGACAGAACACACCTCTGACACACAACTTACAACAACGGAGCAGAAATTTACCTGGAAGGCTTCTATTTGAATTTTAACACCCATAATTTTCTGCAAACTGCTAAGGGGAAAAAAAACCCACCAATGATCGAACCCAGCCCCAATGTCTAATATCCATAATGACCAGCAGAGAAAACTACATCTATTGATGCAGTAGTGGCATTGTTATCTGGGGCGTAATCAATGTCTGTCTAACTGGAATCAAATCCCTCTCAATGGGAAAGAATTCGTGGGTGACACTGTAAACACAGCCAAATACTTGGCTAGAGAGGACATAGGTCCTTGAGAAAACCCTCTCCCTGTCGTATCTCTTGACAAATGAAATTTCTTGCATTATGCTAAATATGGATCCTTATATTTACAGGCAAGTATACCATAAACTGCTCATCAAAGAAGCTTCTTTTTGGAAGCTACTAAAGAACCACCCAAGTGGTCAGACACAGAGAATATACATCTGAGAGTTGCTCAAGCCTATGTAACATATCTACAGTGGAACCTCTAGACCTAAGACTCCTGAAACAAAGAGGGATGGGTTGGGGGTAAGCAAGATAAGTAGTGCATCCCTGAACTTGTCCCTGTGAATCCTCCTTATTACAGAGAGTGCAATACACACAAAAGGCCACAAATGGCCAACTTTTAAAGAATAAGAGATTGCAGAGTATGTGTCCCAGGATAGGACTCCTACATCAAGCCTCTCCCACCCATGGTTCAGGGACCATTGTAGAGGATGGGGTGCAAAGATTGTAACAGCCAGGGTTGGTCCATGAGCATAGGGGAAGCAGATAATTTCAAGTCCCTGAATGTTTGCATATATGAACTCATGGCAGTGGTGGCATCCAGCACAGGATCCATGCCAACTCATTCAGAAAAGGGCCTCGAGTGAAGTGAGGGAAAGGTGTTTTGGATCAGCCCTAGTTTGGGAACTATTGGATACTGATCACTGCTGGGTGAGGATCACCAACGATCTCTAAGATAGGCTGACTAAATTCTAGTGGATGACTTTGCACCAAAGAACATCTGGGTACAAATGCTTGATCGGATAAGAATTACTGCGTGTGACATAGTACATGTGGCCCGGGGAGTGGGGTGGGCTCAGGATGGGGGAGTGGGTCTAAATTTGATTAAGAACAGTTGTGTGAAATGTAAAAAAGTTCAATTAAAATTTAAAAAATATTCAAGTAATATACAAATAATTTCCTTTTAAGAATAAAGCAGACTAGCGTGTAAAAACAATTGGTATACTAAAAATTTCTATAGTTTGTTACTGAGATGGTTCCCTGAATATGTAAAATCCCCAAAACTATGAGCAGGAAATAGAATGTTCTTGCTTGCGTGTGAGTCTGACTGTTGTTGTTGATTTACTGAAATGAGTTTCTTTGCCCATTTTCCCCCTAAGTCATGATGAGTTATGAAGCTTTCCTTCAGTATAATTTAAATGGGAAAAGTCCCTAGCATTTGGGTTTTCCTGCCATAAAGAATCTGGTATGTATTTGTTTCCTTTGACAAGTTGTTTCTTCTTTTATTTGTACGTGAGATATACTTGCACATCAGGTAGCACATCTGCCAGTGGTCATTAGCATTGTCCTCTAATCTTGTGAGTGGTCTAAATGTATATTTCGAGTCTCTTTAGTGCTATTATCTTACATGGAACTGTTAGAGGCACATGATCTTATTTAGTATATTTAGCCAAAATATCCAATTGCCACAACAAAACCAAAAGCTAGTTAATATCTATAAGGGCAGTGTAGCTGTGATCCTAATGATTAAATGATTACTTGTATGTTACATTTGTTATGTTCCTCAAACATACAATCTTTATAAAGGCAATGATTTGAGAAGGTCTTAAGAATTTCTTTCTGTGACATGTGAGCAGCATCCTGCCTCAACCTCCTCTCTATGTCTGGAACAACAAAGCAAATGAAGTATGATTTTACCAAATTACAGTTTTGGAAACCAGAGTTTATTTGGGCTTCTTTACAGTACAATTAGCATGGAGGGGCCAGAATTCCTCTAGTGAGGTCATGCAGTAGATTCTTCCTTTCTACCAGGACTGCTGCCAGCCCTCCAAGATGGTGAAGTGCACTCCGTCTCTTTACCAGCTTCCTCAACTCACACCTTAGTCTCAAGTCAATGGTTGCTTGGGATGGGTAGCTGACTCTGTTGGCTTCTTCCTTTGTCAGTCAAGTTTGTTTATGCTGTGCTCAAGTGCACACAGTCCATTCTGCTAGTCAGAGAAATAAATCCATACAACACTCCACTCCTTTTTCCTGTGGCTATTACACACTCTGCCATCCTCCTTCACAAGAGTTCCTGAGCCTTGGAAGGGAAGTCATGGGTGTAGGATAATGGTTTTTACATTGTGACATGGATTATTTTTGGTTTCTGTGATACCCTTTCTACTAGAAAAACACAACAACTATAACAAAGAAGTAACATCCACATAAATACTGACTGCTATCATAACCTAACTTATGAGTGCAAACACAAATGCTTGGACCATACCTAAATAGGTGCATCACATTCATCTTACAAACAATTATAGTGGCTTTCCCACTAAAGCCTATAACTCTCCCAACCATTGGGGTTTGGCCTTTCTCAAATACCAAGTGTGTGTTCCTCCCAGATGAGCAGGCAGGCTTTAAATCTAGTTGGATATTTGCTGGTTGTACATATACTATATGATCCATTGTTGTAAGAACAGGAAATTCTTGCTTGACATCTGATAGTGGAGCACACAGGATCCATAATTAAGAAGGACTTTGTGGGACCATAGTGATCTGCATACCCCATCCAGCACTATGAAGGTCAGTCATCCAGTTGCAGGGAGCTTCCAGCTTGGTCCCAGCTCGATCACTCCTTCCCTTGCTCACATCTTCAGCACGGATCTTACTGTCTGCTTCCCAGGTGCAACCAACATTAGTGGCAATGGCCTTTGTTGTGTCGGTGGCCTCACAGTCTTCCCTGATCAACAGCTCAAAGGGGGGCAATCCACTCCTGGTACTGGAATTTTAGTTAAGAATTGTATAACATATCTTTTTGCCCTTTGGACTCTATAGGCCCAGGTTTTTTGTAGACTTTTCTGTACTGTTATGGTGGATATCACTTGTGCCTTTCCCAACCATAAAGCTCCAAGAATTTTACATCTATCTTTGCTGTTGTACCCTGTGTGAATTTATATTCCATCTTTGTTTCTTCATGTGTACTTGATGTCTTTCAAATGGTTTCACATCTGTAAAACACTAATAAGATAAAATTATGCACAAAATCAAACATAACCAAGGTCTAACACAGTGTGAAAAGCCTTTTCCCATTTGTATAAACTGTTTTCTCAACAGATCCATGTTGGGTACAATGGCATGTAAAAGAGGCATTAATTTAGTTAATTCTTTACTATTTATAGTTATCTTCTGGAATCCATATTTTTGTATTACAGGTGAAACTTGTGGGGTACTTTTGATTTTTTTCTGGGTTGCTCCCTTCCTCATCACTATTTGCCTTCTCTCCTGGGTTCCTGATCGAGGGGTACCAGTATACACCTTGTATTTCTTTTGCCCTCTTAGTCATACAAAACTGGAGGTTAAAAGTTTCATCTCTTCTTTCATTTTTCTAATTTGCTGGCAAGGTCAGAGGCTAGTATGAAGAGGCCAGCCTCATATCCCTCTCTCACTTTAATTCCTCTTTTGCACCTTTAGTCTCTCTCTGGACTACTGCCTATGCTTGGGACATATTTCTTATCACCGTGAGCAGTGTTCAGGCTGCTTCTGCAACTGCTTGCCGATACCTTTGCTTCAGGTGTACCACCCTAGGGTAATGCAGAATTTGTTCTAGAACTTCTACTGTTATCAAAGCATCTCCATATTCCCATGGTACGTCCCACTGGTCAAGCGGGAGTGCCACTCCATACCATTTACAAGTGGATTGCCACCTTTGGATTGACTCCAAAAAAGAACTCCAGAAGTCCCTGCATCTCTGTATTCCCTTTTCAATGTAGCCTCATTGAATAAATCTTCTTTTCTGCTTTGCACTATTAAGATGTCTCTTTAACCGGCTTATTGAAGGTGGCTGCCCGAGTCTCCCTATTGAGTTCTGCCAGTATTAATGAATCATGGAGTTCCTTGGGGAGCTGTATATGAAAAGTTTGGTTTCATGTAACTAGAATGCCATTTCAAGAAGGGGAAGGTTTAGCTTCAAATGTACGCTTGAATAAAATTTGTCTAACAATCATTCTCATAGGAAAGTCCTGAAATATGCCTTTCTTACTGTTATGATTGCTCTAACATTGTAAAACATCAAATCCATTAACATTTTGGTTAAAATGGCATTATTTTGTCCTAAAGGTAATTGTAGTTCCAAACTACAAAACAGAGATATAGTACACAAAGTTTTGGACAAGCTGTGAAAAGTTTAAGTATGTTTTAAATGTTAATCTGAAAAATGGAAATTACTGGGAATTCAAAACATCCTCTGGTCTTACTTCATCTCACTAAGTATTCCTGATATCTGAAGAAAATTACAGAAGTTAAAATTTCAAAAATCTATTGCCAGTTCAAAAATCAATTGAAATGGCCTCTGTATTGCTCAATATCTGAGAGTTTTAGGACCATGTCAAAGAAAGTAAAAGGGCTAGGAGGACAGCTAATGTTTTTGCCCTTATCTTGAAATGTTATCAAACACTAAGTGAATATAAACTCCTCCAAGTCCCCTGAAAAGGCCCAACATTATCTGCTGAGTCAACCACTTTGAGCTCACAGGTATACATTCTATAAAAATAAGGGTGATTGGAGAGTCATAATTCCAGTGCTTCCAAGGGAAGGTCCATAGTCAGGAAGGTGCTCTTATCCTGGTAGGTGTGGGTGGGTCTCCATCTCCAGCACGGCTGTTGTGCTCGAGCCATGCCAGAGAATGGAAGACGATTGAACAGGGGGCCTCAGGTGTCTCAGAGTGCGACAGGAATGACACCTGGGACATTATGTCACTGGGTAGTTCTGTTATGAAAACCAAGACAGGGGTTTATATAGGGAAAGTTAAAGGTGGGGTCTTTAGGTAAATTAGAAATGAGGAAATGAAACCCCCAAACCTGATTTTGTTCTGGGGTGAGGGAAAGGAAGATTCGTATCTAAAGTGGCTTCTGGGGCCAGGTTATCACATCAGGCAGAACAGGCCAGACTCCTACTGTCCCTTCAGGGTATCGGGGTTGCTTGACCCAGACCTCCACATCTCCCTCTTTGTTTTTTTTTTTATACAATGGGGAGGTATATAAGGCCCAAGGAAAGGGAGGAGCCAGGCAATGAGGGGATTGGCAAACTAGGGGGGATAATGGATTTTAAGTTCATTCTTGGGTTTATGAAAGGTATAAGTGAGAGAATTTATAGTCTCTCAGTTAGCTATTTGTCTTCTCATGTTTCCCTTTTGAAGGGACAACCCTAAAATCTTTTAGGACATTAGATAGGAGCTCCCAAATACTTTGGACATATTTGGCCTTTGGTATAGAGTAGCCTGCTAAAGGGCACAAGGACAGTTTTTCGTCTTTGGGGTCTTTTTACCCTAAACTGCCTAGCCAGATTCTACCTCCTATTCTCATCACACCATTCTCTGAAGAGGTCACCCTAATTGCCAATGAGGAATTGTGTGGGGAATGCAGGCCTCCCAGCACAAGCCGCCTCTTGTACATAGCTGCCTCTACTCTAATGCCTTGTTATTGAGATCACAGAGTCTCCTCAGTGATGTTTATGAGAGCTGGCTGTTTCACAGAGACCTTGCTATCGGGAATTTGTGGTTATCTTGCTTAGCCACTCGCGACCTTGGTCCCATGTCTCAGCCTGCACCTGGAGGCCCTGTTTATGCAGAGCGGGTTTTTGTGTGAAGGTCAAGTGCCCCCTTCCTGGTGGTTTGCTGATGTGGGCCAGAGAAAAAAGGGTCTAGATATTAGGCAGGGAAAAGAAACAACAAATTGCCTTTTTTCCTTCAACCTGACTCAAGAGTGTCCTGCGTCTTTCTTCAATCCCGACGCCCCTCACAGAGACTCAGACCCAGGGCCGTGCAGGCTCGACAGAATTGGAGCGCTGACCGCTCTTGGCTGCTTCAGGCTGAACAGGGATATAGTAGGTTGTGGCAATAGGGCTACCCCTTCACTGAGTCTATGTAAAAGACCCCTGAATTGTATAACTGTTAGTTGTAGCGAGAAAAGAAAGTCCTAAACTGGTGCCTGGAAGATGAAACAAAATAGTCAAACAGGGAAGAATTCAAATGTCCAATTCAAAGTTCATTAGAATTTCTTGCTTAAGGACTTTCAAAGGCATCCATCCTTTGGGGTCCTCTTTGTTTTTCTTTTTCACTGCCAAGGCTGATCTTGAGAGTTGTGAAGTCAGGATTTGTTTTCAGGCACCTTGACAGCTTCCTGGAATGACTTGAATCAGAGTAAGTTTCCTCCCAAATGGCTTCTAGACAGTGAGAGAAAAAGAACTAATCATTTGATTTTTGGGTTAGAACAATGATGGACTTGCCTTTCTTTTCTAGGGTTGCTTGACCCAGACCCCCACAGGCAGGTGGCACAGTTGGGCCAGAGAAAGAACTGAAAGAGACAAGAGCACCTTGCAAGACCATAAAAATAATCCCTGAGGAGGAGCATCAACTGAACATAACAGACTAAAGGGAAAGATGGAGTTACAACTAAGCTTTACTTCCACAACTTTAAGCAATGACTATTCAGTTTCCTTGTAGAACATCCTTCACTAACACAGGTTTTCTGGGCTCAGCAGAAGCTTGAAAAATGTCTTCACGACTCCTTAATGTTTGCAGTTTCCTATCTAGAAAGACAGCACCATTTGAACATTGCTGCCTCATTCTAGAGGAATTCGTCTCCTCCCCTTCTGTCTGGCTTGCAGTAGCTTCTGTAAACCTCGGCAGCAGAAGCTGGGGACGTACTTCCCTATGACGTTCTTTTTGAACTGGGAATCCTTGGGAAACTTTTTTAGTTCAGGCTCACTCCTTTCAGATATGTTTTCTTTTTCACAAGTTGCAGCTTTGGGTGGAGGAGGTCTTCCCTCAGGGCCCTTCATGTTGTCTCAGTGCACAGAGATGTCTCTTTACTAGCATTGATGTCTTTAAGAGTTACACTTGCTTTCTCTGAACAACTTTTGTCTATAACTGTAAACTTGCTCACACACATTTCCTTGTCAACTCATACATGCTTCATGTCTTTCTGTTCTCTCACTTTAGACTCCATTTAGATCAATAACCACTACACAGCAGGGATGGTATGCTGTCTTGAAACTGCCTTCATGAAACACTTTTCATTACAATCAATTCAGTTCTCAGGACATGGCTGAATGCAGTTGTATTCTTCACCAGAAAATAACATGAGTTGGCACTAGTCTAAATCTGGATGGAGACCCTTTTCCCTTTGAATCTCCATGAGCACAGTCTCCCCTCTCCACATTTCTTTGGGTGTTCTGGTCTTCCATACTCCACAACCCAAGCCCACCAAGCTTTTTGCCTTCCGTGGTCTGTTACTGTAACAGGTTTCATGTGTACAGTGCTACCACCTTCTTCTAAGCCATCATAGTCTTTATCTTGGTTACTTTTAATCATACTAACATATTTCTGATTTTAAATTATGTTCTAGTCCCTACACTCTCTCTGTCTTTTCCCCACACTTTGAAGATGATCCTGTACTGAGAGTGGGATATCATTCCTCTGCTCACCTAGACATCTAAGACTCTGCTAGCTCACTCTTGCTAAAAGTAAATGTCACAATGGCTCACTAGTCCTGCTGTCATTTCATGTTGCTTCCTATGTGGACGGTTCTCTGTCCAGTGTCTCCTCTGTTTCTTTGCTCCAGCCACAGTGACCTCCTTGTCTTCTGGTCTCCTGGGGAACACTCACAGAGCAGGGGCTTTGTTCTCGTTCCTTTTTTGGATGAACTTTTACCACTCTTCCTTGGGTCACTTCCTCTTTTCCTTGTGAAGTCTTCTCATTTCTTTCTTCTTCTGCCTGCATAACTAACAACACTAAGTAGCAACCCGTCATGCTGCCCCTGCTGTCCCCTTATTTATTTATTTTTTAGTTTTTCCTCTACAGCCACCTCATCGAACATACCGATGATTTCTTTGATTATTTATTGTCTATTTAAAATGTAAGTCTCATAATAAGAATTTTTCTTTTTTCTTCCTTTTCACTCTTCTCATGTTGGATTTTATCTACAGTGTAGAAGCCCATAGGCCAGTGACTGACGCCTTCAATCAAGGTTATGGAATGGAGGTTTGAAAGATAATACCTCCCTTAGACATTCAGCTGGCAGTTAGTGTTTCTAGGAGACACAGAGGCCCTGGCAGAAGGGCATCAACTGGGAATTCAGGGTCTGGATATCAGGCAGATATTTATTGGCACTACCACAACCTGAACATTTCAAAAGCTCAGTATGCTTTCTAACCTGAAATACTTACATTGGTTAGTTTTAGTAATATATATATAACACTGAAAGGAAGCAGGAATGTCCTAACAAGACCTGCATTTGTTGTCTTACTGTATATGGGGAGGTAGGATTTTAAATTATACATGGGGTATGAATGAACAAATTCTGAGTTCTTTTTAATTTGAGGAAGATAGACTTTTTAGTAGTACTGTAGTTTATGAGAAATGGGACATAAATATAAATACATCTCTATGTCACCCAGATCTCCAAATTACACAGACGAATATCTGAAGTTTGTGTAAGTTATTTTTTCCTCCCCTGGACCTTATTAGGCACATCGTTGATAGCATATGGAAACCAGCAACCCTCCGTTAAGCTAAAGTAATACGATGGTTAGTACTGGTCTTAACGGAATATACAGTCCTAACTAGTCTCCCAAGCAGTCAAAGTGTCTGGGATTACCTCTTCTGTGTGTGCTGTGTCTGGCAAGGGGAAACCACCATCTCTTGCAGATCCAATATGCTGGAGGGTCCAGGTTTTGCTCTAACCTTATCTTTTAGAGGACTTGGCATTTATGCCAAGCTTTGTGAGGTGTTATTTACATCATCCAACCTATAATGGACAGATGTGTATGGGATACCACAGGCTCAAGGTCTCTAAAAATGTCCGTGTCCAAGAAATCATAGCAGCCCACCGTATGCTGTCAAACATCCACAAAGAAGGGATTGGTTTATGAAGCCTCTAATAGAGAGTACCCCTGAGTTTACTGTCAAAGTGGAATATGTAAACAAGGGTTATTCTGCTACAAAACTGCCAAAGCATTAAGACCCATTAAAAGTCTTCAATGAGTTTATTAAATGAATCTCTTAGGAGAAGCCTTCTTTCCATGTGCTGTCACTCTTGTGCTCCTGAAGAAGGTGAGTGCTGTGAAGGTTTTGTCTTCAAAGACAGTGACGATAAAGCTTATTGTGGGAACCTTGGAAAAATATATAATGTCCAATGAAAGGTTAAGAAAAAATCAACTAGGAGGATGTAGAAACAGGTTACCCACTGAATGTGTCATCCAAATGAAAAGTTGTGAAAATTTTTGATTGAATTGAATCAGCAACCTTCATTACATTGAATATTGAGTGTGGGCCATAATGGATGGGGCCAGTGTTCAGGTCATAGTAATCCATAATAAGGTGCCCTTACTTGTTCTTTTTAAAAAATATTTTATTTATTATTTTTATTTATTTTGTGTGTATGAGTATACTGCCTGTAAGTACGTAAAGTGCACACATGTCATGCAATACCTGTGGAGGTCAGAAGAGGGCACCAGATCCCGCAGAACTGGAGTTATACACAGGTTTTAGCTGCCCTGTGGGGTGCTGGAATTGAACCACTGTTCTCTGCAAGAACAGCCAGTGTTCTTAACCAGTGAACCATCTCTTCAGCCCCCTTTACCTTGTAGATTTGGCAATATAGAAAATGAAGCTGTTAAAGGGAGACGCAGTGGGGATAATTACTCTTTAATTACTGTTTATGTAGCACATTTGAATATTTGAAACCTTGTTTTAACTAACTTTGGTTAACAAAATATGTCTTATTTGGGACACTGTTCCAGTAAAGTTCAACAAGTCAATTTGCAAGTATCAAAAGGTACATTAATCTTAATTTATAAATTGTATCAGAGCATCTGTGACAAAATAGGGCTTTTATTCATGGGCATATGACCACAGGGAATGTAGACAAGGGTACAGTTATGTGAGAGAAACTAATTTTAATTTGTTTTAAAAATATTTTATTTAGTATTTTTATTTTATATGTGTGAGTGTTTTGTCTTCACACATGTAAATGTACTACATGCACACAATGCCTGCAGAGGCAGAGGGTGTCAGATCATCTGGAACTGAGTTACAGTTTTTAGATACCATGTAGGTGCTGGGAACCAAATCTGGGTCCTCTGGAATAACAGGAAATGTTCTTAACTGCTGATCCATCTCTCTGGCCTCAAGAGAAACTAGTTTTAAAAGGTACTGAAATGCCTGATCACAGTAGAGGCATAGAATGTTCCATTTTAGTACAGTACACGGTAGAGGCACAGCATGTTCCATTTTAGTATGGTACACAGTAGAGATATAGAATGTTCCATTTTAGTACAGTACACAGTAGAGGCATAGCATGTTCCATTTTAGTACAGTACACAGTAGAGGCACAGCATGTTCCATTTTAGTACAGTACACAGTAGAGGCATAGCATGTTCCATTTTAGTACAGTACACAATAGAGGCACAGCATGTTCCATTTTAGTACAGTACACAGGCGTATGTGTAAACTCACAGTCTCAGTATGGATCCCATGAAGTTTTGCCAATTAGTTCATTTTAACAAATGTTAAAGAAAAATTTGAACCTATGATCAAAGCCTAGCCAATGACCTTTTGAATTTTCTGTTATTTTAATGAGACTTAGTGTGTGATTTTGAATTTCCCATAGAAGCAACTTGGATGGCTTTGGAATTATGGAAATATACACACCATTTTCATGTAGTGTTTAAAAATACGTACAAATTATTTTTAGTTTGTCCTATGTCTAGAGATATTTTCATACATCAATAAATACTGTATGGTAAGCAGTATGTTTACTGGTGTTAGCACAGAACATTAAGTTCCTCTTTCCTTTTCTTGGAAATAGCTGCTGAAAGCCAAAATTTCTCTCTCTCTCTTTCTTCCTCTTTTGCCTGCTCAGAATTCTTTCATTTCTTTTTAAAAACTTGTTTCCTATTTATTTGTTTCCTTAAATTGCTTTTCACTCTGGCTTTTAGCTTCCTAAAGCAAAGACCTTAATTCTGTCTCCAGTTGATAAGAAGAAAGCAGAAAGAATGAGAGCATTCCAGCTTTCCAGGAAGTAGTTTCTCTGTCTGGGTCAACCCCTTTGTAAGATAACATGCCAACTTTTTTCCATTTAAAATGTATCTTTAGGCAGGCTGGAGACATGACTCAGTGGTTGTAAGAACTGGCTGCTCTTGCAGAGGAACCATGTTCAATTTCCACAACCAACATAGCGAATAAAAACCATCCATAACTCTAGTTCCAGCAGATCTGATGCCCTCTCTGACTTCTGCAGGCATTGCACAGCATGGGTGCAGTCACACATATGCAGGCAATACACTGATACACATGCAATAAAATAATGAAAAAATATAGTTTATGATAGTTTGCCTTTCTAGATGGATATGTATGTATACATAATTGTTAGTTTTTTCTCATTGCTTTGACAAAGTATCAAAGAAAACTGTCTTAAGCGAGAGAAGATGCATTTTCGCTCACAGATTGAAGGCAGAGTCCATCATGTTCCACTGGTTCATCCTGGTGGGGAAGTCATTACTGTAGGAAGTTGACCAACTGACCCCATTCTATCAAAAGTCTAGGAAGAATAGAAGGACAGATGGACATGTAGATCACCTTCTCATTTTTATTCAGTTTAGGACTTCAGCCCATGGAAGAAGTTTGTCACAATTAGCACAGATTTCTCACCTCAATTATCTAGACTCTCCCTCACAGCCATGTCAGAAGCTTGTCTCCTAGGCAGTATTAGATGTTTTCAGGTTAATAATGATATTAACCATCATATACATATTCATATACATACATGCACATATGTACACATTTCTCCTGTGGATGCTTTCCTGACCTGCTTGCTCCTGATTGTATAGAGTAGCATGGAGTAGCATCCTGCTATTTTGACCTTAGAGGTTGCAGATGGAAAAAAATGTGGATGATCTGCTTATGTACCACCTTTATAGACACCTGCTTCAATTTTTACGATGTTCCAGCTGACATCTACGGGATTGAAGAATGAGAACCCAGCATTGGAAGTAGCTGAGAAACTCTGAGTTCTTTTTTCATCTTCACTTAATTCCTAGCCTGCCATGGTGACACATATCAAAAAACTCCATCATGGGGGAGGGTAAAGCAATTTGCTCTCTCATTCTGGGCCCCTTTACTCACATACTAAAGTTCAATATTTAATAATGCTCTTTAGCAGTTACCAAAAAGGAAACAATTGCCATCCTGGAGCCTTGTAGCCCATTTCTTTCTCCTGGGAAGAGATTTTGAATTTGATGATCCTGGTCACTCAAGGTTGACACCAAGAATTTACTAATCATGGTCAATGTGAACCGGACCACTGCAAAGGCTTCATGACCCTGAAATAGCACACCGAATTTCATGGGAAGCAATCCTTCACATAGTAACCGTTGTGGCTAATTTTACATAGAAAAGCACTCTTTTTACCATGAGATTTGGCCTCTGAATGCTACAGGGTTGCATAACAGCTTGAGAGAGACATAAATAGTAAGGCTTCAGGGGAGGCATAACAAGGAGTACTGATTCCTCCCACTATATTAAAAATCAGGGAGGATGATAAAACACTGAGCTTTTCTGTGTGGGTGACATGGAGTCAGGATGGGATGAGTTCTAAGGGCCACAGCAGACAACAGTAATATTAAAGCAGGCAAAACAGCAAGATCAAAGGGTTAGTACTTACTTGGCAAGGAAGCATCTCTTTGATGACAACTAAGTACTTGAAACCCTGTCACCTGACAGGGGCTACAACTCTGCTGAGAGTCATGACACAGTGAGCACCCGACTGTTACTGCTTACTCAACACCTGCCTGGACTTCTAGGGTCTCCCCACTCTTGCAGCACCTGCAGAGTGTGTCTCGCCAGCTCCAGTATGGTATTTACCACATTCAAGCTCACTCATCACACACAAATGAACTTCAGGGAGGTTATTTTAGACACTTTTATTTTTCTGATAACTTTATTCTGAAATCCTGATCATTTACTGTGCTTCTTTGGATGTATTGTGATAACTTAATTTTTTTCAATCTAACTTTTCATTTGGTGTGTATGAGGAGGCTTTCTCTTTATTGGTTTGTTGGTATTTATCTTTTCAAGAAATTCTTTGTTTCCTTGATTTTTTGTCTCTTTTTATTTATTAAGCTATCTTTTTGTTATTTTTTTTCTTCTCTATTTTAGGATTTTGTTTCTTCTTTCTTAAGTGTTCCTTGAGCTTCTTGTTTTAAAGAAATCCTTATTATTAACGTAGGCTTACATTACCTGTATTTCTTCGGCTGTACTTCACAAAGTTAGCTATTTTGTTTCATTTGTTCTTTGAGGAAGTTTTAAAGAATCTTCTGACTTCCTTGATGAACTGCCTGTCACTGTAAGAGGGTTATATAGAGGTCATGCAATTTTTTAATATCATACATTTCATTTTCTTGTGACTTCTGATCTTGATTTGAGAGTAGAAATATTACAGGGTATTTTTTTTTGTATTGATTATTTTGTGACAGATAGTCCCAGTTGGCCTGGAACTCACTGTGTAGATCAGGCTTCCCAGGATCTCAGGAGATCTACATGCTTCTGCCCTTGAGTGTTGGGTCTAAAGGCGTGATCACCACACTCAGACAAGTGTTTGGAGCTGTTTTCTAATTTAGATATTAATCATTTGTCACATGGAAATTTAATGAAATATTTCTCCCGTTCCTTAAGCTGTTGTTCCACTCTGGTGATCATTTCTTTTGCTGTGCAGAAGCTATTTAATTTGATGCAGTGCTGTTTGCCGTTTCTTTCTCATATTTTCTGTGCATGTGGAGTCACGCTTGTTCCTATATTTGTATCACTGATTAATTCTCCCACATTGTCCTCCAGTATTTTCAGAATTTTGGGTCTAATATTTTTTTACTTTTTGTGGGATAGTAGGAAGTGTTCCAGACTTCTACCTGTGGATATACAGTTTCCCCAACACTGTTTACTGAAGGGGCTGTTTTGGAACCTGTGTCAAGAATCAGATTGGCTTTGAGACCTTCTGTTCTATTCCATTGGTCTATGTTTCTGATTTTATGCCAGAAAAAAATGCTGCTTATCTTACCTGTAGTATACTTTTAAGACAGGGACTGTGATAATCGCACATTATGCTTCTAATTAAGATTCCTTTCATTTTTCAGAGTATTTGATTAGGGTAAAATTCCATATAAATTTTAGGATTGTATTTTCAATTTCATTTCTGTGAAGAGTGTCATTGGAATGTCTATTTTACACTAAATTTACCCATTAGATTTGCATAACACTGGTTAATATGATCATTTTAACAGTATTTATTCTGTACAGCATCAGATCATGGGATGTCTTTCCATGTCCTGGTATGTTCTACATGTTCTCTCTGTCTCCCTCTCTCTTTCTATCTCTGTAACCATGGTTGGGTCTGTGCAAGTAAGTGTGTGTTATACGCATGTGCGCACATGCATGTAGATGCTAGAGGACAAACTCAGGTGCCATTCCTTAAGCTCTCATCCATCTGAATTTTTCAAATTTATTTTGTGTGTATGAGTGTTTTTCTTGCATATGTGTAAATGTACCCATACCATGCAAAGTCCACAGAATCCAGAACAGAATGTCAGATCCTCTGGAACTGGAGTTATATGGTAGTTAGATGCTGTTTGGGTCCTGGCAATCAAAGCTGTGTCCTCTGGAAGAGGAGCCAGTAGTACTCTTAACCGCTGAGCCATCTCTCCAGTTCCCCACCTGCATTTTTTAAACAAAGTTTTCTCATTGTAGGGTGTTCTGGCCAAAAATGTCTCTCATTCTCTGCATGTTGTCCCATTGTAGAAATCTGTAATAGTGTCAACTTTGCAAAAAGAAGCACAATCCCCACTCAGTAAAGCCTGGTGAGTCCTTCCCAGCCTGGTGTTTTAAAATACTTTCTTTTCTTTTTTTTCTAGTTTTTATCCTTTGAATTTTTAAGGTGTTTTCCTCTTTAAAGAACTCTTCCACTTAGACACAGGGAATGACTAGGATATATAATTTTCTTTCTTTAGTGAATAGCTACCTATGATGCCATGTGCTGACAAAACCAGAAGTGCATAAGGAATAAAAGGCCATTGCCCACAGAACACATCTGTGTCAGATGTGCAAGTAAATAATGAGGATAAAGACTTTTCTTAAAAGAATTTTATACATATATATATATATATATACATACATACATATATATATATATATATATATATATATATATATACATACATTCAGGAAATATACTGAAAAAAATCCAACAACTTCTTACTTTGCCAGGTTCCTCTTTGTACGGTCAGTCCAGATACAACTCCCTGTAAAGAATTAATTCATGACCAATCAAATCAGTTACACTTTCTATTTTGACCATTTTTCCAAATTCCCGACTCCATAATTTCAGTGTTGTTCATCATATTTTATCTTAATTTACCATTGATTATAAACCTCTTGATCAGAAGATAAAATCTATTTCACATTACACATTATTCATCATGTAGAATTTTCTACATCATGAGTCAGTTTTCTCTGTATTCTATTACTATAGTGTCCTTGTCCAATTTTTAAGTCTTGGATGAAATTATTCTCTAAAGTCAGTGAGTTGCCCTTCCTTCTACAACTCATTTGTGAACTTAGTCTTTGTTGCTGAATATCAAGATCTCCTATCAAAATGGATCTATTGTGTATTAGCGAAGAAGAATGGGCAAACTGACCTTTCCATTTAGCTATTACTACTTTATAGACTGCCAAGCTTACTATGATATAACAGTTTCTTTATCTAAGGAACAGTTGGACTTAGGAGTTTTTCCAGTTTGAGGTTCTTAACAGTGTTGTTATTAGTAGACATGTTTTCTCTTCTCATCAGTAAACACCTAAAAACTGGGACATATGGTAAATGGATGCTTTTCCTTCATTACATGCTGACATGCTATTTTCTAAACTGACGGTACTATTTGCCATTCTCACAGGCAAATTGTGAATTCCAGTTTCTCCACCTGCTGGCCATCAATGGTACTACTAGTCATTTGAGTGCACTATCATGTCACACTATAGTTTGAATTTGCATTTTTGGGTGAAATGTTGAGTATTTTTTTCATGTGCTTATTAACCATTGGCATATCTACTCTAATAAAATTGCTTTTCAAATTTTCTCCCTGTTTTCTTTTTGACTGTTGTCCTAGTTTTCCTTCAATTGCTGTGAGAAAAACCTTCTGATCAGTACCGACTTGGGGAGGAAAGGGTTTATTTGGCTTAGCTCTCCAAGGTCACAGTTCATCACTGAAGGAACCCAAGGCAAGAACTCAGGGCAGGAACCTGGAAGCAGCAGATGAAGCACAGGCCGTGGAGGAATGCTGCTTACAAGCTTGGTGGCCAAGGCTGTGCTTAACGTGGCACCACCCACAGTGGGCTGGGCTCTCCCACATCACAACCAAGAAAATGTTTCACAGACATGGCTACAGGCCAGTACATTAGAAGAAATTCTCCAATTGAGTCTCTGTCAACAGCCCAGGTGTGTCAAATTGACACTACAGCCTTCCAGCACAGTTGTTTTCTAATTTTTATTATTCAGGTGTCTCTTTGTATTCTCAGTGTAAAGCTTTACCAAGATGCACGTTTTGATCATTTTTATTCTGTTCTGGGTGTGGTCTTTTTGTTTTGTTAGCTGTCTTTCTTCTACTAACAAATTTCATATTTTGATGACATCTACTTTATAATTCTCTTTTTAGTTAATCAATCAATCTGTTAATTTTATTAATTTTTTGTTTATTAAAAAGAATCTCTTGCCAGGGATGTAGAGATGGCACAGCAGTTAAAGACACTGCTATTCAGAGAACCTGTCTCAATTCCCAGCACCCACATGCCACTTGACAACCATCTGTAATGCCAGGTCAGTGTGATACTCTCTTCTTTCCTCTGTGGGCATTGTAGTACATGAGTGCTCTTACATACATGCAGGCAATATACTCATACACACAAAATGAAAATAAATTAATGCAATATTTAAAAAAAACCTCTTGCCTCATCTATCCTGCTTATCTTGTCAGAACCCACCAGCTCATTTTCCATCTTTATCATTCCAGAATAGGCCAGTTCTCACTTCCAGAGTGGTCCCAACTATCCTACATGAATAAAAATATAAAAAATGAGAACTTGAAATGTAGAACAACTAATTATTCATAACCAATCAGAAACCAAATGTAAGGTTCTGGGTTCGAGAGACGCAGCAGACAGAAGGGACCAGACTTCGCTGGCAGCTAACAGGACCTGGCTTTACTGAGAGAAGACCAGTTGGGATTAGCTCCTCCGCACCCACGAGTGGAGAAATACTAGCCCCCCTCACCTCCATCTTGGGGCTGGGGCTCCGGGGGACCGGGCTGGCGTGATCAGCCCAAGTCTGAGTCTCAAAGCCCAGTGCAGCACCAGCAGCAGCCACAGCAGCACCAGCAGCCAGCAGCACGTTGGTTGTCCAAGTCCTCAAAGCCTTAAAACCTTCAGCCCCCTCCTGGCTTTTAGGGGAGAGGCGTTGCCATGACATCTGATTGATGTTTAAGGCAAGCTTCTGTCCAGGAAATAGTACTTTTTTCCAGAGCTGTTAGTGAATTCCTTGCTTATCTGCCAAGGAATTTGGGATCTGGAGCTGTTCGAAAGGTTTAGATAAGCTCTGGCTCCAGGTTTCCTTCCATTTTCCTGAGCTTTAAACTGTTGGGGGTTTCATTCACACCTTACACCAACCAAGCTACAACAACAACAAAAAGAACCAAACATCTACTCAACTGAGACTGGCTAGAATTCTATATCAGACACACAACTGTTCTACAATCAGAAATATCAGAAGAACTCTGGCACATAGAATATAAGGAGCAATCCTCAACATGATCAAAGAATTCAATAATTTAAAAGAACACAAACAACAATCTCAATGAGGATAGGAATAAACTCCTGACAGAAGCCCAAGAAAACATAAATGGCTGAAAGAAATGACAAAGACAATTCAGGACTTAAACAGTGAATTAATGAAATAAACACTGAGGAAAATTCAATCCAAAATGAAAATGGAATTGGAAAACTCAGTAAGACCATTTGAAATGACAGGAAAAACCTCATTTCATTATACATAAATCCATTCAACTATAAATCACATAAATGAACTCAAAAACAAAATTACATGGTCATGTTGATAGACACAGAAGAGGCTTTTAACAAATTTCAACATGATTTTATGTTAAACGTTCTAGAGGGAATTGGACAGGAGGGAACATATCTTAACATAAATAAACACATATACAATAAACCCATGGCCAAAATCATTCTAAGTGAGAAAAAAACTGGCAGCATTGTGCTTAAAACCAGGACTCAGAGAACACTGTCAACTCTCTCCACTCCCTTTTAATACAGTGCTTGAGACTACTGATATATCAATCTGACCAGAGAAGGAATTTAAAGGAGGACTAATTGGAAAATAGGTCAAATTATCCCTATTTGCAGATGATATGATATTATACACAAGAGATCTCAAAACTACCACCAGAAAATTCCTAGAAATGATTTAACTTTCAGCGAAGTGGCAGGTTACAAAATCAATCACAAAAATCTGTAGCCTTTCTGTACATGAATAAGCAATCAGGGAAAGAATACATGGAAACCTCCTCATTCTCAACAGCTTTGAACAATGAAATATCTAGGAATCAACATCACCACAGACATTAAAGATCTCTACTATGGAAAATGTAAATCTTTGAAGACAGAGTTTGAGGAAGATAAAAGATGGAAGGTCCTCCCGTGTTCATGGACTGGAAGAATTAATATTGTGAAAATGACCATCCTATCAAAAGCAATATATAGACTCAATGCCATCCCAATCAAAATCCCTATGATATTCTTCATAAAATTAGAAAAAAATGTCTTAAATTCATGTGGAATCACACAAGACCCCAGAAAACCAATGCAATCTTAAGCCCAAAGAGCAACTCTATGGGGATTATAATACCAGATCTCAAAGCATATTACAGAGCTTTAGTCATAAAACCAGCATGGTAATGGCAGAAAAACAGACATGTAGATCAATGGAATATAAATGAGGACCCAAACATGAATACATGCAATCTAAGCCCTATGATATAGGACAAAGGTGCCAAGAACACAATGGGGAGGAAAGATAGCATCTTCAACAAGTGGTGCTGGCAAAACTATATCACCACGTGTAGGAGAACGAAGCTAGACCATTATCTTTCCTCTTGCACAAAAGTCAACACCAAATGGACCAAAGGCCTCAAAGTGAAACCTGAACCTCTGTAACTGTTAGAAGAAGTCATTGACTATAGCTTACAAGCTATAGGTGTGGGAAAAGACTTCCTAAATTAGGTACCAGTTGCTCAGGAATTAAAGTCAGCAAGCAAGAACTGTGACCTCATAAAACTAAAACACTTTTGTACAGGAAAAGAAACAACCAATTAACTGAAGAGAAAATTTTAATCAGTGACACATCTGACCAATGTTGAACATCCAGAATATATAAAAGAACTAAAAACAAAGAATCAAGAAAGAAAGAAATGACCTAATCAAAAGGTAGACTATAGATCTGAACAGAGATTTCTAAAAGGAAGATATAAAGATGGTTAAGAAACATCTTAAAAAGTGTTCAACATTGTTAGCAATTAGTAAAATGCAAATTAAAAACACTTTAAGATTTTGTCCTACCCCAGTCAGACTGACTAAGATCAAGAGAACAAATCAGACCAAATACTAGAGAGGATGTGGGTAAAGGGGAATGATTATTCTCTTACGGTGAGATTGTAAACTCATGCAGTCCTTATTGAAAGCAGGGTCGAGAACACGTAAAAAACTAAAGCTGAACCTACCATGTGACCTGGCGATACCACTCCTAGGCGTACACTCAAAGTACTCATAGTACTGCAGAGGTACTGTTATTCATGTTTTTGCTGCTGCTTTCAGAATAGCTAAGAAATGAAAGCAACCTAAGTGTCCCTCAGCTGGGAAGTGGATCATGAAAATGTGGATGGAACTAGAAAATATTATATTAAGCGAAGTAACACAGATTCAGAATACAAATGATGTATGTTCTCTCTCAGTTATAGATGTTAGCTCCAAACCCTTATTTGTGAAGTACAGATCCTGATGTAACTGCAGGAGCCAGGAATATGGAAAGAAAATACGGGGGTAAGTGAAACAAGGAGCCAAAAATGCTTTTAAAAAATGTTCACCGCCCTTAGGTATCAGGGAAATATCAATTGAAACTACCCTGTCATTGCGTCTTATGCTAATTTGAATGGCTAAGATGAATAAAACAAATAGCATCAAATGCTGACCTGGATGTGAGGAAAGAGATTCATTCAATGTTGATGAAAGTGAAAACTAGTGCATCAATTTTGAAAATTTGGTCCAAATTCCTCAAAAAGCTACAAATATGCCTACTATATGTTAAACTATACCAACTCCTGGGCCTAGTTCCAAAGGTTTATATATCCCACCACAGAGACACTTGTTCATGCATGTTTATTACTATTCCATTCACAATATCTACGAAACTGAAACAACCTAGATGTACATGAATAGATGAATGAATAATGGAAATGTGGTCCATGTACACAACAGAATATCAATGGGCTACAAAGAAATATGCAATTTTGAAATTCATAGTTAAATGGGCTGAGATGCAAATAATCATTGTGAGTGATGGTATTCAGACACAGGAAGGTAATAAAAATTTTTAAATGTATTCAAAATTTTTTGCCATCATGGAAATGCAAATTAACACTGCTTTAAGTTTCTATCACAAAGCAATCAGAATGCCTGCATTAAAAAAGCTAGTGGTGGTTAGTTGCTCCCATAACATTCATAAACTGTTGCTACAGTAGGTCTATCTGCCAATCCAGTCATTATTGTCGATTGCAGGGACTGCAGCTGTGCAAGGCTGTTGACTACCATTTCTTCCAGTAGCATGCATGGCACCTTCCAATACTATGAAAGCTATCCAAGAGACACGAATCTTCCGAGATCAGTACCATCTTGATTTCTCCTTACTGTTCTATGACTCACACATGTTATGTCTTCAGAAATGGTGACTTATCATCAATGTTTAGAGGGAAACCAATAGCAGTGGCAGTAACTAGTATGTTTGCAGGTCCATGGGAAGCTCTTCTTCAAAAACGCTGAAAGCAGGAATCTTTTCCTTTAACTGGGATTTTTATTTGCTAGCCTGTGTTGTCTGGTAGGGCCAAGAGTCATCAATTACAGGTCAACTCAATTTAAAGTCTTATATATTGTATATGCACACATCTAATGAAATTCTAAAGCAGAGGTTTTTATGACTTTTTTCAAATGATCTTTTACTTTAGTTATCTCTCCACTTGCTCACTCTTCTGTCCGGCCCTCCCATTTCCAACCATTTTAACCCTTCGTATAACATTATTCTCCTTCCCACTTTATATCATGGCATTTTATCTCCCCTAAATTAATCATGCCCCCAATACCTATCACCAATGTTCTGATCGGTATGGATTTTTCATTTGAAATACACATATCTAAGTATACAAAGTTAACAAACACTTCTGATTGAGAACATGTGACATTTATTTTTTGTGTCTGATTATCTCAACTAAGTTACCTGCAATTTTCATAATTTCAGTATTCTTAACAGTTGAAAATTAAGTGTTTCATTGTGTAATTGTACAATGCTTTAATTATGCATTCATCATTTTATGTAGACCTAATTTTTTGCATTTTTGTGATATTGTGAGTAGTGGAGCAATGAATATGGATGAGTGGGTTTCTCTGTAGTAGGATGCAGAGTCATTCTGGCATATGGCAATATAGCAAAGAGTGGTATGGCTAGATCATATTGTAGATCAATTTCCAATGTTTTAAGGAGCCTTCAAAAATGATTTCAATAGTGGCCGCACCAGTTTATTCTCTCATCAGCATTGAATTAAGTTCTACCTTACTCCACATCCTCAATAGTATTGCTGTGCTTTGGTTTCTTTTTTTGAATCTTAGACATTTTGACCTGGATATGATGAAATCTCAAAGTAGTTTAATTTGAATTTCCATGATAGATAAAAGTGCTCACTTCATAAAATAAAGACCATATTTGGCACTGTTGTCAAGACTTGAGATAGCATGCAGAAGACATATGCATGCACAATCCAGAGAAACCCAGCATGGACAGGAAAAGGGAGAAGAATCCTCAGACCTATCTGAGGCTCTGTTGGCAACTGCTAGCTGCAGGGAGAGGCAAAGTCAGTTCTCTTAAAGTGTGTGATCCTGGATAGAATGAACAGGCTCTAAAGGATGCCCCCACATCCAAGAGCTTTAGGGGAAGACAGATTAATCTTTATTAGCATTTATAAAACAATAATAAAAGGACATGAATTTGAGGAATGTGGTAAAGAGTGTTTGGAGATGAGGGCAGGGGTCTGAATGTGATCAAAAGGCACTGTATGAAATTCTCAAAATATCAACAAATATTTAAAAGTTTTAACCAATGGCCAGAAATAGGAACCTTTATTCAGTACTGGACGGGAGTGTAAACTGATGTAGGCACTAGAAATCAATTTCAAGTTCTCAAATATCTAAAAAATGGAATCACCTTACATGTTCATGATTAGATAAATTAATAAGTAACATTTGGGGAAAATATCTTGAGGATCTAAAAGATCAGAAAGGCAGACTACAGGTGAAGAAGAAATACATAGAGCTCCATTAGGTATTCCAAACTTTTACAGGAGTGTAACAATTTAAGATCAAAGAAGTCATTGGGGATACTTTCAGAAATGAATGATTCTAAATAAGATAAGAGAGATTCAAAATGAGCTCAGACTGTATCTTCTCATGCTGAATGTAAGACTTAGTGGATCAGGCCAGATGACTCAAGGTGGATGCATTGTGTGCATCAAAAAGACATTGACAGAAGATTGTATCCTAGGATGGGATCAAGAACTGAAAAGAAATAGTTAAGATTAGGCAAATATAATAATCATTGGAACCTCCCTAATAATTAATCAATATAGTTTCATATATTGGAAAATATATTATGCTAAGGTAATATGATAGCATTAGAAAAAAAGAGATGCCTGTACCCAATAAATGAAAAGGTAAATCCAAGGATGTTGCTGAGTATCCCATAGTGCACAAAACAGTCCTCCCCCAAAAGAACAATCTCCCCAAATTTTATTAGTGAAGATATTGAGGTATTTTGGAAAGTATTCTCCTGATAAAACTCTATTATGGTTTGGTGATGAGAGAAAATAAACTTTAGTCCAAAATGAGATGACTCGAGTGAACCCTCAGAAATATAATCAGAGGTCATAAAAAAATTAGACTGGGAGACAGAAAGAACAGGAGAATGAGCTGTCAGTCATGTCTGTGATGATGTAGTTACTTTTGAGGCTACTATTTTCTGTATATAAATCCTACAATCACCATTTCAATTCTCATTCAGTTTTTAGAACCCTGGAATAAATGAAACCTAAATGGAAAATATTTGTGCAATGTTCATAGATTTAACTTATAAGAAAGGAGAGACTCTACACTTGTTCTCATACAGAAACTTCCCTAGTACAGAGAGTGCAACAGCTTGGGCTCTGTCAGTAATAATTTCAGCATGAGCACCTAGGATTGAGTCAAAGCTCTCTCATAGGCACTATAGAATGTTTCCATCCACACACCTCAGTGCTTTAGGAAGGTATTTGCAAGGCCTAGCCTTCTTTCCTTGGACTTACCTTTCCTACTTCTTTTCAGGAATATGTGGAAAAATAACTTTTCTTATTTTACTTATGTTTCATTTCTCTTTTAATCTTCCAGTTGTTTGTTTTCTAATTTTCACATTGTAATGATTTGCTTATCTGTTTCATTCTCCTCTTTGTTTCTCTCAACAGAGCTATCAACATTGATTTTTGGTCACTCCTGCATTTTACCCTGAAAATAATTATGCTTTCTTATTCTTGGTGTTAGGGAGGCAACATTAGGTAACCTATATTTTTATTCTGCACCATTCCTCTTTTATCCACAACCCCATGGTTCAAATTCATCCAGTTTTACCAGTCTTTGTCTGTCTTGTGATCATTGGTCTTTTCCAGAAGTAGATGTTCATATGGTGGTGGATTCTTCATTAGAGATCAATACATCCCAGAATAAGTTGGTATTACTGAGTGAAGACTATTAGAATCTCCGGTGTCAAGCCAACATGGGTGGGTCGGTCTCTTTCAGTATGTGAATTCAGGCTACTCTAGGAAGTGCTTGACTTCAAGCAAAATGCCTCTCTGTATCTGCGCCAGATTTGGATAATCTGAAAGCTGTGGAGTGGATTCTTACTTTCCTTCTTCTCAACAGAACTGGAAGATCTGGATGGCACATTTCTATTCTAAAAAGTAGTCAGATAAGAATCACATTGTGAGCCATATAATTAACCCTAGCTTAATTTGCCCAAATTAAACTATTTATTCCACTCACAACCTGTTCTGTATCTTCCCCACTTTAAAGCAATGGAATTCTCTTGGTTTATACTACAAGAAATGGTGAAACTGGAGGTTACTAGGCATGTGTTGTTAGAGAAACATAGCAAGACAATTCTGTCTTTCATTTCTCTGTTCCTGACTCTCTTCATATGATTTACCATTTAAATTGTATTTATTTTAAAACTATTTTTGAGAAAATACAATGCAGACATAGAATAAGAAAGTCACATTTATGGGCACTACTTAGATCAAAATATAGAACGTGTATGTACTTCTTTCCTTTGATTATCTGAGCTAAGGGTGTATCTGTCTTGTTTAGCTTTTCAAAGATCCAACTCCTAGATTCATTGATTTTTTTTATATTGTTTTCTTTATACTTCATTAATTTGTTCTCTGATTTTGCTATTTCTTCTAATACTAGGTTTGGGTTTGGATTGTCCTTTCCTTTTCAGTCTTGTGTTGTACTGTTAAGTCATTTGTATGTGCTCTGACTTTTGAATGTAGGCACTTAGACCTATTAATTTCCCTGTTAGGACTGCCCTTAAAGTGTCCCACAGGATTTTTTTATGTTGTATTCTCATTTTCTTTCAATTCCAAGAATACTTTTATTTCATTCTTAATTTCTTCTTTGACCCATTCAGGGGTCCATTGCTTAATCTCCATGAGTTCATGTAGTTACTAGAGGTTCTTTTGCTGTTGATTATAAACTTTATTGAATTGTAGTATGATAGAATGTATGGTACTATTGCAATTCTTTGTATTTGTTGAGACTTGTTTTGTGTCCAGTATGTGGCCAATTTTAGATGAACTTGCATAGACTATTGAGTAGCAAGTTAATTCTTTGTTGCTTGTGTAGAATATTCTGCAGATATCTGTTAGGTCCATTTGATGTAAGGTGTCATTTAATTCAAATATCTCTTCGTTTATTCTTTGTCCAGTGTTTTGTCAATTTTATTTTCTTCACCTTAGAGGGCAGGATTTGGTCTGGCCCTCTGTTACTGTCCTGGACTGAAAAAACGGAGAATGCATCCTCTACTTAGGTTAATTGGTTTATTTTGGAATATTTGCTACTACCATCCATATTGGCACTTGCAGTGGCTCCTGGTGGAGCCCGTGTCTTGTTTGTGGAATCATAGCGTCTGCAGAGTCCGGGCACACAGGACGTGCAGCTCCCATCCCGTTCCTGGGCTGAATTCCGTTTCCAAGTTTGTCCACTCACGGTATTCTGGAGCCATGGGGTCCTGGAACACTGCAGTGGAAGTAGGTGTCTCTGCACGTGAGTGTAGCCATGGCACTGTCCTTGTCCCAGTGCTTCAGCGTGGGTCTTTCCCCTGGGATGGCTTGGCTCTTTCTTTTTTTTTTCTCTGCACCCCTTCTTCCCGTCTTATTGGTCAGAGGGTGGGACTTCCTGCTAAGTGAACCAATAGCAAAAATTCAGAGATAATTCAAGCTAAATTTAGACTACACTCCACCCCTTTTCTTTCTGGAAAACAAAACATAACAACACAACAATAGCCACAAAAGAAAGCAGTAACATTCACATAAACCATCATAAACACAAATATTTAGACAGTATCTAAGCAGATGCATCATATTCACCTCACAATCACAGTAGTGTCTCTACTGGGGCCTATTACTTCCCCCAATACCATCAGGGATCAACTCCCCTCCTAGTATCAGATGTGTGTTCCCTCCCTGAGGAGCAGGCCTTAAATCCAATTATAAATATGTTGAGGTGCACATGCTAGATGAGCCTCTATCACGCAAGCAGGAACATCTTGGTCTGCATCTGGCAGTGGAGTATACAAGGTTGGTATACTCCAACCTTGTATAAAACTCTTTAAGCAGAGTTTTTGAGGACGATTCTCCCATAGCGGTCTGCATAGCACCTTCTAGTACTATGAAGGCCAGCTATCTATTTGCAGGGAGTTTCCAGCTCGGTCCCAGCTATGTTGACCTTGTGTATGTTATAATATTAACTTCTGAGTGCTTTACATATGTGAAATCCAGTTGAGAGACATCAAGTACACCTGAAGAAATAAGAGTAAAATGGAACTGTTTCTCAGGGCTAAAACCCTCCCAGAGGCGCTTTAGCACAGAATTTGGCTTTTTTTCAATCTTTCTTTAGGAACTTGGGCTAGATGCAAGTCTCACCACATTTGCCTCTGAGTAACCCAAGCATACCTCCTTTTTTGATTTATCTCCTTTAAACATTATTTAGACTGTTCTGTTCTTTTACAAACATACTTTACCCACTGGTCTAGGTTTCTTAAATTTGTCAAAGCCTCTCCTGCCTTGTAATGATCTTGTCCCACTAGAGGATTCAGTATGGATGTTAAATCTTTATACCAATTTTGAGGTCCTTGCTTAACGAAGTCCCTCATTACCTCTCTTGTGAACACAGTCCTATCTGGTCCAGTGAATGGGGCACCATATATTGCTTTTCTCATACCCAATTCTCTTAACAGTGCCTATCCTTGTTTTATCATGCTCAGACTCCTGACATTCATGGGAATCTCTGCTGGTTAAAACGTCTATTTCCTTTTAATTTAATTTATCTGTGAAGTCAGTGGCTAATGCAGTTGAAGCCATTCTTATTTCTCTCTCTTGTTTTAATCTGTCTCTTAACTCTTCAGTCTCTCTCCAGGCTATGATCTCTGTTTGGGATAAGCTTTTTTTTTTTATCACACATAGCAGAGGCTATGCTGTCTCAGCTGCTGCCTGCTGGAGTCTTGGTTTTGCCCATCTAGGAGAGTTTTTTTTAAAATCTGCCTCAGATCTTCTGCTGTTTTCAGAGTATCTCCATAATCTTGTGGTGGTACCCAGTGATTCAGTAAACAGGCCACCCGATGCCAGCTAAACGTGGGCTGCCATCCTGGGATTTCACCCCCAGACATTGTCTGCCTTGGTGACTACATCTTAGCCACTTGAAGATCCACTGGATCAGACATGGCAAAAACTCACTTATCTGCATTCATTTTGTTGATCCTCTGCAAGAGCAGCCAGTGCTCTTAATCTCTAAGCTATTTCTCTGTTTCTGTCAGCCAAATCCTGCCAGTTATGCCACTGTTGTGTCAATTTTATTTTCTGTGCCTTAATGGGCAGGATTTGGTCCTGCCCTCTGGCACGGTCCTAGCCTGCACCAATGGAAAATGCATTCTCTACTTAGGTTAATTGGTTTATTTTGGAATATTTGTTACTACCACCAATATTGGTACCTTGCTCACGGCAGCATAGCTTCTGCAGAGTCTGGGAGCACAGCACCACAGGGTGTGCAGGCAGCTTCCATTCCATTCCTGGGCCGAGTTCCTTTCCAAATTTGTCCACTCACGCTATTCTGGGGCCGTGCGGACCTGGAATGCTGTGTCTGAGTAGGTGTCTCTCCACGCGAGTGTAGCCATGGCACTGTCCTTGTCCTGGTGCTTCTGGGTGGGTCTTTAACATGCTATGGCTCATGTTACAGTTAATGCCATGACGGTTTGCTCCTCTCGCCACCTCTGGCCACCATCTTTTTTTTTTCTCTGCCTCTATTTTTTCCCCCTTATTGGTCAGAAGGCAGGACTTGCCCCTGATTGAACCAATAGCAAAAATTCAGAGAAAAATTCAAGCTCAGTTTCGTCTGATAGAATGCAAGATCTTATTGCAGTTTTTTGTATTTGTTGAGACTTGTTTTGTGTCCCAGAATGTGGCCAATTTTAGATAAACTTGCATAGACTGCTGAGTAGCATATTTATTCTTTGGTGTTTGTGTGGAATATTCTGCAGACATCTGTTAGGTCTGTTTGATGTAAGATGTCATTTAATTCAAATTTCTCTCTGTTTATTCATTGTCCAGGTGATCTGTCTATTATAGATAGTGGTCTATTGAAGTCACCTTCTATTACCGAATTGGAATTAATCTGTATTTTATAGTCTTGTAATACTGTTTTTATGAAATTGTGCATACCAGAGTTTGGTGCGTGTATATTCATGAGTGTAGTATCTTCCTGATCAATTGTTCTTTTGATTAGTATGAAGTGACCCTCTTCCTATCTTTGATTACTTAGTTTAAATTGAAGCCTATTTAGTCAGATATTAGAATTGCAGCACCTGCTTGTTTCTTACAGGTATTTTCTTGGAATACTTTTTTTCCATCCTTTGACCTGAGGGTAGTGCCTATCGGAAATATGATGAGTTTCTTGAAGATAACAAAAATATGGATTTTCCTTTTTAATCCATTCCACTAACCTGTGTCTTTTGACAGAGCAATTGTGGCCATTGATGTTTAATGTTATTATTGAAAGATATGCATTAGTTTCTTTCATTTTAGCTTGTTTGTGGCACTATTTTGCATTTCCATTATGATATCTGTTTTTTTCTGTGTATGGTCATTCCTATCTTTCGTCTCTTATATTGTTTTGAGTATGCTCTGTAGGGCTGATTTGGTGTACATGAATTCTTTTAGTCTATCTGTGCCATTTAAAATTTTCCATTCTCCTTAAACTATGATAGATAGTTTTCTGGATAAAATAATCAGGGTTAGCATTCATGAGTCTTTAGAACTGGAAATAGTTTGGTCCAGGCTGTTCCAGCTTTCATAGTTTTTAAGGAAAAGTCAGCTGTAATTCTGATGGGTTTTCTTTTATATGAACCTTTTTTTTTCTCAAGCAAGTTTTAGTACCCCATCTTTGTGCTGTACATTTAATGTTTTTACTATGATATGCTCTGAATGGTTTTTGTTCTGGTCCTGTCTAATTGGTATTCTTTGTGCTTCTTGAATACATTGATTAAAACACTTGTGAGAACAATAAGAGAAGGCAATTAAAGAAGTAGTAAGTGGAAAAGAAGAGGTCAAATTTTATCTATTTGAAGATGATATATTATAAATTAAAAACGTCAAAATTCCACTAGAAAACTGCTAGAAATGAGTGGTTGGTCAGGGTAGTCCAAGAGACTCCCAAAATAACAAAGACTGTTGTCAGAGGTTTTGGTAATCACTGAGAATACAAAGATAAGAACCCATTCCTAGACAGAGAACGTATTTTGAACACAGAACTTTGAACATGATCCTTGAACTGACCTGGAAGATTACTATTTGAAGTCTAGCTTTCATAGTTCTAGAGGACAGTATGCAGGCTACTAAGGGAGAAAATGAATCAATGGTCCAACATATCCATAAATCCAAATAATCAAAATTACTAACAAAGCTAGCAACCTCTATTGTTACAGCAGTGGCACTGTTATCTGGTCATAATCAAGAGGTATCTAATTGGACTTAAATATTTTTCAGTGATAGGGAATTCATAGGTGTCACTGTAAATATAACCACATACACCTAACTGGAGTGGTCATAGATCTTAGAGAAAACCCCAAATCTGTCATAGCTCCAGACAAATGAAATTTCTTACCATATGCTGAATATGAATCATTCTATTTACAGAGAAATATATTACACACCACTCATCAAAGAAGCATCTTTTTCCTGTTGGAGGGTACTGCAAAGTTCCACAACTGGCCACACACAGAAAACATATGTCTGAGGGATGCCTAGTCCTACGTCATGTATTTGCAATGGAACCTCTATACCTAAAGGCTCAGGGAACGTAGCTGAACAGGGAATAGAGACAAACTAGTGCATCCCTCAACTCTCATCAGTGAAGTTCCCTTTTAAAATGGAATGCAGTTCACACAAATGGTCACAACTGGTCAAGTTTTAGAGAATAAGAGAGTGCAGAGTGTGTGTGCTGGATATGTCCAATGGATCAGGGACCATTGTGGAAAAGGGAGTGGAAAGACAGTAAGATCCAGGGTTGGTCCATGAACATAGGGGAAAAGAGACTTTCAGGGCAATAGAATCTAGCACATCTGAACTTAGGACATCAGTGGCATTGAGCACAAGACCCATGCCAACTCCAACAGACAAGGACCCGGAGTGGAGTTAAAGAAATGGGTGGTGAGTCTGACCTAACTTGGGAACTCTTTGAGACTGATTAATACTGAATGAGGGATAATATGCCTTATTTTCAACCACTAGATAAATTGACTAGACTCCAGCAGGATCAACTTGCATGGAAGGACATCTGGGTTGATTGGGTAGGACTTAACACATATGGATTAACATGTATAGTGGAATGCATGAGGTCTGGCAAGGGTATTTGTGGGAGTATGGATAGAGAAGGGGGTCTAATTTTTTTAAATAACTGTTGTATGAAATGTAAAAACCTTATTAAAAATATAAGTAAACTTAAAGAAACATAAAACACAAATATTAGGCCCAACTTAGAAGTATTAAATTAGAATTCGTATCTTATTTTTAAGTCTTAAAAACTGTTTTGGAACTAAAAATAAACCTACCATTTGATCCCGTTATTCCACTCCTTAGCCTATACCTAAAGGACTCATTCTATTGCAGAGATACTTGTACATCCACATCTGTTGCTGCTTTTTTCACAATAGCTAAGAGAGGGAAGCAATGGGAGAGGGGGAGGGAGGATTATAAAAGGAACTATAGTGATAACGGGAAAGAAGAACTCAGGGGGGGTCATAGGAGACTGATATTCTCAAGGGAGAAATGGCAAAAATGGGGACTTGTAAATAGGGAAGGAATGGAGGGAAGGGTAGACAGGAAGGGAGAGAGAGGAGAGATAAATTGTATCTACCATGTAAAATACCAGAGGGAATCATATTAGTCAAACAACGTAATGACAGTGACAAATTACACATCCAATATCTGTACATGAGTCCATGTGCATAGCTGAAGTCTTTAACAAGAAAAAGTTCTAGACAGGAGAAACCTTCCTATGAGTTGTTTCTCAGGCTATTTCCATAGTCCTTGATTGCCTCTCAGAACTTCAAGGTAAGACCCTACTGCTGAAGACAGGACATATTTTGGACACAGTATTTGGAACAACGGAGCTGGAACTGACCTGAAAGTCACTTACCCTGAAGAGCCTTACTGTCTGGAGAGCCTATGAAAGCTGCTAAGGAAAAACATCAATTAGTGGTCCAATACCGGCTTGATGATTAAATAAACACATCAATGACTGGCACAGCATTCAACAGTGGTGCAGTAGTGGTACTTTAATCTTGGTAGCAAGCAACAGTTACATAACTGAATGTAAATCCCATTCAACAGGAGGAAGCTAATGTGTGATACTGTAATCATAGGCAAATACATATGGTGGAAGAGGGCAAAGATCGTAGAAATATCCCCAAGGCTGTCATATCTGTACACTAATGTTTGTTTTTACTAAAGGCAACATATGTATCCTTATATCTACAGCCAAGTATCCCAGTCTCATCAAAGAGGCTTCTTTGTATTAGAGACTACTATAGAGTACCACAGCTGGTCACACACAGATATTGTCTGTGAATTGCCAAAGCCTAAGTGCACACATCTACAATATAACCTCTACACCCAAGACTTATCTAACATAGAACAAGGGATAAAGGGACAGTAATGAATCTCTCTGCTCTCATTAATGAAGCTCCCACATGCAACGTAGAGCCAGGAACACAAAAGATGACAAATGGCCAAAGCATGAAGATTAGGAGTCTGCAGGGTATGGGTCCCTGAACAGGACACCTATATAAAGTTTCACTCACCCAGGGCTCAGGGACTATTGTGAAAGAGGGACAAGAAATATTGCAAGAGCCTAGAGAAGGTGAAAGAGCACTTTAAATAGAAGCTACAAGCTCCTGGGACCCTGTTCACGTGAACCTACAGCAATGGTGGTGGCGTGGTCAGAGCGCATGCACACGCAAGCAAATAAAAATCCAGCATGGGACAGTGGAAATGGGCACCAGTCTTTGCAGAAGAAATATTGGCAACTGATTACCATTGAGTGAGGAAGAACTAATCTTAGACTCCTTATGATTTTGGTTTGGAGTCTCATAGAATGATATCCCCCAAATACACATGAGGCATACTGAACAATTTGTTGAAAAGGGAGACAGTTTCCCTGGAATTCCCCTTATCTCCCTTAAGTTCACAATGCCAAATAGAACATAGCCTTCTCTCGCCTCTGTAAATTCCCAATTATCTGACCCAGGAAGGCTGCTGAGGAACGTAAGTACCACTAGGCAGACTTGTTACTGTTTTATCCCTTGAACTCAATCAGATACAGAATGAGTATTTTTGATATCATTCCTTCAACTGAAATTAACTTGGGGACAGTCAGTAGTATATCCATTCTTCCACTTCCTCCTCTATGGATCTAATTGTACTCTGGGGTTTCCCTCATGTGTGAGCTTCCCAGTTTGTGTGTTAATAAGCCTGCATGCTCTTTTCCTACTCTCTCATGCCAGTTAATTCCAGTGAACCTGGAGGGAGTAAAGGAGAGATTTCTTGTTGTTCTTCTTTAGTCTCTAGATGAAGTTATTATTCACCCTGCTGTCTTGAACTAGAGCCCATATGTTTTGTCTTTCTAAGCTACGAGCCAAGAAATGGTCGATTTGTTTGATTCTACTGAGATCTCATCACAGTGAGACCACACTACCTATACATGAAGTGATCTGAGTAATGTATGGTAATGACACAGTAATGATTTCTCTTCATAGTAAAGTTCTTTTGGTGCAAAACAATTGAACAAGCACACAACCACACAACCCTGCATGTCTCACAAGAAAAGGGGATGAGACAGTTTATCTTAGAGACAATTAGGAGTGATGATGAGGTGGAAGCTGGGATTTTCTGCATATATTCAATAAAGGTTTACCTAAGGGGCACAAAAGAGTTAGGTTACACATAGATGTGAGCAATAAGTGGCTAATTAGAGTACTAGATACACAAGATAATTTATTTGGCCTTGGACATACTACACTGCAGCTATCCACAGGTTTTAAAATCCTAATCAATCTGCCTTGCAGTCTATTTAATAACTAATCTCAGGCTGTTTTGTCCTGTGAACTTCAGCTAACCCATTGTATCCTGTACTCATGCTGGCCCCATTCCAAAAATAGACTTTCAGTTTCACTTCTTGTAAAACTACAGTTTTCAGAAAAGCTTTTTAAAATTTTTTAAAAATCCTCCCATGGACATACTGCTGTCATTCACTGGGATGCATGCTGATTAATCACTGTTTTCTAATGAGCTATTTTTTCTAGATATTTCTGCCACATTCTTTTTTTCTGTTGCCTTTCAAATTAAAGTTCTATCCAAGGTTCCCCTTTAGATGCATATCCTGTTCTGTCTAATATAGTCCGAGGACTTTCAAATCTTACTCAGTCCTAATGGATTACATGTGGAAACAGCATATTTTGTAATTTATCAGAGAGATATCAAATATCATGTCCTATAAAGTTAACAAAATATGTTTCCAAACATGTACATTCATGATTTTTACATAAACAGCTCCCTTAATAAAATTCTTAAGGTAATTTTTGTGTAAATTACAAATGGAGAGGGCAACTAAACCAATATTCCTGTTAATGAAGCATTAATGTATATTTAGGAGCTATTAAATGAACACACAAATACTATTTTTAATTATCATAGAACTCTATTTCTTAAAGTGTATTTCCTCAAAGTCCTTGGCTATATTAGTTCAAATAAGTATTTATTGGTGAAGAGTTTTTATACCCATACAAAACATGTTTTTAAAAGATTTGATTAGGTATCTCTCACTGTCATACCAAAGTGTTTTTGTATATTATTGGTTTATGAAACATACTGATAGAATGAAATATATCATTTTAAATGTATCATAAGAATGAAAGCATACTTGAAGTAAAAAACATAGTTATATTGTAATGTAGCATTTTAGATCTTTAAACAGTTCTATCCAATCATATTTATGACACACTGAAAAAATTTATCAAAACCAGTTTATAGAACCAAACTCTACATTTGTTTTTATTGTCTGTGTCAGGTGAATTTCATTGCTACCAGCATTTTGAAATGTCCTTCTCCCTTTCCTCAACTTCTTGAAAAAATTAGTATAATGAGATCCTACTCACTGCTTTTCTACTCCATTGCTCTGTAGCTTCAACATTTCCAATCTATTCACCCCACCACGTGCCTCGCTGACCTTGAACCCAGGTACACTTAAATGGCTGTGTATCCAATCCCTGGATAGGATTCCTAACGCACACTACTTAAACACCTTGTCATAGGCTCCTGATCTGTCTATCATACCCCAGCCCACTTACTGCCCTGACCACGATACCTACTACCCTGTTCTACCAACTACCCAGAAGAGTCCACTACCTTACAAGAAGCTGAAACACACAACCAACAAAGAGCATCCATCTGCTCAAATGGCAGTGCAAAACACAAATAATATGAAAAACCAAGAAAATATGTCTTCAGCAATACCCACTCATCCTACAAAAGGGCCCTACAATAAAAATGACCTTGAGGAATCCCATGCTGAAGGATTTAAAAGAATGGTCATAAACATAATCAAAGAACTAAACATAATCATAAACAAACTCAAGGAACTCACAGAGGAGCTCAAGAACATCCATCTATTTTTTTTTTTTTTTAAATCAGGACTTCAAAAGTGAATTCACAAAAGAGACAGCAATATTGTAGAAAAGTCAAAGCAAGGTTCATGTAGAACTGAAAACCTCAAAAAACCAATTGGAAACAATAGGAAAAAGCTTCATATGCAGAGGAAAAGAAATGGAAAAAAGAATATCAAAAGTGGACGACCAAGGTTGATGTATTAGTCACTTCTCTGTGGCTGTGATTGAAACACTGACCAAGGGAAGTTATAGAAGGAAAAGTTTATTGAGCTTATGGTTCCAAAGATGCAAGGGTCCATCACTGTGGGAAGGCATGGCAGCAGATGTGGCTAGAGTAGACACAGCAGCTAAGTGTTCACATTCTCAAGCAGGAACAGGAAACGGCTAGCAACTGGAGATATGGCAAGGCTTAAGAACTCTCTAAGCTGCCCCCAGTGGCAAGATTCTTTCATCATGTCCACACCTTCTAATACCTCCTGAGACAGTGCCATTAACTGGGGACAGAATGTTCAAATACGTAGAATCTATGGATGACATTCTCATTCATACTACCACAGTTGAAGATCTGAATTCCTTAGGAACAGAGTATGAAAAATAAAAAAAGCACAGAAATGGAAAACCTGAGAAGACCAAATCTATGTTCATATGTGTGAAGTTCATGGCAGAATCCTAAAATGGGGTTGGAGTTTCCAGTGTTCTAAATTGGTCAGACAGTCTTAGCCCAGGCAAGTCCCTCTGCTTATTGGGGAATAACCAATCCTGAGGAAAACCGCTAAGTACACGAAAAGTTACCCAAGGAACAAGCTGTCTATAAAAGAAATCTGATTTCCACTGCTGTTCACAGTGAGTGTCTCTGATCCCAGGTGGCAGTCCAGCTTTTTGATCCCCCCAATAAGCTGCTGTCCCTATGCACCGGTGTTCACTGTCCATTCACTTGGTGCCGAGAACCCTGGAGGAGCTCCTGGGTCTCCCATGACCCTGTTACTCCTCCAGAACCAAGTTCTGACCACACACTCCTGTCTGTGATATGGAGCATCCTGTCCCCGATGGCTCTGTACTTACCACCTTAGGCCCGAGATTCACTACTACGTTCCTCTGTACCGCTCGCCCTGTAGCAGAGTCTGCGTAAGTGTTCCACGCGCAGAGCCTCTGATCTATTTCTCTTCATTCTTACTCTCTTGCCCTTTCTCTCACTCTCTCTTCCCTATTCCTCTTCTTTCCATCTCTCACTCTCCCTCCTTCTTCTACCTTCCTACCTGGATGTCATCCTTTCTCTCTGGTGTTATAGCAGTATTAATAATTATGACAATAACAGCAATGACCATAGCAATAACTTAGAAGTTTTACTGATTTTCAGTACCTTTTTGTAGTATTGGAATAAAGAGTAATATAACCAGAAAAAGGAGAAATGAGAATCTTGTGTTGCACAAGACGTTCTCCACGTTCCTAAAGAAATACCTTTCAAAAGGTAAAGGTATAAACTGCAAACCCTCCATTCACTAAAACTCTGTGTTGATCTTTTTCTCTCAAGAAAAAGATTCATCCTTTAACATTTTCTGTTTAATTTTTAATTTTCATTTCTTTTTAGTCAAATTTTGAGTTTATTATCTTCATTTTATTCATATTGAGAGGTACCTATGACGCCCAATGTGATGCTTTAATGTATGAATACATTGTGGAATTAGGAATCCAAGGAAATAAACATCTATATCCTCACAGACTCATTATTTCTTTGTGTTAGGATCACTAAAAATTTGCTCCTTTTTACTGCTGTGGACTCCATTTCCCATTCTGTTATTCCCGAGTCCTCCTTCCCCAGTGATAGCTGGTCCGCTGACACTATAATCTTCTGCATATGGTATGCAATGTTATCAATGATCACTGGATTTCTGTCTAGTCATCTAATCTCTGTTTCACCATTTCAATGTTATCCTATTAATGTACCTTCTTATTCTCATTTGTATATATTTTTCAGCGAACCCATGGAAATCCATGATATTTGAGAACACCCATATCTAACATAAATTTTCTTCTTCTAAGACTTCTGATGACAAGAGTAATTTTATCTGTATCTGTATCATTGAAATATTTTGAGAGGACAAAGGAAACAGAGTTAGCATCTGTGTTTTCTAACTTTCAGATCCATGATCTTTAGGCCTGTCTTCCCTGGCATGTCTGGTTTTACTGCCATACAAAGTATTTCATTATATTCATATGTACCCCCTAATTCAACCCCCACCCACCTTCTCCCAAGATTTCATGTCCTGTAATGCTATGATTTTTAAAGGGCCTACTTAATTTAATTTGGGTTCCTCAAATATTATTAAATGTGGGTCAATCCACTGGAGCATGGGCAACCTATCTGGCTTCACATCCTGAAAGAAAACTGTCTCTTCCTCTCCCAACAGCTATCAATTCCAATAGCGCCTCAGCTGGGGCTAGAACTTCCTACAAACCTCCCTTAACCATGCTGCACTTGTGTTTGTCTTGGGCTTGTTTAGGGCTTTTGCATGCTCTCAAGGGAAGTGGAAAATACACTTTCCTCAAGTTCATCTACCCTCTGGCTCTTATAATCTTCCTTCTCTGTCTTCTGCAATGATTGCTGAACCTTGGGAAGAGAAATTGTGACATAGGTGTTCATTTAGGGCTGAGCACTCTACAGTCTGTTATTCACTGCACATTGACCTGTGTGACCACAGGTTCTTGGTGTAATAACAGAGGCAGTTATGGACTCCATCTTGTGAAGCAGGCCTTAAGTGGAATCAGAAAGTGCTTTGCCACTGTCTTAATATTTGTGTCATTATTGCACCAGTGGGCCTATCTGCCAGGCCAGTCATTATAGCTCACATGGTTCACAACTGGGTCACTTGACAATTACTTTTGGCCTCTGGCAACATACATAGCCCCTTCAAGCACCAGGAAAGATGGATTTTAGAGATGAAACTTTGAGACCAGTATCAGACTGATTCTTCAGTGTTTGCTGTATGACTACATACATGGTGCATTCAGAAGTACTGTCTTACCATCAAGTTCTGGAGGGAAATTAAGAGCAATGATGGTCCATGGTGTTTCAGGGACCATGGAACACCCAGGGCAGCTACTCAAAAGAATGATCCCTTTCTAGGGTAAGCTGTTTGTCTACTAACCTCTTATACTTTGTAGGGACATTGTTCAGATGTTATATAGTAACAATATTGAAATTCTGTTATTACTTTACATTTTAAGAAACTTGTATAGTAGTAGGTTTCCATGTGGTTTCTCAAAAGATCTTTATTGTTCTGCTTTGGGCCCTTGTCTGTTTGAGTTGGTATGGATCCTGTGCGTGATGCCACCATTGTCACAAGTTCACATGTGCAAACTTCCGGTGGCCTGAAAACCTGTGCTTCCCTATCGTAACATGTATTGCAGAATGCATGAAGTACACTGGTGGACTGGAGGGATGTGGATGGGGATGGAATCTACACATGGTTAAGAACTGTTCTATGAAATGTACAAAAGCTCAATAATCTTTTAAAAAGATCTTTATTATTAGTTTTTCCTATCCATGCACCCTTCTCTGCCGTGGTTCTCTAACAACAACCCCATTTTACACTTCTTATTCCATTATTTTCCAAAAGGAAATTTCTTGTTGAAATATCAGAACCTACTCAAACTTAGTTATTGCATTTAAAAGTTATATAAAGTTATATTTTTCTTTAAGGAATTGTTTTTATCATTATATTAATGCTTTAGTCAGATTTGATCTGACCTATAGACTACAGTAAAATAGTTCTTGTCTTAGCCACTTGACATAATACTGTGACAAATATGTGAAAACAGCAACGAAAGGATAAAAGGATTTATTTTGGATCGTAAAGTGACTGTCCATCATTTTGGGGAAGTGACAGTTACTGGAGACAGCTGGTCACTGCATCCCCAGTCAGGTCCCAGAAAGTTAGGAGGGTCCCTGCTCACCTTCCTTTCTTCTATCCATCCAATCCTGGGATTCATCTGAGAAATGGAGCCATGTATTTACCATGAGACTTCTCACCTCAAATAATGGAATTCAGGAGCATGACCAGAGGCTAACCTAGATCAAAGGTTAACTCAACCTATAGATTCCCTCATGGGAGTGTCAGGAGGATTGTCCGTTACAATGGTTTAGACTGTCATGTTGAAAATCAGTATTAACTTCTGCAGTAGTTTTTACCTGTTCATCATAAATGTTATTCCATCTTATTCACAATAGATTTTGATTCCAACAATTTTGTGAGTCACCTTTTTTCCTATCATGAACAGGGATCAGCCAAGATACCATGAAAGAGAAATACAATAAAATATAAAAATGCTTATTTGATGTTTCCAATATCTGTTTGATAATGTTTCTTGAAATCACGAAGGGTATATTCTAGTCAAATCCTGTTTACTATTTCCTAGAATTGAATATGCCTACAATATGCTATGATTTTGAATGACAAATTTTCCATGGAGATGAAAATACCGAAGTTAGTAACTGTTCCTCAATATGTAGATAGATTTAAAAATATCCACTTAAATAATTAAAGTTAATTTCCTTCTCAAAGATGGTTAATATACTATATATATAACTAATGTGTTGAAATGTCCTCAGAAATGTGGCAGCTTTATGATTTAATTTCCTCTGTTAGGATGACTTTAGTGATGCATTATATATTTCAACAAATGATCTTAAGAAAGAAAAAAAGAGTTTGATTATATAGATTTAATTTTATCATAAACCATAAATTAAATACTTAATGTTTAAACAGAAGAAATCAAGACAGAGATTAATGAGATACTTTATAGAGAATCAACAAGTAAAACAGTAATTGGTTATATCTTGTTTCACTTATTAAGGGAACTATTGAAATTTCTAGTTGTAAGAAAGTTGAATAGTAGGCATTTCTGTGTAATGTGACTGTGCTGTTCAGATACTGGGGGAAATTTGTGGTAATATTACTTTTTCAAGTCATTAAGTATATCTTGCTTTGTGATATTGAACCAGGCACCTGGGATTGTACCTCTATTTGTGAAATTTTTCTGATGATGTTTTTCTAGATTTTTTCTAAAGTGACAAACAAACCATTTCCAATATGGCTGGGTGGATGAATCTGGGGTGATGCGCCATGTGGCATAATCCCCTCCTGCCTGTCTGTAGTTCTTATATGGGTATTTCCGGCCATCTTCCAACACCAAATAACAATTACTTGCTACCAAAGTAGAGCAGCATTCAATGGTAAAGTCATTTGTGTTAATCCAAATACATCCGTTAACAGCCTGAGGACGGTGGAATGGCACAGAGTGGTCTCCATCATGATCAGATATTGTGTTGGTACAAATGGCTTTGCACATGGGACATTGCTTCCAGCAGCCACAGAGATGTTCAGTGAGAACTTTCTCAATTTCAACAATCATGTCCTCTAGAGGCTTACTTAAACTGTCCTCTTCCACTTTCCTCATTGCAGGATCCAAAGCTGCGCTCATGGCTTCCTTGAGAAACTCCATGTCATTTATTTCCTGGTGCTCAATGGCTGTCAAGTCTCTTCGTGGAAAGACAAAGTTTTTCCCCAGCTGATCGCAGAAGAAATCCAACCAGGTGGATGCAGTGCTTCCTTTATCTGCAGCTATGGCCGTGGACTCATGAATGGCAGTGCGGACAGCATGCTTGAGATCATCTAAACCCATTTTCAAAGAAGTCTTTACTTTATCACCTTCATTTTCTGAGCAGTATCTTCTAATATGGCTTCTGATGTAACTCCTGGAAAAGGATTCTGGGTTATGAATGTACTCTAAATAATTATCAAAATTTTCTTTTTCTGCCAGAAAGAAGAGAATGTGTTTCTCCAGGTTAGACCTATTTCCATTGAACTCAGGACAAGTGGCTCGCATATCTGTGGCTATGTTAAGACTCATTTTCGCCCATATTGTGGCAGAGATAGCAGGGATGAGCTTGAGCCACAGAAAATCAGCAAATGATTTGATGGAGGAGGCACCTTGGCAGGAAATTTTAAAACTCATGAAGAAATCATCTTTCTTGCTTTCCAGGTAGTTCACAGGATCGTTTGCCCTCTTAAATGCTTCATGCATTTCCTTAAAAGTCTTTGAGGCTCTTTGGAACAAATACATAGATATGTCAATGCTGTAGTTGGTTGTAAAGGTGTATTCTTCCTCAGGAGGCACAGATTTTACTTCTTTTTCTATTATCCTCAGGATTTCATGGAAATCATTCTCATTATAATCACGCTGTTGTAACCTGATATTTTTAATCATTTCTTCAAATCGTGAAAAAATGTTATTAGTATTCTTACTGATAGACTCTTTATGATGGGTTTCTAAACTCTTTTTCATACGAAAAAAATTTCTTTTCATTTGTATATGTTTGTCGTAATTGATTTCAAATTTGACTTCAGAATTTCTCATTAGTTTTTCTGACAGATTTCTTTCTTTTCTGAAATAATCCCAAAGGATTCTTTCAGAATCCAAGTCAATGCCAGGCTCTTTGACAGGAGGGCCAGTCAAGGAAACATCATAGACCCAGTTTGTCCATAGCTGATTGAATTTCTGCAGCAAGTTTTCATCACTGATTTCTTTCCCCTTCATACTTAAAGCCATCTTTTGGCTCTTCTCTAATAATTCATTTTCATAGTGCTTCTTTTGGTTATCCAAAACTTCATGGCTTTTTCTAAAGCTAATCAGCTCACTGGTTTTCCTCCTGGTTTCGGTAATCAGTGCGTCTTTCAAGGTTGCCAGCTTGTGCTCAAAATTTGCTTTCCATTGAATCAGTATTTCACTCTGTGGGTCTTCTTGAAAATATTTTTCAAATTCTTCTTTGATGGTTTCATAGTTCTTATTAACTGGATTTTCAAGCATGCCAGTTGTGAGTGTCAGGATTTTTCCATTCTGAATCTGATTGTTCAGCTGATTCTCTAAATCCAGGATGTGACTCCTCATCTCCCAGGTCCAATGGTTGTACATGGTTTCCAGTTTGCTCATGGCCATGACCTCTTGTGTGTTCTTGAAACTGAAAATGAAGTTCTCACTGACCAGGGCATTCCACAGATCCTGAACTCGGAATTTTACATCTGAGATCTTCATGATGCTTCTCCTGGATTCCTGCCGGGCAGTCAACAGAATTCTGCTCTTGAGTTCCTGCACATTGTGGCTGTAGCGAGGATTGGGAGGGGCCATTGGGGGATTGCCATCCCAGAGGTGAGCAAAGTAGTAGACGTGATTATTGACATCAAACTTGATGACATCACTAAAACGGGTGACATGTACACACTCTTCCTGTTCCGCAGCTAATACTGTCATTTCATCCAGTCTCTGCTCTAGTCTTTGTCGTCCTTCCATAGTTTGGTCTTTTGCTGTAACTTCCCCCACATTCTGATGGACAAAGATGCAACTGGGGGAGATTTTCACTTGTTTCATCCTCAGAAAGGCTTGTACAACTATTTGTAGGATGTCTTGCATCTCTGAGGGGTTCTCCCCAAAGATATTGATCAGAGTCAAGTGTCCAAGTCCAATGACAAAGGTTGCCAGCTCATTGTCCCGATTCTGGGATTTGTTGTTGAGTTCAGGGGCCCGAAGTCCTTCTGTATCTACAACCAGAACATAATCAAAGCCAAATTCCTTTGTGAATGCCTCCTCCACCTTCAGCAGCTGCATGTAGGCTCCCCTGGTGCATCTGCCTGCACTGACTGTGAACTGCAGTCCAAACAGGGCATTCAGCAGGGTGGACTTCCCTGAGCTCTGCAGGCCAAGGATAGAGAGAACAAAGAGCCGTTTGTCTCCAAGTTTCTCAGCGATCTTGTCAAAAACAGCGGCCACCCACTTGAGAGGCACATATGAAGCATCCCCATCCATCAGCTCAATGGGAACACCAGATATCATCAGGTCCGCAGCAATTTGGGGGAGGCAGAGAAAAAGGCTGTCTCTAGTGGAGGAAGTTTCTTCCAGAGCCTCATAGATCTGGCATACTTCTCTTAGAAGTTGTTCAATTCCCAAGGAACAGTCACTGATCTCCATGGAGATGGCATCTATCTGATTCTGCCATACTGTCAGCAAGTTGCTCTTTTGTTTCTTTTGTTTTTCTGCCTGTACCTTTGACCACAGAGATCTTTGCTTCTCACGTAATTCTTCCAAGTGTTCTTTAGCAAGGTTCTCAATAAAGATAGTCAGCCACTGCAAGAAGTAGAGTTTGTTGTGAGTTTCTGTGTTTTCTTGAAGGATGATAAGGACAGAGCGCATGACATCATTGAGAGGAAAGGCTTTACGCAGCTGCTGACGTCGTATTTTGCGTTTATCTGTCTCAATCTCACTCTTGTGCTGTTCAATGCTCCGATTTCCTTTTTCTCTCAGATGATAGAGTTCTTTGTCCTTCTTACACCACATGTGCCACAAATGTCCCTGCAGGGGTAGGAAGTTTTCCTTTATCTCAGATAACTTTGATTCTTCTAGCAAGGCTATTATGGTCTGTGCATTTTCTTTGGCTTCCTTGCAGTCTCTCTGGTCTTCGTCAACAAGAAATCCATGTTTGCGAGCTATCTGTGAACAGGCCTCTAAGCTGAGAATGGTGTCAGAGAAATCGAGCAAGTTCTTCATTGCAGTTGTGATCTCCTCTGTTAATTCTGCCTCATTTCTGTTCCTGATTCCAATTTTCAACTTTCTACCAGTGTTGTTAGCAATCATTTTATCTTTGTCATCAAGCAAGCAGATCAATGGTTTTGATGACTGGAGCAAGTCTCTGACAATTTTCCTGCTTTCTTTGCTGTCATCAGAAGTTGACATGAGGATCACAATGAGAGAGGAGACCTCCTGCAGGAAGGCAAGCTGCTGCTTATTCTCCTTGGCATCTCCATGAAGGTTGGTGAAGGCCACGCATTGGTCAAATCTGTCCTCACCTGCCCCCCCAGGACAGAACCAGCAGATCTCCACCACTCCATCCATCAAGAGACAGTGTTTGCTGCTTCCTCTGCAGTGTCTGTGAAAAAACACATCATGTTTCCGTTTACTGAGAAGAGAGTTCATGATCTGAGATTTGGAGGCAGAGAGGCCATTTCCAACTCTAATGAAGGACACAGTGGGGGTGGAGACGCTGCACATCTGCTGATCCTTGTGACTCTTGATCTTTTCCTCTGGTGATTTGCTTGTATCTTGCCAACTTTTCCTAATTTGTCTTAGAGACCAGAGAGAAAACTCAATTTGAGAAGAGTTGGGATTTGGTACCACAAGGGGGAGTGCAAACTGACAAACCGCAAGTTTTGCCAAAATATACTGTCTGGCAAAATCATCTGCACAGTGAAAAATGGCCATCTGGATGTCCATTGGGTGGATATAGAGCTGGGACTCAGTAGTTGAAGGATTAATATTATCACTGTCTTCAAAGAATCCTTCATATAGATCAACATCCTCATTTTCCAGATTGGCAAGAACTGTTGGAGCCTGAATTTCGACTTTATCCTCCTGTTTGAAGAACAGGTATCTCAAGCCACAGTCCAGCATCAGCAACTTTTGTAGGAAGTAAAAGGGCAGGTCTTGTTCTGATTTGGGTTGGGTGTTGTACACAGAAGTCTTGTAGATGAGGTGGAAGTTAGCTCTGCTCATCTGTTTTGGGTAGTAACATTCTAGGTCTAGACGTTGGAGGATGTCTAGGAAGGGTCCATTTTCTATCTCCTCCTTTGATTTTTTTTCATTGGTTTCTGATCTATTAGACTCTTCCTTTTTATTCAAGAGACTTTGCAATTGTTTTTTTACATCATCAATTTGTAAAGAAGACCTGGTGTCTTTATAATTCCCATCCATAAGTAATCTCAAGTCACTCTCTAATGTTTCCCAATCAGAGTCTGATCCACGTTCAGTGAGGACTTGTTCAACCTCTGCACACAATGTTTCTCTCATATGTTGACTTACTAGTGCAAAACGTCGTGTTTTCTCTTCTGGAGAATTGGCTCTGACTCCAACTGTGGCTGTCAGAGCTGTGAGCACTAGGAATGCTTGTGCCCTTTGTTTAGAAATATCACTTAGTTCCTTGTATTTATTTTCAGCAGTTTGTATTTCATCCAGGAGGAAGTTTAATTCATCACTTCCCAAGAGTTTCTGAAAAATATTGTATACCAGCTGATAGCCTGTTCCAACTGCAAAAGAAAGAAGCAGGAGCTGTACATCGTCTTGTTCTGTTTCTTGGAGATAATTCAAGAAGGAATTGAGAACTATGGTGACCTCATATGTGGCCTTTCTCTGAGTTTCTTCCATTGCTTTTGGAGACTCATGTGTAACACTTTCCTCCATGAATGTGTTTTTGATTTGTTGTAAGGCTTTAATGAACTCTGAGAACTGGGTTATAGAGATGTGTTCTTCCTCTGAGTCTGACTCTTTGATCCACTTCATGATGGACCGTGCTATAGCGAAGTTTTTCACTTTGTACACGTGAGGTGACAAAAGGCTGTGCAATTGAGATTTAATAAAGTGAGTTCTATAAATGGATGATTGTTTGCAAAAATTTACAGTGTTTATCAAAAAATTCTGCAGATTCCAGTCTGTGAGGCATGTGTTAATCCACAAATCATAAGATCTTGTTTTTTGGCTCATTTTTTGCATGAAATGTATCAGTTTTTGAAGTTGTTCTTCAGGATCAGAAACCTCCCAAGATCTCACATCTTGTAGGAAAAGCCTAGCTTCCTTCCCAGCACTTAGTAATTCCTCTCCTTCCTGGATCTGAGCAGGGAGACCAGTCAGGGCAATATAGTTGTCTTTCAGGCAGTTAGCCACCAGGAGGGGGTCCTTAAAATCACTTCTGTGATTCCAGAGGATGATGTCCCAAATGGGAACCAGGTGAAGTCCCCGGTCAATGACAGACCAGGTTTGATTGCTGGTAACAAGTCCTGATTTCCACTGGAGAAGTCCTTCTGCTTCCGGTGGCCCCCCTGTCTGGGCCACAGACAACTGAACTTTGCTTTGGAGATTTTGACTAGTTGTGTTCTGAGTGACGTTTTTTGACTTTGTGTCTGACACATTCATGCTTGCACCAACTTTAACTCCAAAGCCACTGTAGCTTCCCTTTATGTAAACATCCAGGGCCTCTGCTGCCTGCTGCTTCACCTCAGCCATTTGCTCACTTTTGAATCCCTCAGAAATGGCCTTCCAGCAGTAGATTCCCCCAAGGTGTACAGGACCTTGGTTAGCATGAGATCCAAATCTGTGGAAGAAGTTTTCTGTTCTGTGCTTCAGTAAGGGAACTGCTTCCGGGCTTTTAATCTTATCTAGGAGTTCCTCAAGATTTCTCAGCTCTTGCAGAGCAGCCTTCGAGAGCTGGATCTGGTCAATGGGAAAATGGCAGGTGGCCAGGGGAACATAGCTGAACTTGGATGAGCAGAAATAAGAGTTTTCAGAATGTGATTCATGGGTGTCCTTAGATTCTGAATTCTTACTTTGATGCATTCCAGCTTCCAAACTAAATCCCCATCCTCCACCTTCGACTGAGGAGGTTACACTGAAGCCCAGCTTCTCTACAGTCTGTGTGAAGATGGACTCTGCATGTGAAGATGTGAATTCTTTACTTTCCATCCTTGTTCCCTGCTCTGGACCAAAGACCGAGAACTCCTTTGGGACCTTGAGTACTTTCTCTCTCCTCTGTATCAGCTCACTTGGTTGGCTTGTTTTATAAATTCCCTGCAGTGCAAGACCTCCAGATGCCTGTTTTATCAGATCTCTTGGTGGGAAGTTCTGTCTGTATGACAGGGTCTGCTCTTTGAGACCAAATTCTTTCTGCTTGCTTTCTGTGACTTCAGTTAGGGGCTTTTCAAGCACTGGCAAGTTTTCTTCAGGGATCTCCATTGCTTGCCTAACTTCTGTTTCTTTTCCTTTCAGTGTCTCCTCCTGTGTCTGCTTTCTGTCTGACTGTGAACCTGTCAGGTCCTGCAGTGCCTGCTCTGCCTTCTGCCTTTTCTTTACCATCTCCCCGGGAGACTCCTGCACCTCTGGAGGGCTATTTGACTGTGAGAGGTCAAACAGCTTCTCTAGAGCCTTTTTCTCCCATGGAATTTGCACATGGTATTTCAGCTTCTGGAGGTCTTCTTCTGTTAAGTATTGTAGGGCTTGGGCACATGTCACACCCAGTTGTTCCTGAAGCTTAGGCATCCAGTATTCAACAGACAATCCCACGTCTGTCAGCATCTCCTGGAGATCTTGTCTCTTTTTGCTTCTGAGCTGAGGCTTCTCAGGGGTGTGCTCTTCTGTTGCCATGGCTCTGTAAACAACAGATATTCATTTAATATTTTATGTTTCCTGACATAAAATGTGTCTCGTCCACCACATGTCTGAAGGTGGGAGCAATGTAAAAGTAAATCTATAAAACCTTTTCAGGTTCTGGAGAGGTGGTTTAGTGCTTTAGAGCACTGGCTGCTCTTTCAGAGGTCTCAGTTTTGATTCCCAGCAACCACATGATGGCTAACAACCATCTATAAGTCCACTTCCAGGGGAATCCAACACTCTCTTCTGATCTCCTCATGCATTGCATTACAGGATGAGCTTACTTGCAGGCAATACACTCATACATATAAAATAAAATACAAATAATAAAATGTTTAAAAATACTTTCTTATACAATTTTTCATTGTTACAATTAGAATATCTTAAAAATACATTTATTTTTTGTTTTATGTGTATGAGTGGCATGCTAGTATGTATATAGGTCCACTCGTGTCATGCAGTGCCCATGGCGGACAGAATGAAGGTCTCTAATCTGGTGGAACAGGAATTATGGATGGTTGTTAGCCACCAAATGGTTGCTAGGTTACAAACCTAGGTCTTCTGCAAGAATACCCAGTTCTGTTAAGTGATGAGCAATCTCTCCAGCCTCCCAAACAAAATGTTTTTGTGAACATATTCTCAGCATGCCTTGTATTTTTTGTGACTGTGGCAACTTGCAATTTGATCTAATTTTGTCACTTTGTTTTATAGTAACAAAAGGGCATTGATGGTTGGTGTTGTGGCACATACCTGTAATCCCAGTAGTTGGGAGGCCCTGGCAGGTGGTTCTCTGCAAGATGGAGGTCAGTTTGGTCTACATGGGGAGATCCAGGACAGTTGGGGCTACAGGGAGACCGTGTCTCAAGCAATATAACTAACTAACGAACGAACTAACTAACTAACTAACTAATTAACTAACTAGTGCATTGAAAGCAGTTACCTAAACAATGGAGTTTGAAAATACACATGAGATGAACAGCTTGATAAGTCAATCTATCAACTGGCTATCTTTTATCAATTAGTTTTCATAAAACTTCTACAAACTGGTTCTATTTTTTTCTCTCTGCCATTTCACCTTCATATATTTAATAATCATTTGCTCATGTATCTGCACTATTTTTATTCTTCTTAGTCACGTCTTACTTTTTAACCTACCTTAGTTAATAGTGTCTTTGTATTAAATTAACAACTGTCTGTCCACAATGTCATCCCTATATGTATGTATAGATCCTAATGCTCCGCAGTATACAGTGTTGCATCAGTATAATATTCCTGTCCGTCATATGAAGACATTATATTCAAACCATGTCTCTAGATAGCAAATGAGATGATATTTTACCTCTCAACTTCATACATTATTTGGATTTCCCTTCCTTTCATAGTCCATGAATCATTCACTGATGCTACTGTATTTGGTCAATATGTATCTCACCCATCTGTCTTCGTCTTGATGGGAATTTATCCATGACTTTTACATTTACCTCTTGAATTGGAATCTAACAGCTCAGGAAATAAAATGATAATTTACCAAGTGGGATTGTATCAAATTAAAGCAATTCTGTGTAGCACAAAAACTACAGAATGAAAAGACAACTGGTAGAAAGCCTTTCCCAAATATTCACACAGCAAGGGATTCACTTGTAGAATATATTAAAAAATAAAAATATGAATTATAAAATGGCAATAAGGAGAGTGGAGATGAATAGATGCTGTAAATGGTGAAGTACACATACCTTAAAAAGCCTTCAGCATCTTCAGCCATCAAGAAATGTCGATTAAATCTATATTCTGATTCTATCTCACCCAGCCAGGTGGCTATAGTCAAAAAAACAAATAGCAACAAATTCAGCCATGGATGTGTGAGAAAATGAGCTGCTGATTGAAATGTGAACTTGGGTAGCCTCTATGGAAATCAGTATGGAGTTTCCTCAAAAAAAAATCATTTAAAGGTAAGGGAGGGATCGATGCCTCAGAAATTAAGAGAACACACTTATTATTTGGAGGAACCTGCTATAGTATCAGGCAGCTCAGAACTGACTGTATCTCCAGCTCCAGGAGGACTCAGGGTATTGGCTTCCATGTGCATCCACACTGATATACACATACCCACGTATTGACAGACTTACATGTACATAATGGAAGATACAGGAACAAATCTTTAAAAATAGTTAGAAGTAGCTCTTTCATGTGATCCAAACCTACCAGGTCTGGGTGTATACCCACAGGAGTCTGGGTCAGCTTTACCACGTAGATACCCACGTTCCCATGTTTATTACAGCATTACTTACAATAACTACACTACGGAACTATCCTAGGTGCTCATCAACACATCAGTGTCATAAGGCAGAATGGAAGGAATTTGTAGGAAGGTAGATCAAACTGGACACCGTTCTTCCAGGTCAGTATTTAGTGTTATATCACAGAACCCTAACTGCATCTTTTTGTCAGAAATCAGACTACAGTTCTTCCATAGCTCTGCTTTCCACCTCCTTTGGTCTGGTCTTTATTTCCTGTGGCTATAGCAAGGACTGGAAATAATGTTCTTCCTTATCTTTAAATGCTATTCTGCCTCCTATGAATGTAGCAGGAATTAGATTAGTTACTTTTCTATCTAAAATTCTATGACCAAGGCAATTTATAGAAGGAAGAGTTTATTTTTGGCCTATGGTCCCAGGAGGATAAGCATGTGTATAGTGAGAGTCATAGTGGCAGGCAGCAGGTGTGGCGGCTGAAGCAGGATGTAGAGAGCTCACATCTTCAACCACAAATATGAAGAGGACAGAGCAAACTGGAAGTAGGTGAGGCTGTGAACACTCAGGGCTCCTCCCAGTAACATGCTTCTTCCAACAGGGCAAAACTTTTAAAAGATTGCATGACTTCTCCAAGGAGTGCCACCACCTAGAGACAAAATCTTTAAATATTTAAGCCTATGAGGCCATTTCTCATTCAATGACCACATTTCACTCCCTGGCAGATTATTCATGGACATACCATAATGCAAAATATATTTAGTCCAACTTTAAAGTCCCCATACTCTTTTACAATCTCAATGCTATTCAGAAGTCCAAAGTCCAATGTCTCTTCTGACTCTTATGGCATCCTCTTAACTGTAATTGCCTGTAAAATCAAAAAGCAAATTTTCTATTTCCCACATACAGAGAGGATACATTCCTATTTCATAAGGTTGGAATGGGAGCATTGTTAGGAAAAAATTGACCAATTAACTAACAAAACACAGCAGAGCAAAACCCAAACCGTGTAGCTCCATGTCTGAAGACTGGGATTTTAATTACACATGGCTAAGATGACTTCTCCCCCTCTAACTTTGCTTCTTGCAACATAAACCTTTCCCTTGGGCTGGTTGTATGTCCTGTATTGAGTTGTCTTTAGGAAATGACTAATTGTTATCACATCTCTCACTTCTCAGACTCTCTACCACAACACAGACTTCTTTTTCACAACTTCACACAGTGGCCTCTCAGAACATTTCTCCCACCTTGACTGTCTTCAATGACGTTCTGAAAATGAAGAGGAAGAATTCGTGACTCTTCACTTTTGCATCTTTCCTGAACCTAAAATCAGTATCACGTGGATGACACTGCCGAGTTCGACTGTTAGCTTAGGACAGAACCTTGATCCCTTTTACTACTTTATCAGCAGCTTATGTAATTTGAAGCTATTGATTTCAAGGAACAAGCCGCCCCTTCGGCTTTCTCCTTTCACAAGTTGAAAGCTCAGCTTGTGAATCTTGTCCTTCCTAATTATCAAGTGCAGGTAATAAGTCTTCTCCTTCATGTAGTTAATCTTAATAATAACAGTCTCTATTTTAGTACATGCCTTGACGGTAGCATTGATTCCTATTGTTCTTTTTTCTCTCCAAAGTGTACATTTTGTATTTCTTTTAGCCCTACTTATTCTTTATCATTGTAGACCTGTATAAGAAATATAAGTAATAACCTAGCCACAGATTTAGAATTATTTTGTCTTAGAATTTCCTCTGCCAAAGGAATTAACCCAATATTTTAAAATTTGGCCTCAGGTAAGTTCTTAGGACAAGGACAGAAGGCATCAATTTTCTTTGCCAAAATATTACCAAAATATATAGTCCTATTGCTAAAAGGGACTTTGAACTTTGTTCTTCTCTGAAGCCTCTTGAACTGGGCCTCAACATTTCATATTATATTTGAAAGAACCTGGAGGCAGCAACTTTGAGGTAGGAACAGAAACAGAGGCCAAGGAAGAACGCTCTTTACTGGCTGATCTTTCTGTCTTACACAGTTACCTTTCTTGTGAAGTCCAGGCCCACAGTAGAGCTTGGCTCTCTTACATCAGTGAGCACCTGAGAAAATGTTCCCACAGGATAATCCAGTGGAGAAAATTCCTCAATTGAGGTATACTGTTCTCAAGTGCCTCTGGTTTGAGTCAGGCTGACAAAACTAACCAGCACAAGCATTAAGGGATCAAGAGACTTCCCTTTAAAACCCAGAAAATAGCTTCAATGAGAAAGATAGATGGGACTGGAGAGGTGGCTCAGCATTTAGTAGCACTGACTGCTCCTGCAGAGGGCTCAGGTTTGCTTCCTAGCACCCAAATAGCAGCTAACAACCATCCATAACTCCAGATCCAGGGGAATCTGATACCCTCTTCTGACCTCCACTGGTTTTACATGACATGGGTGCACTTACTTACATACATGCAGGCAATATACTCATATACATAAAAAATAAAAATAATAAACAAAATATTAAAAAAGAAAAATAGCTTAAAGTAAAAGAGTAAGAAAGATGTCTACCATGGACAACGTGATGGCCAGAATATGGGAGGTGGGCTTTAGGGACCAGGGGACAAGATAGGGAGAGAGAGGTGTTGCCTTGCTAAGTAACGGAAGTCTGTCGGGGCAGGCACAAGCATTCTTTGCCTTGCTCCACTTCTGGTTCACTCTTTTTGACCCCCTTGCAACTGAAGATGTGGACTCTCAGCTTCCTCCTCCTGCTTAGTACCTGCAGTTTCTTACAATGTCTCCTTGTCATCGTGGACCAATATCCCTCTGGAACTATAAGTCCAAATAAACTCTTTTTCACTAGTTTTTTTACTCCAGTTTACTCTTGGTCATGGTGTTCTAGCAAAGAAACAAAAGCCGATAATATAGAAGATCTGTCGGATCACCGTTTCTGTGAAGAAACTGATCATGTTATTTTTTTGGAGGAATGTGGAAGTCTTTGGATCATTCTATTAGAAAATCAATTGAATGCTATAAGCAGAGCTTAACAGGCTGCTGTAATAGGAGTCTAGAAGAAAGTAATAAAGCCCCATGACTTTACTTGGTTTTTACTTGGTATTTTCATACCTAAAGGTATTTAAGATCCCCTGATGTTTGGCCTATGTGGCTACTGCAGACTCCAGAGGGTTAATAATCACCCCTACTGACTAATAAAGGTCAGTTTGGACTGTGTGATGTTGGTTGCTTTTCTTTTCCACCTGTGACCCTTGTAACTCCAAATCCTAAAATTTTGGTACCTAAACCTAGGAGAGAGTTCCCAGTGGAGCTGAGACTGATATTTCTGTCTCTCTCTCTCTCTTTCTCTTACTGTTAGAAATAAAATCCAAGATCCAAGGACCCCACTGATATCACACAAAGAATACATGGACAAAGTGAAAGTAACTCTGCAAGACAGAAGTTTGGGAGCCTTTTATCCTTAACTCAAGAGAATTGTGTCTTTTCCCTATTGACTGGCATCCAATCTCACAGTCTTTTCTGGTTAGTTTTAAAGAATCAGTGTAAAGGGAGAACTCTTCTTACTCAGGGCTTTCAGGTTCAGGAATGCATCGGAACCTTTCCTTAAGCAAAAGTCTTACAGGGTGTGGTGTGATTAAAAGATTAGAATTCCTTGTCATTAACCAAATTCTAAGTTTTAAAGAGTTTGAAAGAGAAGACTAATACCTAATATTTCTTACATTAAGCCGTCTTTCTTCTTTCCTTTCCTCACAACGATCCCTGCCTGCCATCAGACTTAGAGTACCCCTCTTCCAGTCTATTGTAGTTAAACCATACCCAGAAAGTGACCTGGAGATCTCCACCCGCCTTGGGCCATCATCTATTGCAGACTGACTGCTACATAGGCTGGAGGACCTTTGTTCTGAAGGTCACATGGGATGCATCTGGGTAGCAATAAAGGAGATCTCTTGTATTCTCTATCCACATTCACCCCAGTCCTCCAAACAGCAATCCAGGAGTCCTCTTTCCATTCACTACAAGTCACACACAACTCCTATTCTCACATAGACAGCAGAAAAGTTAAGGAAACTGATACGTTTAGCACTTTCCTTCTTGAACCCAGATTCCTTAGGTTTTTCCAGTTTGCTCAGATCGGGAGATGCTTATCCTTCATACCAAAGCTTTTCAGGTCCCTTCCCTGGAATCAGAAGATGTATTGCTACCTTGGATTCAGTCCCTCTCCTTCCCTCTGCTGTCCACTATGATTATGGGGTCATTATCAGTTTCAAAGGCTGCCACTTTTGTCAATTAGGTAATGATCAGATCTGATCAGTTTGGAATTCTATCCCATATGTTTTCTGTGACTTCATAAATCTTCCCCATGGAACGGTACAGTCTCTGAGGTTTCTTTAAGCCATTGTCCACCTTTTCTCCCCTGATTCTGTTTGTTCCTCTCTGTCTTCCTTTAACATTCTACACCTGCTTTAGAGCCACTCTCTCTCTCATTGCCACAGACATCGACAGGCATGCTGCTGAGACATTGTGAGCCTCAGACAGTAGACTTACCATGCCACAACATCTTAGACCTTCCAGCCCCCTCCTCTGAAAATCCCTGCTGGCCTCCTCCTCTCATGCCCAGGGCTCCCCCTTCTTGCCTGGGCCATCCATGTGGCCTGTCCTCTCTCCTCCAAGTGGGAAAGGTGGCAGTCTCCCATAGGTCTCTCTCTCTCTCTCTCTCTCTCTCTCTCTCTGTCTCTCTCTCTGTCTCTCTCTCTCCCTCTCTTCCAGCAACCTCCTATCCAGTACAGCTCATGATTCCAGGCGCTGCTAGCCACTCAAGCTTTGACTGTAAGCAGTTTCAGTTCATCTCTCAATATGTCTGACCATGAAATTCCTTTGCCTTCCTTTCCTATTCAGGGACTACACGTTTGAGGGGAACTTGGTATCCTGGAAATTCCGTCGTCTACAAGCATTTAATCAAGTGTCCCAGTCCTCTCGTAATACTTTCTTTGTTTTGACTTTTATCTTGGAGTTATAAATCAAGACAATTTTAAAATATACCAGAAAAACTGGTTATAAAAAAGTAGTAAAACTTTGTTAGAGTCCCAGAAGCTTTCTGATAACACTCTTAGCTTTGGGCTTGGTGGAAGCTAATGGTCTGCTCATACATACCAAAGCAAGCCTGATGTTCTATTTGTGCATTCCAAATGATTTACTTGCTGCTCACATCGTGCCCTGAGCCCTGACTGCCACTCACTGTAAGTTTGTTATCATTTTTCCTGTCCCTTGAGGAAGGTGGCTTACCCCACACTTTAGTTCCCATTCTGTCTATGCAATTTCCACGCCATCTTTTTATCCTTACCTTCACTGTCATCCTCATGGAGTTTACTCTAAATATCAACTTGATAATGTTTTGCTCTTTGCTGACTACATTTATGCTCTGTAAGTAAGCTCAGTAAGTAAGTAAACTCATTGGTGAATTTTAATGTAATGAAACATTGGTTTGATACTAAATCTTTAGAAAGGAAATTTATTTCCTAAAATAAATTTATTTCCTAAAATAAATTTTACAACAGAGGGTAAGTTTGTTTCTTAATGTTAGGTCCCATGGCATTAAAAAGAAAGTTAAAAGATTTAAAAAAAAAGATGTTAAAAGGACATAAAAATGGAGAATTTCAATAAAGAAAGATTCTTGTATGAAGACTGAAATGGCTGGATGTGTCCAGATAGGGAGCAATAATGAGAACGTCTGAGCAAGTGATGAAGGTTTGCGCAGGTTCTTTGAACAGTGGACTGAATACACAAACAAATCCAAGATGAGATAATGAAGAATTGGTTTAAACGTCTGAACTGCAGACAGGTGCATGCCTAGCACACCCTACTGAGAGACCCTAGAGAAAGAAAAATCATTTTGTTTGTTTAATAGATAGGATAGAATTTTTTGAGAGGTGGAAACAGTGACACACACTTTGACACACACTTTTAATCACCACTGTTAGATCAGTTCCTGGATGGTTTTCTACATGGCATGTTTGCAGTTTACATTTCCTTCTTATGGGAAAACATATAAAAATGTTAATTGTTAGTTTCCTACCTTTAGCTAATGGCCATGGATAAGGCTTCCATTTACTATGAGCTTCTTCGTAGCTGGGACAAAAAGATAGCTTGACTACTCCCCTCTACAGGAATATCTCTCACCAAAGAGAGGGACTGAAAAATAGATTGGCATGCTGAAAGCAAGCACTGTGCCCTTGATAGTCAAGGAATGTATAGATGCAGAGCAGTTATTGTAGTAAGTGCTGTTGTAGTAAAAAAGCCTTCAGTCCACTCCTCTGGCTTTTACTGCACACATTGTTACAGCCTTAGGTTGCACACAAGCATTGCAGTTGCCTGAAGCTAAAGTCTAAGCTCAGTCAAACCTCTTCGTAAATTAGTTCTCATTAACTGTTATAAAGGCTTACTGAAGGAATGAAATACATGTCTGCTCAAGATTTATTTAAGAACGCTTAGGGTTTTGTTAAAGCTTTATATACATATTACACAGTAATTATAAATACCATACCAATGTTACTAATCTTCTTGGGTGTTTAATAATAATACTTGGAGGCCTATAATAATCTGGTCACAGAGACATCCAGAAACATTTTTTTTGCCCCTTGCCCTTCAAGGTTAAGTAACTCCCAGGGGATTATGAGGAGTCTCAAAATGTACTATATGTTAGAATCACTTGCCCTCTTTTTCTGGGAGGTCGTGGAGACTGCACTAGGTGAACCCTAACCAGTATTCATTCTACAATGTGGAGGGTCAACACAGAGGAAAAAGTTCCCTCAATGTTTCCAAGTGGAGCCATTGCAATCAGTACCTTTGACTCAGCCTCATGAAGATGGAACTTGTTAGTAGAAAAAAAATGGCCAAAGGAGTCAGAAGTTCCACTCAAAGCCCAAATGACCACCAAAGATCACTTCCTTGTCTGATCTTGTTAGTAAAAAGAAAATTTTATTTGATTTGTGCCAACTGCATGATTTTAAATACCCAACAAGAAAGTATAACCAAAGATTAAAATGTTGTAAGTTTCTTCACAGTGCAAATTTTTTCTACTTCCTCGACATTAGACTTAAGTTCATATAAAATGGTATTTTGACAATTGTTCCTCACTAAAGATTTGTCTTTAATAATAAAAAAAAGTGTTGCTTTGATGTAAGACTTCAAACCTGGGCCAGATTCAACACTCTGTTGCCCACCTGCTGACAAGAGAAACAAGCTCACTATAGTTCTAAACCATTGCACCACGCTTAATCAACTGTCTCCAGTTTTCACACAGACTCACCCAACTGCAGAATCTCATGTGACTGTCAAGCCAACACACAAGGCCAAATCAGGACCACTTTACTGCTCCATGTCACCAGGGACTCGTTTATATCCCCTTTCCAATGTACCCTGAAACACCTTTACCCCAGTGACCCCCTCAGTAGGAAGCATTTGAACTGATATACAATGCCCCCATTCTTAATCTATTCCCTTTCATGTTGTGGAATGAAGGGCGTCCCCCTGTTCATAAAACAACCAGGATCATAAGCAATTCTTACTATGCAAACAATTCTTACTATGCAAACAAGTCTTCTGAGACCCTAATTGAGGGAAAATACTGGCTCTAAATACTGTAGCCAACTTCCATTACTCTATTTACATACACAAAGTTATTTAAGCTCCCCTGCTGCTTGGCCTGTGTGGGTAATGGAGACACTTGCTGGCAAGTAGTCACCTCTCATTTGCTAAAAAAGGTCAGCTTGGATTGTATGAGTTTGGTTGCTTTTCTTTTCCACCTGTGACTCTTTCAACTCCTAATCCTAAAATAAATTCGGGGAGAGAGTTCTTACCTGGGAAAGTGTTCTCACCTTAAAACTTCAAATTCCTATCACCCTTTATGAATTCATATCACTCCTAAGAGACTTCTCACCTCAGTGTCTGATCCTGGACCCCAAACTCACAACGTGTTCTAGCCCCATTTTGAAGGGAAATTTTCCAGTTGCCTTCTTTATGTACCAACTGCTCCTGCATTTTCTTTTTCTTATAAAAGTTTGAAGTTAGCAGGCTTGAAGTTCACAGAGGACGGAAGATGCAGCTCTCTGGCAACACACTAATTTTGCAATTCAAAATTAGTGAAACGTAAAAAAAGGGGAAGCATAAAAATGATCCCTCCTTATATATTATTTATTTATTTAATTAGGGATTTATTTATGTACTATAATAAAATCCCTATTGAACTGACAGATAAGAACATAGCAAAGAAGAAATTAAACACTAAGGAAATCAAACTTTCAGTCAAGGAATAGGTTGTCTAAGAAATCAGGCTGAACACAGACCAGAGAAACAAGCCAGTCAGAATTGTCCTCAATGGGTAGCCTCTGCTGCAAGGTACCTACTTTGAGTTTCTGCTCCTTCCTGCCCCAAGTTGTGTCAGCATGTTTCATCACAGCAATATGAATCTAAATAATACAATAATTAATAAGTTAAAAATCAAACAATGATCAAACTCTTGATATGCAAATTTCAATAAAAAACCTGGTAATATGAAAAAACCGACACGTTTCCTTCAAAAATCTGTCCATCCAAGAGTAAATAAATCTATTAAGACTAAATTAGATGGAATTCCAGACAAAAAAAATACAAAAAACGATGATAAATAAGGTCAAAGATATGAAAGCAGATGTGAACAGATTCCAAAAAATTTCAAGAGAAAACTGACAAATGACTAAATGAATGTGGAAATCAATGTAGGACATGAAAGTGGAGTGAATGAAGAGCTAGAAATAATGGGGAAAAATTGAAATGATGCTGGAAATGAAAATTCTTAAAATAAAATCACACTGGAATAATCACCAACAGAATGGATTCTGGAGAAAACAAAATATCAGCACTTGAGGACAGCACAGCGGAATTGGTCCATTCAGCTAAAAAATAGATTAAAAAGATGAAGAGAACATGAAAGTCCTATGGGACATCTTGGAAAGATCAGATGTATAAATTGTGGGCATAGAGAAATAGAATTCTATTCAAAAGACTTTGAAAATGTTTTCAATGCAATCATCAAAGAAAATTCCCTGAATTTTCCTATCCAAGTATAAGAGGCATATATAGCACCAAATAGAAAGACCAAAAAAGAAATGTCCTGTGCCATATAATAGTTATAACACTAAGTATACAGACAAAGAAGAGTTATCGATAGCTGCAAGGGAGAAATACCAAATCAATATAAAGGCTGGTCCATTAGAATAACATCTGATCGATCGACTGAAACCTCAAAAGTCAGAAGGGCATTGCAGGATACCTTTAAGTTCTTAAAGACCACATCTGCACACCCAGAATAGTATAATTCATCAAAGCTGTTTATATAATGGATAAGAAAGAAAACATATTCCATGATAAAAATAGACCAGAGTAGCATATGTCCATTAAGTCAACTCACCAAATGATACTGGAAGGAATTTCCTCGTTGAAAGAGTGCTAAATATTTCAAAGATTCTACTGGGAAAGAATGCAAAGATGTCACAGTAGCAGGTAGCAGTTAAATAAACAAGGCTTAGGAAAACACCAAACAGTATATATATATATATACACACACATGTATATATATATATATATATATATATATATACATGTGTGTGTATAAACATTGCAGGAGTTAATACACACCTTTCCACTAGTTTGAATATTAATTGTTTCAGCTTCTTAATCAAAAGAAATAGTCTAACATAATTGATCATACTTTCTGCTTCCAAGCTATCAACTTGCTTTAAATAATAGACATGATCTTAATATGAAAGGATAGAAAATCTTTCACAAAAATGAAACTAAAAAACAAGCAGGCATTATTATTACCTGACAATCTAGACTTCAAACTGAATGCAATCATGAGAGATGAAGAAGGTCACTTCATACTTCCTAAGTGAACAAGTCACCAAAAACATATTACAATTCTAAACACATATACACCAAACATAGGTGTACCCAATATCTGAAAAGAAATATTATTAGATTATAATGTCACAGATTAACCCAAACCTAGTAATAATGATTAGATTCATTGTCCCATATTCAGAAATAGATGGGTGATCCTGACAAATGTGAACAAAGAAATAATCAGAGTTAAATGAATCATAGATCAAATAGTCATAAGTGACATCTACAGAAGATTCCAGCTAAATATTGTAGAACATATGTCTTTGTCCATAACCCATGGAACTTTGTGTAAAATAGACTATATATTAGTCTACAAAGCAAGTCTCAACAAATATAGGAAAACTGAAGTGACTTCTTTTGTTCCATGTGACCGCAATGCAACAGAGCCAGATCTCAGCAGCAAGATGGAAAGAAAAAAAAATTCAGAAAAAATAAAGCAAATTGGGTTCTTTGAAAACATCAACAAACCCTTAGCCAAACTAACCACAGAAAGAAAGACATAAATTTTTAGAATTACCAATGAAAAGGGAGACAACAAATAGCAATGAAATCCTGAAACTCATAAGGGCACACCTTAAAGGTTTATATTCTAACAAATTTAAAATAAAAAAGAAATGGATGACTTTTTAGATTTATATGGTCTATAAGTTAAAGCAAGATTAAGGGCATAACTGAAATAGATCTTAAACAAGCAACAATATTAAACAGTAATAAAAAATTTCCTAACCAAAGAATATCCAGGCCTGGATTCTAGCAAGCCTTAAACAAGAATGAAGAGCAATTCATCTCAAATTATTCCATTAAACGGATGAAGAATGCTAAGCCTGAGGTGATGGTGCATGCCTTTAATCGCAACACTTACAAAACAGTGGCAGGGGGATGTGTGGAACACTCAATAAAAAAAATTTAAAAAAACCTAGAGAGACAAAAAAAGCGAATGCTTCCAAACACATTTTTATGTAGCCAGTCTTACTCTGAAACAATAAGCCAGAAAAAGGCACAACAAAACAGAAAATTACAAATCAGTTTCCCTGATGAACACGGATGCAAAAATCCCTCATAACTACTTGCAAACCAATTCAGGAATGGATCAAAAAGTCCATCATGATTAAGTTCATTTTATAGCAGAGATGCATGGTAAGTTACAAATATGCAAATCTGTAAATGTAATCAATCACATAAACAGACTGAAGGACAGAAATGATATCATTCCAAGAGATGCAGAACATGCCTTTGAAAAACATTCAGTATCCTTTCCTGATAAAAACCCTGAAAAAACTAGCAGTGGATGGAACATATCTCAGCATAATACAGAATATCTATAGCCAACATCACGCTCAGTAGAGAAAGACTCAAACGTTCCCACTAAAATCAGTATTCCACTGATTTTCACTCTCTCCACTCTTATTCTACAGAGTATTGGAAGTCTTATTTAGGAAATAAGACAGAACAAGGAAATACGCACGACTGATAAAAAGAAGACATCAGAGTATCATTACTTGCAGATGATATTATTCTATCCAGAGGAGATCCTAAAGATTCAACTCGAAAATGTTAAGAGCTGATAAACACATTCAGCAAACCACTTCAGGTAAAAGTTGGAAAAGCACTTAAACAGAAAGGTAGAGGTAAAGATTTTTGAGAGGGAATCTTATCTAGTTGTTTAGGAAATAAGACCAACAGCTGATAAATCAGAACTCATGAAATTAAAACCCTTTTTTCACAAAAAATGTTAACCAATTAAAAAGACATCCCTCAGAGTGGCAGAAAGTCTTCACGATGTGAACAACTGACAGATGATTAACGTCTAATATTACTTTTTACCTATGCATATTTACTCTCTATACAGATCTTAACTTCTAATTTTGTTAATTTATTTTTAATATTCTATATGTGTTTGCGTAAGGGGTGGGAAAGACGAGGAGGTGGGAGGAAGGGTTAACTCAAACTAAGGATATGCAAATAAGCCATATGCAAACCGACTAGGTTGAAAGATAATTAAAAATTCAGTTAACAGCTGTTTGAAGGGAAGCGCCCTGGTAAGTTCAAATCATGCTGTTCTTAGAAGTTATTGGTTATTAAATGAAAATCACAGTGGTAGGTGTGGGATATTCTCTTCATTTGTTGGTGAAGGAAGCTCCAGAGAGTCTCAAAACAATAGAGGCTGTTACCGTTGCTCTTGGTTGACTGCCTGATTAGGTAGGACAAGATCCTATTTCTGAAGACTACATTTGGAGACAAACGTTGCATGTTTATTCTCATATATAAGTCCTAGATTCTAAGTTGCATTAATTTAAAAATTTTAAACTTTGTGTCAGTATGTTGCAGGAGATAGAGAAATCAAGCTGTTAATAAGACTGAAACTTCATCACTTCTGGCTAGCTTTCACAGGGCCAGAAGGTAAGCTACAGGGGAGAAAAGTCCTCAATGTTCTTATCTAGATATGAACAGTGTTTAGCTACAGCACTAACCTGCAAATGGAGATAACCTGATGCAATAGAGATATGACCGAATAGAGGGAGCAACCAACCACTTTATGATGGGATTTGAAGCCCACTCCACAAGAGAGAATTCCTGCCTATTATAGTAAACCTCTGTAAAGTTTCATGCCCGGGGGATCATGGGCCATACGGAAGAATCTACTATTGTTTTTGCTAGTTGGGTGAGGTGTCATATTTCACCTTAAATATTTTTGTTTGTACCACAGAGCACTGTTGTTTTCAGCCTTGCTCAGAGAAGCGTCTATCTGTACTGGGTGGCAGTTAATCCAGATATTAATAACTACTGAGTATGCTGAGATTCAACGTTGAGTGTCAGACACTAGACTGGGATATCTATATTAGTCCTTTAACTATCTGAAACCACAAAGAAATAAATTAAGGAGGAAACTAGAGGATGAAAGACTTCTCAAGATTGAGGATTGGCTGAATGAATATACTGAAGATGACTATAATAACAAAAGTGATCTACAAATTCAATACAATTGTCATAAACATTCCAATGATTTTTTTTTCTACATTAGAACAAACATGTCTAAAATTCATATGTAAAAAGGACCTTAATACTTAAAGCAATGCTTGGCAAGAACTGTGCAGGAGGTACCATAACACCTGATTTCAAGTTATACTACATGGCTATCGTTATAAACTTTCCCCCATGGTCTGAGGTACCATAACACCTGATTTCAAGTTATACTACATGGCTATCGTTATAAACTTTCCCCCATGGTCTGAACACTGAAACTGACACATAGACCAATGGAACTAGTCGATATAGAAATTAACTATGTCTATCAGATTTTTCAAATGATGCCATAAAGATGCATTGTAGAAAAGACAGCCTCTTCAAGAAATAATGTTGAGAAACTGGATATCAACATGTAGAAAAATGAAATTAGATCACAATTTTTCACCTGTTAAAAATGAATTATGCAAGAATACCAACTTGACTGGATAGGCCTTAACAAAAAATGACAGGATGTGTGAGCTCCAGTAGGGGGAGCTATGGGAAGGGGTTGGTAAGGTAAGGGGATAAATAGGATTAAGATCTGGTAAATTAAATACACAGAAATTCAATGAAATATATTTTAAAATGAATAAAAATAATTTAGTTTGGAGCTGGAGAGCTGGCTCAGTGGTTAAGATCAGTGACTGCTCTTATACAGGACCTGGGTTTGATTCCCAGCATTCACATGGTGGCTAACAACTGTCTGCAACTCTGCTTTCAGGGGAATCCAGCACCTTCTTCTGACCTATGTGGGCACTGCATAACGTGGTTAAACTTATATACATATATACACATAAAATAAAAATATTAAAAAAAATAAAAGATTAAAAAAATAATAATCTAGGGACAACAAAGTAGGTTGTTCTCTAGGATCTATGACTTCTTCAGTAATGTGTATTTGGCCATGTTTGTGGTACCACACATGTATTTCCTCCTATTTAGTGGGCCTAATTCCAATTTCCAATTAGACAGCTGTTGATTACCTGCAAGAAAAAAAGTGTCACACTCCACCAATAGTAATAGTTTGTTGGGCCACTCATTATTGTTCCTTAGGATTTATAGCTGGGTGGGACCATTGTTTTGTTTTCGTCCTAGGCAGCTGCTATAGTAACCTTGGATACCATTAGAACTAGTCTTTGGGGAGGAGGCTTCCAGGTCAGTTCCAACCGAATGCTTTAAGTCCTGTGTCCCGATTTCAGCGATAGGGTCTTATCTTCAAATTCTGTGAGGAAATCAAGGGCTGTGGCAATAGCTTGTTATTTTGGCATCTCTTGGGCTACCCTGACTAAAACTCAAATGGAGATTTCTCCTGCCTGGCACTGTGGTTTTTTTGTCTTGTTTTGTTATGTAGTCCAGTAATGTACACACACTCATATATTTATTGTATGTGAATTTTTCAGTATGACTTGGAACTAATATAATTCCCCTAAGCATTACTTATCTCTCCTCTCATTCCCACTGTGTAACCCTGGCTACTTTTGCTCAAGGTAATGTACCTTCCCTTTCCCACTTCCCTCTTAACACCTGTCATATGAAATTATTGACTTTATTCAAAATTTGCATCCTCATATTGACAATCAAGTGTAACTTTCACCACTCACCAAAGAAGTTTCTTTTTGCAACAGATGGATACTGTCACTGAGTTCAAGAACTGGTCAAACAGAGAAAAAGTGTCTGCGAGACCCTTGATTCTAAGGAATACATCTTCAATGCAACCACTACACACAAGATGAATGTGTCCCTCAGCTCTCACCAGTGATGTTTCCTCATACAGCAGAGGATGATTAACTCGGAATCCCATAACTGACTAATGTACCAGGACCAAAAGTGCTTATTTCTAAATAGGACACTTTTAAAACCTCTGTTTCTGAAGACTCAGGGATCATTGGGGAAGAGACGATAGAAAGATTGTAAGGGGGTGGATGACACAAGGAAGCAGTTGTACAGACAACTGGTCAGTTACTCAGAGAACTCACAGCAATGGAGCAGCAAGCACAAGAAATACTATGCAAGCTCAAACCAGACAGCTTGAGCATAGACACGGGGAAGTAGGTAAAATCTTCCAACTCAACCCAACCGAAGGAACTTTTGGCAATTGATGGGCGCTGGAATGGGATGAAACAGTGTTTTACATGGATGAGACTCTTGGTGGGCCCAGTGGATGGAATCACACTGAAGGACATTTGTGAATACATCAGACTCTGCAGGCCATATCATATGTAGAGAGCACATTAAATTGGATGTGGGGTGGGGGAGGAGATGCAGATGGGGGAGGGATTCTGAATAGCATCAAAGTATAATGAATGGAAATCAGAAAAATTCAATAAATACAACATTTAAAACAAGGAATTAAAAGTAGATACAAGATCTTACTTTAAGAACCTCAAACTATGAAACCACTAGAGGAGAACACAGGGAACAAACCTCAGATATAAGGAAAGGTAAGGAAGTTTGGGAAAGGACAGCCCAAGAAGTAATTCCAAACATGGACAAATGAGATTGCACAAAATTAAGAAGAATCAAGGAGCAGAGAAAATATATAATGGAGTGAAGAGATAGCCTACAAGATCAAGTGAGTATCTTTGCTTCTGTACATTTTGAAAATGATTTCTCTCTAGGATATATAAAGAACTCAAAAATAAATGCTGAAGATTCCAAACAATCAATAGTGGGTTAATGAAGGTAACAGAGAATTCTCTGAGTTACGAATGGTGTTAGCTGCCATGTGGTTGCTGGGAACCAAACCGAAGTCCCCTCCTAGGAATGGAGCATTATTCCCAGTAGCTGGGTTATGGAATCATCATTGGTATCCATCTTAAGTTAAGAACAAATTACAACTAATACTGACAAGAAAACGGAGAATAGAGATGTCATACACATTTCTGCTAAGAACATAAATTACTCCAGTCACCACGGAAATCAGTATGAAGCTTCCACAAAAAACTAAAAAATATGCTTTACCCCTCCCAGTAATGGAGCATTATTCCCAGTAGCTGGGTTATGGAATCATCATTGGTATCCATCAATAGATAAATGAATAACGAGACTGAGTTTTATTTAACCACAAAGTAAAATGAAATCACATTATCTGCAGGGAATTGGAAGCACATGGAGATTATTTAGTGACAAAAGCCAGATTCAGAAAAATACCATATTTTCTCTCATTTGTGGATCCCAGATTTTATATAGATACATGAAAGACTGGTAACTGAAGATTTAGGAAAGAAGAAGGAGAGCAAAGGAGACATCATGAGGTGTCAATATGGCTGGAGTACATAATATACTTGAAGAAAATATCCTTGTCAACTTCATATAATCTAATATAGTCCATGGTGTACATGTGCCAGTAAGAGAACTAAAAACAGAATGTAGATTTAAATGTAAAACATAAACTTGTAAGTATCCTAAAAGATAATAGAAGAAACCCCAGATGTCTGTAGATACAACATTTTAGATACAATGCCAGATGAAATAGAGGTCCGTTGTATTACCATTTGGGTCTAAACTACCACCCCCAAATCATATGATAACGGACTCAGTGTCCAGTTGGTGGCACTACTTAGAGATGATGTAAAGTTTAGAAAGTCAGATCTAGTTAGAGGAAGTAGGTCACTAGAAGCACACATTTGAAGGTTAAATTTTGTCTGTTTGTTCGTCTGTTGAATACCCAGTGCTAACGTTAATCTTTCTTCTTTCAAGTTTTTTTAATTTTTATTTTTCAGGGATTGTGTAACAGTGATAGAAATCTGAGCAATGGAGCCTGATTTCATTAAAATTGAACATTTCTGGGCCTCATTGACAAAATGAAGACAATAAGAAACAGAACCACAGAACCTGGGAAAATATAAAACAGTTGTTACTGAAAACATCTGTATGGAAACACACAGAGAAATTTTAGAATTCAACAACATAAAAATGAAGAACCCAATTAAAAAACTGAGTCAAAGCCTTTAATAGTCACTTCAACAAAGAAGATTTATAAGTGCATAGAACTATTTATAAAGCATCATGTGTTATTTGGGAAATGCACTTTAGATAATCATGAGAAATCACTATTATTAAACTGACCAAATCTATGTTCCTGACAATGTACAGTGCTCTTGAAGTAAAGCAACAGGTGTGAATGCATACATGTGAAATCATTTATGAAGATAAAACTTAATAAATCTATAATAGAATGAGGTAATCCTATACCTTAGTATTTTCTTAAATGAATCGAGAAACCATGTTCAATGAAATAACTGCATATGGATATATTTAGAGTTTTTTTTCAATTGCAAAGCTTGATGTTAGCAGAGATGTTTGCTGTATTTTGAATCTGAAATGTCCTCCCCAGACTTATATGTTTGAATGCTTGTTCTCCAGTTAGCGGTGCTGGTGGCCTTGAAAGAGACACTTAGAAACTGCTTTTGCTAATCAAACAAACATAGACTCTCTGCTTGGGCATTCAATTCAACAGAAAGCAGGAAGAAAGTCTAATATCTACTGTACATCTGGCCTTTGGCTGATAAGAAGTTTGTTCTTATCTTTATCTTTTCCTCTTGAGTAACACTGAATTCAAGAAGAGTAAAACCTCGGGCATAAACAACCCACTTCCCAGATGACAATTTTACATGAGAGTGAGAGTGAGGCTGCACCTTCAGTGATTAACAGACTAAGACCTTAATAACTAATGGGGCCACTTTCCAGAAAGGAGCAGCTTGCAGGGTAAGAACTGATACAATGATGTGTCAAGGAGAGTAGCGATGACATGCTGACCAGGACTTCCTTTCGCTCTCCATTAAATTTAAAACTTAAGCATCCTGAAAATGTACTTGGGGAAATCCCAGTGTGACTAGTGAATAAATTTTCCTGTGATTTTTTTTCTTCCTGTGGTTTTTATCGTTTGTCTTCTCTTATCTTGGCATATCAAGCCTGGTAGCAACGCCTAGCTCACAGGAGTCCAGGTTTTCACACTAAAACAACTAAAAAATGAATTACTGCAAAGACTCAATCTTGATGGAAAGATTTCCTTTTATATGTGGATTGGGAAAATTAACACTGCCGACCATCAAACAAAGAAACACTCTTTACTATAAGACATAGGAGATTCTCTCTCTGTTTCTCTCTCTCTCTCTCTGATTCTGTCTAGATTTTTTTCACTTAAGACAAGCCAGACACAGACCATTAAGATTTAAATTTCTTTCTTCATAAATGATTAGTCAAATTTTTTATTCCTTCTGATGTATTAGAAACAAAATATTCAGAACCTGCCAAACATAAATAGCTTTTACCCCAGGGATCCAGAAAACAGTCTGCCTCTCTCTCTCAGAAACAGTATAGAATTCCTTAACCACTCATAGGAAAATCTGTTAGTCCCCAGGAAGATAATTTCATAATTATCTCACTACTCCGAACTGACCTCTTCTCAGTCTTTGAACCTTTACTTATAAAATCCATTCCCTTCTGCCTGGATTTTGAGGTCTTATTCTAGCATCGTTCTCCTGGCCACAATAATTCCTTTCTACCATTGGAAACAGTCTCTCTCATTAAGTCTATATTTATTTTGATTTGATTATACAATTCACCAAGTTATTTGTTTGCTTCAGATGTGTCCTCTGCCTTCAACATTTTCAGCTAGTCATTGGAACAGTGCTTAAAATATGGCTGGCAGGGTTATGGAGTTATGATGTCTCATTAGCATTTACCACCCATGGGAGAAAGGAGAACGTTGTTGGAGTAGCTATTTTCCAGATAGATGGTTCAGTCTCTCTTTAGGTCTGCTTTATCGTGTGGCTGTAACTGAATAGACAGAAACTATGACATTTCTATCTAATTCTGTCCCTCATCATTTGATGACATCCCATTTTGCACTGTACTGTAAGTTTTAAAGACAGGTAACTTCAACATTTTCCCTTAACCTTGGTTCACACCAATTGACTTGCAAAGAAGTAACATATTTTTCTGTGAAGAAAATGAGCTGCTAGTTTCAGGAGGTAAAGGTCTTAGATCCAGAGCAACTTTGTGAGAAAAAGGAGAAATTCTACACACTAAATAGAAGGACTCCACGAAGTGAGGGGTTTTCTCAACCACTGTCTCATTGTAACTGTTACTTACATTACATATAAAAGCCTTTCACAACCAATGCTGAGATATGGAGATTAGAGAATGAAAAATGTCTTCTACTTTCCTCTGTGCTAGCCATTAAGAAATCTATTTCCTTCTAGTTTTCAATCTTTTGGATTTTTCGGTACAGCAGCTCTAAGCATTGATAGGGTACAGATAGGGACACTTTACATTCTATATCATAAGAGGATGCTCTCCAGTTTGTACTAAGGAATAAGAGCACTTCATAGTAAGCATTTTAAGGACTTATTTGTATTTTATTCTGTAGGAAGGAATCTATATGATCACACTGCAAGTAGTTTAGCAGTCATAACTGTTAATGCCTTGTTTGTTTTGAGTTAATCTTTAGCCTGAATACCATCATAAAGTCATAAATGTAATTTGGAGTCAACTGTCTTTTAATAGTTTGGTAAATCTGTTTGTTAATGTCACTGTCGCTCATGATATTAAATTTAAAAGTTATAGTGAGTGCTGGAGAGATGGACCAGCAGTTAAAAGCACTGATTGCTCTTACAGAGGTCTTGGGTTTGATTCCCAGTACCCACACGGTGACCAAAAACTGTCCATTAACTCCAGTTCCCGGGAGATTTGACACCTTCTTCTAATGTCCCTGGACATTGTATAACACATGCAAGCAATACACTGAAAAATTAAAATAGTAAATACAGTAAAAAGTTAGAGTAAAAGCAAATCATATTGAGCAGGATGCATGTATGAGGAGATAATTTTGGTAAAAAAGGTTGAAGAAAACAAAGGTTTTAACATGAGGAAGAGGTTTAAATAGAGAATCAGTTTTGTCTTAAGGTAGCTCCAAAGAAACAAATGAAATGGAGGGAGCTAAAATACTAAAGTATGCTGTAGAATATCTATAAATATTAAGACCAAAAGAAATGCCATGGGTATAAGCAAATTGACTACAAATAAATTATTAAAATGTATAAGGTCCAAATTTAGTGTACTAATAGAAACCTAAATGTTAGTCCAGTTACTATCAATGAGGCTCTCCTAAGACATTGATCTGCTCTTGTTAATGTTTACAAAGGTGCATTGTGTTTAGAACATTAGAATCATAAGATGAAAATTATAAATAACATAATTTCATATTCACTATCAATTCATTATAGGTAAAACCTCTTGGTATGAACAACTATTGGATTAGATGTCATATGATTTGTGATGTAGACAAAATAATCAAAATTTCATACTTTATTAATATTGTTTGTTCTTATGAGTGCCTTGTCAGGTCAGGACAGATAAGACTCTGAGCATAGTTAGCAGAAAAACTTGCTCCCCTGTACCTAGGGGAAGCTAAAGTAAAAAGCAAATGAGAACAAGTCTGGACTAGTGTCCTTTTCTCAGAAGCCTCAGAGAACTGGGTTTGGTAGGAGGGCTGCTCAGCCCCCAGTTGGGTGATACTTATGAAAAACACTCATCTTCTGCATGGGAAATGATGGCTAGCCAGTGAGATATCATTGTGTCCACATTCCTTTTCCACCTCAACTCTCTTCAGCTAAGAACATGAAACTTCCTCCTACCGGAATGACCCCATGAAAATAGCTGATCTGGTAGCCTCCATTTTTGGTACTTATCTCTAAAGCTCGACAAATGCCCAGTCTCAGAAAAAACTCACAATGATGTGGGAGGCAAAAAACTTTGACTTTTCTAATGGATACTGAAACTAATTACTTGATAATAAACTGAGCCATCAAAAGGACTGTCAGGACACTACAAGAACTGAAGCAGTCATATCCGTCAGGGTAATGATAAAGCTGGACATGCTGTAGTTATAACACTGGGATGTTCAATAGTCTGGGAAGACTCACACTGTCTTTACCTAAGTGGCCCTCCTGACTCATGGGGTTAAAAACAAAGAAGGAAGTTTCCCTCACTGATGTTCAGTGGTAAAGCACACCTTTAAAACAGTACAAAATATGCCTCCATTGTTGGGTTTAGCTGGGCACTACTGGGGATATTGCAGCAGCCTTTCTGTAACATCACAACTGGTATAAAAGAAAGGACAGACAGCCTGCTGTGGCTGTCTATGAGTGTGTAAAGCTCACTTCCACAAAGAAACTTCCCAAATGCTCTAAACTATAAGCACCTGCAGGTCCTGTATCCCATAGGAAGGACACACATTAACTGAGAGTTCAAACCGTTCTGTCTTCCAGTGTCACTTGGGAATCAGAACCAAGCTATCTGCATGTGTGTACTATCATGCACTATGGGCTTCTATTTGCATGCACGTGCTATAAGCTACTCACTATCTGCATTGCATAGAACCCTCCCAAAATCTCCAAAACCTGTAATAGAGGATCCCCTCAGTCTTGGGGACATGAATTCTCTTTAGAATGTCTGAAATGCTATCCCTCTATGGTTCGAATAACTTTTCTAATGTGTTTCTTATACATAAGGAAAATCTACCTCTGTGACTTTCTTGAACATCACATCTGAGACTCGGTCTATGACTGTCTTTGTGACTCTTGAATAGTAGGAGTCCAAAATAAAAGCAAAACAGCTGGTTTGTGCAATAGTAAAAAGCCTTAGATATGGCATTTCAGGCTACTGTGATATTGAACAGAAATTAAGTCATTAGGAAAATAATCCTAGAAAAGTGTCTACACTAGATTATTTGGTACTGACATACAACCATGGATATAAGCAGTTAAAAGGCATATATGTTTTTGATGACAGATACTGCCAAGTGATAAAGTCCAAGCATCCCAGGAAATTCACTCCTGAGGAAGAGGGAGTTTCTCTGGTGAAGATCTGCCCTTTCTTACCTCCTGGATTCTGAGTCTGACAGCTTCAGGGAGTGCTTATTATTATTATTATTTTTTACTTCTTATTCTCCTTCACTTAAGTGTCTGCTGTTAGTTATATTGTGCACAGCTTTGTGCCCGAGAATGACCCGTATAATGAGCCAAACTAACAACTGACTAGTTGCCCAGCAGCAAGATGCCATCTTTCCTATGGAACAGATCTTACAGATAATGGGATATTACTTACAGTTCAGAATGTCAGGAACAAATAAGGACGATTTATACTCTATATCATAGGAGCATGTTTGCACTTTTTGTTGGTGAACCCTCTACCTGCACAGAGAGAGACAATGATGAAGGAAAAGCAGAGTCTCACATACAAGGCTGACAAGCCAAACTTTGGCCTGATTTATTGCTTTTGTTCTGGTTCTCTATAAAATACCCTAGTGTTGAAGACCCAGGGAAGGCAGATTTCCCACTGACTTTCCAGATTTCCAGCTCTCAGAATAAGACACAGCTTAAAGATTTTTCTGTATTTGTTACAGGTGATATGGAACAAAGTCGTTTTTCAGTATGAACCCTCAAATCTAGTAACACTGCAATGCCAGACTCACATTTATGGCCTATCAGGTCACAGTCCCTGTGGGACTCTAAGTGTACTCCTAACTATTTCCACTTACTGGAAGAATTAATATTGTCAAAATGCCCATCATCCTATGCAAAGCAATCTATGGATTCAGTGTGATGCCAATAAAAATACCCATGACATTCTTTTTTATTTTTAATATTTTTATTGAGCTTTTGTAATTTTAGGGTGGAAAGAATGGAAGAGCAAGGGATGCTTTGGGAACACAGGGGAACAATGGCATTCTTTACAGAATTAGACAGAAAACACCTTAAAATTCATATGAATTCACAAATGACCCTGTACAGCCCAAGCCATCCTGAGCACAAAGAACAATGCTGGGAGGATTATCATACCAGATCTCAAACTATATTAGAGAGCTATAATCATAAAAACAGCATGCTACTTTCACAAGAAGAGAGACACATAGATCAATGAGTGCATGCAATTTCAGCCACCTGATAACGGACAAAGGGGCCAAGCACAGAATGGAGAAAAGACACGGGTGCTGGAAAAACTAGATCTCCATCTGCAGAAGAATGAAATTAGATCCTTATCTATCACCGAGCACAAAAGTCAACTCCAAATGGATCAAAGTCCTCAAAGTGAAATCTGAAATTTTGAAACTGTTAGAAAACAAAACAAAACAGAACATAGGTGATACCCTACCGAATATAAGCGCATGAAAGGATTTTCTAATTCAGAGATCAGCTACTCAGAATTGAGCTCAACAACTGATACATGGGACTTCGTCAAACTAAAAAACTTATGTACAGCCAAAGAAACAACCAAGGAAGTGAAGAAGAAACCCACTGAGTGGGAGAAAATCTTCACCTGTTGCACATCTGACAGAAGATTAATATACAGAATATATAAAGAACTCAAAAAAACAAAGAATCAAGAAAACGAGGGCATTTTAGTCTTTGGGTTTATCGTACTCATGTGTCTACCCTGTTTCCCATCTGCTTTTTCACTTACTTGTCTCTTTGAGGCTAAGTTCCTGTCTTCAGGTTGCTGCATCAGAGAGAGGTGCAGGGAGAATATGCTCTTCCCTTCAGGCTGCATACTCTTAGCTGCAGCCTGTAAGTGGCTCTTTATATGAAGGAGAGACTGGACTTCCTGTCTGAGCAGAGCATCTCATTGTTTTAGTTCCTGTTGGAGGGGGTTTTATTTTATTCCAGATTATAACTTTAGTTGCATCAGTGGGAGAACAGGGTCTTTTTCATAAGTTCTTACACTTGTAGATCAATTTAAAATGATCTCAGAAAGAAATTTGTTTTTGCTATATGTTGTAAGTGAATTTCATTGCTATTAGGATTTTAAAATGTCCTTCTTTTTAAAAATTAGCTTACTATTAATTTCTAGAGTATATTACTAGAAAAATTTCTCTGAATGTATAAAATACCAATGCCATGACGAGGAGACACAGTGTTCTCTTTTAAATGTGAAGCTGGCTCTTGCTGTTGCTTTACTGAAATGTGTGTCCTGGCACAGTTTTTCCCTTTGTCCCAGTTGACTTTAGTTCTTTTATTTTTGTAATTCAATAATTGCTCATTGAAATAATAATATTGAAAAAACCTATATATTTTTTTCTTAATGTGATCCTCATAGGGGAAAAGAAAGAATCCAGGGAATAAACTACCCTATCATTGTAGCCTAATATTTTCTTTCAAGATGTTCACCTACATATGTTCCAAACACACCCTCAATATAGGATTTGGAGTTGCTCTTTTTCAAGGGAGTGTGATTTTTATTAATTATGTCTGCTTTTTTCAGAGGTTTCCCAATATGGTTAGAATTTCAAGAGATTTTATAGTAACATACCAAAAAACACCTTAAATCAAGACACTTTCAAACACATTGGTGGAAACCAATGTAGGTTTCAGAAAGGAGGGTTTCAGCAAAGCAGAGATCTCTGGTATAGGTTTCAGATGTTATATGACATAGTTTGGTGGGAGCTATAGGGATCTGTCCTTACATTCCACAAGGTTCACCCCATAGTCACAAGGATGTTAGGTTACACACATGGTGGGCAATAAATGGATATTTAAGGACTCAGATAGCACCAGATAATTTGGCCTTAGACATCCAAATTTGCACAGATCCATAGCTGAAATTCTAATCAACCATCCTTGTAGAATGTTTAATGTCGGTTCTGCTTTTTTCTTTTTTTTTTTTTTTCTGTGAACTTCAGTTAACACTTCCTTCCTGCGACTTAGGTTGGGCCACAATACTGAAAGGGTCATTCAGTTTCATTTCTCTGTGAAACTGCAGTTATCAGAAATGCCCTTTTGTTTTTTTGAAAAACCTTCAGTGAACTGATTGCTCTCAGTCAGCTGGATCTTTGCTGATTAATCAAATTATTCTCTGAGCTGTTTTTTTTCCAGTTAGTTCTTTCATTCTTTCTTCTTTCCGTCACTTTCTAAACTTCAGGATTATTGAATGTATTCTTCCCTTGCTATGACATATTGAAGTAGGAAGCTGTAATTTATACTCCTTTTTGCCTATTATAACCAGAGTAATTTAAAACTTTACTTAATCTTGGCTGTCCTTGCTTCTAGGAACTGGCACCTTTTTAATAAAGAAAATTTCATGTCCTATAAAGTTAATGTAGTTCTTTTGATAAACATGTACATTTACGAACTGTATACAAACAGCTGCCTTAATAAAATTGCTGTTTAGCAACTTTATGTATAATCTGGCGCTGAAAGCAAAACCACAGCAACAATCCTGAAAAGGAATGCTTAGTGCACCTCGAAGTATTTAAATGTACACACAAATAGCATCCATAATTATCTTAAAACTTTTTCACTTAAATTCTGTTCCCTCTGCATTTTTGGACTATATTAAATGGAAATGAACTTTAAATACTCATTTTTGGCTACCTTTTCCCCTCTAAAATACATGATTCTAAATGCTATATTTGATTATCTCTTAATGGTACACCAAAATGTTTTTGTATACTCTTGTTTTATGAAACATATTAATAGATCCCAATATGTGATCTTTAAATGAATTTCAGAATTAAAGAATATTCAAAAGACTAAGTTATATTGTAATTCACTTTTACCAGATCTTTAAACAGCTATATTAAAATAACACTTAATAGCACACTGAAAGAAATTACTATCTCCAGTTTATGGAAACAAACTCTAAATTTGTTTTTGCTATATGTTGTAAGTGAATTTCATTGCTATTAGGATTTTAAAATGTCCTTCTTTTTAAAAATTAGTTTACTATTAATTTCTAGAGTATATTACTAGAAAAATTTCTCTGAATGTATAAAATACCAATGCCATGACGAGGAGACACAGTGTTCTCTTTTAAATGTGAAGCTGGCTCTTGCTGTTGCTTTACTGAAATGTGTGTCCTGGCACAGTTTTTCCCTTTGTCCCAGTTGACTTTAGTTCTTTTATTTTTGTAATTCAATAATTGCTCATTGAAATAATAATATTGAAAAAACCTATATATTTTTTCTTAATGTGATCCTCATAGGGGAAAAGAAAGAAACTACCCTATCATTGTAGCCTAATATTTTCTTTCAAGATGTTCACCTACATATGTTCCAAACACACACTCAAAACCTTTAAGTGGTATATAAAACTGTCACCTTAAGCATGTCCAGGATGAATTCAAACAAAAATGCAACAATGAAGTGACCATAGGTACTGAGGTACCAAGATATGTAAATTACAACAGAGATCTCATTCCCTTTGACTTATTCTTTCAACTCTTTGGCTCCATTTACTAATTTAGATTAGGCACATATGGAAAGCAACCAACAAGTTCTCTCTTGTTAGCAGTATGTTTTGCACTTGAGCCTTAAACATTAGAAATGGTGGATGGAATGTTTGGGATTCTGGCGCTTGTATTCAGTACCATTCAAGTGGGAAAACACTCTAGCATTTGGGTAATGCTATAATATAAAATCTGGTATGAATCTATTTACTTTGACTGACTGTTGCTTCTAATAGTTATGTATGGGATACACTTACACATCAGGTAGAACATCTGCCAGTGGTCACTATCATAGACTTCTCACTTCTAAGTGGTCTAAAGCTATCAATAATTTGATTCCTGTTAGTGCCGTTAATATACATGGAACTGTTAGAGGCACATGATTATGTATACTGAACTTAGTCAAGGTTTCTGATTTCTTTCTTAAAAGAAAAAGCTACTTAATACGTATAAAGACCTGTGTAACTATGATCCTAATTATTAGTTTATTTGGATGCTGTATTTGTTGGTGTTCTCCAAACATTCAATCCTTATAAAGGCAAAGTTTAGAGAGCACTTTTCCAAAACCTTTCTCTAAACTAAAATTATTAGAAGTAATTTCCATTTTCTGGCTCCTATTTTGTGCTCCTAAATATATAAGGTCTTATATTTGAAGAAAGGTTAAACCTGTTTAGCTTCTGGACTTTCATGAAATACTACTCTGATATTTTAAAAGCCTCAGTACTTGCATTCCGGGAAGTATATCTGTAAACAAATATATTCTACTTAAAGAATAAAATCTGCCTCAATTTTTAAGAATTTGATTTATTTTCATAGTGGAAAAATGAAGACATAAAAAGAGCAAATAAAGACTTGTGTTATTTATGTCCTTTAAAGTATTTTGTATCTCTATAAAAATAATCTATTAAATGTAAGTACTAGGTGGAAAATTCAGGCATTCTTTAGTGCAGGTTGGAATAACCATGCAATTTCATGAGAAAAGAAGATTGTGCTAGATTTAAAAGGTAAGAGCGTGGGAACACAGAAGTGTTCTGCCACTCATCACAGAGGAAGGAAATTAAGAGATCTCTTGCAGTTTCTATTTGACTCAGTGTTGTAGCTTGCTTCTCTGTTGTGATAAACACCATGAACAAAAGCCAACCACTGAGTAATGTGTCTGACTGACTTCCTTTCAGACTCATATTCAGCTACCTTTCTTGTATAGTCCATGCCCACCAGGCCAGGATGGTGCTGTTAACAGTGACCTTGGCCACCCTACATCAATTGGCAATCAGGAAATTGCCCCACAAGACATGCACACAGGCCAATATCAGGGAAGAAATCCCACAATTGCAGTTTCCTCTTCCTAGATATGTCAAGTTCACAACCAAGATTAGCCATTGCCCATGTTTCAAACATGTTATGTGAACATGGAACTATCATGGCAAGAATGTAATATTTTAAAGAGACACTTTAGCCCCTCTTTTTGGTTATCAGACTATTGAAGCAACGGTTCTGAAGAAGTTGGAACTTCCTGTGGCATCATATCTTGGCAGAAGAAGGAAAGGCTAAGGATGGGGTGGCAGGAGGAGCAAGGTGGAAACTTGTTCCCTGACGAAAGATATACAAGTTGTCAGAATATGTACTAGGCTAGACTAGAGCTAAGACAATGGTGATAGATGTGAGACCACACTGCAACTGGACTGAATAGTTATGCGCATCTGCTGCCTTCTATTAAACCTTACCTCTTGTTGAGACCCCAGTGATGGACTCCAGGAGCCACTGCATCTATTTCTTCCCTTCCCAATGTAGTCTCACTGAATAAATATTTCCTGCTTTCCAATATTAATGTGTCTCTTTATTTGGCTTATTGAAGATGGGTTCCTGAACCTCCCTATTGAGGTTTGCCAGTAATAATGAATTGTTGAGTAACCTCAAAGAGCTACATATGAAAACTTTGTTTCTATCTAGACTGGTATTTCAAGAATGATGAGATTTAGCTTCAACAGTAAACCCTTGTGTAGGATTGGTCTAGAGGTCAGACCATTTGTCTCATTTGAGATAAGGCAATACACCTTGCTCTATGTCATGACTTCTCCAAAAGATGAATTACATTTTATTTAAAAGTGGATTATTTTCTGCTAAAGGTCTCTGTGGTTCCAAAATACAAAAGAGAGATAGAGTATAAAACTAAAACTTTGAACAAGCTGTGAAAAATTTATGGATGATTTAAATGGTATTGTAAAAAGTGGAACTAACTGGGAAGGGAAAACATCCTCTGGTCTCATTTCATTTCACTGAGTACGCCTGATGTCTGGAGGAAATTATAAAAGTTGAAGTGAAGATATTCTTTTGCCACTTCAAAATGGATTGGGGTGGCCTTTCTGGTACTGAATATCAGAGACTTTCAGAATGAAGCCAAAGAATTACTAGGGCTGCCATAGAAAGTAATAGGGCTAGGAAGATAGTTGATATCTTGCTCCTCATCCTGAAATGTCAGAAAACAAGCAATATAAACTCATCCCAAGCCCCCTAAAAAGACTTCACCTATCTGCTGACTCAACACATGGGGCTGAGCAGTGCATATTGCATAAAAATGAGGGTCATTGTACAGGTAATATTTCCAGTGCTTCTAGTGGAAGTGTCATCGTCAGCAAGAGGCTGGCCCATCTCGGCACAGGGCACTGTGAATCAAATTCTCCAGAAAATAACTTGCATCTTGGGCTAAAGTTCCTCAAATATCAATGGATCAGCACTTCAGTGACTGGAGAGCTTGGAAGTTACAAATCTAAGACCTATTTATAATTTATATTGGGCTGTCTTCAGCCCTAAATAGCCACTCCTTGCCACCTCTTTTTCTGACTTAATATCCTGTGATTAACAGTTAAAAGTACAAGCAAAGAAACAAAAAAAGGAAAAAAACCAGTGTAAGTTACCTTGTAGTGCTGAGATAAAAGCACCATGATCAGAGTCAATTTCAGGGGGAGAGGGTTTTATCTGCCATCTTCCAGGTCACAGTTCATCACCGAAGGAAATCAGGGGAGAAAGTCAGGGCTGGAAACTAGAGGCAGAAACTGAAGCACCAACCATGGAATTATGTTGCTTACTGATTTATTCCCCTGGCCTGTCCTCCATCTACTTTCTTACACCACACAGGACCACCTGCCCTCGGGTGGCACAGCCCAGAGTAGACTGGGCCCGTTCACATTACTGGTCCCACAAACATGAACACAGGTCAAACCAAGGGAGGAAATTCCTCAACTGAGATTCTCTCTACCCAGGTGTGTCAGGTTGAATATCAGCTACCCCGCAGGAAAAAAAACAAAAAAAAACAAAAAAAAAAACTTTGGAATGAAGTAACATAACTAAGTCATAGGTCCTACCAGCCAAAAGGCTAAGAATGTCACCAGATAGCACTTGAAGTCTGTAGCCAATTTCTCCTCATTTTGCCATGACTTGCCTACTGAATGTAGCCTCCAATGTATTTGAAAGTTTGTGAAGTTATTACCATCTTTGCTCTGTTACTATGCAAAATTCATAAAACTGTTAACAATTGGAGCATGTTATCTGAGGAAGCTTACATCTGCTTCTGTGCCATGGTCACTCATATTTGACTCCAGAATAACCTGTCTCTTTTAATCCTTTGAGATGAGTGTTGTTCCTCTCCTTGACAGCATATTGGCCAGACTGAAAGAGCCAAGAGCATCTTCACAAGATTCTAAAAAGTATTCTCAAGGAGTATCAACTTGACAGTCTGAAGGTAAAGATGGATCATCGTCTTACAACTCAGGCTTACCTACCAATCTCCAAGCAGTGGTCTTTCAGGGCTTCCCTGCCGGCAATATTGACTGGATTCATAAGGTTTCTGGAACTTTGGAAAGTTTCCATGAATCCATAATTCTTTCATTTTGCCTGGCTATAAAGAAAGCACCGCGTAGACACTGCTGCCTCGTCCTGCTCACGGTCTGAACAATCAAACCACACATTTATCTTCCCCAACATATTAGTTACATATGGAGATGCAGCATTTTAAATCACATTGGGGTAGCTATGAAGAAAGAAATTTACAGATTTATGATTACTCTGAAGGGACAGTTTTTAGGTAATGCTGTAACATAATAAACAGGATATAAACAAAGATGTGCACAATTGTTGACCAAGACATTCAATACTAAGAGGAATGTCAGAAATTTGACCATTTGCTGTTTTCCTAAGTCCTACCCTTTATTAGGAATGTCCTGGGTAAAACATGGAAGAAAGCAACTCTGCACTAAGCAATAACAGTATAATTGTTACTACTGCTCTTTGTGTGGTACACAAACTTAAGCAGTGATCAGTCAAAAGAATCTTGCAGGGAGTCAAAAAGTCTGGATCAGGGATTACCTCTTCTGGTGTGCTGGTATGTAGCAAGGTGAAATCATCTCTTGCAGATTCAGAGCGTCCAGGTTTTGCTGTACCTTGCCATAAAGAGGTTTTTGTATCTATGCCAAGCTTTTGGAAGGATTAATTTACATGATCCAAAATATAATGGACAGCTGTGTAAAGAGAACTCGGCACTAAGACGAGTCCTTTGGGTATATACCAAAAAGTGCTGAATATTGTCTGACTGCCACAGCCTCCTGCAGTGTTAAGGTTTCCATCAGCCTCCTGAAAGATGGATTACCCATTTCTCTGTATTAAAGGTTGAAACCAAGTGGTATCTTTAGTTTTTTCTATGTCACTCCCTTCCTCATCACTATCTGCCTTGTGCCGTGGGTTCCTATTTTGGGGGCCCAAAATGAGCCTTGTATTATCAATCTAATCTGGGCTCTCTTCTTCTGGCTCCATAGTCCTAAAACTGGCAGGATAACATCTCTATCTCTTGTTCTTTTTTATGCAGTTTACTGGCAAGGTCATAGGCCAACACTGAAGAGGCCAGTCTCTTAGTCTTCTCTCACTCTAATTCTTCTCTTACACTTTCAGTTTTGCTCTGGGCTCCTGTCACTGCTCAGGATAGCGTTCTTGTTACCCATAGCAGCTCTAGACTTTCACTGTTCTCAAAGCATCTCCATACAAACATGGTGGACCCCAATGGTCAAGTGTGTGTGCCATTCCATACCACCAACAAGTGGATTGCCATCCTGGGATTTCTTCCACAGACATCTAGCTCGGTGCCTTCGCCTTAGTTACACATCTCAGTATCCAGTTCACGATCAACGCCACTGCCACTCTCCCGACCAGTCCTATGGGTATAGCCCACCGTACCAAAGTCTCCTTTCCCCACAATCTCCCCTCACCCGCTTCCCTTCCATTGCTGGTCTCCTTCCCCGTATCGTAGAAAACAGAATTTTCCTCCCAGACTCACTCTTGGTTTTGTCCCGTTCTGTCGACTATGCCAATTGTAACTAAAATTCCTTCTGGAAGGAGCAGGGGGCATACAGGTGAGGGGTTCTAAGGTGGATGTGGAAATGAGAGAAGAGGGTCCGAATATGATCAAAATATATTGTGTGGAATTCTCAAAGAATCAATAAAGATACAAACATTTTTAAAAAAGAAAGCCAATGGCATCTCTCAGATGCATATTCTCCGTGTCTGACTTTTCATGGCATTCTGTACTAGCCTCCATCTGTGGCTAAAAAGAATCTTCTTTGATGAGAGGTGTACTGTATCTTTATCTGTAAATATAAGGATCCATGTTTAGCATGCAGTAAGAAATTTCATTTGTCTAGAGATAAGAGCGTTTTCTCTAGGATCTATGTTGTTTCCAGCTATGCGCATTTGGCTGAGTTTACAGGGCCACCTACGAGTGCTGTCTCGTTGAGAGGGATTTGAGTCCGGTTAGATAGCTGTTGATTAACCCCCTAGATGCCAGTGCTAAGTCCGCACCCGTGTAGGTAGTGTGCTGGGTCAGACATTATGCTTTTTGGACTTTAGGATTGGGTTGGATCACTGATTGATTTTCTTCATCAGCAGTTTGCATATTATTCTCTAGAATTATGATGGCTAAACTTCAGGCAGAAAGCTTCCATGCCAGTTTCTACTCCGTTGCTACAAGGCCTGTATCTGAAGTTTGTCCTGTCTTCAGCAGATGGGTCTTATCTTTTAGTTCTGGGGAATAACCAAGATCTTAGGCAATTGCTTGTGTTATTTTGGGAGTCTCTTGGACCACTCTTACCAACCACTCAAAGGGATATATGCTTGAGAGATACTCAGTCCTAGGTGACATATTTACAGTTGAACCTACATTTAAGGTTCATGGAACGGAGCAGAATGAGGGATAGAAAAAGAACTAATGTATCCTTCAACTCTCACCAGAGAAGCTTCCATATACAATAGAATGTGATTTATACAAATGACCACAACAGGCTAAAAATCTGCTGAATGTGTATTCTTCCATAGGACTCCTGTGTTAAACCTCACCCACCCATTACTCAGGAACCACTGCAGAAGATTGGGCAGAAAGATTGTAAGAACCAGGGCTAGTTCATGAACTCAGGAAAGCAGAGGCTTTCAGGCCATTGAAAGTTTGCACATATGAATTTGTGCTAATGGTAGCATTGAGCACAGGACCTACACCAACTCAATTATACAGAATTGAATGTGAGAAATTGGTGGCAGACTGACCCAAGACTGAGAACTACTGGAGACTGATTACTTCTGCATGAGCGAGAAAGTATGCCTTACTTACAATTTCTAGATAGGCTGACTAGACTCCAGTGGATGAATTTGCACCAAAAGACATCTTGACTGACCAGAACTTAACATGTATGGCAGAATGCATGAGGTTTGGTGGGTGGTTGCAGGGTATGGATTGGAAAAAGGATCTAAATTGGATTAATAACTGTTTTATGAAATTACAAAAGCTCAATAAAAATTTTAAAAAATAAAACCAATGAGCAGAACCCAGAGTATTTCTTTAGTCCCGAGTGGGAGTATAAACTGTTGTAACCACTATAAATCAATATGGAGGTTCCCCTACCAAAAAATATAAAAAATAAAACTACCATATGAAATAGCATTCCATTCCTCAGGTTTATGGATTTTATCCAGTCCACATACCAACAGACACATTTGCATTATACTGTTTTTTGCTGCAGTACTTACAATAGTTCAGAAATGGAACCACCTTACATGTCCATGATAAGATAAATTAATACGTAAAATTTGTGCAAACTATCATGAGGCTAGAAAAGATCACAAAGAAGAATACAGGTGCAGAAGGAATACACACAACATCATTGGATATTCTAAAGTTTTGCTTGAGTGTCACAATTTATGATCAATGAAATAACTGGGGATAATTTCAGAAATGGCTAACTGTAGACCCCATGACAAGGAATAATCAAATGAGCCCATACTGTCTTACCTTACTGTGCTGGATGTACGATTTAGTGGGTCAGGCAAGTTGACTCAAAGAGGATGAGTATGCTCATCAAAGAAACTAATCAGACAAGGGCCCAAAATGGACAAAGGGAAATGGGTGGCAGATCAGCCCTAGCTGGGAACTGTTGGAGACTGATTGTTGCTGGGTGAGGGAGAGTAGACCTTAGGATTTCCAGATTGAGTGACTAGACCCCAATGGATGAACTTGCACCAAAGCACATCAAGGTACAAATGCTTGACTGGATTGGACTTAGCATGTGTGGCCAATTGAATGAAGTCCAGTGGGGGGTATAGAGGGGTAGATGGAGGAAGTGCTCTAAATTTGAATAAGAACCATTGTATGAAATATTGTAAAGCTCAATAAAGTATATTGAAAGAAGAGTAATGACATGAGATTGCATCTTGCATAGGATCAACCTGAAAAGTGGAAATTGAGTAAAAATTAGGAAAATATGATGAACATTGGAACTTTAATAATTCATCAGTATTGTTTTATATATTGGAACAAATATATACTACTAAGGTAATATGACAGTATTAGGGAAAAGGAGGTATCAGTACATAATAAAGGAAAAACTAAATTCATGGAAGCTGCTATGAAGTTCATAGTGCACAAGACAGTCCCTCATAGAAAAGGACCATCTCCCAAAATTATAATAGTGCTGATATTGAGGTATTTTGGAAAGTTTTATCCTGATACCACTCTATTACCATTCGGTGGTGAGGGAACTGAGCTTCAGTCCAAATCCTGATGATTGTAGTGAACTCTCAGAGACAAATCCACGGTCATAAAAGATTTAGAATGGTAGACAGTAAAACCAGGAGAATGAGGGGACGCTGGTGTCTGTGATGATGTAGTTAGTTTTTAGACTACTGTTCTTCTCTGTATGTAAACCCTGTTATTCCCATTTCAATTCTCCTTTAGTATCTAGAGCCCCTGAATAAATAGAAATAAAATATTTGGGCAAAGTTTTTAGGATAGGTGAGACAATTGCATCGTTATATGGAAACTTCTATAGTACAGAGAATGCTGCACTTTGAACTGTTAGTAATAATTCCAGCCTCAGTACCTTGGCTCTCTCTAAAGGTTCTCTATAACTTTTATATCCATCCTTCTCCCTACTTTAAGGAAGCTGTTTGCAAGGACTAGAGTTCCTTTCATGGGCTTATCTTTCCTGCCTCTATTTCACACATGTGGAAATATAATTTTTCTTATTTTGTTTATATGATTTATCTCCCTTTTAATCCTCCACTTATTATTTTTTTCTAATTTTCACTTTCTCATGTTTTGCTTATCTGGCAGTTAAGTCTTATTCTCTTCATTGTTTCTCTCAACAGAGTTGTAGGACATTGATTCATGGTCACTCCTGGAAATTCTAACATTTTACCCCTAAAAGAATGATGCTGTCTTATTCTAGGTGTTAAGGAGACAACATATAAAAACTAAATTTTATTCTTCACCATTCCTCTATTATTCACAACTACATGGTTTGACTTCATCTCATTTTATGAGTCTTTGTCTTCCTTGTGATTCCTGGGTTTCTCCAGAAGTAGATATTGAGGTTGTGTATGAACTATTCATTATGGATCAATAATTCCTTGAACAAGGTAGAATCTCTAAGTGAAGACAATCAGAGCCTCCTGTGTCAGGCCAACATGACTGGGTGTGTCTCTTTCAGTACCCAGATTCAGGCTACCCCAGGAAGGGCATGACCTCACATAAAGTACGTCTTTGCATCTGAGGCAAATTTGAATGTTCTTAAGGCTGAAGACTGGATGCTTACTCTGCTCCCCATATCTAGGCAGCAAGTCCTTCCTTGGAGGAAGATCTGGATGGCATCTTCTATTCTACAGAGGGTTCTGATGAGAATCACATTGTGAACCATAAGATGATTTGTTTCATACTTCAGAAGGACAACACCAAATTAAGATACTTAACTATATCGTGGGCAAAAGCTAACAACCTGGTCCATGTCATTTCCAATTTAAGACCAGGGCAGATCTATTGGTTTACAATAAAACTAATCTTGGCACTAGATGTTATTAGATATCAGTTGTCAGAGAAACCCAGCAATACTGTGGTCTGCCTTTCATTTCTCCATTCCTTACACTGTTTATGAGATTTAGAGTTTAAATTGTATTTTATTTTAAAATAGTTTCAGAGAAAATAAAATAGAAATAAAGGATAATAATAAGAAAGAAATTATGGGCACTACTTGGTCAGAATATAGACATTGCTCTCATGTCTTTGTGAACTTAATATCTATCATTGAATGTACAGGAAAACACATGCTGCTGTTACAGAAAGAAGAAAAATGGTAATTGCTAGTATTATTCTGTTACTTCTATTAGGAAAATGTTACTAATAGAAATAAGATACTGCTGTCTGCTAGTACTGATATCTTACTTTAGTAATATACTATAAAAAGGTGAATGCATATACATGTATACATAAAAATGCACATACGCACATGCGCGCGCGCACACACACACACGCGCGCGCACACGTATAATTTAAATTATTTCCTGATATCTGTGTAGTTGCCCTAGTTTGCAGATTCAGAGGATAAAGCAGAGATGGTTTAATCTATCCAGGATCACATAGCTAGTGTATAGTGGTGGTGGCCCCATACACGGTTATGTAGTTGAACTTATGTTGAACCTCATCTTCGATGTAGCATCATCCAACACACAACTCTTGACTTCTAGTTGCTAATGTGCTTGTGTTTTGATTTTTGTCTCTTCCTTCTGTGCTTCTGCTTTATTCATTATCATCTTTGACATTTATTCACTTAGTGTGTGCATGTGTGTGTAGGGCAGGTAAGGGCATGAGCAAGTGTATGTTGGTAGCGGGCAGCCTCTAGTAATTGTTTCTCTCCTATCATGTGTGTCTGGTGGACTTAGCTAAGGTCCAAAGACTTGGTGCTGACTTTCTCACTGAGCAAATTCTTCCACTTCATTTATTTTTCTGGGATAGCTTTTATTTAGCGAATTCTATCCATGCAAAACTCTGTCTTAAGCGTGCTTTTAAGGAACTTATATAATAGTACACTGCACACTTATAAGGGATTGTCTGTGGCTTTGCTAAGTCTCTGGTTGGCTGAGAGCACTGGGTTCAGCAGTATCTGCTATTAAATCTCCTAAAGGCTTCCATAGTCTGAAATGCATTTAGAGCCATTTAGTTATGATGGGATTTGTTGAGAACTAACTACATTTACAAGTGTTATTTCTCTGGGAGTCTCTGTGGAGTTTTCCAGTAAAGATTCACAGATAAGATTTTTTCCAACCTGTTTATGTGCTTCTGGAAAAAAAATCAGAGACAAAGGAATAAAAGCCTTTGGTTGTAGTTTGCTTTCTGTTGCTATAAACTCTATAACCAAAAGTACTTTGGGCAAAAAGGATTTATTTAAGATCATATCATTAACCCAGGTCAACCTGCCTAGGGATAGTACCACCCACAGTGGGATGAGCCCTCCTACATCATCTAGCAATTATGAGGCTGTATTGTAGACATGGCTGAGGCCAATATGATGAAGAAAATTCCTCATTTGAGGTTTCCTCTTCCCAGGTGTCTCAATTTTGTATCAAGTAGACTAAAAGTAATTGGAACAGCATTTGAGAGGAGCACTGTTACCTTATATTTTATCTTATGTTTACAGATACTTGTTAGTTGACCCTGATTCCTCCATGTTTTCTGTATGACTACCATACATGATGCATTCAGAAGTATTGTCTTACCATCAAGGTATGGACAGAAACTAAGAACAATGATGGCCCATGCTGTTTGAGGGACCATGGAACAACCTGGGCAACTAATTCAAAAAAGGGGTCCCTTTCTAGGGTGAGCTTTTTGTTTAGTAACCTCTCATGCTTGATAGAGACATTGTCCACATGTTATATAGTGATACTGTTGACATTCTGTTATTATTTTACATGTGTATAGTTTAAGAAACTTCTACAATAGAAGGTTTCCATATGTTTTCTCAAAAGGTCTTTATCGTTCTGCTTTAGGCCCTTGTCTGTTTGAATTGATATGGATCCTGTGCTTGATGCCACCATTGCCACATTGCACATGATTTCCAGTGGCCTGAAAACCTGCGCTTCCCTATCTTAACATGTATGGCAGAATGCATGAGGTACAGTAGGGGACTGGAGGGATGAGGATGGGGGACGGAGTCTAAACATAATTAAGAATTGCCCTATGAAATGTATGAAAGCTCAATAATTTTTTAAAAAGATCTTTATTATTGGTTATTTCTATGCATGCACCCTTCTCTGCCCTGGTTCTCTAACAATAACCCCATTTTTCACTTCTTATTCCATTATTTTCAAAAGGAAATTTGAAATATCAGAACCTAATCAGACCCAGTTATTGCATTTAAAAGTTACATAATGTTATATATTTTTCTACAAGGAATAGTTTTTAATCACTATATTAAGACTTTAGTCATATTTGATGTGACCTACAGACTAGAGTAAAACAGTCAACTTTACATATTGCTGTGACAAAAGCAACAGAAAGAAAAAGGATTTATTATGGATCACAGTTAAAGTGACTGTCAATCATGTTGGGGAAGTGACAGTACTGGAGACAGCTGGTCACACTGCATTCCCAGTCAACTCACATGGAGTTAGGAGGGCCCCTGCTCACCTTCCTTTCCTCTATCCATCCAATCCTGGGATTCTCCTGGGAACTGGAACCCTCTACTTACTGTGAGATTTCTCACCTCAAATAAAGGAATTCAGGGGCATGACCAGAGGCTAACCTAGATCAAAGGCTAACCCAACCCATAGATTCCTTCATAGGGTATCAGGAGGATTGTCTCTTACAAGGGTCTAGACTGTCATGTTGAATATCAGTATTAGCCATTGAAGTAGTTTTTACCTGTTCATCATTAAATTTTATTCCATCTAATGAGTTCTGCACAATGGGTTTTGATTCCAAAATTTTATGAGTCACCTTTTTCCCTATCATGAACAGGGAAGGGCCAAGATACCGTGAAAGAAAAATACAATAAAATACAAAAATACATATTTGATGTATCCAATATCTGTTTAATAATGTTTCTTGAAATCATGAAGGTTCTATCCTAGTCAAATCCTGTTTATTATTTCCTAGAATTCAATATGCTTACAATATGCTATGATTTTGATGACAAATTTTCCATGAAGATGAAAATACTGGTTAGTAACTGTTCCTCAACATGTAGCTAGGTTTAAAAATGTACACTTAAATAACTAAAGTCAATTTTTTCTCCAAAGACGGTATATTAGTTGAAATGTCCACTAAATGTGTGATAGCCTTATGTTTTAAGTTTCTGTTTTAGGATGACTTTAGTGAAGAATTATATATTTAAAGAAATGATCTTAATAAAGAGCAAAAGTGTTTGATTATATATTGATTTTTATCATAAATCATAAATCAAGTACCTTATGTTTAAACAGGAGAAATCAAAGCAGAGACTAATAAGGTACTTTATAGAAAATCATCAAACAAAACAGTAATTGGTTATACCTTGTTTCATTTATTTAGAGAACTATTGAAATTTCTAGTTGAAGAAAGTTGAATAGTAGGCATTTCTGTGAAACGTGACTGTACTCTTCAGATCCTGGGGCTATTTTATGGTAAATATTATTTTTTCAAGTCATTAAGTATATCTTGCTTTCTGATATTGAACCAGGCATCTGGGACTGTACCTCTATTTGTGAACTTTTTCTGATAATGGTTTTCTAGATTTTTTCTAAAGTGACAAACAATCCATTTCCAATATGGGTGGGAGGATAAATGTGGGGTGATTCGCCATGTGGCATAATCCCCTCCTGCCTGCCTATAGTTCTTATATGGGTATCGGCGGCCATTCTCAAAAATAAAATAAACAGCGCTTGCTTCGATAGTAGAGCAGCAGTCAACGACAAAGCTGTTTGCATTATACCAAGACATTCACAGCCTCAGGGCTGTGGAATGGCACACAGTGGTCTCCATCTTGATCAGATATTGTGTTGGTACAAATTGCTTTGCACATGGGACATTGCTTCCGGCAGCCACAGAGATGTCAGTGAGGATTTTCTCAATTTCAACAATCATGTCCTCTCTAGGCTTACTTAAACTGTCCTCTTCCACTTTCCTCATTGCAGGATCCAAAGCTGCGCTCATGGCTTCCTTGAGAAACTCCATGTCATTTATTTCCTGGTGCTCAATGGCTGTCAAGTCTCTTTGTGGAAAGATCAAGTTTTTCCCCAGCTGATCACAGAAGAAATCCAACCAGATGATGCAGTGCTGCCTTTATCTGCAGCTATGGCCGTGGCCTCATGAATGGCAGTGCAGATAGCATGCTTGAGATAATCTAAACCCATTTTCAAAGAAGTCTTTACTTTATCACTTTCGTTTGCTGAGCAGTATCTTCTAATATGGCTTTTGATGTAACTCCTGAAAAAGGATTCTGGGTTGTGAATATACTCTAAATAATTATCAAAATTTTCTTTTTCTGCCAGAAAGTAGAGAATGTGTTTCCGCAGGTTGGACCTGTTTCCATTGAACTCAGGACAGGTGTCTCACATATCTGTGGCTATGTTAAAACCCATTTTCCTCCATATGGTGGCAGAGATAGCAGGGATGAGCTTGAGGCACAGAAAATTCGCAAATGATTTGATGGAGGAGGCACTGTGGCAGCAAATTTTAAAACTCATGAAGAAATCATCTTTCTTGCTTTCCAGGTAGTTCACAGGATCATTTGCTCTCTTGAATGCCTTGTATACTTCCTTAAAACTCTTTGAAGCTCTTCGGAACAAACACACAGATAAGTTTATGCTGTAGTTTTTTTTGTAAAGGTGTATTCTGCTTCAGGAGGCAGAGATTTTACTTCTTTTTCTATTATCCTCAGGATTTCATGGAAATCATTCTGGTTATAATCCCGCCGTTGTAACCAGATATGTTTAATTATTTCTTCAAAACTTGAAACAATGTTATCGGTATTCTTACTGATAGACTCTTTATGATGGGTTTCTAAACTTTTTTTCATACGAAGAAAAATTTTTTCCAGTCGTGTATGTTTGTCATAATTGATTTCAAATTTGCCTTCAGAATTTCTCATTAGTTTTTCTGATAGATTTCTATCTTTTCTGAAATCATCCAAAAGGTTGTTTTCAGAATCCAAGTCAATGTCAGGCTCTATGACAGGAGGGACAGCGGAGGAAATCTCAGAGACCCAGATTGTCCAAAGTTCATTGAATTTCTGAGCAAGTTTTCATCACTTAATTCTTTCCCCTTCATACTTAAAGCCATCTTTCAGCTCTTCTCTAATAATTCATTTTCATAGTGCTTCTTTTGGTTGTCCAAAACTTCATCACTTTTTCTAAGTCTAATCAGCTCACTGGTTTTCCTCCTGGTTTCGGTAATCAGTGCATCTTTCAGGGTTGCAAGATTGTGCTAAACGTTTGCTTTCCATTGAATCAGTATTTCACTCTCTGGGTCTTCTTGAAAATATTTTTCAAATTCTTCTTGATGGTTTCATAGTTCTTATCAACTGGATTTTCAAGCATGCACCTATGTCTATGACAGTGTATATAGGAGTTTAGTTGGACTTGGGCAAGTGGGTTTTTTCCACATCCTTCCTATTTGACAAGTGATTTGTTTCATATGCTAAGTTTCCATCTTTTTGTAAGTTCTTTTTTGTAACCTCATGCTCTTTCCTCATCTTCTGCATCACTCCCTCCAGAGAGGTGAGGTCTCTTGGTGGTAGAGGTAAGAGGATTCAAGAGCATCTCCTAATGCCTTTTTTATTGAGGACCTAATGGGAAGTGTTTTTCTCAGCAGGTTTTCAGGAATACTCAGTTTTCAATGCCCACAGTCTTTAGTGCGCACCCCTTGGGACTGGATCCAACTTTGTTCTTATATTTCTGTAGACCTTTGTGGACTTCTCCTAGGTCTATTATGTTGGATTATCTGATTGTCTTCAGATTCAAACACCAGATCTGTGAGAAAGGGCAGACCAAATGTGACTAACTCGTAGTGGCTGGGTGTGGTGTTAAGTTTTAGAACGATTCTCTTTCAAAGACTGGGAGAGTAATAGTGTCATCCATTTTTTCACAAGATTTCTGGCAAAGCTTGCTAAGATTTTTAAAATGACTTGGTTAATGTTTGAGTTAATTCTTGGAACTTGAGTTTCTTTGAGGATTGTGGCTTTTAATCAGGGTACAGATAGTGTTTTATACCTAGATACAGAGAAACTGTGTCACTTGTGAGGGAGGCCAAACCTTGAGGTAATGTCTTCCAGAAGGGCCTTTACAACTTTTGTGGTCCTTTAGTCCTAGTAAGCACTGCTTCTACCCAGCACTAAAGGTGTTTTCTACACAAACAGAAACTTGGAGCTCTCACAAGGGGCATATAGGTAAAATCTATTTATTAGTCTTTGCCTAGATACATGGCCCACCCTGGACTGGTTTAAAAAGCAGTGAAGGACAAGGACAGTAGGATTGTTATTAATGCCTTGGGAGGGTCTAACCTTCATATGTTATTTTAGTGTTGTGATCTGTCCTTGCTCTAGGAGCAGGTGAGTTACTCCTTCTCTGGTGGCATTTCTCCTCAAGTGGAATGAATCATGAGTGTTCCTCCACTTCAGGGTGTGTTAACAGCATTTTTCGACCAATGAAGTACCTGATTTCATTTAATTGCACCTTGTTTTAGAGTCCATTTCTCCTTATTTGAATAATTTGTATAGAAATCTTATTTTATTTTATTTAAATTTATTTTATGTGTTTGGGTATAATGCCTGAATATGTATGTAAGTGCACCTATGTCATAACATGGTCAGAAGAAGCAGTCAGAAGAAGGCATCAGATCCCCTGAGCCAGAGTCACTGATGCTTGTTAGTTACCATATGTGTGTTGGGAATTGTACCCGGGTCCTCTGCAGGAGAAATCAATGCTCTTAACTGTGGAGCCACTGCTCCATCCTTACAGAGGCAATGAGGCTATTTCTCCAGGTGTGTGTATGGCCAGTGTGTTTTTCTTTATTTTGCAGTCTATTTCCTTGGTGAACACCATACGGGTTCTTCCTAAGGCCCATGCAATTGATGACTGCCACTTAACTGAGGGGTTGGAGGGCTTCCAGTAGGTTCAGTAATGTATGGTATTGACACACTAAAGATTTCTCTTCACGGTAAAGTTCTTTTGGTGTAAAACAATTGAACAAGAACACAACCACACAACCCTGCATGTCTCACATGGAAAGCGGATGAGACAGTTTGTCTTAGAGACAACTAGGAGTGATGATGGCCCAGGAACCCAGAGTCATATTGTCCTAATTCTGTGTCCCACTGTAGTTAGATTTTCCAGAAATTTTTATAGTAACATAAAAAGAAAATCTTAAGTGAAGAAACAGAAACATATTACTGAAAATAACATCTAGGTAGTTTCGAGTCAAACAGGGAATTTCTGGTATAGATCTCCAATGCTATTTGATAGCATTCTTTGACTTAGTTTGGTGGAAGCTAGAGTACTGTGCATACATTAAATAAAGATTTACCTAAGAGTCACAAGAGAGTTAGGTTACACATAGAGGTGGGCAAGAAGTGGCTAATTACAGGACAAGATAGTACAAGATAATTAATTTGGCCTTGGATGTACTAGACTGCAACTACCCAAAGTTTACAGGCTACTTAATGTAATCTCAGGTTGTTTTTTCCTATGAACTTCAGCTAACCATTGCATCCTGTGACTCAGGCTGGCCCGATTCCAAAAAGAGACATTCAGTTTCACTTCTTGGTAAAGCCGCAATTTCAGAAATGTTTTATTTTATTTTCTAAAATCCTCCCATGGACTTACTGCTGTCAGTCAGCAGGATGCATGCTGATGAATCGCTGTTTTCTAGTGAGGTATTTTTTTCTAGATATTTCTGCCACATTCTTTTTTTTTGTTGTTGCTTTCCAAATTAAAGTTTTATATACGGTTCCTCTTTAGAGGCATATCCTGTTCTGTCTAATGTAGTCTAAGTACTTTCAAAACTTACTCAGTCCTGAATGTTTTGTGTACAGAAACAGGCAACTTTTGTAATTTATCCAAAAGAGAAAGAGAAAAATCTCATGTCCTAGAAAGTTAATAAAAATATGTTTCACAAACTTGTACATTTATGATTTTTACATAAACAACTAACTACCTTAATAAAATTCTTGTTAAGGTAATTTATGTGTAAACTACCAAAACTGAGGGAAACTACAGCAATATTCCTGTTAAAGAGTCATTAGTATACATTTAGGAGTTTTTAAATGAACACACAAATATGATCTTTAATTATCTTAAAACTCTATTTCTTAAAGTGTATATCCTCAAAGTCTTTCACTATATTAGTTCAAAATGTACTTTAGTTATTCTTTGGTGAACATTTTTTGTACCCATAAAAAACATGTTTGTAAAAGATTTGATTAGGCATCTCTCACTGGCATACCAAAGTGTTTTTGTATACTATTGATTTATGAAACATACTGATAGAATGAAATATATCATTTTAAGTGTATTATAAGAATGAAAGCATACTTGAAGTAAAAACATAGTTATATTGTAATGTAGCTTTCTAGATCTTTAAACAGTTCTATCCAGATCACATTTATGACACACTGAAACAATTTATCACACCAGTTTATAGAACAAAACTGTACATTTATTTTTATTGTCTGGGTTAAGTAAACTTCATTGTTACCAGGATTTTGAAATGTCCTTCTCCCTTTTCTGAACTTCTTGAAAAAATGAACGTAATGAGATCCTGCCCACTGCTCCTTTACCATTGCTCTGTAGCCTCCACATTTCCTACTATTCACCCTACTGTGTAGCCTGCTGACCTTGGACCCAGACACACTCCAAAGGCTCTGTATCCAATCCCTGGACATGCTTCCTAACGAACACTAACTAAACACCTTGGCAGAGATCCCATTGGCTCTTGATCTGTCTGAGTCAGCCCAGCCCTCTTCCTGCCCTGACCGGGATACCTACTACCCTGTTCCACCAACTACCCAGAACAGTCCTGCAAGAAGCTGAAACACACAACCAACAAAGAATATTCATCCTCCCAAATGGCAGTGCAAAAGCACAAATAATGTGAAAAACCAAGAAAATATGTCCTCAGCAAAACCCACTAGTCCTACAAAAGTGCACTACAACGAGAACAACCCTGAGGAATCCCAGGCTGAAGGATTTAAAAGAACAGTCATAAAGATAATCAGAGAACTAAAACATAATCATAAAAAAACTCAGAGAACTCAGAGGATAAGCATAGACACATGAAGAAACTCAAGAACATACATATATTTGATAAATGGAATATTACAAAAATTCAGGAATTGAAAAGTGAATTCACAAAAGAGATTGAAATAGTGTAGAAAAGTCAAACCAAGGTGCACATAGAATTGAAAACCTCAAATTTTTGAAACAATAGGAGAAAGCTTCACATGCAGAGTTAAAGACATGAAAGAATATCAAGACTGAATGACAAGGTTGATGTATTAGCCACTTCTCTGCTGCTGTGATCAAAACACTGACCAAGGGAAGTTATAAAAGGAAAAATGTATTTAGCTTATGGTTCCAAAGATGCAAGAGTCCATCACTGTGGGGAGGCATGGTAGCAGATGTGGCTAGAGTAGATGCAGCAGCTAAGAGTTCACATTCTTAGGCAGGAACAGGGAACAACAAGCAGCTGGAGATCTGGCAAGGCTTAAGAACTGCTTAAGCTGCCCCCAGTAACATTCTTCTTCCAGCATGGCCACACCTTCTAAGACCTCCTGAGACAGTGACCTTAACTGGCGACAACATGCCCAAATCCATAGAGTCTGTGGAGGACATTGTCATTCAGACTACCACAGCTGAAGATCTGAACTCCTTAAGAAAAAACTATGAAAAATAAAAAAGCACAGAAATGGAAAACCTGAAAAGACCAAGTCTAAGCTTCATATGTGTAAAGTTCATGGAAGAATCCTAATATGGGGTTGCATTTCCCACTGTTCTAAAATGGCAGGCAAGTACTTATGCTTATTGGGGAACAACCAATCTTGAGCAAATCTGCTAAGTACACATCATGGAAAGTTACGCAACGACCTTGCTGTCTGTAAAAGATATCTGATTTCCGCTGATGTTCACAGTGTCTCTGATCCCAGCAGCAGTCCAGCTGTTTGATCCCCTCAGTAAGCTGCTGTCCCTATGGAGTTGTTCTGCTTGCAGCTCTTCACTGTCCACTTCCGTCTTCCGTTCATTTGGTGCCGAGAACCCTGGAGGAGCTCCTGCGTCTCCCATGACCCTGTTACTCCTCCAGAACCAAGTTGCTGACCAGACACTCCTGCCTGTGATATGGAGCATCCTGCCCCTGAGGGCTCTGTCACTTACCGCATCAGGCCCGAGATTCTCTACTACGTTCCTCTGTACCGCTCACCCTCTAACAGAGTTTGTGTAAGTGTTCCACGCACAGAGCAGCTGATCTATCTCTCTTCTTTCTTACTCTCTTGCTCTTTTTCTCACTCTCTCTTCCCAGTTTCTCTTCTTTCCATCTCTCACTCTCCCTCCTTCCTTTACCTTCCTACCTGGACGTCATCCTTATCTCCGAACGTGTTTGACTCTGACTCAAGTCATACAGGGAGGCCACACATGTCCCTATGCCCTGCTGGGTGCTCCCCTCACTTGTGTTCTGGACTCTGTGACAAGTGACTAGGGTATCATTTCATGTGGGAATGGTGGCATGACAGAGATGCCTCTCATGGCTGACACTGCTCAGGGAGAAACCTCATCTTCCCTTCCTCATCCTGGACTTGGGGGGACATATCTCACATTCTTCTCTCACAGCTCTGAGGAACACGGCAACCGAGATGCTGTTCCAGCTTCTCATTTGGCACTTCCCATTTGACCTGCCCATCTTCTGCCTCTTTCTCTCCACTCTCTCTTCCCTTGTCTTTGTTCTCTCACTAGGACTTCTTTCTACACTACTATTGTTAAATTGTAGCATGGTTCCTATCGCTAGATGATATAACTTAATTTTAAGAGAGGATTTATCTCTGCTTTTAGATATTTCTTTTATAAAATAAGTGTTTGGCAACTATGCCTTCTTTAGAGCTAACAAACAGGTTTTTCTAGGTACATATCTTTGCCAAATCTATGTATAAACATCTCTGAACATTTAAAGGAAATTGGTCATTTAAAACCTGCTTCAAAGCTTACAAAGATATCACAAAATTTATAATAGTTTATTTGTAATAACTTTTTATATATAAACATTAATTGCACAGAGTTTACAAATGTTATTATATTTCAGGTAGTAATTAAGAAAATAAAAAGGTCAAAATATTGGTAAAAGATATAAAATACAGATACTGTAATTAAGAAGAAAGCTTTTGAATAAAGATTAAGAAGGGTAAATACTTTCAGAATTGAGGGGATAATGAAAAATTTTCAGCAAGTCTATTGAAGGTTTATAGACATACAAGGTTATAATAATTACTTGTGTGGTGAAAAATTTAACCTGTGAGACTAAATCTCTCCTGTCAGCATTTATTTAAGAATGTTGGGTTTTATTCAAGATTCATCTACATACTACACAGTAATTAAAGGTACCAGATTAGTCAAATGACATTCCTGAATGTTCAATCAACATACTTTTAGGCCTGTAGTAATCTGGTCAGAAAGACATAAAGAGAGAACTCTTTGTCTCTTGTCTTCCAATGCCAGCTAAGTTCAAGGGGACTATAGGGCATCTCTCAAAATGTCCTGTAACTGTGGTGAGTCAGCTGTCCTCCATTCATGGAGGTCATGGAGACACCACTATAAGGACTCAAACCAGTGTCTGGTCTGCAAAAGACAGTTTCAACTCTGGAAAAATTTCTTCCACATTTCCACGTGAAGCCACGGTCAAGTAGAACCTTGTGACTTATCCTCTCCTACTTGGAACTGGTTAAAAAAGGCCTACAGAGCTATAGTCTACTCCCAAGCCTGTTTAACCCCCAGGGAGAAGATCCTACAACAACCTTAAGGGTAAAAAGATATTGGTTTATTTGTACCAGCTGTGTGGTCTTAAACATGCAACTGTAAAGTATAACCAAAGATGAAAATGGCTGATACATTTCTTTAAGATTCCAATGATTGCATTTCTCAGACATTAGCCTTAATTTGTTATTAAAGGTGTTCATTAAGGTGTTATTTGATTTCTCATTAATGATTCTGTTCTTAATAAGAAAGTGCTACTCGGGTAGAAAACTATGTATTTTTTAGCCTAATCAACTCTGCAGTGCCTACCTGCATCCAAAAGTAAAAACCCAGTATTATCTGAAAATTAAATAATGGATAAATTTGTTCTCTCTGTCTAGAGGACATGTGGGAAGGAACTCTAGCCATCCATTCATGGCAGCCAAAAGAAAAATAAGGAGAAGCCCAGTAGATGCATTTGGAAGCCCTCATCAAGAAACTCCAGTTTGAACTGGTATCCTTCCTCCTCATAATGATTATTTAATGCCTTTAAAAATTTACAGGACAAAACCAATGGAAAGGCTCAACAGTCAGTGAGTCAGATATTCTTAACTGGATTCCGTCAGGTCTCCTAACAGCACCTGCCCACCTTCCCTGGAATTTTAAACTAATGTTCCAGCCTTTTGAGACTGGATATTCCTTTATAAGAGGAAGAAGCTAAAGAAAGACCACTGTAGCTGGAATGCTAGGTTCCTCTTCAAGTCCTAAAATGGTGGTGCAACCCCCAATGTTCTAAAGTGGTAGTTAGCAGCTTAATTCCGGCAAGTCCCTCTGCTTATTTGGAGATCAACCAATCCTGAGATAAACTGCTCAGTCTATGCCATGGAAAGTTATCCAGGTACCTAACTGTCTATAAAAGATGTCTGACTCCTGTCACTGGTGGCTGTCTTTCTGATCCCAGGAGTCAGTCTAGTGGCTTAATCCCCCCAATAAACTGCTGTGCCCCGTGGAGTTGTCTTGGTTAATGGTGTTCACCTTCGATTTTCATTCAATAGGCATAGAAGAAGGAGAAGAATCTCAGACCAATGGCATTGACCCGTTCTTCAACAGGGTTATAGACAAAAAGTTCCTTAAATTAAGGAAATACCTACCTAAACCAATTCAAGAAAAAGATAAAACACCAATTAGTCATGACCAGAGTCACTGGCTATCATATTAAAAACATTAAATGTAAGGACATGGAGGGTACTGAAAGCTTCTAGAGAAAAACAAGTGACATACAAAGGAAAACCCATTAGAATTACAACCGAGTTTTCCATGGAAAAAACCTGAATATTTTATTCAGCAAAAATATCTATCATACTTGAAGGGAAATAGAAATATTTCCATGACATGAATAAACTCAAAGAATTCAAGTCCAGTAAACCAACCCTACAGAGACTATTCAAAGCAATATAGAGAATGAAAGATAGGAATGACTATGCTCAAAAGGCTATAGAAAGAAAACAAAGAAAGGTTAATGGCAGAAGCACATAATAAGGCAACAAACACAAAGGAGTTAAAATGACAGTATTCAATACACATCTTTTAATAATAACAGTAAATATGAATGGCCTCAACTCCCCTGTTGAAAGACATGGGTTTACAGAATGGATCAAGAAAGAACAACCATCATTTTGCTATTTTCAAGAAACTCATCTAAATTTCAAGGATATATTTTACCTTAGGGCGAAAGAATGGAAAATAAAATTATTCCAAGTAAATGATACTAAGAAGCGAACAGGTGTTACAATTCTAAAAACTGACGAAATAGACTTCAAAGTAAAACTAGTCAGGACAGGTAAAGAGATACATTTCATTCTAATCAATGGAACAATCGATTAAGAGTGTACCATGAGCCTGAGCATGTATGCAGCAAACATCGGTGCACCCAACTTCATGTAAACTGTACCCAAGACAGTAAACACAGATTACCACCAACTCAGTAATAGTAATAGTGGGTGAATTTAATTTACTATTTTCTTCAATAGATAGGTGAACTGGACAAGGAGTGAACAGAGAGTCATATAGATTAAATGACATTTTCTGTCATAGGGATCTAGGCATCTCTAGGATATTCCGCTCTAGCTCCAAAGATTTAATTTTCTACTCAGCAGGCCATGGCAGTTTCTCTACAATTGAACACATTCTGGAACACAAACAAAACCACAACAAATATAAAAAAATGAAATACTTTCATGAATTTGATCATACTACAGTACAATACAGCAAATAATCAACACCAAAAGAAATCCTAGAAACAGTATAAACTCATGAACATTAGACAACAGATTCCAGAATGATGAATGGTTTAAAGAATAAATTAAGAAAAAATAAAACTATTCCTGCAAATGTATGAAAAGGAGAATACCACAGAACAAGACCAATGGGACACTTTAAAAGCAGTCCTAAGAGGGAAGGTTTTAGCTCTTCATACCTTTATTACAAACCAAAGAGTACATGTTAATACTTAACAGTACAGCTCACGACTCTGGAAAAGCAAGAGCAAACCGATCCCAAACCTAGTAGATTCGAAAAAATATAAAAAAACAGAGCAATAATTAATGAAATAGAAACAAAGGAAATAATAAAAAATTTAAAGTAAAAACTAGTTCTTTGAAAAGTTAAACATGAAAGAAAGATACTTAGCCATTAACCAAAAGGGATAAAGAGAAAATCCAAACTACCAAAATCAGAGATGAAAGGGAAACCCTCACAACAGACACCAAAAGAAAAAAAATCCAAAACATTGTAAGGGAATACTTTAAAAGTCTACACTCCATTATCTTAAAAAAATCTAAAAGAAATGGATGAATTTCTAAAGTAATGGGCATCACTGGAATTAAACCAAGAAGAGACCAACAGTTTAAAGAGACCAATTACATATAAGGAAATTGAAAAATCTCCTGACTAAAATAACCCAGAGCCAGGAGGATTTAGTGGAATTCTACCAGACAGTTAAAGAAGATATACAACCAATTCTGCTTAAATTATTCAAAAGATAGAAATAGAACTCTCAGTTTCCTATTATGAAGCCAGTATAACTAATACAAAATCAGGGAAAGACACAACAAAAAAAGAAAACCTTAGGTCCATATTCTTAATGAACAGAGATGCAAGATCCTTAACAAAATATTCTTGAACCACCTTCAGATACACATGAAAAAGATCATCTACCATAATCAAGTTGGTTTTATTCCAGAGATGCAGGGAAGTTCAATATATGTAAGTCAATAAATGTAATAAAACAGGCTAATGTACTTAGACAAAAATCACATTGTCACCTCAACAGAGGCATGTTCTTCCTGCTTTGTGGATTGTAGTACCAACCACTTATATTTCAGTATATATCCTGATGTAACATCATGGGTTCAGGTAAATGGAAAGGAAACAAGAAAGTAAGCAAAAAGAACAAACAGGAAAGAGCCAGATAGTATGGAATAGTTGTTATGGGGGGCAGGTGATCAGAATGGGAGAGGACAGGTATGAGGGGAAAAGGGGTGGTCATTCAGGGCTCACAATGTGGGAAGAGGAATGCAGGAGAGGGGGATGGTGGAAACTGATGTTATTGGAGGGAAAGCAAGGGAATAACGGGGATGCTTGGACTGGTGAGTGAGGAGGCAGGTTGGATGTAGAGACAGAGAGTAGAGATGAATGGAACTTGAGGAACCAAAGAAGCCAGAGATAAATGTGTTCTTTATGAAATCCCCTGAGAAATGCCCATGTGGTACCTGAGTATTAGTCCATATTTATACCAGGCGGCTGTGTTACAAGAAACACTGTACCAGACCAGAAAGACTTCTCTTAGAGTAGTTGGTCAGGGTGGTTCAAGAGACTCCTCAAATAGCACAAGACAGAGGTCTTGATTATCTCCCAGAACTGGAGAGTAAGACCCTACTGATGAAGACAGAACACACCTCTGACACACAACTTACAACAACGGAGCAGAAATTTACCTGGAAGGCTTCTATTTGAATTTTAACACCCATAATTTTCTGCAAACTACTAAGGGGAAAAAAAACCCACCAATGATCGAACCCAGCCCCAATGTCTAATATCCATAATGACCAGCAGAGAAAACTACATCTATTGATGCAGTAGTGGCATTGTTATCTGGGGCGTAATCAATGTCTGTCTAACTGGAATCAAATCCCTCTCAATGGGAAAGAATTCGTGGGTGACACTGTAAACACAGCCAAATACTTGGCTAGAGAGGACATAGGTCCTTGAGAAAACCCTCTCCCTGTCGTATCTCTTGACAAATGAAATTTCTTGCATTATGCTAAATATGGATCCTTATATTTACAGGCAAGTATACCATAAACTGCTCATCAAAGAAGCTTCTTTTTGGAAGCTACTAAAGAACCACCCAAGTGGTCAGACACAGAGAATATACATCTGAGAGTTGCTCAAGCCTATGTAACATATCTACAGTGGAACCTCTAGACCTAAGACTCCTGAAACAAAGAGGGATGGGTTGGGGGTAAGCAAGATAAGTAGTGCATCCCTGAACTTGTCCCTGTGAATCCTCCTTATTACAGAGAGTGCAATACACACAAAAGGCCACAAATGGCCAACTTTTAAAGAATAAGAGATTGCAGAGTATGTGTCCCAGGATAGGACTCCTACATCAAGCCTCTCCCACCCATGGTTCAGGGACCATTGTAGAGGATGGGGTGCAAAGATTGTAACAGCCAGGGTTGGTCCATGAGCATAGGGGAAGCAGATAATTTCAAGTCCCTGAATGTTTGCATATATGAACTCATGGCAGTGGTGGCATCCAGCACAGGATCCATGCCAACTCATTCAGAAAAGGGCCTCGAGTGAAGTGAGGGAAAGGTGTTTTGGATCAGCCCTAGTTTGGGAACTATTGGATACTGATCACTGCTGGGTGAGGATCACCAACGATCTCTAAGATAGGCTGACTAAATTCTAGTGGATGACTTTGCACCAAAGAACATCTGGGTACAAATGCTTGATCGGATAAGAATTACTGCGTGTGACATAGTACATGTGGCCCGGGGAGTGGGGTGGGCTCAGGATGGGGGAGTGGGTCTAAATTTGATTAAGAACAGTTGTGTGAAATGTAAAAAAGTTCAATTAAAATTTAAAAAATATTCAAGTAATATACAAATAATTTCCTTTTAAGAATAAAGCAGACTAGCGTGTAAAAACAATTGGTATACTAAAAATTTCTATAGTTTGTTACTGAGATGGTTCCCTGAATATGTAAATTCCCCAAAACTATGAGCAGGAAATAGAATGTTCTTGCTTGCGTGTGAGTCTGACTGTTGTTGTTGATTTACTGAAATGAGTTTCTTTGCCCATTTTCCCCCTAAGTCATGATGAGTTATGAAGCTTTCCTTCAGTATAATTTAAATGGGAAAAGTCCCTAGCATTTGGGTTTTCCTGCCATAAAGAATCTGGTATGTATTTGTTTCCTTTGACAAGTTGTTTCTTCTTTTATTTGTACGTGAGATATACTTGCACATCAGGTAGCACATCTGCCAGTGGTCATTAGCATTGTCCTCTAATCTTGTGAGTGGTCTAAATGTATATTTCGAGTCTCTTTAGTGCTATTATCTTACATGGAACTGTTAGAGGCACATGATCTTATTTAGTATATTTAGCCAAAATATCCAATTGCCACAACAAAACCAAAAGCTAGTTAATATCTATAAGGGCAGTGTAGCTGTGATCCTAATGATTAAATGATTACTTGTATGTTACATTTGTTATGTTCCTCAAACATACAATCTTTATAAAGGCAATGATTTGAGAAGGTCTTAAGAATTTCTTTCTGTGACATGTGAGCAGCATCCTGCCTCAACCTCCTCTCTATGTCTGGAACAACAAAGCAAATGAAGTATGATTTTACCAAATTACAGTTTTGGAAACCAGAGTTTATTTGGGCTTCTTTACAGTACAATTAGCATGGAGGGGCCAGAATTCCTCTAGTGAGGTCATGCAGTAGATTCTTCCTTTCTACCAGGACTGCTGCCAGCCCTCCAAGATGGTGAAGTGCACTCCGTCTCTTTACCAGCTTCCTCAACTCACACCTTAGTCTCAAGTCAATGGTTGCTTGGGATGGGTAGCTGACTCTGTTGGCTTCTTCCTTTGTCAGTCAAGTTTGTTTATGCTGTGCTCAAGTGCACACAGTCCATTCTGCTAGTCAGAGAAATAAATCCATACAACACTCCACTCCTTTTTCCTGTGGCTATTACACACTCTGCCATCCTCCTTCACAAGAGTTCCTGAGCCTTGGAAGGGAAGTCATGGGTGTAGGATAATGGTTTTTACATTGTGACATGGATTATTTTTGGTTTCTGTGATACCCTTTCTACTAGAAAAACACAACAACTATAACAAAGAAGTAACATCCACATAAATACTGACTGCTATCATAACCTAACTTATGAGTGCAAACACAAATGCTTGGACCATACCTAAATAGGTGCATCACATTCATCTTACAAACAATTATAGTGGCTTTCCCACTAAGGCCTATAACTCTCCCAACCATTGGGGTTTGGCCTTTCTCAAATACCAAGTGTGTGTTCCTCCCAGATGAGCAGGCAGGCTTTAAATCTAGTTGGATATTTGCTGGTTGTACATATACTATATGATCCATTGTTGTAAGAACAGGAAATTCTTGCTTGACATCTGATAGTGGAGCACACAGGATCCATAATTAAGAAGGACTTTGTGGGACCATAGTGATCTGCATACCCCATCCAGCACTATGAAGGTCAGTCATCCAGTTGCAGGGAGCTTCCAGCTTGGTCCCAGCTCGATCACTCCTTCCCTTGCTCACATCTTCAGCACGGATCTTACTGTCTGCTTCCCAGGTGCAACCAACATTAGTGGCAATGGCCTTTGTTGTGTAGGTGGCCTCACAGTCTTCCCTGATCAACAGCTCAAAGGGGGGCAATCCACTCCTGGTACTGGAATTTTAGTTAAGAATTGTATAACATATCTTTTTGCCCTTTGGACTCTATAGGCCCAGGTTTTTTGTAGACTTTTCTGTACTGTTATGGTGGATATCACTTGTGCCTTTCCCAACCATAAAGCTCCAAGAATTTTACATCTATCTTTGCTGTTGTACCCTGTGTGAATTTATATTCCATCTTTGTTTCTTCATGTGTACTTGATGTCTTTCAAATGGTTTCACATCTGTAAAACACTAATAAGATAAAATTATGCACAAAATCAAACATAACCAAGGTCTAACACAGTGTGAAAAGCCTTTTCCCATTTGTATAAACTGTTTTCTCAACAGATCCATGTTGGGTACAATGGCATGTAAAAGAGGCATTAATTTAGTTAATTCTTTACTATTTATAGTTATCTTCTGGAATCCATATTTTTGTATTACAGGTGAAACTTGTGGGGTACTTTTGATTTTTTTCTGGGTTGCTCCCTTCCTCATCACTATTTGCCTTCTCTCCTGGGTTCCTGATCGAGGGGTACCAGTATACACCTTGTATTTCTTTTGCCCTCTTAGTCATACAAAACTGGAGGTTAAAAGTTTCATCTCTTCTTTCATTTTTCTAATTTGCTGGCAAGGTCAGAGGCTAGTATGAAGAGGCCAGCCTCATATCCCTCTCTCACTTTAATTCCTCTTTTGCACCTTTAGTCTCTCTCTGGACTACTGCCTATGCTTGGGACATATTTCTTATCACCGTGAGCAGTGTTCAGGCTGCTTCTGCAACTGCTTGCCGATACCTTTGCTTCAGGTGTACCACCCTAGGGTAATGCAGAATTTGTTCTAGAACTTCTACTGTTATCAAAGCATCTCCATATTCCCATGGTACGTCCCACTGGTCAAGCGGGAGTGCCACTCCATACCATTTACAAGTGGATTGCCACCTTTGGATTGACTCCAAAAAAGAACTCCAGAAGTCCCTGCATCTCTGTATTCCCTTTTCAATGTAGCCTCATTGAATAAATCTTCTTTTCTGCTTTGCACTATTAAGATGTCTCTTTAACCGGCTTATTGAAGGTGGCTGCCCGAGTCTCCCTATTGAGTTCTGCCAGTATTAATGAATCATGGAGTTCCTTGGGGAGCTGTATATGAAAAGTTTGGTTTCATGTAACTAGAATGCCATTTCAAGAAGGGGAAGGTTTAGCTTCAAATGTACGCTTGAATAAAATTTGTCTAACAATCATTCTCATAGGAAAGTCCTGAAATATGCCTTTCTTACTGTTATGATTGCTCTAACATTGTAAAACATCAAATCCATTAACATTTTGGTTAAAATGGCATTATTTTGTCCTAAAGGTAATTGTAGTTCCAAACTACAAAACAGAGATATAGTACACAAAGTTTTGGACAAGCTGTGAAAAGTTTAAGTATGTTTTAAATGTTAATCTGAAAAATGGAAATTACTGGGAATTCAAAACATCCTCTGGTCTTACTTCATCTCACTAAGTATTCCTGATATCTGAAGAAAATTACAGAAGTTAAAATTTCAAAAATCTATTGCCAGTTCAAAAATCAATTGAAATGGCCTCTGTATTGCTCAATATCTGAGAGTTTTAGGACCATGTCAAAGAAAGTAAAAGGGCTAGGAGGACAGCTAATGTTTTTGCCCTTATCTTGAAATGTTATCAAACACTAAGTGAATATAAACTCCTCCAAGTCCCCTGAAAAGGCCCAACATTATCTGCTGAGTCAACCACTTTGAGCTCACAGGTATACATTCTATAAAAATAAGGGTGATTGGAGAGTCATAATTCCAGTGCTTCCAAGGGAAGGTCCATAGTCAGGAAGGTGCTCTTATCCTGGTAGGTGTGGGTGGGTCTCCATCTCCAGCACGGCTGTTGTGCTCGAGCCATGCCAGAGAATGGAAGACGATTGAACAGGGGGCCTCAGGTGTCTCAGAGTGCGACAGGAATGACACCTGGGACATTATGTCACTGGGTAGTTCTGTTATGAAAACCAAGACAGGGGTTTATATAGGGAAAGTTAAAGGTGGGGTCTTTAGGTAAATTAGAAATGAGGAAATGAAACCCCCAAACCTGATTTTGTTCTGGGGTGAGGGAAAGGAAGATTCGTATCTAAAGTGGCTTCTGGGGCCAGGTTATCACATCAGGCAGAACAGGCCAGACTCCTACTGTCCCTTCAGGGTATCGGGGTTGCTTGACCCAGACCTCCACATCTCCCTCTTTGTTTTTTTTTTTATACAATGGGGAGGTATATAAGGCCCAAGGAAAGGGAGGAGCCAGGCAATGAGGGGATTGGCAAACTAGGGGGGATAATGGATTTTAAGTTCATTCTTGGGTTTATGAAAGGTATAAGTGAGAGAATTTATAGTCTCTCAGTTAGCTATTTGTCTTCTCATGTTTCCCTTTTGAAGGGACAACCCTAAAATCTTTTAGGACATTAGATAGGAGCTCCCAAATACTTTGGACATATTTGGCCTTTGGTATAGAGTAGCCTGCTAAAGGGCACAAGGACAGTTTTTCGTCTTTGGGGTCTTTTTACCCTAAACTGCCTAGCCAGATTCTACCTCCTATTCTCATCACACCATTCTCTGAAGAGGTCACCCTAATTGCCAATGAGGAATTGTGTGGGGAATGCAGGCCTCCCAGCACAAGCCGCCTCTTGTACATAGCTGCCTCTACTCTAATGCCTTGTTATTGAGATCACAGAGTCTCCTCAGTGATGTTTATGAGAGCTGGCTGTTTCACAGAGACCTTGCTATCGGGAATTTGTGGTTATCTTGCTTAGCCACTCGTGACCTTGGTCCCATGTCTCAGCCTGCACCTGGAGGCCCTGTTTATGCAGAGCGGGTTTTTGTGTGAAGGTCAAGTGCCCCCTTCCTGGTGGTTTGCTGATGTGGGCCAGAGAAAAAAGGGTCTAGATATTAGGCAGGGAAAAGAAACAACAAATTGCCTTTTTTCCTTCAACCTGACTCAAGAGTGTCCTGCGTCTTTCTTCAATCCCGACGCCCCTCACAGAGACTCAGACCCAGGGCCGTGCAGGCTCGACAGAATTGGAGCGCTGACCGCTCTTGGCTGCTTCAGGCTGAACAGGGATATAGTAGGTTGTGGCAATAGGGCTACCCCTTCACTGAGTCTATGTAAAAGACCCCTGAATTGTATAACTGTTAGTTGTAGCGAGAAAAGAAAGTCCTAAACTGGTGCCTGGAAGATGAAACAAAATAGTCAAACAGGGAAGAATTCAAATGTCCAATTCAAAGTTCATTAGAATTTCTTGCTTAAGGACTTTCAAAGGAATCCATCCTTTGGGGTCCTCTTTGTTTTTCTTTTTCACTGCCAAGGCTGATCTTGAGAGTTGTGAAGTCAGGATTTGTTTTCAGGCACCTTGACAGCTTCCTGGAATGACTTGAATCAGAGTAAGTTTCCTCCCAAATGGCTTCTAGACAGTGAGAGAAAAAGAACTAATCATTTGATTTTTGGGTTAGAACAATGATGGACTTGCCTTTCTTTTCTAGGGTTGCTTGACCCAGACCCCCACAGGCAGGTGGCACAGTTGGGCCAGAGAAAGAACTGAAAGAGACAAGAGCACCTTGCAAGACCATAAAAATAATCCCTGAGGAGGAGCATCAACTGAACATAACAGACTAAAGGGAAAGATGGAGTTACAACTAAGCTTTACTTCCACAACTTTAAGCAATGACTATTCAGTTTCCTTGTAGAACATCCTTCACTAACACAGGTTTTCTGGGCTCAGCAGAAGCTTGAAAAATGTCTTCACGACTCCTTAATGTTTGCAGTTTCCTATCTAGAAAGACAGCACCATTTGAACATTGCTGCCTCATTCTAGAGGAATTCGTCTCCTCCCCTTCTGTCTGGCTTGCAGTAGCTTCTGTAAACCTCGGCAGCAGAAGCTGGGGACGTACTTCCCTATGACGTTCTTTTTGAACTGGGAATCCTTGGGAAACTTTTTTAGTTCAGGCTCACTCCTTTCAGATATGTTTTCTTTTTCACAAGTTGCAGCTTTGGGTGGAGGAGGTCTTCCCTCAGGGCCCTTCATGTTGTCTCAGTGCACAGAGATGTCTCTTTACTAGCATTGATGTCTTTAAGAGTTACACTTGCTTTCTCTGAACAACTTTTGTCTATAACTGTAAACTTGCTCACACACATTTCCTTGTCAACTCATACATGCTTCATGTCTTTCTGTTCTCTCACTTTAGACTCCATTTAGATCAATAACCACTACACAGCAGGGATGGTATGCTGTCTTGAAACTGCCTTCATGAAACACTTTTCATTACAATCAATTCAGTTCTCAGGACATGGCTGAATGCAGTTGTATTCTTCACCAGAAAATAACATGAGTTGGCACTAGTCTAAATCTGGATGGAGACCCTTTTCCCTTTGAATCTCCATGAGCACAGTCTCCCCTCTCCACATTTCTTTGGGTGTTCTGGTCTTCCATACTCCACAACCCAAGCCCACCAAGCTTTTTGCCTTCCGTGGTCTGTTACTGTAACAGGTTTCATGTGTACAGTGCTACCACCTTCTTCTAAGCCATCATAGTCTTTATCTTGGTTACTTTTAATCATACTAACATATTTCTGATTTTAAATTATGTTCTAGTCCCTACACTCTCTCTGTCTTTTCCCCACACTTTGAAGATGATCCTGTACTGAGAGTGGGATATCATTCCTCTGCTCACCTAGACATCTAAGACTCTGCTAGCTCACTCTTGCTAAAAGTAAATGTCACAATGGCTCACTAGTCCTGCTGTCATTTCATGTTGCTTCCTATGTGGACGGTTCTCTGTCCAGTGTCTCCTCTGTTTCTTTGCTCCAGCCACAGTGACCTCCTTGTCTTCTGGTCTCCTGGGGAACACTCACAGAGCAGGGGCTTTGTTCTCGTTCCTTTTTTGGATGAACTTTTACCACTCTTCCTTGGGTCACTTCCTCTTTTCCTTGTGAAGTCTTCTCATTTCTTTCTTCTTCTGCCTGCATAACTAACAACACTAAGTAGCAACCCGTCATGCTGCCCCTGCTGTCCCCTTATTTATTTATTTTTTAGTTTTTCCTCTACAGCCACCTCATCGAACATACCGATGATTTCTTTGATTATTTATTGTCTATTTAAAATGTAAGTCTCATAATAAGAATTTTTCTTTTTTCTTCCTTTTCACTCTTCTCATGTTGGATTTTATCTACAGTGTAGAAGCCCATAGGCCAGTGACTGACGCCTTCAATCAAGGTTATGGAATGGAGGTTTGAAAGATAATACCTCCCTTAGACATTCAGCTGGCAGTTAGTGTTTCTAGGAGACACAGAGGCCCTGGCAGAAGGGCATCAACTGGGAATTCAGGGTCTGGATATCAGGCAGATATTTATTGGCACTACCACAACCTGAACATTTCAAAAGCTCAGTATGCTTTCTAACCTGAAATACTTACATTGGTTAGTTTTAGTAATATATATATAACACTGAAAGGAAGCAGGAATGTCCTAACAAGACCTGCATTTGTTGTCTTACTGTATATGGGGAGGTAGGATTTTAAATTATACATGGGGTATGAATGAACAAATTCTGAGTTCTTTTTAATTTGAGGAAGATAGACTTTTTAGTAGTACTGTAGTTTATGAGAAATGGGACATAAATATAAATACATCTCTATGTCACCCAGATCTCCAAATTACACAGACGAATATCTGAAGTTTGTGTAAGTTATTTTTTCCTCCCCTGGACCTTATTAGGCACATCGTTGATAGCATATGGAAACCAGCAACCCTCCGTTAAGCTAAAGTAATACGATGGTTAGTACTGGTCTTAACGGAATATACAGTCCTAACTAGTCTCCCAAGCAGTCAAAGTGTCTGGGATTACCTCTTCTGTGTGTGCTGTGTCTGGCAAGGGGAAACCACCATCTCTTGCAGATCCAATATGCTGGAGGGTCCAGGTTTTGCTCTAACCTTATCTTTTAGAGGACTTGGCATTTATGCCAAGCTTTGTGAGGTGTTATTTACATCATCCAACCTATAATGGACAGATGTGTATGGGATACCACAGGCTCAAGGTCTCTAAAAATGTCCGTGTCCAAGAAATCATAGCAGCCCACCGTATGCTGTCAAACATCCACAAAGAAGGGATTGGTTTATGAAGCCTCTAATAGAGAGTACCCCTGAGTTTACTGTCAAAGTGGAATATGTAAACAAGGGTTATTCTGCTACAAAACTGCCAAAGCATTAAGACCCATTAAAAGTCTTCAATGAGTTTATTAAATGAATCTCTTAGGAGAAGCCTTCTTTCCATGTGCTGTCACTCTTGTGCTCCTGAAGAAGGTGAGTGCTGTGAAGGTTTTGTCTTCAAAGACAGTGACGATAAAGCTTATTGTGGGAACCTTGGAAAAATATATAATGTCCAATGAAAGGTTAAGAAAAAATCAACTAGGAGGATGTAGAAACAGGTTACCCACTGAATGTGTCATCCAAATGAAAAGTTGTGAAAATTTTTGATTGAATTGAATCAGCAACGTTCATTACATTGAATATTGAGTGTGGGCCATAATGGATGGGGCCAGTGTTCAGGTCATAGTAATCCATAATAAGGTGCCCTTACTTGTTCTTTTTAAAAAATATTTTATTTATTATTTTTATTTATTTTGTGTGTATGAGTATACTGCCTGTAAGTACGTAAAGTGCACACATGTCATGCAATACCTGTGGAGGTCAGAAGAGGGCACCAGATCCCGCAGAACTGGAGTTATACACAGGTTTTAGCTGCCCTGTGGGGTGCTGGAATTGAACCAGTGTTCTCTGCAAGAACAGCCAGTGTTCTTAACCAGTGAACCATCTCTTCAGCCCCCTTTACCTTGTAGATTTGGCAATATAGAAAATGAAGCTGTTAAAGGGAGACGCAGTGGGGATAATTACTCTTTAATTACTGTTTATGTAGCACATTTGAATATTTGAAACCTTGTTTTAACTAACTTTGGTTAACAAAATATGTCTTATTTGGGACACTGTTCCAGTAAAGTTCAACAAGTCAATTTGCAAGTATCAAAAGGTACATTAATCTTAATTTATAAATTGTATCAGAGCATCTGTGACAAAATAGGGCTTTTATTCATGGGCATATGACCACAGGGAATGTAGACAAGGGTACAGTTATGTGAGAGAAACTAATTTTAATTTGTTTTAAAAATATTTTATTTAGTATTTTTATTTTATATGTGTGAGTGTTTTGTCTTCACACATGTAAATGTACTACATGCACACAATGCCTGCAGAGGCAGAGGGTGTCAGATCATCTGGAACTGAGTTACAGTTTTTAGATACCATGTAGGTGCTGGGAACCAAATCTGGGTCCTCTGGAATAACAGGAAATGTTCTTAACTGCTGATCCATCTCTCTGGCCTCAAGAGAAACTAGTTTTAAAAGGTACTGAAATGCCTGATCACAGTAGAGGCATAGAATGTTCCATTTTAGTACAGTACACGGTAGAGGCACAGCATGTTCCATTTTAGTACAGTACACAGTAGAGATATAGAATGTTCCATTTTAGTACAGTACACAGTAGAGGCATAGCATGTTCCATTTTAGTACAGTACACAGTAGAGGCACAGCATGTTCCATTTTAGTATAGTACACAGTAGAGGCACAGCATGTTCCATTTTAGTACAGTACACAGTAGAGGCACAGCATGTTCCATTTTAGTACAGTACACAGTAGAGGCACAGCATGTTCCATTTTAGTACAGTACACAGTAGAGGCATAGCATGTTCCATTTTAGTACAGTACACAATAGAGGCACAGCATGTTCCATTTTAGTACAGTACACAGGCGTATGTGTAAACTCACAGTCTCAGTATGGATCCCATGAAGTTTTGCCAATTAGTTCATTTTAACAAATGTTAAAGAAAAATTTGAACCTATGATCAAAGCCTAGCCAATGACCTTTTGAATTTTCTGTTATTTTAATGAGACTTAGTGTGTGATTTTGAATTTCCCATAGAAGCAACTTGGATGGCTTTGGAATTATGGAAATATACACACCATTTTCATGTAGTGTTTAAAAATACGTACAAATTATTTTTAGTTTGTCCTATGTCTAGAGATATTTTCATACATCAATAAATACTGTATGGTAAGCAGTATGTTTACTGGTGTTAGCACAGAACATTAAGTTCCTCTTTCCTTTTCTTGGAAATAGCTGCTGAAAGCCAAAATTTCTCTCTCTCTCTTTCTTCCTCTTTTGCCTGCTCAGAATTCTTTCATTTCTTTTTAAAAACTTGTTTCCTATTTATTTGTTTCCTTAAATTGCTTTTCACTCTGGCTTTTAGCTTCCTAAAGCAAAGACCTTAATTCTGTCTCCAGTTGATAAGAAGAAAGCAGAAAGAATGAGAGCATTCCAGCTTTCCAGGAAGTAGTTTCTCTGTCTGGGTCAACCCCTTTGTAAGATAACATGCCAACTTTTTTCCATTTAAAATGTATCTTTAGGCAGGCTGGAGACATGACTCAGTGGTTGTAAGAACTGGCTGCTCTTGCAGAGGAACCATGTTCAATTTCCACAACCAACATAGCGAATAAAAACCATCCATAACTCTAGTTCCAGCAGATCTGATGCCCTCTCTGACTTCTGCAGGCATTGCACAGCATGGGTGCAGTCACACATATGCAGGCAATACACTGATACACATGCAATAAAATAATGAAAAAATATAGTTTATGATAGTTTGCCTTTCTAGATGGATATGTATGTATACATAATTGTTAGTTTTTTCTCATTGCTTTGACAAAGTATCAAAGAAAACTGTCTTAAGCGAGAGAAGATGCATTTTCGCTCACAGATTGAAGGCAGAGTCCATCATGTTCCACTGGTTCATCCTGGTGGGGAAGTCATTACTGTAGGAAGTTGACCAACTGACCCCATTCTATCAAAAGTCTAGGAAGAATAGAAGGACAGATGGACATGTAGATCACCTTCTCATTTTTATTCAGTTTAGGACTTCAGCCCATGGAAGAAGTTTGTCACAATTAGCACAGATTTCTCACCTCAATTATCTAGACTCTCCCTCACAGCCATGTCAGAAGCTTGTCTCCTAGGCAGTATTAGATGTTTTCAGGTTAATAATGATATTAACCATCATATACATATTCATATACATACATGCACATATGTACACATTTCTCCTGTGGATGCTTTCCTGACCTGCTTGCTCCTGATTGTATAGAGTAGCATGGAGTAGCATCCTGCTATTTTGACCTTAGAGGTTGCAGATGGAAAAAAATGTGGATGATCTGCTTATGTACCACCTTTATAGACACCTGCTTCAATTTTTACGATGTTCCAGCTGACATCTACGGGATTGAAGAATGAGAACCCAGCATTGGAAGTAGCTGAGAAACTCTGAGTTCTTTTTTCATCTTCACTTAATTCCTAGCCTGCCATGGTGACACATATCAAAAAACTCCATCATGGGGGAGGGTAAAGCAATTTGCTCTCTCATTCTGGGCCCCTTTACTCACATACTAAAGTTCAATATTTAATAATGCTCTTTAGCAGTTACCAAAAAGGAAACAATTGCCATCCTGGAGCCTTGTAGCCCATTTCTTTCTCCTGGGAAGAGATTTTGAATTTGATGATCCTGGTCACTCAAGGTTGACACCAAGAATTTACTAATCATGGTCAATGTGAACCGGACCACTGCAAAGGCTTCATGACCCTGAAATAGCACACCGAATTTCATGGGAAGCAATCCTTCACATAGTAACCGTTGTGGCTAATTTTACATAGAAAAGCACTCTTTTTACCATGAGATTTGGCCTCTGAATGCTACAGGGTTGCATAACAGCTTGAGAGAGACATAAATAGTAAGGCTTCAGGGGAGGCATAACAAGGAGTACTGATTCCTCCCACTATATTAAAAATCAGGGAGGATGATAAAACACTGAGCTTTTCTGTGTGGGTGACATGGAGTCAGGATGGGATGAGTTCTAAGGGCCACAGCAGACAACAGTAATATTAAAGCAGGCAAAACAGCAAGATCAAAGGGTTAGTACTTACTTGGCAAGGAAGCATCTCTTTGATGACAACTAAGTACTTGAAACCCTGTCACCTGACAGGGGCTACAACTCTGCTGAGAGTCATGACACAGTGAGCACCCGACTGTTACTGCTTACTCAACACCTGCCTGGACTTCTAGGGTCTCCCCACTCTTGCAGCACCTGCAGAGTGTGTCTCGCCAGCTCCAGTATGGTATTTACCACATTCAAGCTCACTCATCACACACAAATGAACTTCAGGGAGGTTATTTTAGACACTTTTATTTTTCTGATAACTTTATTCTGAAATCCTGATCATTTACTGTGCTTCTTTGGATGTATTGTGATAACTTAATTTTTTTCAATCTAACTTTTCATTTGGTGTGTATGAGGAGGCTTTCTCTTTATTGGTTTGTTGGTATTTATCTTTTCAAGAAATTCTTTGTTTCCTTGATTTTTTGTCTCTTTTTATTTATTAAGCTCTCTTTTTGTTATTTTTTTTCTTCTCTATTTTAGGATTTTGTTTCTTCTTTCTTAAGTGTTCCTTGAGCTTCTTGTTTTAAAGAAATCCTTATTATTAACGTAGGCTTACATTACCTGTATTTCTTCGGCTGTACTTCACAAAGTTAGCTATTTTGTTTCATTTGTTCTTTGAGGAAGTTTTAAAGAATCTTCTGACTTCCTTGATGAACTGCCTGTCACTGTAAGAGGGTTATATAGAGGTCATGCAATTTTTTAATATCATACATTTCATTTTCTTGTGACTTCTGATCTTGATTTGAGAGTAGAAATATTACAGGGTATTTTTTTTTGTATTGATTATTTTGTGACAGATAGTCCCAGTTGGCCTGGAACTCACTGTGTAGATCAGGCTTCCCAGGATCTCAGGAGATCTACATGCTTCTGCCCTTGAGTGTTGGGTCTAAAGGCGTGATCACCACACTCAGACAAGTGTTTGGAGCTGTTTTCTAATTTAGATATTAATCATTTGTCACATGGAAATTTAATGAAATATTTCTCCCGTTCCTTAAGCTGTTGTTCCACTCTGGTGATCATTTCTTTTGCTGTGCAGAAGCTATTTAATTTGATGCAGTGCTGTTTGCCGTTTCTTTCTCATATTTTCTGTGCATGTGGAGTCACGCTTGTTCCTATATTTGTATCACTGATTAATTCTCCCACATTGTCCTCCAGTATTTTCAGAATTTTGGGTCTAATATTTTTTTACTTTTTGTGGGATAGTAGGAAGTGTTCCAGACTTCTACCTGTGGATATACAGTTTCCCCAACACTGTTTACTGAAGGGGCTGTTTTGGAACCTGTGTCAAGAATCAGATTGGCTTTGAGACCTTCTGTTCTATTCCATTGGTCTATGTTTCTGATTTTATGCCAGAAAAAAATGCTGCTTATCTTACCTGTAGTATACTTTTAAGACAGGGACTGTGATAATCGCACATTATGCTTCTAATTAAGATTCCTTTCATTTTTCAGAGTATTTGATTAGGGTAAAATTCCATATAAATTTTAGGATTGTATTTTCAATTTCATTTCTGTGAAGAGTGTCATTGGAATGTCTATTTTACACTAAATTTACCCATTAGATTTGCATAACACTGGTTAATATGATCATTTTAACAGTATTTATTCTGTACAGCATCAGATCATGGGATGTCTTTCCATGTCCTGGTATGTTCTACATGTTCTCTCTGTCTCCCTCTCTCTTTCTATCTCTGTAACCATGGTTGGGTCTGTGCAAGTAAGTGTGTGTTATACGCATGTGCGCACATGCATGTAGATGCTAGAGGACAAACTCAGGTGCCATTCCTTAAGCTCTCATCCATCTGAATTTTTCAAATTTATTTTGTGTGTATGAGTGTTTTTCTTGCATATGTGTAAATGTACCCATACCATGCAAAGTCCACAGAATCCAGAACAGAATGTCAGATCCTCTGGAACTGGAGTTATATGGTAGTTAGATGCTGTTTGGGTCCTGGCAATCAAAGCTGTGTCCTCTGGAAGAGGAGCCAGTAGTACTCTTAACCGCTGAGCCATCTCTCCAGTTCCCCACCTGCATTTTTTAAACAAAGTTTTCTCATTGTAGGGTGTTCTGGCCAAAAATGTCTCTCATTCTCTGCATGTTGTCCCATTGTAGAAATCTGTAATAGTGTCAACTTTGCAAAAAGAAGCACAATCCCCACTCAGTAAAGCCTGGTGAGTCCTTCCCAGCCTGGTGTTTTAAAATACTTTCTTTTCTTTTTTTTCTAGTTTTTATCCTTTGAATTTTTAAGGTGTTTTCCTCTTTAAAGAACTCTTCCACTTAGACACAGGGAATGACTAGGATATATAATTTTCTTTCTTTAGTGAATAGCTACCTATGATGCCATGTGCTGACAAAACCAGAAGTGCATAAGGAATAAAAGGCCATTGCCCACAGAACACATCTGTGTCAGATGTGCAAGTAAATAATGAGGATAAAGACTTTTCTTAAAAGAATTTTATACATATATATATATATATATATACATACATACATATATATATATATATATATATATATATATATATATATACATACATTCAGGAAATATACTGAAAAAAATCCAACAACTTCTTACTTTGCCAGGTTCCTCTTTGTACGGTCAGTCCAGATACAACTCCCTGTAAAGAATTAATTCATGACCAATCAAATCAGTTACACTTTCTATTTTGACCATTTTTCCAAATTCCCGACTCCATAATTTCAGTGTTGTTCATCATATTTTATCTTAATTTACCATTGATTATAAACCTCTTGATCAGAAGATAAAATCTATTTCACATTACACATTATTCATCATGTAGAATTTTCTACATCATGAGTCAGTTTTCTCTGTATTCTATTACTATAGTGTCCTTGTCCAATTTTTAAGTCTTGGATGAAATTATTCTCTAAAGTCAGTGAGTTGCCCTTCCTTCTACAACTCATTTGTGAACTTAGTCTTTGTTGCTGAATATCAAGATCTCCTATCAAAATGGATCTATTGTGTATTAGCGAAGAAGAATGGGCAAACTGACCTTTCCATTTAGCTATTACTACTTTATAGACTGCCAAGCTTACTATGATATAACAGTTTCTTTATCTAAGGAACAGTTGGACTTAGGAGTTTTTCCAGTTTGAGGTTCTTAACAGTGTTGTTATTAGTAGACATGTTTTCTCTTCTCATCAGTAAACACCTAAAAACTGGGACATATGGTAAATGGATGCTTTTCCTTCATTACATGCTGACATGCTATTTTCTAAACTGACGGTACTATTTGCCATTCTCACAGGCAAATTGTGAATTCCAGTTTCTCCACCTGCTGGCCATCAATGGTACTACTAGTCATTTGAGTGCACTATCATGTCACACTATAGTTTGAATTTGCATTTTTGGGTGAAATGTTGAGTATTTTTTTCATGTGCTTATTAACCATTGGCATATCTACTCTAATAAAATTGCTTTTCAAATTTTCTCCCTGTTTTCTTTTTGACTGTTGTCCTAGTTTTCCTTCAATTGCTGTGAGAAAAACCTTCTGATCAGTACCGACTTGGGGAGGAAAGGGTTTATTTGGCTTAGCTCTCCAAGGTCACAGTTCATCACTGAAGGAACCCAAGGCAAGAACTCAGGGCAGGAACCTGGAAGCAGCAGATGAAGCACAGGCCGTGGAGGAATGCTGCTTACAAGCTTGGTGGCCAAGGCTGTGCTTAACGTGGCACCACCCACAGTGGGCTGGGCTCTCCCACATCACAACCAAGAAAATGTTTCACAGACATGGCTACAGGCCAGTACATTAGAAGAAATTCTCCAATTGAGTCTCTGTCAACAGCCCAGGTGTGTCAAATTGACACTACAGCCTTCCAGCACAGTTGTTTTCTAATTTTTATTATTCAGGTGTCTCTTTGTATTCTCAGTGTAAAGCTTTACCAAGATGCACGTTTTGATCATTTTTATTCTGTTCTGGGTGTGGTCTTTTTGTTTTGTTAGCTGTCTTTCTTCTACTAACAAATTTCATATTTTGATGACATCTACTTTATAATTCTCTTTTTAGTTAATCAATCAATCTGTTAATTTTATTAATTTTTTGTTTATTAAAAAGAATCTCTTGCCAGGGATGTAGAGATGGCACAGCAGTTAAAGACACTGCTATTCAGAGAACCTGTCTCAATTCCCAGCACCCACATGCCACTTGACAACCATCTGTAATGCCAGGTCAGTGTGATACTCTCTTCTTTCCTCTGTGGGCATTGTAGTACATGAGTGCTCTTACATACATGCAGGCAATATACTCATACACACAAAATGAAAATAAATTAATGCAATATTTAAAAAAAACCTCTTGCCTCATCTATCCTGCTTATCTTGTCAGAACCCACCAGCTCATTTTCCATCTTTATCATTCCAGAATAGGCCAGTTCTCACTTCCAGAGTGGTCCCAACTATCCTACATGAATAAAAATATAAAAAATGAGAACTTGAAATGTAGAACAACTAATTATTCATAACCAATCAGAAACCAAATGTAAGGTTCTGGGTTCGAGAGACGCAGCAGACAGAAGGGACCAGACTTCGCTGGCAGCTAACAGGACCTGGCTTTACTGAGAGAAGACCAGTTGGGATTAGCTCCTCCGCACCCACGAGTGGAGAAATACTAGCCCCCCTCACCTCCATCTTGGGGCTGGGGCTCCGGGGGACCGGGCTGGCGTGATCAGCCCAAGTCTGAGTCTCAAAGCCCAGTGCAGCACCAGCAGCAGCCACAGCAGCACCAGCAGCCAGCAGCACGTTGGTTGTCCAAGTCCTCAAAGCCTTAAAACCTTCAGCCCCCTCCTGGCTTTTAGGGGAGAGGCGTTGCCATGACATCTGATTGATGTTTAAGGCAAGCTTCTGTCCAGGAAATAGTACTTTTTTCCAGAGCTGTTAGTGAATTCCTTGCTTATCTGCCAAGGAATTTGGGATCTGGAGCTGTTCGAAAGGTTTAGATAAGCTCTGGCTCCAGGTTTCCTTCCATTTTCCTGAGCTTTAAACTGTTGGGGGTTTCATTCACACCTTACACCAACCAAGCTACAACAACAACAAAAAGAACCAAACATCTACTCAACTGAGACTGGCTAGAATTCTATATCAGACACACAACTGTTCTACAATCAGAAATATCAGAAGAACTCTGGCACATAGAATATAAGGAGCAATCCTCAACATGATCAAAGAATTCAATAATTTAAAAGAACACAAACAACAATCTCAATGAGGATAGGAATAAACTCCTGACAGAAGCCCAAGAAAACATAAATGGCTGAAAGAAATGACAAAGACAATTCAGGACTTAAACAGTGAATTAATGAAATAAACACTGAGGAAAATTCAATCCAAAATGAAAATGGAATTGGAAAACTCAGTAAGACCATTTGAAATGACAGGAAAAACCTCATTTCATTATACATAAATCCATTCAACTATAAATCACATAAATGAACTCAAAAACAAAATTACATGGTCATGTTGATAGACACAGAAGAGGCTTTTAACAAATTTCAACATGATTTTATGTTAAACGTTCTAGAGGGAATTGGACAGGAGGGAACATATCTTAACATAAATAAACACATATACAATAAACCCATGGCCAAAATCATTCTAAGTGAGAAAAAAACTGGCAGCATTGTGCTTAAAACCAGGACTCAGAGAACACTGTCAACTCTCTCCACTCCCTTTTAATACAGTGCTTGAGACTACTGATATATCAATCTGACCAGAGAAGGAATTTAAAGGAGGACTAATTGGAAAATAGGTCAAATTATCCCTATTTGCAGATGATATGATATTATACACAAGAGATCTCAAAACTACCACCAGAAAATTCCTAGAAATGATTTAACTTTCAGCGAAGTGGCAGGTTACAAAATCAATCACAAAAATCTGTAGCCTTTCTGTACATGAATAAGCAATCAGGGAAAGAATACATGGAAACCTCCTCATTCTCAACAGCTTTGAACAATGAAATATCTAGGAATCAACATCACCACAGACATTAAAGATCTCTACTATGGAAAATGTAAATCTTTGAAGACAGAGTTTGAGGAAGATAAAAGATGGAAGGTCCTCCCGTGTTCATGGACTGGAAGAATTAATATTGTGAAAATGACCATCCTATCAAAAGCAATATATAGACTCAATGCCATCCCAATCAAAATCCCTATGATATTCTTCATAAAATTAGAAAAAAATGTCTTAAATTCATGTGGAATCACACAAGACCCCAGAAAACCAATGCAATCTTAAGCCCAAAGAGCAACTCTATGGGGATTATAATACCAGATCTCAAAGCATATTACAGAGCTTTAGTCATAAAACCAGCATGGTAATGGCAGAAAAACAGACATGTAGATCAATGGAATATAAATGAGGACCCAAACATGAATACATGCAATCTAAGCCCTATGATATAGGACAAAGGTGCCAAGAACACAATGGGGAGGAAAGATAGCATCTTCAACAAGTGGTGCTGGCAAAACTATATCACCACGTGTAGGAGAACGAAGCTAGACCATTATCTTTCCTCTTGCACAAAAGTCAACACCAAATGGACCAAAGGCCTCAAAGTGAAACCTGAACCTCTGTAACTGTTAGAAGAAGTCATTGACTATAGCTTACAAGCTATAGGTGTGGGAAAAGACTTCCTAAATTAGGTACCAGTTGCTCAGGAATTAAAGTCAGCAAGCAAGAACTGTGACCTCATAAAACTAAAACACTTTTGTACAGGAAAAGAAACAACCAATTAACTGAAGAGAAAATTTTAATCAGTGACACATCTGACCAATGTTGAACATCCAGAATATATAAAAGAACTAAAAACAAAGAATCAAGAAAGAAAGAAATGACCTAATCAAAAGGTAGACTATAGATCTGAACAGAGATTTCTAAAAGGAAGATATAAAGATGGTTAAGAAACATCTTAAAAAGTGTTCAACATTGTTAGCAATTAGTAAAATGCAAATTAAAAACACTTTAAGATTTTGTCCTACCCCAGTCAGACTGACTAAGATCAAGAGAACAAATCAGACCAAATACTAGAGAGGATGTGGGTAAAGGGGAATGATTATTCTCTTACGGTGAGATTGTAAACTCATGCAGTCCTTATTGAAAGCAGGGTCGAGAACACGTAAAAAACTAAAGCTGAACCTACCATGTGACCTGGCGATACCACTCCTAGGCGTACACTCAAAGTACTCATAGTACTGCAGAGGTACTGTTATTCATGTTTTTGCTGCTGCTTTCAGAATAGCTAAGAAATGAAAGCAACCTAAGTGTCCCTCAGCTGGGAAGTGGATCATGAAAATGTGGATGGAACTAGAAAATATTATATTAAGCGAAGTAACACAGATTCAGAATACAAATGATGTATGTTCTCTCTCAGTTATAGATGTTAGCTCCAAACCCTTATTTGTGAAGTACAGATCCTGATGTAACTGCAGGAGCCAGGAATATGGAAAGAAAATACGGGGGTAAGTGAAACAAGGAGCCAAAAATGCTTTTAAAAAATGTTCACCGCCCTTAGGTATCAGGGAAATATCAATTGAAACTACCCTGTCATTGCGTCTTATGCTAATTTGAATGGCTAAGATGAATAAAACAAATAGCATCAAATGCTGACCTGGATGTGAGGAAAGAGATTCATTCAATGTTGATGAAAGTGAAAACTAGTGCATCAATTTTGAAAATTTGGTCCAAATTCCTCAAAAAGCTACAAATATGCCTACTATATGTTAAACTATACCAACTCCTGGGCCTAGTTCCAAAGGTTTATATATCCCACCACAGAGACACTTGTTCATGCATGTTTATTACTATTCCATTCACAATATCTACGAAACTGAAACAACCTAGATGTACATGAATAGATGAATGAATAATGGAAATGTGGTCCATGTACACAACAGAATATCAATGGGCTACAAAGAAATATGCAATTTTGAAATTCATAGTTAAATGGGCTGAGATGCAAATAATCATTGTGAGTGATGGTATTCAGACACAGGAAGGTAATAAAAATTTTTAAATGTATTCAAAATTTTTTGCCATCATGGAAATGCAAATTAACACTGCTTTAAGTTTCTATCACAAAGCAATCAGAATGCCTGCATTAAAAAAGCTAGTGGTGGTTAGTTGCTCCCATAACATTCATAAACTGTTGCTACAGTAGGTCTATCTGCCAATCCAGTCATTATTGTCGATTGCAGGGACTGCAGCTGTGCAAGGCTGTTGACTACCATTTCTTCCAGTAGCATGCATGGCACCTTCCAATACTATGAAAGCTATCCAAGAGACACGAATCTTCCGAGATCAGTACCATCTTGATTTCTCCTTACTGTTCTATGACTCACACATGTTATGTCTTCAGAAATGGTGACTTATCATCAATGTTTAGAGGGAAACCAATAGCAGTGGCAGTAACTAGTATGTTTGCAGGTCCATGGGAAGCTCTTCTTCAAAAACGCTGAAAGCAGGAATCTTTTCCTTTAACTGGGATTTTTATTTGCTAGCCTGTGTTGTCTGGTAGGGCCAAGAGTCATCAATTACAGGTCAACTCAATTTAAAGTCTTATATATTGTATATGCACACATCTAATGAAATTCTAAAGCAGAGGTTTTTATGACTTTTTTCAAATGATCTTTTACTTTAGTTATCTCTCCACTTGCTCACTCTTCTGTCCGGCCCTCCCATTTCCAACCATTTTAACCCTTCGTATAACATTATTCTCCTTCCCACTTTATATCATGGCATTTTATCTCCCCTAAATTAATCATGCCCCCAATACCTATCACCAATGTTCTGATCGGTATGGATTTTTCATTTGAAATACACATATCTAAGTATACAAAGTTAACAAACACTTCTGATTGAGAACATGTGACATTTATTTTTTGTGTCTGATTATCTCAACTAAGTTACCTGCAATTTTCATAATTTCAGTATTCTTAACAGTTGAAAATTAAGTGTTTCATTGTGTAATTGTACAATGCTTTAATTATGCATTCATCATTTTATGTAGACCTAATTTTTTGCATTTTTGTGATATTGTGAGTAGTGGAGCAATGAATATGGATGAGTGGGTTTCTCTGTAGTAGGATGCAGAGTCATTCTGGCATATGGCAATATAGCAAAGAGTGGTATGGCTAGATCATATTGTAGATCAATTTCCAATGTTTTAAGGAGCCTTCAAAAATGATTTCAATAGTGGCCGCACCAGTTTATTCTCTCATCAGCATTGAATTAAGTTCTACCTTACTCCACATCCTCAATAGTATTGCTGTGCTTTGGTTTCTTTTTTTGAATCTTAGACATTTTGACCTGGATATGATGAAATCTCAAAGTAGTTTAATTTGAATTTCCATGATAGATAAAAGTGCTCACTTCATAAAATAAAGACCATATTTGGCACTGTTGTCAAGACTTGAGATAGCATGCAGAAGACATATGCATGCACAATCCAGAGAAACCCAGCATGGACAGGAAAAGGGAGAAGAATCCTCAGACCTATCTGAGGCTCTGTTGGCAACTGCTAGCTGCAGGGAGAGGCAAAGTCAGTTCTCTTAAAGTGTGTGATCCTGGATAGAATGAACAGGCTCTAAAGGATGCCCCCACATCCAAGAGCTTTAGGGGAAGACAGATTAATCTTTATTAGCATTTATAAAACAATAATAAAAGGACATGAATTTGAGGAATGTGGTAAAGAGTGTTTGGAGATGAGGGCAGGGGTCTGAATGTGATCAAAAGGCACTGTATGAAATTCTCAAAATATCAACAAATATTTAAAAGTTTTAACCAATGGCCAGAAATAGGAACCTTTATTCAGTACTGGACGGGAGTGTAAACTGATGTAGGCACTAGAAATCAATTTCAAGTTCTCAAATATCTAAAAAATGGAATCACCTTACATGTTCATGATTAGATAAATTAATAAGTAACATTTGGGGAAAATATCTTGAGGATCTAAAAGATCAGAAAGGCAGACTACAGGTGAAGAAGAAATACATAGAGCTCCATTAGGTATTCCAAACTTTTACAGGAGTGTAACAATTTAAGATCAAAGAAGTCATTGGGGATACTTTCAGAAATGAATGATTCTAAATAAGATAAGAGAGATTCAAAATGAGCTCAGACTGTATCTTCTCATGCTGAATGTAAGACTTAGTGGATCAGGCCAGATGACTCAAGGTGGATGCATTGTGTGCATCAAAAAGACATTGACAGAAGATTGTATCCTAGGATGGGATCAAGAACTGAAAAGAAATAGTTAAGATTAGGCAAATATAATAATCATTGGAACCTCCCTAATAATTAATCAATATAGTTTCATATATTGGAAAATATATTATGCTAAGGTAATATGATAGCATTAGAAAAAAAGAGATGCCTGTACCCAATAAATGAAAAGGTAAATCCAAGGATGTTGCTGAGTATCCCATAGTGCACAAAACAGTCCTCCCCCAAAAGAACAATCTCCCCAAATTTTATTAGTGAAGATATTGAGGTATTTTGGAAAGTATTCTCCTGATAAAACTCTATTATGGTTTGGTGATGAGAGAAAATAAACTTTAGTCCAAAATGAGATGACTCGAGTGAACCCTCAGAAATATAATCAGAGGTCATAAAAAAATTAGACTGGGAGACAGAAAGAACAGGAGAATGAGCTGTCAGTCATGTCTGTGATGATGTAGTTACTTTTGAGGCTACTATTTTCTGTATATAAATCCTACAATCACCATTTCAATTCTCATTCAGTTTTTAGAACCCTGGAATAAATGAAACCTAAATGGAAAATATTTGTGCAATGTTCATAGATTTAACTTATAAGAAAGGAGAGACTCTACACTTGTTCTCATACAGAAACTTCCCTAGTACAGAGAGTGCAACAGCTTGGGCTCTGTCAGTAATAATTTCAGCATGAGCACCTAGGATTGAGTCAAAGCTCTCTCATAGGCACTATAGAATGTTTCCATCCACACACCTCAGTGCTTTAGGAAGGTATTTGCAAGGCCTAGCCTTCTTTCCTTGGACTTACCTTTCCTACTTCTTTTCAGGAATATGTGGAAAAATAACTTTTCTTATTTTACTTATGTTTCATTTCTCTTTTAATCTTCCAGTTGTTTGTTTTCTAATTTTCACATTGTAATGATTTGCTTATCTGTTTCATTCTCCTCTTTGTTTCTCTCAACAGAGCTATCAACATTGATTTTTGGTCACTCCTGCATTTTACCCTGAAAATAATTATGCTTTCTTATTCTTGGTGTTAGGGAGGCAACATTAGGTAACCTATATTTTTATTCTGCACCATTCCTCTTTTATCCACAACCCCATGGTTCAAATTCATCCAGTTTTACCAGTCTTTGTCTGTCTTGTGATCATTGGTCTTTTCCAGAAGTAGATGTTCATATGGTGGTGGATTCTTCATTAGAGATCAATACATCCCAGAATAAGTTGGTATTACTGAGTGAAGACTATTAGAATCTCCGGTGTCAAGCCAACATGGGTGGGTCGGTCTCTTTCAGTATGTGAATTCAGGCTACTCTAGGAAGTGCTTGACTTCAAGCAAAATGCCTCTCTGTATCTGCGCCAGATTTGGATAATCTGAAAGCTGTGGAGTGGATTCTTACTTTCCTTCTTCTCAACAGAACTGGAAGATCTGGATGGCACATTTCTATTCTAAAAAGTAGTCAGATAAGAATCACATTGTGAGCCATATAATTAACCCTAGCTTAATTTGCCCAAATTAAACTATTTATTCCACTCACAACCTGTTCTGTATCTTCCCCACTTTAAAGCAATGGAATTCTCTTGGTTTATACTACAAGAAATGGTGAAACTGGAGGTTACTAGGCATGTGTTGTTAGAGAAACATAGCAAGACAATTCTGTCTTTCATTTCTCTGTTCCTGACTCTCTTCATATGATTTACCATTTAAATTGTATTTATTTTAAAACTATTTTTGAGAAAATACAATGCAGACATAGAATAAGAAAGTCACATTTATGGGCACTACTTAGATCAAAATATAGAACGTGTATGTACTTCTTTCCTTTGATTATCTGAGCTAAGGGTGTATCTGTCTTGTTTAGCTTTTCAAAGATCCAACTCCTAGATTCATTGATTTTTTTTATATTGTTTTCTTTATACTTCATTAATTTGTTCTCTGATTTTGCTATTTCTTCTAATACTAGGTTTGGGTTTGGATTGTCCTTTCCTTTTCAGTCTTGTGTTGTACTGTTAAGTCATTTGTATGTGCTCTGACTTTTGAATGTAGGCACTTAGACCTATTAATTTCCCTGTTAGGACTGCCCTTAAAGTGTCCCACAGGATTTTTTTATGTTGTATTCTCATTTTCTTTCAATTCCAAGAATACTTTTATTTCATTCTTAATTTCTTCTTTGACCCATTCAGGGGTCCATTGCTTAATCTCCATGAGTTCATGTAGTTACTAGAGGTTCTTTTGCTGTTGATTATAAACTTTATTGAATTGTAGTATGATAGAATGTATGGTACTATTGCAATTCTTTGTATTTGTTGAGACTTGTTTTGTGTCCAGTATGTGGCCAATTTTAGATGAACTTGCATAGACTATTGAGTAGCAAGTTAATTCTTTGTTGCTTGTGTAGAATATTCTGCAGATATCTGTTAGGTCCATTTGATGTAAGGTGTCATTTAATTCAAATATCTCTTCGTTTATTCTTTGTCCAGTGTTTTGTCAATTTTATTTTCTTCACCTTAGAGGGCAGGATTTGGTCTGGCCCTCTGTTACTGTCCTGGACTGAAAAAACGGAGAATGCATCCTCTACTTAGGTTAATTGGTTTATTTTGGAATATTTGCTACTACCATCCATATTGGCACTTGCAGTGGCTCCTGGTGGAGCCCGTGTCTTGTTTGTGGAATCATAGCGTCTGCAGAGTCCGGGCACACAGGACGTGCAGCTCCCATCCCGTTCCTGGGCTGAATTCCGTTTCCAAGTTTGTCCACTCACGGTATTCTGGAGCCATGGGGTCCTGGAACACTGCAGTGGAAGTAGGTGTCTCTGCACGTGAGTGTAGCCATGGCACTGTCCTTGTCCCAGTGCTTCAGCGTGGGTCTTTCCCCTGGGATGGCTTGGCTCTTTCTTTTTTTTTTCTCTGCACCCCTTCTTCCCGTCTTATTGGTCAGAGGGTGGGACTTCCTGCTAAGTGAACCAATAGCAAAAATTCAGAGATAATTCAAGCTAAATTTAGACTACACTCCACCCCTTTTCTTTCTGGAAAACAAAACATAACAACACAACAATAGCCACAAAAGAAAGCAGTAACATTCACATAAACCATCATAAACACAAATATTTAGACAGTATCTAAGCAGATGCATCATATTCACCTCACAATCACAGTAGTGTCTCTACTGGGGCCTATTACTTCCCCCAATACCATCAGGGATCAACTCCCCTCCTAGTATCAGATGTGTGTTCCCTCCCTGAGGAGCAGGCCTTAAATCCAATTATAAATATGTTGAGGTGCACATGCTAGATGAGCCTCTATCACGCAAGCAGGAACATCTTGGTCTGCATCTGGCAGTGGAGTATACAAGGTTGGTATACTCCAACCTTGTATAAAACTCTTTAAGCAGAGTTTTTGAGGACGATTCTCCCATAGCGGTCTGCATAGCACCTTCTAGTACTATGAAGGCCAGCTATCTATTTGCAGGGAGTTTCCAGCTCGGTCCCAGCTATGTTGACCTTGTGTATGTTATAATATTAACTTCTGAGTGCTTTACATATGTGAAATCCAGTTGAGAGACATCAAGTACACCTGAAGAAATAAGAGTAAAATGGAACTGTTTCTCAGGGCTAAAACCCTCCCAGAGGCGCTTTAGCACAGAATTTGGCTTTTTTTCAATCTTTCTTTAGGAACTTGGGCTAGATGCAAGTCTCACCACATTTGCCTCTGAGTAACCCAAGCATACCTCCTTTTTTGATTTATCTCCTTTAAACATTATTTAGACTGTTCTGTTCTTTTACAAACATACTTTACCCACTGGTCTAGGTTTCTTAAATTTGTCAAAGCCTCTCCTGCCTTGTAATGATCTTGTCCCACTAGAGGATTCAGTATGGATGTTAAATCTTTATACCAATTTTGAGGTCCTTGCTTAACGAAGTCCCTCATTACCTCTCTTGTGAACACAGTCCTATCTGGTCCAGTGAATGGGGCACCATATATTGCTTTTCTCATACCCAATTCTCTTAACAGTGCCTATCCTTGTTTTATCATGCTCAGACTCCTGACATTCATGGGAATCTCTGCTGGTTAAAACGTCTATTTCCTTTTAATTTAATTTATCTGTGAAGTCAGTGGCTAATGCAGTTGAAGCCATTCTTATTTCTCTCTCTTGTTTTAATCTGTCTCTTAACTCTTCAGTCTCTCTCCAGGCTATGATCTCTGTTTGGGATAAGCTTTTTTTTTTTATCACACATAGCAGAGGCTATGCTGTCTCAGCTGCTGCCTGCTGGAGTCTTGGTTTTGCCCATCTAGGAGAGTTTTTTTTAAAATCTGCCTCAGATCTTCTGCTGTTTTCAGAGTATCTCCATAATCTTGTGGTGGTACCCAGTGATTCAGTAAACAGGCCACCCGATGCCAGCTAAACGTGGGCTGCCATCCTGGGATTTCACCCCCAGACATTGTCTGCCTTGGTGACTACATCTTAGCCACTTGAAGATCCACTGGATCAGACATGGCAAAAACTCACTTATCTGCATTCATTTTGTTGATCCTCTGCAAGAGCAGCCAGTGCTCTTAATCTCTAAGCTATTTCTCTGTTTCTGTCAGCCAAATCCTGCCAGTTATGCCACTGTTGTGTCAATTTTATTTTCTGTGCCTTAATGGGCAGGATTTGGTCCTGCCCTCTGGCACGGTCCTAGCCTGCACCAATGGAAAATGCATTCTCTACTTAGGTTAATTGGTTTATTTTGGAATATTTGTTACTACCACCAATATTGGTACCTTGCTCACGGCAGCATAGCTTCTGCAGAGTCTGGGAGCACAGCACCACAGGGTGTGCAGGCAGCTTCCATTCCATTCCTGGGCCGAGTTCCATTCCAAATTTGTCCACTCACGCTATTCTGGGGCCGTGCGGACCTGGAATGCTGTGTCTGAGTAGGTGTCTCTCCACGCGAGTGTAGCCATGGCACTGTCCTTGTCCTGGTGCTTCTGGGTGGGTCTTTAACATGCTATGGCTCATGTTACAGTTAATGCCATGACGGTTTGCTCCTCTCGCCACCTCTGGCCACCATCTTTTTTTTTTCTCTGCCTCTATTTTTTCCCCCTTATTGGTCAGAAGGCAGGACTTGCCCCTGATTGAACCAATAGCAAAAATTCAGAGAAAAATTCAAGCTCAGTTTCGTCTGATAGAATGCAAGATCTTATTGCAGTTTTTTGTATTTGTTGAGACTTGTTTTGTGTCCCAGAATGTGGCCAATTTTAGATAAACTTGCATAGACTGCTGAGTAGCATATTTATTCTTTGGTGTTTGTGTGGAATATTCTGCAGACATCTGTTAGGTCTGTTTGATGTAAGATGTCATTTAATTCAAATTTCTCTCTGTTTATTCATTGTCCAGGTGATCTGTCTATTATAGATAGTGGTCTATTGAAGTCACCTTCTATTACCGAATTGGAATTAATCTGTATTTTATAGTCTTGTAATACTGTTTTTATGAAATTGTGCATACCAGAGTTTGGTGCGTGTATATTCATGAGTGTAGTATCTTCCTGATCAATTGTTCTTTTGATTAGTATGAAGTGACCCTCTTCCTATCTTTGATTACTTAGTTTAAATTGAAGCCTATTTAGTCAGATATTAGAATTGCAGCACCTGCTTGTTTCTTACAGGTATTTTCTTGGAATACTTTTTTTCCATCCTTTGACCTGAGGGTAGTGCCTATCGGAAATATGATGAGTTTCTTGAAGATAACAAAAATATGGATTTTCCTTTTTAATCCATTCCACTAACCTGTGTCTTTTGACAGAGCAATTGTGGCCATTGATGTTTAATGTTATTATTGAAAGATATGCATTAGTTTCTTTCATTTTAGCTTGTTTGTGGCACTATTTTGCATTTCCATTATGATATCTGTTTTTTTCTGTGTATGGTCATTCCTATCTTTCGTCTCTTATATTGTTTTGAGTATGCTCTGTAGGGCTGATTTGGTGTACATGAATTCTTTTAGTCTATCTGTGCCATTTAAAATTTTCCATTCTCCTTAAACTATGATAGATAGTTTTCTGGATAAAATAATCAGGGTTAGCATTCATGAGTCTTTAGAACTGGAAATAGTTTGGTCCAGGCTGTTCCAGCTTTCATAGTTTTTAAGGAAAAGTCAGCTGTAATTCTGATGGGTTTTCTTTTATATGAACCTTTTTTTTTCTCAAGCAAGTTTTAGTACCCCATCTTTGTGCTGTACATTTAATGTTTTTACTATGATATGCTCTGAATGGTTTTTGTTCTGGTCCTGTCTAATTGGTATTCTTTGTGCTTCTTGAATACATTGATTAAAACACTTGTGAGAACAATAAGAGAAGGCAATTAAAGAAGTAGTAAGTGGAAAAGAAGAGGTCAAATTTTATCTATTTGAAGATGATATATTATAAATTAAAAACGTCAAAATTCCACTAGAAAACTGCTAGAAATGAGTGGTTGGTCAGGGTAGTCCAAGAGACTCCCAAAATAACAAAGACTGTTGTCAGAGGTTTTGGTAATCACTGAGAATACAAAGATAAGAACCCATTCCTAGACAGAGAACGTATTTTGAACACAGAACTTTGAACATGATCCTTGAACTGACCTGGAAGATTACTATTTGAAGTCTAGCTTTCATAGTTCTAGAGGACAGTATGCAGGCTACTAAGGGAGAAAATGAATCAATGGTCCAACATATCCATAAATCCAAATAATCAAAATTACTAACAAAGCTAGCAACCTCTATTGTTACAGCAGTGGCACTGTTATCTGGTCATAATCAAGAGGTATCTAATTGGACTTAAATATTTTTCAGTGATAGGGAATTCATAGGTGTCACTGTAAATATAACCACATACACCTAACTGGAGTGGTCATAGATCTTAGAGAAAACCCCAAATCTGTCATAGCTCCAGACAAATGAAATTTCTTACCATATGCTGAATATGAATCATTCTATTTACAGAGAAATATATTACACACCACTCATCAAAGAAGCATCTTTTTCCTGTTGGAGGGTACTGCAAAGTTCCACAACTGGCCACACACAGAAAACATATGTCTGAGGGATGCCTAGTCCTACGTCATGTATTTGCAATGGAACCTCTATACCTAAAGGCTCAGGGAACGTAGCTGAACAGGGAATAGAGACAAACTAGTGCATCCCTCAACTCTCATCAGTGAAGTTCCCTTTTAAAATGGAATGCAGTTCACACAAATGGTCACAACTGGTCAAGTTTTAGAGAATAAGAGAGTGCAGAGTGTGTGTGCTGGATATGTCCAATGGATCAGGGACCATTGTGGAAAAGGGAGTGGAAAGACAGTAAGATCCAGGGTTGGTCCATGAACATAGGGGAAAAGAGACTTTCAGGGCAATAGAATCTAGCACATCTGAACTTAGGACATCAGTGGCATTGAGCACAAGACCCATGCCAACTCCAACAGACAAGGACCCGGAGTGGAGTTAAAGAAATGGGTGGTGAGTCTGACCTAACTTGGGAACTCTTTGAGACTGATTAATACTGAATGAGGGATAATATGCCTTATTTTCAACCACTAGATAAATTGACTAGACTCCAGCAGGATCAACTTGCATGGAAGGACATCTGGGTTGATTGGGTAGGACTTAACACATATGGATTAACATGTATAGTGGAATGCATGAGGTCTGGCAAGGGTATTTGTGGGAGTATGGATAGAGAAGGGGGTCTAATTTTTTTAAATAACTGTTGTATGAAATGTAAAAACCTTATTAAAAATATAAGTAAACTTAAAGAAACATAAAACACAAATATTAGGCCCAACTTAGAAGTATTAAATTAGAATTCGTATCTTATTTTTAAGTCTTAAAAACTGTTTTGGAACTAAAAATAAACCTACCATTTGATCCCGTTATTCCACTCCTTAGCCTATACCTAAAGGACTCATTCTATTGCAGAGATACTTGTACATCCACATCTGTTGCTGCTTTTTTCACAATAGCTAAGAGAGGGAAGCAATGGGAGAGGGGGAGGGAGGATTATAAAAGGAACTATAGTGATAACGGGAAAGAAGAACTCAGGGGGGGTCATAGGAGACTGATATTCTCAAGGGAGAAATGGCAAAAATGGGGACTTGTAAATAGGGAAGGAATGGAGGGAAGGGTAGACAGGAAGGGAGAGAGAGGAGAGATAAATTGTATCTACCATGTAAAATACCAGAGGGAATCATATTAGTCAAACAACGTAATGACAGTGACAAATTACACATCCAATATCTGTACATGAGTCCATGTGCATAGCTGAAGTCTTTAACAAGAAAAAGTTCTAGACAGGAGAAACCTTCCTATGAGTTGTTTCTCAGGCTATTTCCATAGTCCTTGATTGCCTCTCAGAACTTCAAGGTAAGACCCTACTGCTGAAGACAGGACATATTTTGGACACAGTATTTGGAACAACGGAGCTGGAACTGACCTGAAAGTCACTTACCCTGAAGAGCCTTACTGTCTGGAGAGCCTATGAAAGCTGCTAAGGAAAAACATCAATTAGTGGTCCAATACCGGCTTGATGATTAAATAAACACATCAATGACTGGCACAGCATTCAACAGTGGTGCAGTAGTGGTACTTTAATCTTGGTAGCAAGCAACAGTTACATAACTGAATGTAAATCCCATTCAACAGGAGGAAGCTAATGTGTGATACTGTAATCATAGGCAAATACATATGGTGGAAGAGGGCAAAGATCGTAGAAATATCCCCAAGGCTGTCATATCTGTACACTAATGTTTGTTTTTACTAAAGGCAACATATGTATCCTTATATCTACAGCCAAGTATCCCAGTCTCATCAAAGAGGCTTCTTTGTATTAGAGACTACTATAGAGTACCACAGCTGGTCACACACAGATATTGTCTGTGAATTGCCAAAGCCTAAGTGCACACATCTACAATATAACCTCTACACCCAAGACTTATCTAACATAGAACAAGGGATAAAGGGACAGTAATGAATCTCTCTGCTCTCATTAATGAAGCTCCCACATGCAACGTAGAGCCAGGAACACAAAAGATGACAAATGGCCAAAGCATGAAGATTAGGAGTCTGCAGGGTATGGGTCCCTGAACAGGACACCTATATAAAGTTTCACTCACCCAGGGCTCAGGGACTATTGTGAAAGAGGGACAAGAAATATTGCAAGAGCCTAGAGAAGGTGAAAGAGCACTTGGAAATAGAAGCTACAAGCTCCTGGGACCCTGTTCACGTGAACCTACAGCAATGGTGGTGGCGTGGTCAGAGCGCATGCACACGCAAGCAAATAAAAATCCAGCATGGGACAGTGGAAATGGGCACCAGTCTTTGCAGAAGAAATATTGGCAACTGATTACCATTGAGTGAGGAAGAACTAATCTTAGACTCCTTATGATTTTGGTTTGGAGTCTCATAGAATGATATCCCCCAAATACACATGAGGCATACTGAACAATTTGTTGAAAAGGGAGACAGTTTCCCTGGAATTCCCCTTATCTCCCTTAAGTTCACAATGCCAAATAGAACATAGCCTTCTCTCGCCTCTGTAAATTCCCAATTATCTGACCCAGGAAGGCTGCTGAGGAACGTAAGTACCACTAGGCAGACTTGTTACTGTTTTATCCCTTGAACTCAATCAGATACAGAATGAGTATTTTTGATATCATTCCTTCAACTGAAATTAACTTGGGGACAGTCAGTAGTATATCCATTCTTCCACTTCCTCCTCTATGGATCTAATTGTACTCTGGGGTTTCCCTCATGTGTGAGCTTCCCAGTTTGTGTGTTAATAAGCCTGCATGCTCTTTTCCTACTCTCTCATGCCAGTTAATTCCAGTGAACCTGGAGGGAGTAAAGGAGAGATTTCTTGTTGTTCTTCTTTAGTCTCTAGATGAAGTTATTATTCACCCTGCTGTCTTGAACTAGAGCCCATATGTTTTGTCTTTCTAAGCTACGAGCCAAGAAATGGTCGATTTGTTTGATTCTACTGAGATCTCATCACAGTGAGACCACACTACCTATACATGAAGTGATCTGAGTAATGTATGGTAATGACACAGTAATGATTTCTCTTCATAGTAAAGTTCTTTTGGTGCAAAACAATTGAACAAGCACACAACCACACAACCCTGCATGTCTCACAAGAAAAGGGGATGAGACAGTTTATCTTAGAGACAATTAGGAGTGATGATGAGGTGGAAGCTGGGATTTTCTGCATATATTCAATAAAGGTTTACCTAAGGGGCACAAAAGAGTTAGGTTACACATAGATGTGAGCAATAAGTGGCTAATTAGAGTACTAGATACACAAGATAATTTATTTGGCCTTGGACATACTACACTGCAGCTATCCACAGGTTTTAAAATCCTAATCAATCTGCCTTGCAGTCTATTTAATAACTAATCTCAGGCTGTTTTGTCCTGTGAACTTCAGCTAACCCATTGTATCCTGTACTCATGCTGGCCCCATTCCAAAAATAGACTTTCAGTTTCACTTCTTGTAAAACTACAGTTTTCAGAAAAGCTTTTTAAAATTTTTTAAAAATCCTCCCATGGACATACTGCTGTCATTCACTGGGATGCATGCTGATTAATCACTGTTTTCTAATGAGCTATTTTTTCTAGATATTTCTGCCACATTCTTTTTTTCTGTTGCCTTTCAAATTAAAGTTCTATCCAAGGTTCCCCTTTAGATGCATATCCTGTTCTGTCTAATATAGTCCGAGGACTTTCAAATCTTACTCAGTCCTAATGGATTACATGTGGAAACAGCATATTTTGTAATTTATCAGAGAGATATCAAATATCATGTCCTATAAAGTTAACAAAATATGTTTCCAAACATGTACATTCATGATTTTTACATAAACAGCTCCCTTAATAAAATTCTTAAGGTAATTTTTGTGTAAATTACAAATGGAGAGGGCAACTAAACCAATATTCCTGTTAATGAAGCATTAATGTATATTTAGGAGCTATTAAATGAACACACAAATACTATTTTTAATTATCATAGAACTCTATTTCTTAAAGTGTATTTCCTCAAAGTCCTTGGCTATATTAGTTCAAATAAGTATTTATTGGTGAAGAGTTTTTATACCCATACAAAACATGTTTTTAAAAGATTTGATTAGGTATCTCTCACTGTCATACCAAAGTGTTTTTGTATATTATTGGTTTATGAAACATACTGATAGAATGAAATATATCATTTTAAATGTATCATAAGAATGAAAGCATACTTGAAGTAAAAAACATAGTTATATTGTAATGTAGCATTTTAGATCTTTAAACAGTTCTATCCAATCATATTTATGACACACTGAAAAAATTTATCAAAACCAGTTTATAGAACCAAACTCTACATTTGTTTTTATTGTCTGTGTCAGGTGAATTTCATTGCTACCAGCATTTTGAAATGTCCTTCTCCCTTTCCTCAACTTCTTGAAAAAATTAGTATAATGAGATCCTACTCACTGCTTTTCTACTCCATTGCTCTGTAGCTTCAACATTTCCAATCTATTCACCCCACCACGTGCCTCGCTGACCTTGAACCCAGGTACACTTAAATGGCTGTGTATCCAATCCCTGGATAGGATTCCTAACGCACACTACTTAAACACCTTGTCATAGGCTCCTGATCTGTCTATCATACCCCAGCCCACTTACTGCCCTGACCACGATACCTACTACCCTGTTCTACCAACTACCCAGAAGAGTCCACTACCTTACAAGAAGCTGAAACACACAACCAACAAAGAGCATCCATCTGCTCAAATGGCAGTGCAAAACACAAATAATATGAAAAACCAAGAAAATATGTCTTCAGCAATACCCACTCATCCTACAAAAGGGCCCTACAATAAAAATGACCTTGAGGAATCCCATGCTGAAGGATTTAAAAGAATGGTCATAAACATAATCAAAGAACTAAACATAATCATAAACAAACTCAAGGAACTCACAGAGGAGCTCAAGAACATCCATCTATTTTTTTTTTTTTTTAAATCAGGACTTCAAAAGTGAATTCACAAAAGAGACAGCAATATTGTAGAAAAGTCAAAGCAAGGTTCATGTAGAACTGAAAACCTCAAAAAACCAATTGGAAACAATAGGAAAAAGCTTCATATGCAGAGGAAAAGAAATGGAAAAAAGAATATCAAAAGTGGACGACCAAGGTTGATGTATTAGTCACTTCTCTGTGGCTGTGATTGAAACACTGACCAAGGGAAGTTATAGAAGGAAAAGTTTATTGAGCTTATGGTTCCAAAGATGCAAGGGTCCATCACTGTGGGAAGGCATGGCAGCAGATGTGGCTAGAGTAGACACAGCAGCTAAGTGTTCACATTCTCAAGCAGGAACAGGAAACGGCTAGCAACTGGAGATATGGCAAGGCTTAAGAACTCTCTAAGCTGCCCCCAGTGGCAAGATTCTTTCATCATGTCCACACCTTCTAATACCTCCTGAGACAGTGCCATTAACTGGGGACAGAATGTTCAAATACGTAGAATCTATGGATGACATTCTCATTCATACTACCACAGTTGAAGATCTGAATTCCTTAGGAACAGAGTATGAAAAATAAAAAAAGCACAGAAATGGAAAACCTGAGAAGACCAAATCTATGTTCATATGTGTGAAGTTCATGGCAGAATCCTAAAATGGGGTTGGAGTTTCCAGTGTTCTAAATTGGTCAGACAGTCTTAGCCCAGGCAAGTCCCTCTGCTTATTGGGGAATAACCAATCCTGAGGAAAACCGCTAAGTACACGAAAAGTTACCCAAGGAACAAGCTGTCTATAAAAGAAATCTGATTTCCACTGCTGTTCACAGTGAGTGTCTCTGATCCCAGGTGGCAGTCCAGCTTTTTGATCCCCCCAATAAGCTGCTGTCCCTATGCACCGGTGTTCACTGTCCATTCACTTGGTGCCGAGAACCCTGGAGGAGCTCCTGGGTCTCCCATGACCCTGTTACTCCTCCAGAACCAAGTTCTGACCACACACTCCTGTCTGTGATATGGAGCATCCTGTCCCCGATGGCTCTGTACTTACCACCTTAGGCCCGAGATTCACTACTACGTTCCTCTGTACCGCTCGCCCTGTAGCAGAGTCTGCGTAAGTGTTCCACGCGCAGAGCCTCTGATCTATTTCTCTTCATTCTTACTCTCTTGCCCTTTCTCTCACTCTCTCTTCCCTATTCCTCTTCTTTCCATCTCTCACTCTCCCTCCTTCTTCTACCTTCCTACCTGGATGTCATCCTTTCTCTCTGGTGTTATAGCAGTATTAATAATTATGACAATAACAGCAATGACCATAGCAATAACTTAGAAGTTTTACTGATTTTCAGTACCTTTTTGTAGTATTGGAATAAAGAGTAATATAACCAGAAAAAGGAGAAATGAGAATCTTGTGTTGCACAAGACGTTCTCCACGTTCCTAAAGAAATACCTTTCAAAAGGTAAAGGTATAAACTGCAAACCCTCCATTCACTAAAACTCTGTGTTGATCTTTTTCTCTCAAGAAAAAGATTCATCCTTTAACATTTTCTGTTTAATTTTTAATTTTCATTTCTTTTTAGTCAAATTTTGAGTTTATTATCTTCATTTTATTCATATTGAGAGGTACCTATGACGCCCAATGTGATGCTTTAATGTATGAATACATTGTGGAATTAGGAATCCAAGGAAATAAACATCTATATCCTCACAGACTCATTATTTCTTTGTGTTAGGATCACTAAAAATTTGCTCCTTTTTACTGCTGTGGACTCCATTTCCCATTCTGTTATTCCCGAGTCCTCCTTCCCCAGTGATAGCTGGTCCGCTGACACTATAATCTTCTGCATATGGTATGCAATGTTATCAATGATCACTGGATTTCTGTCTAGTCATCTAATCTCTGTTTCACCATTTCAATGTTATCCTATTAATGTACCTTCTTATTCTCATTTGTATATATTTTTCAGCGAACCCATGGAAATCCATGATATTTGAGAACACCCATATCTAACATAAATTTTCTTCTTCTAAGACTTCTGATGACAAGAGTAATTTTATCTGTATCTGTATCATTGAAATATTTTGAGAGGACAAAGGAAACAGAGTTAGCATCTGTGTTTTCTAACTTTCAGATCCATGATCTTTAGGCCTGTCTTCCCTGGCATGTCTGGTTTTACTGCCATACAAAGTATTTCATTATATTCATATGTACCCCCTAATTCAACCCCCACCCACCTTCTCCCAAGATTTCATGTCCTGTAATGCTATGATTTTTAAAGGGCCTACTTAATTTAATTTGGGTTCCTCAAATATTATTAAATGTGGGTCAATCCACTGGAGCATGGGCAACCTATCTGGCTTCACATCCTGAAAGAAAACTGTCTCTTCCTCTCCCAACAGCTATCAATTCCAATAGCGCCTCAGCTGGGGCTAGAACTTCCTACAAACCTCCCTTAACCATGCTGCACTTGTGTTTGTCTTGGGCTTGTTTAGGGCTTTTGCATGCTCTCAAGGGAAGTGGAAAATACACTTTCCTCAAGTTCATCTACCCTCTGGCTCTTATAATCTTCCTTCTCTGTCTTCTGCAATGATTGCTGAACCTTGGGAAGAGAAATTGTGACATAGGTGTTCATTTAGGGCTGAGCACTCTACAGTCTGTTATTCACTGCACATTGACCTGTGTGACCACAGGTTCTTGGTGTAATAACAGAGGCAGTTATGGACTCCATCTTGTGAAGCAGGCCTTAAGTGGAATCAGAAAGTGCTTTGCCACTGTCTTAATATTTGTGTCATTATTGCACCAGTGGGCCTATCTGCCAGGCCAGTCATTATAGCTCACATGGTTCACAACTGGGTCACTTGACAATTACTTTTGGCCTCTGGCAACATACATAGCCCCTTCAAGCACCAGGAAAGATGGATTTTAGAGATGAAACTTTGAGACCAGTATCAGACTGATTCTTCAGTGTTTGCTGTATGACTACATACATGGTGCATTCAGAAGTACTGTCTTACCATCAAGTTCTGGAGGGAAATTAAGAGCAATGATGGTCCATGGTGTTTCAGGGACCATGGAACACCCAGGGCAGCTACTCAAAAGAATGATCCCTTTCTAGGGTAAGCTGTTTGTCTACTAACCTCTTATACTTTGTAGGGACATTGTTCAGATGTTATATAGTAACAATATTGAAATTCTGTTATTACTTTACATTTTAAGAAACTTGTATAGTAGTAGGTTTCCATGTGGTTTCTCAAAAGATCTTTATTGTTCTGCTTTGGGCCCTTGTCTGTTTGAGTTGGTATGGATCCTGTGCGTGATGCCACCATTGTCACAAGTTCACATGTGCAAACTTCCGGTGGCCTGAAAACCTGTGCTTCCCTATCGTAACATGTATTGCAGAATGCATGAAGTACACTGGTGGACTGGAGGGATGTGGATGGGGATGGAATCTACACATGGTTAAGAACTGTTCTATGAAATGTACAAAAGCTCAATAATCTTTTAAAAAGATCTTTATTATTAGTTTTTCCTATCCATGCACCCTTCTCTGCCGTGGTTCTCTAACAACAACCCCATTTTACACTTCTTATTCCATTATTTTCCAAAAGGAAATTTCTTGTTGAAATATCAGAACCTACTCAAACTTAGTTATTGCATTTAAAAGTTATATAAAGTTATATTTTTCTTTAAGGAATTGTTTTTATCATTATATTAATGCTTTAGTCAGATTTGATCTGACCTATAGACTACAGTAAAATAGTTCTTGTCTTAGCCACTTGACATAATACTGTGACAAATATGTGAAAACAGCAACGAAAGGATAAAAGGATTTATTTTGGATCGTAAAGTGACTGTCCATCATTTTGGGGAAGTGACAGTTACTGGAGACAGCTGGTCACTGCATCCCCAGTCAGGTCCCAGAAAGTTAGGAGGGTCCCTGCTCACCTTCCTTTCTTCTATCCATCCAATCCTGGGATTCATCTGAGAAATGGAGCCATGTATTTACCATGAGACTTCTCACCTCAAATAATGGAATTCAGGAGCATGACCAGAGGCTAACCTAGATCAAAGGTTAACTCAACCTATAGATTCCCTCATGGGAGTGTCAGGAGGATTGTCCGTTACAATGGTTTAGACTGTCATGTTGAAAATCAGTATTAACTTCTGCAGTAGTTTTTACCTGTTCATCATAAATGTTATTCCATCTTATTCACAATAGATTTTGATTCCAACAATTTTGTGAGTCACCTTTTTTCCTATCATGAACAGGGATCAGCCAAGATACCATGAAAGAGAAATACAATAAAATATAAAAATGCTTATTTGATGTTTCCAATATCTGTTTGATAATGTTTCTTGAAATCACGAAGGGTATATTCTAGTCAAATCCTGTTTACTATTTCCTAGAATTGAATATGCCTACAATATGCTATGATTTTGAATGACAAATTTTCCATGGAGATGAAAATACCGAAGTTAGTAACTGTTCCTCAATATGTAGATAGATTTAAAAATATCCACTTAAATAATTAAAGTTAATTTCCTTCTCAAAGATGGTTAATATACTATATATATAACTAATGTGTTGAAATGTCCTCAGAAATGTGGCAGCTTTATGATTTAATTTCCTCTGTTAGGATGACTTTAGTGATGCATTATATATTTCAACAAATGATCTTAAGAAAGAAAAAAAGAGTTTGATTATATAGATTTAATTTTATCATAAACCATAAATTAAATACTTAATGTTTAAACAGAAGAAATCAAGACAGAGATTAATGAGATACTTTATAGAGAATCAACAAGTAAAACAGTAATTGGTTATATCTTGTTTCACTTATTAAGGGAACTATTGAAATTTCTAGTTGTAAGAAAGTTGAATAGTAGGCATTTCTGTGTAATGTGACTGTGCTGTTCAGATACTGGGGGAAATTTGTGGTAATATTACTTTTTCAAGTCATTAAGTATATCTTGCTTTGTGATATTGAACCAGGCACCTGGGATTGTACCTCTATTTGTGAAATTTTTCTGATGATGTTTTTCTAGATTTTTTCTAAAGTGACAAACAAACCATTTCCAATATGGCTGGGTGGATGAATCTGGGGTGATGCGCCATGTGGCATAATCCCCTCCTGCCTGTCTGTAGTTCTTATATGGGTATTTCCGGCCATCTTCCAACACCAAATAACAATTACTTGCTACCAAAGTAGAGCAGCATTCAATGGTAAAGTCATTTGTGTTAATCCAAATACATCCGTTAACAGCCTGAGGACGGTGGAATGGCACAGAGTGGTCTCCATCATGATCAGATATTGTGTTGGTACAAATGGCTTTGCACATGGGACATTGCTTCCAGCAGCCACAGAGATGTTCAGTGAGAACTTTCTCAATTTCAACAATCATGTCCTCTAGAGGCTTACTTAAACTGTCCTCTTCCACTTTCCTCATTGCAGGATCCAAAGCTGCGCTCATGGCTTCCTTGAGAAACTCCATGTCATTTATTTCCTGGTGCTCAATGGCTGTCAAGTCTCTTCGTGGAAAGACAAAGTTTTTCCCCAGCTGATCGCAGAAGAAATCCAACCAGGTGGATGCAGTGCTTCCTTTATCTGCAGCTATGGCCGTGGACTCATGAATGGCAGTGCGGACAGCATGCTTGAGATCATCTAAACCCATTTTCAAAGAAGTCTTTACTTTATCACCTTCATTTTCTGAGCAGTATCTTCTAATATGGCTTCTGATGTAACTCCTGGAAAAGGATTCTGGGTTATGAATGTACTCTAAATAATTATCAAAATTTTCTTTTTCTGCCAGAAAGAAGAGAATGTGTTTCTCCAGGTTAGACCTATTTCCATTGAACTCAGGACAAGTGGCTCGCATATCTGTGGCTATGTTAAGACTCATTTTCGCCCATATTGTGGCAGAGATAGCAGGGATGAGCTTGAGCCACAGAAAATCAGCAAATGATTTGATGGAGGAGGCACCTTGGCAGGAAATTTTAAAACTCATGAAGAAATCATCTTTCTTGCTTTCCAGGTAGTTCACAGGATCGTTTGCCCTCTTAAATGCTTCATGCATTTCCTTAAAAGTCTTTGAGGCTCTTTGGAACAAATACATAGATATGTCAATGCTGTAGTTGGTTGTAAAGGTGTATTCTTCCTCAGGAGGCACAGATTTTACTTCTTTTTCTATTATCCTCAGGATTTCATGGAAATCATTCTCATTATAATCACGCTGTTGTAACCTGATATTTTTAATCATTTCTTCAAATCGTGAAAAAATGTTATTAGTATTCTTACTGATAGACTCTTTATGATGGGTTTCTAAACTCTTTTTCATACGAAAAAAATTTCTTTTCATTTGTATATGTTTGTCGTAATTGATTTCAAATTTGACTTCAGAATTTCTCATTAGTTTTTCTGACAGATTTCTTTCTTTTCTGAAATAATCCCAAAGGATTCTTTCAGAATCCAAGTCAATGCCAGGCTCTTTGACAGGAGGGCCAGTCAAGGAAACATCATAGACCCAGTTTGTCCATAGCTGATTGAATTTCTGCAGCAAGTTTTCATCACTGATTTCTTTCCCCTTCATACTTAAAGCCATCTTTTGGCTCTTCTCTAATAATTCATTTTCATAGTGCTTCTTTTGGTTATCCAAAACTTCATGGCTTTTTCTAAAGCTAATCAGCTCACTGGTTTTCCTCCTGGTTTCGGTAATCAGTGCGTCTTTCAAGGTTGCCAGCTTGTGCTCAAAATTTGCTTTCCATTGAATCAGTATTTCACTCTGTGGGTCTTCTTGAAAATATTTTTCAAATTCTTCTTTGATGGTTTCATAGTTCTTATTAACTGGATTTTCAAGCATGCCAGTTGTGAGTGTCAGGATTTTTCCATTCTGAATCTGATTGTTCAGCTGATTCTCTAAATCCAGGATGTGACTCCTCATCTCCCAGGTCCAATGGTTGTACATGGTTTCCAGTTTGCTCATGGCCATGACCTCTTGTGTGTTCTTGAAACTGAAAATGAAGTTCTCACTGACCAGGGCATTCCACAGATCCTGAACTCGGAATTTTACATCTGAGATCTTCATGATGCTTCTCCTGGATTCCTGCCGGGCAGTCAACAGAATTCTGCTCTTGAGTTCCTGCACATTGTGGCTGTAGCGAGGATTGGGAGGGGCCATTGGGGGATTGCCATCCCAGAGGTGAGCAAAGTAGTAGACGTGATTATTGACATCAAACTTGATGACATCACTAAAACGGGTGACATGTACACACTCTTCCTGTTCCGCAGCTAATACTGTCATTTCATCCAGTCTCTGCTCTAGTCTTTGTCGTCCTTCCATAGTTTGGTCTTTTGCTGTAACTTCCCCCACATTCTGATGGACAAAGATGCAACTGGGGGAGATTTTCACTTGTTTCATCCTCAGAAAGGCTTGTACAACTATTTGTAGGATGTCTTGCATCTCTGAGGGGTTCTCCCCAAAGATATTGATCAGAGTCAAGTGTCCAAGTCCAATGACAAAGGTTGCCAGCTCATTGTCCCGATTCTGGGATTTGTTGTTGAGTTCAGGGGCCCGAAGTCCTTCTGTATCTACAACCAGAACATAATCAAAGCCAAATTCCTTTGTGAATGCCTCCTCCACCTTCAGCAGCTGCATGTAGGCTCCCCTGGTGCATCTGCCTGCACTGACTGTGAACTGCAGTCCAAACAGGGCATTCAGCAGGGTGGACTTCCCTGAGCTCTGCAGGCCAAGGATAGAGAGAACAAAGAGCCGTTTGTCTCCAAGTTTCTCAGCGATCTTGTCAAAAACAGCGGCCACCCACTTGAGAGGCACATATGAAGCATCCCCATCCATCAGCTCAATGGGAACACCAGATATCATCAGGTCCGCAGCAATTTGGGGGAGGCAGAGAAAAAGGCTGTCTCTAGTGGAGGAAGTTTCTTCCAGAGCCTCATAGATCTGGCATACTTCTCTTAGAAGTTGTTCAATTCCCAAGGAACAGTCACTGATCTCCATGGAGATGGCATCTATCTGATTCTGCCATACTGTCAGCAAGTTGCTCTTTTGTTTCTTTTGTTTTTCTGCCTGTACCTTTGACCACAGAGATCTTTGCTTCTCACGTAATTCTTCCAAGTGTTCTTTAGCAAGGTTCTCAATAAAGATAGTCAGCCACTGCAAGAAGTAGAGTTTGTTGTGAGTTTCTGTGTTTTCTTGAAGGATGATAAGGACAGAGCACATGACATCATTGAGAGGAAAGGCTTTACGCAGCTGCTGACGTCGTATTTTGCGTTTATCTGTCTCAATCTCACTCTTGTGCTGTTCAATGCTCCGATTTCCTTTTTCTCTCAGATGATAGAGTTCTTTGTCCTTCTTACACCACATGTGCCACAAATGTCCCTGCAGGGGTAGGAAGTTTTCCTTTATCTCAGATAACTTTGATTCTTCTAGCAAGGCTATTATGGTCTGTGCATTTTCTTTGGCTTCCTTGCAGTCTCTCTGGTCTTCGTCAACAAGAAATCCATGTTTGCGAGCTATCTGTGAACAGGCCTCTAAGCTGAGAATGGTGTCAGAGAAATCGAGCAAGTTCTTCATTGCAGTTGTGATCTCCTCTGTTAATTCTGCCTCATTTCTGTTCCTGATTCCAATTTTCAACTTTCTACCAGTGTTGTTAGCAATCATTTTATCTTTGTCATCAAGCAAGCAGATCAATGGTTTTGATGACTGGAGCAAGTCTCTGACAATTTTCCTGCTTTCTTTGCTGTCATCAGAAGTTGACATGAGGATCACAATGAGAGAGGAGACCTCCTGCAGGAAGGCAAGCTGCTGCTTATTCTCCTTGGCATCTCCATGAAGGTTGGTGAAGGCCACGCATTGGTCAAATCTGTCCTCACCTGCCCCCCCAGGACAGAACCAGCAGATCTCCACCACTCCATCCATCAAGAGACAGTGTTTGCTGCTTCCTCTGCAGTGTCTGTGAAAAAACACATCATGTTTCCGTTTACTGAGAAGAGAGTTCATGATCTGAGATTTGGAGGCAGAGAGGCCATTTCCAACTCTAATGAAGGACACAGTGGGGGTGGAGACGCTGCACATCTGCTGATCCTTGTGACTCTTGATCTTTTCCTCTGGTGATTTGCTTGTATCTTGCCAACTTTTCCTAATTTGTCTTAGAGACCAGAGAGAAAACTCAATTTGAGAAGAGTTGGGATTTGGTACCACAAGGGGGAGTGCAAACTGACAAACCGCAAGTTTTGCCAAAATATACTGTCTGGCAAAATCATCTGCACAGTGAAAAATGGCCATCTGGATGTCCATTGGGTGGATATAGAGCTGGGACTCAGTAGTTGAAGGATTAATATTATCACTGTCTTCAAAGAATCCTTCATATAGATCAACATCCTCATTTTCCAGATTGGCAAGAACTGTTGGAGCCTGAATTTCGACTTTATCCTCCTGTTTGAAGAACAGGTATCTCAAGCCACAGTCCAGCATCAGCAACTTTTGTAGGAAGTAAAAGGGCAGGTCTTGTTCTGATTTGGGTTGGGTGTTGTACACAGAAGTCTTGTAGATGAGGTGGAAGTTAGCTCTGCTCATCTGTTTTGGGTAGTAACATTCTAGGTCTAGACGTTGGAGGATGTCTAGGAAGGGTCCATTTTCTATCTCCTCCTTTGATTTTTTTTCATTGGTTTCTGATCTATTAGACTCTTCCTTTTTATTCAAGAGACTTTGCAATTGTTTTTTTACATCATCAATTTGTAAAGAAGACCTGGTGTCTTTATAATTCCCATCCATAAGTAATCTCAAGTCACTCTCTAATGTTTCCCAATCAGAGTCTGATCCACGTTCAGTGAGGACTTGTTCAACCTCTGCACACAATGTTTCTCTCATATGTTGACTTACTAGTGCAAAACGTCGTGTTTTCTCTTCTGGAGAATTGGCTCTGACTCCAACTGTGGCTGTCAGAGCTGTGAGCACTAGGAATGCTTGTGCCCTTTGTTTAGAAATATCACTTAGTTCCTTGTATTTATTTTCAGCAGTTTGTATTTCATCCAGGAGGAAGTTTAATTCATCACTTCCCAAGAGTTTCTGAAAAATATTGTATACCAGCTGATAGCCTGTTCCAACTGCAAAAGAAAGAAGCAGGAGCTGTACATCGTCTTGTTCTGTTTCTTGGAGATAATTCAAGAAGGAATTGAGAACTATGGTGACCTCATATGTGGCCTTTCTCTGAGTTTCTTCCATTGCTTTTGGAGACTCATGTGTAACACTTTCCTCCATGAATGTGTTTTTGATTTGTTGTAAGGCTTTAATGAACTCTGAGAACTGGGTTATAGAGATGTGTTCTTCCTCTGAGTCTGACTCTTTGATCCACTTCATGATGGACCGTGCTATAGCGAAGTTTTTCACTTTGTACACGTGAGGTGACAAAAGGCTGTGCAATTGAGATTTAATAAAGTGAGTTCTATAAATGGATGATTGTTTGCAAAAATTTACAGTGTTTATCAAAAAATTCTGCAGATTCCAGTCTGTGAGGCATGTGTTAATCCACAAATCATAAGATCTTGTTTTTTGGCTCATTTTTTGCATGAAATGTATCAGTTTTTGAAGTTGTTCTTCAGGATCAGAAACCTCCCAAGATCTCACATCTTGTAGGAAAAGCCTAGCTTCCTTCCCAGCACTTAGTAATTCCTCTCCTTCCTGGATCTGAGCAGGGAGACCAGTCAGGGCAATATAGTTGTCTTTCAGGCAGTTAGCCACCAGGAGGGGGTCCTTAAAATCACTTCTGTGATTCCAGAGGATGATGTCCCAAATGGGAACCAGGTGAAGTCCCCGGTCAATGACAGACCAGGTTTGATTGCTGGTAACAAGTCCTGATTTCCACTGGAGAAGTCCTTCTGCTTCCGGTGGCCCCCCTGTCTGGGCCACAGACAACTGAACTTTGCTTTGGAGATTTTGACTAGTTGTGTTCTGAGTGACGTTTTTTGACTTTGTGTCTGACACATTCATGCTTGCACCAACTTTAACTCCAAAGCCACTGTAGCTTCCCTTTATGTAAACATCCAGGGCCTCTGCTGCCTGCTGCTTCACCTCAGCCATTTGCTCACTTTTGAATCCCTCAGAAATGGCCTTCCAGCAGTAGATTCCCCCAAGGTGTACAGGACCTTGGTTAGCATGAGATCCAAATCTGTGGAAGAAGTTTTCTGTTCTGTGCTTCAGTAAGGGAACTGCTTCCGGGCTTTTAATCTTATCTAGGAGTTCCTCAAGATTTCTCAGCTCTTGCAGAGCAGCCTTCGAGAGCTGGATCTGGTCAATGGGAAAATGGCAGGTGGCCAGGGGAACATAGCTGAACTTGGATGAGCAGAAATAAGAGTTTTCAGAATGTGATTCATGGGTGTCCTTAGATTCTGAATTCTTACTTTGATGCATTCCAGCTTCCAAACTAAATCCCCATCCTCCACCTTCGACTGAGGAGGTTACACTGAAGCCCAGCTTCTCTACAGTCTGTGTGAAGATGGACTCTGCATGTGAAGATGTGAATTCTTTACTTTCCATCCTTGTTCCCTGCTCTGGACCAAAGACCGAGAACTCCTTTGGGACCTTGAGTACTTTCTCTCTCCTCTGTATCAGCTCACTTGGTTGGCTTGTTTTATAAATTCCCTGCAGTGCAAGACCTCCAGATGCCTGTTTTATCAGATCTCTTGGTGGGAAGTTCTGTCTGTATGACAGGGTCTGCTCTTTGAGACCAAATTCTTTCTGCTTGCTTTCTGTGACTTCAGTTAGGGGCTTTTCAAGCACTGGCAAGTTTTCTTCAGGGATCTCCATTGCTTGCCTAACTTCTGTTTCTTTTCCTTTCAGTGTCTCCTCCTGTGTCTGCTTTCTGTCTGACTGTGAACCTGTCAGGTCCTGCAGTGCCTGCTCTGCCTTCTGCCTTTTCTTTACCATCTCCCCGGGAGACTCCTGCACCTCTGGAGGGCTATTTGACTGTGAGAGGTCAAACAGCTTCTCTAGAGCCTTTTTCTCCCATGGAATTTGCACATGGTATTTCAGCTTCTGGAGGTCTTCTTCTGTTAAGTATTGTAGGGCTTGGGCACATGTCACACCCAGTTGTTCCTGAAGCTTAGGCATCCAGTATTCAACAGACAATCCCACGTCTGTCAGCATCTCCTGGAGATCTTGTCTCTTTTTGCTTCTGAGCTGAGGCTTCTCAGGGGTGTGCTCTTCTGTTGCCATGGCTCTGTAAACAACAGATATTCATTTAATATTTTATGTTTCCTGACATAAAATGTGTCTCGTCCACCACATGTCTGAAGGTGGGAGCAATGTAAAAGTAAATCTATAAAACCTTTTCAGGTTCTGGAGAGGTGGTTTAGTGCTTTAGAGCACTGGCTGCTCTTTCAGAGGTCTCAGTTTTGATTCCCAGCAACCACATGATGGCTAACAACCATCTATAAGTCCACTTCCAGGGGAATCCAACACTCTCTTCTGATCTCCTCATGCATTGCATTACAGGATGAGCTTACTTGCAGGCAATACACTCATACATATAAAATAAAATACAAATAATAAAATGTTTAAAAATACTTTCTTATACAATTTTTCATTGTTACAATTAGAATATCTTAAAAATACATTTATTTTTTGTTTTATGTGTATGAGTGGCATGCTAGTATGTATATAGGTCCACTCGTGTCATGCAGTGCCCATGGCGGACAGAATGAAGGTCTCTAATCTGGTGGAACAGGAATTATGGATGGTTGTTAGCCACCAAATGGTTGCTAGGTTACAAACCTAGGTCTTCTGCAAGAATACCCAGTTCTGTTAAGTGATGAGCAATCTCTCCAGCCTCCCAAACAAAATGTTTTTGTGAACATATTCTCAGCATGCCTTGTATTTTTTGTGACTGTGGCAACTTGCAATTTGATCTAATTTTGTCACTTTGTTTTATAGTAACAAAAGGGCATTGATGGTTGGTGTTGTGGCACATACCTGTAATCCCAGTAGTTGGGAGGCCCTGGCAGGTGGTTCTCTGCAAGATGGAGGTCAGTTTGGTCTACATGGGGAGATCCAGGACAGTTGGGGCTACAGGGAGACCGTGTCTCAAGCAATATAACTAACTAACGAACGAACTAACTAACTAACTAACTAATTAACTAACTAGTGCATTGAAAGCAGTTACCTAAACAATGGAGTTTGAAAATACACATGAGATGAACAGCTTGATAAGTCAATCTATCAACTGGCTATCTTTTATCAATTAGTTTTCATAAAACTTCTACAAACTGGTTCTATTTTTTTCTCTCTGCCATTTCACCTTCATATATTTAATAATCATTTGCTCATGTATCTGCACTATTTTTATTCTTCTTAGTCACGTCTTACTTTTTAACCTACCTTAGTTAATAGTGTCTTTGTATTAAATTAACAACTGTCTGTCCACAATGTCATCCCTATATGTATGTATAGATCCTAATGCTCCGCAGTATACAGTGTTGCATCAGTATAATATTCCTGTCCGTCATATGAAGACATTATATTCAAACCATGTCTCTAGATAGCAAATGAGATGATATTTTACCTCTCAACTTCATACATTATTTGGATTTCCCTTCCTTTCATAGTCCATGAATCATTCACTGATGCTACTGTATTTGGTCAATATGTATCTCACCCATCTGTCTTCGTCTTGATGGGAATTTATCCATGACTTTTACATTTACCTCTTGAATTGGAATCTAACAGCTCAGGAAATAAAATGATAATTTACCAAGTGGGATTGTATCAAATTAAAGCAATTCTGTGTAGCACAAAAACTACAGAATGAAAAGACAACTGGTAGAAAGCCTTTCCCAAATATTCACACAGCAAGGGATTCACTTGTAGAATATATTAAAAAATAAAAATATGAATTATAAAATGGCAATAAGGAGAGTGGAGATGAATAGATGCTGTAAATGGTGAAGTACACATACCTTAAAAAGCCTTCAGCATCTTCAGCCATCAAGAAATGTCGATTAAATCTATATTCTGATTCTATCTCACCCAGCCAGGTGGCTATAGTCAAAAAAACAAATAGCAACAAATTCAGCCATGGATGTGTGAGAAAATGAGCTGCTGATTGAAATGTGAACTTGGGTAGCCTCTATGGAAATCAGTATGGAGTTTCCTCAAAAAAAAATCATTTAAAGGTAAGGGAGGGATCGATGCCTCAGAAATTAAGAGAACACACTTATTATTTGGAGGAACCTGCTATAGTATCAGGCAGCTCAGAACTGACTGTATCTCCAGCTCCAGGAGGACTCAGGGTATTGGCTTCCATGTGCATCCACACTGATATACACATACCCACGTATTGACAGACTTACATGTACATAATGGAAGATACAGGAACAAATCTTTAAAAATAGTTAGAAGTAGCTCTTTCATGTGATCCAAACCTACCAGGTCTGGGTGTATACCCACAGGAGTCTGGGTCAGCTTTACCACGTAGATACCCACGTTCCCATGTTTATTACAGCATTACTTACAATAACTACACTACGGAACTATCCTAGGTGCTCATCAACACATCAGTGTCATAAGGCAGAATGGAAGGAATTTGTAGGAAGGTAGATCAAACTGGACACCGTTCTTCCAGGTCAGTATTTAGTGTTATATCACAGAACCCTAACTGCATCTTTTTGTCAGAAATCAGACTACAGTTCTTCCATAGCTCTGCTTTCCACCTCCTTTGGTCTGGTCTTTATTTCCTGTGGCTATAGCAAGGACTGGAAATAATGTTCTTCCTTATCTTTAAATGCTATTCTGCCTCCTATGAATGTAGCAGGAATTAGATTAGTTACTTTTCTATCTAAAATTCTATGACCAAGGCAATTTATAGAAGGAAGAGTTTATTTTTGGCCTATGGTCCCAGGAGGATAAGCATGTGTATAGTGAGAGTCATAGTGGCAGGCAGCAGGTGTGGCGGCTGAAGCAGGATGTAGAGAGCTCACATCTTCAACCACAAATATGAAGAGGACAGAGCAAACTGGAAGTAGGTGAGGCTGTGAACACTCAGGGCTCCTCCCAGTAACATGCTTCTTCCAACAGGGCAAAACTTTTAAAAGATTGCATGACTTCTCCAAGGAGTGCCACCACCTAGAGACAAAATCTTTAAATATTTAAGCCTATGAGGCCATTTCTCATTCAATGACCACATTTCACTCCCTGGCAGATTATTCATGGACATACCATAATGCAAAATATATTTAGTCCAACTTTAAAGTCCCCATACTCTTTTACAATCTCAATGCTATTCAGAAGTCCAAAGTCCAATGTCTCTTCTGACTCTTATGGCATCCTCTTAACTGTAATTGCCTGTAAAATCAAAAAGCAAATTTTCTATTTCCCACATACAGAGAGGATACATTCCTATTTCATAAGGTTGGAATGGGAGCATTGTTAGGAAAAAATTGACCAATTAACTAACAAAACACAGCAGAGCAAAACCCAAACCGTGTAGCTCCATGTCTGAAGACTGGGATTTTAATTACACATGGCTAAGATGACTTCTCCCCCTCTAACTTTGCTTCTTGCAACATAAACCTTTCCCTTGGGCTGGTTGTATGTCCTGTATTGAGTTGTCTTTAGGAAATGACTAATTGTTATCACATCTCTCACTTCTCAGACTCTCTACCACAACACAGACTTCTTTTTCACAACTTCACACAGTGGCCTCTCAGAACATTTCTCCCACCTTGACTGTCTTCAATGACGTTCTGAAAATGAAGAGGAAGAATTCGTGACTCTTCACTTTTGCATCTTTCCTGAACCTAAAATCAGTATCACGTGGATGACACTGCCGAGTTCGACTGTTAGCTTAGGACAGAACCTTGATCCCTTTTACTACTTTATCAGCAGCTTATGTAATTTGAAGCTATTGATTTCAAGGAACAAGCCGCCCCTTCGGCTTTCTCCTTTCACAAGTTGAAAGCTCAGCTTGTGAATCTTGTCCTTCCTAATTATCAAGTGCAGGTAATAAGTCTTCTCCTTCATGTAGTTAATCTTAATAATAACAGTCTCTATTTTAGTACATGCCTTGACGGTAGCATTGATTCCTATTGTTCTTTTTTCTCTCCAAAGTGTACATTTTGTATTTCTTTTAGCCCTACTTATTCTTTATCATTGTAGACCTGTATAAGAAATATAAGTAATAACCTAGCCACAGATTTAGAATTATTTTGTCTTAGAATTTCCTCTGCCAAAGGAATTAACCCAATATTTTAAAATTTGGCCTCAGGTAAGTTCTTAGGACAAGGACAGAAGGCATCAATTTTCTTTGCCAAAATATTACCAAAATATATAGTCCTATTGCTAAAAGGGACTTTGAACTTTGTTCTTCTCTGAAGCCTCTTGAACTGGGCCTCAACATTTCATATTATATTTGAAAGAACCTGGAGGCAGCAACTTTGAGGTAGGAACAGAAACAGAGGCCAAGGAAGAACGCTCTTTACTGGCTGATCTTTCTGTCTTACACAGTTACCTTTCTTGTGAAGTCCAGGCCCACAGTAGAGCTTGGCTCTCTTACATCAGTGAGCACCTGAGAAAATGTTCCCACAGGATAATCCAGTGGAGAAAATTCCTCAATTGAGGTATACTGTTCTCAAGTGCCTCTGGTTTGAGTCAGGCTGACAAAACTAACCAGCACAAGCATTAAGGGATCAAGAGACTTCCCTTTAAAACCCAGAAAATAGCTTCAATGAGAAAGATAGATGGGACTGGAGAGGTGGCTCAGCATTTAGTAGCACTGACTGCTCCTGCAGAGGGCTCAGGTTTGCTTCCTAGCACCCAAATAGCAGCTAACAACCATCCATAACTCCAGATCCAGGGGAATCTGATACCCTCTTCTGACCTCCACTGGTTTTACATGACATGGGTGCACTTACTTACATACATGCAGGCAATATACTCATATACATAAAAAATAAAAATAATAAACAAAATATTAAAAAAGAAAAATAGCTTAAAGTAAAAGAGTAAGAAAGATGTCTACCATGGACAACGTGATGGCCAGAATATGGGAGGTGGGCTTTAGGGACCAGGGGACAAGATAGGGAGAGAGAGGTGTTGCCTTGCTAAGTAACGGAAGTCTGTCGGGGCAGGCACAAGCATTCTTTGCCTTGCTCCACTTCTGGTTCACTCTTTTTGACCCCCTTGCAACTGAAGATGTGGACTCTCAGCTTCCTCCTCCTGCTTAGTACCTGCAGTTTCTTACAATGTCTCCTTGTCATCGTGGACCAATATCCCTCTGGAACTATAAGTCCAAATAAACTCTTTTTCACTAGTTTTTTTACTCCAGTTTACTCTTGGTCATGGTGTTCTAGCAAAGAAACAAAAGCCGATAATATAGAAGATCTGTCGGATCACCGTTTCTGTGAAGAAACTGATCATGTTATTTTTTTGGAGGAATGTGGAAGTCTTTGGATCATTCTATTAGAAAATCAATTGAATGCTATAAGCAGAGCTTAACAGGCTGCTGTAATAGGAGTCTAGAAGAAAGTAATAAAGCCCCATGACTTTACTTGGTTTTTACTTGGTATTTTCATACCTAAAGGTATTTAAGATCCCCTGATGTTTGGCCTATGTGGCTACTGCAGACTCCAGAGGGTTAATAATCACCCCTACTGACTAATAAAGGTCAGTTTGGACTGTGTGATGTTGGTTGCTTTTCTTTTCCACCTGTGACCCTTGTAACTCCAAATCCTAAAATTTTGGTACCTAAACCTAGGAGAGAGTTCCCAGTGGAGCTGAGACTGATATTTCTGTCTCTCTCTCTCTCTTTCTCTTACTGTTAGAAATAAAATCCAAGATCCAAGGACCCCACTGATATCACACAAAGAATACATGGACAAAGTGAAAGTAACTCTGCAAGACAGAAGTTTGGGAGCCTTTTATCCTTAACTCAAGAGAATTGTGTCTTTTCCCTATTGACTGGCATCCAATCTCACAGTCTTTTCTGGTTAGTTTTAAAGAATCAGTGTAAAGGGAGAACTCTTCTTACTCAGGGCTTTCAGGTTCAGGAATGCATCGGAACCTTTCCTTAAGCAAAAGTCTTACAGGGTGTGGTGTGATTAAAAGATTAGAATTCCTTGTCATTAACCAAATTCTAAGTTTTAAAGAGTTTGAAAGAGAAGACTAATACCTAATATTTCTTACATTAAGCCGTCTTTCTTCTTTCCTTTCCTCACAACGATCCCTGCCTGCCATCAGACTTAGAGTACCCCTCTTCCAGTCTATTGTAGTTAAACCATACCCAGAAAGTGACCTGGAGATCTCCACCCGCCTTGGGCCATCATCTATTGCAGACTGACTGCTACATAGGCTGGAGGACCTTTGTTCTGAAGGTCACATGGGATGCATCTGGGTAGCAATAAAGGAGATCTCTTGTATTCTCTATCCACATTCACCCCAGTCCTCCAAACAGCAATCCAGGAGTCCTCTTTCCATTCACTACAAGTCACACACAACTCCTATTCTCACATAGACAGCAGAAAAGTTAAGGAAACTGATACGTTTAGCACTTTCCTTCTTGAACCCAGATTCCTTAGGTTTTTCCAGTTTGCTCAGATCGGGAGATGCTTATCCTTCATACCAAAGCTTTTCAGGTCCCTTCCCTGGAATCAGAAGATGTATTGCTACCTTGGATTCAGTCCCTCTCCTTCCCTCTGCTGTCCACTATGATTATGGGGTCATTATCAGTTTCAAAGGCTGCCACTTTTGTCAATTAGGTAATGATCAGATCTGATCAGTTTGGAATTCTATCCCATATGTTTTCTGTGACTTCATAAATCTTCCCCATGGAACGGTACAGTCTCTGAGGTTTCTTTAAGCCATTGTCCACCTTTTCTCCCCTGATTCTGTTTGTTCCTCTCTGTCTTCCTTTAACATTCTACACCTGCTTTAGAGCCACTCTCTCTCTCATTGCCACAGACATCGACAGGCATGCTGCTGAGACATTGTGAGCCTCAGACAGTAGACTTACCATGCCACAACATCTTAGACCTTCCAGCCCCCTCCTCTGAAAATCCCTGCTGGCCTCCTCCTCTCATGCCCAGGGCTCCCCCTTCTTGCCTGGGCCATCCATGTGGCCTGTCCTCTCTCCTCCAAGTGGGAAAGGTGGCAGTCTCCCATAGGTCTCTCTCTCTCTCTCTCTCTCTCTCTCTCTCTGTCTCTCTCTCTGTCTCTCTCTCTCCCTCTCTTCCAGCAACCTCCTATCCAGTACAGCTCATGATTCCAGGCGCTGCTAGCCACTCAAGCTTTGACTGTAAGCAGTTTCAGTTCATCTCTCAATATGTCTGACCATGAAATTCCTTTGCCTTCCTTTCCTATTCAGGGACTACACGTTTGAGGGGAACTTGGTATCCTGGAAATTCCGTCGTCTACAAGCATTTAATCAAGTGTCCCAGTCCTCTCGTAATACTTTCTTTGTTTTGACTTTTATCTTGGAGTTATAAATCAAGACAATTTTAAAATATACCAGAAAAACTGGTTATAAAAAAGTAGTAAAACTTTGTTAGAGTCCCAGAAGCTTTCTGATAACACTCTTAGCTTTGGGCTTGGTGGAAGCTAATGGTCTGCTCATACATACCAAAGCAAGCCTGATGTTCTATTTGTGCATTCCAAATGATTTACTTGCTGCTCACATCGTGCCCTGAGCCCTGACTGCCACTCACTGTAAGTTTGTTATCATTTTTCCTGTCCCTTGAGGAAGGTGGCTTACCCCACACTTTAGTTCCCATTCTGTCTATGCAATTTCCACGCCATCTTTTTATCCTTACCTTCACTGTCATCCTCATGGAGTTTACTCTAAATATCAACTTGATAATGTTTTGCTCTTTGCTGACTACATTTATGCTCTGTAAGTAAGCTCAGTAAGTAAGTAAACTCATTGGTGAATTTTAATGTAATGAAACATTGGTTTGATACTAAATCTTTAGAAAGGAAATTTATTTCCTAAAATAAATTTATTTCCTAAAATAAATTTTACAACAGAGGGTAAGTTTGTTTCTTAATGTTAGGTCCCATGGCATTAAAAAGAAAGTTAAAAGATTTAAAAAAAAAGATGTTAAAAGGACATAAAAATGGAGAATTTCAATAAAGAAAGATTCTTGTATGAAGACTGAAATGGCTGGATGTGTCCAGATAGGGAGCAATAATGAGAACGTCTGAGCAAGTGATGAAGGTTTGCGCAGGTTCTTTGAACAGTGGACTGAATACACAAACAAATCCAAGATGAGATAATGAAGAATTGGTTTAAACGTCTGAACTGCAGACAGGTGCATGCCTAGCACACCCTACTGAGAGACCCTAGAGAAAGAAAAATCATTTTGTTTGTTTAATAGATAGGATAGAATTTTTTGAGAGGTGGAAACAGTGACACACACTTTGACACACACTTTTAATCACCACTGTTAGATCAGTTCCTGGATGGTTTTCTACATGGCATGTTTGCAGTTTACATTTCCTTCTTATGGGAAAACATATAAAAATGTTAATTGTTAGTTTCCTACCTTTAGCTAATGGCCATGGATAAGGCTTCCATTTACTATGAGCTTCTTCGTAGCTGGGACAAAAAGATAGCTTGACTACTCCCCTCTACAGGAATATCTCTCACCAAAGAGAGGGACTGAAAAATAGATTGGCATGCTGAAAGCAAGCACTGTGCCCTTGATAGTCAAGGAATGTATAGATGCAGAGCAGTTATTGTAGTAAGTGCTGTTGTAGTAAAAAAGCCTTCAGTCCACTCCTCTGGCTTTTACTGCACACATTGTTACAGCCTTAGGTTGCACACAAGCATTGCAGTTGCCTGAAGCTAAAGTCTAAGCTCAGTCAAACCTCTTCGTAAATTAGTTCTCATTAACTGTTATAAAGGCTTACTGAAGGAATGAAATACATGTCTGCTCAAGATTTATTTAAGAACGCTTAGGGTTTTGTTAAAGCTTTATATACATATTACACAGTAATTATAAATACCATACCAATGTTACTAATCTTCTTGGGTGTTTAATAATAATACTTGGAGGCCTATAATAATCTGGTCACAGAGACATCCAGAAACATTTTTTTTGCCCCTTGCCCTTCAAGGTTAAGTAACTCCCAGGGGATTATGAGGAGTCTCAAAATGTACTATATGTTAGAATCACTTGCCCTCTTTTTCTGGGAGGTCGTGGAGACTGCACTAGGTGAACCCTAACCAGTATTCATTCTACAATGTGGAGGGTCAACACAGAGGAAAAAGTTCCCTCAATGTTTCCAAGTGGAGCCATTGCAATCAGTACCTTTGACTCAGCCTCATGAAGATGGAACTTGTTAGTAGAAAAAAAATGGCCAAAGGAGTCAGAAGTTCCACTCAAAGCCCAAATGACCACCAAAGATCACTTCCTTGTCTGATCTTGTTAGTAAAAAGAAAATTTTATTTGATTTGTGCCAACTGCATGATTTTAAATACCCAACAAGAAAGTATAACCAAAGATTAAAATGTTGTAAGTTTCTTCACAGTGCAAATTTTTTCTACTTCCTCGACATTAGACTTAAGTTCATATAAAATGGTATTTTGACAATTGTTCCTCACTAAAGATTTGTCTTTAATAATAAAAAAAAGTGTTGCTTTGATGTAAGACTTCAAACCTGGGCCAGATTCAACACTCTGTTGCCCACCTGCTGACAAGAGAAACAAGCTCACTATAGTTCTAAACCATTGCACCACGCTTAATCAACTGTCTCCAGTTTTCACACAGAATCACCCAACTGCAGAATCTCATGTGACTGTCAAGCCAACACACAAGGCCAAATCAGGACCACTTTACTGCTCCATGTCACCAGGGACTCGTTTATATCCCCTTTCCAATGTACCCTGAAACACCTTTACCCCAGTGACCCCCTCAGTAGGAAGCATTTGAACTGATATACAATGCCCCCATTCTTAATCTATTCCCTTTCATGTTGTGGAATGAAGGGCGTCCCCCTGTTCATAAAACAACCAGGATCATAAGCAATTCTTACTATGCAAACAATTCTTACTATGCAAACAATTCTTACTATGCAAACAAGTCTTCTGAGACCCTAATTGAGGGAAAATACTGGCTCTAAATACTGTAGCCAACTTCCATTACTCTATTTACATACACAAAGTTATTTAAGCTCCCCTGCTGCTTGGCCTGTGTGGGTAATGGAGACACTTGCTGGCAAGTAGTCACCTCTCATTTGCTAAAAAAGGTCAGCTTGGATTGTATGAGTTTGGTTGCTTTTCTTTTCCACCTGTGACTCTTTCAACTCCTAATCCTAAAATAAATTCGGGGAGAGAGTTCTTACCTGGGAAAGTGTTCTCACCTTAAAACTTCAAATTCCTATCACCCTTTATGAATTCATATCACTCCTAAGAGACTTCTCACCTCAGTGTCTGATCCTGGACCCCAAACTCACAACGTGTTCTAGCCCCATTTTGAAGGGAAATTTTCCAGTTGCCTTCTTTATGTACCAACTGCTCCTGCATTTTCTTTTTCTTATAAAAGTTTGAAGTTAGCAGGCTTGAAGTTCACAGAGGACGGAAGATGCAGCTCTCTGGCAACACACTAATTTTGCAATTCAAAATTAGTGAAACGTAAAAAAAGGGGAAGCATAAAAATGATCCCTCCTTATATATTATTTATTTATTTAATTAGGGATTTATTTATGTACTATAATAAAATCCCTATTGAACTGACAGATAAGAACATAGCAAAGAAGAAATTAAACACTAAGGAAATCAAACTTTCAGTCAAGGAATAGGTTGTCTAAGAAATCAGGCTGAACACAGACCAGAGAAACAAGCCAGTCAGAATTGTCCTCAATGGGTAGCCTCTGCTGCAAGGTACCTACTTTGAGTTTCTGCTCCTTCCTGCCCCAAGTTGTGTCAGCATGTTTCATCACAGCAATATGAATCTAAATAATACAATAATTAATAAGTTAAAAATCAAACAATGATCAAACTCTTGATATGCAAATTTCAATAAAAAACCTGCTAATATGAAAAAACCGACACGTTTCCTTCAAAAATCTGTCCATCCAAGAGTAAATAAATCTATTAAGACTAAATTAGATGGAATTCCAGACAAAAAAAATACAAAAAACGATGATAAATAAGGTCAAAGATATGAAAGCAGATGTGAACAGATTCCAAAAAATTTCAAGAGAAAACTGACAAATGACTAAATGAATGTGGAAATCAATGTAGGACATGAAAGTGGAGTGAATGAAGAGCTAGAAATAATGGGGAAAAATTGAAATGATGCTGGAAATGAAAATTCTTAAAATAAAATCACACTGGAATAATCACCAACAGAATGGATTCTGGAGAAAACAAAATATCAGCACTTGAGGACAGCACAGCGGAATTGGTCCATTCAACTAAAAAATAGATAAAAAGATGAAGAGAACATGAAAGTCCTATGGGACATCTTGGAAAGATCAGATGTATAAATTGTGGGCATAGAGAAATAGAATTCTATTCAAAAGACTTTGAAAATGTTTTCAATGCAATCATCAAAGAAAATTCCCTGAATTTTCCTATCCAAGTATAAGAGGCATATATAGCACCAAATAGAAAGACCAAAAAAGAAATGTCCTGTGCCATATAATAGTTATAACACTAAGTATACAGACAAAGAAGAGTTATCGATAGCTGCAAGGGAGAAATACCAAATCAATATAAAGGCTGGTCCATTAGAATAACATCTGATCGATCGACTGAAACCTCAAAAGTCAGAAGGGCATTGCAGGATACCTTTAAGTTCTTAAAGACCACATCTGCACACCCAGAATAGTATAATTCATCAAAGCTGTTTATATAATGGATAAGAAAGCAAACATATTCCATGATAAAAATAGACCAGAGTAGCATATGTCCATTAAGTCAACTCACCAAATGATACTGGAAGGAATTTCCTTGTTGAAAGAGTGCTAAATATTTCAAAGATTCTACTGGGAAAGAATGCAAAGATGTCACAGTAGCAGGTAGCAGTTAAATAAACAAGGCTTAGGAAAACACCAAACAGTATATATATATATATATATATATATATATATATATATATATATATACATGTGTGTATATAAACATTGCAGGAGTTAATACACACCTTTCCACTAGTTTGAATATTAATTGTTTCAGCTTCTTAATCAAAAGAAATAGTCTAACATAATTGATCATACTTTCTGCTTCCAAGCTATCAACTTGCTTTAAATAATAGACATGATCTTAATATGAAAGGATAGAAAATCTTTCACAAAAATGAAACTAAAAAACAAGCAGGCATTATTATTACCTGACAATCTAGACTTCAAACTGAATGCAATCATGAGAGATGAAGAAGGTCACTTCATACTTCCTAAGTGAACAAGTCACCAAAAACATATTACAATTCTAAACACATATACACCAAACATAGGTGTACCCAATATCTGAAAAGAAATATTATTAGATTATAATGTCACAGATTAACCCAAACCTAGTAATAATGATTAGATTCATTGTCCCATATTCAGAAATAGATGGGTGATCCTGACAAATGTGAACAAAGAAATAATCAGAGTTAAATGAATCATAGATCAAATAGTCATAAGTGACATCTACAGAAGATTCCAGCTAAATATTGTAGAACATATGTCTTTGTCCATAACCCATGGAACTTTGTGTAAAATAGACTATATATTAGTCTACAAAGCAAGTCTCAACAAATATAGGAAAACTGAAGTGACTTCTTTTGTTCCATGTGACCGCAATGCAACAGAGCCAGATCTCAGCAGCAAGATGGAAAGAAAAAAAAATTCAGAAAAAATAAAGCAAATTGGGTTCTTTGAAAACATCAACAAACCCTTAGCCAAACTAACCACAGAAAGAAAGACATAAATTTTTAGAATTACCAATGAAAAGGGAGACAACAAATAGCAATGAAATCCTGAAACTCATAAGGGCACACCTTAAAGGTTTATATTCTAACAAATTTAAAATAAAAAAGAAATGGATGACTTTTTAGATTTATATGGTCTATAAATTAAAGCAAGATTAAGGGCATAACTGAAATAGATCTTAAACAAGCAACAATATTAAACAGTAATAAAAAATTTCCTAACCAAAGAATATCCAGGCCTGGATTCTAGCAAGCCTTAAACAAGAATGAAGAGCAATTCATCTCAAATTATTCCATTAAACGGATGAAGAATGCTAAGCCTGAGGTGATGGTGCATGCCTTTAATCGCAACACTTACAAAACAGTGGCAGGGGGATGTGTGGAACACTCAATAAAAAAAATTAAAAAAAACCTAGAGAGACAAAAAAAGCGAATGCTTCCAAACACATTTTTATGTAGCCAGTCTTACTCTGAAACAATAAGCCAGAAAAAGGCACAACAAAACAGAAAATTACAAATCAGTTTCCCTGATGAACACGGATGCAAAAATCCCTCATAACTACTTGCAAACCAATTCAGGAATGGATCAAAAAGTCCATCATGATCAAGTTCATTTCATAGCAGAGATGTATGGTAAGTTACAAATATGCAAATCTGTAAATGTAATCAATCACATAAACAGACTGAAGGACAGAAATGATATCATTCCAAGAGATGCAGAACATGCCTTTGAAAAACATTCAGTATCCTTTCCTGATAAAAACCCTGAAAAAACTAGCAGTGGATGGAACATATCTCAGCATAATACAGAATATCTATAGCCAACATCACGCTCAGTAGAGAAAGACTCAAATGTTCCCACTAAAATCAGTATTCCACTGATTTTCACTCTCTCCACTCTTATTCTACAGAGTATTGGAAGTCTTATTTAGGAAATAAGACAGAACAAGGAAATACGCACGACTGATAAAAAGAAGACATCAGAGTATCATTACTTGCAGATGATATTATTCTATCCAGAGGAGATCCTAAAGATTCAACTCGAAAATGTTAAGAGCTGATAAACACATTCAGCAAACCACTTCAGGTAAAAGTTGGAAAAGCACTTAAACAGAAAGGTAGAGGTAAAGATTTTTGAGAGGGAATCTATCTAGTTGTTTAGGAAATAAGACCAACAGCTGATAAATCAGAACTCATGAAATTAAAACCCTTTTTTCACAAAAAATGTTAACCAATTAAAAAGACATCCCTCAGAGTGGCAGAAAGTCTTCACGATGTGAACAACTGACAGATGATTAACGTCTAATATTACTTTTTACCTATGCATATTTACTCTCTATACAGATCTTAACTTCTAATTTTGTTAATTTATTTTTAATATTCTATATGTGTTTGCGTAAGGGGTGGGAAAGACGAGGAGGTGGGAGGAAGGGTTAACTCAAACTAAGGATATGCAAATAAGCCATATGCAAACCGACTAGGTTGAAAGATAATTAAAAATTCAGTTAACAGCTGTTTGAAGGGAAGCGCCCTGGTAAGTTCAAATCATGCTGTTCTTAGAAGTTATTGGTTATTAAATGAAAATCACAGTGGTAGGTGTGGGATATTCTCTTCATTTGTTGGTGAAGGAAGCTCCAGAGAGTCTCAAAACAATAGAGGCTGTTACCGTTGCTCTTGGTTGACTGCCTGATTAGGTAGGACAAGATCCTATTTCTGAAGACTATATTTGGAGACAAACGTTGCATGTTTATTCTCATATATAAGTCCTAGATTCTAAGTTGCATTAATTTAAAAATTTTAAACTTTGTGTCAGTATGTTGCAGGAGATAGAGAAATCAAGCTGTTAATAAGACTGAAACTTCATCACTTCTGGCTAGCTTTCACAGGGCCAGAAGGTAAGCTACAGGGGAGAAAAGTCCTCAATGTTCTTATCTAGATATGAACAGTGTTTAGCTACAGCACTAACCTGCAAATGGAGATAACCTGATGCAATAGAGATATGACCGAATAGAGGGAGCAACCAACCACTTTATGATGGGATTTGAAGCCCACTCCACAAGAGAGAATTCCTGCCTATTATAGTAACCCTCTGTAAAGTTTCATGCCCGGGGGATCATAGGCCATACGGAAGAATCTACTATTGTTTTTGCTAGTTGGGTGAGGTGTCAAATTTCACCTTAAATATTTTTGTTTATACCACAGAGCACTGTTGTTTTCAGCCTTGCTCAGAGAAGCGTCTATCTGTACTGGGTGGCAGTTAATCCAGATATTAATAACTACTGAGCATGCTGAGATTCAACGTTGAGTGTCAGACACTAGACTGGGATATCTATATTAGTCCTTTAACTATCTGAAACCACAAAGAAATAAATTAACGAGGAAACTAGAGGATGAAAGACTTCTCAAGATTGAGGATTGGCTGAATGAATATACTGAAGATGACTATAATAACAAAAGTGATCTACAAATTCAATACAATTGTCATAAACATTCCAATGATTTTTTTTTCTACATTAGAACAAACATGTCTAAAATTCATATGTAAAAAGGACCTTAATACTTAAAGCAATGCTTGGCAAGAACTGTGCAGGAGGTACCATAACACCTGATTTCAAGTTATACTACATGGCTATCGTTATAAACTTTCCCCCATGGTCTGAGGTACCATAACACCTGATTTCAAGTTATACTACATGGCTATCGTTATAAACTTTCCCCCATGGTCTGAACACTGAAACTGACACATAGACCAATGGAACTAGTCGATATAGAAATTAACTATGTCTATCAGATTTTTCAAATGATGCCATAAAGATGCATTGTAGAAAAGACAGCCTCTTCAAGAAATAATGTTGAGAAACTGGATATCAACATGTAGAAAAATGAAATTAGATCACAATTTTTCACCTGTTAAAAATGAATTACGCAAGAATACCAACTTGACTGGATAGGCCTTAACAAAAAATGACAGGATGTGTGAGCTCCAGTAGGGGGAGCTATGGGAAGGGGTTGGTAAGGTAAGGGGATAAATAGGATTAAGATCTGGTAAATTAAATACACAGAAATTCAATGAAATATATTTTAAAATGAATAAAAATAATTTAGTTTGGAGCTGGAGAGCTGGCTCAGTGGTTAAGATCAGTGACTGCTCTTATACAGGACCTGGGTTTGATTCCCAGGATTCACATGGTGGCTAACAACTGTCTGCAACTCTGCTTTCAGGGGAATCCAGCACCTTCTTCTGACCTATGTGGGCACTGCATAACGTGGTTAAACTTATATACATATATACACATAAAATAAAAATATTAAAAAAAAATAAAAGATTAAAAAAATAATAATCTAGGGACAACAAAGTAGGTTGTTCTCTAGGATCTATGACTTCTTCAGTAATGTGTATTTGGCCATGTTTGTGGTACCACACATGTATTTCCTCCTATTTAGTGGGCCTAATTCCAATTTCCAATTAGACAGCTGTTGATTACCTGCAAGAAAAAAAGTGTCACACTCCACCAATAGTAATAGTTTGTTGGGCCACTCATTGTTGTTCATTAGGATTTATAGCTGGGTGGGACCATTGTTTTGTTTTCGTCCTAGGCAGCTGCTATAGTAACCTTGGATACCATTAGAACTAGTCTTTGGGGAGGAGGCTTCCAGGTCAGTTCCAACCGAATGCTTTAAGTCCTGTGTCCCGATTTCAGCGATAGGGTCTTATCTTCAAATTCTGTGAGGAAATCAAGGGCTGTGGCAATAGCTTGTTATTTTGGCATCTCTTGGGCTACCCTGACTAAAACTCAAATGGAGATTTCTCCTGCCTGGCACTGTGGTTTTTTTGTCTTGTTTTGTTATGTAGTCCAGTAATGTACACACACTCATATATTTATTGTATGTGAATTTTTCAGTATGACTTGGAACTAATATAATTCCCCTAAGCATTACTTATCTCTCCTCTCATTCCCACTGTGTAACCCTGGCTACTTTTGCTCAAGGTAATGTACCTTCCCTTTCCCACTTCCCTCTTAACACCTGTCATATGAAATTATTGACTTTATTCAAAATTTGCATCCTCATATTGACAATCAAGTGTAACTTTCACCACTCACCAAAGAAGTTTCTTTTTGCAACAGATGGATACTGTCACTGAGTTCAAGAACTGGTCAAACAGAGAAAAAGTGTCTGCGAGACCCTTGATTCTAAGGAATACATCTTCAATGCAACCACTACACACAAGATGAATGTGTCCCTCAGCTCTCACCAGTGATGTTTCCTCATACAGCAGAGGATGATTAACTCGGAATCCCATAACTGACTAATGTACCAGGACCAAAAGTGCTTATTTCTAAATAGGACACTTTTAAAACCTCTGTTTCTGAAGACTCAGGGATCATTGGGGAAGAGACGATAGAAAGATTGTAAGGGGGTGGATGACACAAGGAAGCAGTTGTACAGACAACTGGTCAGTTACTCAGAGAACTCACAGCAATGGAGCAGCAAGCACAAGAAATACTATGCAAGCTCAAACCAGACAGCTTGAGCATAGACACGGGGAAGTAGGTAAAATCTTCCAACTCAACCCAACCGAAGGAACTTTTGGCAATTGATGGGCGCTGGAATGGGATGAAACAGTGTTTTACATGGATGAGACTCTTGGTGGGCCCAGTGGATGGAATCACACTGAAGGACATTTGTGAATACATCAGACTCTGCAGGCCATATCATATGTAGAGGGCACATTAAATTGGATGTGGGGTGGGGGAGGAGATGCAGATGGGGGAGGGATTCTGAATAGCATCAAAGTATAATGAATGAAAATCAGAAAAATTCAATAAATACAACATTTAAAACAAGGAATTAAAAGTAGATACAAGATCTTACTTTAAGAACCTCAAACTATGAAACCACTAGAGGAGAACACAGGGAACAAACCTCAGATATAAGGAAAGGTAAGGAAGTTTGGGAAAGGACAGCCCAAGAAGTAATTCCAAACATGGACAAATGAGATTGCACAAAATTAAGAAGAATCAAGGAGCAGAGAAAATATATAATGGAGTGAAGAGATAGCCTACAAGATCAAGTGAGTATCTTTGCTTCTGTACATTTTGAAAATGATTTCTCTCTAGGATATATAAAGAACTCAAAAATAAATGCTGAAGATTCCAAACAATCAATAGTGGGTTAATGAAGGTAACAGAGAATTCTCTGAGTTACGAATGGTGTTAGCTGCCATGTGGTTGCTGGGAACCAAACCGAAGTCCCCTCCTAGGAATGGAGCATTATTCCCAGTAGCTGGGTTATGGAATCATCATTGGTATCCATCTTAAGTTAAGAACAAATTACAACTAATACTGACAAGAAAACGGAGAATAGAGATGTCATACACATTTCTGCTAAGAACATAAATTACTCCAGTCACCACGGAAATCAGTATGAAGCTTCCACAAAAAACTAAAAAATATGCTTTACCCCTCCCAGTAATGGAGCATTATTCCCAGTAGCTGGGTTATGGAATCATCATTGGTATCCATCAATAGATAAATGAATAACGAGACTGAGTTTTATTTAACCACAAAGTAAAATGAAATCACATTATCTGCAGGGAATTGGAAGCACATGGAGATTATTTAGTGACAAAAGCCAGATTCAGAAAAATACCATATTTTCTCTCATTTGTGGATCCCAGATTTTATATAGATACATGAAAGACTGGTAACTGAAGATTTAGGAAAGAAGAAGGAGAGCAAAGGAGACATCATGAGGTGTCAATATGGCTGGAGTACATAATATACTTGAAGAAAATATCCTTGTCAACTTCATATAATCTAATATAGTCCATGGTGTACATGTGCCAGTAAGAGAACTAAAAACAGAATGTAGATTTAAATGTAAAACATAAACTTGTAAGTATCCTAAAAGATAATAGAAGAAACCCCAGATGTCTGTAGATACAACATTTTAGATACAATGCCAGATGAAATAGAGGTCCGTTGTATTACCATTTGGGTCTAAACTACCACCCCCAAATCATATGATAACGGACTCAGTGTCCAGTTGGTGGCACTACTTAGAGATGATGTAAAGTTTAGAAAGTCAGATCTAGTTAGAGGAAGTAGGTCACTAGAAGCACACATTTGAAGGTTAAATTTTGTCTGTTTGTTCGTCTGTTGAATACCCAGTGCTAACGTTAATCTTTCTTCTTTCAAGTTTTTTTAATTTTTATTTTTCAGGGATTGTGTAACAGTGATAGAAATCTGAGCAATGGAGCCTGATTTCATTAAAATTGAACATTTCTGGGCCTCATTGACAAAATGAAGACAATAAGAAACAGAACCACAGAACCTGGGAAAATATAAAACAGTTGTTACTGAAAACATCTGTATGGAAACACACAGAGAAATTTTAGAATTCAACAACATAAAAATGAAGAACCCAATTAAAAAACTGAGTCAAAGCCTTTAATAGTCACTTCAACAAAGAAGATTTATAAGTGCATAGAACTATTTATAAAGCATCATGTGTTATTTGGGAAATGCACTTTAGATAATCATGAGAAATCACTATTATTAAACTGACCAAATCTATGTTCCTGACAATGTACAGTGCTCTTGAAGTAAAGCAACAGGTGTGAATGCATACATGTGAAATCATTTATGAAGATAAAACTTAATAAATCTATAATAGAATGAGGTAATCCTATACCTTAGTATTTTCTTAAATGAATCGAGAAACCATGTTCAATGAAATAACTGCATATGGATATATTTAGAGTTTTTTTTCAATTGCAAAGCTTGATGTTAGCAGAGATGTTTGCTGTATTTTGAATCTGAAATGTCCTCCCCAGACTTATATGTTTGAATGCTTGTTCTCCAGTTAGCGGTGCTGGTGGCCTTGAAAGAGACACTTAGAAACTGCTTTTGCTAATCAAACAAACATAGACTCTCTGCTTGGGCATTCAATTCAACAGAAAGCAGGAAGAAAGTCTAATATCTACTGTACATCTGGCCTTTGGCTGATAAGAAGTTTGTTCTTATCTTTATCTTTTCCTCTTGAGTAACACTGAATTCAAGAAGAGTAAAACCTCGGGCATAAACAACCCACTTCCCAGATGACAATTTTACATGAGAGTGAGAGTGAGGCTGCACCTTCAGTGATTAACAGACTAAGACCTTAATAACTAATGGGGCCACTTTCCAGAAAGGAGCAGCTTGCAGGGTAAGAACTGATACAATGATGTGTCAAGGAGAGTAGCGATGACATGCTGACCAGGACTTCCTTTCGCTCTCCATTAAATTTAAAACTTAAGCATCCTGAAAATGTACTTGGGGAAATCCCAGTGTGACTAGTGAATAAATTTTCCTGTGATTTTTTTTCTTCCTGTGGTTTTTATCGTTTGTCTTCTCTTATCTTGGCATATCAAGCCTGGTAGCAACGCCTAGCTCACAGGAGTCCAGGTTTTCACACTAAAACAACTAAAAAATGAATTACTGCAAAGACTCAATCTTGATGGAAAGATTTCCTTTTATATGTGGATTGGGAAAATTAACACTGCCGACCATCAAACAAAGAAACACTCTTTACTATAAGACATAGGAGATTCTCTCTCTGTTTCTCTCTCTCTCTCTCTGATTCTGTCTAGATTTTTTCACTTAAGACAAGCCAGACACAGACCATTAAGATTTAAATTTCTTTCTTCATAAATGATTAGTCAAATTTTTTATTCCTTCTGATGTATTAGAAACAAAATATTCAGAACCTGCCAAACATAAATAGCTTTTACCCCAGGGATCCAGAAAACAGTCTGCCTCTCTCTCTCAGAAACAGTATAGAATTCCTTAACCACTCATAGGAAAATCTGTTAGTCCCCAGGAAGATAATTTCATAATTATCTCACTACTCCGAACTGACCTCTTCTCAGTCTTTGAACCTTTACTTATAAAATCCATTCCCTTCTGCCTGGATTTTGAGGTCTTATTCTAGCATCGTTCTCCTGGCCACAATAATTCCTTTCTACCATTGGAAACAGTCTCTCTCATTAAGTCTATATTTATTTTGATTTGATTATACAATTCACCAAGTTATTTGTTTGCTTCAGATGTGTCCTCTGCCTTCAACATTTTCAGCTAGTCATTGGAACAGTGCTTAAAATATGGCTGGCAGGGTTATGGAGTTATGATGTCTCATTAGCATTTACCACCCATGGGAGAAAGGAGAACGTTGTTGGAGTAGCTATTTTCCAGATAGATGGTTCAGTCTCTCTTTAGGTCTGCTTTATCGTGTGGCTGTAACTGAATAGACAGAAACTATGACATTTCTATCTAATTCTATCCCTCATCATTTGATGACATCCCATTTTGCACTGTACTGTAAGTTTTAAAGACAGGTAACTTCAACATTTTCCCTTAACCTTGGTTCACACCAATTGACTTGCAAAGAAGTAACATATTTTTCTGTGAAGAAAATGAGCTGCTAGTTTCAGGAGGTAAAGGTCTTAGATCCAGAGCAACTTTGTGAGAAAAAGGAGAAATTCTACACACTAAATAGAAGGACTCCACGAAGTGAGGGGTTTTCTCAACCACTGTCTCATTGTAACTGTTACTTACATTACATATAAAAGCCTTTCACAACCAATGCTGAGATATGGAGATTAGAGAATGAAAAATGTCTTCTACTTTCCTCTGTGCTAGCCATTAAGAAATCTATTTCCTTCTAGTTTTCAATCTTTTGGATTTTTCGGTACAGCAGCTCTAAGCATTGATAGGGTACAGATAGGGACACTTTACATTCTATATCATAAGAGGATGCTCTCCAGTTTGTACTAAGGAATAAGAGCACTTCATAGTAAGCATTTTAAGGACTTATTTGTATTTTATTCTGTAGGAAGGAATCTATATGATCACACTGCAAGTAGTTTAGCAGTCATAACTGTTAATGCCTTGTTTGTTTTGAGTTAATCTTTAGCCTGAATACCATCATAAAGTCATAAATGTAATTTGGAGTCAACTGTCTTTTAATAGTTTGGTAAATCTGTTTGTTAATGTCACTGTCGCTCATGATATTAAATTTAAAAGTTATAGTGAGTGCTGGAGAGATGGACCAGCAGTTAAAAGCACTGATTGCTCTTACAGAGGTCTTGGGTTTGATTCCCAGTACCCACACGGTGACCAAAAACTGTCCATTAACTCCAGTTCCCGGGAGATTTGACACCTTCTTCTAATGTCCCTGGACATTGTATAACACATGCAAGCAATACACTGAAAAATTAAAATAGTAAATACAGTAAAAAGTTAGAGTAAAAGCAAATCATATTGAGCAGGATGCATGTATGAGGAGATAATTTTGGTAAAAAAGGTTGAAGAAAACAAAGGTTTTAACATGAGGAAGAAGTTTAAATAGAGAATCAGTTTTGTCTTAAGGTAGCTCCAAAGAAACAAATGAAATGGAGGGAGCTAAAATACTAAAGTATGCTGTAGAATATCTATAAATATTAAGACCAAAAGAAATGCCATGGGTATAAGCAAATTGACTACAAATAAATTATTAAAATGTATAAGGTCCAAATTTAGTGTACTAATAGAAACCTAAATGTTAGTCCAGTTACTATCAATGAGGCTCTCCTAAGACATTGATCTGCTCTTGTTAATGTTTACAAAGGTGCATTGTGTTTAGAACATTAGAATCATAAGATGAAAATTATAAATAACATAATTTCATATTCACTATCAATTCATTATAGGTAAAACCTCTTGGTATGAACAACTATTGGATTAGATGTCATATGATTTGTGATGTAGACAAAATAATCAAAATTTCATACTTTATTAATATTGTTTGTTCTTATGAGTGCCTTGTCAGGTCAGGACAGATAAGACTCTGAGCATAGTTAGCAGAAAAACTTGCTCCCCTGTACCTAGGGGAAGCTAAAGTAAAAAGCAAATGAGAACAAGTCTGGACTAGTGTCCTTTTCTCAGAAGCCTCAGAGAACTGGGTTTGGTAGGAGGGCTGCTCAGCCCCCAGTTGGGTGATACTTATGAAAAACACTCATCTTCTGCATGGGAAATGATGGCTAGCCAGTGAGATATCATTGTGTCCACATTCCTTTTCCACCTCAACTCTCTTCAGCTAAGAACATGAAACTTCCTCCTACCGGAATGACCCCATGAAAATAGCTGATCTGGTAGCCTCCATTTTTGGTACTTATCTCTAAAGCTCGACAAATGCCCAGTCTCAGAAAAAACTCACAATGATGTGGGAGGCAAAAAACTTTGACTTTTCTAATGGATACTGAAACTAATTACTTGATAATAAACTGAGCCATCAAAAGGACTGTCAGGACACTACAAGAACTGAAGCAGTCATATCCGTCAGGGTAATGATAAAGCTGGACATGCTGTAGTTATAACACTGGGATGTTCAATAGTCTGGGAAGACTCACACTGTCTTTACCTAAGTGGCCCTCCTGACTCATGGGGTTAAAAACAAAGAAGGAAGTTTCCCTCACTGATGTTCAGTGGTAAAGCACACCTTTAAAACAGTACAAAATATGCCTCCATTGTTGGGTTTAGCTGGGCACTACTGGGGATATTGCAGCAGCCTTTCTGTAACATCACAACTGGTATAAAAGAAAGGACAGACAGCCTGCTGTGGCTGTCTATGAGTGTGTAAAGCTCACTTCCACAAAGAAACTTCCCAAATGCTCTAAACTATAAGCACCTGCAGGTCCTGTATCCCATAGGAAGGACACACATTAACTGAGAGTTCAAACCGTTCTGTCTTCCAGTGTCACTTGGGAATCAGAACCAAGCTATCTGCATGTGTGTACTATCATGCACTATGGGCTTCTATTTGCATGCACGTGCTATAAGCTACTCACTATCTGCATTGCATAGAACCCTCCCAAAATCTCCAAAACCTGTAATAGAGGATCCCCTCAGTCTTGGGGACATGAATTCTCTTTAGAATGTCTGAAATGCTATCCCTCTATGGTTCGAATAACTTTTCTAATGTGTTTCTTATACATAAGGAAAATCTACCTCTGTGACTTTCTTGAACATCACATCTGAGACTCGGTCTATGACTGTCTTTGTGACTCTTGAATAGTAGGAGTCCAAAATAAAAGCAAAACAGCTGGTTTGTGCAATAGTAAAAAGCCTTAGATATGGCATTTCAGGCTACTGTGATATTGAACAGAAATTAAGTCATTAGGAAAATAATCCTAGAAAAGTGTCTACACTAGATTATTTGGTACTGACATACAACCATGGATATAAGCAGTTAAAAGGCATATATGTTTTTGATGACAGATACTGCCAAGTGATAAAGTCCAAGCATCCCAGGAAATTCACTCCTGAGGAAGAGGGAGTTTCTCTGGTGAAGATCTGCCCTTTCTTACCTCCTGGATTCTGAGTCTGACAGCTTCAGGGAGTGCTTATTATTATTATTATTTTTTACTTCTTATTCTCCTTCACTTAAGTGTCTGCTGTTAGTTATATTGTGCACAGCTTTGTGCCCGAGAATGACCCGTATAATGAGCCAAACTAACAACTGACTAGTTGCCCAGCAGCAAGATGCCATCTTTCCTATGGAACAGATCTTACAGATAATGGGATATTACTTACAGTTCAGAATGTCAGGAACAAATAAGGACGATTTATACTCTATATCATAGGAGCATGTTTGCACTTTTTGTTGGTGAACCCTCTACCTGCACAGAGAGAGACAATGATGAAGGAAAAGCAGAGTCTCACATACAAGGCTGACAAGCCAAACTTTGGCCTGATTTATTGCTTTTGTTCTGGTTCTCTATAAAATACCCTAGTGTTGAAGACCCAGGGAAGGCAGATTTCCCACTGACTTTCCAGATTTCCAGCTCTCAGAATAAGACACAGCTTAAAGATTTTTCTGTATTTGTTACAGGTGATATGGAACAAAGTCGTTTTTCAGTATGAACCCTCAAATCTAGTAACACTGCAATGCCAGACTCACATTTATGGCCTATCAGGTCACAGTCCCTGTGGGACTCTAAGTGTACTCCTAACTATTTCCACTTACTGGAAGAATTAATATTGTCAAAATGCCCATCATCCTATGCAAAGCAATCTATGGATTCAGTGTGATGCCAATAAAAATACCCATGACATTCTTTTTTATTTTTAATATTTTTATTGAGCTTTTGTAATTTTAGGGTGGAAAGAATGGAAGAGCAAGGGATGCTTTGGGAACACAGGGGAACAATGGCATTCTTTACAGAATTAGACAGAAAACACCTTAAAATTCATATGAATTCACAAATGACCCTGTACAGCCCAAGCCATCCTGAGCACAAAGAACAATGCTGGGAGGATTATCATACCAGATCTCAAACTATATTAGAGAGCTATAATCATAAAAACAGCATGCTACTTTCACAAGAAGAGAGACACATAGATCAATGAGTGCATGCAATTTCAGCCACCTGATAACGGACAAAGGGGCCAAGCACAGAATGGAGAAAAGACACGGGTGCTGGAAAAACTAGATCTCCATCTGCAGAAGAATGAAATTAGATCCTTATCTATCACCGAGCACAAAAGTCAACTCCAAATGGATCAAAGTCCTCAAAGTGAAATCTGAAATTTTGAAACTGTTAGAAAACAAAACAAAACAGAACATAGGTGATACCCTACCGAATATAAGCGCATGAAAGGATTTTCTAATTCAGAGATCAGCTACTCAGAATTGAGCTCAACAACTGATACATGGGACTTCGTCAAACTAAAAAACTTATGTACAGCCAAAGAAACAACCAAGGAAGTGAAGAAGAAACCCACTGAGTGGGAGAAAATCTTCACCTGTTGCACATCTGACAGAAGATTAATATACAGAATATATAAAGAACTCAAAAAAACAAAGAATCAAGAAAACGAGGGCATTTTAGTCTTTGGGTTTATCGTACTCATGTGTCTACCCTGTTTCCCATCTGCTTTTTCACTTACTTGTCTCTTTGAGGCTAAGTTCCTGTCTTCAGGTTGCTGCATCAGAGAGAGGTGCAGGGAGAATATGCTCTTCCCTTCAGGCTGCATACTCTTAGCTGCAGCCTGTAAGTGGCTCTTTATATGAAGGAGAGACTGGACTTCCTGTCTGAGCAGAGCATCTCATTGTTTTAGTTCCTGTTGGAGGGGGTTTTATTTTATTCCAGATTATAACTTTAGTTGCATCAGTGGGAGAACAGGGTCTTTTTCATAAGTTCTTACACTTGTAGATCAATTTAAAATGATCTCAGAAAGAAATTTGTTTTTGCTATATGTTGTAAGTGAATTTCATTGCTATTAGGATTTTAAAATGTCCTTCTTTTTAAAAATTAGCTTACTATTAATTTCTAGAGTATATTACTAGAAAAATTTCTCTGAATGTATAAAATACCAATGCCATGACGAGGAGACACAGTGTTCTCTTTTAAATGTGAAGCTGGCTCTTGCTGTTGCTTTACTGAAATGTGTGTCCTGGCACAGTTTTTCCCTTTGTCCCAGTTGACTTTAGTTCTTTTATTTTTGTAATTCAATAATTGCTCATTGAAATAATAATATTGAAAAAACCTATATATTTTTTTCTTAATGTGATCCTCATAGGGGAAAAGAAAGAATCCAGGGAATAAACTACCCTATCATTGTAGCCTAATATTTTCTTTCAAGATGTTCACCTACATATGTTCCAAACACACCCTCAATATAGGATTTGGAGTTGCTCTTTTTCAAGGGAGTGTGATTTTTATTAATTATGTCTGCTTTTTTCAGAGGTTTCCCAATATGGTTAGAATTTCAAGAGATTTTATAGTAACATACCAAAAAACACCTTAAATCAAGACACTTTCAAACACATTGGTGGAAACCAATGTAGGTTTCAGAAAGGAGGGTTTCAGCAAAGCAGAGATCTCTGGTATAGGTTTCAGATGTTATATGACATAGTTTGGTGGGAGCTATAGGGATCTGTCCTTACATTCCACAAGGTTCACCCCATAGTCACAAGGATGTTAGGTTACACACATGGTGGGCAATAAATGGATATTTAAGGACTCAGATAGCACCAGATAATTTGGCCTTAGACATCCAAATTTGCACAGATCCATAGCTGAAATTCTAATCAACCATCCTTGTAGAATGTTTAATGTCGGTTCTGCTTTTTTCTTTTTTTTTTTTTTTCTGTGAACTTCAGTTAACACTTCCTTCCTGCGACTTAGGTTGGGCCACAATACTGAAAGGGTCATTCAGTTTCATTTCTCTGTGAAACTGCAGTTATCAGAAATGCCCTTTTGTTTTTTTGAAAAACCTTCAGTGAACTGATTGCTCTCAGTCAGCTGGATCTTTGCTGATTAATCAAATTATTCTCTGAGCTGTTTTTTTTCCAGTTAGTTCTTTCATTCTTTCTTCTTTCCGTCACTTTCTAAACTTCAGGATTATTGAATGTATTCTTCCCTTGCTATGACATATTGAAGTAGGAAGCTGTAATTTATACTCCTTTTTGCCTATTATAACCAGAGTAATTTAAAACTTTACTTAATCTTGGCTGTCCTTGCTTCTAGGAACTGGCACCTTTTTAATAAAGAAAATTTCATGTCCTATAAAGTTAATGTAGTTCTTTTGATAAACATGTACATTTACGAACTGTATACAAACAGCTGCCTTAATAAAATTGCTGTTTAGCAACTTTATGTATAATCTGGCGCTGAAAGCAAAACCACAGCAACAATCCTGAAAAGGAATGCTTAGTGCACCTCGAAGTATTTAAATGTACACACAAATAGCATCCATAATTATCTTAAAACTTTTTCACTTAAATTCTGTTCCCTCTGCATTTTTGGACTATATTAAATGGAAATGAACTTTAAATACTCATTTTTGGCTACCTTTTCCCCTCTAAAATACATGATTCTAAATGCTATATTTGATTATCTCTTAATGGTACACCAAAATGTTTTTGTATACTCTTGTTTTATGAAACATATTAATAGATCCCAATATGTGATCTTTAAATGAATTTCAGAATTAAAGAATATTCAAAAGACTAAGTTATATTGTAATTCACTTTTACCAGATCTTTAAACAGCTATATTAAAATAACACTTAATAGCACACTGAAAGAAATTACTATCTCCAGTTTATGGAAACAAACTCTAAATTTGTTTTTGCTATATGTTGTAAGTGAATTTCATTGCTATTAGGATTTTAAAATGTCCTTCTTTTTAAAAATTAGTTTACTATTAATTTCTAGAGTATATTACTAGAAAAATTTCTCTGAATGTATAAAATACCAATGCCATGACGAGGAGACACAGTGTTCTCTTTTAAATGTGAAGCTGGCTCTTGCTGTTGCTTTACTGAAATGTGTGTCCTGGCACAGTTTTTCCCTTTGTCCCAGTTGACTTTAGTTCTTTTATTTTTGTAATTCAATAATTGCTCATTGAAATAATAATATTGAAAAAACCTATATATTTTTTCTTAATGTGATCCTCATAGGGGAAAAGAAAGAAACTACCCTATCATTGTAGCCTAATATTTTCTTTCAAGATGTTCACCTACATATGTTCCAAACACACACTCAAAACCTTTAAGTGGTATATAAAACTGTCACCTTAAGCATGTCCAGGATGAATTCAAACAAAAATGCAACAATGAAGTGACCATAGGTACTGAGGTACCAAGATATGTAAATTACAACAGAGATCTCATTCCCTTTGACTTATTCTTTCAACTCTTTGGCTCCATTTACTAATTTAGATTAGGCACATATGGAAAGCAACCAACAAGTTCTCTCTTGTTAGCAGTATGTTTTGCACTTGAGCCTTAAACATTAGAAATGGTGGATGGAATGTTTGGGATTCTGGCGCTTGTATTCAGTACCATTCAAGTGGGAAAACACTCTAGCATTTGGGTAATGCTATAATATAAAATCTGGTATGAATCTATTTACTTTGACTGACTGTTGCTTCTAATAGTTATGTATGGGATACACTTACACATCAGGTAGAACATCTGCCAGTGGTCACTATCATAGACTTCTCACTTCTAAGTGGTCTAAAGCTATCAATAATTTGATTCCTGTTAGTGCCGTTAATATACATGGAACTGTTAGAGGCACATGATTATGTATACTGAACTTAGTCAAGGTTTCTGATTTCTTTCTTAAAAGAAAAAGCTACTTAATACGTATAAAGACCTGTGTAACTATGATCCTAATTATTAGTTTATTTGGATGCTGTATTTGTTGGTGTTCTCCAAACATTCAATCCTTATAAAGGCAAAGTTTAGAGAGCACTTTTCCAAAACCTTTCTCTAAACTAAAATTATTAGAAGTAATTTCCATTTTCTGGCTCCTATTTTGTGCTCCTAAATATATAAGGTCTTATATTTGAAGAAAGGTTAAACCTGTTTAGCTTCTGGACTTTCATGAAATACTACTCTGATATTTTAAAAGCCTCAGCACTTGCATTCCGGGAAGTATATCTGTAAACAAATATATTCTACTTAAAGAATAAAATCTGCCTCAATTTTTAAGAATTTGATTTATTTTCATAGTGGAAAAATGAAGACATAAAAAGAGCAAATAAAGACTTGTGTTATTTATGTCCTTTAAAGTATTTTGTATCTCTATAAAAATAATCTATTAAATGTAAGTACTAGGTGGAAAATTCAGGCATTCTTTAGTGCAGGTTGGAATTACCATGCAATTTCATGAGAAAAGAAGATTGTGCTAGATTTAAAAGGTAAGAGCGTGGGAACACAGAAGTGTTCTGCCACTCATCACAGAGGAAGGAAATTAAGAGATCTCTTGCAGTTTCTATTTGACTCAGTGTTGTAGCTTGCTTCTCTGTTGTGATAAACACCATGAACAAAAGCCAACCACTGAGTAATGTGTCTGACTGACTTCCTTTCAGACTCATATTCAGCTACCTTTCTTGTATAGTCCATGCCCACCAGGCCAGGATGGTGCTGTTAACAGTGACCTTGGCCACCCTACATCAATTGGCAATCAGGAAATTGCCCCACAAGACATGCACACAGGCCAATATCAGGGAAGAAATCCCACAATTGCAGTTTCCTCTTCCTAGATATGTCAAGTTCACAACCAAGATTAGCCATTGCCCATGTTTCAAACATGTTATGTGAACATGGAACTATCATGGCAAGAATGTAATATTTTAAAGAGACACTTTAGCCCCTCTTTTTGGTTATCAGACTATTGAAGCAACGGTTCTGAAGAAGTTGGAACTTCCTGTGGCATCATATCTTGGCAGAAGAAGGAAAGGCTAAGGATGGGGTGGCAGGAGGAGCAAGGTGGAAACTTGTTCCCTGACGAAAGATATACAAGTTGTCAGAATATGTACTAGGCTAGACTAGAGCTAAGACAATGGTGATAGATGTGAGACCACACTGCAACTGGACTGAATAGTTATGCGCATCTGCTGCCTTCTATTAAACCTTACCTCTTGTTGAGACCCCAGTGATGGACTCCAGGAGCCACTGCATCTATTTCTTCCCTTCCCAATGTAGTCTCACTGAATAAATATTTCCTGCTTTCCAATATTAATGTGTCTCTTTATTTGGCTTATTGAAGATGGGTTCCTGAACCTCCCTATTGAGGTTTGCCAGTAATAATGAATTGTTGAGTAACCTCAAAGAGCTACATATGAAAACTTTGTTTCTATCTAGACTGGTATTTCAAGAATGATGAGATTTAGCTTCAACAGTAAACCCTTGTGTAGGATTGGTCTAGAGGTCAGACCATTTGTCTCATTTGAGATAAGGCAATACACCTTGCTCTATGTCATGACTTCTCCAAAAGATGAATTACATTTTATTTAAAAGTGGATTATTTTCTGCTAAAGGTCTCTGTGGTTCCAAAATACAAAAGAGAGATAGAGTATAAAACTAAAACTTTGAACAAGCTGTGAAAAATTTATGGATGATTTAAATGGTATTGTAAAAAGTGGAACTAACTGGGAAGGGAAAACATCCTCTGGTCTCATTTCATTTCACTGAGTACGCCTGATGTCTGGAGGAAATTATAAAAGTTGAAGTGAAGATATTCTTTTGCCACTTCAAAATGGATTGGGGTGGCCTTTCTGGTACTGAATATCAGAGACTTTCAGAATGAAGCCAAAGAATTACTAGGGCTGCCATAGAAAGTAATAGGGCTAGGAAGATAGTTGATATCTTGCTCCTCATCCTGAAATGTCAGAAAACAAGCAATATAAACTCATCCCAAGCCCCCTAAAAAGACTTCACCTATCTGCTGACTCAACACATGGGGCTGAGCAGTGCATATTGCATAAAAATGAGGGTCATTGTACAGGTAATATTTCCAGTGCTTCTAGTGGAAGTGTCATCGTCAGCAAGAGGCTGGCCCATCTCGGCACAGGGCACTGTGAATCAAATTCTCCAGAAAATAACTTGCATCTTGGGCTAAAGTTCCTCAAATATCAATGGATCAGCACTTCAGTGACTGGAGAGCTTGGAAGTTACAAATCTAAGACCTATTTATAATTTATATTGGGCTGTCTTCAGCCCTAAATAGCCACTCCTTGCCACCTCTTTTTCTGACTTAATATCCTGTGATTAACAGTTAAAAGTACAAGCAAAGAAACAAAAAAAGGAAAAAAACCAGTGTAAGTTACCTTGTAGTGCTGAGATAAAAGCACCATGATCAGAGTCAATTTCAGGGGGAGAGGGTTTTATCTGCCATCTTCCAGGTCACAGTTCATCACCGAAGGAAATCAGGGGAGAAAGTCAGGGCTGGAAACTAGAGGCAGAAACTGAAGCACCAACCATGGAATTATGTTGCTTACTGATTTATTCCCCTGGCCTGTCCTCCATCTACTTTCTTACACCACACAGGACCACCTGCCCTCGGGTGGCACAGCCCAGAGTAGACTGGGCCCGTTCACATTACTGGTCCCACAAACATGAACACAGGTCAAACCAAGGGAGGAAATTCCTCAACTGAGATTCTCTCTACCCAGGTGTGTCAGGTTGAATATCAGCTACCCCGCAGGAAAAAAAACAAAAAAAAACAAAAAAAAAACTTTGGAATGAAGTAACATAACTAAGTCATAGGTCCTACCAGCCAAAAGGCTAAGAATGTCACCAGATAGCACTTGAAGTCTGTAGCCAATTTCTCCTCATTTTGCCATGACTTGCCTACTGAATGTAGCCTCCAATGTATTTGAAAGTTTGTGAAGTTATTACCATCTTTGCTCTGTTACTATGCAAAATTCATAAAACTGTTAACAATTGGAGCATGTTATCTGAGGAAGCTTACATCTGCTTCTGTGCCATGGTCACTCATATTTGACTCCAGAATAACCTGTCTCTTTTAATCCTTTGAGATGAGTGTTGTTCCTCTCCTTGACAGCATATTGGCCAGACTGAAAGAGCCAAGAGCATCTTCACAAGATTCTAAAAAGTATTCTCAAGGAGTATCAACTTGACAGTCTGAAGGTAAAGATGGATCATCATCTTACAACTCAGGCTTACCTACCAATCTCCAAGCAGTGGTCTTTCAGGGCTTCCCTGCTGGCAATATTGACTGGATTCATAAGGTTTCTGGAACTTTGGAAAGTTTCCATGAATCCATAATTCTTTCATTTTGCCTGGCTATAAAGAAAGCACCGCGTAGACACTGCTGCCTCGTCCTGCTCACGGTCTGAACAATCAAACCACACATTTATCTTCCCCAACATATTAGTTACATATGGAGATGCAGCATTTTAAATCACATTGGGGTAGCTATGAAGAAAGAAATTTACAGATTTATGATTACTTTGAAGGGACAGTTTTTAGGTAATGCTGTAACATAATAAACAGGATATAAACAAAGATGTGCACAATTGTTGACCAAGACATTCAATACTAAGAGGAATGTCAGAAATTTGACCATTTGCTGTTTTCCTAAGTCCTACCCTTTATTAGGAATGTCCTGGGTAAAACATGGAAGAAAGCAACTCTGCACTAAGCAATAACAGTATAATTGTTACTACTGCTCTTTGTGTGGTACACAAACTTAAGCAGTGATCAGTCAAAAGAATCTTGCAGGGAGTCAAAAAGTCTGGATCAGGGATTACCTCTTCTGGTGTGCTGGTATGTAGCAAGGTGAAATCATCTCTTGCAGATTCAGAGTGTCCAGGTTTTGCTGTACCTTGCCATAAAGAGGTTTTTGTATCTATGCCAAGCTTTTGGAAGGATTAATTTACATGATCCAAAATATAATGGACAGCTGTGTAAGGAGAACTCGGCACTAAGACGAGTCCTTTGGGTATATACCAAAAAGTGCTGAATATTGTCTGACTGCCACAGCCTCCTGCAGTGTTAAGGTTTCCATCAGCCTCCTGAAAGATGGATTACCCATTTCTCTGTATTAAAGGTTGAAACCAAGTGGTATCTTTAGTTTTTTCTATGTCACTCCCTTCCTCATCACTATCTGCCTTGTGCCGTGGGTTCCTATTTTGGGGGCCCAAAATGAGCCTTGTATTATCAATCTAATCTGGGCTCTCTTCTTCTGGCTCCATAGTCCTAAAACTGGCAGGATAACATCTCTATCTCTTGTTCTTTTTTATGCAGTTTACTGGCAAGGTCATAGGCCAACACTGAAGAGGCCAGTCTCTTAGTCTTCTCTCACTCTAATTCTTCTCTTACACTTTCAGTTTTGCTCTGGGCTCCTGTCACTGCTCAGGATAGCGTTCTTGTTACCCATAGCAGCTCTAGACTTTCACTGTTCTCAAAGCATCTCCATACAAACATGGTGGACCCCAATGGTCAAGTGTGTGTGCCATTCCATACCACCAACAAGTGGATTGCCATCCTGGGATTTCTTCCACAGACATCTAGCTCGGTGCCTTCGCCTTAGTTACACATCTCAGTATCCAGTTCACGATCAACGCCACTGCCACTCTCCCGACCAGTCCTATGGGTATAGCCCACCGTACCAAAGTCTCCTCTCCCCACAATCTCCCCTCACCCGCTTCCCTTCCATTGCTGGTCTCCTTCCCCGTATCGTAGAAAACAGAATTTTCCTCCCAGACTCACTCTTGGTTTTGTCCCGTTCTGTCGACTATGCCAATTGTAACTAAAATTCCTTCTGGAAGGAGCAGGGGGCATACAGGTGAGGGGTTCTAAGGTGGATGTGGAAATGAGAGAAGAGGGTCCGAATATGATCAAAATATATTGTGTGGAATTCTCAAAGAATCAATAAAGATACAAACATTTTTAAAAAAGAAAGCCAATGGCATCTCTCAGATGCATATTCTCCGTGTCTGACTTTTCATGGCATTCTGTACTAGCCTCCATCTGTGGCTAAAAAGAATCTTCTTTGATGAGAGGTGTACTGTATCTTTATCTGTAAATATAAGGATCCATGTTTAGCATGCAGTAAGAAATTTCATTTGTCTAGAGATAAGAGCGTTTTCTCTAGGATCTATGTTGTTTCCAGCTATGCGCATTTGGCTGAGTTTACAGGGCCACCTACGAGTGCTGTCTCGTTGAGAGGGATTTGAGTCCGGTTAGATAGCTGTTGATTAACCCCCTAGATGCCAGTGCTAAGTCCGCACCCGTGTAGGTAGTGTGCTGGGTCAGACATTATGCTTTTTGGACTTTAGGATTGGGTTGGATCACTGATTGATTTTCTTCATCAGCAGTTTGCATATTATTCTCTAGAATTATGATGGCTAAACCTCAGGCAGAAAGCTTCCATGCCAGTTTCTACTCCGTTGCTACAAGGCCTGTATCTGAAGTTTGTCCTGTCTTCAGCAGATGGGTCTTATCTTTTAGTTCTGGGGAATAACCAAGATCTTAGGCAATTGCTTGTGTTATTTTGGGAGTCTCTTGGACCACTCTTACCAACCACTCAAAGGGATATATGCTTGAGAGATACTCAGTCCTAGGTGACATATTTACAGTTGAACCTACATTTAAGGTTCATGGAACGGAGCAGAATGAGGGATAGAAAAAGAACTAATGTATCCTTCAACTCTCACCAGAGAAGCTTCCATATACAATAGAATGTGATTTATACAAATGACCACAACAGGCTAAAAATCTGCTGAATGTGTATTCTTCCATAGGACTCCTGTGTTAAACCTCACCCACCCATTACTCAGGAACCACTGCAGAAGATTGGGCAGAAAGATTGTAAGAACCAGGGCTAGTTCATGAACTCAGGAAAGCAGAGGCTTTCAGGCCATTGAAAGTTTGCACATATGAATTTGTGCTAATGGTAGCATTGAGCACAGGACCTACGCCAACTCAATTATACAGAATTGAATGTGAGAAATTGGTGGCAGACTGACCCAAGACTGAGAACTACTGGAGACTGATTACTTCTGCATGAGCGAGAAAGTATGCCTTACTTACAATTTCTAGATAGGCTGACTAGACTCCAGTGGATGAATTTGCACCAAAAGACATCTTGACTGACCAGAACTTAACATGTATGGCAGAATGCATGAGGTTTGGTGGGTGGTTGCAGGGTATGGATTGGAAAAAGGATCTAAATTGGATTAATAACTGTTTTATGAAATTACAAAAGCTCAATAAAAAATTTAAAAAATAAAACCAATGAGCAGAACCCAGAGTATTTCTTTAGTCCCGAGTGGGAGTATAAACTGTTGTAACCACTATAAATCAATATGGAGGTTCCCCTACCAAAAAATATAAAAAATAAAACTACCATATGAAATAGCATTCCATTCCTCAGGTTTATGGATTTTATCCAGTCCACATACCAACAGACACATTTGCATTATACTGTTTTTTGCTGCAGTACTTACAATAGTTCAGAAATGGAACCACCTTACATGTCCATGATAAGATAAATTAATACGTAAAATTTGTGCAAACTATCATGAGGCTAGAAAAGATCACAAAGAAGAATACAGGTGCAGAAGGAATACACACAACATCATTGGATATTCTAAAGTTTTGCTTGAGTGTCACAATTTATGATCAATGAAATAACTGGGGATAATTTCAGAAATGGCTAACTGTAGACCCCATGACAAGGAATAATCAAATGAGCCCATACTGTCTTACCTTACTGTGCTGGATGTACGATTTAGTGGGTCAGGCAAGTTGACTCAAAGAGGATGAGTATGCTCATCAAAGAAACTAATCAGACAAGGGCCCAAAATGGACAAAGGGAAATGGGTGGCAGATCAGCCCTAGCTGGGAACTGTTGGAGACTGATTGTTGCTGGGTGAGGGAGAGTAGACCTTAGGATTTCCAGATTGAGTGACTAGACCCCAATGGATGAACTTGCACCAAAGCACATCAAGGTACAAATGCTTGACTGGATTGGACTTAGCATGTGTGGCCAATTGAATGAAGTCCAGTGGGGGGTATAGAGGGGTAGATGGAGGAAGTGCTCTAAATTTGAATAAGAACCATTGTATGAAATATTGTAAAGCTCAGTAAAGTATATTGAAAGAAGAGTAATGACATGAGATTGCATCTTGCATAGGATCAACCTGAAAAGTGGAAATTGAGTAAAAATTAGGAAAATATGATGAACATTGGAACTTTAATAATTCATCAGTATTGTTTTATATATTGGAACAAATATATACTACTAAGGTAATATGACAGTATTAGGGAAAAGGAGGTATCAGTACATAATAAAGGAAAAACTAAATTCATGGAAGCTGCTATGAAGTTCATAGTGCACAAGACAGTCCCTCATAGAAAAGGACCATCTCCCAAAATTATAATAGTGCTGATATTGAGGTATTTTGGAAAGTTTTATCCTGATACCACTCTATTACCATTCGGTGGTGAGGGAACTGAGCTTCAGTCCAAATCCTGATGATTGTAGTGAACTCTCAGAGACAAATCCACGGTCATAAAAGATTTAGAATGGTAGACAGTAAAACCAGGAGAATGAGGGGACGCTGGTGTCTGTGATGATGTAGTTAGTTTTTAGACTACTGTTCTTCTCTGTATGTAAACCCTGTTATTCCCATTTCAATTCTCCTTTAGTATCTAGAGCCCCTGAATAAATAGAAATAAAATATTTGGGCAAAGTTTTTAGGATAGGTGAGACAATTGCATCGTTATATGGAAACTTCTATAGTACAGAGAATGCTGCACTTTGAACTGTTAGTAATAATTCCAGCCTCAGTACCTTGGCTCTCTCTAAAGGTTCTCTATAACTTTTATATCCATCCTTCTCCCTACTTTAAGGAAGCTGTTTGCAAGGACTAGAGTTCCTTTCATGGGCTTATCTTTCCTGCCTCTATTTCACACATGTGGAAATATAATTTTTCTTATTTTGTTTATATGATTTATCTCCCTTTTAATCCTCCACTTATTATTTTTTTCTAATTTTCACTTTCTCATGTTTTGCTTATCTGGCAGTTAAGTCTTATTCTCTTCATTGTTTCTCTCAACAGAGTTGTAGGACATTGATTCATGGTCACTCCTGGAAATTCTAACATTTTACCCCTAAAAGAATGATGCTGTCTTATTCTAGGTGTTAAGGAGACAACATATAAAAACTAAATTTTATTCTTCACCATTCCTCTATTATTCACAACTACATGGTTTGACTTCATCTCATTTTATGAGTCTTTGTCTTCCTTGTGATTCCTGGGTTTCTCCAGAAGTAGATATTGAGGTTGTGTATGAACTATTCATTATGGATCAATAATTCCTTGAACAAGGTAGAATCTCTAAGTGAAGACAATCAGAGCCTCCTGTGTCAGGCCAACATGACTGGGTGTGTCTCTTTCAGTACCCAGATTCAGGCTACCCCAGGAAGGGCATGACCTCACATAAAGTACGTCTTTGCATCTGAGGCAAATTTGAATGTTCTTAAGGCTGAAGACTGGATGCTTACTCTGCTCCCCATATCTAGGCAGCAAGTCCTTCCTTGGAGGAAGATCTGGATGGCATCTTCTATTCTACAGAGGGTTCTGATGAGAATCACATTGTGAACCATAAGATGATTTGTTTCATACTTCAGAAGGACAACACCAAATTAAGATACTTAACTATATCGTGGGCAAAAGCTAACAACCTGGTCCATGTCATTTCCAATTTAAGACCAGGGCAGATCTATTGGTTTACAATAAAACTAATCTTGGCACTAGATGTTATTAGATATCAGTTGTCAGAGAAACCCAGCAATACTGTGGTCTGCCTTTCATTTCTCCATTCCTTACACTGTTTATGAGATTTAGAGTTTAAATTGTATTTTATTTTAAAATAGTTTCAGAGAAAATAAAATAGAAATAAAGGATAATAATAAGAAAGAAATTATGGGCACTACTTGGTCAGAATATAGACATTGCTCTCATGTCTTTGTGAACTTAATATCTATCATTGAATGTACAGGAAAACACATGCTGCTGTTACAGAAAGAAGAAAAATGGTAATTGCTAGTATTATTCTGTTACTTCTATTAGGAAAATGTTACTAATAGAAATAAGATACTGCTGTCTGCTAGTACTGATATCTTACTTTAGTAATATACTATAAAAAGGTGAATGCATATACATGTATACATAAAAATGCACATACGCACATGCGCGCGCGCACACACACACACACGCGCGCACACGTATAATTTAAATTATTTCCTGATATCTGTGTAGTTGCCCTAGTTTGCAGATTCAGAGGATAAAGCAGAGATGGTTTAATCTATCCAGGATCACATAGCTAGTGTATAGTGGTGGTGGCCCCATACACGGTTATGTAGTTGAACTTATGTTGAACCTCATCTTCGATGTAGCATCATCCAACACACAACTCTTGACTTCTAGTTGCTAATGTGCTTGTGTTTTGATTTTTGTCTCTTCCTTCTGTGCTTCTGCTTTATTCATTATCATCTTTGACATTTATTCACTTAGTGTGTGCATGTGTGTGTAGGGCAGGTAAGGGCATGAGCAAGTGTATGTTGGTAGCGGGCAGCCTCTAGTAATTGTTTCTCTCCTATCATGTGTGTCTGGTGGACTTAGCTAAGGTCCAAAGACTTGGTGCTGACTTTCTCACTGAGCAAATTCTTCCACTTCATTTATTTTTCTGGGATAGCTTTTATTTAGCGAATTCTATCCATGCAAAACTCTGTCTTAAGCGTGCTTTTAAGGAACTTATATAATAGTACACTGCACACTTATAAGGGATTGTCTGTGGCTTTGCTAAGTCTCTGGTTGGCTGAGAGCACTGGGTTCAGCAGTATCTGCTATTAAATCTCCTAAAGGCTTCCATAGTCTGAAATGCATTTAGAGCCATTTAGTTATGATGGGATTTGTTGAGAACTAACTACATTTACAAGTGTTATTTCTCTGGGAGTCTCTGTGGAGTTTTCCAGTAAAGATTCACAGATAAGATTTTTTCCAACCTGTTTATGTGCTTCTGGAAAAAAAATCAGAGACAAAGGAATAAAAGCCTTTGGTTGTAGTTTGCTTTCTGTTGCTATAAACTCTATAACCAAAAGTACTTTGGGCAAAAAGGATTTATTTAAGATCATATCATTAACCCAGGTCAACCTGCCTAGGGATAGTACCACCCACAGTGGGATGAGCCCTCCTACATCATCTAGCAATTATGAGGCTGTATTGTAGACATGGCTGAGGCCAATATGATGAAGAAAATTCCTCATTTGAGGTTTCCTCTTCCCAGGTGTCTCAATTTTGTATCAAGTAGACTAAAAGTAATTGGAACAGCATTTGAGAGGAGCACTGTTACCTTATATTTTATCTTATGTTTACAGATACTTGTTAGTTGACCCTGATTCCTCCATGTTTTCTGTATGACTACCATACATGATGCATTCAGAAGTATTGTCTTACCATCAAGGTATGGACAGAAACTAAGAACAATGATGGCCCATGCTGTTTGAGGGACCATGGAACAACCTGGGCAACTAATTCAAAAAAGGGGTCCCTTTCTAGGGTGAGCTTTTTGTTTAGTAACCTCTCATGCTTGATAGAGACATTGTCCACATGTTATATAGTGATACTGTTGACATTCTGTTATTATTTTACATGTGTATAGTTTAAGAAACTTCTACAATAGAAGGTTTCCATATGTTTTCTCAAAAGGTCTTTATCGTTCTGCTTTAGGCCCTTGTCTGTTTGAATTGGTATGGATCCTGTGCTTGATGCCACCATTGCCACATTGCACATGATTTCCAGTGGCCTGAAAACCTGCGCTTCCCTATCTTAACATGTATGGCAGAATGCATGAGGTACAGTAGGGGACTGGAGGGATGAGGATGGGGGACGGAGTCTAAACATAATTAAGAATTGCCCTATGAAATGTATGAAAGCTCAATAATTTTTTAAAAAGATCTTTATTATTGGTTATTTCTATGCATGCACCCTTCTCTTCCCTGGTTCTCTAACAATAACCCCATTTTTCACTTCTTATTCCATTATTTTCAAAAGGAAATTTGAAATATCAGAACCTAATCAGACCCAGTTATTGCATTTAAAAGTTACATAATGTTATATATTTTTCTACAAGGAATAGTTTTTAATCACTATATTAAGACTTTAGTCATATTTGATGTGACCTACAGACTAGAGTAAAACAGTCAACTTTACATATTGCTGTGACAAAAGCAACAGAAAGAAAAAGGATTTATTATGGATCACAGTTAAAGTGACTGTCAATCATGTTGGGGAAGTGACAGTACTGGAGACAGCTGGTCACACTGCATTCCCAGTCAACTCACATGGAGTTAGGAGGGCCCCTGCTCACCTTCCTTTCCTCTATCCATCCAATCCTGGGATTCTCCTGGGAACTGGAACCCTCTACTTACTGTGAGATTTCTCACCTCAAATAAAGGAATTCAGGGGCATGACCAGAGGCTAACCTAGATCAAAGGCTAACCCAACCCATAGATTCCTTCATAGGGTATCAGGAGGATTGTCTCTTACAAGGGTCTAGACTGTCATGTTGAATATCAGTATTAGCCATTGAAGTAGTTTTTACCTGTTCATCATTAAATTTTATTCCATCTAATGAGTTCTGCACAATGGGTTTTGATTCCAAAATTTTATGAGTCACCTTTTTCCCTATCATGAACAGGGAAGGGCCAAGATACCGTGAAAGAAAAATACAATAAAATACAAAAATACATATTTGATGTATCCAATATCTGTTTAATAATGTTTCTTGAAATCATGAAGGTTCTATCCTAGTCAAATCCTGTTTATTATTTCCTAGAATTCAATATGCTTACAATATGCTATGATTTTGATGACAAATTTTCCATGAAGATGAAAATACTGGTTAGTAACTGTTCCTCAACATGTAGCTAGGTTTAAAAATGTACACTTAAATAACTAAAGTCAATTTTTTCTCCAAAGACGGTATATTAGTTGAAATGTCCACTAAATGTGTGATAGCCTTATGTTTTAAGTTTCTGTTTTAGGATGACTTTAGTGAAGAATTATATATTTAAAGAAATGATCTTAATAAAGAGCAAAAGTGTTTGATTATATATTGATTTTTATCATAAATCATAAATCAAGTACCTTATGTTTAAACAGGAGAAATCAAAGCAGAGACTAATAAGGTACTTTATAGAAAATCATCAAACAAAACAGTAATTGGTTATACCTTGTTTCATTTATTTAGAGAACTATTGAAATTTCTAGTTGAAGAAAGTTGAATAGTAGGCATTTCTGTGAAACGTGACTGTACTCTTCAGATCCTGGGGCTATTTTATGGTAAATATTATTTTTTCAAGTCATTAAGTATATCTTGCTTTCTGATATTGAACCAGGCATCTGGGACTGTACCTCTATTTGTGAACTTTTTCTGATAATGGTTTTCTAGATTTTTTCTAAAGTGACAAACAATCCATTTCCAATATGGGTGGGAGGATAAATGTGGGGTGATTCGCCATGTGGCATAATCCCCTCCTGCCTGCCTATAGTTCTTATATGGGTATCGGCGGCCATTCTCAAAAATAAAATAAACAGCGCTTGCTTCGATAGTAGAGCAGCAGTCAACGACAAAGCTGTTTGCATTATACCAAGACATTCACAGCCTCAGGGCTGTGGAATGGCACACAGTGGTCTCCATCTTGATCAGATATTGTGTTGGTACAAATTGCTTTGCACATGGGACATTGCTTCCGGCAGCCACAGAGATGTCAGTGAGGATTTTCTCAATTTCAACAATCATGTCCTCTCTAGGCTTACTTAAACTGTCCTCTTCCACTTTCCTCATTGCAGGATCCAAAGCTGCGCTCATGGCTTCCTTGAGAAACTCCATGTCATTTATTTCCTGGTGCTCAATGGCTGTCAAGTCTCTTTGTGGAAAGATCAAGTTTTTCCCCAGCTGATCACAGAAGAAATCCAACCAGATGATGCAGTGCTGCCTTTATCTGCAGCTATGGCCGTGGCCTCATGAATGGCAGTGCAGATAGCATGCTTGAGATAATCTAAACCCATTTTCAAAGAAGTCTTTACTTTATCACTTTCGTTTGCTGAGCAGTATCTTCTAATATGGCTTTTGATGTAACTCCTGAAAAAGGATTCTGGGTTGTGAATATACTCTAAATAATTATCAAAATTTTCTTTTTCTGCCAGAAAGTAGAGAATGTGTTTCCGCAGGTTGGACCTGTTTCCATTGAACTCAGGACAGGTGTCTCACATATCTGTGGCTATGTTAAAACCCATTTTCCTCCATATGGTGGCAGAGATAGCAGGGATGAGCTTGAGGCACAGAAAATTCGCAAATGATTTGATGGAGGAGGCACTGTGGCAGCAAATTTTAAAACTCATGAAGAAATCATCTTTCTTGCTTTCCAGGTAGTTCACAGGATCATTTGCTCTCTTGAATGCCTTGTATACTTCCTTAAAACTCTTTGAAGCTCTTCGGAACAAACACACAGATAAGTTTATGCTGTAGTTTTTTTTGTAAAGGTGTATTCTGCTTCAGGAGGCAGAGATTTTACTTCTTTTTCTATTATCCTCAGGATTTCATGGAAATCATTCTGGTTATAATCCCGCCGTTGTAACCAGATATGTTTAATTATTTCTTCAAAACTTGAAACAATGTTATCGGTATTCTTACTGATAGACTCTTTATGATGGGTTTCTAAACTTTTTTTCATACGAAGAAAAATTTTTTCCAGTCGTGTATGTTTGTCATAATTGATTTCAAATTTGCCTTCAGAATTTCTCATTAGTTTTTCTGATAGATTTCTATCTTTTCTGAAATCATCCAAAAGGTTGTTTTCAGAATCCAAGTCAATGTCAGGCTCTATGACAGGAGGGACAGCGGAGGAAATCTCAGAGACCCAGATTGTCCAAAGTTCATTGAATTTCTGAGCAAGTTTTCATCACTTAATTCTTTCCCCTTCATACTTAAAGCCATCTTTCAGCTCTTCTCTAATAATTCATTTTCATAGTGCTTCTTTTGGTTGTCCAAAACTTCATCACTTTTTCTAAGTCTAATCAGCTCACTGGTTTTCCTCCTGGTTTCGGTAATCAGTGCATCTTTCAGGGTTGCAAGATTGTGCTAAACGTTTGCTTTCCATTGAATCAGTATTTCACTCTCTGGGTCTTCTTGAAAATATTTTTCAAATTCTTCTTGATGGTTTCATAGTTCTTATCAACTGGATTTTCAAGCATGCACCTATGTCTATGACAGTGTATATAGGAGTTTAGTTGGACTTGGGCAAGTGGGTTTTTTCCACATCCTTCCTATTTGACAAGTGATTTGTTTCATATGCTAAGTTTCCATCTTTTTGTAAGTTCTTTTTTGTAACCTCATGCTCTTTCCTCATCTTCTGCATCACTCCCTCCAGAGAGGTGAGGTCTCTTGGTGGTAGAGGTAAGAGGATTCAAGAGCATCTCCTAATGCCTTTTTTATTGAGGACCTAATGGGAAGTGTTTTTCTCAGCAGGTTTTCAGGAATACTCAGTTTTCAATGCCCACAGTCTTTAGTGCGCACCCCTTGGGACTGGATCCAACTTTGTTCTTATATTTCTGTAGACCTTTGTGGACTTCTCCTAGGTCTATTATGTTGGATTATCTGATTGTCTTCAGATTCAAACACCAGATCTGTGAGAAAGGGCAGACCAAATGTGACTAACTCGTAGTGGCTGGGTGTGGTGTTAAGTTTTAGAACGATTCTCTTTCAAAGACTGGGAGAGTAATAGTGTCATCCATTTTTTCACAAGATTTCTGGCAAAGCTTGCTAAGATTTTTAAAATGACTTGGTTAATGTTTGAGTTAATTCTTGGAACTTGAGTTTCTTTGAGGATTGTGGCTTTTAATCAGGGTACAGATAGTGTTTTATACCTAGATACAGAGAAACTGTGTCACTTGTGAGGGAGGCCAAACCTTGAGGTAATGTCTTCCAGAAGGGCCTTTACAACTTTTGTGGTCCTTTAGTCCTAGTAAGCACTGCTTCTACCCAGCACTAAAGGTGTTTTCTACACAAACAGAAACTTGGAGCTCTCACAAGGGGCATATAGGTAAAATCTATTTATTAGTCTTTGCCTAGATACATGGCCCACCCTGGACTGGTTTAAAAAGCAGTGAAGGACAAGGACAGTAGGATTGTTATTAATGCCTTGGGAGGGTCTAACCTTCATATGTTATTTTAGTGTTGTGATCTGTCCTTGCTCTAGGAGCAGGTGAGTTACTCCTTCTCTGGTGGCATTTCTCCTCAAGTGGAATGAATCATGAGTGTTCCTCCACTTCAGGGTGTGTTAACAGCATTTTTCGACCAATGAAGTACCTGATTTCATTTAATTGCACCTTGTTTTAGAGTCCATTTCTCCTTATTTGAATAATTTGTATAGAAATCTTATTTTATTTTATTTAAATTTATTTTATGTGTTTGGGTATAATGCCTGAATATGTATGTAAGTGCACCTATGTCATAACATGGTCAGAAGAAGCAGTCAGAAGAAGGCATCAGATCCCCTGAGCCAGAGTCACTGATGCTTGTTAGTTACCATATGTGTGTTGGGAATTGTACCCGGGTCCTCTGCAGGAGAAATCAATGCTCTTAACTGTGGAGCCACTGCTCCATCCTTACAGAGGCAATGAGGCTATTTCTCCAGGTGTGTGTATGGCCAGTGTGTTTTTCTTTATTTTGCAGTCTATTTCCTTGGTGAACACCATACGGGTTCTTCCTAAGGCCCATGCAATTGATGACTGCCACTTAACTGAGGGGTTGGAGGGCTTCCAGTAGGTTCAGTAATGTATGGTATTGACACACTAAAGATTTCTCTTCACGGTAAAGTTCTTTTGGTGTAAAACAATTGAACAAGAACACAACCACACAACCCTGCATGTCTCACATGGAAAGCGGATGAGACAGTTTGTCTTAGAGACAACTAGGAGTGATGATGGCCCAGGAACCCAGAGTCATATTGTCCTAATTCTGTGTCCCACTGTAGTTAGATTTTCCAGAAATTTTTATAGTAACATAAAAAGAAAATCTTAAGTGAAGAAACAGAAACATATTACTGAAAATAACATCTAGGTAGTTTCGAGTCAAACAGGGAATTTCTGGTATAGATCTCCAATGCTATTTGATAGCATTCTTTGACTTAGTTTGGTGGAAGCTAGAGTACTGTGCATACATTAAATAAAGATTTACCTAAGAGTCACAAGAGAGTTAGGTTACACATAGAGGTGGGCAAGAAGTGGCTAATTACAGGACAAGATAGTACAAGATAATTAATTTGGCCTTGGATGTACTAGACTGCAACTACCCAAAGTTTACAGGCTACTTAATGTAATCTCAGGTTGTTTTTTCCTATGAACTTCAGCTAACCATTGCATCCTGTGACTCAGGCTGGCCCGATTCCAAAAAGAGACATTCAGTTTCACTTCTTGGTAAAGCCGCAATTTCAGAAATGTTTTATTTTATTTTCTAAAATCCTCCCATGGACTTACTGCTGTCAGTCAGCAGGATGCATGCTGATGAATCGCTGTTTTCTAGTGAGGTATTTTTTTCTAGATATTTCTGCCACATTCTTTTTTTTTGTTGTTGCTTTCCAAATTAAAGTTTTATATACGGTTCCTCTTTAGAGGCATATCCTGTTCTGTCTAATGTAGTCTAAGTACTTTCAAAACTTACTCAGTCCTGAATGTTTTGTGTACAGAAACAGGCAACTTTTGTAATTTATCCAAAAGAGAAAGAGAAAAATCTCATGTCCTAGAAAGTTAATAAAAATATGTTTCACAAACTTGTACATTTATGATTTTTACATAAACAACTAACTACCTTAATAAAATTCTTGTTAAGGTAATTTATGTGTAAACTACCAAAACTGAGGGAAACTACAGCAATATTCCTGTTAAAGAGTCATTAGTATACATTTAGGAGTTTTTAAATGAACACACAAATATGATCTTTAATTATCTTAAAACTCTATTTCTTAAAGTGTATATCCTCAAAGTCTTTCACTATATTAGTTCAAAATGTACTTTAGTTATTCTTTGGTGAACATTTTTTGTACCCATAAAAAACATGTTTGTAAAAGATTTGATTAGGCATCTCTCACTGGCATACCAAAGTGTTTTTGTATACTATTGATTTATGAAACATACTGATAGAATGAAATATATCATTTTAAGTGTATTATAAGAATGAAAGCATACTTGAAGTAAAAACATAGTTATATTGTAATGTAGCTTTCTAGATCTTTAAACAGTTCTATCCAGATCACATTTATGACACACTGAAACAATTTATCACACCAGTTTATAGAACAAAACTGTACATTTATTTTTATTGTCTGGGTTAAGTAAACTTCATTGTTACCAGGATTTTGAAATGTCCTTCTCCCTTTTCTGAACTTCTTGAAAAAATGAACGTAATGAGATCCTGCCCACTGCTCCTTTACCATTGCTCTGTAGCCTCCACATTTCCTACTATTCACCCCACTGTGTGGCCTGCTGACCTTGGACCCAGACACACTCCAAAGGCTCTGTATCCAATCCCTGGACATGCTTCCTAACGAACACTAACTAAACACCTTGGCAGAGATCCCATTGGCTCTTGATCTGTCTGAGTCAGCCCAGCCCTCTTCCTGCCCTGGCCGGGATACCTACTACCCTGTTCCACCAACTACCCAGAACAGTCCTGCAAGAAGCTGAAACACACAACCAACAAAGAATATTCATCCTCCCAAATGGCAGTGCAAAAGCACAAATAATGTGAAAAACCAAGAAAATATGTCCTCAGCAAAACCCACTAGTCCTACAAAAGTGCACTACAACGAGAACAACCCTGAGGAATCCCAGGCTGAAGGATTTAAAAGAACAGTCATAAAGATAATCAGAGAACTAAAACATAATCATAAAAAAACTCAGAGAACTCAGAGGATAAGCATAGACACATGAAGAAACTCAAGAACATACATATATTTGATAAATGGAATATTACAAAAATTCAGGAATTGAAAAGTGAATTCACAAAAGAGATTGAAATAGTGTAGAAAAGTCAAACCAAGGTGCACATAGAATTGAAAACCTCAAATTTTTGAAACAATAGGAGAAAGCTTCACATGCAGAGTTAAAGACATGAAAGAATATCAAGACTGAATGACAAGGTTGATGTATTAGCCACTTCTCTGCTGCTGTGATCAAAACACTGACCAAGGGAAGTTATAAAAGGAAAAATGTATTTAGCTTATGGTTCCAAAGATGCAAGAGTCCATCACTGTGGGGAGGCATGGTAGCAGATGTGGCTAGAGTAGATGCAGCAGCTAAGAGTTCACATTCTTAGGCAGGAACAGGGAACAACAAGCAGCTGGAGATCTGGCAAGGCTTAAGAACTGCTTAAGCTGCCCCCAGTAACATTCTTCTTCCAGCATGGCCACACCTTCTAAGACCTCCTGAGACAGTGACCTTAACTGGCGACAACATGCCCAAATCCATAGAGTCTGTGGAGGACATTGTCATTCAGACTACCACAGCTGAAGATCTGAACTCCTTAAGAAAAAACTATGAAAAATAAAAAAGCACAGAAATGGAAAACCTGAAAAGACCAAGTCTAAGCTTCATATGTGTAAAGTTCATGGAAGAATCCTAATATGGGGTTGCATTTCCCACTGTTCTAAAATGGCAGGCAAGTACTTATGCTTATTGGGGAACAACCAATCTTGAGCAAATCTGCTAAGTACACATCATGGAAAGTTACGCAACGACCTTGCTGTCTGTAAAAGATATCTGATTTCCGCTGATGTTCACAGTGTCTCTGATCCCAGCAGCAGTCCAGCTGTTTGATCCCCTCAGTAAGCTGCTGTCCCTATGGAGTTGTTCTGCTTGCAGCTCTTCACTGTCCACTTCCGTCTTCCGTTCATTTGGTGCCGAGAACCCTGGAGGAGCTCCTGCGTCTCCCATGACCCTGTTACTCCTCCAGAACCAAGTTGCTGACCAGACACTCCTGCCTGTGATATGGAGCATCCTGCCCCTGAGGGCTCTGTCACTTACCGCATCAGGCCCGAGATTCTCTACTACGTTCCTCTGTACCGCTCACCCTCTAACAGAGTTTGTGTAAGTGTTCCACGCACAGAGCAGCTGATCTATCTCTCTTCTTTCTTACTCTCTTGCTCTTTTTCTCACTCTCTCTTCCCAGTTTCTCTTCTTTCCATCTCTCACTCTCCCTCCTTCCTTTACCTTCCTACCTGGACGTCATCCTTATCTCCGAACGTGTTTGACTCTGACTCAAGTCATACAGGGAGGCCACACATGTCCCTATGCCCTGCTGGGTGCTCCCCTCACTTGTGTTCTGGACTCTGTGACAAGTGACTAGGGTATCATTTCATGTGGGAATGGTGGCATGACAGAGATGCCTCTCATGGCTGACACTGCTCAGGGAGAAACCTCATCTTCCCTTCCTCATCCTGGACTTGGGGGGACATATCTCACATTCTTCTCTCACAGCTCTGAGGAACACGGCAACCGAGATGCTGTTCCAGCTTCTCATTTGGCACTTCCCATTTGACCTGCCCATCTTCTGCCTCTTTCTCTCCACTCTCTCTTCCCTTGTCTTTGTTCTCTCACTAGGACTTCTTTCTACACTACTATTGTTAAATTGTAGCATGGTTCCTATCGCTAGATGATATAACTTAATTTTAAGAGAGGATTACTCCTGATCTAGGGTGTAATTTATCTCTGCTTTTAGATATTTCTTTTATAAAATAAGTGTTTGGCAACTATGCCTTCTTTAGAGCTAACAAACAGGTTTTTCTAGGTACATATCTTTGCCAAATCTATGTATAAACATCTCTGAACATTTAAAGGAAATTGGTCATTTAAAACCTGCTTCAAAGCTTACAAAGATATCACAAAATTTATAATAGTTTATTTGTAATAACTTTTTATATATAAACATTAATTGCACAGAGTTTACAAATGTTATTATATTTCAGGTAGTAATTAAGAAAATAAAAAGGTCAAAATATTGGTAAAAGATATAAAATACAGATACTGTAATTAAGAAGAAAGCTTTTGAATAAAGATTAAGAAGGGTAAATACTTTCAGAATTGAGGGGATAATGAAAAATTTTCAGCAAGTCTATTGAAGGTTTATAGACATACAAGGTTATAATAATTACTTGTGTGGTGAAAAATTTAACCTGTGAGACTAAATCTCTCCTGTCAGCATTTATTTAAGAATGTTGGGTTTTATTCAAGATTCATCTACATACTACACAGTAATTAAAGGTACCAGATTAGTCAAATGACATTCCTGAATGTTCAATCAACATACTTTTAGGCCTGTAGTAATCTGGTCAGAAAGACATAAAGAGAGAACTCTTTGTCTCTTGTCTTCCAATGCCAGCTAAGTTCAAGGGGACTATAGGGCATCTCTCAAAATGTCCTGTAACTGTGGTGAGTCAGCTGTCCTCCATTCATGGAGGTCATGGAGACACCACTATAAGGACTCAAACCAGTGTCTGGTCTGCAAAAGACAGTTTCAACTCTGGAAAAATTTCTTCCACATTTCCACGTGAAGCCACGGTCAAGTAGAACCTTGTGACTTATCCTCTCCTACTTGGAACTGGTAAAAAAAGGCCTACAGAGCTATAGTCTACTCCCAAGCCTGTTTAACCCCCAGGGAGAAGATCCTACAACAACCTTAAGGGTAAAAAGATATTGGTTTATTTGTACCAGCTGTGTGGTCTTAAACATGCAACTGTAAAGTATAACCAAAGATGAAAATGACTGATACATTTCTTTAAGATTCCAATGATTGCATTTCTCAGACATTAGCCTTAATTTGTTATTAAAGGTGTTCATTAAGGTGTTATTTGATTTCTCATTAATGATTCTGTTCTTAATAAGAAAGTGCTACTCGGGTAGAAAACTATGTATTTTTTAGCCTAATCAACTCTGCAGTGCCTACCTGCATCCAAAAGTAAAAACCCAGTATTATCTGAAAATTAAATAATGGATAAATTTGTTCTCTCTGTCTAGAGGACATGTGGGAAGGAACTCTAGCCATCCATTCATGGCAGCCAAAAGAAAAATAAGGAGAAGCCCAGTAGATGCATTTGGAAGCCCTCATCAAGAAACTCCAGTTTGAACTGGTATCCTTCCTCCTCATAATGATTATTTAATGCCTTTAAAAATTTACAGGACAAAACCAATGGAAAGGCTCAACAGTCAGTGAGTCAGATATTCTTAACTGGATTCCGTCAGGTCTCCTAACAGCACCTGCCCACCTTCCCTGGAATTTTAAACTAATGTTCCAGCCTTTTGAGACTGGATATTCCTTTATAAGAGGAAGAAGCTAAAGAAAGACCACTGTAGCTGGAATGCTAGGTTCCTCTTCAAGTCCTAAAATGGTGGTGCAACCCCCAATGTTCTAAAGTGGTAGTTAGCAGCTTAATTCCGGCAAGTCCCTCTGCTTATTTGGAGATCAACCAATCCTGAGATAAACTGCTCAGTCTATGCCATGGAAAGTTATCCAGGTACCTAACTGTCTATAAAAGATGTCTGACTCCTGTCACTGGTGGCTGTCTTTCTGATCCCAGGAGTCAGTCTAGTGGCTTAATCCCCCCAATAAACTGCTGTGCCCCGTGGAGTTGTCTTGGTTAATGGTGTTCACCTTCGATTTTCATTCAATAGGCATAGAAGAAGGAGAAGAATCTCAGACCAATGGCATTGACCCGTTCTTCAACAGGGTTATAGACAAAAAGTTCCTTAAATTAAGGAAATACCTACCTAAACCAATTCAAGAAAAAGATAAAACACCAATTAGTCATGACCAGAGTCACTGGCTATCATATTAAAAACATTAAATGTAAGGACATGGAGGGTACTGAAAGCTTCTAGAGAAAAACAAGTGACATACAAAGGAAAACCCATTAGAATTACAACCGAGTTTTCCATGGAAAAAACCTGAATATTTTATTCAGCAAAAATATCTATCATACTTGAAGGGAAATAGAAATATTTCCATGACATGAATAAACTCAAAGAATTCAAGTCCAGTAAACCAACCCTACAGAGACTATTCAAAGCAATATAGAGAATGAAAGATAGGAATGACTATGCTCAAAAGGCTATAGAAAGAAAACAAAGAAAGGTTAATGGCAGAAGCACATAATAAGGCAACAAACACAAAGGAGTTAAAATGACAGTATTCAATACACATCTTTTAATAATAACAGTAAATATGAATGGCCTCAACTCCCCTGTTGAAAGACATGGGTTTACAGAATGGATCAAGAAAGAACAACCATCATTTTGCTATTTTCAAGAAACTCATCTAAATTTCAAGGATATATTTTACCTTAGGGCGAAAGAATGGAAAATAAAATTATTCCAAGTAAATGATACTAAGAAGCGAACAGGTGTTACAATTCTAAAAACTGACGAAATAGACTTCAAAGTAAAACTAGTCAGGACAGGTAAAGAGATACATTTCATTCTAATCAATGGAACAATCGATTAAGAGTGTACCATGAGCCTGAGCATGTATGCAGCAAACATCGGTGCACCCAACTTCATGTAAACTGTACCCAAGACAGTAAACACAGATTACCACCAACTCAGTAATAGTAATAGTGGGTGAATTTAATTTACTATTTTCTTCAATAGATAGGTGAACTGGACAAGGAGTGAACAGAGAGTCATATAGATTAAATGACATTTTCTGTCATAGGGATCTAGGCATCTCTAGGATATTCCGCTCTAGCTCCAAAGATTTAATTTTCTACTCAGCAGGCCATGGCAGTTTCTCTACAATTGAACACATTCTGGAACACAAACAAAACCACAACAAATATAAAAAAATGAAATACTTTCATGAATTTGATCATACTACAGTACAATACAGCAAATAATCAACACCAAAAGAAATCCTAGAAACAGTATAAACTCATGAACATTAGACAACAGATTCCAGAATGATGAATGGTTTAAAGAATAAATTAAGAAAAAATAAAACTATTCCTGCAAATGTATGAAAAGGAGAATACCACAGAACAAGACCAATGGGACACTTTAAAAGCAGTCCTAAGAGGGAAGGTTTTAGCTCTTCATACCTTTATTACAAACCAAAGAGTACATGTTAATACTTAACAGTACAGCTCACGACTCTGGAAAAGCAAGAGCAAACCGATCCCAAACCTAGTAGATTCGAAAAAATATAAAAAAACAGAGCAATAATTAATGAAATAGAAACAAAGGAAATAATAAAAAATTTAAAGTAAAAACTAGTTCTTTGAAAAGTTAAACATGAAAGAAAGATACTTAGCCATTAACCAAAAGGGATAAAGAGAAAATCCAAACTACCAAAATCAGAGATGAAAGGGAAACCCTCACAACAGACACCAAAAGAAAAAAAATCCAAAACATTGTAAGGGAATACTTTAAAAGTCTACACTCCATTATCTTAAAAAAATCTAAAAGAAATGGATGAATTTCTAAAGTAATGGGCATCACCGGAATTAAACCAAGAAGAGACCAACAGTTTAAAGAGACCAATTACATATAAGGAAATTGAAAAATCTCCTGACTAAAATAACCCAGAGCCAGGAGGATTTAGTGGAATTCTACCAGACAGTTAAAGAAGATATACAACCAATTCTGCTTAAATTATTCAAAAGATAGAAATAGAACTCTCAGTTTCCTATTATGAAGCCAGTATAACTAATACAAAATCAGGGAAAGACACAACAAAAAAAGAAAACCTTAGGTCCATATTCTTAATGAACAGAGATGCAAGATCCTTAACAAAATATTCTTGAACCACCTTCAGATACACATGAAAAAGATCATCTACCATAATCAAGTTGGTTTTATTCCAGAGATGCAGGGAAGTTCAATACATGTAAGTCAATAAATGTAATAAAACAGGCTAATGTACTTAGACAAAAATCACATTGTCACCTCAACAGAGGCATGTTCTTCCTGCTTTGTGGATTGTAGAACCAACCACTTATATTTCAGTATATATCCTGATGTAACATCATGGGTTCAGGTAAATGGAAAGGAAACAAGAAAGTAAGCAAAAAGAACAAACAGGAAAGAGCCAGATAGTATGGAATAGTTGTTATGGGGGGCAGGTGATCAGAATGGGAGAGGACAGGTATGAGGGGAAAAGGGGTGGTCATTCAGGGCTCACAATGTGGGAAGAGGAATGCAGGAGAGGGGGATGGTGGAAACTGATGTTATTGGAGGGAAAGCAAGGGAATAACGGGGATGCTTGGACTGGTGAGTGAGGAGGCAGGTTGGATGTAGAGACAGAGAGTAGAGATGAATGGAACTTGAGGAACCAAAGAAGCCAGAGATAAATGTGTTCTTTATGAAATCCCCTGAGAAATGCCCATGTGGTACCTGAGTATTAGTCCATATTTATACCAGGCGGCTGTGTTACAAGAAACACTGTACCAGACCAGAAAGACTTCTCTTAGAGTAGTTGGTCAGGGTGGTTCAAGAGACTCCTCAAATAGCACAAGACAGAGGTCTTGATTATCTCCCAGAACTGGAGAGTAAGACCCTACTGATGAAGACAGAACACACCTCTGACACACAACTTACAACAACGGAGCAGAAATTTACCTGGAAGGCTTCTATTTGAATTTTAACACCCATAATTTTCTGCAAACTGCTAAGGGGAAAAAAAACCCACCAATGATCGAACCCAGCCCCAATGTCTAATATCCATAATGACCAGCAGAGAAAACTACATCTATTGATGCAGTAGTGGCATTGTTATCTGGGGCGTAATCAATGTCTGTCTAACTGGAATCAAATCCCTCTCAATGGGAAAGAATTCGTGGGTGACACTGTAAACACAGCCAAATACTTGGCTAGAGAGGACATAGGTCCTTGAGAAAACCCTCTCCCTGTCGTATCTCTTGACAAATGAAATTTCTTGCATTATGCTAAATATGGATCCTTATATTTACAGGCAAGTATACCATAAACTGCTCATCAAAGAAGCTTCTTTTTGGAAGCTACTAAAGAACCACCCAAGTGGTCAGACACAGAGAATATACATCTGAGAGTTGCTCAAGCCTATGTAACATATCTACAGTGGAACCTCTAGACCTAAGACTCCTGAAACAAAGAGGGATGGGTTGGGGGTAAGCAAGATAAGTAGTGCATCCCTGAACTTGTCCCTGTGAATCCTCCTTATTAAAGAGAGTGCAATACACACAAAAGGCCACAAATGGCCAACTTTTAAAGAATAAGAGATTGCAGAGTATGTGTCCCAGGATAGGACTCCTACATCAAGCCTCTCCCACCCATGGTTCAGGGACCATTGTAGAGGATGGGGTGCAAAGATTGTAACAGCCAGGGTTGGTCCATGAGCATAGGGGAAGCAGATAATTTCAAGTCCCTGAATGTTTGCATATATGAACTCATGGCAGTGGTGGCATCCAGCACAGGATCCATGCCAACTCATTCAGAAAAGGGCCTCGAGTGAAGTGAGGGAAAGGTGTTTTGGATCAGCCCTAGTTTGGGAACTATTGGATACTGATCACTGCTGGGTGAGGATCACCAACGATCTCTAAGATAGGCTGACTAAATTCTAGTGGATGACTTTGCACCAAAGAACATCTGGGTACAAATGCTTGATCGGATAAGAATTACTGCGTGTGACATAGTACATGTGGCCCGGGGAGTGGGGTGGGCTCAGGATGGGGAAGTGGGTCTAAATTTGATTAAGAACAGTTGTGTGAAATGTAAAAAAGTTCAATTAAAATTTAAAAAATATTCAAGTAATATACAAATAAGTTCCTTTTAAGAATAAAGCAGACTAGCGTGTAAAAACAATTGGTATACTAAAAATTTCTATAGTTTGTTACTGAGATGGTTCCCTGAATATGTAAAATCCCCAAAACTATGAGCAGGAAATAGAATGTTCTTGCTTGCGTGTGAGTCTGACTGTTGTTGTTGATTTACTGAAATGAGTTTCTTTGCCCATTTTCCCCCTAAGTCATGATGAGTTATGAAGCTTTCCTTCAGTATAATTTAAATGGGAAAAGTCCCTAGCATTTGGGTTTTCCTGCCATAAAGAATCTGGTATGTATTTGTTTCCTTTGACAAGTTGTTTCTTCTTTTATTTGTACGTGAGATATACTTGCACATCAGGTAGCACATCTGCCAGTGGTCATTAGCATTGTCCTCTAATCTTGTGAGTGGTCTAAATGTATATTTCGAGTCTCTTTAGTGCTATTATCTTACATGGAACTGTTAGAGGCACATGATCTTATTTAGTATATTTAGCCAAAATATCCAATTGCCACAACAAAACCAAAAGCTAGTTAATATCTATAAGGGCAGTGTAGCTGTGATCCTAATGATTAAATGATTACTTGTATGTTACATTTGTTATGTTCCTCAAACATACAATCTTTATAAAGGCAATGATTTGAGAAGGTCTTAAGAATTTCTTTCTGTGACATGTGAGCAGCATCCTGCCTCAACCTCCTCTCTATGTCTGGAACAACAAAGCAAATGAAGTATGATTTTACCAAATTACAGTTTTGGAAACCAGAGTTTATTTGGGCTTCTTTACAGTACAATTAGCATGGAGGGGCCAGAATTCCTCTAGTGAGGTCATGCAGTAGATTCTTCCTTTCTACCAGGACTGCTGCCAGCCCTCCAAGATGGTGAAGTGCACTCCGTCTCTTTACCAGCTTCCTCAACTCACACCTTAGTCTCAAGTCAATGGTTGCTTGGGATGGGTAGCTGACTCTGTTGGCTTCTTCCTTTGTCAGTCAAGTTTGTTTATGCTGTGCTCAAGTGCACACAGTCCATTCTGCTAGTCAGAGAAATAAATCCATACAACACTCCACTCCTTTTTCCTGTGGCTATTACACACTCTGCCATCCTCCTTCACAAGAGTTCCTGAGCCTTGGAAGGGAAGTCATGGGTGTAGGATAATGGTTTTTACATTGTGACATGGATTATTTTTGGTTTCTGTGATACCCTTTCTACTAGAAAAACACAACAACTATAACAAAGAAGTAACATCCACATAAATACTGACTGCTATCATAACCTAACTTATGAGTGCAAACACAAATGCTTGGACCATACCTAAATAGGTGCATCACATTCATCTTACAAACAATTATAGTGGCTTTCCCACTAAAGCCTATAACTCTCCCAACCATTGGGGTTTGGCCTTTCTCAAATACCAAGTGTGTGTTCCTCCCAGATGAGCAGGCAGGCTTTAAATCTAGTTGGATATTTGCTGGTTGTACATATACTATATGATCCATTGTTGTAAGAACAGGAAATTCTTGCTTGACATCTGATAGTGGAGCACACAGGATCCATAATTAAGAAGGACTTTGTGGGACCATAGTGATCTGCATACCCCATCCAGCACTATGAAGGTCAGTCATCCAGTTGCAGGGAGCTTCCAGCTTGGTCCCAGCTCGATCACTCCTTCCCTTGCTCACATCTTCAGCACGGATCTTACTGTCTGCTTCCCAGGTGCAACCAACATTAGTGGCAATGGCCTTTGTTGTGTCGGTGGCCTCACAGTCTTCCCTGATCAACAGCTCAAAGGGGGGCAATCCACTCCTGGTACTGGAATTTTAGTTAAGAATTGTATAACATATCTTTTTGCCCTTTGGACTCTATAGGCCCAGGTTTTTTGTAGACTTTTCTGTACTGTTATGGTGGATATCACTTGTGCCTTTCCCAACCATAAAGCTCCAAGAATTTTACATCTATCTTTGCTGTTGTACCCTGTGTGAATTTATATTCCATCTTTGTTTCTTCATGTGTACTTGATGTCTTTCAAATGGTTTCACATCTGTAAAACACTAATAAGATAAAATTATGCACAAAATCAAACATAACCAAGGTCTAACACAGTGTGAAAAGCCTTTTCCCATTTGTATAAACTGTTTTCTCAACAGATCCATGTTGGGTACAATGGCATGTAAAAGAGGCATTAATTTAGTTAATTCTTTACTATTTATAGTTATCTTCTGGAATCCATATTTTTGTATTACAGGTGAAACTTGTGGGGTACTTTTGATTTTTTTCTGGGTTGCTCCCTTCCTCATCACTATTTGCCTTCTCTCCTGGGTTCCTGATCGAGGGGTACCAGTATACACCTTGTATTTCTTTTGCCCTCTTAGTCATACAAAACTGGAGGTTAAAAGTTTCATCTCTTCTTTCATTTTTCTAATTTGCTGGCAAGGTCAGAGGCTAGTATGAAGAGGCCAGCCTCATATCCCTCTCTCACTTTAATTCCTCTTTTGCACCTTTAGTCTCTCTCTGGACTACTGCCTATGCTTGGGACATATTTCTTATCACCGTGAGCAGTGTTCAGGCTGCTTCTGCAACTGCTTGCCGATACCTTTGCTTCAGGTGTACCACCCTAGGGTAATGCAGAATTTGTTCTAGAACTTCTACTGTTATCAAAGCATCTCCATATTCCCATGGTACGTCCCACTGGTCAAGCGGGAGTGCCACTCCATACCATTTACAAGTGGATTGCCACCTTTGGATTGACTCCAAAAAAGAACTCCAGAAGTCCCTGCATCTCTGTATTCCCTTTTCAATGTAGCCTCATTGAATAAATCTTCTTTTCTGCTTTGCACTATTAAGGTGTCTCTTTAACCGGCTTATTGAAGGTGGCTGCCCGAGTCTCCCTATTGAGTTCTGCCAGTATTAATGAATCATGGAGTTCCTTGGGGAGCTGTATATGAAAAGTTTGGTTTCATGTAACTAGAATGCCATTTCAAGAAGGGGAAGGTTTAGCTTCAAATGTACGCTTGAATAAAATTTGTCTAACAATCATTCTCATAGGAAAGTCCTGAAATATGCCTTTCTTACTGTTATGATTGCTCTAACATTGTAAAACATCAAATCCATTAACATTTTGGTTAAAATGGCATTATTTTGTCCTAAAGGTAATTGTAGTTCCAAACTACAAAACAGAGATATAGTACACAAAGTTTTGGACAAGCTGTGAAAAGTTTAAGTATGTTTTAAATGTTAATCTGAAAATGGAAATTACTGGGAATTCAAAACATCCTCTGGTCTTACTTCATCTCACTAAGTATTCCTGATATCTGAAGAAAATTACAGAAGTTAAAATTTCAAAAATCTATTGCCAGTTCAAAAATCAATTGAAATGGCCTCTGTATTGCTCAATATCTGAGAGTTTTAGGACCATGTCAAAGAAAGTAAAAGGGCTAGGAGGACAGCTAATGTTTTTGCCCTTATCTTGAAATGTTATCAAACACTAAGTGAATATAAACTCCTCCAAGTCCCCTGAAAAGGCCCAACATTATCTGCTGAGTCAACCACTTTGAGCTCACAGGTATACATTCTATAAAAATAAGGGTGATTGGAGAGTCATAATTCCAGTGCTTCCAAGGGAAGGTCCATAGTCAGGAAGGTGCTCTTATCCTGGTAGGTGTGGGTGGGTCTCCATCTCCAGCACGGCTGTTGTGCTCGAGCCATGCCAGAGAATGGAAGACGATTGAACAGGGGGCCTCAGGTGTCTCAGAGTGCGACAGGAATGACACCTGGGACATTATGTCACTGGGTAGTTCTGTTATGAAATCCAAGACAGGGGTTTATATAGGGAAAGTTAAAGGTGGGGTCTTTAGGTAAATTAGAAATGAGGAAATGAAACCCCCAAACCTGATTTTGTTCTGGGGTGAGGGAAAGGAAGATTCGTATCTAAAGTGGCTTCTGGGGCCAGGTTATCACATCAGGCAGAACAGGCCAGACTCCTACTGTCCCTTCAGGGTATCGGGGTTGCTTGACCCAGACCTCCACATCTCCCTCTTTGTTTTTTTTTTTATACAATGGGGAGGTATATAAGGCCCAAGGAAAGGGAGGAGCCAGGCAATGAGGGGATTGGCAAACTAGGGGGGATAATGGATTTTAAGTTCATTCTTGGGTTTATGAAAGGTATAAGTGAGAGAATTTATAGTCTCTCAGTTAGCTATTTGTCTTCTCATGTTTCCCTTTTGAAGGGACAACCCTAAAATCTTTTAGGACATTAGATAGGAGCTCCCAAATACTTTGGACATATTTGGCCTTTGGTATAGAGTAGCCTGCTAAAGGGCACAAGGACAGTTTTTCGTCTTTGGGGTCTTTTTACCCTAAACTGCCTAGCCAGATTCTACCTCCTATTCTCATCACACCATTCTCTGAAGAGGTCACCCTAATTGCCAATGAGGAATTGTGTGGGGAATGCAGGCCTCCCAGCACAAGCCGCCTCTTGTACATAGCTGCCTCTACTCTAATGCCTTGTTATTGAGATCACAGAGTCTCCTCAGTGATGTTTATGAGAGCTGGCTGTTTCACAGAGACCTTGCTATCGGGAATTTGTGGTTATCTTGCTTAGCCACTCGCGACCTTGGTCCCATGTCTCAGCCTGCACCTGGAGGCCCTGTTTATGCAGAGCGGGTTTTTGTGTGAAGGTCAAGTGCCCCCTTCCTGGTGGTTTGCTGATGTGGGCCAGAGAAAAAAGGGTCTAGATATTAGGCAGGGAAAAGAAACAACAAATTGCCTTTTTTCCTTCAACCTGACTCAAGAGTGTCCTGCGTCTTTCTTCAATCCCGACGCCCCTCACAGAGACTCAGACCCAGGGCCGTGCAGGCTCGACAGAATTGGAGCGCTGACCGCTCTTGGCTGCTTCAGGCTGAACAGGGATATAGTAGGTTGTGGCAATAGGGCTACCCCTTCACTGAGTCTATGTAAAAGACCCCTGAATTGTATAACTGTTAGTTGTAGCGAGAAAAGAAAGTCCTAAACTGGTGCCTGGAAGATGAAACAAAATAGTCAAACAGGGAAGAATTCAAATGTCCAATTCAAAGTTCATTAGAATTTCTTGCTTAAGGACTTTCAAAGGCATCCATCCTTTGGGGTCCTCTTTGTTTTTCTTTTTCACTGCCAAGGCTGATCTTGAGAGTTGTGAAGTCAGGATTTGTTTTCAGGCACCTTGACAGCTTCCTGGAATGACTTGAATCAGAGTAAGTTTCCTCCCAAATGGCTTCTAGACAGTGAGAGAAAAAGAACTAATCATTTGATTTTTGGGTTAGAACAATGATGGACTTGCCTTTCTTTTCTAGGGTTGCTTGACCCAGACCCCCATAGGCAGGTGGCACAGTTGGGCCAGAGAAAGAACTGAAAGAGACAAGAGAACCTTGCAAGACCATAAAAATAATCCCTGAGGAGGAGCATCAACTGAACATAACAGACTAAAGGGAAAGATGGAGTTACAACTAAGCTTTACTTCCACAACTTTAAGCAATGACTATTCAGTTTCCTTGTAGAACATCCTTCACTAACACAGGTTTTCTGGGCTCAGCAGAAGCTTGAAAAATGTCTTCACGACTCCTTAATGTTTGCAGTTTCCTATCTAGAAAGACAGCACCATTTGAACATTGCTGCCTCATTCTAGAGGAATTCGTCTCCTCCCCTTCTGTCTGGCTTGCAGTAGCTTCTGTAAACCTCGGCAGCAGAAGCTGGGGACATACTTCCCTATGACGTTCTTTTTGAACTGGGAATCCTTGGGAAACTTTTTTAGTTCAGGCTCACTCCTTTCAGATATGTTTTCTTTTTCACAAGTTGCAGCTTTGGGTGGAGGAGGTCTTCCCTCAGGGCCCTTCATGTTGTCTCAGTGCACAGAGATGTCTCTTTACTAGCATTGATGTCTTTAAGAGTTACACTTGCTTTCTCTGAACAACTTTTGTCTATAACTGTAAACTTGCTCACACACATTTCCTTGTCAACTCATACATGCTTCATGTCTTTCTGTTCTCTCACTTTAGACTCCATTTAGATCAATAACCACTACACAGCAGGGATGGTATGCTGTCTTGAAACTGCCTTCATGAAACACTTTTCATTACAATCAATTCAGTTCTCAGGACATGGCTGAATGCAGTTGTATTCTTCACCAGAAAATAACATGAGTTGGCACTAGTCTAAATCTGGATGGAGACCCTTTTCCCTTTGAATCTCCATGAGCACAGTCTCCCCTCTCCACATTTCTTTGGGTGTTCTGGTCTTCCATACTCCACAACCCAAGCCCACCAAGCTTTTTGCCTTCCGTGGTCTGTTACTGTAACAGGTTTCATGTGTACAGTGCTACCACCTTCTTCTAAGCCATCATAGTCTTTATCTTGGTTACTTTTAATCATACTAACATATTTCTGATTTTAAATTATGTTCTAGTCCCTACACTCTCTCTGTCTTTTCCCCACACTTTGAAGATGATCCTGTACTGAGAGTGGGATATCATTCCTCTGCTCACCTAGACATCTAAGACTCTGCTAGCTCACTCTTGCTAAAAGTAAATGTCACAATGGCTCACTAGTCCTGCTGTCATTTCATGTTGCTTCCTATGTGGACGGTTCTCTGTCCAGTGTCTCCTCTGTTTCTTTGCTCCAGCCACAGTGACCTCCTTGTCTTCTGGTCTCCTGGGGAACACTCACAGAGCAGGGGCTTTGTTCTCGTTCCTTTTTTGGATGAACTTTTACCACTCTTCCTTGGGTCACTTCCTCTTTTCCTTGTGAAGTCTTCTCATTTCTTTCTTCTTCTGCCTGCATAACTAACAACACTAAGTAGCAACCCGTCATGCTGCCCCTGCTGTCCCCTTATTTATTTATTTTTTAGTTTTTCCTCTACAGCCACCTCATCGAACATACCGATGATTTCTTTGATTATTTATTGTCTATTTAAAATGTAAGTCTCATAATAAGAATTTTTCTTTTTTCTTCCTTTTCACTCTTCTCATGTTGGATTTTATCTACAGTGTAGAAGCCCATAGGCCAGTGACTGACGCCTTCAATCAAGGTTATGGAATGGAGGTTTGAAAGATAATACCTCCCTTAGACATTCAGCTGGCAGTTAGTGTTTCTAGGAGACACAGAGGCCCTGGCAGAAGGGCATCAACTGGGAATTCAGGGTCTGGATATCAGGCAGATATTTATTGGCACTACCACAACCTGAACATTTCAAAAGCTCAGTATGCTTTCTAACCTGAAATACTTACATTGGTTAGTTTTAGTAATATATATATAACACTGAAAGGAAGCAGGAATGTCCTAACAAGACCTGCATTTGTTGTCTTACTGTATATGGGGAGGTAGGATTTTAAATTATACATGGGGTATGAATGAACAAATTCTGAGTTCTTTTTAATTTGAGGAAGATAGACTTTTTAGTAGTACTGTAGTTTATGAGAAATGGGACATAAATATAAATACATCTCTATGTCACCCAGATCTCCAAATTACACAGACGAATATCTGAAGTTTGTGTAAGTTATTTTTTCCTCCCCTGGACCTTATTAGGCACATCGTTGATAGCATATGGAAACCAGCAACCCTCCGTTAAGCTAAAGTAATACGATGGTTAGTACTGGTCTTAACGGAATATACAGTCCTAACTAGTCTCCCAAGCAGTCAAAGTGTCTGGGATTACCTCTTCTGTGTGTGCTGTGTCTGGCAAGGGGAAACCACCATCTCTTGCAGATCCAATATGCTGGAGGGTCCAGGTTTTGCTCTAACCTTATCTTTTAGAGGACTTGGCATTTATGCCAAGCTTTGTGAGGTGTTATTTACATCATCCAACCTATAATGGACAGATGTGTATGGGATACCACAGGCTCAAGGTCTCTAAAAATGTCCGTGTCCAAGAAATCATAGCAGCCCACCGTATGCTGTCAAACATCCACAAAGAAGGGATTGGTTTATGAAGCCTCTAATAGAGAGTACCCCTGAGTTTACTGTCAAAGTGGAATATGTAAACAAGGGTTATTCTGCTACAAAACTGCCAAAGCATTAAGACCCATTAAAAGTCTTCAATGAGTTTATTAAATGAATCTCTTAGGAGAAGCCTTCTTTCCATGTGCTGTCACTCTTGTGCTCCTGAAGAAGGTGAGTGCTGTGAAGGTTTTGTCTTCAAAGACAGTGACGATAAAGCTTATTGTGGGAACCTTGGAAAAATATATAATGTCCAATGAAAGGTTAAGAAAAAATCAACTAGGAGGATGTAGAAACAGGTTACCCACTGAATGTGTCATCCAAATGAAAAGTTGTGAAAATTTTTGATTGAATTGAATCAGCAACCTTCATTACATTGAATATTGAGTGTGGGCCATAATGGATGGGGCCAGTGTTCAGGTCATAGTAATCCATAATAAGGTGCCCTTACTTGTTCTTTTTAAAAAATATTTTATTTATTATTTTTATTTATTTTGTGTGTATGAGTATACTGCCTGTAAGTACGTAAAGTGCACACATGTCATGCAATACCTGTGGAGGTCAGAAGAGGGCACCAGATCCCGCAGAACTGGAGTTATACACAGGTTTTAGCTGCCCTGTGGGGTGCTGGAATTGAACCAGTGTTCTCTGCAAGAACAGCCAGTGTTCTTAACCAGTGAACCATCTCTTCAGCCCCCTTTACCTTGTAGATTTGGCAATATAGAAAATGAAGCTGTTAAAGGGAGACGCAGTGGGGATAATTACTCTTTAATTACTGTTTATGTAGCACATTTGAATATTTGAAACCTTGTTTTAACTAACTTTGGTTAACAAAATATGTCTTATTTGGGACACTGTTCCAGTAAAGTTCAACAAGTCAATTTGCAAGTATCAAAAGGTACATTAATCTTAATTTATAAATTGTATCAGAGCATCTGTGACAAAATAGGGCTTTTATTCATGGGCATATGACCACAGGGAATGTAGACAAGGGTACAGTTATGTGAGAGAAACTAATTTTAATTTGTTTTAAAAATATTTTATTTAGTATTTTTATTTTATATGTGTGAGTGTTTTGTCTTCACACATGTAAATGTACTACATGCACACAATGCCTGCAGAGGCAGAGGGTGTCAGATCATCTGGAACTGAGTTACAGTTTTTAGATACCATGTAGGTGCTGGGAACCAAATCTGGGTCCTGTGGAATAACAGGAAATGTTCTTAACTGCTGATCCATCTCTCTGGCCTCAAGAGAAACTAGTTTTAAAAGGTACTGAAATGCCTGATCACAGTAGAGGCATAGAATGTTCCATTTTAGTACAGTACACGGTAGAGGCACAGCATGTTCCATTTTAGTATGGTACACAGTAGAGATATAGAATGTTCCATTTTAGTACAGTACACAGTAGAGGCATAGCATGTTCCATTTTAGTACAGTACACAGTAGAGGCACAGCATGTTCCATTTTAGTACAGTACACAGTAGAGGCATAGCATGTTCCATTTTAGTACAGTACACAATAGAGGCACAGCATGTTCCATTTTAGTACAGTACACAGGCGTATGTGTAAACTCACAGTCTCAGTATGGATCCCATGAAGTTTTGCCAATTAGTTCATTTTAACAAATGTTAAAGAAAAATTTGAACCTATGATCAAAGCCTAGCCAATGACCTTTTGAATTTTCTGTTATTTTAATGAGACTTAGTGTGTGATTTTGAATTTCCCATAGAAGCAACTTGGATGGCTTTGGAATTATGGAAATATACACACCATTTTCATGTAGTGTTTAAAAATACGTACAAATTATTTTTAGTTTGTCCTATGTCTAGAGATATTTTCATACATCAATAAATACTGTATGGTAAGCAGTATGTTTACTGGTGTTAGCACAGAACATTAAGTTCCTCTTTCCTTTTCTTGGAAATAGCTGCTGAAAGCCAAAATTTCTCTCTCTCTCTTTCTTCCTCTTTTGCCTGCTCAGAATTCTTTCATTTCTTTTTAAAAACTTGTTTCCTATTTATTTGTTTCCTTAAATTGCTTTTCACTCTGGCTTTTAGCTTCCTAAAGCAAAGACCTTAATTCTGTCTCCAGTTGATAAGAAGAAAGCAGAAAGAATGAGAGCATTCCAGCTTTCCAGGAAGTAGTTTCTCTGTCTGGGTCAACCCCTTTGTAAGATAACATGCCAACTTTTTTCCATTTAAAATGTATCTTTAGGCAGGCTGGAGACATGACTCAGTGGTTGTAAGAACTGGCTGCTCTTGCAGAGGAACCATGTTCAATTTCCACAACCAACATAGCGAATAAAAACCATCCATAACTCTAGTTCCAGCAGATCTGATGCCCTCTCTGACTTCTGCAGGCATTGCACAGCATGGGTGCAGTCACACATATGCAGGCAATACACTGATACACATGCAATAAAATAATGAAAAAATATAGTTTATGATAGTTTGCCTTTCTAGATGGATATGTATGTATACATAATTGTTAGTTTTTTCTCATTGCTTTGACAAAGTATCAAAGAAAACTGTCTTAAGCGAGAGAAGATGCATTTTCGCTCACAGATTGAAGGCAGAGTCCATCATGTTCCACTGGTTCATCCTGGTGGGGAAGTCATTACTGTAGGAAGTTGACCAACTGACCCCATTCTATCAAAAGTCTAGGAAGAATAGAAGGACAGATGGACATGTAGATCACCTTCTCATTTTTATTCAGTTTAGGACTTCAGCCCATGGAAGAAGTTTGTCACAATTAGCACAGATTTCTCACCTCAATTATCTAGACTCTCCCTCACAGCCATGTCAGAAGCTTGTCTCCTAGGCAGTATTAGATGTTTTCAGGTTAATAATGATATTAACCATCATATACATATTCATATACATACATGCACATATGTACACATTTCTCCTGTGGATGCTTTCCTGACCTGCTTGCTCCTGATTGTATAGAGTAGCATGGAGTAGCATCCTGCTATTTTGACCTTAGAGGTTGCAGATGGAAAAAAATGTGGATGATCTGCTTATGTACCACCTTTATAGACACCTGCTTCAATTTTTACGATGTTCCAGCTGACATCTACGGGATTGAAGAATGAGAACCCAGCATTGGAAGTAGCTGAGAAACTCTGAGTTCTTTTTTCATCTTCACTTAATTCCTAGCCTGCCATGGTGACACATATCAAAAAACTCCATCATGGGGGAGGGTAAAGCAATTTGCTCTCTCATTCTGGGCCCCTTTACTCACATACTAAAGTTCAATATTTAATAATGCTCTTTAGCAGTTACCAAAAAGGAAACAATTGCCATCCTGGAGCCTTGTAGCCCATTTCTTTCTCCTGGGAAGAGATTTTGAATTTGATGATCCTGGTCACTCAAGGTTGACACCAAGAATTTACTAATCATGGTCAATGTGAACCGGACCACTGCAAAGGCTTCATGACCCTGAAATAGCACACCGAATTTCATGGGAAGCAATCCTTCACATAGTAACCGTTGTGGCTAATTTTACATAGAAAAGCACTCTTTTTACCATGAGATTTGGCCTCTGAATGCTACAGGGTTGCATAACAGCTTGAGAGAGACATAAATAGTAAGGCTTCAGGGGAGGCATAACAAGGAGTACTGATTCCTCCCACTATATTAAAAATCAGGGAGGATGATAAAACACTGAGCTTTTCTGTGTGGGTGACATGGAGTCAGGATGGGATGAGTTCTAAGGGCCACAGCAGACAACAGTAATATTAAAGCAGGCAAAACAGCAAGATCAAAGGGTTAGTACTTACTTGGCAAGGAAGCATCTCTTTGATGACAACTAAGTACTTGAAACCCTGTCACCTGACAGGGGCTACAACTCTGCTGAGAGTCATGACACAGTGAGCACCCGACTGTTACTGCTTACTCAACACCTGCCTGGACTTCTAGGGTCTCCCCACTCTTGCAGCACCTGCAGAGTGTGTCTCGCCAGCTCCAGTATGGTATTTACCACATTCAAGCTCACTCATCACACACAAATGAACTTCAGGGAGGTTATTTTAGACACTTTTATTTTTCTGATAACTTTATTCTGAAATCCTGATCATTTACTGTGCTTCTTTGGATGTATTGTGATAACTTAATTTTTTTCAATCTAACTTTTCATTTGGTGTGTATGAGGAGGCTTTCTCTTTATTGGTTTGTTGGTATTTATCTTTTCAAGAAATTCTTTGTTTCCTTGATTTTTTGTCTCTTTTTATTTATTAAGCTATCTTTTTGTTATTTTTTTTCTTCTCTATTTTAGGATTTTGTTTCTTCTTTCTTAAGTGTTCCTTGAGCTTCTTGTTTTAAAGAAATCCTTATTATTAACGTAGGCTTACATTACCTGTATTTCTTCGGCTGTACTTCACAAAGTTAGCTATTTTGTTTCATTTGTTCTTTGAGGAAGTTTTAAAGAATCTTCTGACTTCCTTGATGAACTGCCTGTCACTGTAAGAGGGTTATATAGAGGTCATGCAATTTTTTAATATCATACATTTCATTTTCTTGTGACTTCTGATCTTGATTTGAGAGTAGAAATATTACAGGGTATTTTTTTTTGTATTGATTATTTTGTGACAGATAGTCCCAGTTGGCCTGGAACTCACTGTGTAGATCAGGCTTCCCAGGATCTCAGGAGATCTACATGCTTCTGCCCTTGAGTGTTGGGTCTAAAGGCGTGATCACCACACTCAGACAAGTGTTTGGAGCTGTTTTCTAATTTAGATATTAATCATTTGTCACATGGAAATTTAATGAAATATTTCTCCCGTTCCTTAAGCTGTTGTTCCACTCTGGTGATCATTTCTTTTGCTGTGCAGAAGCTATTTAATTTGATGCAGTGCTGTTTGCCGTTTCTTTCTCATATTTTCTGTGCATGTGGAGTCACGCTTGTTCCTATATTTGTATCACTGATTAATTCTCCCACATTGTCCTCCAGTATTTTCAGAATTTTGGGTCTAATATTTTTTTACTTTTTGTGGGATAGTAGGAAGTGTTCCAGACTTCTACCTGTGGATATACAGTTTCCCCAACACTGTTTACTGAAGGGGCTGTTTTGGAACCTGTGTCAAGAATCAGATTGGCTTTGAGACCTTCTGTTCTATTCCATTGGTCTATGTTTCTGATTTTATGCCAGAAAAAAATGCTGCTTATCTTACCTGTAGTATACTTTTAAGACAGGGACTGTGATAATCGCACATTATGCTTCTAATTAAGATTCCTTTCATTTTTCAGAGTATTTGATTAGGGTAAAATTCCATATAAATTTTAGGATTGTATTTTCAATTTCATTTCTGTGAAGAGTGTCATTGGAATGTCTATTTTACACTAAATTTACCCATTAGATTTGCATAACACTGGTTAATATGATCATTTTAACAGTATTTATTCTGTACAGCATCAGATCATGGGATGTCTTTCCATGTCCTGGTATGTTCTACATGTTCTCTCTGTCTCCCTCTCTCTTTCTATCTCTGTAACCATGGTTGGGTCTGTGCAAGTAAGTGTGTGTTATACGCATGTGCGCACATGCATGTAGATGCTAGAGGACAAACTCAGGTGCCATTCCTTAAGCTCTCATCCATCTGAATTTTTCAAATTTATTTTGTGTGTATGAGTGTTTTTCTTGCATATGTGTAAATGTACCCATACCATGCAAAGTCCACAGAATCCAGAACAGAATGTCAGATCCTCTGGAACTGGAGTTATATGGTAGTTAGATGCTGTTTGGGTCCTGGCAATCAAAGCTGTGTCCTCTGGAAGAGGAGCCAGTAGTACTCTTAACCGCTGAGCCATCTCTCCAGTTCCCCACCTGCATTTTTTAAACAAAGTTTTCTCATTGTAGGGTGTTCTGGCCAAAAATGTCTCTCATTCTCTGCATGTTGTCCCATTGTAGAAATCTGTAATAGTGTCAACTTTGCAAAAAGAAGCACAATCCCCACTCAGTAAAGCCTGGTGAGTCCTTCCCAGCCTGGTGTTTTAAAATACTTTCTTTTCTTTTTTTTCTAGTTTTTATCCTTTGAATTTTTAAGGTGTTTTCCTCTTTAAAGAACTCTTCCACTTAGACACAGGGAATGACTAGGATATATAATTTTCTTTCTTTAGTGAATAGCTACCTATGATGCCATGTGCTGACAAAACCAGAAGTGCATAAGGAATAAAAGGCCATTGCCCACAGAACACATCTGTGTCAGATGTGCAAGTAAATAATGAGGATAAAGACTTTTCTTAAAAGAATTTTATACATATATATATATACATATACATATATATATATATATATATATATATATATATATATATACACACATACATTCAGGAAATATACTGAAAAAAATCCAACAACTTCTTACTTTGCCAGGTTCCTCTTTGTACGGTCAGTCCAGATACAACTCCCTGTAAAGAATTAATTCATGACCAATCAAATCAGTTACACTTTCTATTTTGACCATTTTTCCAAATTCCCGACTCCATAATTTCAGTGTTGTTCATCATATTTTATCTTAATTTACCATTGATTATAAACCTCTTGATCAGAAGATAAAATCTATTTCACATTACACATTATTCATCATGTAGAATTTTCTACATCATGAGTCAGTTTTCTCTGTATTCTATTACTATAGTGTCCTTGTCCAATTTTTAAGTCTTGGATGAAATTATTCTCTAAAGTCAGTGAGTTGCCCTTCCTTCTACAACTCATTTGTGAACTTAGTCTTTGTTGCTGAATATCAAGATCTCCTATCAAAATGGATCTATTGTGTATTAGCGAAGAAGAATGGGCAAACTGACCTTTCCATTTAGCTATTACTACTTTATAGACAGCCAAGCTTACTATGATATAACAGTTTCTTTATCTAAGGAACAGTTGGACTTAGGAGTTTTTCCAGTTTGAGGTTCTTAACAGTGTTGTTATTAGTAGACATGTTTTCTCTTCTCATCAGTAAACACCTAAAAACTGGGACATATGGTAAATGGATGCTTTTCCTTCATTACATGCTGACATGCTATTTTCTAAACTGATGGTACTATTTGCCATTCTCACAGGCAAATTGTGAATTCCAGTTTCTCCACCTGCTGGCCATCAATGGTACTACTAGTCATTTGAGTGCACTATCATGTCACACTATAGTTTGAATTTGCATTTTTGGGTGAAATGTTGAGTATTTTTTTCATGTGCTTATTAACCATTGGCATATCTACTCTAATAAAATTGCTTTTCAAATTTTCTCCCTGTTTTCTTTTTGACTGTTGTCCTAGTTTTCCTTCAATTGCTGTGAGAAAAACCTTCTGATCAGTACCGACTTGGGGAGGAAAGGGTTTATTTGGCTTAGCTCTCCAAGGTCACAGTTCATCACTGAAGGAACCCAAGGCAAGAACTCAGGGCAGGAACCTGGAAGCAGCAGATGAAGCACAGGCCGTGGAGGAATGCTGCTTACAAGCTTGGTGGCCAAGGCTGTGCTTAACGTGGCACCACCCACAGTGGGCTGGGCTCTCCCACATCACAACCAAGAAAATGTTTCACAGACATGGCTACAGGCCAGTACATTAGAAGAAATTCTCCAATTGAGTCTCTGTCAACAGCCCAGGTGTGTCAAATTGACACTACAGCCTTCCAGCACAGTTGTTTTCTAATTTTTATTATTCAGGTGTCTCTTTGTATTCTCAGTGTAAAGCTTTACCAAGATGCACGTTTTGATCATTTTTATTCTGTTCTGGGTGTGGTCTTTTTGTTTTGTTAGCTGTCTTTCTTCTACTAACAAATTTCATATTTTGATGACATCTACTTTATAATTCTCTTTTTAGTTAATCAATCAATCTGTTAATTTTATTAATTTTTTGTTTATTAAAAAGAATCTCTTGCCAGGGATGTAGAGATGGCACAGCAGTTAAAGACACTGCTATTCAGAGAACCTGTCTCAATTCCCAGCACCCACATGCCACTTGACAACCATCTGTAATGCCAGGTCAGTGTGATACTCTCTTCTTTCCTCTGTGGGCATTGTAGTACATGAGTGCTCTTACATACATGCAGGCAATATACTCATACACACAAAATGAAAATAAATTAATGCAATATTTAAAAAAAACCTCTTTCCTCATCTATCCTGCTTATCTTGTCAGAACCCACCAGCTCATTTTCCATCTTTATCATTCCAGAATAGGCCAGTTCTCACTTCCAGAGTGGTCCCAACTATCCTACATGAATAAAAATATAAAAAATGAGAACTTGAAATGTAGAACAACTAATTATTCATAACCAATCAGAAACCAAATGTAAGGTTCTGGGTTCGAGAGACGCAGCAGACAGAAGGGACCAGACTTCGCTGGCAGCTAACAGGACCTGGCTTTACTGAGAGAAGACCAGTTGGGATTAGCTCCTCCGCACCCACGAGTGGAGAAATACTAGCCCCCCTTGGGGGCTAGCCTCCCTGAAGAGATGGGGGAGGCTAGCCCCCCTCACCTCCATCTTGGGGCTGGGGCTCCGGGGGACCGGGCTGGCGTGATCAGCCCAAGTCTGAGTCTCAAAGCCCAGTGCAGCACCAGCAGCAGCCACAGCAGCACCAGCAGCCAGCAGCACGTTGGTTGTCCAAGTCCTCAAAGCCTTAAAACCTTCAGCCCCCTCCTGGCTTTTAGGGGAGAGGCGTTGCCATGACATCTGATTGATGTTTAAGGCAAGCTTCTGTCCAGGAAATAGTACTTTTTTCCAGAGCTGTTAGTGAATTCCTTGCTTATCTGCCAAGGAATTTGGGATCTGGAGCTGTTCGAAAGTTTTAGATAAGCTCTGGCTCCAGGTTTCCTTCCATTTTCCTGAGCTTTAAACTGTTGGGGGTTTCATTCACACCTTACACCAACCAAGCTACAACAACAACAAAAAGAACCAAACATCTACTCAACTGAGACTGGCTAGAATTCTATATCAGACACACAACTGTTCTACAATCAGAAATATCAGAAGAACTCTGGCACATAGAATATAAGGAGCAATCCTCAACATGATCAAAGAATTCAATAATTTAAAAGAACACAAACAACAATCTCAATGAGGATAGGAATAAACTCCTGACAGAAGCCCAAGAAAACATAAATGGCTGAAAGAAATGACAAAGACAATTCAGGACTTAAACAGTGAATTAATGAAATAAACACTGAGGAAAATTCAATCCAAAATGAAAATGGAATTGGAAAACTCAGTAAGACCATTTGAAATGACAGGAAAAACCTCATTTCATTATACATAAATCCATTCAACTATAAATCACATAAATGAACTCAAAAACAAAATTACATGGTCATGTTGATAGACACAGAAGAGGCTTTTAACAAATTTCAACATGATTTTATGTTAAACGTTCTAGAGGGAATTGGACAGGAGGGAACATATCTTAACATAAATAAACACATATACAATAAACCCATGGCCAAAATCATTCTAAGTGAGAAAAAAACTGGCAGCATTGTGCTTAAAACCAGGACTCAGAGAACACTGTCAACTCTCTCCACTCCTTTTTAATACAGTGCTTGAGACTACTGATATATCAATCTGACCAGAGAAGGAATTTAAAGGAGCACTAATTGGAAAATAGGTCAAATTATCCCTATTTGCAGATGATATGATATTATACACAAGAGATCTCAAAACTACCACCAGAAAATTCCTAGAAATGATTTAACTTTCAGCGAAGTGGCAGGTTACAAAATCAATCACAAAAATCTGTAGCCTTTCTGTACATGAATAAGCAATCAGGGAAAGAATACATGGAAACCTCCTCATTCTCAACAGCTTTGAACAATGAAATATCTAGGAATCAACATCACCACAGACATTAAAGATCTCTACTATGGAAAATGTAAATCTTTGAAGACAGAGTTTGAGGAAGATAAAAGATGGAAGGTCCTCCCGTGTTCATGGACTGGAAGAATTAATATTGTGAAAATGACCATCCTATCAAAAGCAATATATAGACTCAATGCCATCCCAATCAAAATCCCTATGATATTCTTCATAAAATTAGAAAAAAATGTCTTAAATTCATGTGGAATCACACAAGACCCCAGAAAACCAATGCAATCTTAAGCCCAAAGAGCAACTCTATGGGGATTATAATACCAGATCTCAAAGCATATTACAGAGCTTTAGTCATAAAACCAGCATGGTAATGGCAGAAAAACAGACATGTAGATCAATGGAATATAAATGAGGACCCAAACATGAATACATGCAATCTAAGCCCTATGATATAGGACAAAGGTGCCAAGAACACAATGGGGAGGAAGGATGGCATCTTCAACAAGTGGTGCTGGCAAAACTATATCACCACGTGTAGGAGAACGAAGCTAGACCATTATCTTTCCTCTTGCACAAAAGTCAACACCAAATGGACCAAAGGCCTCAAAGTGAAACCTGAACCTCTGTAACTGTTAGAAGAAGTCATTGACTATAGCTTACAAGCTATAGGTGTGGGAAAAGACTTCCTAAATTAGGTACCAGTTGCTCAGGAATTAAAGTCAGCAAGCAAGAACTGTGACCTCATAAAACTAAAACACTTTTGTACAGGAAAAGAAACAACCAATTAACTGAAGAGAAAATTTTAATCAGTGACACATCTGACCAATGTTGAACATCCAGAATATATAAAAGAACTAAAAACAAAGAATCAAGAAAGAAAGAAATGACCTAATCAAAAGGTAGACTATAGATATGAACAGAGATTTCTAAAAGGAAGATATAAAGATGGTTAAGAAACATCTTAAAAAGTGTTCAACATTGTTAGCAATTAGTAAAATGCAAATTAAAAACACTTTAAGATTTTGTCCTACCCCAGTCAGACTGACTAAGATCAAGAGAACAAATCAGACCAAATACTAGAGAGGATGTGGGTAAAGGGGAATGATTATTCTCTTACGGTGAGATTGTAAACTCATGCAGTCCTTATTGAAAGCAGGGTCGAGAACACGTAAAAAACTAAAGCTGAACCTACCATGTGACCTGGCGATACCACTCCTAGGCGTACACTCAAAGTACTCATAGTACTGCAGAGGTACTGTTATTCATGTTTTTGCTGCTGCTTTCAGAATAGCTAAGAAATGAAAGCAACCTAAGTGTCCCTCAGCTGGGAAGTGGATCATGAAAATGTGGATGGAACTAGAAAATATTATATTAAGCGAAGTAACACAGATTCAGAATACAAATGATGTATGTTCTCTCTCAGTTATAGATGTTAGCTCCAAACCCTTATTTGTGAAGTACAGATCCTGATGTAACTGCAGGAGCCAGGAATATGGAAAGAAAATACGGGGGTAAGTGAAACAAGGAGCCAAAAATGCTTTTAAAAAATGTTCACCGCCCTTAGGTATCAGGGAAATATCAATTGAAACTACCCTGTCATTGCGTCTTATGCTAATTTGAATGGCTAAGATGAATAAAACAAATAGCATCAAATGCTGACCTGGATGTGAGGAAAGAGATTCATTCAATGTTGATGAAAGTGAAAACTAGTGCATCAATTTTGAAAATTTGGTCCAAATTCCTCAAAAAGCTACAAATATGCCTACTATATGTTAAACTATACCAACTCCTGGGCCTAGTTCCAAAGGTTTATATATCCCACCACAGAGACACTTGTTCATGCATGTTTATTACTATTCCATTCACAATATCTACGAAACTGAAACAACCTAGATGTACATGAATAGATGAATGAATAATGGAAATGTGGTCCATGTACACAACAGAATATCAATGGGCTACAAAGAAATATGCAATTTTGAAATTCATAGTTAAATGGGCTGAGATGCAAATAATCATTGTGAGTGATGGTATTCAGACACAGGAAGGTAATAAAAATTTTTAAATGTATTCAAAATTTTTTGCCATCATGGAAATGCAAATTAACACTGCTTTAAGTTTCTATCACAAAGCAATCAGAATGCCTGCATTAAAAAAGCTAGTGGTGGTTAGTTGCTCCCATAACATTCATAAACTGTTGCTACAGTAGGTCTATCTGCCAATCCAGTCATTATTGTCGATTGCAGGGACTGCAGCTGTGCAAGGCTGTTGACTACCATTTCTTCCAGTAGCATGCATGGCACCTTCCAATACTATGAAAGCTATCCAAGAGACACGAATCTTCCGAGATCAGTACCATCTTGATTTCTCCTTACTGTTGTATGACTCACACATGTTATGTCTTCAGAAATGGTGACTTATCATCAATGTTTAGAGGGAAACCAATAGCAGTGGCAGTAACTAGTATGTTTGCAGGTCCATGGGAAGCTCTTCTTCAAAAACGCTGAAAGCAGGAATCTTTTCCTTTAACTGGGATTTTTATTTGCTAGCCTGTGTTGTCTGGTAGGGCCAAGAGTCATCAATTACAGGTCAACTCAATTTAAAGTCTTATATATTGTATATGCACACATCTAATGAAATTCTAAAGCAGAGGTTTTTATGACTTTTTTCAAATGATCTTTTACTTTAGTTATCTCTCCACTTGCTCACTCTTCTGTCCGGCCCTCCCATTTCCAACCATTTTAACCCTTCGTATAACATTATTCTCCTTCCCACTTTATATCATGGCATTTTATCTCCCCTAAATTAATCATGCCCCCAATACCTATCACCAATGTTCTGATCGGTATGGATTTTTCATTTGAAATACACATATCTAAGTATACAAAGTTAACAAACACTTCTGATTGAGAACATGTGACATTTATTTTTTGTGTCTGATTATCTCAACTAAGTTACCTGCAATTTTCATAATTTCAGTATTCTTAACAGTTGAAAATTAAGTGTTTCATTGTGTAATTGTACAATGCTTTAATTATGCATTCATCATTTTATGTAGACCTAATTTTTTGCATTTTTGTGATATTGTGAGTAGTGGAGCAATGAATATGGATGAGTGGGTTTCTCTGTAGTAGGATGCAGAGTCATTCTGGCATATGGCAATATAGCAAAGAGTGGTATGGCTAGATCATATTGTAGATCAATTTCCAATGTTTTAAGGAGCCTTCAAAAATGATTTCAATAGTGGCCGCACCAGTTTATTCTCTCATCAGCATTGAATTAAGTTCTACCTTACTCCACATCCTCAATAGTATTGCTGTGCTTTGGTTTCTTTTTTTGAATCTTAGACATTTTGACCTGGATATGATGAAATCTCAAAGTAGTTTAATTTGAATTTCCATGATAGATAAAAGTGCTCACTTCATAAAATAAAGACCATATTTGGCACTGTTGTCAAGACTTGAGATAGCATGCAGAAGACATATGCATGCACAATCCAGAGAAACCCAGCATGGACAGGAAAAGGGAGAAGAATCCTCAGACCTATCTGAGGCTCTGTTGGCAACTGCTAGCTGCAGGGAGAGGCAAAGTCAGTTCTCTTAAAGTGTGTGATCCTGGATAGAATGAACAGGCTCTAAAGGATGCCCCCACATCCAAGAGCTTTAGGGGAAGACAGATTAATCTTTATTAGCATTTATAAAACAATAATAAAAGGACATGAATTTGAGGAATGTGGTAAAGAGTGTTTGGAGATGAGGGCAGGGGTCTGAATGTGATCAAAAGGCACTGTATGAAATTCTCAAAATATCAACAAATATTTAAAAGTTTTAACCAATGGCCAGAAATAGGAACCTTTATTCAGTACTGGACGGGAGTGTAAACTGATGTAGGCACTAGAAATCAATTTCAAGTTCTCAAATATCTAAAAAATGGAATCACCTTACATGTTCATGATTAGATAAATTAATAAGTAACATTTGGGGAAAATATCTTGAGGATCTAAAAGATCAGAAAGGCAGACTACAGGTGAAGAAGAAATACATAGAGCTCCATTAGGTATTCCAAACTTTTACAGGAGTGTAACAATTTAAGATCAAAGAAGTCATTGGGGATACTTTCAGAAATGAATGATTCTAAATAAGATAAGAGAGATTCAAAATGAGCTCAGACTGTATCTTCTCATGCTGAATGTAAGACTTAGTGGATCAGGCCAGATGACTCAAGGTGGATGCATTGTGTGCATCAAAAAGACATTGACAGAAGATTGTATCCTAGGATGGGATCAAGAACTGAAAAGAAATAGTTAAGATTAGGCAAATATAATAATCATTGGAACCTCCCTAATAATTAATCAATATAGTTTCATATATTGGAAAATATATTATGCTAAGGTAATATGATAGCATTAGAAAAAAAGAGATGCCTGTACCCAATAAATGAAAAGGTAAATCCAAGGATGTTGCTGAGTATCCCATAGTGCACAAAACAGTCCTCCCCCAAAAGAACAATCTCCCCAAATTTTATTAGTGAAGATATTGAGGTATTTTGGAAAGTATTCTCCTGATAAAACTCTATTATGGTTTGGTGATGAGAGAAAATAAACTTTAGTCCAAAATGAGATGACTCGAGTGAACCCTCAGAAATATAATCAGAGGTCATAAAAAAATTAGACTGGGAGACAGAAAGAACAGGAGAATGAGCTGTCAGTCATGTCTGTGATGATGTAGTTACTTTTGAGGCTACTATTTTCTGTATATAAATCCTACAATCACCATTTCAATTCTCATTCAGTTTTTAGAACCCTGGAATAAATGAAACCTAAATGGAAAATATTTGTGCAATGTTCATAGATTTAACTTATAAGAAAGGAGAGACTCTACACTTGTTCTCATACAGAAACTTCCCTAGTACAGAGAGTGCAACAGCTTGGGCTCTGTCAGTAATAATTTCAGCATGAGCACCTAGGATTGAGTCAAAGCTCTCTCATAGGCACTATAGAATGTTTCCATCCACACACCTCAGTGCTTTAGGAAGGTATTTGCAAGGCCTAGCCTTCTTTCCTTGGACTTACCTTTCCTACTTCTTTTCAGGAATATGTGGAAAAATAACTTTTCTTATTTTACTTATGTTTCATTTCTCTTTTAATCTTCCAGTTGTTTGTTTTCTAATTTTCACATTGTAATGATTTGCTTATCTGTTTCATTCTCCTCTTTGTTTCTCTCAACAGAGCTATCAACATTGATTTTTGGTCACTCCTGCATTTTACCCTGAAAATAATTATGCTTTCTTATTCTTGGTGTTAGGGAGGCAACATTAGGTAACCTATATTTTTATTCTGCACCATTCCTCTTTTATCCACAACCCCATGGTTCAAATTCATCCAGTTTTACCAGTCTTTGTCTGTCTTGTGATCATTGGTCTTTTCCAGAAGTAGATGTTCATATGGTGGTGGATTCTTCATTAGAGATCAATACATCCCAGAATAAGTTGGTATTACTGAGTGAAGACTATTAGAATCTCCGGTGTCAAGCCAACATGGGTGGGTCGGTCTCTTTCAGTATGTGAATTCAGGCTACTCTAGGAAGTGCTTGACTTCAAGCAAAATGCCTCTCTGTATCTGCGCCAGATTTGGATAATCTGAAAGCTGTGGAGTGGATTCTTACTTTCCTTCTTCTCAACAGAACTGGAAGATCTGGATGGCACATTTCTATTCTAAAAAGTAGTCAGATAAGAATCACATTGTGAGCCATATAATTAATCCTAGCTTAATTTGCCCAAATTAAACTATTTATTCCACTCACAACCTGTTCTGTATCTTCCACACTTTAAAGCAATGGAATTCTCTTGGTTTATACTACAAGAAATGGTGAAACTGGAGGTTACTAGGCATGTGTTGTTAGAGAAACATAGCAAGACAATTCTGTCTTTCATTTCTCTGTTCCTGACTCTCTTCATATGATTTACCATTTAAATTGTATTTATTTTAAAACTATTTTTGAGAAAATACAATGCAGACATAGAATAAGAAAGTCACATTTATGGGCACTACTTAGATCAAAATATAGAACGTGTATGTACTTCTTTCCTTTGATTATCTGAGCTAAGGGTGTATCTGTCTTGTTTAGCTTTTCAAAGATCCAACTCCTAGATTCATTGATTTTTTTTATATTGTTTTCTTTATACTTCATTAATTTGTTCTCTGATTTTGCTATTTCTTCTAATACTAGGTTTGAGTTTGGATTGTCCTTTCCTTTTCAGTCTTGTGTTGTACTGTTAAGTCATTTGTATGTGCTCTGACTTTTGAATGTAGGCACTTAGACCTATTAATTTCCCTGTTAGGACTGCCCTTAAAGTGTCCCACAGGATTTTTTTATGTTGTATTCTCATTTTCTTTCAATTCCAAGAATACTTTTATTTCATTCTTAATTTCTTCTTTGACCCATTCAGGGGTCCATTGCTTAATCTCCATGAGTTCATGTAGTTACTAGAGGTTCTTTTGCTGTTGATTATAAACTTTATTGAATTGTAGTATGATAGAATGTATGGTACTATTGCAATTCTTTGTATTTGTTGAGACTTGTTTTGTGTCCAGTATGTGGCCAATTTTAGATGAACTTGCATAGACTATTGAGTAGCAAGTTAATTCTTTGTTGCTTGTGTAGAATATTCTGCAGATATCTGTTAGGTCCATTTGATGTAAGGTGTCATTTAATTCAAATATCTCTTCGTTTATTCTTTGTCCAGTGTTTTGTCAATTTTATTTTCTTCACCTTAGAGGGCAGGATTTGGTCTGGCCCTCTGTTACTGTCCTGGACTGAAAAAACGGAGAATGCATCCTCTACTTAGGTTAATTGGTTTATTTTGGAATATTTGCTACTACCATCCATATTGGCACTTGCAGTGGCTCCTGGTGGAGCCCGTGTCTTGTTTGTGGAATCATAGCGTCTGCAGAGTCCGGGCACACAGGACGTGCAGCTCCCATCCCGTTCCTGGGCTGAATTCCGTTTCCAAGTTTGTCCACTCACGGTATTCTGGAGCCATGGGGTCCTGGAACACTGCAGTGGAAGTAGGTGTCTCTGCACGTGAGTGTAGCCATGGCACTGTCCTTGTCCCAGTGCTTCAGCGTGGGTCTTTCCCCTGGGATGGCTTGGCTCTTTCTTTTTTTTTTCTCTGCACCCCTTCTTCCCGTCTTATTGGTCAGAGGGTGGGACTTCCTGCTAAGTGAACCAATAGCAAAAATTCAGAGATAATTCAAGCTAAATTTAGACTACACTCCACCCCTTTTCTTTCTGGAAAACAAAACATAACAACACAACAATAGCCACAAAAGAAAGCAGTAACATTCACATAAACCATCATAAACACAAATATTTAGACAGTATCTAAGCAGATGCATCATATTCACCTCACAATCACAGTAGTGTCTCTACTGGGGCCTATTACTTCCCCCAATACCATCAGGGATCAACTCCCCTCCTAGTATCAGATGTGTGTTCCCTCCCTGAGGAGCAGGCCTTAAATCCAATTATAAATATGTTGAGGTGCACATGCTAGATGAGCCTCTATCACGCAAGCAGGAACATCTTGGTCTGCATCTGGCAGTGGAGTATACAAGGTTGGTATACTCCAACCTTGTATAAAACTCTTTAAGCAGAGTTTTTGAGGACGATTCTCCCATAGCGGTCTGCATAGCACCTTCTAGTACTATGAAGGCCAGCTATCTATTTGCAGGGAGTTTCCAGCTCGGTCCCAGCTATGTTGACCTTGTGTATGTTATAATATTAACTTCTGAGTGCTTTACATATGTGAAATCCAGTTGAGAGACATCAAGTACACCTGAAGAAATAAGAGTAAAATGGAACTGTTTCTCAGGGCTAAAACCCTCCCAGAGGCGCTTTAGCACAGAATTTGGCTTTTTTTCAATCTTTCTTTAGGAACTTGGGCTAGATGCAAGTCTCACCACATTTGCCTCTGAGTAACCCAAGCATACCTCCTTTTTTGATTTATCTCCTTTAAACATTATTTAGACTGTTCTGTTCTTTTACAAACATACTTTACCCACTGGTCTAGGTTTCTTAAATTTGTCAAAGCCTCTCCTGCCTTGTAATGATCTTGTCCCACTAGAGGATTCAGTATAGATGTTAAATCTCTATACCAATTTTGAGGTCCTTGCTTAGTCAAGTCCCTCATTAAATCTCTTGAGAACACAGTCCTATCTGGTCTGGTGAACGGGGCACCATATACTGCTTTTCTCATACCCGGTTCTCTTAACAGTGCCTATGCTTGTTTTATCATGCTCCAACTCTTGACATCCCTGGCAATCTCGGCTGGTTGACAACCAAGTGTCTCCAGTGGCTTGCACAAGCCAGTTCATCAGAGACTGGTTTCCCTGGTACTGCCTCAGGTTATACTGCCTATGTCTCAAAGAGGGATGAGTGGTTATATTGCTCAACTGTTCTACTTCTTCAGCAGTTATGATAAAATCATCTACTCCTGTGTCCCATACTCTCAGGATCTAGGTGATGACAGGTCCTTTGTGGCTTGTTTGAATGTCCTCCCTAGTTCATCATGCTGACATGTGGATTTTTCCTTTTTTTGTATTGCAGGTCAAATCCGAGGGGCATTCTTAACTTCTTCACTGTCTGCTTTCTCTTATGGGTTTCTACTTGATATACTTTGGGCTTTCTTTTCCTTCTGCTGTCTTAGTTGGGAAAGGCATCAGGTTAAAACGTCTATTTCCTTTTAATTTAATTTATCTGTGAAGTCAGTGGCTAATGCAGTTGAAGCCATTCTTATTTCTCTCTCTTGTTTTAATCTGTCTCTTAACTCTTCAGTCTCTCTCCAGGCTATGATCTCTGTTTGGGATAAGCTTTTTTTTTTTATCACACATAGCAGAGGCTATGCTGTCTCAGCTGCTGCCTGCTGGAGTCTTGGTTTTGCCCATCTAGGAGAGTTTTTTTTAAAATCTGCCTCAGATCTTCTGCTGTTTTCAGAGTATCTCCATAATCTTGTGGTGGTACCCAGTGATTCAGTAAACAGGCCACCCGATGCCAGCTAAACGTGGGCTGCCATCCTGGGATTTCACCCCCAGACATTGTCTGCCTTGGTGACTACATCTTAGCCACTTGAAGATCCACTGGATCAGACATGGCAAAAACTCACTTATCTGCATTCATTTTGTTGATCCTCTGCAAGAGCAGCCAGTGCTCTTAATCTCTAAGCTATTTCTCTGTTTCTGTCAGCCAAATCCTGCCAGTTATGCCACTGTTGTGTCAATTTTATTTTCTGTGCTTTGATGGGCAGGATTTGGTCCTGCCCTCTGGTACGGTCCTAGCCTGCACCAATGGAAAATGCATTCTCTACTTAGGTTAATTGGTTTATTTTGGAATATTTGTTACTACCACCAATATTGGTACCTTGCTCACGGCAGCATAGCTTCTGCAGAGTCTGGGAGCACAGCACCACAGGGTGTGCAGGCAGCTTCCATTCCATTCCTGGGCCGAGTTCCATTCCAAATTTGTCCACTCACGCTATTCTGGGGCCGTGCGGACCTGGAATGCTGTGTCTGAGTAGGTGTCTCTCCACGCGAGTGTAGCCATGGCACTGTCCTTGTCCTGGTGCTTCTGGGTGGGTCTTTAACATGCTATGGCTCATGTTACAGTTAATGCCATGACGGTTTGCTCCTCTCGCCACCTCTGGCCACCATCTTTTTTTTTTCTCTGCCTCTATTTTTTCCCCCTTATTGGTCAGAAGGCAGGACTTGCCCCTGATTGAACCAATAGCAAAAATTCAGAGAAAAATTCAAGCTCAGTTTCGTCTGATAGAATGCAAGATCTTATTGCAGTTTTTTGTATTTGTTGAGACTTGTTTTGTGTCCCAGAATGTGGCCAATTTTAGATAAACTTGCACAGACTGCTGAGTAGCATATTTATTCTTTGGTGTTTGTGTGGAATATTCTGCAGACATCTGTTAGGTCTGTTTGATGTAAGATGTCATTTAATTCAAATTTCTCTCTGTTTATTCATTGTCCAGGTGATCTGTCTATTATAGATAGTGGTCTATTGAAGTCACCTTCTATTACCGAATTGGAATTAATCTGTATTTTATAGTCTTGTAATACTGTTTTTATGAAATTGTGCATACCAGAGTTTGGTGCGTGTATATTCATGAGTGTAGTATCTTCCTGATCAATTGTTCTTTTGATTAGTATGAAGTGACCCTCTTCGTATCTTTGATTACTTAGTTTAAATTGAAGCCTATTTAGTCAGATATTAGAATTGCAGCACCTGCTTGTTTCTTACAGGTATTTTCTTGGAATACTTTTTTTCCATCCTTTGACCTGAGGGTAGTGCCTATCGGAAATATGATGAGTTTCTTGAAGATAACAAAAATATGGATTTTCCTTTTTAATCCATTCCACTAACCTGTGTCTTTTGACAGAGCAATTGTGGCCATTGATGTTTAATGTTATTATTGAAAGATATGCATTAGTTTCTTTCATTTTAGCTTGTTTGTGGCACTATTTTGCATTTCCATTATTATATCTGTTTTTTTCTGTGTATGGTCATTCCTATCTTTCGTCTCTTATATTGTTTTGAGTATGCTCTGTAGGGCTGATTTGGTGTACATGAATTCTTTTAGTCTATCTGTGCCATTTAAAATTTTCCATTCTCCTTAAACTATGATAGATAGTTTTCTGGATAAAATAATCAGGGTTAGCATTCATGAGTCTTTAGAACTGGAAATAGTTTGGTCCAGGCTGTTCCAGCTTTCATAGTTTTTAAGGAAAAGTCAGCTGTAATTCTGATGGGTTTTCTTTTATATGAACCTTTTTTTTCTCAAGCAAGTTTTAGTACCCCATCTTTGTGCTGTACATTTAATGTTTTTACTATGATATGCTCTGAATGGTTTTTGTTCTGGTCCTGTCTAATTGGTATTCTTTGTGCTTCTTGAATACATTGATTAAAACACTTGTGAGAACAATAAGAGAAGGCAATTAAAGAAGTAGTAAGTGGAAAAGAAGAGGTCAAATTTTATCTATTTGAAGATGATATATTATAAATTAAAAACGTCAAAATTCCACTAGAAAACTGCTAGAAATGAGTGGTTGGTCAGGGTAGTCCAAGAGACTCCCAAAATAACAAAGACTGTTGTCAGAGGTTTTGGTAATCACTGAGAATACAAAGATAAGAACCCATTCCTAGACAGAGAACGTATTTTGAACACAGAACTTTGAACATGATCCTTGAACTGACCTGGAAGATTACTATTTGAAGTCTAGCTCTCATAGTTCTAGAGGACAGTATGCAGGCTACTAAGGGAGAAAATGAACCAATGGTAAAACATATCCGTAAATCCAAATAATCAAAATGACTAACAAAGCTACTACTGTTACAGCAGTGGCACTGTTATCTGGTCATAATCAAGAGGTATCTAATTGGACTTAAATATTTTTCAGTGATAGGGAATTCATAGGTGTCACTGTAAATATAACCACATACACCTAACTGGAGTGGTCATAGATCTTAGAGAAAACCCCAAATCTGTCATAGCTCCAGACAAATGAAATTTCTTACCATATGCTGAATATGAATCATTCTATTTACAGAGAAATATATTACACACCACTCATCAAAGAAGCATCTTTTTCCTGTTGGAGGGTACTGCAAAGTTCCACAACTGGCCACACACAGAAAACATATGTCTGAGGGATGCCTAGTCCTAAGTCATGTATTTGCAATGGAACCTCTATACCTAAAGGCTCAGGGAACGTAGCTGAACAGGGAATAGAGACAAACTAGTGCATCCCTCAACTCTCATCAGTGAAGTTCCCTTTTAAAATGGAATGCAGTTCACACAAATGGTCACAACTGGTCAAGTTTTAGAGAATAAGAGAGTGCAGAGTGTGTGTGCTGGATATGTCCAATGGATCAGGGACCATTGTGGAAAAGGGAGTGGAAAGACAGTAAGATCCAGGGTTGGTCCATGAACATAGGGGAAAAGAGACTTTCAGGGCAATAGAATCTAGCACATCTGAACTTAGGACATCAGTGGCATTGAGCACAAGACCCATGCCAACTCAAACAGACAAGGACCCGGAGTGGAGTTAAAGAAATGGGTGGTGAGTCTGACCTAACTTGGGAACTCTGAGACTGATTAATACTGAATGAGGGATAATATGCCTTATTTTCAACCACTAGATAAATTGACTAGACTCCAGCAGGATCAACTTGCATGGAAGGACATCTGGGTTGATTGGGTAGGACTTAACACATATGGGTTAACATGTATAGTGGAATGCATGAGGTCTGGCAAGGGTATTTGTGGGAGTATGGATAGAGAAGGGGGTATAATTTTTTTAAATAACTGTTGTATGAAATGTAAAAACCTTATTAAAAATATAAGTAAACTTAAAGAAACATAAAACACAAATATTAGGCCCAACTTAGAAGTATTAAATTAGAATTCGTATCTTATTTTTAAGTCTTAAAAACTGTTTTGGAACTAAAAATAAACCTACCATTTGATCCCGTTATTCCACTCCTTAGCCTATACCTAAAGGACTCATTCTATTGCAGAGATACTTGTACATCCACATCTGTTGCTGCTTTTTTCACAATAGCTAAGAGAGGGAAGCAATGGGAGACGGGGAGGGAGGATTATAAAAGGAACTATAGTGATAACGGGAAAGAAGAACTCGGGGGGGTCATAGGAGACTGATATTCTCAAGGGAGAAATGGCAAAAATGGGGACTTGTAAATAGGGAAGGAATGGAGGGAAGGGTAGACAGGAAGGGAGAGAGAGGAGAGATAAATTGTATCTACCATGTAAAATACCAGAGGGAATCATATTAGTCAAACAACGTAATGACAGTGACAAATTACACATCCAATATCTGTACATGAGTCCATGTGCATAGCTGAAGTCTTTAACAAGAAAAAGTTCTAGACAGGAGAAACCTTCCTATGAGTTGTTTCTCAGGCTATTTCCATAGTCCTTGATTGCCTCTCAGAACTTCAAGGTAAGACCCTACTGCTGAAGACAGGACATATTTTGGACACAGTATTTGGAACAACGGAGCTGGAACTGACCTGAAAGTCACTTACCCTGAAGAGCCTTACTGTCTGGAGAGCCTATGAAAGCTGCTAAGGAAAAACATCAATTAGTGGTCCAATACCGGCTTGATGATTAAATAACCACATCAATGACTGGCACAGCATTCAACAGTGGTGCAGTAGTGGTACTTTAATCTTGGTAGCAAGCAACAGTTACATAACTGAATGTAAATCCCATTCAACAGGAGGAAGCTAATGTGTGATACTGTAATCATAGGCAAATACATATGGTGGAAGAGGGCAAAGATCGTAGAAATATCCCCAAGGCTGTCATATCTGTACACTAATGTTTGTTTTTACTAAAGGCAACATATGTATCCTTATATCTACAGCCAAGTATCCCAGTCTCATCAAAGAGGCTTCTTTGTATTAGAGACTACTATAGAGTACCACAGCTGGTCACACACAGATATTGTCTGTGAATTGCCAAAGCCTAAGTGGCACATCTACAATATAACCTCTACACCCAAGACTTATCTAACATAGAACAAGGGATAAAGGGACAGTAATGAATCTCTCTGCTCTCATTAATGAAGCTCCCACATGCAACGTAGAGCCAGGAACACAAAAGATGACAAATGGCCAAAGCATGAAGATTAGGAGTCTGCAGGGTATGGGTCCCTGAACAGGACACCTATATAAAGTTTCACTCACCCAGGGCTCAGGGACTATTGTGAAAGAGGGACAAGAAATATTGCAAGAGCCTAGAGAAGGTGAAAGAGCACTTGGAAATAGAAGCTACAAGCTCCTGGGACCCTGTTCACGTGAACCTACAGCAATGGTGGTGGCGTGGTCAGAGCGCATGCAAACTCAAGAAAATAAAAATCTAGCATGGGACAGTCAAAATGGGCACCAGTCTTTGCAGAAGAAATATTGGCAACTGATTACCATTGAGTGAGGAAGAACTAATCTTAGACTCCTTATGATTTTGGTTTGGAGTCTCATAGAATGATATCCCCCAAATACACATGAGGCATACTGAACAATTTGTTGAAAAGGGAGACAATTTCCCTGGAATTCCCCTTATCTCCCTTAAGTTCACAATGCCAAATAGAACATAGCCTTGTCTCGCCTCTGTAAATTCCCAATTATCTGACCCAGGAAGGCTGCTGAGGAACGTAAGTACCACTAGGCAGACTTGTTACTGTTTTATCCCTTGAACTCAATCAGATACAGAATGAGTATTTTTGATATCATTCCTTCAACTGAAATTAACTTGGGGACAGTCAGTAGTATATCCATTCTTCCACTTCCTCCTCTATGGATCTAATTGTACTCTGGGGTTTCCCTCATGTGTGAGCTTCCCAGTTTGTGTGTTAATAAGCCTGCATGCTCTTTTCCTACTCACTCATGCCAGTTAATTCCAGTGAACCTGGAGGGAGTAAAGGAGAGATTTCTTGTTGTTCTTCTTTAGTCTCTAGATGAAGTTATTATTCACCCTGCTGTCTTGAACTAGAGCCCATATGTTTTGTCTTTCTAAGCTACGAGCCAAGAAATGGTCGATTTGTTTGATTCTACTGAGATCTCATCACAGTGAGACCACACTACCTATACATGAAGTGATCTGAGTAATGTATGGTAATGACACAGTAATGATTTCTCTTCATAGAAAAGTTCTTTTGGTGCAAAACAATTGAACAAGCACACAACCACACAACCCTGCATGTCTCACAAGAAAAGGGGATGAGACAGTTTATCTTAGAGACAATTAGGTGTGACGATGAGGTGGAAGCTGGGATTCTCTGCATATATTCAATAAAGGTTTACCTAAGGGGCACAAAAGAGTTAGGTTACACATAGATGTGAGCAATAAGTGGCTAATTAGAGTACTAGATACACAAGATAATTTATTTGGCCTTGGACATACTACACTGCAGCTATCCACAGTTTTTAAAATCCTAATCAATCTGCCTTGCAGTCTATTTAATAACTAATCTCAGGCTGTTTTGTCCTGTGAACTTCAGCTAACCCATTGTATCCTGTACTCATGCTGGCCCCATTCCAAAAATAGACTTTCAGTTTCACTTCTTGTAAAACTACAGTTTTCAGAAAAGCTTTTTAAAATTTTTTAAAAATCCTCCCATGGACATACTGCTGTCATTCACTGGGATGCATGCTGATTAATCACTGTCTTCTAATGAGCTATTTTTTCTAGATATTTCTGCCACATTCTTTTTTTCTGTTGCCTTTCAAATTAAAGTTCTATCCAAGGTTCCCCTTTAGATGTGTATCCTGTTCTGTCTAATATAGTCCGAGGACTTTTAAATCTTAATCCTAATGGATTACATGTGGAAACAGCATATTTTTGTAATTTATCAGAGAGATATCAAATATCATGTCCTATAAAGTTAACAAAATATGTTTCACAAACATGTACATTCATGATTTTTACATAAACAGCTCCCTTAATAAAATTCTTAAGGTAATTTTTGTGTAAACTACAAATGGAGAGGGCAACTAAACCAATATTCCTGTTAATGAAGCATTAATGTATATTTAGGAGCTATTAAATGAACACACAAATACGATTTTTAATTATCATAGAACTCTATTTCTTAAAGTGTATTTCCTCAAAGTCTTTGGCTATATTAGTTCAAATAAGTATTCATTGGTGAAGAGTTTTTATACCCATACAAAACATGTTTTTAAAAGATTTGATTAGATATCTCTCACTGTCATACCAAAGTGTTTTTGTATATTATTGATTTATGAAACATACTGATAGAATGAAATATATCATTTTAAATGTATCATAAGAATGAAAGCATACTTGAAGTAAAAAACATAGTTATATTGTAATGTAGCATTTTAGATCTTTAAACAGTTCTATCCAATCATATTTATGACACACTGAAAAAATTTATCAAAACCAGTTTATAGAACCAAACTCTACATTTGTTTTTATTGTCTGTGTCAGGTGAATTTCATTGCTACCAGCATTTTGAAATGTCCTTCTCCCTTTCCTCAACTTCTTGAAAAAATTAGTATAATGAGATCCTACTCACTGCTTTTCTACTCCATTGCTCTGTAGCTTCAACATTTCCAATCTATTCACCCCACCACGTGCCTCGCTGACCTTGAACCCAGGTACACTTAAATGGTTGTGTATCCAATCCCTGGATAGGATTCCTAACGCACACTACCTAAACACCTTGGCATAGGCTCCTGATCTGTCTGTCATACCCCAGCCCACTTACTGCCCTGACCAGGATACCTACTACCCTGTTCTACCAACTACCCAGAAGAGTCCACTACCTTACAAGAAGCTGAAACACACAACCAACAAAGAGCATCCATCTGCTCAAATGGCAGTGCAAAACACAAATAATATGAAAAACCAAGAAAATATGTCTTCAGCAATACCCACTCATCCTACAAAAGGGCCCTACAATAAAAATAACCTTGAGGAATCCCATGCTGAAGGATTTAAAAGAATGGTCATAAACATAATCAAAGAACTAAACATAATCATAAACAAACTCAAGGAACTCACAGAGGAGCTCAAGAACATCCATCTATTTTTTTTTTTTTTAAAATCAGGACTTCAAAAGTGAATTCACAAAAGAGACAGAAATATTGTAGAAAAGTCAAAGCAAGGTTCATGTAGAACTGAAAACCTCAAAAAACCAATTGGAAACAATAGGAAAAAGCTTCATATGCAGAGGAAAAGAAATGGAAAAAAGAATATCAAAAGTGGACGACCAAGGTTGATGTATTAGTCACTTCTCTGTGGCTGTGATTGAAACACTGACCAAGGGAAGTTATAGAAGGAAAAGTTTATTGAGCTTATGGTTCCAAAGATGCAAGGGTCCATCACTGTGGGAAGGCATGGCAGCAGATGTGGCTAGAGTAGACACAGCAGCTAAGTGTTCACATTCTCAAGCAGGAACAGGAAACGGCTAGCAACTGGAGATATGGCAAGGCTTAAGAACTCTCTAAGCTGCCCCCAGTGGCAAGATTCTTTCATCATGTCCACACCTTCTAATACCTCCTGAGACAGTGCCATTAACTGGGGACAGAATGTTCAAATACGTAGAATCTATGGATGACATTCTCATTCATACTACCACAGTTGAAGGTCTGAATTCCTTAGGAACAGAGTATGAAAAATAAAAAAAGCACAGAAATGGAAAACCTGAGAAGACCAAATGTATGTTCATATGTGTGAAGTTCATGGCAGAATCCTAAAATGGGGTTGGAGTTTCCAGTGTTCTAAATTGGCCAGACAGTCTTAGCCCAGGCAAGTCCCTCTGCTTATTGGGGAATAACCAATCCTGAGGAAAACCGCTAAGTACACGGAAAGTTACCCAAGGAACAAGCTGTCTATAAAAGAAATCTGATTTCCACTGCTGTTCACAGTGAGTGTCTCTGATCCCAGGTGGCAGTCCAGCTTTTTGATCCCCCCAATAAGCTGCTGTCCCTATGTACCAGTGTTCACTGTCCATTCACTTGGTGCCGAGAACCCTGGAGGAGCTCCTGCGTCTCCCATGACCCTGTTACTCCTCCAGAACCAAGTTCTGACCACACACTCCTGTCTGTGATATGGAGCATCCTGTCCCCGATGGCTCTGTACTTACCACCTTAGGCCCGAGATTCACTACTACGTTCCTCTGTACCGCTCGCCCTGTAGCAGAGTCTGCGTAAGTGTTCCACGCGCAGAGTAGCTGATCTATTTCTCTTCATTCTCACTCTCTTGCCCTTTCTCTCACTCTCTCTTCCCTATTCCTCTTCTTTCCATCTCTCACTCTCCCTCCTTCTTCTACCTTCCTACCTGGATGTCATCCTTTCTCTCTGGAGGTGTTTGACTCAGATTCTAGTCATATAGGTATGCCAAACATGTCCCTATGCCCTGCTGGGTGCTCTCTTCACCCTGTGACAGTGGAACCTGTGACAGTGGAATTGGGTGTCATTTCATGTGGGAATGGTGGCATGACAGGGATGCCTCTCATGGCTGACACTGCTCAGGAAGAAACCTCTTCTTCCCTTCCTCACCCTGGACTAGGATTAGGTACACGATGGGATGGCGGCTCGTATCTAACATTCTCCTCTCTAGCTCTTAGGATCACAGCACCCCAGATACTGTGCCAGCTTCTCATTTGGCACTTGCTCTTTGACCTCCCCACTCTTCTGCTTCTTTCTTTCCACTCTCTCTTGCCTTGTCTCTGTTCTCTTGGTAGGACTTCTGTCTACAGTCCCCATTTCCAGGAGCTGGGGTGTGGAATTCCTCCTTGCACTGTACCTCATTTTTTGCACTCTGTTCAAGGCTTTCTCTCCTCCCTCCAAACTATCATGGATTCCTTTCTCTCAAAACTAGACTCCACTACCCCATTTGGATGTTTTGACAAGTCTCAGTCCTCTTGGATTCAGGGAAACTATCAAGCCTTCGTGCTTTATTTTTTATTTCAACAGGACTTGGTTCCAATAGAACCTTGAAAAGTTCTCAAAGATCCTGATAACTTGTCCCACCACATGGGCAAAACTGCCCAACCTTTGCCCCAGCCCTTCCTCTGATTATCGAGTCATCTTTGTCCTCTTTTTATTCTGCCTTTCTGGAGGCTATCTTGTAGGTTTTGCTTCTTTAACTCTCTGTGATGCCCTCACATCTTGTGCGTCTTTACATTTATTCTAAGGCTTTCTTTTCCTGCCATGTGGCTGCCAGGCCACTACGTGTCTGACTTCCATGCATGTTCTATACCTGCACAACCTCATGGATTTTCCCTTCTCCCCTTCATTTTCCTCCTTGAGCACCTGCTGACATTTTGAGCTTAAGCACTCTGAGAATTTTCTTTATATTCTAATGAAATTGTTCTGAAGCTTCTGTTTGGGTCCATTCTTAAAATTTTTTTATGAATGGTACTAGCAACCTGTTAGGGGATGCTTTTTCAGTCTGTATTTCCAAAGGGACCCCAAAATTCAAATAATTTATTTGGGTTTTGGCCATATGGAAACTCTCAACAGGTGCATTGAGTTTGACTGCCAAACCAATGAGGTCCTTTATCTTTCTGTCTTGTCTTGTGGTATTTGAAACTGCAAATTGCTTGCTACCCAGACGAAAGAAACAAAAAATCTCTCATTAATGATGCTCTCACATGCAACAGAGAGTCAGGAACACAAAAGATGACAAATGGCCAAAGCATGGAGATTAGGAGTCTCCAGAGTGTGTGCCCCTGGCCAGGGCTCCTATATTAAGCTTCACTCACCCAGGGCTCAGAGACCATTGTAGAAGAGGGTGAAGAAAGATTGTAAAATCCAGGGAGAAGGTGAAAGACCATAGGGAAATAGACAACTACAAGCTCCTGCAACTTTGCTCTTATGAACCTAGCAATGGTGGTGGCCTGCTCAAAGCCCATGCAAACTCAAGCAAATAAAAATCTAGCATGGAACTTTGGAAATGATATGAGATCCCTGTCTTTGCAGAAGAAACATTGGCAACTGATTATTGTTGGATGGGGAAGAGCTAATCTTTGTAAATCAATGAACTTGGGATAAGCTGACTGACGTAAGTGGAAAAACTTATATTGATGAATATCCATGGATATTGAACATGGGACAATAGGCCTTCACACAAGTGACAGAGTGTGTAAATTCTGGGGGAGGAATTTTGGGGGAGAGATCCAATGTGGAAGGATTTACATAGGTGATTAAGACTGATTGAGTTGTTTTATATGAAATACACAAAACTTAAAAAAATAATGGATCACTAAAAAAACTTTGGTTGGTCCTCAGTAATTTACTGTAGAATTGAACTGAAGACAATTATCTCTTTGAGAAAAGACGGAAATGAGAATCTTATGTGGCAAATGACCTTCTCCATGTACCTTAAGAAATACATTGCAAACAGAAAGTGGCAATGGTAGACACTCCATTCACTAGACTCACTTTATTTACCTATTTGATCTAGAAAAGATTTGGTCTTTAATTTTTTGTTTCTATTGAGTCACATTTTGAGTTGATTATCTTCACTCTATTTATATTGAAATGTACCAGTGAGGAACAATGTGATGTCTTAATGCATGGATACATTGTGAAATCAGGCATTCACAGTAATAAACATACCCATGCCCTCACTTAATCATTATTATGTTGTTTTAGGATCATTAAATATTTTCTCCTTTCCCATTCTGTTATTCCTAAGATCTCCTTTCCCAGTGATACCCACACCACTAACACTGGTCATATCTGACTCAGAATACTTTCTGCAATGTCACAATTGGTCACTGGATTCCTGTCTAATCATCTTATCCCTGTTTTACCATTTCAGTGTTATTAAACAAATCTTCTGACTCTCACATATTTTTTCAGAGAACATTAGAAATCCATGATGTTTATTTGAGAACACCTATATCTTTCTCAATTTTTCCTTTCTAGAACTTCTGAAGATAAGAGTAATTTCATATGAAATTTTATCACAAAAATTCTTTGAGAGGACAAAGGAAACAACATTTGTGTTTCTACCTTTCAGATCCAGGTCTTAGGCCTCTCTTCTCTGGGCTGTCTGGTATTTTTGCCAATGGAGTGGTGGACACTGGGCTAGTAAATAAAGACCACTATACTTTTGTGAGTAAAATGATGAAAATTTCTACCTCACATCATGATTTCTTTAGGTCAACAATATTAAAAATTAAAATTAACATTTAAGTGTGTAGAAAGGTAATTTAGTTGTCTTTAAAGGTGATCAGTTAGCTTTAAAGTTAGCTTTAGAGTGTTTTTTTTTCCTCTTTGACCTTATGGCACAATATATACAATGGAAGCAAAATATTTACTGACATCTGTCTTTTAAAGACAAGGTTTTCCTACAGTTTCAGTTAGTTTGGAACTTGCTCTGTGGATCAGGCTCTCTTTTACCTCCCAGAAATCCACTTACCTTTGCTTCCCATGTGGACTCACATTTTTATATGTATAAATGAGGAATTTAAAAAATTCGTATTATTGATTTCTAAAATATTTTATTGACTCTCTGAAAATTTTAGTTATATTGTACTTTTCCATTTCTATCCCCACCGTATTACCCCCAGACTTCATGTCCTGGATTATTATTCCATTTCAAAGGGCCTACTTAGTCTAATTTATGTTTCTCAAATGTCGTTAAGTGTGTGTCAATCCTTTGGAGCATGGTCAACCTACCTGGCTTCACATGCTGAAAGAAAATTGACTCTTCCCCTCCCAACAGCTGTCGATTGTCAATAGTTCCTCAGGTGGGGCTGGAACTCCTTGGAACCCTTCCACAGGTGTTTTTGACTTTTGTGTGTCTTGGAATTGCTTAGGGCTTTCTCAAGTGCAGTGGACTCATATGTACAACTGATATGTTGTGTTGGGAAAGTACAGTTTCCTTGTGTTCATCGACCCTCTGGCTTATTAAGTCTTCCTTTTCTCTTTTCTGCAATGATTGCTGAGCCTTGGGAAGAGAGAATGTGACACAGGTGTCCCATTTAGTACTGTGCACTCTACAGTCCTTTAATCACTACACATTGACATGTCTGGCCACAGGTTCTTAGTGCTGATAACAAAACAGAGGCAGCTATGGGTTCCATCTTGTGAAGCAGGCTTAAATTGAACCAGAAAGTGCTTCCTATTCTCGTAATACTTGTGACACTATTGTACTAGTGGGCATATCTGCCAGGTAAGTTATTATTGTAGCTCATATGGTTCACAGCTGTGTCAGGACGACAATTAGTTTTCTCCTCTGGCCGCATGCATAGCCCCTTCCAGCACCAGGAAATTCCTCATTTGAGGTTTCCTCTTCTCAGGTGTCTCAAGTTTGTGTCAAGTTGACTAAAACGTTGGCACAGCATTTGAGAGGGTCACTATTACCTTTTATATCTTATGCTTACATATACTTGTTAGTTTATACTGTCTTGTAAGCTTTTTTCAAAAATTCTTTCTGAAAAATCATGAGAATTCTTTTCTTCTATTAAAGTAACTGAAAACACAGTGAAATCATGTGCTCAAGGTAAAACAGGCAGAGTTATTGGTGTTATAGCAGTATTAATAATTATGACAACAACAGCAATGACCATAGCAATAACTTAGAAGTTTTACTGATTTTCAGTACCTTTGTGTAGTATTGGAATAAAGAGTAATATAACCAGAAAAAGGAGAAATGAGAATCTTGTGTTGCACAAGACTTTCTCCACATTCCTAAAGAAATACCTTTCAAAAGGTAAAGGTATAAACTGCAAACCCTCCATTCACTAAAACTCTGTGTTGATCTTTTTCTCTCAAGAAAAAGATTCATCCTTTAACATTTTCTGTTTAATTTTTAATTTTCATTTCTTTTTAGTCAAATTTTGAGTTTATTATCTTCATTTTATTCATATTGAGAGGTACCTATGACGCCCAATGTGATGCTTTAATGTATGAATACATTGTGGAATTAGGAGTCCAAGGAAATAAACATCTATATCCTCACAGACTCATTATTTCTTTGTGTTAGGATCACTAAAAATTTGCTCCTTTTTACTGCTGTGGACTCCATTTCCCATTCTGTTATTCCTGAGTCCTCCTTCCCCAGTGATAGCTGGTCCGCTGACACTATAATCTTCTGCATATGGTATGCAATGTTATCAATGATCACTGGATTTCTGTCTAGTCATCTAATCTCTGTTTCACCATTTCAATGTTATCCTATTAATGTACCTTCTTATTCTCATTTGTATATATTTTTCAGCGAACCCATGGAAATCCATGATATTTGAGAACACCCATATCTAACATAAATTTTCTTCTTCTAAGACTTCTGATGACAAGAGTAATTTTATCTGTATCTGTATCATTGAAATATTTTGAGAGGACAAAGGAAACAGAGTTAGCATCTGTGTTTTCTAACTTTCAGATCCATGATCTTTAGGCCTGTCTTCCCTGGCATGTCTGGTTTTACTGCCATACAAAGTATTTCATTATATTCATATGTACCCCCTAATTCAACCCCCACCCACCTTCTCCCAAGATTTCATGTCCTGTAATGCTATGATTTTTAAAGGGCCTACTTAATTTAATTTGGGTTCCTCAAATATTATTAAATGTGGGTCAATCCACTGGAGCATGGGCAACCTATCTGGCTTCACATCCTGAAAGAAAACTGTCTCTTCCTCTCCCAACAGCTATCAATTCCAATAGCGCCTCAGCTGGGGCTAGAACTTCCTACAAACCTCCCTTAACCATGCTGCACTTGTGTTTGTCTTGGGCTTGTTTAGGGCTTTTGCATGCTCTCAAGGGAAGTGGAAAATACACTTTCCTCAAGTTCATCTACCCTCTGGCTCTTATAATCTTCCTTCTCTGTCTTCTGCAATGATCGCTGAACCTTGGGAAGAGAAATTGTGACATAGGTGTTCATTTAGGGCTGAGCACTCTACAGTCTGTTATTCACTGCACATTGACCTGTGTGACCACAGGTTCTTGGTGTAATAACAGAGGCAGTTATGGACTCCATCTTGTGAAGCAGGCCTTAAGTGGAATCAGAAAGTGCTTTGCCACTGTCTTAATATTTGTGTCATTATTGCACCAGTGGGCCTATCTGCCAGGCCAGTCATTATAGCTCACATGGTTCACAACTGGGTCACTTGACAATTACTTTTGGCCTCTGGCAACATACATAGCCCCTTCAAGCACCAGGAAAGATGGATTTTAGAGATGAAACTTTGAGACCAGTATCAGACTGATTCTTCAGTGTTTGCTGTATGACTACATACATGGTGCATTCAGAAGTACTGTCTTACCATCAAGTTCTGGAGGGAAATTAAGAGCAATGATGGTCCATGGTGTTTCAGGGACCACGGAACACCCAGGGCAGCTACTCAAAAGAATGATCCCTTTCTAGGGTGAGCTGTTTGTCTACTAACCTCTTATACTTTGTAGGGACATTGTTCAGATGTTATATAGTAACAATATTGAAATTCTGTTATTACTTTACATTTTAAGAAACTTGTATAGTAGTAGGTTTCCATGTGGTTTCTCAAAAGATCTTTATTGTTCTGCTTTGGGCCCTTGTCTGTTTGAGTTGGTATGGATCCTGTGCGTGATGCCACCATTGTCACAAGTTCACATGTGCAAACTTCCGGTGGCCTGAAAACCTGTGCTTCCCTATCGTAACATGTATTGCAGAATGCATGAAGTACACTGGTGGACTGGAGGGATGTGGATGGGGGTGGAATCTACACATGATTAGGAATTGTTCTATGAAATGTACAAAAGCTCAATAATCTTTTAAAAAGATCTTTATTATTAGTTTTTCCTATCCATGCACCCTTCTCTGCCGTGGTTCTCTAACAACAACCCCATTTTACACTTCTTATTCCATTATTTTCCAAAAGGAAATTTCTTGTTGAAATATCAGAACCTACTCAAACTCAGTTATTGCATTTAAAAGTTATATAAAGTTATATTTTTCTTTAAGGAATTGTTTTTATCATTATATTAATGCTTTAGTCAGATTTGATCTGACCTATAGACTACAGTAAAATAGTTCTTGTCTTAGCCACTTGACATAATACTGTGACAAATATGTGAAAACAGCAACGAAAGGATAAAAGGATTTATTTTGGATCGTAAAGTGACTGTCCATCATTTTGGGGAAGTGACAGTTACTGGAGACAGCTGGTCACTGCATCCCCAGTCAGGTCCCAGAAAGTTAGGAGGGTCCCTGCTCACCTTCCTTTCTTCTATCCATCCAATCCTGGGATTCATCTGAGAAATGGAGCCATGTATTTACCATGAGACTTCTCACCTCAAATAATGGAATTCAGGAGCATGACCAGAGGCTAACCTAGATCAAAGGTTAACTCAACCTATAGATTCCCTCATGGGAGTGTCAGGAGGATTGTCCGTTACAATGGTTTAGACTGTCATGTTGAAAATCAGTATTAACTTCTGCAGTAGTTTTTACCTGTTCATCATAAATGTTATTCCATCTTATTCACAATAGATTTTGATTCCAACAATTTTGTGAGTCACCTTTTTTCCTATCATGAACAGGGATCAGCCAAGATACCATGAAAGAGAAATACAATAAAATGTAAAAATGCTTATTTGATGTTTCCAATATCTGTTTGATAATGTTTCTTGAAATCACGAAGGGAATATTCTAGTCAAATCCTGTTTACTATTTCCTAGAATTGAATATGCCTACAATATGCTATGATTTTGAATGACAAATTTTCCATGGAGATGAAAATACCGAAGTTAGTAACTGTTCCTCAATATGTAGATAGATTTAAAAATATCCACTTAAATAATTAAAGTTAATTTCCTTCTCAAAAATGGTTAATATACTGTATATATAACTAATGTGTTGAAATGTCCTCAGAAATGTGGCAGCTTTATGATTTAATTTCCTCTGTTAGGATGACTTTAGTGATGCATTATATATTTCAACAAATGATCTTAAGAAAGAAAAAAAGAGTTTGATTATATAGATTTAATTTTATCATAAACCATAAATTAAGTACCTTATGTTTAAAGAGAAGAAATCAAGACAGAGATTAATGAGATACTTTATAGAGAATCAACAAGTAAAACAGTAATTGGTTATATCTTGTTTCACTTATTTAGGGAACTATTGAAATTTCTAGTTGTAAGAAAGTTGAATAGTAGGCATTTCTGTGTAATGTGACTGTGCTGTTCAGATACTGGGGGAAATTTGTGGTAATATTACTTTTTCAAGTCATTAAGTATATCTTGCTTTGTGATATTGAACCAGGCACCTGGGATTGTACCTCTATTTGTGAAATTTTTCTGATGATGTTTTTCTAGATTTTTTCTAAAGTGACAAACAAACCATTTCCAATATGGCTGGGTGGATGAATCTGGGGTGATGCGCCATGTGGCATAATCCCCTCCTGCCTGTCTGTAGTTCTTATATGGGTATTTCCGGCCATCTTCCAACACCAAATAACAATTACTTGCTACCAAAGTAGAGCAGCATTCAATGGTAAAGTCATTTGTGTTAATCCAAATACATCCGTTAACAGCCTGAGGACGGTGGAATGGCACAGAGTGGTCTCCATCATGAGTAGATATTGTGTTGGTACAAATGGCTTTGCACATGGGACATTGCTTCCAGCAGCCACAGAGATGTTCAGTGAGAACTTTCTCAATTTCAACAATCATGTCCTCTAGAGGCTTACTTAAACTGTCCTCTTCCACTTTCCTCATTGCAGGATCCAAAGCTGCGCTCATGGCTTCCTTGAGAAACTCCATGTCATTTATTTCCTGGTGCTCAATGGCTGTCAAGTCTCTTCGTGGAAAGACAAAGTTTTTCCCCAGCTGATCACAGAAGAAATCCAACCAGGTGGATGCAGTGCTGCCTTTATCTGGAGGTATGGCTGTGGACTCATGAATGGCAGTGCGGATAGTATGCTTGAGATCATCTAAACCCATTTTCAAAGAAGTCTTTACTTTATCACCTTCATTTTCTGAGCAGTATCTTCTAATATGGCTTCTGATGTAACTCCTGGAAAAGGATTCTGGGTTATGAATGTACTCTAAATAATTATCAAAATTTTCTTTTTCTGCCAGAAAGAAGAGAATGTGTTTCTCCAGGTTAGACCTATTTCCATTGAACTCAGGGCAAGTGGCTCGCATATCTGTGGCTATGTTAAGACTCATTTTCGCCCATATTGTGGCAGAGATAGCAGGGATGAGCTTGAGCCACAGAAAATCAGCAAATGATTTGATGGAGGAGGCACCTTGGCAGGAAATTTTAAAACTCATGAAGAAATCATCTTTCTTGCTTTCCAGGTAGTTCACAGGATCGTTTGCCCTCTTAAATGCTTCATGCATTTCCTTAAAAGTCTTTGAGGCTCTTTGGAACAAATACATAGATATGTCAATGCTGTAGTTGGTTGTAAAGGTGTATTCTTCCTCAGGAGGCACAGATTTTACTTCTTTTTCTATTATCCTCAGGATTTCATGGAAATCATTCTCATTATAATCACGCTGTTGTAACCTGATATTTTTAATCATTTCTTCAAATCTTGAAAAAATGTTATTAGTATTCTTACTGATAGACTCTTTATGATGGGTTTCTAAACTCTTTTTCATACGAAAAAAATTTCTTTTCATTTGTATATGTTTGTCGTAATTGATTTCAAATTTGACTTCAGAATTTCTCATTAGTTTTTCTGACAGATTTCTTTCTTTTCTGAAATAATCCCAAAGGATTCTTTCAGAATCCAAGTCAATGCCAGGCTCTTTGACAGGAGGGCCAGTCAAGGAAACATCATAGACCCAGTTTGTCCATAGCTGATTGAATTTCTGCAGCAAGTTTTCATCACTGATTTCTTTCCCCTTCATACTTAAAGCCATCTTTTGGCTCTTCTCTAATAATTCATTTTCATAGTGCTTCTTTTGGTTATCCAAAACTTCATGGCTTTTTCTAAAGCTAATCAGCTCACTGGTTTTCCTCCTGGTTTCGGTAATCAGTGCATCTTTCAAGGTTGCCAGCTTGTGCTCAAAATTTGCTTTCCATTGAATCAGTATTTCACTCTGTGGGTCTTCTTGAAAATATTTTTCAAATTCTTCTTTGATGGTTTCATAGTTCTTATTAACTGGATTTTCAAGCATGCCAGTTGTGAGTGTCAGGATTTTTCCATTCTGAATCTGATTGTTCAGCTGATTCTCTAAATCCAGGATGTGACTCCTCATCTCCCAGGTCCAATGGTTGTACATGGTTTCCAGTTTGCTCATGGCCATGACTTCTTGTGTGTTCTTGAAACTGAAAATGAAGTTCTCACTGACCAGGGCATTCCACAGATCCTGAACTCGGAATTTTACATCTGAGATCTTCATGATGCTTCTCCTGGATTCCTGCCGGGCAGTCAACAAAATTCTGCTCTTGAGTTCCTGCACATTGTGGCTGTAGCGAGGATTGGGAGGGGCCATTGGGGGATTGCCATCCCAGAGGTGAGCAAAGTAGTAGACGTGATTATTGACATCAAACTTGATGACATCACTAAAACGGGTGACATGTACACACTCTTCCTGTTCCGCAGCTAATACTGTCATTTCATCCAGTCTCTGCTCTAGTCTTTGTCGTCCTTCCATAGTTTGGTCTTTTGCTGTAACTTCCCCCACATTCTGATGGACAAAGATGCAACTGGGGGAGATTTTCACTTGTTTCATCCTCAGAAAGGCTTGGACAACTATTTGTAGGATGTCTTGCATCTCTGAGGGGTTCTCCCCAAAGATATTGATCAGAGTCAAGTGTCCAAGTCCAATGACAAAGGTTGCCAGCTCATTGTCCCGATTCTGGGATTTGTTGTTGAGTTCAGGGGCCCGAAGTCCTTCTGTATCTACAACCAGAACATAATCAAAGCCAAATTCCTTTGTGAATGCCTCCTCCACCTTCAGCAGCTGCATGTAGGCTCCCCTGGTGCATCTGCCTGCACTGACTGTGAACTGCAGTCCAAACAGGGCATTCAGCAGGGTGGACTTCCCTGAGCTCTGCAGGCCAAGGATAGAGAGAACAAAGAGCCGTTTGTCTCCAAGTTTCTCAGCGATCTTGTCAAAAACAGCGGCCACCCACTTGAGAGGCACATATGAAGCATCCCCATCCATCAGCTCAATGGGAACACCAGATATCATCAGGTCCGCAGCAATTTGGGGGAGGCAGAGAAAAAGGCTGTCTCTAGTGGAGGAAGTTTCTTCCAGAGCCTCATAGATCTGGCATACTTCTCTTAGAAGTTGTTCAATTCCCAAGGAACAGTCACTGATCTCCATGGAGATGGCATCTATCTGATTCTGCCATACTGTCAGCAAGTTGCTCTTTTGTTTCTTTTGTTTTTCTGCCTGTACCTTTGACCACAGAGATCTTTGCTTCTCACGTAATTCTTCCAAGTGTTTTTTAGCAAGGTTCTCAATAAAGATAGTCAGCCACTGCAAGAAGTAGAGTTTGTTGTGAGTTTCTGTGTTTTCTTGAAGGATGATAAGGACAGAGCGCATGACATCATTGAGAGGAAAGGCTTTACGCAGCTGCTGACGTCGTATTTTGCGTTTATCTGTCTCAATCTCACTCTTGTGCTGTTCAATGCTCCGATTTCCTTTTTCTCTCAGATGATAGAGTTCTTTGTCCTTCTTACACCACATGTGCCACAAATGTCCCTGCAGGGGTAGGAAGTTTTCCTTTATCTCAGATAACTTTGATTCTTCTAGCAAGGCTATTATGGTCTGTGCATTTTCTTTGGCTTCCTTGCAGTCTCTCTGGTCCTCGTCAACAAGAAATCCATGTTTGCGAGCTATCTGTGAACAGGCCTCTAAGCTGAGAATGGTGTCAGAGAAATCGAGCAAGTTCTTCATTGCAGTTGTGATCTCCTCTGTTAATTCTGCCTCATTTCTGTTCCTGATTCCAATTTTCAACTTTCTACCAGTGTTGTTAGCAATCATTTTATCTTTGTCATCAAGCAAGCAGATCAATGGTTTTGATGACTGGAGCAAGTCTCTGACAATTTTCCTGCTTTCTTTGCTGTCATCAGAAGTTGACATGTGGATCACAATGAGAGAGGAGACCTCCTGCAGGAAGGCAAGCTGCTGCTTATTCTCCTTGGCATCTCCATGAAGGTTGGTGAAGGCCACGCATTGGTCAAATCTGTCCTCACCTGCCCCCCCAGGACAGAACCAGCAGATCTCCACCACTCCATCCATCAAGAGACAGTGTTTGCTGCTTCCTCTGCAGTGTCTGTGAAAAAACACATCATGTTTCCGTTTACTGAGAAGAGAGTTCATGATCTGAGATTTGGAGGCAGAGAGGCCATTTCCAACTCTAATGAAGGACACAATGGGGGTGGAGACGCTGCACATCTGCTGATCCTTGTGACTCTTCATCTTTTCCTCTGGTGATTTGCTTGTATCTTGCCAACTTTTCCTAATTTGTCTTAGAGACCAGAGAGAAAACTCAATTTGAGAAGAGTTGGGATTTGGTACCACAAGGGGGAGTGCAAACTGACAAACCGAAAGTTTTGCCAAAATATACTGTCTCGCAAAATCATCTGCACAGTGAAAAATGGCCATCTGGATGTCCATTGGGTGGATATAGAGCTGGGACTCAGTAGTTGAAGGATTAATATTATCACTGTCTTCAAAGAATTCTTCATATAGATCAACATCCTCATTTTCCAGATTGGCAAGAACTGTTGGGGCCTGAATTTCGACTTTATCCTCCTGTTTGAAGAACAGGTATCTCAAGCCACAGTCCAGCATCAGCAACTTTTGTAGGAAGTAAAAGGGCAACTCTTGTTCTGATTTGGGTTGGGTGTTGTACACAGAAGTCTTATAGATGAGGTGGAAGTTAGCTCTGCTCATCTGTTTTGGGTAGTAACATTCTAGGTCTAGACGTTGGAGGATGTCTAGGAAGGGTCCATTTTCTATCTCCTCCTTTGATTTTTTTTCATTGGTTTCTGATCTATTAGACTCTTCCTTTTTATTCAAGAGACTTTGCAATTGTTTTTTTACATCATCAATTTGTAAAGAAGACCTGGTGTCTTTATAATTCCCATCCATAAGTAATCTCAAGTCACTCTCTAATGTTTCCCAATCAGAGTCTGATCTACGTTCAGTGAGGACTTGTTCAACCTCTGCACACAATGTTTCTCTCATATGTTGACTTACTAGTGCAAAACGTCGTGTTTTCTCTTCTGGAGAATTGGCTCTGACTCCAACTGTGGCTGTCAGAGCTGTGAGCACTAGGAATGCTTGTGCCCTTTGTTTAGAAATATCACTTAGTTCCTTGTATTTATTTTCAGCAGTTTGTATTTCATCCAGGAGGAAGTTTAATTCATCACTTCCCAAGAGTTTCTGAAAAATATTGTATACCAGCTGATAGCCTGTTCCAACTGCAAAAGAAAGAAGCAGGAGCTGTACATCGTCTTGTTCTGTTTCTTGGAGATAATTCAAGAAGGAATTGAGAACTATGGTGACCTCATATGTGGCCTTTCTCTGAGTTTCTTCCATTGCTTTTGGAGACTCATGTGTAACACTTTCCTCCATGAATGTGTTTTTGATTTGTTGTAAGGCTTTAATGAACTCTGAGAACTGGGTTATAGAGATGTGTTCTTCCTCTGAGTCTGACTCTTTGATCCACTTCATGATGGACTGTGCAATAGCGAAGTTTTTCACTTTGTACACGTGAGGTGACAAAAGGCTGTGCAATTGAGATTTAATAAAGTGAGTTCTATAAATGGATGATTGTTTGCAAAAATTTACAGTGTTTATCAAAAAATTCTGCAGATTCCAGTCTGTGAGGCATGTGTTAATCCACAAATCATAAGATCTTGTTTTTTGGCTCATTTTTTGCATGAAATGTATCAGTTTTTGAAGTTGTTCTTCAGGATCAGAAACCTCCCAAGATTTCACATCTTGTAGGAAAAGCCTAGCTTCCTTCCCAGCACTTAGTAATTCCTCTCCTTCCTGGATCTGAGCAGGGAGACCAGTCAGGGCAATATAATTGTCTTTCAGGCAGTTAGCCACCAGGAGGGGGTCCTTAAAATCACTTCTGTGATTCCAGAGGATGATGTCCCAAATGGGAACCAGGTGAAGTCCCCGGTCAATGACAGACCAGGTTTGATTGCTGGTAACAAGTCCTGATTTCCACTGGAGAAGTCCTTCTGCTTCCGGTGGGCCCCCTGTCTGGGCCACAGACAACTGAACTTTGCTTTGGAGATTTTGACTAGTTGTGTTCTGAGTGACGTTTTTTGACTTTGTGTCTGACACATTCATGCTTGCACCAGCTTTAACTCCAAAGCCACTGTAGCTGCCCTTTATGTAAACATCCAGGGCCTCTGCTGCCTGCTGCTTCACCTCAGCCAGTTGCTCACTTTTGAATCCCTCAGAAATGGCCTTCCAGCAGTAGATTCCCCCAAGGTGTACAGGACCTTGGTTAGCATGAGATCCAAACCTTTGGAAAAAGTTTTCAGTTCTATGCTTTAGTGAGGGAACTCTGTCTGTATTTGTCATCTCAACTAAGAGTTCTTCAATGATTTTTAGGTCCTGGAGAGCAGCTTTGGAAAGTTGAATCTCATCAATGGGAAAATGGCAGGTGGCCAAAGGCATGTAGTTGAACTTGGATGAGCAGAAGTAAGTGCTTTCAGAATGTGATTGATGGGTGTCCGTGGATTCTGAATGTTTGCTTTGATTCATTCCAGCTTCTAAACTAAATCCCCATCCTCCACCTCTGACTGAAGCGGTTGCACTAAAGCCCAGCTTCTCTACAGTCTGTGTGAAGATGGACTCTGCATATGAAGATGTGAATTCTTTACTTTCCATCCTTATACCCTGCTCTGGACCAAAGACCGAGAACTCCTTTGGGACCTTGAGTACTTTCTCTCTCCTTTGTATCAGGTCACTTGATTGACTTGTTTTATAAATTCCCTGCAGTGCAAGTCCTCCAGATGCTTGTTTTATGAGATCTCTTGGGGGCAGATTCTGTCCATGGGACAGGGTCTGCTCTGTGAGACTGTGTAGTTTTTGCTTGGTTTCTGTGACTTTACTCAGGGGCTTTTCAAGCTGTGGCAAGTTTTCCTCAGGAATCTCCATTCTTTGCCTATCTTCTGTTTCTTTTTTATTCAGGGACTCTTCCTGTCTCTGCTTTTCACCTGACTGTGAACCTGTCAGGTCCTGCAGTGCCTTGTCTGCCTTCTGCATTTTCTTTATCGTGTCCACTGAAGAATCCTGTAACTCCGGATCATTATTTGACTGAGAGAACTCAAGCAACCTTTCCAGGGCCCCTTTCTCCCACGGATGTTGCACATGGGATTTCAATTTCTGGAGGTCCTTTTCTTTTAAGTATTGTAAGGCTTGGGCACAGGTCACACCCAGTTGTTCCTGAAGCTTAGGCAGCCAATATTCTGCAGACAATCCCACTTCTGTCAGCATCTCCTGGAGATCTTGCCTCATTTTGCGTCTGAGCTCACGTTCATCAGAGGTGTTCTCTGCTGCTGCCATGGCTATGTGAGGGACAGATAATTCATTAATTTTTTTTTTATTGCTTGACCATGGATATTTCCTGTCAAGCACATGGCTAAAAGTTTGACCAATGTAATTTATAGGTATTTATTAACATGTTTGTCACATACACAGCATTACTCTGAGTTGTAATTTGGTCTAAGATTTCTCCCTCTCCTTTTTTAACCTCTACTGTACTGAAAGAACTTATGCAAAGTTTATGCAAGGATGCTTGCTGGGGAGATATCTCTGTAATACCGGTTCTTTCCTGGTTTGTCAGGAGACACTTTGATCTCCCAAGAAGACATACTATGGTGATACTGTTATCCTGTTTATAACATTTTACTATTTTGCTCTACTCTAACCTCTTTATTATTGTTTTCTGTTCTGTAAAAATTCAGCTGTGGCTCTAATCAGTATTAGTATAGAAGTAGAGTTGCCTGTGTGCTTTTGGCAGTTATGCGTGTGTGAAGAAATAAAAGTAAAAAAATAAAGGTTAAGAAAAAAACCCCGTCAGGAGTCCCCTGATCTTTTTTCAGTTCTGTGATTATCCATTCAGGTCCTGTAGCAGGGACATAAACTATGCCAGATACACAATAATAAGAATGGGAACAACTGAGACTCAGACCCTTTGGTAGGATATTTTCTGAAACTTTTGAGAGACCTTTAAAGGCATGTTGTGTTAAAGTGTAAAAGCAAATTCCTTAAGTGGAAAGAAAGCCATCCCATTCAGTAAGATAAAACAGGGAACCCACCACCTTATGCTGGTTTTGTTGCTAAGGTTCCAGACACATAATAAAAAAGTGTTTCTGGTGATGATGCTTGGGATATGCTGTTTAAAATGTTGGCTTTTAATAATACCAACGCTGAGTACCCACAAGTGTTAAGTCCATTCAGGGCTGTTCATAGGACTCTAAAATATTACATAGGAGCTATCACTGACATTGGTTCCTCTTCATTCAATATTAATTTATTAGCTACTGCCCTACAGGATTAAACAAAAGGAGGAAAATGCTTTAGAGGTGAAAAAACAGGACACTTTCTAGGAATTGTTTTAAAAAGCCAGAGAAAGTCTAGTGCCTCTGTTGGTCAGGGTTCCAGAGGCCTCTATGCCTCAGTTGTAAAAAGAAAGACATGTGAACTAATCAATGCTTTTTTAATGTAACTTCAGGAAACTCCCACCTGGGCCCAGTCCTGCGTCCCTGGAAACAAAAGCAGGGAAATTAATGCTGTGAGCATTTAAACAAGCACACAGAGTACTCCTTTAAATGGTTCTATGTAATCTTAGTACTTTTCTCTTCCTTCACAATGCCTGCTCTTTTAAAGGTAGAAGATCAAAAGATTTTATAGAAAGAGAGGAATAATAATGAGGAATATTCCCTCTAAAATCAGTTTTTTGTTCTACCTTTCAGGAGAGATTGACATATGGTTTTGTTTGAAGGCATGGCTGACTAAATTGTTGTGTGAGTGATTAAATACTTCCTTTGAGTTTAAAATAATAACTAAAGAACTATATTGGTTAGTGTTGTCTGGTCTTGTCCCATTATTGGTCCCAAGGACAAGAGAGCTGAACTCTTCTCTGTCATTTTTCCACAGATTTCCTAACCTTTATACTGATTGTAGACCACGTCACCAAGGTCACAGAGCTCCAGAACCTGGATTCTGGTGAAGGGCAATGGACATTCTCATACCCCCTTGCCCATGTACTTCTTAATGGCCTCGATTGCTGTGCCAGTATTTTCTCTTAGACGAGATTCCTCAGTCTGGGGGTTAATAGGTGAATGATTTTGATGTTTGCTTTTTAAGTGTGGACCACAGGTTCTTATATTTTTCTAATTGACTTAATTTTAAAAAATGTTAAATATAAAACAAAAGCCTTACCCAGCCTGTGACTAGAGACCCAAACTAGACCAGATTGTTTGTTAATGTTTGTGTTTGGGACAAACAATATAAAAGGAGAAAAATTCAAACTCCAGTTCTATCCTTAATAATAAAAATTAATTTTAAAATATTCTTATATATATATAATTTATAATTTATTATGTTTGCTGTTACTAATTTAATTTTTAATGTTAACTCATATTCAAGAATTTCATTTTGATTTAATTTCAACAAAACAGTTTATAATAGCTGTCTCATAATCTTGTTCAGACATATGGATGATTAATCATCTTAGATAAGTTTAAAGTTGTTAAAAAACCCCACAGTTACCACCTCTCCTGTTTGTAAAAAGTTTTAAGCCTAAAAATACTAAATTAAAAATAAAACAGTTATTGATAAGAGACAGTCTTTATAATACCTTAAAAATAAATTTCCTTTTAAATTCTCAAATAAAAGCTAAAAGTATAAGCTCGATAAAATTTCACACTTAAACCAAAGTGATTGTCATAAACAAAAAGGGGAAAACATAAATTATCTAAATACTCCCCAAAAGTAAACTGTCATAACAGGTGAAAATTTGTTTATAATGTTTTTAAATCTCAAAAAAGATAAAATATGACAAAAATATAAAATGAAATATTTTAGCAACAAACAATGAAGGTCTAAACAGGTTTATTAAAAAAGTAGATGTCTTAAGAGACAACAAAAATATACATATATGTATAAGTATATGTAGATAGGGCAAAGTTTTTGCTAAAATTTTTTTGAAGGCAACATGGAGGAACAGTCCTATTAAAGGAGGAATGCTGTTTATGTCAATAAGTCAGGAATAATCAAAAAATATATAAAAGCCTTCCATAAACTCAAAGATTAACTCAAAACTCATTATTCCCCTGATACCTGCGCTCCCCTTTCCCCCGGATTACCAATCCTTTTATGACTTGGCTCCTTCCCCTAATGGGACCCTTGTTAGCCCTATGCACCCTACTTTTATTGCCCCCCCGCTGCTTGATTCCATTCTTTAGAGTTCCTATATTAGATATTGTAAAAGTCACAGCCAATAGAGTCCTAGTATAATATCAACAATCCCTAACCTCTCTGACTGTGATGATATTTGTCCATTACAAAAAACAAAGGAGGAGTTGTGGAGATGATTAGCAGCCTAGAATGTTGAGAATGGCCGTGAAACCCTGGGAACCTCCCCATGAAGAAGGCAGTGGTCAAGACTGCTCCATTCCAGGCTACACCGCTATCCTCCCTGACCTCTACCTCTGTGACATTTACCCCAGGTTTCGATTCCCCCCTACATAATAAGCTTCTGTTTCTTCAACTCTGCTAGAGGCTTTTTGTAAATCACATGATCCTACAACTGCATAGAAAGAAAAGCCTCTGACTGAAATGCCACGTCCGCTTAAAGATTACCCTGACCCAATTTTGCCTGCCAAAACCCTTGCCCACCAAAACCCCCTATATAAGTGTTCCTCCTCCCTACAATAAATAAGCTGCCCACTGACAGGGTCTCCTGGGTCTCCTTTCCTGTTGTACTTGCCAAGGCCTGAGAACCTGTTCCAGGCTGGCCTTCCCCTCACCTGGGTTCCAAGATCGGAGCAAAGATTTTGCTAAAAGTATTTTGAGAACCAGGATGGTATCACACACCTTTGGTCCCTACAGATGGACCATTGCCTGGGATGGTCTACATAATGAGTTTACAGTTGTATAGCTCTCTCTTACGAAAAAGATTTAAAAATTGTTAATTATCAGCTTTCTCCCTTTAGCAAATAGCCTTGGATAAGACTTCTAGTTACTGTGACCTTCTTAGTAACTGGAAGAAAGGACAACTTGCCTGTTCCTCTCTATAGAAATAATATTCAACAAAGAGAGAGTCTGAAAATAAGTATTACTGGAAACAAACACTGTGCCCCTAATATTCAGGTAATATAGAAATACTGAGTTGTTATTATAATTACAACAACATACAAAAATATAAATTAACAAAACCTTTCAGTCTACTCTTCTGGCTTGTACTGCACACTCAGTTACAGCCGCAGATTGGATAAAAATAAACAATTATCGAGGTTGCTTATAAATCCTGCCAAATATCCTTTATGTTTCCTTATATTTTTACAAATGTTCCTTTGGGGATTTTTTAAAATGAAACATAAAATATGCTTTATGTTGTCATTAAAACACAGGGTTTTTTTTTGCCTATGAAAAATCATTTATCTCAAGAGGAAATAGACTTTGCATCCTTATACCAAATGGATACAGTCCGCTATTTGGTGAGCTTGGTTAAGATCCTAATCAACGAATATTCCTGACTATAAGCATATGATGTAATTCCCCTCCTTCCTTATAAAAAGAATATAATACAAAATATGGGTGAGAGTGACTTTAAAAAACAAAAACAAAAACAAAACACTATTTATTTTTGTTTGTAATGAAACACTCTTCTTAAACTTTCTAAGGTCGAAGTTCAGTCAGAAATGTATTTAAATTAGTTCTTGTTTACAATTATAAAAACTGGCTTAAAGATTTTTTTTCAAATTTTACATATTACAAAATAAATAAAAGTACCAAACTTATGTTACTAACCTTCTAAATTGTTTAGTAACCATACTTAAAGACCTATTCTAATATAATAGAAAACATAAAAAACAATATTTACTGCTTCCAAGATTAGCTAAGTCTGAAAAAACTATAAAACATCTCAAACGTCCTATGACTGAGACGACTCACTTGTCCAGGTCTTTCTGCACTTACACATTTACTGATGTCTCACCTACAAAGATTACCTACAAAAGACCCACTTATAAAGTTCTTAAAGCCTAATTCTGTTAAAAAATGAACTATATTCCATAACCCTTGTTCTCAAAAAAATCCATAATGCTGTTAACACTGTTCGACTCTGCCTGTGCTCCTCATGTGGTTTCACTGCTGAGAACAATGACTGCAGTGTCTCAAAACTAAACCAATTTTACAGATTTTTTACAGGTCAAAAAAACTGTCCATCAAAAAATTCCTTCCATGTCACTCATATCTGATCTGAACGTATTCATTTTTACCTGGACCATTATGTACAAAAACCCAAGCTGATTTTTTGATGGCACGTGTCCAAGTACCCTCTAAAGACCATTGATGACATTCTGTGAGCCATTTTCCTGCTCAGTTTTTAAGAGGCGTTTCCACATTCTGCTATCTCTTAACACAGGGAATTGTCTTTCATTGTGATCGCTGTTCTAACTATACTCCCCCCCCTTACCTCTAGATGTTAACTCTCGGGATACTTACCCTCAAATGTTATGACAAATAAATCCTAATGTTACTAATTTTCCTAAATTTAAATGTCCTAAATATGTACACGTTACTGTAAATACTTCTTCAGCCTCCTGGACCATAAAATTTTCAAAATAAATAATAATAACACATGTAATTAATCATTTTTTACAAACATTTACAATTTTAAATATACCAAAAAGATTAAAACTAATAGTACACTTACTTATCATATGTTCAGCTTACAATTCTTTTTGCTTTCTTTAACATGGTTCATAAAACAAATACACCTCATAATTCTACAGGATAAACAAATGTTAAAAACACCCACACTAAACAATATTTATAAAAACAAACAAAAATATTAGGTACTCTAGACACTCTAGGGTTACCTAGAGCCTTGAGTACTTTAAATTTTGAAATTTTAGCAAAAGATATGATTAATACAATAGACTGCCATTGAGAAAAGGAACTGCAAGGACACACCCCACTTCCAGTGCAGGTATGGTATAAGCAGTCTGGCCACGATTTGTGGGTACCTGGGTATGTTAAGTGTGGAGTGAAAGATATGCCTATGTCTCTAGAAAAACAGGGACTGTCAAGTGAATTGCTTCTATCCTTTAGTGTCTGTTGTTTGATACAAAAATGGAATGAGGTTTTCAGTCAGGCAAATGATAGTTTGGGAGGTTGCTGGAATGTTTCTGATCAATCAGCAAGAAATAATACTGGCTTCACTATCTTCAAGGAAGCTTTGAGATCGAAGGTACTGGCATACACACATGTGCTGAGATGAAGAAGGAAAATCCAGATATCGTTTACAGTGCTGTTACTGTCACAATTCCCCTGGCAAAATGTATTGTTTCTGACAGAACTGGATTCCAACACATGCATTTGACTCAGAGTGGAATGCAAAAAACTTCTTTTGCATCTACCTATTCTTAATCTCCTGAAGAGGAATTTAGGGAGGCTAGGTATGACTCATCTTGTTTAGTAAAATATTTTCCATGATAGTATTGACACTCAGGATAAATACATGTCACAAGCCTCTGTGGATTTTCCCATGGCCTTTACTATGTACTCTGTGTCTTTGCGTTAACTGTACTTCACTGTCATCTAGTGAGTTTAAACCATATTTAAAGGTAATTCATTCATCCTGGACTGTACATTTTTTTCTGAGAGAAACATATCTATCGGGCTTTACCTGCTTGATGTGTTGGGGTCTGTGGACTTGGACAAATTGTCCCAGTACTGCTAACTCCAAAAGACAAGACTGCCGGGTTTCTACACTCTCTCTCTCATCAGGCTAAAATAATAATCTTCAGGTGCTTGATCCTACTGCTGTACTGTGACGTCAGCATTCCTGCTTTTCATTGTTACTTGTTACAGACATACAGCAAGAAGTTGCAAAAATGACCTGTGTTCTCAGTAAAACCAGCAATATAACCACCCAGATTCTGGGGAAGATCATTCAGGAGCTGGGAGAATATCCGGTTGCTGTGCTACAAAACTGGGCACCATAGACTATCTGCTTTTAAAAGAATACTTCGAGTGTAAACAGTATCTTGGCATCTTTTAATATTTTTAATTATTCCAATCAAGTTAAATGACAAGTACAATCTCACAAGGATGAAATTGCTGGAATTTTTATGAGCTCTGTTCAATGGCTTTTATGGTTATTTTGACTTGTGTTTGTTCTTGACCCTATAGTGGTTATCTTCATGTTTCTTGTTTATGGACCTGTATTGCTTTAAGTCATTATATAGGCTGTACATTGAACATTGGCTTTGACATCAGCCTATTCAGTTTTTGAGAATCTAGAAAAACAAAAACTGGGAGATGAAGGGACTGTGAAATAGTGTTCCCATGACTTTAAAAATATGCTTGGTGAATTAAGCTGAATCTTGAGCATGGATGGCTGGAAAGGCTTGTGTCTCATGAGAAAGTTTATGCAAGAAGCTTACTGGGGAGATTTCTCTGGAATGCTGGTTCTACCCTAGTTTCTCAGAAGTCATTTTGATCTCCAGAGAAGGCATACTATGGTGATGCTGTTATCCTACTTATTATATTTTACTAAATTGCTATATTCTAGCCTCTTTGTCATTGTTCGTTGGTCTGTAAACATTCAGTTGTGGCTCTAATGAGTATGAATGTAAAAGCAGAGTTACCTGCTTTTGACATTGTGTGGGGAAGGAATAAATTAAAAAGTAAAACTGCCTGAGTCCCCTGGTCTTTTTTCAGTTCTGCGATCATCCATTCAGGTGGTGTGGCTGCCCCACTGGTGGCCACAGTTCATATTTAGAATATGTGAATAGATGAAAAAGATGTACAACAAAATAACAATAAGCACACAGTGGAAATGATGAGACACAAATGATCAGTAAATACCTAGAAAGTTTTCAACAGCTTTAGACATTCAGAAATGGAGTTCAAGTTTACTTTTGTTCTGTCTCATCTGGTCAGGTGGCTACAGTCAAGAGAACAGCAACAACAGATGCAGGTGTGTGCATGAGAAAATGAGCCGTCGAGCACTGCTGTGTGCAGTGGGAGCTCAGGGAGCCTCTGTGTGGATCAGTATGGAATTCCTTCAGAAATTTAAATGCAGGGTCTGGAGAGATGGCTCAGAGGTTAAGAGTGCATAATGCTCATCTGGAGTTCCGGGTTTGGTTCCCTGGAACCTTGCACCTATTTCAAGCAGCCCAAAATGGCCTGTAACTCTAGTTCCATGGGGATACGAGATCTCTAGCTTCTACGGGCACCTGCACTCACATGTACATGCCCAGAGAAGTACCAGCATCCACACAATTAAATATTTAGAATCGTTAAAAATAATTAGAAGTAACTCTTCCATGTAATCCAACCACACCACTTTTGAATATATACCCAAGGGAACTGAAGTCAATTTTATTAAATAGGAACTTATACTTCCATGTATATCACAGCATCATTAACAATAACTACATTATAGATTTAGCCTAGGTGCTCGTAAACAGATGACTGGTATAAAGTAGAACAGAATGAAATTACCACATGTAGGAAAATGAATTGATCTGGAGATCATCATGTCAGGTGGGTTATAGTGTTAGAATACAGAACCCCAAGTTGCTTTTATCTCAGAAATCAGACCATGTCTTCCCTGTAGTTCTGTTCTCTAGCTCCTTTGGTCTGCTCTTTATCCCCTGTGGATATAACAAGGGTTTGTAAACAAATGTTCTTCCTTATCTGTGTCTGCTGCTCTATCTTCTTTGAATGTAGCAGCAATCTGTATTAGTTACTTTTCTATCATGATAAAATACCATGACCAAGGGCTGAGAGATGTCTCAGTGGTTAAGAGCATTAGGTGCTATGGCAGAAGCCCTGGATTTGATTTCCAGCACACTTGTTGTGGATTACAACTGTCTATAACTCAAGTTCAAGGGTGTCTGACACCTTTTTCTTACCTCTGTGGGCACTGCATGACATGGGCACACTTACATACATGCAGGCAATACACTCATACAAATAAATACAAGTAATAAATAATTTTATAAAATAAGTTCCATGACTAAGGCAACTAACATACACAAGAGTTTATTTTGGATTTCAGAGGATAAGAATCCAACTTGGTGGGGAAACATGTCTGCACGTTGCAGGCATGGGGTTGGAGCAGGAATAAGAGAGCTCACATCTTCACAGACGTGAAGCAACAGAGCAAACTGGAAGTTGAACAAGGCTGTGAACTGTCAAAGACCTCTCCCAGTGACATGCTTCCTCCAACAAGACTATGTCCTAATGCTTGCATTACTTCTCCAAACACTGCCATCAACTAACTAGATTCTTAGTGTTCAAATATTTGAGCCTATGGGGATATTTATCATTCAGTCTCCACACTCCACTTCCTGTTCATAGACTCATGGCCATATCATAATGCAAACTGTATTTAGTACAAATTTCAAAGTCCTTGTAGTCTTTCTCAGTCTCAACACTATTCAGAAGTCCAATGTCTAATGCCTTCTGAGACTCAAGACAATCTCTTAACTTGTGAATCAAAAAAAAACAAACAAACAAAAAAAACAAACAAACAAAAAAAACAAACTATCTGCTTCCAGCATGCGATGGTACAGAATACGCATGCATTTCTCTTCCATATGGAGGAGTGGAGACATAGCTAGGGAAATCCTGGAGCCCAGTACAGCAAACCCCAAACCCCGAATCGTGAAACTCTGATGTCTGGGGCTTTGTAGTTGCAAAGGGCTTAGGTGGCTTCACCCCTCTAATGTGTAACACACATCTCTCTTTGTCTGGTTCCACTCCCTGTGTGTAGCTCTCTTTGGCAGATATCTCTGGGCTCTGGCATCTCCAGCTTCTAGGGGTTTCCACCACAACTCGTCTTCACTTTCAAACTTCATACAATGGCCTCTCACGGCTATCAACAGACTCCACACTGCCCCACTTGACTGTCCTCAGTGACTTTCTGAGACCAAGGAGGAAGAATCCACAGCCCTCTCATTTTCACATGTCTCATGCATGTAAGCAACTGCCATGTTTGACTGCCAGCTTGGAATGGGAACAATCTCTTTAGAGCTGCTAATGTGTGTTGAAATACTTGATTTCTAGGGACAAAAAATCCTTTAGTTAACCTATATTTTATGACATTCACAAAATTTCAGTAAAAATTCAACTCAACCTGAGGTTTTTTTCTTTAAAATTTAAAAGCTCAGGTGGGTGGGTCTTGTCCTCAGAGGAACCTTCTTTTGTTCCAGTGCAGGGATGAGGATTCTTCTATTGTGGGTAGGGTGGAACTTTTGACTTTCTCTCTAGCCTCACTTTTTTCCCCTTTAACTTAGGGAACCTGAAGGCAGAAAGAATACATTGTAAGATTACCTGTGAAGACTTGGGCATTCAATCCAAAGATAGATTGTGGTTGGTATGAGTACAACGATGTAAAAATGGTCAGAGAAGTCAGAGAAGAGACTCAGTGTCCTGGAGCCTGGACTCACTGTCTGGTGCTCTGGGGATCCAGTGACCAAAGTTCAGATCTAGTAAGCAATTTAAGGCATCAAGCCCATCAGTTCATTCAGGTGTTTCATGGACACTAGACATAAGATGGGATAAGGAATTTTTATTTCTCTTTCTTTGGATGAACCAAATGAGGACATTGGTTTTAATTGTAAATGCCGTGGGAGTTTGTTTGACTGTATGTTTTTGGTTTTTATTTTTATAGACAGTGTCTTCCTGGAACTTCAGCTAGTCTGGAACTAGATATGTAGAACAGGCTGACCTTGATCTTACCGAGACTCACCTGTCTCTTCTTCCCAAGTGCTGGAATTAAAGGCGTGTACCACTATACTCATCTGTAAATTAAGTTTTGAATTCTTCTTAAATAATATTCTTTTAAGTAATGAGTAATGGTATCATTTCACAGATTTTCTTCAGTCTTTCAAAGAAGGTTCAATTTGTTGAAAGTAGAATATGGCAAGTTGGGCACTCAAAATTCTCACTGCTGGCCAGGCATAGTGGTGAACACTTTTGATCCCAGGACTTGGGAGGCAGAGGCAGGTGGATCTCCGTGAGTTCGAGGTCATCCTAGTCTACACAGTGAATTGCAGGCCAGCTGGGGCTACAGGGGGACTTTGTTTCAAAAATGCAAAAAGAAATTCTTGCTGCTTCTTTTTTAGGGTCTTAAAGTATGATCTGTGTTATTTTGCTCTAAGGATGAGTCTGAGTAACCTCCCTTGTGGGAATGGGGTGGAAGGTTGCACTAAGATGGGAATACGGCTGGGTGGGTGCTAGTGAGAGGCTTCCTGTGCTTCCAGTGATGGGAACTGGGCTCTGAGACTGCTATTGTGGAGAATGGGGTATACTGAGGTCTCATTGCAAGAGAAATGACTGGAGGCCAAAGTTGGTTCTTGTGATGGTGGGGAAGCAGAGATGAATGGCCTTGTAAAATTCAGCTAGAAATCTTGGTCATGGTTGCTTTCCTTTAACCCCGGCCCTCAAAAGACAGAGGCAGGTCTGGTCCTCATAGTGATTTCTGGGAAAGCAAGGATTAGGACACCCTATCAAAAAATCCACAAACCCCCAAGCAACAACAACAACAACAAACAACGAAGTTCAACTAGCAAAGATGGAGGAGGAGGAAAGAGAGAAAGGACATAAAGGGAGAAGTCACCCCTGCACAGTCCTCTCATGAGCTGTGATGAGCTCCGGGCTCAGCAGCTATGTGAAAAGACACAAATATGAGTTGATGTTCACCTTTTGAAATGCCATTTTGAGCACAGGTCGGAACTGAGTAGATGAGAGTTTAGGATCAGTGGCAGTGCTGAAGACTGAATAGTTGTAGAGCCTGTGTGAGGAAGCCAGAATGTCAGTGAGCTCTGCAAGAGATTTCCTTAGATGTTGTCAGATCTTCCTAGATTTGTCATTCTTGTGTGTTTCCTTCAGAGCTAATGGTCCATCATTCTCTCTTTCAGCACCTACATTAACATTTTGTAATACCATCACCCAGCACTAATTGTTGATCTCTCCCTAGGTGTCTTCAGACCTCCTTGAAGATCCTTTCCGTTACTCTAGGCCAGATTTCACAGTCAAGCTGGAATTACTGTGTCATTGTGGGAGTCTCTGTTAGTTCAAAGAGATGGACATCAGAGGTGTCATATTTTTCTGTTCCTGTTCCGTGTCTATACAAGTTCTCCTAGACAGTATTTCAGACCCTGCAGACCCTAGGATCAGAGGGCTTTAGCATAAGTGACTCAGCCCAGTGCCCTCCAGTCTGCCCTCAAAGCTCCCAGGTCAGCAGGTCAATTTCTCAACAGCCATCCAGTAGGACCTTCTGCACAGCATAGAGAAGCTGAGTCAGTTGACCCTGGAACTCACCCAGCCCTTCTGGAGGGCTGTGATGGTATGGTGAAATCCTTATAGAGATATTTGCTGAACTTTGTCCTGAGCTCATGGGTACACTCAAGGCCATAAGGCAGCCCAAGATGGTCTCCTCTGCTACAGATATCTATCTTGAATGTTTTACACACTGTGTTTATGATCGGGAAACCAGACTTTGTCAGGTCTTTCATATGGAGACTCACAGGTCATGGCTTCAGACACTCCTCAATGTATTAGAAACAAAATGTTATCCAGTGGGTTCAGATCATAAGGGCTAAGGACATGGTGAACAATGTGGCCATGTGTTTGTGGAGTCAAAGAGAAAATTCAGAATTTTGTTTTGTTTTGTTGTGGGATGGAGTCTACCTCTACTGCCAGCTAGCCTGGAATTCACTATATAGTTGAGGTTTGACTTTATCTCCCAGAGACCTTCCCACCTCTGCTTCTGATAAGATGTGCACCTCTGCACCTAGCTAAAAATTCTGAATTTTTAAATGTAGCTTCCTTCATGACAGGATCATGCATGGCTTTTCCATGCATGATAGTTGTAAAGTAGTGATCACACCCTGGAATGTGGATACTCTCTCTCTGTTGTCTTCCTTGATTATTAATCTTATTTCCATGTTCACACTCAGGAAACTTTTGTGACTACGGGAATGTAAAGACCTATTGTTATCAGTTAAAACACAAGCTGCTCTGACCTTGCTTCCCTTCATCTCTCTTCTCTGGGCATTATTTTCATAGCACTATAGTACTGTTCAGTGATTTATGTTCAGAGATTGTTAAATTAAGGAATGCAGACCCACTGTCTTATAAAGAGGGTTTTGTGGAGTGGCAGGGGTTTGTAGCCCATGATGTGCATGCTGGGAGATCCTATCAGCACATCAAAGGTGGCTGGAGAAAAAGAAAAGACAGCACAGCGCCTAAGGAATGGGGTACAAAGCACACTGTTCTCTTTTTATTTTTCTGTTTTTTCTTTCCTCTGTCCTTTCTTTGGTAGTCTCGTGTATCCATGGGTGACCTTGAACTATGGGTACTCTTGTCTTGCCTCCAGCTTCAAAATACTGAGGTCACTGACATATATCACCATGTCCAGCTTATATGACACTTTTCTTTGAGTTCATATTTGTCTCAGCTCCCAAGATATCTGGGTATCTGTGTATGAAAGTCTCCAACAGATGAGTGAAAGCTCTTCTTTGTGTAGGAGGAATTACTCCTAGTAATTACATCAAAAACAAAACAAAACAAAACAGAATCACCCTGAATTTTTACTGTTAAGTTGAGATCTCTGTCTAGATTTTAAGAAATACCCTAAGCTTAGCCATTAGATGTTTTTTTTTCTGTATCAAGCGTACTCAGGGTGGCTAGCAAGATTTCCAGGTGGGACCTATAAACCATTATGATAGCACCAAAAGGCAGGGAAATAAACAAACAGGACTGTAGCAGTGACTTCAAGACATTAGTGTGCCCCCTTTGAAGGCCTCCATGAAAATCTTTAAGAAGTACAAATCTCTCAGGCACCCTAGAGTCAGAGAGAGGCAGGCAGATCTCTGTGAGACCCAGGTCAGACAACTCCTGAAATGTGGTGGGGCCTCCATATTCATTCTGAAGAATTTGCAGGGAAGTTGCCCAGATTCAGATGTGGTGGTCAGGGCTTGCTGACTCCCAGAAGACCCAGGCAGTGACTCTGGGTACAGGACAGGGATTCTCCTTTTATTCCTCAAACTTCTGTTCATGGTCTTTCCTTAATGGTGACAATCTCCTTAACAATTATAGCCTTTCTTTCAGCACATACCTTGACCTTAACATTTTCTACTATTCTTTTGCTACCCAAACTGAACGTTTTATATTTCTTTCTGCTTCACTTGTTCTGTAGACCTTAATGAGAAATATCAGTAATAACATAACTGTATATTCAAAGCTACTTTGTCTTGAAATTTTCTTTGTCAAATAATTAGTGCATTACTTTTTAATTTACCCTCAGAAAAGTTCTTAGCCAACACATTACAAGAATGGCCTGTAGCTTCTGGGCTAAAAGAGTTCTTGTTCCACTCTGAAGCTTCTTCAGCTGGGCCTGAACACACCATATTGCTGTCAATATTACCATTTTAAAAACTTCTTCTAAGATGGCCTATTAAGCTATGCTTATAGCATTCAAGATTTTATAAAAGTAAGGGTTCTTTGGAAGTAAGTCAGCCTCTATTCTCTTTTCTCTCTCTCTTTCTCCCTCCTTTCCTATGTGCCTCTCTCTCTATTTGGTCCCTATCCCATCATCCTCCCTAGTCATCATATTGTTCGTGGTAGTTCTCTCTCTTAATGAAGCTAGTTTCCACATTTCAAGGGGATGCCCCTTTGTCCCTTAAGGTTAGCACTTGTACTGGTAAGGTTTTGTCAACTTGACACAATCTAGAGACACCTGGGAAGAAGGAATTTAAATTGGGGATTTCCTCCATTGGATTGGCCTGTAGCCATGTTTATAAGGTATTTTGTTGACTGCTCATTGATGTAGGAGTGTGCAGCCCCACTGTGGGTCTGAACTGTGTAAGGATGGTAACTGAGCAAGACAGGAGGGAGGAGCAAGACTGTAAGCAACATTAGTCTTTGGCCTCTACTTCAGTTCTTGCCTCCAGGTTCCTGCCTTAAAATCCTGCTTTGGTTTCCATCAATGACAGACAATAAACTGTAAGCCAAGTCAATTCTTTCCTTCTCAGTTGGTTTTGGTAATTTTTAAAATAATCAAAACAATAGAGAAATCAAACTCAAACAAAGCCCCATCATGTTGTCCTGTATATAAGTCTGTATCACTCCCGAGTCCTTTCCCACATCAGTGCCTGTTTATGGCCCTCATGGCGACTGGTTTCTCTCTCCTAACAAAGCTCATTTTAATGATAATTTACATTGGATCTCTTTTCCATTGAACAACTGAACCTGCATTTTCTTTTAACAAAAGTTAGTAAGGCTGAAGGTCACTGAGCATGGGAGATGGATTTCTCTGGCAGAACACTAATTTTGTAAGTCATAGACAGGGAAAAGTAAAGGAAGTCGGCAGCACCCAAACTGACCCTCCTTGCTTGTTATTTGTTTATCTATTTATTATAATAAAGTCACAAATAAAAACATGACACGGCAGAAATAAAACACTAAGTAAGTCAATCTGCCAGTCAGCAAATGGGCTACTGAAATGAACTGATACTTTTAAAAGAAGAAGCACAAATGGCCAATAAGTACCTTAAAATGTGTTCAATATCTCTAGCGATCAGAGCAAACACTAAAACTACTTTGAGATACCAGGTCATAACAGTGAGGATGGCTTTTTTCAAGAAATCCTACAATAAATGTGGGAGTACAAATTAGTACATCCATTCTGAAAATCAATTTAGAATTTCATCAAAAAATCAAAACTAGAACTACTGTATGACCCAGCTATTCCACTCCTGGGCATAGACTCAGAGCATCCCATTGCCCACAGTAGAGATATTTGCATATCCATGTATATTGATGCTCTATTTATGACAACAAGAAAATGGAACCAACCTAGATGTCTCAATAGACGAACCGATAATGCTAATTTGATACATATACCTATTGGAACACTGTTCAGCTCTTAAGAAAAATAAAATGATGAAATTTGTTGGGAAATTGATGGACTTAGATTGCACAATATTAACTAAGGTGTCCCAAACTAGGAAATAAATGAACAATGCATATTCTCTGTCACATGTGTATCATATATGTGTACATATGTATATAATGCATATGCACACACACATTTGTGCCTAAGTGTGAATATAGCACAGCATTTAGAAATGAGAGCCAAGAAAATTCAACATGTAGTGATGAGGAGGGAAGGAATGCAGGCAAAGGACACACATGAGTCATGACTGGGTCAAAGGTATGTTTTTTTCTAGCTTCAACATTATACATTTTTTTCTTTTTTGTGTGGTAGATAGGTCAAAAAATTTCAACTGAGGTATAAAGTACAAAAGTTCCATTGCTTAAAATGGCCATTCTATCAAAATACAAATTCCCTGAAATATGTAAAGACTGGATTGCAGGTGTCTATGTGGCTTCCTTAAACTTCAAAATTTAAAACACTATATGCAGGGGATGAGGGTAGAAGCAAGGCTTTATGAGGAATGGCTGACCTTTTATATTTGTGTATTCTTAACTGGGTTGTTATTATTCTCTTTTAGCAAGGATAATTAGACAAGCTCTCACACTGTGCATTCCGGGTGTAACTTGCCTGACAGGGATGAAGATATTCTAAATAGACACTTGTCCTTCAGACTATTTAAACAATGGATCCCAAGAAGCTAGAATTTCTCCAGGAATTTCATTAGGTGAAAAGAAAGGATGAAGCCTGAATTAGCCAGTGAGGAAACTTTTCTCTCAAAAAGAGAGTTGCAACCTGTTTGATAACATTACAGGATGGGCAATGATGTGTGAGTGGTGGATGCAGCATCCTGACTGGGACTGACCGCTTAGGTATATACAACTCTGACCTGCACATAAGCCTACACCTCACTTCAGAAACCCCAAAAAGACTTAAGGGGATCACTGGTTCCCTTTGTCTCTCTTCCCATTGTGCTCACGTTGAATAAATACCTCCTTTCTAATCTTTACTTCTAATTTGGCTGTTTTAATTGGCTTATGGATTAATGGGGAAGAGATTGTGACCACAAGTTTGATAATTAGTTTAACAACTAGAATATATTGAACATTAGTTGCCTAGTGAGTATGTTTGTAAATAAATACATAATTTTCAAACTAATTTTCTTTATTTTACTCTTGTTAGTTGTATTTTTGTAAATCTTTGTTGTTTATCCACATTCTTCAGAAGTTTTATCTCTGACAAGGGAACCTGAGCCATATTTTTGAGATGAGAGTACATCACCCACAGGGCAAACAAAATGAGCTTCCAGTATCATTGAACCAAGAACCAATAATAATATACCACTTAGTTGCATAAAATTAGCCACAGTGGGTTTATTAGCACTGATTTAAGATCATACCCCCATATGGTTGACCAGCTATATTTTCAGAACACATTGTTTAGAGACAGGGAGGTGGGTTCAGTTGTCAGAATTTAATGAAGTCTTACTGGACATGGTAGTACTTCCCTGCAACCCCAGTGCTCCGTAGGCTGAAAGAGGGAGGATTCCGAGATTGAGATAAGCATGGGGTTAATGGCAATACACTTAGATTCAAACCAAAGAAATAATAGAGTTTCTTGTGCCAACCCATCGAAAACGTAACTGAAGTCAAGAGATTATGGAGAAATGACTCTTATACATAGTTGTCTGATGCTAATTAATGTGTTTTAACCTTGTTTTTTTTATATATTTTAGGGACATTTACACCTCTTTTTGCTATCAGACTATGGAAAGAATGAACTGCAAAAACAGACATTTCCCCAGAAATCTCATCCTGAGATGGAATTCTATTCAATTTTAAAGAAAAATGAAATTTTCAGGCTAATGGATGGACTCATACTGAGTGAGATAACACAGACCCAGGAAGACAAATCTGCAGGTTCTCTCTTATTTAGGATACTAGCTCTGAATCTGAGCATGTGCCCTGAAGTAACACAGCAGCCAAGAAAGAACCGTGGGACAAGGGGTGAAAAGGAGCTCTAGAGACAGGAACAGTAGAACACAGGCACCACGAAAGAGGAAAGGGGGAAAGGGGGGGGGGGGATTTAACTGGAAAGGGGGAGGAAGGCAGTACAAAGGGAAAGGAAGGAAGTTTAAAGAGGTCATAAGGAAGCATTACTTTATAAAATTCCTTGAAAATACATAAAATAATGGAGTTATACCACGTGGGGTGATTACGCTTCCCACAAGGGTCATAGACTATCTAAAAAACCTCAGTGCCAGGCATGGGACTTCCCTTTCTGCTGTTGGTCTGGTGGGGCTAAGAGATTCCCCAGGCAATACAGACCTTTGCCATTGTTTGGTTGTCTCACAGAACTTGAACAGAAGAGTCTATTCCTGAAGATAGTATATCCTTCATCCATGGGACTTGGCTTGGATAAATCAAGCTGGAATTGACCTGGAAGCCTGTTCGCTGAGGACTAGCTTTTATGTTATCTGAAGGCTCTATCCAGGTTGCCAAGGAGAAAGGCAATGCATAGTCCTACCCAGTTGTAAATCTGTCACCGTAACAATGACTGGTCTAGCAAGATATCTCCAGTGGTGCAACCACAGTGCTTTAATTTGGGGAGGAGGGTAGAAAACAGCTGTCTAGTTGGACTTATGAATTGCTCAGTAGGAGGAAATTCATGCTTGATACTGTAAACCTAGACAAATAGTTATAGTTAGAGAAGTTAAAGGCTCCAAAGGAGTTGATTATCTGCACTGTGTATTAATTTTTCCCAGCACGAGCTAAGTTTCTCTTTCCTCAGGGCTTCTGAATTATGCCTTATATTTCATCTGACCCATCATACATCTACTCCTTGATTCCTCCTAAGAATCTGCCATCCAGAGAGAAAACATTTGCTAATTATCTAATCCCCAGTTTTTATCTCCTCGCCTTGTGAAAAATTCCTCAAAAGCAAAGACTTTTGACCTGGCTTTTGAGACTCATGCATATTTTATTTTTGAATTGTTTTCCTCTCACAACAGTTCTTTTCCAATATATTTAATAAAACTTTTAAATAGAATATTGCTATGTTGCCCTGGATTGTTTTCTATTTGCAATTAATTCCAAATCACCAAATTATTACTTATCAATTACATTATTTCCTCCTTCTCTCACTGATATAGGTTATGTTTTAGAATTATGATGCTGCCCAATTCCTACTTGTCACTGTAGTAGGTCATAGTATTACCATATCTTTACTTGTTCCCTGTGACTAGTTCCAACAATTGCTGTGTCTATATTCGTTTCTGGGTCTGGTGTTGTATTTATCTGGATACTCCATTTCCACTTTATTTTTCAATTAATTTTCTCCTTGAGGCTGTGTCCCTGTCTTTACGTTGCTTGCTTCAGAGAGAAGTGACTGGGCAGTAGAATCCTTCACCAAGGCTGCGAAGCTACTGCTAAACACAGCTAAGATTTAGCTCCTTATATAAGAAAAGGGGTTAAAGTTATCCTGAGAGCAGTGTACCTCCCAATTCTGTCCAGTGGGGGAGATTGAGTCCTATTCCCGTTGACATCCTAGTTCCAGACAAAATTCATTAACTACATGGGTGTTCAAAAGTGAATCATGATTGAATAAGGATATTACCATGACACAGGAGGTTTACTCAGATACATGTGATGGTAATAATAGCTATTTCACTGATTTGCATGACCCACATTGGATATTAGGACTCAAACACAGTGCTTCATGAGACATGTTTTCTAGCAGTAATTGGGGCAATGCTAGAAATTTTTAAGTCAGAGTATGATATATTCCCATTCTGAGATATTTTGTGAGATGCCAAGAAATTGAATCCAAAGTTATAGTCTCTGGCTGAAATTCCCCTTGTCTATACATTTTTTGTTATTATTCTCATTTTCTGTGTATGAGTGTACTGTCTGCATGTGTGTAAGTGCACCTGTATCATGCAACGCCCTTGGGCAGAAGAAAGCATTGGATCCTCTAGAACTAGAGTTACAGATGGTTGCTAGCCACAATGTGCATGCTGCGAATGGAACTGGGGTCTTCTGCAAAAGCATGCGCCATTTCTCCAGCCTCTCCCCTTGTCTAATTTTGTGGTACAGGACACAGTGGAACTTTGTCCCAGTGATTATAGCAATGAAAACCGAAATTAGGGAAAGAACTAACAAAGTAAAAGTTTTATTGGAAATAAAGGGATATTTTCAAAGCCCCAGATCATGAAGAAATTCTTGCTTTGCAAACAAGTCCATGTGGGAACCCAACCATAAATTTCTGCAACTAGATCCTCTTATTGAGGAAGTAATGCTGGCCTTTAATCTTTTCCCACAAGCCCTCTGGAGATGAAACCCTTCTATATCCAGCAAAAATACTCGCTTTCATTTTCCACTCTCCACCATGACTCTGTTTACCTACACAAAATTGCTTTGAGCTCACCTGATGTTTGGCCAGTGTGGCTATTCATGATGGTCAGCTGCTTAGTTGTCACCCCTTATTGACTAATAAAAGTTCATTGTGATTGTGTGCAGTTGGTTGCTTTTCCTTTACTACCTGCATTCTTTGAACGCCCATCCCAAACACCCAGAAGAAGGTTTTCAGCTTACTAAGAGAGAGTTTTAGACTCTTAGTTTCCTGAGAGGAAGGAAAACAAGGATTCAGTAATGGGGACCTCCTCTTAATCCTTCCTTCTGCATGTGATGATCCAGGCTCTTTCTGACTATATGCATTCATCTTGGACATCTCAGTTCTCATAACCCGGAGCCAAACATTTCCATTCAGATACATTCTGTCTCAGTGAGTCTTTCATAAGACAAAATTGATGCAGAAAAGGGGAAAAGTGCTTTGAGAAATATGCAAAATTGTGAAATACCCTCGACCTAGGGGTATTACATAGAAACTGAAGAACATGGACTTTGTGAATGGAATGCTATGGGCAGTGCTGGCTGGAGTCCAAACACAGAACCACAGGGAATGTTGAAATATCTTAGTGATACCTGCTGTAGTCATAATCGGAATGTTGGTAGAGGTACAGATGGCATGGCGCAACTAATACTGCACATTTCTCTCATATATAGTGGTACAGGGTAGGTCAGGAGTTACCTATGAGGCAACAAATGAGAACTTCAGCTACATCTTGGGAGCTGTGTCTCCTGACAATTAGATTAAACATCCCTGATTCTATAATTGGCTATGTCAGAAAATAAGGTCAGAGAATGTTCTCCTGTTGCCACATATGCACACTAGGGAATGGACTGTGTCCTCGGGAAGGAAAGTGGTGGGAGAGTTTAGTTTTAGTTCAACATTCTGATTTTGACTCGAATTTTAGGCTTTTATAAAAGACTATAGTAAAATATATCCTAAAAGGAGTTCTGACCCACCATGGTTTTGAAGGAATAAAGGGTCACTCCCATAAATATGCCATCCACCTCATGAATAAATTCACAATGATGGAGGGAGTCTAAATTTGATTGACTCCCAAATACACATACAGTATCTGAAAATTTGTGCTTTTGTATATCTGAAGGCTATATAACAAGGAACACAGTCCCAGGCAGGAGAAACTCCCCTTTGATTTGCTGTTCAGTGTAGTCGGAGAAACTCCCCAAATAACACAGGCTATTGCCGTAGTCCCTGATTACCTCCCAAAGCTTGAAGGTAAGAAAGACCCTCCTGCTGAAGACAGCACATACCTTGGACACAGGACTTGGAGCAACAGAGCTGGAACTTACTCAAAGGCTTCTCCCTGAAGACTATCTTTCATAGTTCTGGAGGATACTCTTCAAGCTGCTAAGTGAGAAACTCAGTCAGTGGTCCACCCAGCTCTATGCCTAATAACCACAATGACCGGCACAGCAAACCACACCTGCTGTTCAGTGCTGGTACTGTCATTCAGAGGGGAGTCAACAGCTATCTAATTGGATTTGGAGCCCTCTCAGTGGGAAGGAACTCATGAGTGGCACTGTAAATACAGCCAAATTCACAGAGCTGGCGAGGTCAGAGATCCTTAGAGAAGCCTATCTCTATCATATCTCTAGAAATGAAATGTATTTCCATACACTAAGTATGCATCCTGCATTTACAGACAAATGTACCATTCACCACTCATCAAGGAAGCTTCTTTTTGCAACAGGTGGACAATGTTGCATGTTACACAACTGGCCACACACAGAGAATATATGTCTGAGAGATTTTAGGCTGCTAGTTTCACATCTACTGTGGAACCTCTACAACTAAGACTCATGGAACATTGTGGAACAGGAGGTGGAGAAAATACTAATACGTAATCCTATTATTGAAAGAAATCTACATCTACAATGCAATCCCTACAAAGATTTCAATGAAATTATTCATAAACCTTGAAAATAATTCTAAAATCCACATGGAAGCACGAAAGACCCTCACTAGACAAAGCAATCTTGAGAAAATAAACAATACTTAAGTATCAAGGTAACAGAAATGTAATTATATTTTAAGGGAGATCAGTGTGACAGAGGCAAGTACTGAAGACAAAAGTGGGTTATCAGAAAATCTTTATTCGTCTGTTATGAGCTCATGGGAATGGTCTTCAAAGTCTGAGCAACAGTTCAGTGTCTTACAACATGTAGAGGCTATTCAGGTTCATTCCAAATCTTTTCTGACACTGGAGGGTTAATATTTTTTTGCTTACATGACCAGGCACCATGTACAGGAGTTTCTAGCCTACATGAAAGGGGACATACAGGGGATTTACTATCCTTTGTGACCAGAGGTTATATCCAGAATCTAGCTGTAATTACATTTACACAGCAGAAATGAAAGGCTGAAATGTCCCTTTCACAGACACCTACTTTTCAAGATATTTCCCTTATAATTTTGTTTCACAGTCAGCTCTGGGTTTCTATCTTAATACTACTGAAGCATAAGAAAAGTAGGCATAATATTAATACAAAACAATCATGTAGAGGAAGTAGGATACAGGACTCAGAAATAAACTCACACAGCTATAGACATTTGATTTTCAAGGAAGGTTATAAAAAGAAACAGTAGAGAATATAAGTCTCTTCAATAAACAGTTGTTGGAAAGCTGAATATTCACATGAAGAAGACTGAAACTTGGTTCTTACGTATATTACTCCATACAATTAAAAATGGAACAAAGATCTTTTTTAATGCCTGAAACCTGGCAACCACAAGTAGAGGACATAGGGAAAATGTTTCAAGGCATAGGAAATGATTTTCTGAATAGGACTCAGCTCAGGATATGACAAGTACTAAGAGATGAGATCACGAAAAGCTTCTGCATAGCAGAAAAGAATTATCAGGGAGGATATAGAATATAAAAAATAGCTTTGCCAGATTGCTATTCCACAGATTATTAATGTCCAGATATATAGAGAACTCAGTACAATAAACGTAAAGAACAACTAATTCAAACTGCAAATTGGCAAATGAAGCGAACAGATACTTTCCCTACAAATACAAGTTACTGATGAACATATTTAAAACTATACAATATTTTTAGCCACCAGAGAAATGCAAATCAAAACTGCATTGAGATTCTTTTCTTCCAGTTTGGAAGGCTACCATCAATAATGTAAAAAAATCAAGATGTGGAGAAAAAGGAATATTTATTCATTCCTTCATTTATTCATGAATACATTCATTGACTTTTCTGTGACAAAGTCTCATTCTGTAGACCAGGCTGTCCTAGATCTCACTATGTAGCTGAAGAAGTCCTTAGACTCATAACAGTCCTTGTTCTTCAGCCTTCCAAATGCTGGGATTACAGTCATGTTTCATCATATCTGGGAAAAAGAGGACTTATACATTTTTAGTAGGAAATGTATAATCTAGCCCAGGCACTAGTTAAATCAGTTCAGAGATCTTTCAGACCTGATGTTTTGCTCTAACCAGGATACTCTAGATACCTCTTCAGAATCTGTTGTCCTCAGAGAAATCATGCATTAATTATCCACTTCCCTAATATTGATCTCCTTCTAGACTTGTTGAATTGTCCTCATAAAATGAAGTATTTTGTCTGGCATTTTAGTTGCCTGTGCTTTTATGTTTGGATTGGTTTCTTGTTCCAATAGACCCTTTCTCATGTCTAATCCCATCAAATGAAGTACTGATACCTAATCCTGGATTTGCTTTGTTTTACTTGGCAATACAAATCACAAAGTCCTTACTTATCTATTTAGATTTTATCTCTCTTCTTCTCCCAGGTTTCTAGGGGAACAGTAACAATGCCAAATTTTTACTTGTCCTTACAGCATGTCAAAATCTGTCTCTTCCTGTTTCTCCTGAATATTTCCACCAGTATCTGTTTGAATATGAACTTCTGGATCTTTCCCCCTTTATTTTCACCTACTTGTCTTCCTGAAGCCAAGCTCCTGCGTTCAGGTTGTTCGTCCAGAGAGAAGTGCCATGCGCAGTAGGATCCTTCTCCAAGGCTGCTATGCTGCTGTCAACTGCAGCTAAGGCTGAGCTCCTTATGTCAGGATGGGGCACCTCCCAGTTTTGCCTGATTTGCGGGTTGGGGTGGGGTGGGAGGAGAATTGTCTTATCTCATTCCATATCCTTAGGTACAAAGTTCATAAGCCCTTTGGTTTTTCAAAGTTTGTGATGATTGAGTATAGACCTGAACTGGCTTACTTCATTGCATGGACTGATGTTAATTGCTACTTCAGTGAAATGTCATATGAACAGCAGAGGATTTAATGCTCAAATACAATCCTTTACCATTTAGACCTCTTTATCTAAAGACCAGTGAAATCATAGATTTTTAACTGAGGAAGTGTTCCAATGTTTGTCTGACACTGATTTGATTCTAAAAGTTCAGAGTAAAGGAGATCAAAACGTCTTGTTACAGATACAGATTTTGACATATTTCAGGTTTGTAATTCAGAGGAATTTCAGACCTTTCAGATACAGTAGGAACTTTGAAAAGCTATCCTTTTCTTAAAAAAAAAATGCTCCATTAGTAATCAGTAGATGAAAGTTAAAGGCATTTCTATTGAATATCCTCTTCTCTACCTTTCACAGAATGAGGAGATTCGAATTCTGACCCCCACACAGGAGCTGACACCTGGGAAACTACTTTCTCCAAAGACAACAATCTTTGCTGATTATGGACTCCAACAGAACCTTGCAGACCATGACATCTTCCTTCCTACCAGATGTCCAAGTCGCTGTCACATTGCTTAGCTACAAAAAAGCTAAACCACCTGCTGTGGCATCTCACACAGTATGTTTGCATGCCTGCTCTGGTTACTTAATAAATATTTAAATTTTAATAAATTTGTCTTAAAGTAGATGTTTAAATATGAATTATTTCTCCCTGATACACAGTTGATTTTGAGAATCAAATATATCACACTAGAGTCATCAGAGACATGTTCTCCAGAATTCAAATCTGAATTTCCTTCATCTAAATTTACAATGCAGTAAGAAGGTCAACTTCCTTTTGTTCCAGTTATCAGAGATATGAAAACTGAGATAAGAGGAAGACCAATCAAACTAGAAATTTATTTTAAAGATACAAACATTCAAGCCAAAGGTACAGCTCTGATTGTCCAGTTTGGGTGTCTCCAGACAGAGAAAAGAGGAGAAGAGCAGGTTCTGGTTGTTGGGGTCATTTCATGCCTGGCAAGTTTTTCTAGTTGAGAGGATTTTTCTATTTTTTAGTACACATCTTCCTCAAGGATTAAGTGGATTTTTCTCAAATAAAACACAAGTCTAGGGGCACTTTATACAGTAAGGCATCCTGATATTACTGTAAAATTATTGGAATCGTTTTTCTTGTGCTAGATGAGGAATAGACACATTTCGTTTCTTGTTATCAAAGGAAAGAGAAACTCCAGGTGGAAGGAAGACTTGACTCTCTCCTGGTGAATGTTCCTGCTTCTATTTCACTAAAAACTCAAGGATTTCTTACTCCTTAATCTTAGTTGGACACCTGTATGAAGAGTATGAATTTGAGAACCACTTCAAAGCTGACTTGAGACTGTTCTTGAGATGGTTTGTTTTGCCTGTTGGAGGAATAGACACTCTTGAACAGTACTCTAATCGAGAGGAGAGGAGCACAGAGGCTATAACCTACTCATGACCGAAAATTCCCAGACTGCTGCCCTGCTCTAAAATCCAATACAATGTCTCTCTCTTCCTCAGTCAGCAGGTAGGCTTAATATCTCACACGATTCTTTTGTTAGACCCCACTCTCAGCCCGGGGACTCGAACCCCAGTGGGCCGCCTGGGTGACTAACGTCGGGGAGCCTCAAGCCCACTGACCTCACTCAGCCCAGGGGACTCAAACCCCTGTAGGCTGCCTGAGAGTCAGTCTCAAGAATCCAGACCGTCAGATGCAAAATGCAAGAAGTAGGTTTATTTCACTTGCGCAAGTGGGAGACTCAGTCTTGTTCATGAGACTCAGCCCGCCTGACTCCTGCCAGACCAGGTTTTTATAGTAAGGTTTCACAGGATGATTATGCATTGACATATATCTCAACAAACAGTTCACATACAAGATATTTGCTTACAGATCAGGGTTACAGAAGGGACAACTTCTCCATAAACCTCACACATTACTTTGCAGTTCACAGGAGGTAAACTTTTCCACAATTTATGGATGGGATAATGGAGACTCTTCCTGTGGAATGTTAAGCCCACAGGCTTTATCTTGCATACCAAGGGATGTTTACATAACTCTTGAATTCCCTGGGTCTCTTCCTCCTGGATTTATAGTTTCTTAGTTGTTTTTCTAATTGGGGGGGAGGAAGGGAGGCCGAGCTCGTATCACCGAGTGCCTCATAAAACAAAATGTCTCACACTTTCATGATGGAAATGGCTTAGCATAATCAACTTAGTACCTATTCACTGGTTGGTCTCATTGAGAAATCGAGCCATGCTGAAGGCTTAGGGTTATTCTCCAATGTTGAGAGATTTTGCACTCATTAGAAGCAGTAGTAAGGTCAGCCTAGTGAGTAGAAATTCATATTGCTAAACTGCTGCATACCTTCCAGCCCTGAGACCACGGCCCTTTTTAATGGGTACATTGAGCAACGACTGAGATACCTAGGGAAAGAAGTGGGCTACCATTCACAAAGTATTTCATCTTATTTGATTATTAATGGCCTCTTCTGCTGAGGTGAGAGCTTGATTAGTATTACATGGGACACAAATATCTTCAAATGTCTTCCATTTTGGATAGAGTCACATACTTTCATCTTTCTTATGGCAGTGCCACATTAATGAGAGTCATCACTCTTGGAGTAATTAGACGAAGAGGGTTCCTGTTCTTGATCTGATGTGTACTGAATTCTCTAAGAACTGTTCTCTCAGAGCTGTGTCTATTCTGTTTTCCCATTCTTAACAAAGGGGTCATTTTATATTTGCCCAACAGTATGTCATCCATGGCATGGGAAAGGCATGAACAATTTTTAATTATAGTTGTTTAAAAAAGAAGCTGTTTTTCTGATCCTATTGATTCAGAAAAGCAAAAAAAAAAAAAAAAAGCCACGGACAGGTGTCATCAACCTATGCCTCCTTTTGGCTTGCAAATTTTGTTAGGAACACATGGCTTTTAACATCATCACTGCCACATCTCACACACATGGATGTTGTTCTGAGGCAGGATTTAACTGAGTCACCAATAGGGAACATAAACTTCAAATAATGCCTGTTAACTTAGCTTGTAAATGTTAATTACATCAGGATTCCTAATCATTGTACGACTGATTAAATTTTTTTAGAAGTATTCAATTCTAAATGTTCTCCAAACATGTCATTAATATAGTTTATGCGGTTATGTAAAATTTCAGTTTGTAAAAATTTTTATTCCAGTGTTTTTCCTATTGGAGTCATTCCACACTGTTTCATTAATTTTCCAATCATGCGTTTAGCCAAGTCTGCAGCCATCCAGTCCCTTACTTGTCCATAGTCCCTAAATCAGTATACTGCTACACATATGGGCATATTTTCCATTTATGCATTTCTTTTTATACATTTTTGAATATAAGTGCTTCACGTGTGTCATTGTGTAGTGCATATATACACCTTTTTATTTTGCAAGGGCTTATGATCAAAAAATTACCTTGAGGCTCAGGAATAGTTTGAACTTGGGCTTTTAAGCAAAGTTGGAACTTTTAAGGGATGGCAGGCTCTCAGAGATGAACTAAATGCATGTTTCATTATGAGATGACCATCATCCTTTGCAAACAAGGATGGAATATAGCCGCTTAAAGTAGTGACTGAGTGTCAGGTTGACATGGGACAGATTCATGACCCTTTGTTTTCATTGTCAGTTTGCATAGACCTAGAACCACCATGAAAACACAAGTCCTGGTGGATGTTTGTATGCCTCCAGAAAAATTTAGACGATGAGGGAATAAACACGCAGAATGTGGGCAATACCATGCCAGAGAACGTGGTCCTGGACTGGAAAACATGTCAACAGGAGAAAGAAAGCAGTTGGAACACAAGCATTTGGCACTTTCAGATTTCTTGTTGGTGCCGAAGAACAAGCTGCTTCTTTGGCCTCATATTTTCTGCTATTATGGATTTTGTTCATCTGAACCGTGACCTAAAAATTTCTTTATTTGGTATTTGGTCATACTGACTAAAAAAGAACCTAATACAGTAATGAAATTTCAGAAATTATGCAAATACATGGAGATATGATTTTAAAGTTCAGAAGGGACCTTTAAATCAAAACATCAAAACAAAAGCAGGAGCCCAATATACAAAACTTGTGGCATATAGCAAAGTTCTACCAACAGAATTTTCTAGTAATTTTCTCTATATATAAAACAGAAAGAGGGACTGGAGAGATGACTCAGAAGTTAATACTTGCTGTTTTTCTTGAGGACTCAGGTTTGATTCCCAGTACTCACATGGTGGCTAACAATGCTTCATTACTTCAGTTTTATGGGATCTGACAAACTCCTCTGGCCTCTGTGGGACATTGCACACACATGGTGTGTGTACAAACACGCAGGCAAAAAGTAAAAATATTTGAAACGGAAACAGTTGGTTTGGTAAGAAGGTAGAATAGAAGCTGCTTCTCTGTGACATGATGAATGAAAAGTCAGGTTATCAAACATAGCCTCTATTCCAAAGAAAATTTGATGGAGAAATGTAGAAAGTCCTGAGGTTGGTTCTAAGCTGAGGCAGGAGGAGAAACAGAAGGACGACATGAAGGAGTGGACAGAAAATGGCTCTATCTTTGAATATCCAGTGTTGGGAGGGGAAACAGAAGCCTTGTTCAAAGGAAAGTCAGAAACAGTGGAAAGAGACTGGCAGTCCCAATAACAGAACAGTTCCCACAAGCTTTGTTATTGTAATTACTCATGGTTTTTCAGAAAAGGAGAGAAGGTCCACTTTTCCACAGGTCTTGTGCTTGCTGTCTTAAGCACCATGAGTTCATCTGTGTCACAGTCCTGCCATGTCCAGAAAACACTGTTTCCCTGTGGCTACTTCTGACTCTTACTGTCTTTCTGGCCCTTCTTATGTAAATAATTCCTGAGCCTTAGTTGGAGAGGGAGTGATATAGGGCTGAACATTCCCCAGTCGACTTTTTCAAAAGTATTTTTGCGTTAATGATCCCTCCTTGTTTGATCTCATCTACCCTGCCCTCCTATCTCCCATCCAATTTAATCAGACCTGTTATATTATTCTCTTTTGCCTTTTATAGCACAAGGTGCTAACTTCACTTCCTTGAAAACTACTCCTGCATGGTCTTTTATTTATATCCTAACATCAAGTTATGGAGGGAAATTAAAAGCAATAACAACCCATGCTGTTTGAGCGACCATGTGACTTCCTGGTGAATTTCTCCAAAAGATGGAGCCATTCCCAGGATCAAGCATTTTATTTACTGGCCTCTTATGCCTGGTAGGGGCATTGTCTCCAGACCCCCCGGAGAAAGTGGAATCAGCAATCTCGTTTACTTTCAGAAGGGAATAAGTTTTTATACTTTTGCCAGGTTTAGGGGAGGTCTTTATCTGGTCATCTGATGTACTTGATTCTGGTAGATCCTGAATGTCTCTGATATCTGATGTACGTCACACCCATTGGTCCTGGATGGCTGCTAGAGCCTGAGAGCTGCCCCAGGTAAGGTCCCAGGAAGTGTTCACTGCCCATGCATGCTCAGTATCGGTTCTAGCAGGTTTAGGCCGGCAGGCGGGGAGCCTCCCCGCCTGCCTAGTCTGGCCTCAATCATCCTACAGTGGAGGAAGTTTTTTTCCAGAGCCTCATAGATCTGATCAGTTTCTTTAAGAAGTTGCTCAACTCCCAAGGAATAGCACTGATCTCTGTGGAGATGGCTTCGAACTGATTTTGCCACAGTTTTGGGGAGTTCCTCTTTTGTGTCCTCTGTTTTTCTGCCTGTACCTTTGACCACAGAGATCTTTGCTTCTCACGTAATTCTTCCAAGTGTCCTGTAACAAGGTTCTCAATAAAGATAGTCAGCCACTGCAAGAAGTAGAGTATGTTGTAAGTTTCTGTATGTTGTTGAAGGATGGTAAGGACAGAGCGCATGACATCATTGAGAGGAAAGGCTTTTCCCAGATGCTGACATCTTATTTTGTTTTTATTTGTCTCAATCTCACTCTTGTGTTGTTCAATGCTCGGATTTCTTTTTTCTCTCAGATGATAGAGTTCTTTGTCCTTCTTACACCACATGTGCCACCAATGTCCCTGCAGGGGTAGGAAGTTTTCCTTTAACTGAAATAACTTTGATTTTTCTAGCAAGGCTATTATGGTCTGTGCATTTTCTTTGGCTTCCTTGCAGTCTCTCTGGTCTTCATCACTGAGGAATCCGTGTTTGTGAGCAATCTGTGAACAACCTTCTAAACTGAGAATGGTGTCAGAGCAATCGAGCAAGTACTTGATGGTGGTTGTGACCTCCTCTGTTAATTCTGCCTTGTTTCTGTTCCTGATTCCAGTTTTCAACTTTCTACTGGTGTTGTTAGCAATGGCTTTTTGTGTGTCATCAATCAAACAGATGAATATTTTTGACGACTGGAACTAGTCTCTGACAATTTTCCTGTTTTCTTTGCTGTCATCAGAAGTTGACATGAGGATCACAATGAGAGAGGAGACCTCCTGCAGGAAGGCAAGCTGCTGCTTATGCTCCTTGGCATCTCCATGAAGGTTGGTGAAGGCCACACATTGGTCAAATCTGTCCTCACCTGCTCCCCCCAGGACAGAACCAGCAGATCTCTACCACTCCCTCCATCAAGAGACAATGTTTGCTGCTTCCTCTGCAGTGTCTGTGAAAAAACACATCATGTTTCCGTTTACTGAGAAGAGAGTTCATGATCTGAGATTTGGAGGCAGAGAGGCCATTTCCAACTCTAATGAAGAGTATATGGCTAAGATGAAGAAGGAAAATCCAGGTATCATTTACAGACCTGTTAGTGTCACAATTCCCCTGGTAAAATATATTGTTTCTAACAGGGATGGATTCCAACATGTGTATTTGACTCAGAGTGGAATGCAAAAATCTTCTTTGTGCATACAGGGGATCCATGTATTCCTATCTCCTCAAGAGGAACTTAGTGAGGCTAGATGTGACTCGTCTTGTTTAGTAAAATATTTTCCATGATAGTATTGACACTCAGGATAAATATGTGTCACAAGCCTCTGTGGATTTTCCCATGGCCTTTACTTTGTACTCTGTGTCTTTGCTTTAAGTGTACCTCATTGCCATCTCACTGTAGCACTAGTTTAAACCATTATCTAAAGGTAATTCGCTCACCTTGGACTGCATATTTTTCTGAGAGAACCATATCTATTGGGCTTTATCTGCTTGATGTGTTCAGGCCTGTTGACTTGGACAAATTGCCCCAGTCCTGCTAACTCCAAATGATAAGACTGCCATGTTTCCACACTCTCTCCCTTCGGGCTACGATTATAATCTTCAGCTGCTTGATCATACAGCTGCACTGTGACATCAGCCTTCCCGCTCCCCATTCCTGGACTTGTTACATGCACACAGCAAGAAGTTGCAAAAATGGCCCGTGTTCTCAGTAAGACCAGCAGTGTAACTGGTCACATCCTAGGGAGATCATTCAGGAACTGGGAAAACATTGAGTTGCTGTGTTACAAAGCTGGACACCATAAACTATCTGCTTTTAAAACAACACTTGGCCTGGAAGCAGTTTCTTGGCATGTGCTCTTTAATATTTCCAATTATTCTAATCAAGTTAAACAATAAGTATGATCTTTCAGTGATGAGCTGTTTAATATCTATGAGCTCTGTTCAGTTGCTTTTATGGTGATGTTGGTTGCATATTTTCTTGACCCTACAGTGGCTATTGTCCTGTTCCTTCTTTATGGACCTGTATTGCTTCAAGTCATTATGTAGGCTGTACACTGAACACTGGCTTTCGTGTCAGCCTATGCTCTTTTTGAGGATCTAGAAAAACAAAATGGGGAAGGTGAAGGGGCTGTGAAACAGTGTTCCCATGACTTTAAAAATATCCTTGATGAATTAAACTGAGTCTTGAGCATGGATGTTTGGAAAGGCTTGTATCTCATGAGAAAGTTTATGCAAAAAAACTTACTGGGGAGATATCTCTGGAATGCTGATTCTCCCCTAGTTTCTCAGGAGACACTTTGATCTCCCGAGAAGGCATACTATGGTGAGACTCTTATCCTGGTTATTATATTTTACTAAATTGCTGTAATTTAGCCTCTTTATTATTGTTTGCTGTTCTGTAAACATTCATCTGTGGCTCTAATGAGTGTGAGTGTAAAAGCAGAGATGCCTGTGCTTTAGGCACTTGTGCGTGGGTGAAGAAATAAAAGTTAAAAAAAAAATTGAAAAAAATCACAGAAGTCCCTGGTATTTTTTTTCAGTTCCACAGTCATCCATTCAGGTGGTGTGGCTGCTCCACTGGTCGCCACAATTCACATTTACAATATATGAATAGATGAAAAAGATGTACAACAAAACAGCAATAAGCACACAGTGGAAAGGAACAGATACTTCAAATCATGAAACACAAATGATCAAGAAATATCTACAAAGTTTTCAATAGCTTTAGACATTCAGAAATGGAGTTCAAGTTTACTTTTGATTCTGTCTCATCTGGTCAGGTGGTTACAGTCAAGGGAACAAAGAACAACAAATTCTGGCATGAGAAAAGGACGTCAAGTCACTGTATGAATCAGTATGGAATTCCTTCGGAAATTTAAATGTAGGGGCTGGAGGATGGCTCACAGGTTAGGAGTGCATAATGCTCATCCAGAGATCCAGGTTTGGTTCCCACCATCCATGTCCAGCAGCTCAACATGTCCTATTTCCATGGGTAATGAAACCTCTATCTTCTATGGGCATCTGCGCTCACATGCAAATGCCGAGAGCCATACCAACATCTACACAGAATTAAATATTTAAAATCCTTAAGTAGCTCTTCCATATAATCCAACCACACCACTTCTAGTTATAAGCCCACTGGCATGAGATCAATTTTGCTATATAGACCCGATGTTCCCATGTAAATCACAGCATCATTCACAATAACTAGGATATAGAATTAGCCTAGGTGCTGGTAAACAGATGACTGTTATAGAGTAGAACAGAATGAAATTATGACATGTAGGAAAATGAATTGATCTGGAGATCATCATGTCAGGTGGTTTATAGTGTTAGAATACAGAACCCCGAGTTGCTTCTATCTCAGAAATCAGACCATGTCTTCCCTGTAGCTCTGGTCTCTACCTCCTTTGGTCTGCTCTTTATCCCCTGTGGATGTAGCAAGGACTTGTAAACAAAGGTTCTTCCTTATCTGTACCTTCTGCTTTACCTTCTGTGAGTGTAGCAGGGATTTGTCTTAGTTACTTTTCTAACACTCTGCTAAAATACCATGACCAAGGGCTGAGAGATGTGTCAGTGTTTAAGAGCATTAGATGCTCTTCCAGAAGCCCTGTGTTTGATTCCCAGCACCTATGTGGTAGATAACAACCATCTATAACTCCAGTTAAAAGGGGATCTGACACCCTCTTCTTGCCTCTGTGGGCACTGCATGATATGGGTACACTGAAATACATGCAGGCAATACGCTTATATACACAAAACAGAAAGAATATATAAAGTATTTTATAAAATAAGTTCCATGACTAAGGCAACTAATAGAAAGAAGGGTTTATTTGGGATTACAATTTCAGGGGGATAAGAATCCAACTTGGCAGGGAAGCATGGCCACACATGGAAAGCTGGGGCTGGAGCAGGAAGAAGAGAGCTCACATCTTCACAAGCATGAAGCAACATAGCAAACTGGAAGTAGGATGAGGCTGTGAACTCTCAAAGACCTCTCCCAGTGACATGCTTCCTCCAACAAGATTGTATTTCCTAAGGGTTGTATGGCCTCTCCAAACACTGCCATCAACTAGACACTAAATGTTTAGATATTTGAGCCTCTGGGGATACTACTCACTCAGTCACCATACTCCACTCCCTGGTCAAAGGTTCATGGTCATATCATCGTGCAAACTTTCAAAGTTCTCATAGTCTTTTATAATCTTAACACTATTCAGAAGTCTAAAGTCTAATGTCTTCTGCGTCTAATGTCTTCTAATGTCATATAATTCCTTAAACTGCTGAGAATCAAAAAAAATCTGCTTCCAGTGCAGAATATGTATTCCTATTCCATAAGGGAGGAGTGTAGACACAGCTAGGGAAAACCTGGAGCCTGGTATGGCAAACCCCGAATGGTGGAACTCTGTTGTCTGGGGATTTATGGTTTCAAAGGACTTAGATTTCTTCACCTCTCTAATGTGTAACATACATCTCTCTTTGTCTGGTTCCACTCCCTGTGTGTAGCTCTCATGGGCAGTATATCTGGAGGATGGCATCTCCAGCTTCTAGGAGTTTCTACCACAACTCAGCTTCACTTTCATACCTTCATAGAATGGCCTCTCATGGCTATCAACAAAGACTCCACACTGTTACAACTTAACTGTCCTCAGTGACTTTCTGAAACTAGGAGGAGGAAGCCACAACCCCCTCATTCTCACGTTTCATGCCTCTCAGCCACTGCCATGTTTGACTGCCAGCTTGGTATGGAACCTCTCCTTTTAGAGCTGCTTATGTGAGTTGAAATACTTGATTCCTAGAAATAAACAATCCTTTAGTTAACCTATATTTTATGACATTCACAAAAATTCAGTAAAAATTCAAAATACCTTACTGTGGCTTTCTTTAACAAATTAAAATTTCAGGTGGGTGGATCTTGATCTCAGAGGAACCTTCACCTTATCCCAGTACCCCTATGGAGTAAGGATTCTTCTTTTGTGACTGTGTGGGTAGGGCAGTACATCTGACTTTCTTTCTAGTCTCATATTTTCCTTTAACTTAGGGAACCTAAAAGCAAAAAAAGTCCCACGTAAGATTATCTGTGGAGACTCAGGCATTCAATCCAAAGGCAGATTGTGGTTGGGAGGTGGGGGATGTATGCGTACAATGGTGTAAAAATGGTCAGAGAAGCCAGAGAAGAGACTTAGTGCCCTGGAGCCTGGACTCACTCCCTAGTGCTCTGGGGATTCAGTGACCAGTCAGAGTTAAGATCTAGTAAGAAATTTAAGGCACCAAACCCATCAGTTCATTCAGGTGATTCATGTACATTCAGGTGATTCATGTACATTAGACATAAGATGGGATATTGAATTCTTATTTCTCTCTCTTCAGATGAACCAAATGAGGACATTGAATTTAATTGTAAATGCAGTGGGAGTTTTTGTTTGTCTGATTGTTGGTGGTTTTTATTTTTATAGACAGGGTCTTCCTGGAACTTCAGCTGGTCTGGAACTAGATATATAGACCAGGGTGACCTTGATCTTACCGAGACCCACCTGTCTCTTCCTCCCAAGTGCTGGAATTAAAGGCGTGTACCACTATACTCATCTGTAAATTGTTTTGAATTCTTCTTAAATAATATTCTTTTAAGTAATTAGTAATGGTATCATTTCACAGATTTTCTTTAGTCTTTCCAAAGAAGTTCAATTTGTTGAAAGTAGAATATGGCAAGTTGGGCACTTATAATTCTCAGTGCTGGCCAGGCATAGTGGTGAACGCTTTTGATCCCAGGACTTGGGAGGCAGAGGCAGGTGGATCTCTGTGACTTCCAGGCCAGCCCGTTCTACACAATGAGTTCCAGGCCAGCTGGGGCTACAGGGGAACCGTATCTCAAAAATATTAACACACACAAAAAAAATCACTGCTTGTTTTTGAGGGTCTTAATATATGATTTGTGTCATGTTGCTCTAAGGATGAGTCTTAGCTTCCAGAATCTGAGTTACCCTTCCCTGTGGGAATGGGATGGGTGGTTGCAATAAGATGGGGACATGGCTGAATGGGTGGTAGTGAGAGGCTCCCTGTGCTGCTGGTGATGGGAATTGGGCGCTGAGACCAGGGAGAATGGGGTAAACTCGAGTCTCCACCATTTCAAGCAAAATGACCGTGGCCCAAAGATGTTTCTTGTGATGGTGGGGGAGGGGAGATGAATGGCTTTGTAAAAGTCAGGTAGAAATGTTGGTCATGGTAGCTTTCCTTTAATCCTAGCCCTCAAGAGGCAGAGGCAAGCCTGGTTCTCATGGAGACTTCTAGGAAAACAAGGACTAGGGAGAACCTGTCAAAAAATCCACAAACCCCCAAAGAAAAATAACAACAAAAAACAGTAACAAAGATTCAACCAGTAAAGATGTTCTTTCCTGAAAACCTCCCCATTTGGCTGAAGATAGATCAGGTTGGTGTACAGATCCAACCCATATTCGTGGAGCTGACAAGGCAGAAGATGCTGAGGGAGGAGAACTTGGCTATTTCCGCTCTGGAGGACCTATCCATAGAGCTCTTCCCATAGAGGGTTTCTTCATCAGAAAGCAAAATCCTGTGGTGAGGGTACTAATCTGGCCCCTCCCATATATTCTTAGGGGGACCCTGATGAGACCCCCACCTAGAGACTTTACAGGCTCTGCTGTATGGACTAGGTATCCTGGTCATCACAGGTCAGCAAGAAACTGGTAAGGTTAAACGGAGGACAGTTGTGTACAGGGAAGAGACACCTAGGACAGGTAGAATAGGGGTAAAAGGAGGATCAAAGGCCTCTTATGGAATCATTTTGGAGGACTGCAGAAGCCTTGGCCCTTATTGAAGGATATAGAAAAGGATGTGGAAGACATCTCAGAGCAGATGTAGCCACAGTGGAATGAATCTGTCCTTGCCTCTGGGCATTAAAAGTGGACTTGGGAGAAGCTAAGAGTAACTGAGTGTAGGAATGCAAGACAGAGTCCTACAGATGCAGCTTAGGCAAAGAAGCCTTGCTTAGCATGCATGAACCCTATGTGAATACTCCACCCAGAAAAGACTTAGGCATTTTCAAGACAGAGAGGAGAGCATGGGGCAGCTGACATTTGAATCTGAAGAAACACAGACTTGGATTTTCTCTTACCTTCAAAGACTTCTGCTTTGCACAGGGGAGTAGAACCTTCAAGTGCTCAAATTGTGGAACATATATGACCTTTTGTGGACTCTATGGGCTGAAAGAGAGGATGCTGGCCACTCGCCACAGAGCATAAAAGGAGGAAGCTGTGAAGGACTTTCCTATATACTCTCTGAGTACGTGTTAGAAGGCAGTAGCTGAAATTTCCATCACAGTTTCCAGGGCAGTGAACATCAAGCAAACATCTTACCGTGGAGCCAGCAGAGAAAACGCTCCCTATGGCTGTGTTGTACTAGTATGCTGCTCTGTGCATGGCCTGTGCATACTCTCAGGAAGTTTTTTGAAGTTTTCCAGCCAGAGTACATTTAGGAGTTGGAACTGCATACAAAGTGGAGTCTGTCCATCCTGGCTTATTTTGATGCATGCATGTTTGGGCCAGATGAGAAGTCTTTGAAGACTCCTTTTAGCATGGATTCACAAGAATAGCTTCAGTATTGTAAATATTTCCGTAGTGATAGATGAATGCATCACCAAGTCCATTTCTCAGTTCATCAAAGTCACTTGTCTCCAGCATCCCTATATGAATGGTGCTATTTTCTCAGTAGTCACATGAAACAGTTGTTTAGGAAGGGATGGATCAAGACTTGTTTCTGCAGACTAGAACAAAACCTTTCTATTTTACAATAACGATTAATTGTCACTCGATATCTGCCAGCCACTGTGTGTTTCACAATTATGGAATCATTAAAGTATCTGAGGATGGTCAGTTTCTATTTTAAATTAATCAAGGTCTCATATGACACTCAAAACTAGAGAGCTGAACTCAGGTAGGAGATCTGCGCAGAGATATCACAGTAGAAGGCCACCCGCCTGGGTCAGATCTGGTGAGGATGGCTTTTATTTCATCCTTTGAATGGAAAAGAAAAGAGAGAAAAGCAATAAAGGAAGAGAGAAGTCACCCCTATAATCCTCTGATGAGCCGTGATGAGCTTCCTTTTGAGTACATTCTTAAATTCTTTCATTAATGAGACTGAGAACCCCAAGAGGGACTCCTAATTTCACCAGCAATATGTGGTGATTTTAGCTAGAACTTCTCAAATTTTCTGGTAACATGTTAGGACTCCCTAAAATTTCCTGTAGCGAAAGAAGAATAATTTGTTTACGATTTTGGTCCGACCTGGAGACAGAAGATTTCTGAATTTCCCTCTTTCCTGCAGTAGTGTTATAATAAAGAAAAGACAAAAACCATAAAAACCAGGAACTAGGCATGTATAGATTGTCTGTGGGATAAGTTATCTTACTTGTCTGGTACTGAGGAAAGAGTTCTTCCCTGGTGCTGTCAGGACCTCAGCTCATTCTTGTTCAACATGGAATCTCCTGGAGAAATAGAAACTCTTTTTTTTTTTTTTAAATTGAGTCTTTGTGTATTTCATACAGAACATCTCAATCAGTCGTAATCATCTTTATACCCACTTCCCCACCTAGCCCCTGCCTAGCCCCCCAGCCAAAATCCATACATTCTGTCATCTGTGTTAAGGCCTATTATGTCAACTTAGTAACCCCAGAAGATCCTCAGTGCAAGTTCATCCACTGAGGTTTAGTCAGTCTGTCCAGAGTCCCTCTCTTTAAGATGATTAGCTCTTCTTCACCCAACAGTAATCAGCTGCCAGTCTTTCTTCAGCAAAGGTTGGGTTCTCCTACGCATTTCCCCAGTTCCATGTTGAGTTTTTGTCTCCTTGAGTTTGAATGGGCCTTGAGCATTGCTGCAAGGTCATATGAGCAGGGTCCCAGGAGCTTGTAGGATTCTGTGGGAAACAGAAATTCTTTACACCTCATTCTTTCAGTCCCTGTAATACCTGCTGCACTGTTACAGTAGGAAAGAAGTATATTTGGTAGTCACAAGGTTTTCTTTTTTTTCAACCAATTAAGCTGTATTAACAATTTATTTTATTCTTTTTTTATTTTTAAATTTATGAATAAAGTTGTACAAGTTTCTGAGGTATTACAATTTTGTGTAAAGTTTTACACATGTAAACATCACATAATGTTTAAATTATCATTTCCTCAAAATTTTTTCTACTTAAACCTTAAAAGTTGTTTCTTCAAGATTTTTTGAATAACAGCATGCATGTGTTTATAGTTTTTCTACTACATTGTAGCACAGTAGAATTTCTTACTTTAACTCTAATTTAGTGCTTGTTAAGGGATGTTTTCCTCTCTGTTTTTCCCAACTGCATCCTCCAGCCTCTGGCAACTGCTTTACCCTTAACTTCTATGAGATGAGCTTTTTCAGATTTCTCATATGAGTAAAATCATTCAGTAGTTTCCTTCCTTCTTTCCTTCCTCCTTCCTTCCTTCCTTCCTTCCTTCCTTCCTTCCTTCCTTCCTTCCTCCCTTCCTTCCTTTCTTCCCTCCTTCCTTCCTTCTTTCCTCCCTTCATCCTTCCCTTATATGTTGGGAGTCTGGGTGTGTTTCACAGCGTATAATGCAAAGAAATGCAGTAGATAAGTAAGTAAAGCTATCCGAGGATTTGAGGATCAGGGGGCTGACTTGCCTGCACCCCAATTATAGGACAGGCCATAGCAGATGTTGCTTGTCAGACATCTATGTGAAAATAGAGAGATTTCAGGAGACAAGGAGGGAGAAGCCTGGCCTCACTTCCCCAGTGTGCATCATTGCATCCTCGTAAAGCAGCGTTGTCTTTTAAAGTCTGTAACCTACACTTGCCAGCATCTTAGATTATCTAAAAAAATAGACAGAGGGTCATCAGGATGAGTCAGTAGATGAAACATACTTATTACCAACCCAACTCCAATGGTGGAAGGAGAAAACCATCTGATACGACCTGTCCTCTGACCTCCACATGCACAGCAAGTTATGGGCACATTTGCACGTGTGTGTGCACACATGTAAATATAAATAAAGAAAATTTTAACCAGATGGATTCTTTTTAGGAAAGAGAGGTAGAGGACATTGTCCACACAGCATTGAAATTCAATTGAAAGTATCTATTTACCTTCCTCTTCTTGGTTTATTCTGTGCATTTCCAATTTGCAGCACATTGTGTATTTTGCTCTTTGTAGAATTCTTTTGCTAAGTGCAGATATATCACTCCTAAATTTTTCTTTCCATAAAGTCTTCAGAAAAAGAAATTATCTACACACTTTTTTCCTATGTCTATCAAGACCATTTCTCTGGTTTCCAATATCTTGGTTCCTCATTTCTAGCTTAGAGATCACTTGATTGTTTTCACCATCTGTAATTTCTTTTAATTGTTATTTTAGTTAGCCTACAAAATTATGGGCTTCACTGTATAGTCACACACACATATGCATAAATACATATATATATATATATATGTTGTTTATATTTTGTATCCCATTAACATCTCTTGTACCTCCTCCAACTGGCTCCCTTCTGCTATCTAAAGCCCACTCTTTCTGTTTTCATTCTGTGTGTGTGTGTGTATGTGTGTGTATTTAAAATCATGTGACAGTTTCTCCTCAGTTCTTGTCCTCTTAATGGATATAATTCAGTTTTAATACACAGGTAGTAGGTAGTTTAGGCAGAAGTTCACTTTGCAAAGCCAACTACACTCAAGAAATTAGAGTACACTGACCAGCAGGAGAGTGTAGCAGCTCATTGGATTCTGCATTGTAGATTTGTAAAACAAAATTATTGAACTTTTATACATTTTGTCAAACAGTCCTCAATCAAATTTAGACTCCCTCCATCATTGTGAATTTATTCATGAGGTGGATGGCATATTTATGGGAATGACCCTTTATTCCTTCAAAACCATGATGGGTCAGAACTCCTTTTAGGATATATTTTACTATAGTCTTTTATAAAAGCCTAAAATTCGAGTCAAAATCAGAATGTTGAACTAAAACTAAACTCTCCCACCACATTCCTTCCCGAGGACACAGTCCATTCCCTAGTGTGCATATGTGGCAACAGGAGAACATTCTCTGACCTTATTTTCTTATTTTAGCCAATTATAGAATCAGGGATGTTTAATCTAATTGTCAGGAGACACAGCTCTCAAGATGTAGCTGAAGTTCTCATTTGTTGCCTCATAGGTAACTCCTGACCTACCCTGTACCACTATATATGAGAGAAATGTGCAGTATTAGTTGCGCCATGCCATCTGTACCTCTACCAACATTCCGATTATGACTACAGCAGTTATCACTAAGATATTTCAACATTCCCTATGGTTCTCTGTTTGGACTCCAGCCAGCACTGCCCATAGCATTCCATTCACAAAGTCCATGTTCTTCAGTTTCTATGTAATACCCCCAGGTTGAGGGTTGTTTTCACAATTTTGTATATTTCTCAAAGCACTTTCCCCCTTTTCTGCATCAGTTTTGTCTTATGAAAGACTCACTGAGACAGAATGTATCTGAATGGAAATGTTTGGCTCCAGGTTATGAGAACTGAGATGTCCAAGATGAATGCATATAGTCAGAAAGAGCCTGGATCATCACATGCAGAAGGAAGGATTAAGAGGCTGTCCCCATTACTGAATCCTTGTTTTCCTTCCTGTCAGGAAACTAAGAGTCTAAAACTCTCTCTTAGTAAGCTGAAAACCTTCTTCTGGGTGTTTGGGATGGGCGTTCAAAAAATTCAGGTAGTAAAGGAAAAGCAACCAACTGCACACAATCACAATGAACTTTTATTAGTCAATAAGGGGTGACAACTAAGCAGCTGACCATCATGAATAGCCACACTGGCCAAACATCAGGTGAGCTCAAAGCAATTTTGTGTAGGTAAACAGAGTCATGGTGGAGAGTGGAAAATGAAAGCGAGTATTTTTGCTTGATGTAGAAGGGTTTCATCTCCAGAGGGCTTGTGGGAAAAGATTAAAGGCCAGCATTACTTCCTCAATAAGAGGATCTAGCTACAGAAATTTATGGTTGGGTTCCCACATGGACTTGTTTGCAAAGCAAGAATTTCTTCATGATCTGGGGCTTTGAAAATATCCCTTTATTTCCAATAAAATTTTACTTTGTTAGTTCTTTCCCTAATTTCGGTTTTCATTGCTATAATCACTGGGACAAAGTTCCACTGTGTCCTGTACCACAAAATTAGACAAGGGGAGAGGCTGGGAAATGGCGCATGCTTTTGCAGAGGACCCCAGTTCCATTCGCAGCATGCACATGGTGGCTAGCAACCATCTGTAACTCTAGTTCTAGAGGATCCAATGCTTTCTTCTGCCCAAGGGTATTGCATGATACAGGTGCACTTACACACATGCAGACAGTACACTCATACACAGAAAATGAAAATAATAACAAAAAATGTATAGACAAGGGGAATTTCAGCCAGAGACTATAACTTTGGATTCAATTTCTTGGCATCTCACAAAATATCTCAGAATGGGAATATATTATACTCTGACCTAAAAATTTCTAGCATCGCCCCAATTACTGCTAGAAAACATGTCTCATGAAGCACTGTGTTTGAGTCTTAATATCCAATGTGGGTCATGCAAATCACTGAAATAGCTATTATTACCACCACATGTATCTGAGTAAACCTTCTGTGTGCAATGGAACATAATAGAAGACCAGTCACGAATGCATGCAGTGTCAGCCACCTGATCTTTGACAAAGGTCCCAAGAACCCACAATGGAGAAAAGACAGCATCTTCAACAAATAGTGCTGGAAAAACTGCGTCTCCACCTGTTGAGAATAAAATTGTGCACTTATCTTTCACCTTGAAGACAAGTCAACTCCAAGTGGATCAAAGACCTGATTATAAACCCTGAAGCCCTGAAACAACTAGAAGAAAACATAGGCCGTACCCCCTAAAATGCAGGTATAGGAAAAGACTTTCCAAGTTGTACATCATCTGCTCAGGCATTGTCAACAGTCAACAAACGGAACTTAATAAAGCTCCAAAACTTCTGTTCAGCAAAAGAAACAACCAAGAACAAGAAGTATAAACACACTGAATGGGAGAAAATTTTTACCAGCTACACATTTGACAGAGGATTAATATCCAGAGTGTACAAAGAAGTAAAAAAAAAAAGAAACAAGAAAATAAACGATGCAATAAAAAGAGGGGCAATAGACCTGAATATAGAATTCTCAATCAAAGAAATAAAAACGATTAAGAAATACCATAGAAAGTGCTCTACATCCTTAGTTAGAGAAATACTGATAAAAAACACTTTAACATTCCATCCCATCCAGTCAAACTGGCTAAAATGAAGAGAATAAAAAGACGCCAAGTGCTGGAGAGGATGTGGAGAAAGGGGAAGATTCATTCACTGCTGGTGGGAATACAATCTTGTGCAACTACTACGAAAAGCAATGTGGAGAACTCTTAACAGATGGAGTCTAAATTTGAATAAGAAGTGTTGTATAAAACGTATAACAGATCAATAAATTAAAAAAAAAACTAAAAATGAATCTACCATATGACCTGGTTAAAACACTCCTTGGCATGTACACAACATAATCATCCTACTGTACAGATACCTATATATGCATGCCTGTTGCTGCTTTTTTGACAATAGCTAAGAAATGGAAACAATCTAAATATTCCTCAAATGATAAGTAGTTAATGAAAATGTGGTACATTTACACAATGTACATCTACTTACCAATAATGAACAATGAAATTAAGAAATTAGAAGGTAAATGGATAGACTTAGAAACTGTTATGCTAAATGAATTAACACAGTCTCAGAAAAGCAAATGATGTATTCTCCCTCATTTTCAGGTCATAGCACCAACACATATATGTTAATATATATCCAGATGTAACAGCAAAAGCCAGAAATTGGAAAAAGAACATGGAGATAAGGGGAAGGAGGGATCACCAAAGGGGGTGAAGAGTAGGGAGCGGATGTTTGACCTTAGCAAGTGGGAAATGCTGAAAATGGTGATATTCAACTAAGAAGGGTGAAGATTAGGACATACAAAGAGCCCTAGTGTTAAAGGTGAAGAAGGAACTTAAAAAGGGGATAATAAAAGGAGACAGTTGTTATCAACGAGATCACAGGAGAAATGGGGGCACTTAAACAGGGGAGGGAGGAGGGAAGATAGACGAGAGAGAGAGAGAGAGAGAGAGAGAGAGAGAGAGAGAGAGAGATAAATAGGTAGTAAAAAAAAAGCCAGAGGGAAATGTATTAACTCAACTCTCTCCTCCGCCACCAAATACACATACAGTATCTGAAAATTTGTGCTTTTGTAAATCTGAAGGCTATATAACAAGGAACACAGTCCCAGGCAGGAGAAACTCCCCTTTGATTTGCTGTTCAGAGTAGTCGGAGAAACTCCCCAAATAACACAGGCTATTGCCATAGTCCCTGATTACCTCCCAAAGCTTGAAGGTAAGAAAGACCCTCCTGCTGAAGACAGCACATACCTTGGACACAGGACTTGGAGCAACAGAGCTGGAACTTACTCAAAGGCTTCTCCCTGAAGACTATCTTTCATAGTTCTGGAGGATACTCTTCAAGCTGCTAAGTGAGAAACTCAGTCAGTGGTCCACCCAGCTCTAAGCCTAATAACCACAATGACCGGCACAGCAAACCACACCTGCTGTTCAGTGCTGGTACTGTCATTCAGAGGGGAGTCAACAGCTATCTAATTGGATTTGGAGCCCTCTCAGTGGGAAGGAACTCATGAGTGGCACTGTAAATACAGCCAAATTCACAGAGCTGGTGAGGTCAGAGATCCTTAGAGAAGCCTATCTCTATCATATCTCTAGAAATGAAATGTATTTCCATACACTAAGTATGCATCCTGCATTTACAGATAAATGTACCATTCACCACTCATCAAGGAAGCTTCTTTTTGCAACAGGTGGACAATGTTGCATGTTACACAACTGGCCACACACAGAGAATATATGTCTGAGAGATTTTAGGCGGCTAGTTTCACATCTACTGTGGAACCTCTACAACTAAGACTCATGGAACATTGTGGAACAGGAGGTGGAAAAAATACTAATACGTAATCCTATTATTGAAAGAAATCTACGTTTACAATGCAATCCCTACAAAGATTTCAATGAAATTATTCATAAACCTTGAAAATAATTCTAAAATCCACATGGAAGCACGAAAGACACTCACTATAGAAAAAATCTTGAGAAAATAAACAATACTTAAGTATCAAGGTAACAGAAATGTAATTATATTTTAAGGGAGATCAGTGTGACAGAGGCAAGTACTGAAGACAAAAGTGAGTTATCAGAAAATCTTTATTCGTCTGTTATGAGCTCATGGGAATGGTCTTCAAAGTCTGAGCAACAGTTCAGTGTCTTACAACATGTAGAGGCTATTCAAGGTCAGTCCAAATCTTTTCTGACACTGGAGGGTTACTATTTTTTTGCTTACATGACCAGGCACCATGTACGGGGGTTCCTAGCCTACATGAAAGGGGACATACAGGGGATTTACTATCCTTTGTGACCAGAGGTTATATCCAGAATCTAACTGTAATTACATTTACACAGCAAAAATGAAAGGCTGAAATGTCCTTTTCACAGGCACCTACTTTTCAAGATATTGCCCTTAAAATTTTGCTTCACAGTCAGCTCTGGGTTTCTATCTCAATACTATTGAAGCATAAGAAAAGTGTGCCATAATATTAATACAAAACAGTCATATGGATGAAGTAGGATACAGGACCCAGAAATAAACTCACACAGCTATAGACATTTGATTTTCAAGGAAGGTGATAAAAGGAAACAGTAGAGAACATAAGTCTCTTCAATAAACAGTTGTGGGAAAGCTGAATGTCCACATGTAGAAGACTGAAACTTAATTCTTATGTATATTACTCCGTACAATTAGTAATTAAAAATGAAACAAAGATCTTTTTTAATGCCTGAAACTTGGCAACCACAAGTAGAGGACATAGGGAAAATATTTCAAGGCATAAGCAATGATTTTCTGAATAGGACTCAACTCAGGACATGACAAATACTAAGAGATGAGATCACAAAAACCTTCTGCATAGCAGAAAAGAATTATCAAGGAGGATATAGAATATATAAAAAAAAAGCTTTGCCAGATTGCTATTCCACAGATTATTAATGTCCATAATATATAGAGAACTCAGTACAATAAATGTAAACAACAACTAATTCAAACTGCAAATTGGCAAATGAAGTGAACAGATACTTTCCCTACAAATACAAGTTACTGATGAACATATCTAAAACTATTTAACATTCTTAGCCTCCAGAGAAATGCAAATCAAAATTGCATTGAGATTCTTTTCTTCCAGTTTGGAAGGCTACCATCAATAATGTAAAAAAATGAAGATGTGGAGAAAATAAATATTTATTCATTCCTTCATTTATTCATGAATACATTCATTGACTTTTCTGTGACAAAGTCTCATTCTGTAGACCAGGCTGTCCTAGATCTCACTATGTAGCTGAGGAAGTCAGACTCATAACAATCCTTGTTCTTCAGCCTTCCAAATGTTGGGATTACAGTCATGTTTCATCATATCTGGGAAAAAGAGACCTCATATATTTTTAGTAGGAAATGTATAAACTAGCCCAGGAACTAAGAAAATTAGTTCAGAGATTCTTCAGACCTGATGTTCTCCCCTAACCAGGATACTCTAGATACCTCTTCAGAATCTGTTGTCCTCAGAGAAATCATGCATTAATTATCCACTTCCCTAATATTGTTCTCCTTCTAGCCTTGTTGAATTGTCCTCATAAAATGAAGTATTTTGTCTGGCATTTTAGTTGCCTGTACTTTTATGTTTGGATTGGTTTCCTGTTCCAATAGACCATTTCTCATGTCTAATCCCATCAAATGAAGTACTGCTACCTAATCCTGGATTTGCTTTGTTTTACTTGGCAATACAAATCACAAAGTCCTTACTTATCTATTTAGATTTTATCTCCCTTCTTCTCCCAGGTTTCTAGGGGAACAGTAAAAATGCCAAATATCTACTTGTCCTTACAGCATGTCAAAATCTATCTCTATCTGTTTCTCCTGAATATTTCCACCAGTATCTGTTTGAATATGAACTTCTGGATCTTTCCCCCTTTATTTTCACCTACTTGTCTCCCTGAGGCCAAGCTTCTGCGTTCAGGTTGTTGGTCCAGAGAGAAGTGCCATGTGCAGTAGTATCCTTCTCCAAGGCTGCTAGGCTGCTGCCAACTACAGCTAAGGCTGAGCTCCTTATGTCAGGATGGGGCACCTCCCAGTTTTGTCTGATTTGCAGGGACGGGTGGGATGGGAGGAGAATTGTCTTATCTCTGTTGATATCGTTAGATACAAAGTTCATAAGCCATTCAGTTTTCCAAAGTTTGTGATGATTGAGTATAGACCTGAACTGGATTACTTCGTTGTATGGACTGATGTTAATTGCTACTTCAGTGAAATGTCATATGAACAGCAGAGGATTTAATGCTCAAATACAATCCTTTACCATTTAGACCTCTTTACCTGAAGACCAGTGAAATCATAGATTTTTAACTGAGAAAGTGTTCCAATGTTTGTCTGACACTGATTTGATTCTAACAGTTCAGAGTAAAGGAGATCAAAACGTCTGTAGCAAGACATTTTGACATATTTCAGGTTTGTAATTCAGAGGAATTTCAGACATTTCAGATACAGTAGAAACTTTGAAAAGCTATCCTTTTCTTAAAAAAATAATGCTCCATTAATAATCAGTAGATGAAAGTTAAAGGCATTTCTATTGAATGTCCTCTTTTCTACCTTTCACAGAATGAGGAGATTCGAATTCTGACCCCCACACAGGAGCTGACACCTGGGAAACTACTTTCTCCAAAGACAACAATCTTTGCTGATTATGGACTCCAACAGAACCTTGCAGACCATGACATCTTCCTTCCTACCAGATATCCAAGTCGCTGTCACATTGCTTAGCTACAAAAAAGAAAACCACCTGCTGTGGCATCTCACACAGTATGTGAGTATTTGAATGCCTACTCAGGTTACTTAATAAATATTTAAATTTTAATAAATTTGTCTTAAAGTAGATGTTTAAATATGAATTATTTCTCCCTGATACACAGTTGATTTTGAGAATCAAATATGTCACACTAGAGTCATCAGAGACATGTTCTCCAGATGTTCAAATCTGAATTTCCCTCATCTAAATTTACAATGCAGTAAGAAGGTCAACTTCCCTTTGTTCCAGTTATCAGACATATGAAAACTGAGATAAGAGGAAGAACAATCAAACTAGAAATTTATTTTAAAGATACAAACATTCAAGCCAAAGGAACAGCTCTGATTGTCCAGTTTGGGGGTCTCTAGACAGAGAAAGTAGGAGAGGAGCAGGTTCTGGTTGTTGGGGTCATTTCATGCCTGGCAAGTTTTTCTAGTTGAGAAGATTTTTCTATTTTTTAGTACACATCTTCCTCAAGGATTAAGTGGATTTTTCTCAAATAAAACACAAATCAACGGGCACTTTATACAGTAAGGCATCCTGATATTACTGTAAAATTATTGGAATCGTTTTTCTTGTGCTAGATGAGGAATAGACACATTTCGTTTCTTGTTATCAAAGGAAAGAGAAACTCCAGGTGGAAGGAAGACTTGACTCTCTCCTGGTGAATGTTCCTGCTTCTATTTCACTAAAAACTCAAGGATTTCTTACTCCTTAATCTTAGTTGGACACCAGTACGAAGAGTATGAATTTGAGAACCACTTCAAAGCTGACTTGAGACTGTTCTTGAGATGGTTTGTTTTGCCTGTTGGAGGAATAGACACTCTTGAACAGTACTCTAATGGAGAGGAGAGGAGCACAGAGGCTATAACCTACTCATGACCGAAAATTCCCAGACTGCTGCCCTGCTCTAAAATCCAATACAATGTCTGTCTCTTCCTCAGTCAGCAGGTAGGCTTAATATCTCACACGATTCTTTCATGATGGAAATGGCTTAGCATAATCAACTTAGTACCTATTCACTGGTTGGTCTCATTGAGAAATCGAGCCATGCTGAAGGCTTAGGGTTATTCTCCAATGTTGAGAGATTTTGCACTCATTAGAAGCAGTAGTAAGGTCAGCCTAGTGAGTAGAAATTCATATTGCTAAACTGCTGCATACCTTCCAGCCCTGAGACCATGGCCCTTTTTAATGAGTACATTGAGCAATGACAGAGATACCTAGGGAAAGAAGTGGGCTACCATTCACAAAGTATTTCATCTTATTTGATTATTAATGGCCTCCTCTGCTGAGGTGAGAGCTTGATTAGAATTATATGGGACACAAATATCTTCAAATGTCTTCCATTTTGGATAGAGTCATATACTTTCATCTTTCTTATGGCAGTGCCACATTAATGAGAAACATCACTCTTGGAGTAATTAGACCAAGAGGGTTCCTGTTTTTGATGTGAGGTGCAGTGAATTCTCTAAGAACTGCTATCTCAGAACTGTGTCTATTCTGTTTTCCTATTCTTAACAAAGGGCTCATTTTGTATTTGCTGAACAGTATGTTATCCATGGCATGGGAAAAGCATGAATAATGTTTTATTACAGTTGTTTAAAAAAGAAGGTGTTTTTCTGATCCTATTGATTCAGAATGGCAAAAAACATCACAGACAGGTGTCATCGACCCACACTTCCTTTTGACTTGCAAATTTTGTTAGGAACACACTGCTTTTAATGTCATCACTGCTACATCTCACACACATGGATATTTTTCTGAGACAGGATTATAACTGAGTCACCAATAGGGAACATAAACTTCAAATTATGTCTATTAAATTAGCTTGTAAGTTTTAATTACCTCAGGATTCCTAACCATTGTAGGACTGATTAAATTTTTTTTGTTAGAAGTATTCAATTCTAAATGTTCTCCAAACATGTCATTAATGTAGTTTATGAGTTTATGTAAAATTTCAGTTTGTAAAGGTTTTTATTCCAGAGTTTTTCCTATTGGAATCATTACACACTGTTTCATCAATTTCCAATCATGCTTTTGGCCAAGTCTGCAGCCATTCAGACCCTCACTTGTCCATAGCCCCTGAATCAGTATACTGCTTCACAGATGGGCATATTTTTTTATATGCATTTCTTTTTATACATTTTGGAGTATAAGTGCTTCATGTGTGTCATTGTGTACTGCATATATACACCTTTTTATTTTGCAAGGGCTTATGATCAAAAAATTACGTTGAGTCTCAGGAAGAGTTTGAACTTGGGCTTTTAAGAAAAGTTGGAACTTTCAGGAGTTGCCAGGTTCTCGGAGATGAAGTAAATGCATGTTTCATATGAGAAGACCATCATCCTTTGCAAACAAGGATGGAATATAGTGGTTTAAAGTAGTGACTGAGTGTAAGGTTGACATGGGAGAGATTCATGACTCTTAGTTTTCATTGTCAGTTTGAATAGAGTTAGAACTACCATGATAGCACCAGTCTTCATGGATGTTTGGATATCTCCAGAGAAATTTAGCTGATGAGGGAATAAACATGCAGAATGTGGGCAATACCATGCCAGAGAATGTGGTCCTGGACTGGAAAAAATGTCAACAGGAGAAAGCAGTTGGAACACAAGCATTCCCCGTTTTTGGATTTCTTGTTGGTGCTGAAGAACAAGCTCCTCCTTTTGCCACATGGCTCAGAGACCACTGTGGAAGAGGGGGAGGAAAGATAGTAAGAGCCATGGAGAAGGTGAAAGACCATAGGGAAATAGAAACCTACAAGGTCCTGGGACCCTGCTTTTTTGAACCTACAGCAATGGTGGTGGTCTGCTTAAAGCCCATGCAAACTCAAGCAAATAAAAATCCAGCATGGAACTTTGGAAATGGGCATCAGATTCCCGTCTTTGCAGAAGAAATATTGGCACCTGATTATTGCTGGGTGGGAACAAACTAATCTTTGTAAATAAGGGCTTGGGATAGGCAGACTCGACCTCAGTGGCAAAACTTACGTTGATGAATGTCCAGGGATATTGAACATCGGACAATAGGCCTTCACAGAAATGACAGAGTATGTGAATTCTGGGGGAGGAATTTTGGAGGAGGGATCCAACGGGGAAGGATTTACGTAGGTGATTAAGACCGATTGAGTTGTTCTGTATGAAATACACAAAAATTTAAAAAATAGATTATTAAAAAAAATTTTGGATGTTTCACAGTAATTTACTGTAGAATTGAACTGAAGACAATTATCTCTTTGAGAAAAGATGGAAATGAGAGTCTTATGTGGCAAATGACTTTCTCCATGTTCCTTAAGAAATACATTGCAAACAGAAAAGGCAAATGGTAGGCACTCCATTCTCTAGAATTTCTGTATTTATCTTTTTGGTCTAGAAAAAATTTGATCTTTAACATTTTCTGTTTAATTTTCAGTCACATTTTGAATTGATTATCTTCATTCTTTTTAATGCTGAAATGTACCTGTGAGGAACAATGTGATTAATTCATGGATAACTTTTGAATCAGAAAGTCACAGTAATAATCGTACTCATGCCCTCACATACTCATTATTTATTTGTTTTAGGATCATTAAACATTTGCTCCTTTTTGCCTATATTGTCTCCACTTGCATTCTGTTATTCCTGAGATCTTCTTTCCCAGTGATACCTGGACCACGGACACTTGTCATATCTGACTTAACATGTTTTCTGCAATGTCATTATTGGTCACTGGAACTGACTAGCATCTTATCTCTGTTTCACCATTTCAATGTTATCAATTGAAGAAATCTTCTGACTCTCACATATTTTTTTTCAGAGAACCTGTAGAAATCCATAACATTTATTTGAAAACATCTATATCTTTAACAATTGAAATTTCATTTTTAGAAAATCTGAAAACAGGAGTAATTTCATATGAAATGGTATCACAAAAGTTCTTTGAGAGGAGGAAAGAAACAGTTAACATTTGTATTTCCACCTTTCAGATGGAGAGTCTTTAGGCCTCTATTCTCTGGGCTGATTTTCCTGCCAATGGAGTGGTGGACACTGGGCTAGTAAATAAAGACCAGTGCACTTTTGTGAGTAAAATGATGAAACTTTCTACTTCACATCATGATTTCTTTAGGTCAACAACATTAAAAATTTAAAATTTCATTTAAGTTTGTAGAAAGATAATTTAGTTGTCTTTAAAGGTGATTAGATAGCCTTAGAGTGATCTTCAGTTTTTTGATTTGACCTTATGGCTCAAATAGTGTGAGGAGTCAGAACATGTACAATGAACAATGAAAGCTAAACATTTCCTGACATCTGTCTTTTAAAGACAGGAATTTCCTGTAATTCCAGCTAGTTTGGACTGTGCTATGTTGACCAGGCTCTCTTTTACCTCACAGAAATCCACTTGCCTCTGCCTCCCATGTGGGCTTATAGTTTTATATGTAAAAAAAGGGAATTTAAAAAATTCATATTATTGATAAATAAAATACTTTATTGGATCTTTGAAAATCTTAATGTACTCCTCCATCTCAATCCCCACTGTAATACCCCCGCACTTCATTTCCTGGATTATTATTGCTTTTCAAAGGGCCTACTTAGTCTAATTTGTGTTTCTCAAATGTCATTGTATGTGTCAGTCTTTTGAAGCATGGTCAACCTACCTGGCTTCATATCCTGAAAGAAAACTGACTCTTTCCCTCCCAACAGCTGTCAATTGTCAATAGTTCCTCAGGTGGGGCTGTAACTCCTTGGAAACCTCCCATAGCCATTCTTGGCTTTTGTGTGTCTTAGACTTACTTAGGGCATGTAGTATGCCTTCTCAAGTGCAGTGGGCTCATATGTATAACTGGTATGTTGTGTTGGGAAAGTACAGTTTCCTTGTGCTCATCGACCCTATGGCTTATACAGTCTTCCTTTTGTCTCTTCTGCAATGATTGCTGAGCCTTGGGAAGAGAGAATGTGACAGAGGTGTCCCATTTAGGGCTGAGCACTCTACATTCTCTTACTCATTGCACACTGAGCTGTCTGGACACAGGTTCTTAGTGCTGATAACAAAACAGAGGCAGCTATGGATGTCATCTTGTAAAGCAGGCCTAAATGGAACCAGAAAGTGCTTGGCTACTCTCATAATATTTGTGCCATCATTGCACCTAGTGGGCATATCTGTCAGGCCAGTCAGAATTGTAGCTCATGTGGTTCACAGCTGTGTCAGGATGACAATTAGTTTTCTCCTCTGGTTACATGCATAGCCCACTCCAGCACCAAGAAAGCTAGCACGTGGAGAGGAAATTTTGAGGCCATTGTTAGATTGGTTCCTCCATGTTTGTTCTATGACTTCCATTCATAGTACATTGAGATGTACTGTCTTACCATCAAGGTTTGGAGAGAAATTAAGAGCAATAATACCCCATGCTGTTTGAGGGACCATGTGACCTACTTGGTCAATTGCTCAGAAAGAGGAAGCAATTTCCAGGATCAAGTGTTTTATTTACTGGCCTCTTTTGCCTTGTAGGGGCATTGTCTCCAGTTATATATAGTTGCTCCATTGAAACTTTGTTCATATTGTATATGTAAATATTTACGAACCTTCAGTAGTAGTACATTCTGTATGATTTTTCAAAAGACATTTATAGTTAGTTGTTCCTAAACATATTCCCTGCTTACCCTGACTTTCTAATCCTCACTTCATTTTACTCTTCCTATTCCAGTATTTTCCAAAAGGGAATTTCCTCTTGAGTGGCAGAACCTAATTAAAGTTAGTTACTACATTTAAAAATTACAAAAAGTTATATTTTTCTTCAGGTATAGTTTCTTATCTGTATACTGATGCTTTGATCAAATTTGATATGACATAAAGACAAGACTAAATTCCTCATTGTAGAAGTAACTTTGCATATTGCTCTGACAAAAGCAGCAGAAGGGAGGAAGGATTTGTTTGTGATCACAGTTCAGAGTGACAGTCCATGATGTTGGAGAGTCACAGTAGCAGTCACTTGAAGCAGCTGGTCGCAGTGCATCCCCAGTCAGGCAGCAGAGTTATGACGACTCCTGCTCAGGTAATTCTGCTCCTTTGCATGCAGTCTAGCAACAGAGTCCAGGAAAAGATAACATCCAGTTACTGTGGGTCTTCTCACCTCAGATTAAGTAATTAAGGAACAAGAGGCTAACCTAGACCAGTGGCTAACCCACGCTAATATTCCCTCATGGGTGTGCCAGTAGGATTGCCCTGTAGAAACGAGGTTGTAGACTGTCAGGATGACAATCAGTATTGAGCATCACAGGTGTTTTTACCTGATCATCATAAATTTGATAACAAGAGCTACTCCATCTAAAGTTTTATACACAACATTAGATTTTGATTACTAAATTTTATTAGTCACTTTTATTTTTCCTAGTATGTACAGGAAACAGAAGATACCATAGACAAAGACAACAAAATGCAAAAATACTTATGTGATATGTTTAATACATTTTTCCAATATTTCCATATTTGCTTAATAATGATTCCTGAAATCATGAAAGCCCTCTCCTGATCAAATCCTGTTTAATCTTTCCTAGAAGAGAATATCCTACATGTTGTTATGCTTTGAATCAAACATTTTCCAAGAAGATAAAAAAGTGCTGATGGCTAGTAACATTCCTCATCATGTGAGAAGGTAAAACAATCCAGTTTAAAACTTAAAGTCAATTTCCTTCTTCAACATCCCTGTATTAGTTGTAATATCCATTCAGTTGTTTTACAGAAATTTGTGACGTGATCCTTTAAGTTCCCTCTGGTAGGATGAACAGTTGTGATGCGTTATATATTTAAACAGATATTTATTCTTAACAACAAAGTATGAAAACATTCTAATTATATATTGTATTTTATCATACAATCATGTATTAAGTGCCCTATAGTTAAACAGGAGAAATCAAGACAGATTTCCTCATCATGTGAGAAGGTAAAACAATCCAGTTTTGTTGAAAATATTCAAAAAACATGGTAAATGATCATTCCTTGCTTCAGTTATTTAGTGAAATTTGCAAGTTCTAGTTGTAAGAAAGTTGCATAGCAGGCTTCTTTGTGTACTGTGAGTGTGCTGTTCAGATTGGGGGGTATTTTGTGGTAAATATTACCTTTTCAAGTTATTAAGTGCATCTTGCTTTGTGATTTTGAACCAGGCATCTGGGATTGTACCTCTATGTGCAAAATTTATCTGATAATGTTTTTCTAGATTTGATCTAAAGTGACAAACAAACCATTTCCAATATGGCTGGGGATGAATCTGGGGTGATTCATCATGTGGCATAATCCCCTCCTGCCTGTCTATAGTTCTTAAATAGGTATCGCCAGCCATCAATCAAAATAAAATGATCATCACTAGCTAGAGAAGTAGAGCAACATTCAATGACAAAGTCGTTTGTATTATACCAAGCACATCCATTCACAGCCTTAGGGTGGTGGAATGTCACACAGTGGCCTCCATCATGAGTAGATATCGTGTTGGCACAAATTTCTTTGCACATGGGACACTGCTTCAAGCAGCCACAGAGATGTTCAGTGAGAATTTTCTCAATTTCAAGAATCATGTCCTCTCTAGGCTTACTTAAACTGTCCTCTTCTACTTTCTTCATTGCAGGATCCAAAGCTGTGCACATGGCTTTCTTGAGAAATTCCATGTCGTTTATTTCCTGGTGCTCAATGGTGTCAAGTCTCTTCCTGGAATTATCAAGTTTCACCCCAGCTGATCACAGAAGAAATCCAACCACATGAATGCAGTGCTGCCTTTATCTGTAGCTATGGCTGTGGACTCATAAATGGCAGTGCAGACAGCAGGCTTGAGATCATCTAAAACCATTTTCAAAGATGTCTTTATAACCTTTGTTTTCTGACAAGTATCTTCTAATATGGGTTCTGATGTAACTCCTGAAAAAGGATTCTGGGTTATGAATGTTCTCTAAATAACTATCAAAATTTTCCTCTTCTGCCAGAAAGGAAAGAATGTGTTTCTCCAGTTTAGACCTGTTTCTACTGAACTCAGTACAGGTGGCTCGCATATCTGTGGCGGCAGAGATAGCAGAGATGAGCTTGAGCCACAGAAAATTAGCAAATGATTTGATGGAGGTGGCACCTTGCCAGGAAATTTTAAAACTCATGAAGAAATCCTCTTTCTTGATCTCCAGGTAGTTCACAGGACTGTTTGCTCTCTTAAATGCTTTGTGCATTTCCTTAAAATTCTTTGAGGCTCTTTGGAACAAACACGAGATAAGTCCATGCCATAGTTGTTTGTAAAGGTGTATTCTTCCTCAGGAGACAAAGATTTTACTTCTTTTTCTTTTATCCTCAGGATTTCATAGAAATCACTGTGATTATAAACATGCCATTGTTTCCAGATGTATATAGTTATCTCTTTATATCATGACAATATGTAATTAGTAGTCATACAGATAGACTCTTGATGACAAATTTCTAAACTCTGTAATAAGATATTTTTTTCATTTGTGTATGTTTGTCATAATTGACTAGAAACCTCCCTTAATCATTTCTCATTAGTTTTTTCTGAGAAGTTTTTCTTCTTTTTGAAATAATCCAAAAGGTTGTTTTCAGTATCCAAGTCATTGTTAGGCTCTATGACAGGAGGGGCATCTAAGGAAACATCATAGACCCAGTCTTTTCCAAATGTCATTAAATATCTGACACAAGTTTTCGTTGCTTAATTCTTTCCCCTTCATACTTAAAAAGTCATCTTTTGGCTCTTCTCTAACAATTCATTTCATAGTGCTTCTTTTGGTTATCCAGAACTTCACGGCATTTTAAAAGACTAATCAGCTCAATGTTTTTCCTCCTGGTTTCTGAAATCAGTGCATCTCTCAGGGTTACCAGCTTATGCTCAAAGTTTGCTTTCTATTGTATTCACTCTCTGTGTCTTCTTGAAAGTATTTCTCAAATTCTTCTTTGATGGTTTTTCATAGTTCTTATTAACTGGATTTTCAAGCATGCCAGTTGTGAGTGTCAGGATTTTCCCATTCTCAATCTGATTGTTCAGTTGATTCTATAGGTCCAGGATATGACTCCTTAGCTCCCAGGTCTACTGGTTATACATGGTTTCCAGTTTGCTCAAGGCCATAATCTCTTGTGTGTTCTTGAAAGTGACAATGAATTTCTAACTGATGAGGGAATTCCACAAATCTTGAGCTCAGAATTTTACACCTGAGATCTTCTTGATGCTTCTTCTAGATTCCTGCTGGGCAGTCAACAGAATTCTGCTCTTCTGTAGTGAGGATTGGGAGGAGCCATTTGGGGATTGCCATCCCAGAGGTGAACAAAGTTGTAGACCTAATTATTAACTTCAAACTTGATGACATCACTAAAACGTGTGACATGTAAGCCCTCTTCCTGTTCTGCCACTAAGGCTGTCCTTTCATACAGTCTTTGCTCTAGTCTCCATTGTCCTTCCATAGTTTGGTCTTTTGTTGTAAATTTTCACATATTCTGATGGACAAAGAGGCAACTGGGAGAGATTTTCACTTGTTTCATCCTCAGGATGAAGGCTTGCACAGTTATTTGTAGAATGTCTTTCATCTCTGAGGGGTTCTCCCCAAATATAATAATCAGAGTTAAGTGTCTGAGTGCAGTGAAAAAAGTTGCCAGCTCATTGTCCCAGTTCTAGGATTTGTTGTTGAGTCCCAAAGCCTTTCTGTGTCTGCTACCAACACAAAGTCAAAGCCAAGTTCCTTTGTGAATGTCTCCTCCACCTTCAGCAGCTGCATGTAGGTCCCCTTGGTACACCTGCCCGCACTGACTGTGAAATGCAGCCCAAACAGGTTATTCAGCAGAGTAGACTTCCCTGAGCTCTGCAGGCCAAGGATAGAGAGAACAAAGAGCCATTTGTCTCCAAGTTTCTCTGAGATTTTGTCAAAAATAGCTGTCAGCGACTTGACAGGCACATAAGAAACATCTCCATCCATCTTCTCAATGGGAACACTGGATATTATCAAGTCTGAAGCAATTTGCAGGAGGCAGAGAAAGGCTGTCTCTAGTAGAGGAAGCTTCTGCCAGAGCCTCATTGATCTGGCCAATTTCTCTGAGAAGTTGCTGAACTTCCAAAGAACAGTCACTGATCTCTGTGGAGATGGCTTCGATCTGATTCTGCCACAGTTTTAGGGAGTTGCTTTTTTGTGTCTTCTGTTTTTCTGCCTATACCTTTGAGCAGAGATCTTTGCTTCTCATGTAATTCTCCCAAGTGTCCTGTAGCAAGGTTCTCAAAAAAGAGACTCAGTCACTGCAAGAAGTAGAGTTTGTTGCGAGTTTCTCTGTTTTCTAGAAGGATATTAATAACCAAGGACGTGACGTCTTTGAAAGGGAAGACTTTTTCCTCCTGTTGACATCATATTTTGCGTACATCATGTTTACATTTACTGAGAAGAGAGTTCATGATCTGAGATTTGGAGGCAGAGAGGCCATTTCCAACTCTAATCTTACTCTTATGTTGTTCAATGCTCTGATTTCCTTTTTCTCTCACATGATAGAGTTCTTTGTTCTTCTTACCCTACATGTACCACAAATGTCCCTGAAGGGGTAGGAAGTTTTCCTTAAACTCAGATAACTTTGATTCTTCTAGCAAGGCTATTATGGTCCATGCATTGTTTGTGCTCATGGCAGTCTCTCTGGTGCCCTTAGGCGAGCTGTCTGTGAATAGGACTCTAAGCTGAGAATGGTGTCAGAGCAATCCAGCAATTTCTTGATTGCGGTTGTGACCTTCTCTGTTAATTCTGCCTCATTTCTGTTACTGATTCCAATTTTCAAGTTTCTACTGGTGTTGTTAGCAATGGGTTTTTCTCTGTCATCAAGCAAGCAGATCAAGGCTTTTGGTGACTGGAAAAAGTCTCTGACAATTTTCCTGTTTTCTTTGCTGTCATCAGAAGCTGACATGAGGAACTCAGTGAGAGAGGAGACCCCCTGAAGGAAGGCAAGCTGCTTCTTATTCTCCTTGACATCTCCATGAAGTTTGGTGAAGGCCACACATTGGTCAAATCTGTCCTCACCTGCCCCCACAGAACAGAACCAGCAGATCTCCACCACTCCCTCCATCAAGAGACAGTGTTTGCTGCTTCCTCTGCAGTGTCTGTGAAAAAACACATCATGTTTCCGTTTACTGAGAAGAGAGTTCATGATCTGAGATTTGGAGGCAGAGAGGCCATTTCCAACTCTAATGAAGGACACAATGGGGTGGAGACGCTGCACATCTGCTGATTCTTGTGGCCATAGCTCTGGCCTTGTTGTGATTTTGCTGCATCTTGCCAACTTCTAATTTGTCTCAGAGATTAGAGAGAGTATTCAATTTGAGAGTTTTGGGGTTTAGCACCAATAGCAGGAGTGCAAGTTGACAAACTGAAATTTTTGCCTAAATATATTGTCTGGCAAGATTATCTGCACAGTGAAATATGGCCATTTGGATGTCCACTGGGTGGATGTGGGGCCCTGATTCAGAAGCTGAAGTATTAGGGAGATTGTCACTACTGTCTTCAACGATCTCTTCATATGGATCAAATTCTCAGTTTTTGGTTTGTTGGGCCCAGTATAGACCTGATTTTCTCTGTTTCCATCATCTTGGAATTCTAAATATCTCAAACCACAATCAAGCACCATTATCTTTTGGAGGAAATAGAAGGGGAGTTCCTGTTCAGATTTAGGTTGGCTATTGTACACAGACATCTTATAGAAGACATAGAAGTTCGCTCTGCTCATCCTTTTTGGATAGTAATGATCTAGTCCTAGGCACTTGAATAGTCTATAAAAGTTCTATTCATCCCACCTTCTGTTTTTTGTTTTCAATATTTGGTTGCTTACGGGACTCTTTGATTTCATAGAGGAGAATTTGTAATTTCTTTTTCACCTTGTGCATTTGTAAAGAAGAGGCGGTGGCTTCATAATCCTGAGCAAGGAGTAATCGCAAGTCTTTCTCTACATTTTCCCAATCGTGAAAGTTTTCTTCAAGTCTTGAGAGGCTATGTGCAACTTTTGTAGGCAATGACTGTTCTATGTTTATCTCACTATTGCCAAACCTTGTTATTTCTCATATTTAGAAATATTTGTGCTTTCAACTGTGGCACTCAGAGCTATGAACACCATAAATGCCTGTTCTGTGTGGTTTCAAATATTTTAGAGCATGAGAAAAGGAGGCATCGAATGCTGCTAAGTGGAGTGGGAACTCACATAGCCACTGTATGAATCAGTATGGAATTCCTTCAGAAATTTAAATGTAGGGGCTGGAGCGATGGCTCAGAAGTTAAGAGTGCTTAATGCTCATCCAGAGTTCCAGATTTTGTTCCCAGCACTGATGTCCAGCAGCTCAACATGGCCTATCTCCACGGGGATATGAGACCTCTATCTTCTAAGGGCACCTGCTTTCACATGCACATGTCCATACCAACATCTACACACAGTTCAATATTTAAAATCCTTAAGTATCTCTTCATGTAGTATAACCACAGCAATTCTGGGTATGTACCCAAGGGAACTGAAGTCAGTTTTACTACATAGGAACTGATGCTCCCATGTTTATCACAGGATCATTCATAATAGGTATATAATAGAATTAGCCTAGGTGCTGGTAAACAGATGACTGTTATAGAGTAGGCAGAATGAAATGATGTGGAAGAAAATGAACTGATCTGGAGATCATCGTGTCAGGTGAGTAATTGGTGTTAGAATACAGAAGCCCAAGTTGCTTCTATCTCAGAAATCAGACCATGTCTTCCCTATAGCTCCGTTCACTACCTCCTTTGGTCTGGTATTTATCCCTTGTAGATATAGCAAGGACTTGCAAATAAAAAGGTTCTTCCTTATCTGTACCTGCTGCTCTACCTTCTGTGAATGTAGCAGGAATTTGTATTAGTTACTTTTCTATCACTGTGACAAAATGCCATGACCAAAGCCTGAGAGATGTCTCAGTGTTTAGTAGCATTTAAGCTCTACCAGAAGTCCTGGGTTTGATTCCCAGCACCCACATTGTGGATAACAAGTGTCTACAACTCCAGTTCAAGGGCATCTGACACCCTCTTCTTACCTCTGTGTGCACTTCATGACATGGGTACACTTACATACCTTCAGGCAATACACACGTACAAATAAATACAAATAATAAATAAAGTATTTTATAAAATAAATTCCATGACTAAGTCAACTAATAGAAACAAGTGTTTATTTTGGATTATAGTTTTAGAGTGAGATAAGAATCCAACTTGGCAGGGAAGCATGGCCATACGTGGCAGGGAAGCATGGCCACACGTGGCAAGCATATTTCTTCCAGGAAGAAACATCTTCACAAACATGAAGCAACAGAGCAAACTGGAAGTTGAAAAAGGCTGTGAACTGTCAATGACCTCTCCCACTGACATGCTTCCTCCAACAAGACTGTATTTCCTAACGCTTGCAAGAAATCCCCAAACAGTGCCATCAACTGTGGGACCTGGGCCTATTGTGTAAAGGCATTGAGCTGGCAGTGTGACCCCAGAGACCCTGAAGAGATGGCCAGTGTCCTGGCCTGCTCTGCATGAAACTATATCCTAAGTCCCAGGAAGCTACTGCAGATATGACATCCTTGTTCCTCAGGAGTTGCTTAAACTTCATTTCCCCCTACAAAGATCACCCCAGAGCAAAACCAGGGTTTTTGGTTTTGTTTCCTCCTTCCTAATTTCATGTCAGCCCTACAACCTTCCCGACTTTACCTAAAGACTTCACCTTTAACTTTCCTGCCTTCTGTAATGGCCAGAAAGGCCTCCCTATATAACCCCCTGCCTTGGTTTCAAAAAGTGAGCTGTCCACCCATGTAGTCTCCCAGGATTTTTTCCCTCACACTTCGGGCTGCCTGAGGACCTGTTCCTCCACCCTCCGTTCTCTGGGATGGCTGGAGCTCAATGGCCACGCTGGAGATGGAGACCCACCCACAATCAACTAGACACTAAATGTTCAAATATTTGAGCCTATGGGGGATATTTCTCATTCAATCACTACATTCCACTCCCTTGTCAGAGGGTCATGGTCATATCATAACGCAAAATTTCAAAGTCCTCATAGCCTTTCACAATCTTAATAATATTCAGAAGTCTAAAGTCTAATGTCTTCTGAGTCTCAAGATAATTTCTTAACTTGCAAGAACCAAAAAAAATTATCTGCTTCAGGTACAGAATATGCATTCCTATTCTAAAGGGAGGAGTGGAGACATAGCTAGAGCCTAATATGTCAAACCCCGAACTGCGGAACTCTGAAATCTGGGGATTTATGGTTGCAAAGGGCTTAGGTGGCTTCACCCCTCTAATGTGTAACACACATCTCTCTTTGTCTGGTTCCACTCCCTGTGTGTAGCTCTCCTTGGCAGATAACACTGCCTTCTGTCGTCTCCAACCTCTGTGGGTTTCCACTACAACCCAGCTTCACTTTCAAAGTACATACAAAGGCCTGTCATGGCTATCAACAAAGACTCCACACTGTCTCAGCTTGACTGTCCTCAGTGACTTTCTGAGACCAAGGAGGAAGAATCCCAGCACTCTCATTCTCACATTTCATGCTTCTCAGCCACTGCCACTGTCAGCTTGGTATGGAACCTCTCCCTTTAGAGTTGCTCGTGTGTGTTGAAATACTTGATTCCTAGGAACAAACAATCCTTTAGTTATCCTGTATCTTACGAAATTCACAAAAATTCAGTAAAAACTCAAAATACCATAGAAGGGTTTTCTTTAACAAATTAAAATGTGAGGTGGGTGGATCTTGACTTCAGAGGAAACTTCAGTTTGTTCCAGTACCTCTACGGACTAAGGATTCTTTTGTGACTGTGTGGGTAGGGTATAACATCTGACTTTCTTTCTAGTCTCATATTTTCCTTTAACTTAGGAAACCTAAATGCAAAATTGTCCCATGTAAGATTACCTGTGAAGACTCAGGCATTCAGTCCAAAGGCAGACTGCGGTAGGGAGGTGCGGGATATATAAGCATAATGGTGTAAAAATGGTCAGCGAAGTCAGAGAAGAGACTTAGCATCCTGGAGCCTGGACTCATTGCCTAGTGCTCTGGGGATTCAGTGACCAGTCAAAGTTCAGATCTAGTAAGAAATTTAAGGAATCAATCCCATCAGTTCATTCAGGTGATTCATGGACATCAGACATAAGATGGCATAAGGAATTTTATTTCTCTATCTTCAGATGAACCAAATGTGGACATTGGTTTTAATTGTAAATACAGTGGGAGTTTTTGTTGGTCTGATTGTTGTTGGGTTTTATTTTTATAGACAGGGTCTTCCTGGAACCTCAGCTGGTCAGGAACTAGATATGTAGACCAGGCTGACTTTGCTCTTACAGAGATCCACCTGTCTCTGCCTCCCAAGTGCTGGAATTAAAGGCATGTACCACTATACTCATCTATAAATGATGTTTTGAATTCATTTCAAATAACATTCTTTTAAGGAATAGGTGATGGCATCCTTTTCATAGATGTTCTTCAGTCTTTCCAACTTAGGATCAATTTGCTGAAAATAGAATATGGCAATTTGGGCCTTTATAATATTCAGTGCTGGCCAGGCATGGTGGCAGATGCTTGTGATTCCAGCACTCCAGTGGGGGAGCCAGGCAGATATTTGTGAGTTCAAGGCCAGCCTGGTCTACAAAGTGTCTACACAGTGATTTTCAGGCCAGCTGGGGCTATAGGGGACCATGTCTCAAAAATACTAACAAAAAAATGTCACTGCTTCTTTTTGAGGGTCTTAAAGTATGATCTGTGTCATTTTGCTCTAAGGATGAGTCTTAACTTTCAGACTCTGAGTTACCCTCCCCTGTGCGAATGGGATGGATGGTTGCAATAAATGGAAACATGGCTTAGTGGGTGCTACTGAGAGGCTCCCTGTGCTGCCAGTGATGGAAATTGGGCTCTAAGACAACTATTGATGAGAATGGGGTAAACTCAGGTCTCTACCATTGCAAGCAAAATGACAGTGGCCCAAAGTAGGTTCCTGTGATGGTGGAGAGTGGAGATGAATGGGTTTGTAAAAGTCAGGTTGAAACTTTGTTTGTGGTGGCTTTCTTTTAATCCTAGCCCTCAAGAGGCCAAGGCAAGCTTATAGTGACTTCAGGAAAGCAATGATAAGGGAGAACCTGTCAAAAAAAATAAAACCCCCAAACAGCAACAGCAGCAGCAACAACAACAAAGATTCAACCAGCAAAGATGTTCTTTCTTGAAAACCTCATTTGACTGAAGATTGTTGGAGGCCACAGGTCAGAGAATAGCCATCTTAGCCTGATTCCATCCCAGCGAAAAACAGCCCTGGGAAAAATCCTCCCTGCATGCCCTTCTCTCTTAGTGCTAGGCTCTGGGCCAAGAGCTAGCCGGATCTTGTCAGTTGCAGTTCTGAAGTAAACAACTTGACCTTTACTGCAGACTTCCTCAGTTTACATCAGATGTGTGTCATGTGGCTGGGATGTCTCCTGAAAATGTGAACTTTTAACCTCTATAAAGCCCCACCTCAGGGTATATAAGGCTTGCTGCCCCTCAATAAAGTCAGTCATTCTCCTTTCCCCCTACCTAGTGTGTGTGTGCGTGTGTATGTATACACTCTTCTCTTCAACCTCGATGTCCCTCGCAGAAACTCAGACCCAGGGCCTTGCAGGCATGGCATTTGGAGGTTCCACTGAGACCTAAAAGTTAGGGGCTCACGGACAAGGTCACTCCAGGAGACTGACAGGGACGCCTCTCGGTAAGGAGTGTATTGGTAAAAATGGGCAATCAGCCCGGTAAAGTGCAGCTGCAGCATCAACTTAAAAGTCTCCTAGAGGAGCAGGGAACAGCAGTTAAGACCGGAACATTTGATAAAGTTTTAGATTCTTCATTTATGTGTATTCTTTCTGATTTTTGATGTAGGCATTCAGAGATTTTAATTTCCCTCTTAGGACTTCTTTTAAAGTGTCCCAGAAGTTTTGTTGTGTTGTTCAGGAAACTTTCTTTCTTAAATTCTCCCTTGACTCGTTCATCATTCAGGATTGTGTTGTTTAGTCTCCGTGAGTTCGTGAAATAATAAGGATTCTTTCAGTGTTGATTTTAAGTTTTATTGCATTGAGGTCTAAGAGAATGCAAAGAATTATTTCAGTATTTTTGAATGTGATGAGGTTTATTTTGTGCCCCAGTATGTGGTCAGCTTTGGAGAAAGATCCGACAGTGCTGAACAGAATGTGTACTCTTGGGTATTTGGATAGGATATTCAGTAGATGTCTGTTAGGTTCATTTTAAGTAAGATGTCTCCCTGTTTGTTCCCTTTCCTGTTGAACTGGCTAAAGGAGCTTAAACGTATGGTAGGATTTTGCTATGAATTTATCTGGGTCTTATCATTCCAGAGGTTTTTGTTTTATTGTTTCTATTTCTTTATATGTTATGGGTTGTCAGGAACCATTTTTTTTGTTTTGAGGTGAAACATTCCAACCTGCAGGGAAGCTCATTAAGCTCAGGAAGTAAACAAGTCAAGAGCTTCAGGAAGTCCCTTCACTAACTTGACTTCTTGCCTGAATTCCTGTGCTGTGGATAGGGAAAATACCTTGAGCAAAATAAAGTTGGGGCCTTAGTATTTCAGAGTCAACCTAGATTGGGCCCTCTGCCCCCTGTGGAGAGGAGGGTCCTTTAAAAGGAGGAGCATTTTTAAATAGTTTGTAAGTTGTAATGATGTAGATAAGTATAAAGTATATATAATAAGCAATTAGCCTATAAGTAGTGATATTGTAGCATGAATTAAATAGTTTGTAAGTTTTAATGATGTAGACCCATAAGTTTGTAAGTATAATTTTATGTATTAGATAAATAATTAGATTATATTCATAAGTATAAGAAGCACATGCTAAGTAATTAAGTCTTAAAAGTTTACTAGTTTTTAAGTTATAATAATGTAAGCCCATAGTTTTATAAGTGTAAAGTATATGTAATAGGCAGTTAGCTTATAAGTAGTGATATTGTAAACCCATAATATAATAAGTTGTGATCCTTTTCCTTCTCTCATTTCCTTCCTTTTCTTATTTGTTCTTTACTTAATGTGGTGACCTAATGAAAGGATAAGATCTTTCCTAGCATTGGTAGCAGGTAGCAAGAAGTTAGTTCCCTGAAGTAGGAAATTAAGAAATAAAAGTAAATGAAAGAAATAAAAAATAAATAAATACTTCAGGGTTATTATGTTCATGGACCAAGCAAAATCCCAGTGGATACTTTAAGTTTGTGAACTTTAATTAAAAATAGTTTAGATCTTAGACATGAGATTTAAAAAAAAAAGATGCAAATAGGATCTGGGATTGAACCTCAAGTGAAGGAGGAAAGTAAAGCTAAGCCTTCAGATCCTCTGGAGGAGCCAGCTTTTGTGGAACCTAAAATCAAACAGTTTATTCAAGAGTCTTTAGATCCCAAAGAAAAAGAGGAGAGAGAGAGAAGGAAGCTGTTAGATATCTGAGAGAGGAGGATTTCCACCATTTATTGCCTGGCAAAGCCCAAGGCTGAACTGAAGAAAGAATATTTAGAAGAAATGTGGCATTTATAGGTTGTAGTTGAATCTTTATTTTTACAAATGCATCCTCTTACAGCAGCTCCTGGTCAAGGAGGCTAAAGCCTAGAACATCAAACGACCATGATCGCAGGTTTTTTTATTTATCAATTACTCTGGGTTTTTTGGTTACTTAATTACCAGGTAAATCATGTAAATTCCACCAGCTTCACACCCTGCCCTAGGGTGCCTTGCTTTCTGAAGCAATTCAGCCCTTTTTACAGCTTCCAGTTTACTACATTGAAGAAATGGCTCAATGATAGCGTGCTTGCCTGGGATATATGAAGTTGTAAGTTTGATTCTTGCCTCCAAACTCTAAAGCTTGCATTTAAATAATAAAAGCACAACTGGTCTTTTCCCAGTCAAACTGTTGTGCACCTGGTAATTTCTATGCTATGGTATTTTGCTACACAACAAAAGTAATATCAAAATTAAAACAGTTGTTTTCATCCCTGCTAAGTAATTGCTGAACTCAACAGCTTTTCTGACCCATGTAAACCACTGAGTTTAAAAGAGATAAATCTTTGTGTGTAAATTTTTGATAACACTGAGAGATTGACTCTGGAGCTGTATTGTCCATCTAGCTTCAGACTCAATCCCACTTCAAAATGTTCTTCAAAACCTGTTGTAGGATAAGGCTGGCCACCTTACTCTATAACAAATAAAAGAAAGAACAATACAGCCTCAGTGCAAGGACATTGTGCTGTTGAGGAATAACTAAGGGATAAACTAATTTCAACAGGTTATCATTCATCTTCCTCGTATACTCAAGGTAGCGCTGGCTGCCGCTTTAAATGTTATTCTAACTAGAGCTAAGCATTTTAAGTTTTTGTGAACAGGAGAGTCATATACCACACAATATAAAATATGTAACTGGAGGCCTCCAGGAGATCATGATAATTTGAGAATCTCCTGGGCCACAGGCATTTAATCACATGTCCTAATCTTATTGCAATTTGTTTTTGTTTGGGTTTTCATTTTAAATTCTTGATGAGATCATAAAAAAGCAAGAACTTCTCTCACAGGGCCTTTATAACTAGGCTAATACATTCTATGTCAAATTAAAAGGAGACAATGTCAACATTTTAATATATTTTGGTCTGTTTCTAATGAAAAATATTTAAAATTTTAACTTTTAGTATGGTGTTTACTGGTTTAGAAAATTACTCTTTTTACATTGTCTTATGCATTTACTGGGTTTTTACAGGAAACTATTTTAAATTCTGATATTTGTTTATATAACATCTTTATCTGTTTTTAAAGGAAATTATTTTGAATTGTAACATCTTTATATGGTATATTTGCTAACTTCTAATTAAACTTAACAACTCTCCTGTACAATACAAACTATGGAGTTAAATCCTAAAAAGAAACAAATGCTTCTTTGAGTAAATAATATTGATAAATTATTATGTGCTACTTAACAACAACAACAAAAAGAACAAAACAGCCTCAGAATAAAGCCATTCTGCTAAAATAAATAAAGTAAAAAAGATTTTATAAAGTAAAATGTTATTAAAATGATGTTACACAGCATTCCTGACTTGAATAACTGTCATCCTCATAACTTCAGCTGTGTGTACTTAACAAAAGTTCATCAGCTGTATGTAATTTTGCCCTAATCACAATTAATCTCCTACATTTAGGGAGAAAATTAGCTACAGGTCACCTATATACCTACAAACTTTAATATGACCAAACACTGGTTTGATACTAAAACCTTACAAAGGAAGTAAACATTGTTTAGTACTCCCAGGAAGACAATTCTAATGTTATTACATCACATGATACTAAAAAATAAAATAAAAAGGTAAACAAAAATATTAAAAGGATATGAAAATGGAAATATTTTTATTAAGCAGGATCAATGTAGAAAGATTATAATGATTGGATAGTTCCAGATTTTAAAAAAAATAAGTAATTAAAGGTTTGAGTCAATGTGTTGTTAAATAAAAAGGTGAGAGAAACTTATGCATGTGAATCTTGGAATTTCTAAGATGATGGTTTAAATGGTCTGAAGAACAAATATATGTTTGGTTTTTATATTAAGAATTTTAATTGGTGGTAATCCCACTTTCTCCAATACTTTGCCACATTAGGCTTGCCCCAAAATTAAAAACCTCACAACCCACAGGGACAAGCTATCATGGAGCACAATTATAAAAACAAAAAGGGGGAATAGAGAATCTGTGACCCCACATTCAGCTCCAACTAGCATTGAAACCTAAATTTGTCAAACATCGGAGTAAACAAAAATAGTGACCAAAAGTACATGGCTCTATGTTCCCTATGGATGAATCACAGCCTTTGTTGGATCCTGGCAAAAAAAATTAAAATATTACAAGACCAGAGACCAAATAGAACTAGAAAAAGAAAAAAATTTAACCCTTTAGCCCAGGAGGAAGAACCCCCTGAGGCCTTTGTCTCCTTTTACAGGTTACCATGACTGCCAAAGACCTACTATGGATAATGATGGAGTTCAAACTGGAATTGGACAGGACAAATCTCCAACACCCACCAACAGACTACGGTCCAACAGAGAGTCAAGTCCGGCACCACCTCACAGATAGCCAGCCAGACAACCGCCTTCACAGTGCCAGACACTTGGTGGCCTGACCTGCTTGGCCAAAGGGAACTGGGACATTGATGGCTGGATAGAGATGGGGGGCGGGACAGAATGCCTAAACCCCCAGGGGACTAAAGTAATTTACAAAAACAGGCTTAACTCCATGTATCAATGCCAGAGTTAACCTATGCTTCAAAACAGTAAATGGCGATCAGTTATGTTTAACAAACTTATGGGGTTTAACAAGGCCTTCACTGTACCAACAGGTTGGTTTTTCTCTCACCCTTGGCTTTCCTCACTTCTGCCCTCCATCCTGGGCCCTTGATTGGCTTCTAACCTGTAATTAGTTTTGGCCCATGGCTGTTTAAAAAACTTACAAATTTCATAAAAAACCAGGTTGACGAAGCCACGGCTCATCCCATTCAAGTGCATTATCACTGCTTGGCACTTGAGGATCAAGAATCGTCAGGTGAGCGGCCTGTGCGGCACCCTCTCCTGAACAGGCCAAGCCTTGCCTGCCTCTCGGACTCAGTGCCTCTGACAATCCCATGGGTGTTAGACAAAGTACTGCAAAGAGAAGAAGGCACAACCATGCCTTAGCGGGTTCTCTCTTGAGGGCAAGCATGGAGGTTCATGTCTTAAAAACCCTCCCCCTCACAAAAGACATGCACATGTACATATGAGGGATTGAGCCAATACCCTTCCCATGGTGGATAGTCAAGGTAATAGTTCTCTCTCTACCTGGTCTTTCTAAAATAAAACAAAAGGGAGGAGATGTTGGAGGTCACAGGTCAGAGAATAACCAGCTTAGCCTGATTCCATCCCAGAGAAAAACAGCCCTGGGAAAAATCCTCCCTGCATGCCCTTCTCTCTTAGTGCTAGGCTCTGGGCCAAGAGCTAGCCGGATCTTGTCAGTTGCAGTTCTGAAGTAAACAACTTGACCTTTACTGCAGACTTCCTCAGTTTACATCAGATGTGTGCCATGTGGCTGGGATGTCTCCTGAAAACGTGAAATTTTAACCTCTGTAAAGCCCTACCTCAGGGTATATAAGGCTTGTTGCCCCTCAATAAAGTCAGTCATCCTCCTTTCCCCCTACCTAGTGTGTGTGTGTGTGTGTGTGTGTGTGTGTGTGTGTGTGTACTCTTCTCTTCAACCTCAATGTCCCTCGCAGAGACTTGGACCCAGGGCTGTGCAGGCGCGGCAAAGATAGATCAAGTTACTGTCCAGAGCCAACCCACATTCATGCGACTGACAAGGCAGAAGTTGTGGAAGAAGGAGACCTTGGTTATTTCTGCAATGGAGGACCTCCCCATGGAGCTCTTCCAAGGAACCTTTCTTTAGCATATAAAGCAAAATCCTGTGGGTGAGGGTACTACTCTGGCCCCTCCCACATGTACTAGGAGGGGCCTAATGAGACCCCCCACCTAGAGACTTGCAGGCTATGCTGCATGGACTAGATATACTGGTGACACAAAAGGTTCACCACAGGTCACCAAGAAACTGGTAAGGTCAAATGGAAAACACTTTGGTATAGGGAAGAGACACATTAGGTCAGGAAGAATAGCATCAAAGGTGGATCAGAGGCCTCTTATGGAATCCTTTTGGAAGACTGCAGAAGACTTGCCCCTTATTGATTCTTAATAAATAAGGATGTAGAAGACATCTTGGAGCCAATGTAGCCACAGTGGAAGGAGTCTGTCCTTGCCTCCAGACATTTGAAATGGACTTGGGAGAAATGAAGAGTAACTGAGTGAAGGGAGCAAGACAGAATCCTACAGATGCACCTTAAGGCAAAAAAGCCTCGCCTAGCACCCATGAATCCTATGTGAGTACTGGGCACTGAAAACACTTAGGCATTTGCAAGACAGAGAGAAGAGCATGGGGCAGCTGACTTTGAACTGCGGAATAAAAACAGGCTTGGGCCTTCCCTTACCTCCAAAGACTTCTACTTTGTACACAGGAGTGGAAACTTCAACTGCTCAAATAGTGTAATATATATGACTTTTATGGACTATATGGGCTGGAAGAGAGGATGGTGGCTGCTCACCACAGAGCATGAAAGGAGGAAGCTGTGAAGGACCTTCCTAGATACCCTATGAGTAGGGGTTTGTGTGTGTTATCTGATATTTCTCAGTTTCCATCTCCGTGAACATCAAGCAAACAACATGAAGAGGAACAAGCAGAGAAAGCACTCCCTATGGCTGTGTTGTACTAGGATGAGCTCTGTGCATTGTCTGCATATACTCTCAGAAAGTTTTTTGAAGTTTTCCGGCCAGAGGACATCTAGTAGGAACTGCATATAAAATGGAGTCTTTCTACCTGTGCTCATTTTGTTCCATGTCTGGGGCAGATGAGAAGTCTTTGAAGACTCGTTTTAGCATGGATTAAACAAGAATAGCTTCAGTCCTGTGAATGATTCAATAGTTAAAGAGGCATGTATCACCAAATCCATTTCTCAGTTCTCCAGTGTCAATTGTCTACTGCATCCCTGTATGAATGGTGTCTATTTTCTCAGTAGTCACATGAAACAGTTGTTCAATAAGGGATGGATCAAGATTTGTTTCTGCAGCCTCGAACACAACTTTTCTATTTTCTGCCAGCCACTGTTGATTTCCCAATTATGGAATGATTAGAGTATCTGAGGGTGGTCAGTTTCTATTTTAACTTAGTCAAGGTCTCACATGACCTCTCAAAACTAGAGAGCTGAACTGGGGTAGGAGATCTGTACAGAGATATCACAGTAGAAGGCACCTGCCAGGGTGAGATTTGGTGAGAATGGGTTTGATTTCATCCTTGGAAGTGAAAAGTCAGAGAGAAAGGCAGTAAAGGATGGGAGAAGTCACCCCTGCACAGTCCCTTGATGAGTTCTGGGCTTGGCAGCTATGCAAAAAGACACAAGTCTGAGTTGAGGTTCACATTTAAAATGCCATTTTGAGCACAGGTTGGGGCTGAGAGGATGAGAAGTGTGAAATCGTGGAGTTTAGGGTCAGTGTCAGTGCTGAAGACTGAACAGGCGTAAAGGCTGTGAGAGGAAGACAGGGTCATTGAGCTCTGCAAGAGGTTTCCTTAGATGCTGTCAGATCTTCCTAGATGTGCCTTTCTTATGTTTCCTTCCAGGCTAGTGGGCCAGCGACCTCGCTCTAAACACTGACATTAACACTCTCTAACACCGTCACCCAGCACTAACTGATGGTCTCTCCCTAGGTGCCTTCAGACCTCCTTGAAGATCCTTTCCATTACTCACTGCCAGATTTCACAGTCAGATTTGGATTCCTGTGTCACTGCAGAGCCTCTGTTAGCTCAAAGTGATGGACATGAGAGGTGTCATATTATTCTGTTCATGTTCTGTGTCTGTCCGAGTTCTCCTACACAGTGTTTCAAACACTGTGCAGACCATAGAATGAGAGGCCTGTAGCATGAGTGACTCAGCTCAGTGCCCTCCAGCCTGCCCTCAAAGCTCCAAGCTCAGCAAGGTCAGTTTCTATGACAATGACACCTTGACTGTCATCCTGCAGGACCTTCGGCACAACACAGGGAAGCTGAGTCAGTTGACCTGGAACTCACCCTGCCCTTCTGGAGGGCTGTGATTTTATGGCGAAATCCTTTTAGAGATATTTGCTGAACTTTGTCCTGAGCTCATGGGTACACTCAAGGCCATAAGGCAGCCCAAGATGGTCTCCTCTGCTACAGATATCTATCTTGATTGTTTTACATACTGTGTCTATTATATGGATACCAGACTTTGTCTCTGTTGGCAGTAAATAAGGGAAGTTACTTCTGGGTTCTGAGAAATTAAAACCTATTGACAGGTCTCTCATGATGGGAACTTAGAGCACATGGCTTCAGACACTGCTCAATGTACTGGAAACAAAATGTTACACAGTGGGTCCAGATCCTAAGGCCTCATGCTGACATGGAGAACAATGCAATCGTGTATGTGGGGTCATGGTGAAAATGCAGAATTTTGTTTGTTTATGGATGGGGTCTTCCTATAGTTCCAGCTGGCCTGGATTTCACCATATAGATGAAGTTTGGCTTGATCTCCCAGAGAACCTTCTGGCTCTGTTTCTGATAAGACATGTAACACCACACCTAGCTGAAATGTCTGAATTCTTTATTGTGACTTCCATCATGACTGGACCATATTCTGGGAATCTGGATATTTTCTCTGTTGTCTTCCTTGATTATTAATCTGATATCCATGTTCACAGTCAGAAAACTTTTGGGACTATGGGAGTGGAAAGACCTCTTGGCATCAGTAAAAACATAAGCTGCTCTCACCTTGCTTCCCCTCATCTCACTTCGCTGGGCATTGGTTTCACAACATTGTGTGACTGTTCAGTGAATTACATTCAGAGACTGTTAAAGTGAGTAATGCAGACCCACTCTCCAATGAAGAGGTTTTTGTGGAGTGGGAGGTGATTGTAGCCCATGATACACATGGCAGGATGTGCTATCAGCACATTAAAGGTGGTTGAAGCAAAAGAAAAACAGCACAGAGCCTAGTGAATGGGGTATAAATCACACTGTTATCTTTTGATTTTTCTGATTTTTTTTCTGCTCTTTCTTTGGTAGTCTCATGTATCCCTGAGGGACCTTGAACTATGTATATTTTTGTCTTGCCTCCAGCTTCAAAATACTGAGATCACTGATTTTATATATATGTATATATGTCCAGCTTTTGTGCCACGTTTCTGTAAGTTCATTTGTGTCTGACACTCCAAGATATTACCAAAAGGCAGGAAAGAAATGGCCAGGCCTACAGCAGTGACCTCAAGACATCAGTGTGCCCCCTTTGAAGGCCTCCATGAAAATCTGTAAGTAGAAATCCACATACCTTTGTCACGAGCACTCAGGACTCAGAGGCAGTCAGATCTCCATGAGATCCCGTCCAGACAATTCCTGGAGTATGGCGGGGCCTTCATACTCATTCTGAAAAATTTGCAGGGAATCTTTGCCAAGATACAGACATGCTGGGCTGAGCTTGGTGACTCTCAGCAGACCCAGGTAGCAATTCCAGGTATAGGACAGGGACTCTCCCTTTGTTTCTCTAAAGCTTCCATTCATGGCCTCTCTTTAGTGGTGCTAATCTCCTTAACGATTACAGCCTTTCTTTCAGCACATACCTAGACTGTAAAATTAAGGTCGCCCTATTCCTTTGCTACCCAAACTGTACATTTTACATTTCTTTCTGCCCTACTTGTTCTGTGGATTTAAATAAGAATATCAGTAATAACATAATTGCATATTCAGAGCTATGATGTGTTGAAATTTTCTTTGTCAAATACTTAGTACATTGCTTTTTAATTTAGCCTCAGAAAAGTGTTTAGCCCATATATTACAAGAATGGCTTGTAGCTCACAACCTTACAACCACTGGTAATTTAGCTCCAAGAGATCTGATGACCTACTCTTGCCTCTATGAGCACCTGTACTTACAAATACAGAAAAAGACAAATACCCGTAATATTTTAAGTTTCAAAAAGAAATGAGATATTCCAAACCAAGAAAGGGTATATATTTGAACAGAGAATTCCTCAAGAAGAAATAGAAACAACTAATAAATTCTTTAAACAGCATTCAAATTTGTTAGTCAAGAGGGAACGATAAATTAAAGCTACTAAAAATATTAGTTACAATGGTTATCACCAAGAAATCAAAAGACAACATACACTGGAAGCATGTGGGGAGAGAGGAACCCTCATTCTCTTTAGGTGAGAATGAAAACTAGAGCAGGTGATGGTGAAATCAGAAGGTTTCTCTTCAAAAACATGAGTAGAACTGCCATATGACCCACCTCCTCTAGGCCCAAGTGTATCCCCAAAGAACTGAATACCCTACAATGGAGCCAGTTGATCATCCTAGTTTATTTCCTCTCTCATCACAATGACTAGGAAATAGAATGAGCCTTCAGTCCATCATGGGTGCATTAGACACTCGTCTTCAAAAGTTATTGAGAAAAAGCAAAAAAAAAAAAAATTGAATGTTCATCCCTACACAAGACACTTACACTATCTTCTCTAAGCTTTGGGGACATTGTGAAAATGGAAACAGAAAGAATGTAAGAGCTGGAAGACTGGGAGAAGGTTTGTAAATGCAATCTTCTGGGCCAAAGTAATACCCATTACAATCATTAACATACAGTGTAGTATTTAATAATACCTGCACTGGGGCTACAAAAAATGGGGCTCAGCACTCTAGTGATTCTGCGGAGGACAGGCTTGGGGACCCTACCTCTCACTATTCAATTCTTTGTGGGACTCTAAGAGAGGGAGTATCATTCCCTTTCCTGGTGTAATCAGTGATGACTCAAGAGGCTTGAATGGATAGTGGCAGTATAATGTTCACACAGATGGCCATTGTTGAAATAAATGGATCACGAAATCAAACCAAGTTTCATTTATCTCAGAGTGGGACTGGGAGGGCTGGGTATGCTTGATAGAGATTGGAGGAAAAAAGAAATGAAGGGTAACCATTCCATACATTTATGAAACTGTTGAAGGACACAAATAGTAAAATTTTTAATTTTGGCATTGAAAAATTTAAAATGCTTGGTGCTTGGTGTTTTGAAATTAAACCCTTAGCTAAAAAAACCAAAAGAAAGATGTGAATTTATAGAATTATAAATGAAAATTGAGATAAATAAATAAAGATAAAATAAAGTCTTGAAAAGTATAGGAGATAGCTTAAAATTTTACATCCCTCTAAATTTGAAAATATAAAGTAAATGGGCAAATTTTTTATTGCATATGGTCCAAGAAAGTTAAAGCAAGATGAGGTACATAACTTACAGGGATCTACTAACAAGAAACAAGCCTGAAGCGGTAATAAAAAATTTCCCAGTCAAAAAGGTCCATACCTTGTTGGATTCAAATCAGAATTTTAGCAGGCTTTGAAAAGGCAGTAATACCAATCCTCCAATTATTCCATTTAATATAAGAGGAAGGAGTATTTATAAATACATTTTATGTAGCACTACAACCCTGGTACCAAAACCACATAAAGATACAAAACAAACAAACAAACAAACAAACAAAAAACCACAAAAATCCCTGAAAATTGCAAACCAGTTTTTCTGATGATCATAGATACAAAAACCTCAGTTTAATTTTAAGCCAATTCAAAAATGCATTATTCACCATGATCCAGTCAGTTTCATTGCAGAGCTTCAAGGACGGTTATAAACATGCAAAACAGTAAATGATGCATCACATAAATAGAGTCAAGGATAGAAATTATATCACTCTAGTAGATGTAGTAAAGATTTGTAGTGAATCTGATAAAATTTCCTGATTAAATATAATCATGAATATACCAGCAGTGGAGGGAACATATCTCAGCATAATACATCAAACATAAAGTCTACGTCATGCTCAATGGAGAAAAACTTAAAACTTTCCCTCTAAAAATGTATCTTTTGTTTTCACATGATATGATTTCCTACATAAAAGACCCTATAAACTCCACTTGAAAAATATGTGAGCTTACAGCATATTCATTAAAGAGACAGAAAAAAATATTCTCACACAAAATCATAAGCTTCCCATATAACAATAATAAACATATTGTAGAAAAAATTTTAGTCAGAGTTACAATCCCATTCCTAATAGCCTAAAATAATAAAATGCCTTCGGATAAACCAAGTCAAGGAAATTAAAGATCTCTGTAATTTAAATGTTAAAATACCAAAGAAAGAAATTGAGAAATGCACGAAAAAAGAGAAAGACAGCTCTATGCTAAAGGATTGGAAGTTTCAATTTTGTGAAAATTGACTGTCCTCCCAAATGCAATCTATACACTAAATGAATTACTCAGTGAGTTACCTCCACACCTGGCTTAGGTTTGTACTTTCTATAGGAAGAATCTGCACACCCACAGTTTAAGAAGTTCAGCAGACACACTCTGCTAGTGGTTAGTTTGTTCAGTGTCAAATTTCTATTTCTGAGGCAGGAATCAAGCAAGAAACTCTGAGGCCTTTATGTAATGGAACATTTTACCTCTGTACAGAAAGAGACAGTGACAGAGGGCAAGCAGGATCTCAGCAACAAGATCAACAACTTGTCCAGACCAAATCTGAGGTGACTGATTGCCTTTGTGCTGGCCTTTATTTCGAGCTCCAGGGGATCTGGATGATTTTTTTTCTCTCCAAGTGCATCCAAATCCATGTGTGTGAGTACATGCACACAGGTATACTCATACAGAAAAATAAATATTTTTGTTTTCTGGAACTTTTGAGACTTGGTCACACTGTAGCTCCTGCTGACTTGGAGCTCATTGTGTAGACAAGACTGGCCTCACTCTCACAGAGATCTCTCTGTTTCTGCCTCCCAAGTGTTTGGAATTGAAGCCTGCATAACTACACCCAGAAAGGAAAAGAAACATTTTGTTTGCATATATATGTGTATGTGTATGTGAATGTGAGTTTGACTGTGTGAGTGTATAGTATGTGTTTGTATGTGGGTGTGTGTGCACTTGTAGAGGCCAGATGAGAGTGTCAGACCCTGGAAGCTGGAATTCCAGGTGGTACTGAGCTGCCTATAGAGATGGCTCAGTGTTTAAGGGCACTGGTGGCTCTTGCAGAAGCCCTGGGTTTGATTCCCAGCACACACATGGTAGCTAACAACCACCATAACTCCAGTTCCAGAGGATTCCATTCCTTCTGATCTCTGCAGACATTGCATTTCATTGCACGTGTGTGCTTACCTATATGCAAGCACTCATACACATAAAATAAAAAAATAATAAATGAAATATTTAAAAAATACATATGTGATGAGTGACAGAAAATGAGCTTATCTGTCTAATCTGGTAATAGTAGTGAGGTCTGATGAATTGTCACAGGGAATTGAATACATAAAGACTGTAACAGCATCTTATCAGTCAGACTTGCTATCTAGTGACAAGAAGGAACACGGGTTTTCTTACAATGGACAAGAGTATTAATTTCATTAAGAGATGTGTGCAAGTCCAGGATATAACAGTTGCAAAGGAGACCAAACATCTCACTCCAAATATGTTTCTTGGATATGTTTTGAGTTGGATATTCATAGACAAGGTAGAACTCCGAGACATGTGATGACTCTGAAAACTGTGCCTTTTCTAGGTGTGATGATTCATGGCCTAAATCCCAACATGTGGGAGAGTTAGGTAGAAGTGTGCTACAAATTCATGGCAAGCCTAGCCATACAGTGAGATCTTTTATCAAGTAAAAACACACACACACACACACACACATGCACACACTTCCACATAACACACCATGTGGGAGATAGAAAAAGAGAAAGGAACAAAAATTTGGCCTTGTATAAAAACATTAATTTATCTACCATTAATCATTGGATACAGTGGCACTTTTCTATTTGACATTTTTCTATGCAGGAAAGATCTTTACACAGGAAGAAGAGTCTGGGGTGCACTAACTGAGCTGATCCTGCCTGTTACCACAAGTGCTAATGAGCAGAGATAGGAATCAAATTTTTAGTTGTGGTTTTTTTCACAGTCTCTGAGTCTGCCAGCCCAAAGTTCTTTAGGGCAAGAGCAGACAAACCTAGTTAATTATCTCAGAGCTCATGACTTGTAGTGAGGTGGTGACCTCCTCCATCGTCTCCTGCACTTCTCCCTCATTATCACTTCTATGGACAGGTGGCTTTGGTGCCTTCTGCTGCTACCAGTCCTGCCTTCATCCAGTGCTACCTGGGCTTGGGATTTAGGACAAACACGGAAACCATTAACAGAATGTAGGTGCTGAGCTATCCATAATGTTTGTGGAGATTCCAAGCTACAATGTGGACACACATTTGCTGGTAATACAGAATATAAAACTGCCTCTGCGAGTTCCTCCTGTCTCTATCAGCCTCTTCTGTAATTTTATCATGAAAAGAAATTCTAGCCAAATGAATTTGACATAGATTTTTTTGAGAAACATATATTTATGTTTTTTACCTAAACAGCAGTTGTAATAAAATCTGCATTTAGGAATTGCACACATTATCTACTGTTGGAAAGGAAATCCACAACAATAATCTAATAAAATGTGTTTAATATATATCATTAAGAATGTTTTAAATTGATGGACAATTATGATCTTTTCCTATGTTTTTGAAAAAAGGTATTTATTTTAGTTTACCCAACTTACAAAGAATCAGGTTTGAAAAATCCATATTTTTTTCTTAATACAGTCATTAGGAAATAAAAATAAATCTAGCATTCACCTACATCTATGACAGTGTGTACCGGAGTTTAATTGGACTTGGGCAGGTGGGTTTTTTCCCCAACCTTCCTATTTGACAAGTGATTTGTTTCATCTTTGTGTAAGGTCTGGACTCATGCTCTTTCCTCATTTCCTGCAGCACCCTCTCCAGAGAGGTGAGGTCTCTTGGTGATAGAGATAAGAGGATTCAAGAGCATCTCCTAATACCTTTTTCATTGAGGACCTAATGGGAAGTGTCTTTCTCAGCAGGTTTTCAGGAATGCTCAGTTTTCATTGCCCAGTCCTTAGTGCACCCCCCTTGGGACTGGGTCCAACGTTGTTCTTATATTTCTATAGAGCTTTGTGGACTTCTCCTAGATCTATTATGTTGGATTATCTGATTGTCTTCAGATTCAAAGACCAGATCTGTGAGAAAGGGCAGACCAAATATGACTAACTCATAGTGGCTGGGTGTGGTATTAAGTTTTAGAACGATTCTCTTTCGAAGACTGTGATAGTAATAGTGTCATCCATTTTTTCACATGTTTTCTGGCAAAACTTCGCTAAGATCTTTAAAATAACTTAGTTAATGTTTGAGTTAATCCTTGGAACTTGAGTTCCATTGAGAATTTTTATTGTGGCTTTTAATCATGGTTGAGATAGTGTTTTATACCTAGACACAGAGAAACTGTGTCACTGGTGAGGTATGTGATAGCCCACTTTCTTTCTATAATGAAAAGTGGAGGCCAAACCTTGAGATAATGTCATCCAGAGAGGCCTTTACAATGTTAGTGGTCTTTTAGTCCTAGTAAGCACTGCTTCTACCCAGCACTAAAGGTGCTTTGTACAGAAACAGAAACTTGGAGCTGTCACAAGGGGCATATGGGTAAAATGTATTTGTTTGTCTTTGCCTCGATACATGGCCCACTCAAGACTGGTTTAAAAAGCAGTGAAGGATGAAGACAGTAGGATTGTTATTAATGTACTGGGAGGGTCTGACATTCATGTATTATTTTAGTGTTGTGATCTGTCCTTGCTCTAGAAGGAGTTGAGTTACTCCTTCTCTGTGGTATTTCTCCTCAAGTGGAATGAATCAAGCATATTCTTCCACTTCAGGGTGTGTTAGCAGCATTTTTCCACCAATGAAGTACCTGATTTCATTTAATTGCACCTTGTTTTAGAGTCCATTTCTTCTGACTTGAACAATTTGTATAGAAATCTTATTTTATTTTATTTAAATTTATTTTATGTATTTGGGTATATTGCATGCATATATATGTAAATGTCATACCATGGTCATAGAGGTCATAAGAAGCATCAGCTCCCCTGAGCTGGAGTCACTGATGCTTGTTAGTTACCATATGTGTCCTAGGAATTGTACCTGGGTCCTATGCAAGAGAAATCAATGGTCTTAACTGAGGAGCCATTGCTCCATCCTTATAGATATCTCTATTTTTAGAGGCAACAATGATATTTCTCCAGCTGTGTGTAGGACCAATGTGTTCTTCTTTATTTTGTAGTCTATTTCCTTAGGGAATACCATAAATGTCCCTCCTAGGGCCCATGCAATTGATGACTGCGACTTAATGGAGGAGTTGGAGGGCTTCCAATAGGTTCAGATTTCTTACTGTTAACTGGTAGCACTCTGTGTTTTTTCAGGTGACGACATAGGTATATGTCATCAGGAAGGCCTACTTTGAATTGTGCAGACGTTAGCCATTTTCCTCATTCCAAAAGTGAGTCCTGTCAGCACTATTATTTTGACCTTTTGGTCTGAGGTGGAAAGGGCAAGTGGGGAAACCTCTGCTGCTTTCATTTGCTGACCACTGCATGTTCAATCTTACACTTTCTGTTTGCGCATACGTGTTTACATCAGTGCACTGTAAGCCCTTTGTGTTGTAGAGACGCTGGTAGCCGAAGTCAAGCTAGCTGGCACAGGTGGAAATGCTGGTATCAGTTAAGCAGAAAGGACAAGATTACAGGTCAAAAAAGTTTCCTTGAGGCAGGATTTATGATTTAATAAATTTTATTAGTTACCTATGAGTTATTTATGAGGATTTCCTGATATGTAATAAGTCCATCTCTGATGAACTGTGGTTGGCCTTTTAATTCTAGTACATTCTTTACATGAGGTGGTATGAAAGATGTTTTTAAATCTGCTGTTTCTTTTTCTGCCTAGAAAGACCTTTCACAGGTAGTAGAGACTGGAGATCTGACTCCCACCCAGAAACAAATTACCATGCTGGGCTGTGGCCTGGACACTTTCCCATCCTGTCAGAGCTTGTAAGTCCTTCTCTCCCAGAAGGTCCAGGTCCTATCCCTTTATTTGTCTCTACATGATGTCTAGTCATTTTTCCTTTTCTGAGTGGCATAGTTTGGGTCTTGCTTCCATAGTTATGCACTTTCAGAAACTTGTATGAATTTTCCCACATTCTTATGTACAGATCAGTTCTTTTTATATAGTCCAAGAGGATCAGATGTTGAGATGATAAAGGATAAGTTTGAAACTTCTCTACACTCTCTCTTTCTTCTGTATTTAGCAAAAAAAGGGTAAACCAACAATGCAAATCAGATCCAGATCAATGTGTTTGTGGGGCAGTAAGTAGGAACTATCTCAGTGACAGTGATGTGGATGTGAGTTTTCTGAGTGAATCTCAGTGATTGTCTTGAAACACATATTCAAATAGGAATTTTCTCTTCAGCACAGATTTGAGTTTTAATCTCAAAACTGTCACCAAAGGAGAAACAGCAGTGCTGTTCTAGGTGTTGAATTAAAATCCCTTGAACTCTTTATGACTTTGTTATGGGGTTTCATATTGATATCTCCCAAATACATATCTGTGGATATTGAGCAATTTATTGTAAAGGAAGAGACTTTCCCTAGAATTCCCGTTATCTCCCCTAAGATCACAATGCTAAATAGAACATAATAGCCTCCTCTTGCCGCTGTAAATTCCCATTATCTGACTCAGGAACTGCTGAGGATCATAAGTACCACTAAGCAGACTTGTTCCTGTGTTATCCCTTGAATTCAATCAGATACAGCATGACTATTTCTGATATCATTCCTTCAACTGAAATTAGCTTGGGGACACTCAGTAGTATATCCATTCTTCCACTTCCTCCTCTACAGAGCTAATTGTACTCTGGGGTTTTCTCATCTGTGAGCTTCTCATTTTGTGTGTTAATAGCCTGCATGCTCTTTTCCTATTCAGTCATGCCAGTTAATTCCAGTGAATCTTGAGGGAGTAAAGGAGAGATTTCTCCTTGTTCTTCTCTTGTCTCTAGATGAAGTTGTTATTCACTCTGATGTCTTGAACTAGAGCACATATGCTCTCTTTTTCTATGCTATGAGCCAAGAAATGGTGGATTTGTTTGATTCTACTGAGATCTCATCACAGTGAGACCACACTATCTATCTATGATGTGATTTTAATAAAGTATGCTATTGACACACTAAAGATTTCTCTTCACAGTAAAGTTCTTTTGGTACAAAACTATTGAACAAGCACACAACCACAAAACCCTGCATGTCTCACACGGAAAGGAGATGAGACAGTTTATCTTAGAGACAACTAGGAGTGATAATGGCCCAGGAACCCAGAGTCACATTGTCCTAAATTCTGTGCCCCAGTGTAGTTAGATTTTCCAGAAATTTTTATGGTAACATAAAAATAAAATCTTAAGAAACTGAAACATATTAGTGAAAATAACATCTACATAGTTTTCAGTCAAATGGACTTTCTGGTATAGACTTCCAATGCTATTTGATAATATTCTTTGACTTAGTTTGGTGGAAGCTAGAGTTCTTTGCACACATTCAATAAAGGTTTACCTAAGAGTCACAAGGTAGTTACTTTACACATAGAGGTGGGCAATAAGTGGCTAATTAGAGGACAAGATAGTACAAGATAATTAATTTGGCCGTGGATGTACTAAACTGCAACTATCCAAAGTTTTTGAAATCCTAATAAATCTACATTGCAGGCTACTTAATGTAATCTCAGGTTAATTTTTCCTGTGAACTTCAGCTAACCATTGCAACCTGTGACTCAGGTTGGCACCAATCCACAAAAAGACATTCAGTTTCACTTCTATGTAAAGCTGCAGTTTTTAGAAATATTTTAGTTTATTTTTTAAAATTCTCCTCTGGACTTACTGCTGTCAGGCAGCAGGTTGCATGATGATTAATCACTGTTTTCTAATGAGCTATTTTTTATCTAGATAATAGTGCCACATACTTTTTTCTGTTGCTTTCCAAATTAAAAGATCTATCCACAGTTCCTCTTTAGAGGCATACGCTGTTCTGTCTACTATAGACTGAGGACTTTCAAAGCTTACTCAATCCTTAATGTTTTGTATACAGAAACAGGCAACTTTTGTAATTTATCCAAAAGAGAAAGAGAAAAATCTCATGTCCTAGAAAGTTAATAAAAATGTGTTTCACAAACATGTACATTTATGATTTTTACATAAATAACTGCCTCAATAAAATTCTTGTTAAGGTAATTTATGTGTAAACTACCAACAGAGAGAGCAACAACAGGAATATTCCTGTTAATGAAGCATTAGTGTACATTTAGAATTTTTAAATGAACACACAATTATGATCTTTTAGAACTCTATTTCTTAAAGTGTATTTCCTCAAAGTCTTTGGCTGTATTAGTTCAAAATGTACTTTAAGTATCCATTGGTGAATATTTTTTGTACCCACAAAAACATGTTTGTAAAAGATTTGATTAGGTATTTCTCACTGGCATACCAAAGTGTTTTTCTATACTACTGATTTATGAAACATAGTGATAGAGTGAAATACATCATTTTAAATGTATCTTAAGAATTAAAGCATACTTAAAGTAAAAAACATAGTTATATTATAATGTAACATTTCTAGATCTTTAAACAGTTCTATCCAGATCATATTTATGACACACTGAAAAAATTTATCAAAACCACTTTATAGAACCAAACTCTACATTTCTTTTTATTGTCTGTTTGTTAAGTGAATTTCATTGCTACCAGAATTTTGAAATGTTCTTCTTCCTTTTCTCAAATCTTGCAAAAATTAATGTAATGAGATCCTGACCACTGCTCCTCTGCTCCATTGCTCTGTAGCCTCAACATTTCCAACCTAGTCACCACACTGTGCGCCCTGCGGACCTCAGACACAGGTGCACTCCAAAGGTTCTGTATCCAATCCATCTACTAGAATCCTAACCCACACTACCTAAACAGCTTTGCATAGATTCCACTGGCTCTTGATCTGTCTGACTCAGCCCAGCCCTCTTACTGCCCTGACCAGGATACCTACCATCCTGTTCTAGCAACTACCCAGATCAGTCCACTACCCTTCAAGAAGGTGAAACACACAACCAACAAAGAACATACATCTACCCAAATGTCAGTACAAAAGCACAAATAATATGAAAACCAAGAAACTATGTCCTCAGCAAAACTCACTAGTTCTACAAAAGTGCACTGCAACGAGAACAACCCTGAGGAATCCCAGGCTGAAGGATTTAAAAGAAACATCATAAACATCACCAAAGAACTAAAATATAATCATAAAGAAACTCAAAGAACTCACAGAAGATAGGCATAAACACATGATGGCAACTCAAGAATAAATATATTTGATAAATGGAGTATTAAAAAAAAATTCAGGACTTGAAAAGTAAATTCACAAAAGAGATTGAAATAGTGTAGAAAAGTCAAACCAAGGTGCACATAGAACTGAAAACCTCAAAAAAACAATTGGAAACAATAGGAGAAAGCTTCACATGCAGAGTATGTGGAAGAAAAGAAATGGAAAAAGGAATGTCAAGACTGGACGACAAGGTTGATGTATTAGTCACTTCTCTGCTGCTGTGATTGAAACACTGACCAAGGGAAGTTGTAAAAGGAAAAGTTTGTTTAGCTTATTGTTCTAAAGATGCAAGAGTCCATCACTGTGGGGAGGCATGGCAGCATATGTGGCTAGAGCAAACACAGCAGCCAAAAATTCACATTCTTAAGCAGGAACAGAAAGCAACTAGCAGCTGGAGATCTGGCAAGGCTTAAGAACTCTCTAAGCTGCCCTGGGTAACATGTTCCAGCATGGCCACACCTTCTAAGACCTCCTCAGACAGTGTCATTAAGTGGCAACAAAATGCCCAAATCCATAGAGTCTGTGAGGACATTCTCATTCAGACTACCACAGCTGAAGATCTGAACTCCTTAGGAAAAAACTATGAAAAAATAAAAAAGCACAGAAATGGAAAACTTGAAAAGACTAAGTCTAAGCTTCATTTAACCCTGTTACTCCTCCAGAACCAAGTTGCCGACCAGACACTCCTGTTGTGATATGGAGCATCCTGCCCCCGATGGCTCTGTCACTTACCACATCAGGCCCGAAATTCTCTACTATGTCCTCTGTACCGCTCGCCCTCTAGAAGAGTTTGTGTAAGTGTTGCATGCACAGAGCAGCTGATCTATCTCTCTTCTTTCTTACTCTCCTGCTATTTCTCTCACTCTCTCTTCTCAGTTCCTCTTCTCTGCATCTCTCACTCTCACTCCTTCCTTTACCTTCCTACCTGGAAGTCACCCCTTATCTCTGGAGGTGTTTGACTCTGACTCAAGTCATACAGGGAGGCCACACATGTCCCTGTGCCCTGCTGGGTGCTCTCCTCACTTGTGTTCTGGACTCTGTGACAAGTGACTTGTGTATCATTTCATGTGGGAATGGTGACATGACAGGGATGCCTCTCATGTCTGACACTGCTCAGGGAGAAACCTCATCTTCCCTTCCTCATCCTGGACTTGGGGGGATATATCTCAAATTCTTCTCTCACAGCTCTAAGGAACAAGTGCTTCTAATTTGGCACTTCCCCTTTGACCTCCCCTGTCTTCTGCCTCTTTCTCTCCACTCTCTTTTCCCTTGTCTTTGTTCTCTCACTAGGACTTCTGTCTACACTACCATTGTTAAAATGTAGCATGGTTCCTATTTCTAGATGATAGCACTTAATTTTAAGGAAGGATTACTTCTGATCTGGGGTGTAATTTATCTCTGCTTTTAGATGTGTTTTCTGTAAAATAAATATTTGGCAACTATGAGTTCTTTAGAGCCAACAAACAGGTATTTTTAGGTACATATCTTTGCCAAATCTATGTATAAACATATCTGAACATTTAAAGGAAATTGGTCATTTAAAACCTCCTTCAAAACTTACAAGGGTATCACAAAATTTTTAATTGTTTATTTGTAATAACTCCATATATATATATATTTTAATTGCATAGAGTTTTCAAGTTATTATATTTCAGGTAGTAATTAAGAAAATAACAAGGTCAAAATGTTGATAAAAGATATAAAATACAGATACTGTAATAAGGAAGAAAGCTTTTGAATACAGATTAAGAAGGCTAAATATTTTCAGAAGTGAGGGGATAATGAAAAATTTTAAGCCAGTCTATTGAAGGTTTATAGACATACAGGTTATAATAACTACTGGTGTGGTGAAAAATTTAAGCTGCGAGACTGAATCTCTTCCTGTCAATGTTTATTTAAGAATGTTGGGTTTTATTCAAGCTCATCTACATACTACAGACTAATTAAAGGTACCAGATCAGTCAAATGACATTCTTGAATGTTGAATCAACATACTTTTAGGCCTGTAGTAATCTGGTCAGAGAGACATAAAGAGAGAACTCTTTGTCTCTTGTCTTCCAATGCCAGCTAAGTTCAAGGGGACTATAGGGCATCTCTCGAAATGTCCTGTAACTGTGGTGAGTCAACTGTCCTCCATTCATGGAGGTCATGGAGACACCACTATCAGGACTCAAACCAGTGTCTGATCTGCAAAAGAGAGTTTCAACTCTGGAAAAATTTCTTCCATGCTTCCAAGTGAAGCCACGGTCAAGTCGGACCTTATGACTTATCCTCTCCTGCTTGGAACTGGTAAAAAAGGCCTACAGAGCTATCGTCTACTCCCAAGCCTGTGTAACCCCTAGGGAGAAGATCCTACATCAACCTCAAGGGTGAAAAGATATTGGTTTATTTGTACCAACTTCATGGTCTTAAACATGCAACTGTAAAGTATAACCAAAGATGAAAATGATTGGTACATTTCTTTAAGATTCCAATGACTGTATTTCTCAGACATTAGCCTTAATTTGTTATTTAAGGTGTTCATTAAGGTGTTATTTAATTTCTCATTAATGATACTGTTATTAATAAGAAAGTGCTGCTCATGTAAAAAAAAAAAAAAAAAAAAAAAAACAAACTACATATTTTTTAGCCTAATCAACTTTGCAGTGCCTACCTGCATCCAAAAGCAAAAACCCAGTCTTATCTGAAAATTAAATAATGGCTAAATTTGTTCTCTCTGTCTAGAGGACATTTGGGAAGGAACTCACACTTTGACTCTAGCCATCATGGCAGCCAAAAGAAAAACAAGGAGAAGCCCAGTAGATGCTTTTGGAAGCCCTCATCAAGAAACTCCAGTTTGAACTGGTATCCTTCCTCCTCATAATGACTCTTCAATGTCTTTAAAAATTTAGAGGACAAAATCAATGGAAAGACTCAACAGTCAGTGAATCAGATATTCTTAACTGGATTCCATCAGGTCTCCTAAAAGCACCCAGAAAATCCTGACCCAATGTATTCACATTTCTATATGACCATGGATACCAAACCCGAGTATTTTATTCAGCAAAAATATCTATCATAGTTGAAGGGGAATGGAAAATTTTCCATGACAAATAAACTCAAAGAATTCAAGTCCAGTAAACCAACCCTACGGAGAATATTCAAAGCAATATAGAGAATAAAAGAAAGAAATGGCTATACTCAAAAGACTATAGAAAGAAAACAAAGAAAGGTTGATGGCAGAAGCACATAATAAGACAACAAACACAAAGGAGTTAAAATGACAGTATTCAATACACATCTTTCAATAATAACAGTAAATATAAATGGCCTCAACTCCCCTGTTGAAAGACATGGGTTTACACAATGGATCAAGAAAGAACACCCATCATTTTGCTATTTTCAAGAAACTCATCTAACCTTCAAGGATATATATTACCTTAGGATGAAAGAATGGGAAAAATTACTCCAAGCAAATGACACTAAGAAGCAAGCAGGTGTTACAATTCTAAAAACTGACAAAATAGACTTCAAATTAAAACTAATCAGGACAGATAGATAAAGAGGATCACTTTGTTCTAATCAATGGAACAATCGATTAGGAAGATATCGTGAGCATGAGCATGTATGCACCAAACTTTAGTGCACCCAACTTCATGTAAACAGTACTCCAAGACAGAAAAACACAGATTAACACCAACTCAGTAATAATGGATGAATTTAATTTCCTACTGTCCTCAATACATAGTTGTACTGGACAAAGGGTGAACAGAGAGTCATATCGATTAAATGGCATTTTCTATCATAGGGATCTAGGCATCTCTAGGATATTCCGCTCAAGCTCCAAAGACTTAATTTTCTATTCAGCAGGCCATGCAAGTTTCTCTACAAGTGAACACATTCTGGGACACAATGAAAATCACAACAAATATTAAAAAAAAAGAAATGCTTTCCTGTAGTTTATCAGAATACAGTACAATACAGCATGTAATTAACACCAAAAGAAACCCTAGAAACAGTATGAACTTATGAAGATTAGACAACAGACTCCAAGATGATGAATGGTTCAAAGAATAAATTAAAAAAATAAAATTATTAGTGCAAATATACAAAAAGGAGAATACAACAGAACAAGACCAATGGGACACTTTAAAACAGTCCTAAGAGGGAAGTTTTTAGCTCGTCATACCTTCATTAAAAACCACAGAGCATAACATATAACAGGACAGTTCAAGACTCTGGAAAAGCAAGAACAAACTTACCCCAAACCTAGTAGATTATAAAAAAATACTACAAAATCAGTGCAGATATTAATGAAATAGAAACAAAGAAAACAATACAAAAAAATAAGTAAGAACTGGTTCTTTGAAAGTTAAACATGAAAGAAAGACACTTAGCTTTTAACCAAAAGGAATAAAGAGAAAATCAAAACTATCAAAATCAGAGATGAAAGGGGAACCCTCACAACAGACAGACAGACAGACAGACAGACACACACACACACACACAAACGCAAACACACACAATCCAGAACATTGTAAGGGAATACTTTAAAAGTCTAGACTCCATTAAATTTTAAAAAATCTAAAGGAAATGGATGAATTTCTAAAGTAATGGACAGTACTAAAATTAAACCAAGAAGAGACCAAACAGCTTAAAGAGACTCATTACATATAAGGAAATTGAAACAGTAATAAAAAAAATCTCCCAACTAAAAATAACCCAGAGCCAGATGGATTCATAGTGGAATTCTACCAGACAGTTAAAGAAGATATGCAACCAATTCTGCTTAAAGTTTTTGAAAGACAGAACTAGAGGGAGAACTCTTAATCTCCTATTATGAAGCCAGTATAACTCTAATATAAAACCAGGTAAAGACACAACAAAAAAAGAAAACTGTAGGCACATATCCTTAATGAACAGAGATGCAAAGATCCTCAACAAAATATTCGTGAACCACCTTTGGATACACGTGAGAAAGGTCATCCACCATGATGAAGTTGGTTTTATTCCAGAGATGCAGGAAAGTTCAATATATGTAAGTCAATAAATGTAATAAAACAGGCCAATGTACTTAAAGACAAAAATTACATTGTCACTTCAATAGAGGCGTGTTCTTCCTGCTTTGTTGATCTTGATCATAGTACCAACCAATTATATTTCAGTATATATACTGTTGTAACATCATGGGGCCAGGTAAATGGAAAGGAAATAAGAAAGTAAACAAAAAGCACATATATGAAAGACCTGATAGTACGGAACAGTAGTTATGGGGGGCAGGTGGTCAGAATGGGAATGGGAATCTACGAGGAGAAGAGGAATGGTCATTCAGGGCTCACGATGTGGGAAGGAGAACTCAGGAGAGGGGACATGGAGGAAACTGGTGTTATTGGAGGGGAAGGAAGGGAATAACGGGGATGCTTGGACTGGGGAGTGAGGAGGCAGGTTGGATGTGGAGACAGAGAGTAGAGATGAATGGATGTTGAGGAACTAAAGAGGCCAGTGATAAATATGTTCTCTCTGAAACCCCCTGAGAAATGTACATGTGGTACCTGAATATTAGTCCATATTTATACCAGGGGGCTGTGTTACAAGAAACTTTGTACTAGACCTAAAGACTTCTCTTAGAATATTTGGTCAGAGTGGTTCAAGAGACTCCTCAGATAACAGAAATTATTGCCAGAGGTCTTGATTATCATCCAGAACTGGAGGATAAGACCCTACTGATGAAGACAAAACACACCTCTGACACACAACTTAGAACAAAGGAGCAGGAATTTACCTGGAAGGCTTCTATCTGAATTTTAGTTCCGGAAGATAATCTGCAACTGCTAAGGGAAAAAAAAATCGATCAAAGATCGAACCCAGCCCCAAAGTCTAATATCCATAATGACCAGCAGAGAAAACTACCTGTATTGATGCAGTAGTGGCATTGTTATCTGCGGTGTAATCAACGTCTGCTAACTGGAATCAAATCCCTCTCAATGCGAATGGAATTCATGAGTAACACTGTAAACACAGCCAAATACTTGGCTAGAGAGGACATAGGTCCTTGAGAAAACCCTCTCCCTCTCATATATCTAGACAAATGAAATTTCTTACCATATGCTAAATATTTTCTTTTTTTTTCCAGTTTTTATTCTTTGAATTTTTAAGGTGTTTTCCTCTTTAAAGAACTCTTCCACTTAGACACAGGGAATGACTAGGATATATAATTTTCTTTCTTTAGTGAATAGCTACCTATGATGCCATGTGCTGACAAAACCAGAAGTGCATAATGAATAAAAGGCCATTGCCCACAGAACACATCTGTGTCAAATGTGCAAGTAAATAATGAAGATAAAGACTTTTCTTAAAAGAATGATATATATATATATGTATGTATATATATATATATATATATATATATATATATATATATATGTTATATCCATTCAAGTAATATACTGAAAAAATCCAACAACTTCTTACTTTACCAGGATCCTCTTTGTAGGGTCAGTCCAGATACAACTCCCTGTAAAGAATTAATTAATGACCAATCAAATCAGTTATGCTTTCTGTTTTGACCATTTTTCCAAATTCCCGACTCCATAATTTCAGTGTCATTCATCACATTTTATCTTCATTTACCATTGGTTATAAACCTCTTGATCAGAAGATGCAATCTATTTCACATTACACATTATTTATCATGTAGAATTTTCTACATCATGAGTCAGCTTTCTCTGTATTCTTTTACTATAGTGTCCTTGTCTACTTTTTAAGTCTTGGATGAAATTATTCTCTAAAGTCAGTGAGTTGCTCTTCCTTCTACAACTAATTTGTGAACTTAGTTTTTGTTGCTGATCATCAAGATCTCCTATAAAAATGGATCTCGGGTGTATTAGTGAAGAAGAACGGGCAAACTGACCTTTCCATTTAGGTATTACTGCTTTATAGACAGCCAAGCTTACTCTGATATAAGTTTCTTTATCTAAGGAACAGTTAGACTTAGGAGTTTTTCCGGTTTGAGGTTCTTAACAGTGTTGTTATTAGTAGACATGTTTTCTCTTCTCATCAGTAAACACCTAAAAACTGGGTCATATGGTAAATGGATGCTTTTCCTTCATTAAATACTGACATGCTATTTTCTAAACAAATACTACTATTTGCCACTCACTGGCAATTTGTGAATTCCAGGTGCTCCATCTGCTGGCCATAAGTGGTACTAGTAGTCATTTGAGTGTGCTCACTCTCATATCACACTGTAGTTTGAATTTGCATTTTTGGGTGAAATGTTGAGTAGTTTTTTCATGTGTTTATTAACCATTGTCATATATACTCTCATTAAATTGCTTTTCAAATTTTCTTCCTGTTTTCTTTTTGGTTGTTGTCCTAGTTTTCCTTCAGTTGGTGTGAGAAAAACCTTCTGATCAGTACCAACTTGGGGAAGAAAGGGTTTATTTGGCTTAGCTCTCCAAGGTCACAGTTCATCACTGATGGAACCCAAGGCAAAAACTCAGGGAAGGAACCTGGAGGCAGGAGCTGAAGCACAGGCCGTGGAGGAATGTTGCTTACAGGCATGGTTGCCTAGGCTGTGCTTAGTTTGCTTTCCTATACAATGCAGGACCACCTGCCCAGGGGTGGCACCACCCACAGTGGGCTGGGCCCTCCCACATCACAACCAAGAAAATGTTTCACAGACATGACCACAGGCCAGTACATTAGAGGAAATTCCCCAACTGAGTCTCTTTCAACAGCCAGTGTGTCAAATTGACACTACAGCCTTCCAGCACAGTTGTTTTCTAATTTTGATTTTTCAGGTGTCTCTTTATATTCTCAGTGTAATGGTTTACCAAGTTGCATGTTTTGATCATTTTTTTTCTGTTGTGGGTGTGGTCTTTTTGTTTTGTTAGCTACCTTTCTTATACTAACAAATTTCTTATTTTGATGATATCTACTTTATAATTAACTGTTTAGTTAATCAATCAATATGTTAATTTTATAATTTTTTTTATTAAGAAGAATCTCTCGCCAGGGATGGAGAGATGGCTCTGCAGTTAAAGACACTGCTATTCAGAGAATGTGTCTCAATTCCCAGGACCCACATGGCACTTGACAACCATCTGTCATGCTAAGGTCAATGTGATACTCTCTTCTTACCTCTGTGGGCATTGTACTACATGATTGCTCTTACATACATGCAGGCAATATACTCATACACACAAAATGAAAATAAATAAATGCAATATTTAAAAAAAATCTCTTGCCACATCTGTCCTGCTTATCTTGTCAGAACCCACCAACTCATTTTGCCATCTTTCTCCTTCCAAAATAGGACAGTTCTCCCTTCCAGAGTCTTCCCAACTATCCTACATGAATAAAAATATAAAAAATGAGAACTTGAAATGTAGAATAACTTATTATTCATAACCAATCAGAAACCAACCAAGCTACAACAACAATAAAAGAACCAAACATCCACTCAACTAATACTGGCTAGAATTTCATATCAGACACACAACTGTTCTACAATCAGAAATATCAGGAGAAATCTGTCACACAGAATATAAAGAGCAATCCTCAACATGATCAAAGAATTCAATAATTTAAAAAAATACAAACAACAATCTCAGTGAGGATAGGAATAAACTCCTGACAGAAGCCCAAGAAAATATAAGTGGCTGAAAGAAATGGCAAAGACAATTCAGGACTTAAACAGTGAATTAATAAAATAAACATTGAGGAAAATTCAATCCAAAATGAAAATGGAATTGGAAAACTCAGTAAGAACATTTGAAATTATAGGAAAAACCTCATTTCATTATCCATAAGTCCATACAATTATTAATCATATAAATGAAATCAAAAAGAAAAATCACATGGTCATGTCGATAGACACAGAAGAGGCTTGTAGCAAATTTCAACATGAATTTATGTTAAAAGTTCTAGAGGGAATTAGACCGGAGGGAACATATCTTATCATAAATAAAGACATATACAATAAACCCATGGCCAAAATCATTCTAAATGAAGAAAAACTGGCAGCATTGTGCTTAAAACCAGGACTCAGAGAACATTGTCAAATCTCTCCATTCTTTTTTAATACGGTGCTTGAAACTACTGATATATCAGTCAGACCAGAGAAGGAAATTAAGGGAGCACTAATTGGAAAAGAGGTCAAATTATCCCTATTTACAGATGATATGATATTATACACAAGAGATCCCAAAACTACCACCAGAAAATTCCTAGAAATGATTTAACTTTCAGTGAAGTGGCAGGTTACAAAATCAATGTACAAAAATCTGTAGCCTTTCTGTATATGAATAAACAATCAGGGAAAGAATACATGGAAACCTCCTCATTCTCAACAGCCTTGAAAAATGAAATATATAGGAATCAACCTCAACACAGACATTAAAGATCTCTACTATGGAAAATGTAAATCTTTGAAGAAAGTGTTTGAGGAAAATAAAAGATGGAAGATCCTCCCTTGCTCATGGATTGGAAGAATTAATATTGTGAAAATGACCATCATATCAAAAGCAATATATAGACTCAATGCCATCCCAATCAAAATCCTTATGATATTCTTCATAAAATTACAAAAAATGTCTTAAATACATGTGGAATCACACAAGACCGCAGAAAACCAATGCAATCCTGAGCCCAAAGAGCAACTCTATGGGGATTACAATACCAGATCTCAATGCATATTACAGAGCTTTAGACATAAAACCAGCATGGTAATGGTTGAAAAACAGAAATCTAGATCAATGGAACATAAATGAGGACCCAAACATGAATACATGGAATCTAAGCCCTATGATATGTAACAAAGGTGCCAAGAACACAATGGGGAGGAAAGATAACATCTTCAACAAGTGGTGCTGACAAAACCAGATCACCATGTTTCAGAGAACAAAACTAGACCATTATCTTTCGTCTTGCACAAAAGTCAACACCAAATGGATCAAAGGCCTCAAAGTGAAACCTGAACCTCTGTAACTGTTAGAATAAGTCATTGACCATAACTTACAAGCTATAGGTGTGGGAAAAGACTTCCTAAATTAGGTACCAGTTGCTCAGGAATTAAGGTCAGCAAGCAACAAAGGTGACATCATAAAACTAAAACACTTTTGTACAGAAAAAGAAACAATCAAGGAACTGAAGAGAAAATTTTAATCAGTGACACATCTGACCAATGTTTAATATCCAGAATATATAAAAGGACTCTAAAAACAAAGAATCAAGAAAGAAATAAATGACCTAATCAAAAGGTAGACTATAGATCTGAACAGAGATTTCTAAAAAGAAGATATAAAAATGGTTAAGAAACATCTTAAAAAGTGTTCAACATTGTTAGCAATTAGTAAAATGCAAATTAAAAACACTTTAAGATTTTGTCCTACCCCAGTCAGACTGACTAAGATCAAGAGAACAAATCAGACCAAATACTAGAGAGGATGTGGTTAAAGGGGAATGTTCATTCTCTGATGGTGAGATTGTAAACTCGTGCAGTCCTTATTGAAAGCAGTGTCGAGAACAGATAAAAAACTAAAACTGAACCTACCACGTGACCTGGCGATACCACTCCTAGGCGTACACTCAAAGTACTCATAGTACTGCAGAGATACTGTCATATCCATGTTTTTGCTGCTGCTTTCAGAATAGCTAAGAAATGAAAGCAACCTACGTGTCCCTCAGCTGGCCAGTGGATCATGAAATGTGGATGGAACTAGAAAATATTATATCAAGTGAAGTAACACAGATTCAGAATACAAATGATGTATGTTCTCTCTCAGTTATAGATGTTAGCTCCAAACCCATATTTGTGAAGTACAGATCTCTATGTAACTGCAGGAGCGAGGAATATGAAAAGAAAATATGGAGGTAAAGTGAAAGAAGGAGCCAGAAATGCTTTTTTATAAATGTTCACTGCTCTTAGGTATCAGGGAAATATCAATTGAAACTACTCTGCCATTGTGTCTTATGCTAATTTGAATGGCTAAGATGAATAAAAAAAATAACGTCAAATGCTGTCCTGGATGTGAGGAAAGAGGAATCTGTTCAATATTGATGAAAGTAAAAACTAGTGCATCCATTGTGAAAATTTGGGTCCAGATTCCTCAAAAAGCTAAAAATATACCTACTATATGTTAAACTATACCAACTCCTGGGCCTAGTTCCAAAGGTTTATATATCCCACCACAGAGACACTTGTTCATGCATGTTTATTACTATTCCATTCACAATATCTAGGAACCTGAAACAATCTAGATGTTCATGAATAGATGAATGAATAATGAAAATGTGGTCCATGTACAAAACAGAATATCAACGGGTTACAAAGAAATGTGCAATTTTGAAATTCATAGTTAATTGGACTGAGATGCAAATAATCATTGTGAATGATGTTATTCAGACACAGGAAGCTAATAAAAAATTTAAAATGTATTCAAAACTCTTTGCCATCATGGAAATGCAAATTAACACTGCTTTAAGTTTCTATCTCAAAACAATCAGAATGTCTGACATTAAAAAATCTAGTGGTGGTTAGGTGCTCCCATAACATTCATAAACTGTTGCTACAGTAGGTCTATCTGCCAATCTGTTCATTATTGTCGATTGTAGGAACTGCAGCTGTGCAAGGCTGATGACTATCATTTCTTCCAGTAGCATGCATGGCACCTTCCAGCACTGTGAAAGCTATCCAAGAGACATGAATCTTCTGAGATCAGTACCATCTTGGTTTCTCCTTGCTGTTCTATGACTCACATATGTAATGTCTTCAGAAATGGTGACTTATCATCAATATTTAGAGGGAAACCAATAGCAGTGGCAGTAACTAATATGCTTGCTGTTCTATGGGAAGCTTTTGTTCAAAAACTCTGAAAGCAGGAATCTTTTTCTGGAACTGGGATTTTTATTTGCTAGCCTGTGTAGATTTAATTTTTTTTTTTTTTGCATTTCTGTGATATTGTGAGTAGTGGAACAATAAATATGGATGAGTAGGTTTCTCTGTAGTAGGATGTAGAGTCATTCTGGCATATGGCAATATAGCAATGAGTGGTATGGCTAGATCATAATGTAGATCAATTTCTAATGTTTTAAGGAGCCTTCAGAATGATTTCAATAGTGATGTTGCATAAATTTATTCTCCACGCCTTAGCGGGTGGGATCTGGTTCATCCAGCTGGGTAAAACAGAAGCTGATTTTCTATTTAGAAAGGATTATTCATTTAACAGAGTTTGCAAAGCTGCCAGTCACCCGCGGACCACCCGGGAATTAGCTACAAAGTCTCTGGTTATGCGCGGCCCACGAGTCCTCTCCCTGGTTGCTGGCGGCTGGCTCAAAGAGCCTGTGACCGCTGTACACAGGTCCTAGCTCGTCCCCAGGAATTGTGCTCCCACTCACTTGATCCTCCGGCCTTCCTGGACTTAGAATGTTGCTTCCTGGGTTCCTGGCTGTCTGTGTGGGCCTGGGATGGGGCATTTTTTTCTCGTCCATTCCTCCAAATAGCCACCATGTTGGTTCCGCCTCCTCCCCACCTCCCCTCCATTTCCCTTAAGCTATTGCCTACTCTGTTGTCAGTCAGGCCAAGGTCCGTCCCTCATATCAGAGAGAAGACTGTTTTTTGCTTTCATGCCACATTTCACCCCTTCTTCTCTCTGGCTCTCACATACTTCCCGCCATGTCTTCTGCAATAATCCCTGAGCCATAAGAGCAGGGGTTTGGGGAGAAAGGACTTTCATTGTAAAAACACAATAATTGTAAAACAGCAACAGCCACAATAACAACAGCAAAAGTAACATCTACACAAATACTGAATGACCTAACCTATGGGCATAAACATAAGTGCTTAGGCAATGCCTAAGTGGGCACATCATATTTATCTGGTAGTTTCTTTATGAGGGCTTGTAACTCTCCCCCTTACCATTGGGTGTGGACATTCTTTTTCGTTCCATATCAGACATGTGTTCCATTCCTAAAGAGTGTGCTTTAAAGCCAATTGTGAATAGGCCGGTGTTGCACTTCTCGGAGGAGCCTCCACCACCCCGGCAGGGCATCTGACAGTGAAGCATGCAAGATCTGTAGCTCTTTCAGGACCATCCTCCCATGGTGGTCTGCGTAGTGCCCTCTAGCACTATGAAGGCCAGCCATTCATTTGTAGGGAGTCTTTAGCTCAGTCCCAGCTAGATCTCTTTCTCCATGCTCAAGCCATGTTACATTTTCAGTACTGGGGCCTTACTGTCCCTTTCCAGTGTGCAACTAGCATTTTAATGTGGCAACTACCTCTTGTTTGGTAGAGAGGACCTTCAAGCTCCCATTGGCCAAGAGCTCATAGGGAGGGTCAACCCATGACTGGTACTGGAATCACATAAAGTATACCTTTTACTCTTTGACTTCTGTAGGCTTAGGCCCATAGAACTCACAGGATTCCACCGTTATACTTCACCCTGATACTCTATAAGTGTTACATTCCATTCTTGTTCTTTAAGTGTACATGACACCTCTCAACCCAGTTTCATACCTGTAAAACACTCAAAAGTTAACATTACATACACATACAAGGCCTAATACAGCATGGAAAATTATCCAGTTCTTTACTGTCTTTAGTTATTGTCAGAAACCCGTTTAGTATCCCAGAGTCATCACATGGAGCCTCTATGTATCTTTGTGTACTTGCCAGCCTCGTTGAGGTTGGCCCAAACTGCCTGATCCCACATTAGGGCCCAGGAAGAATAAGGATTTCCTTGCCCCTGTCATACCTGTTGATTCCTAGGGCCAGGGAGACCCTGGATCTGATTCCTGACCCCAGCCACACCTGCAGTCTCTCCATGGCCCACACCTGGCTGCTGGGAGAGGCCCTGGCCAGCTAAATTGTCTCCACCCCTCAAACAGCCAGTCACAGGGGATAAATGTCCTCCTTCTACACTAGGGAGGTTAGTATCCACCCCTGGGATAAGCTTCATCTTCTGTGTACCCAGAGCTGCTTTAGCACAGAATTTGGCTTTTTATCAATCTTTTCTTTAGGAACTTGGGCTAAACACAAGTCTCTCCACATTTTCCTGTGAGTAAGTCAAGCAGACCTCCCTTTTAGTTTTGTTTCCCTTACATATCTTTTGGGTCTCTCTATTTTTCTACAGATATACTTCACATGTTGGTCTACATTGTTTAAACCTGTCAAAGCCTGTCCGGCCTTGTAAAGCCCGTGCCCCACTAGGGGTTCTAGTGAGGACAATAAACTTTTATACCAATGTCAAGGTCCATGGTCAATGAAATCCATCATAAGATCTCTAGTGAGCACGGCTCTGTCCGGTCTGGTGAAAGGTCTGCTGTATACTGCTTTCCTCATGCCCAGTTCTCTTAAGAGCACCTGTCCTTTTTGGGTTGTACTCCAGCTCTTGGAATTCATGGGATCTCCCCTGGTGGTGACCAAGTGTCTCCTGTAGTCTGCACAAGCCAGCTCATCAGAGACTGCTTTCCCTTGTATTGTGCCAGGTCATGCAGCTTAGATCTCAGTGAGGGATGAGTGGTTATGTGGCTCAGCTGTCTTGCTTCTGCAGCATTGCAAACAATGTCTTCTACTCCTCTGTCCCATATCCTCAGGAGCCAGGTGATGACAGGCTCTTTTGCAGCTTGTTTGAATGTCCTCCCTATTTCCAGCAGCTCTAAGGCTGAAAACCCTTTATCTTTCCCCCTGCCTGCTTTCTCAGGTGGGTGGTCAGCTGGTATACTCTGGGCTTTTTCTTCCTTTTTATTCAATTTATTAGCGAGGTCAGTGGCTGAGGTCAGTGGCTAATGCAGAAAAGGTCTTTTGCTTTAATTTTTTTCTTAAATCTTTACTCTCTTTAGATAAATCTTTTATCACACATAGCAGAGGCCATGCTGCCTCAGCCATCACCTGCTGGAGCCTTGGCTCTTTGCCATCCAGCAGTGTTTTCAAGGTATGCTTCAGTCCCTCTGTTGTTTTTAGATTATCTCCATAGTCCTGATGTTCAGGCCACAAGTTCAGTAAGTGTGCCACCGCATGCCAGCCACCAGAGGGCTCCCATCCTGGGATTCCTTCCCCAGACATTGCTGGCAATATTAAATTAATTAGCCACTTAAGGATTCACAATAACAGCCATGCCAGAGCTCCGTTTGTCTGCCTTCCCTCCTGCCAGTCTGCTGTAAGTGCAGTTTGCTTTCTCAACCACTGAGCTACTTTTCCATTTGTGCCAGCTGGATATTCTGCTACGACTATGCCAACTGTTGCATAAATTTATTCTCCATGCCTTAGCAGGTGGGATCTGGTTCATCCAGCTGGGTAAAACAGAAACTGATTTTCTATTTAGAAAGGTTTATTCATTTAACAGCATTTGCAAAGCTGCCAGGCACCCACGGTCTGCCTGGGAGTTAGCTACAAAGTCTCTGATTATGCGCAGCCCACAGAGCCTGCATTAGCCAGGCGCCGGGCTCAGTCCTCTCCCTGGTTGCTGGCAGCTGGCTCAAAGAGTCTGTGACCACTGTGGGCAGGTCCTAGCTCGTCCCCGGGAATTGTGCTCCCACTCACAGTGATCCTCGGGCCTGCCGGGACTTAGAATGCTGCTTCCTGGGATCCTGGCTGTCTGCATGGGTCTGGGACAGGGCAATTTTTTTCTCCCCATGTGGTTACGGAGTCCGTTCCTCCGAATAGCCTCCATGTTGGTTCTGCCTCCTCCCCACCTCCCCTCCATTTCCCTTAAGCTATTGGCTACTCTGTTGTCAGTCAGGCTGTGGTCCATCCCTCATATCGGAGAGAAGACTGTTTTTTGCTTTCACGCCACAAGTGGATTCACCAGTTCATTTTCTCATCAGCACTGAATTAAGTTCTACCTTACTCCACATCCCCAATAGCATTGCTGTACTTTGGTTTCTTTTTTTGAAACAAAACATTTTGACCTGGACATGATGAAATCTCAAAGTAGTTTTAATTTCAATTTCCATGATAGATAAAAATGCACAATTCATAAAATAAAGACCTTATCTGGCACTTTTGTCAAGGGTTGAGACAGCGTGCAGAAGACATATGCATGCACAATCCAGAGAAACCCAACATGGACAGGAAAAGGGAGAAGAATCCTCAGACCTATCTGAGGCTCTGTTGGCAACTTCTAGCTGCTGGGAGAGGCAAAGTCAGTTCTCTTAAAGTGTGTGATCCTGGATAGAATGAACAGGCTCTAAAGGATGCCCCCACATCCAAGAGCTTTAGGGGAAAGCAAATTAATCTTTATCAGCATTTATAAAACAATAATAAAAGGACATAAATTTGGGGGATGCAGTAAATAGTATTTGGAGATGAGGGCAGGCATGTGAATGTGATCAAAAGGCACTGTATGAAATTCTCAAAATATCAACAAATATTTAAAAATTGTAACCAATGGCCAGAAATAGGAATCTTTATTCAGTACTGGATGGGAGTGTAAACGTCTATAACCATTAGAAATCAATATGGAGTTTTCTCAAATATCTAAAAATGGAATCACCTTACATGTTTATGATTAGATAAATTAATAAGTAAAATTTGGGGAAAATATCAAGTTGTACAAGTTTCTGAGGTATTACAATTTTGTGTAAAGTTTTACACATGTAAACACTACATAATGTTTAAACTATCATTTTCTCAAAATTTTTTCTACTTAAACCTTAAAAGTTGTTTCCTCAAGATTTTTTGAATAACAGCATACGTGTGTTTATAGCTTTTCTACTGCATAGTAGCACAGCAGAATTTCTTACTTTAACTCTAATTTAGTGCTTGTTAACGGATGTTTTCCTCTCTGTCTTTCCCAACTGCATCTTCCAGCCTCTGGCAACTGCTTTACCCTTAACTTCTGTGAGATCAGCTTTTTCAGATTTCTCATATGAGTAAAATCATTCAGTAGTTTCTTCTTTCCTTCCTTCCTTCCTTCCTTCCTTCCTTCCTTCCTTCCTTCCTTCCTTCCTTCCTTTCTTCCTTCCTTCCTCTCTTCATCCTTCCCTTCTCCCCCCTCCCTCCACCCTCTCTCCCTGCTTCCCTCCTTTCCCTTCTTCTCTCCTTCTCTTTAGGAGATACCCTAGATGTAATCCCATTATCGTAAGTGTTATAGACTGGAATTCCTCAAGTGCCCGACATTGGCTCACTAACCTAATCTAGGTTTTCAAACTCCATTCCAATCATGATGAGGATGTTGGTGAAAATTTACAATACACAGAAAGGCATTACCAAAGCAGGTGAAACCCGTAGGTCCTGGAAGCAACTGATTGCTTAGTCCAAAACCAAAACAATGACTGACTCCCCCAACTCTGTGGGGTACCCTACTTGCAACAACAGAACAGATCCCAATCCTAACCAAGATCAGCTATGTGCTGCAGGGAACTAAACCTAAATGGCAAACGATGGCACCACAGGTGTACCACTCTGGCCAAACTCCCCACTTGGCACAGGCGGCTCCACTCCAGATGAACTCCCTGAAATGGAGACACTAAGGATAATGCATAGCTGGATAAAATTTACCCTACCCAGTCTAGGAAATCATTGTTGACTTGGCCTAGAGCCTAAGCCTCCCCTCTGTGTTGAGATAGGGGTCACTTTATCCATCACCACAACTACTATCCCACCAAAAAATACACACTGTGGACCTGAGGAAACTAAACTTACCCTAGGATACCTCCAAGGAACTGGCACTTGTTTAATCCCTTTAGCCTATGACTTTCTGGCTTCTCCTATAACCAGTCCTGTAGTATCCCCATGTGTACCACTAAGTCTGAAAATGCTAGAATGTATTTTCTGCATCCATCAGGGACCTGGTGGACTTGTACCTTTGGCCTAGCTAGATGTGTACCTGGTGAATATCTAGAACTAGAGCACTGGGAGGGAAGCCCTTGTGTTCTAACCTATGTCCTTCCCCAGGTATATGTATAGACTGGAGAGGAGGGCAGACATATTTGTTAGAAAATGTGATTCACTCCCATAATGAAATCCTTATTTGAAACAAAACTGTGACAATCTCAGTTGTTCTCCTCTCCTCCTTGTAGGGACTGGAATTGCAAACTGGGCTGCTTTGGGAGCATTAGCTTTAGCTACTGGAGATCAAAACTTTAAAACTCTAAGTCTCAAAGTAGACCAAGATCTATAACACCTCAGTAATTCTATAGGACAGAATGAGAAGCAGGTGGGCTTTCTGGCAGAAATGGTTTTACAAAACAGCTCAGGAATTATACGAGAAACATTAAAGATGGTCCAAAAAAAACTTAGATATACAAGTAAAATAGTGTGATGAGGCGCATCTAATTGGTACCAGTCCATTTTCTCTTGGTCCCATGGCTCTCCATTCTGTTAACTACTGTAGATGCACACATCCTCTTACTACTCCTTGGCGTTACACTCAACTCTGGCATTTTAAATTGGTTACTAACATACATTAGGAAAAGAATAAGCACTGTTAAATATTAGCCCTGCAGTACCAACTTGTAGTCCAACATCATTCAAATGTCTCAGAGTCATTACAGAATGTGATGACCAGAGTGACTCCATTTTGTGCAAAGTAACTATTTTAAAACTTAGCCACACTTTATTCTTAACTCAAGGCTGGAAAACAATTTCCAGGAAGCCCTGATGACTACCCCTTTTCCCAGAAGTATGCATCTGCTACCATCTGCTTGCTCAAAAGCTTTGCCATAGAGTTAAATAAAGACTATTAAATATGACTTACTGATGGTTTTGGCTTCTGTAACCATGGGAGTCATCTCTCTAGCCCCTATATATTAGTCTTTTAGTCTTCATTTCATTAATTTATACCCTGATCTCTGTATTCTGTAATCTAATGCTTTTGGGGTTGAATTGATCTTGCTTTTCTTTGACCTCAGGGTATATCATTATTTATTTATTTGAAATATCTTTGACATCTTTACTAAAAGTGTTCGTTGCTAATTGTGGAAGAGGAGGGTGGAAAAATTGTAAGAGCTATGACTGGTTCATGAACTTAGGGAAGCAGAAGAGATGCTCAGAGGTTAAGAGCAGTGGCTACTATGCAGAGGACCTGGGTTGCTTCCACTACCACATGGTGGTTAACAACTGTACAAAACTCAAGTTCCAGGGGATCCAGCACAGTCTTCTGGCCTCTATGTACATTGAACACATACATCTCACTTACATACATACAGGAAAACTCTCATACACACAAAATAAAGATTTAAAAAGTGATTGTGAATAAAACAAGAATTTTGAATAATATTTACTTGATTTTTAAATCATATATTCACATATCTTAGTAACTTATTTTTGAGACAGGAACTCCCTATGGCCCCATCTGGGTCTAGAACTGATTGTGTAGACCAAGCTGTCCTTGATGTCAAAGATACCCTTCTGACTCTGCTTCCTGTTTTCTGAGGTTAAAAACATGTATCACCACACCAGGCTAGGATCTTATTTTTAAACTATAAGAAATGAAAGCTGAATTAAATGAAATCCTGTTAATAGAAAATTCTCAAATCTTGAAATGCTGATTACATCACTTTTATTTGTTTCAATTACAAAGTTGAATATTGCAGGTTCTTGTTATGAGGAGAATTCTGAAGACTGGGTCCTGTCACACTGTTTTTCAGGTATTGCAGCACTTTAGTGGTAACTATTATTTCTTCAAGTCACTAAGGATATCTTCCTTTGTAATCTTGTTCCATGTATCTGGGATTGTACCTGTATTTGTAAATTTTTTCCCATATTGTTTTTCTAGATTTGATTTAAATCGACAAACAAACCATTTCCAATAGGGTTGGGTGGATGAATCTGGGGTAATGCTCCATGTAGCAAATTTATCTCCTGCCTTCCGGTATTGTTTATATGGCCATGTTGTATCATCTGATAACATAAATGAATGGTCACTTGACACAGAACTAGAGCAACAGTCAATGCCAAAGTAGTCATATTTAGATGTATGCCACCCACTGATAGCCTGAGGACGGTGGAAGAGCACACTGTGGTCTCCTTCATGTGAAGGGATGGTGTTTGTACAAATTGCATTACAGAAGGGACACTGTTCCCAGCAGCCACAGAGATGTTCAGATAGAATTTTCTCAATTTCAGGAATCAATTCCTCTACAGGCTTACTTGAGCAATCCTCTTCTACCTTCCTCATTGCGGGGTCCAAAGCTGTACTCATGGCTTCTTTGAGAAACTCAATATCTTTTATCTCCTGGTGCTCAATGCTTAGCAGCTCTCTGCGTGGGAAAATCAAGTTGTTCCCAACGTGATCACAGAACAGATCCAACCACCTGGATGCAGTGCTGTTTTCATCTTTAGTTACTGCTGTTGACTCATGAATAGCAGTGAGGATGATATTCTTGAAGTCATTGAAACTCAGTTTTAAAAAAGTCTTTACTTTTTCACTTCCTTCTTCTGAGCAATACTTTCTAATGTAGTTTCCAATGTAATCCCTAAAAAAGGATTTGGGGTGCTGAATGTATTGCCAATAATGATCAAAATTTTCTTCTTCTGCCAGAGAAAAAAGAATGTGTTTCTCCAGGTTGGCTCGGTTCCCATTGAATGCAGGGCAGGTGGATCGCATGTCCCCAGCTATTTTAGGACCCAATTTTTCCCAGAGGGTGGCAGAGATAGCAGGGATGAGCTTGAGCCACAGAAAATCAGCAAATGATGTGATGGAGGAAGCACCTTGGCAGGAGATCTTAAAACTCATGAAGAAATCATCTTTCTTGCTTTCCAGGTAGTTCACAGGATCATTTGCATTCTTGAAAGCCTTGTGCATTTCCTTAAAACTCTTTGATGCTCTTTGAAATAAATGCACAGATAAATCAATGGTATACTCCCTTGTAAATGTGTATCCTCCCTCAGAGGGTACAGATTTCACTTGTTCTTCTATTACTCTCAGAATTTCATGGAAATCATTCTGACTGTAGTCACGTTTTTGCTTCCAAATGTTTTTAATCATCTCATCAACTCTTGAAAGAACATTATTCGTAGTCTTGTGAATTGTTTCTCTTTGCCAAATTTGTAAAACTTTTGGATTAATTTTTTTTTTACTCAGGATATATTTCTTATGATCGACTTGAAACACCTCCAAATAATTTCTCTTTAATTTTTGAGAGAGGTCTTTCTCATTCTTAAAATGCTCCCAAAGGATGTTTTCAAAATCCATGTCAATATTAGGTTCTGTGACCGTAGGGACAGCCAAGAGTTCATTATGGACCAAGTTTGTCCAAAGTTGATTGAATTTCTCATGTAATTCTTCATCACTTAATTCTTTACCCTTTACACTTAAGGCCAACTCTTGACTCTTCTCTAGGAATACAGTTTCATAATGTGTCTTTTGGCTGTCTAGCCTTTGTTGGCTTTTTTTAAGATTCATGAGTTCATTGGCTTTCCTTCTGGTTTCTGAAATAAGTGCATCTTTAACAATTTGTAGTTTGTATTCAAAATTTGCCTTCCACTGAATCAGTATTTCATTATCTCGATCTTCTTTAAAATATTTTTCAAATTCTTGCTTGACAGTTTCATATTTCTTGTTAACTGGATCTTCAAGCACATTTGTTGTGATTGTCAGAAGTTTCCCATTCTGAATCTGATTGTTCAGCAGGTTCTGTAAATCTAGGATGTGACTCCTCAGCTCCCAGGTCCACTGGTTGTACATGGTTTCCAGTTTGCTCATGGCCATGACTTCTTGTGTGTTCCTAAAACTGAAAATAAAGTTCTCACTGACCAGGGCTTTCCACAAATCTTGAACTCGGATTTTTACATCTGTGATCTTCATGATGCTTCTCCTGGATGTCTGTTGGGCAGTCAACAGAATTCTGCTCTTCAGTTCCTGCACATTGTGGCTGTAGCTAGGATTGGGAGGGGCCATTGGGGGATTGCCATCCCAGAGGTGAGCAAAGTAGTAGACATGCTTATTGACATCAAACTTGATGACATCACTAAAACGGGTGACATGTACACACTCTTCCTGTTCCGCAGCTAATACTGTCATTTCATCCAGTCTCTGCTCTAGTCTCCGTCGCCCTTCCATAGTTTGGTCTCTTGCTGTAACTTCCCCCACATTCTGATGGACAAAGAGGCAACTGGGGGAGATTTTCACTTGTTTCATCCTCAGAAAGGCTTGGACAACTATTTGTAGGATGTCTTGCATCTCTGAGGGGTTCTCCCCAAAAATATTAATCAGAGTCAAGTGTGCAAGCCCAATGACAAAGGTTGCCAGCTCATTGTCCCAATTCTGAGATTTATTGTTGCGTTCTGGGGCCCGAAGTCCTTCTGTGTCTACTATGAGCACAAAGTCAAAGCCAAGTTCCTTTGTGAATGTCTCCTCAACCTTCAGGAGTTGCATGTAGGCCCCCTTGGTGCACCTGCCCACACTGACTGTGAACTGTAATCCAAACAGGGCATTCAGCAGGGTGGACTTCCCTGAGCTCTGCAGGCCAAGAATAGAGAGAACAAAAAGACGTTTGTTTCCAAGTTTCTCAGCTATTTTGTCAAAAACAGCAGCCACCCACTTGAGAGGCACATATGAAGCATCCCCATCCATCAGCTCAATGGGAACACCAGATATCATCAGGTCCGCAGCAATTTGGGGGTAGCAGAGAAAATGCCTATCTCTACTAGGGTAAGTTTCTTCTAGAACCTCGTAGATCTGGCTAACTTCTCTGAGAATTTGCTCAATTCCCAAGGAACAGTCACTGATCTCTGTGGAGATGGCATCTATCTGATTTTGCCATCCTGTCAGCAAGTTGCTCTTTTGTGTCTTCTGTTTTTCTGCCTGTACTTTTGACCACAGAGATCTTTGCTTCTCACGTAATTCTTCCAAGTGTCCTGTAGCAAGTTTCTCACAATAGAGACTCAGCCACTGCAAGAAGTAGAGTTTGTTGTGCGTTTCTGTGTTTTCTTGAAGGATGGTAAGGATAGAGCACATGACATCATTGAGAGGAAGTGCTTTACGCAGTTGCTGACGTCGTATTTTGCGTTTATCTGTCTCGATCTCACTCTTGTGCTGTTCAATGCTCCGATTTCCTTTTTCTCTCAGATGATAGAGTTCTTTGTCCTTCTTACACCACATGTGCCACAAATGTCCCTGTAAGGGTAGGAAGCTTTCCTTTATCTCAGATAACTTTGATTTTTTTAGCAAGGCTATTATGGTCTGTGCATTTTCTTTGGCTTCCTTGCAGTCTCTCTGGTCTTCGTCAACAAGAAATCCATGTTTGCGAGCAATCTGTGAACAGGCCTCTAAGCTGAGAATGGTGTCAGAGCAATCGAGCAAGTGCCTGATTGCAGTTGTGATCTCCTCTGTTAATTCTGCCTCATTTCTGTTTCTGATTCCAATTTTCAACTTTCTACCAGTGTTCTTAGCAATGGCTTTTTCTTTGTCATCAAACAAGCAAACCAATGGTTTTGGTGACTGGAACAATTCTCTGACAATTTTCCTGTTTTCTTTGCTGTCATCAGAAGTTGACATGAGGATCACAATGAGAGAGGAGACCTCCTGCAGGAAGGCGAGCTGCTGTTTATGCTCCTTGGCATCTCCATGAAGGTTGGTGAAGGCCACACATTGGTCAAATCTTTCCTGACCTGCAGCCCCAGGACAAAACCAAAAGATCTCCACCACTCCTTCCATCAAGAGACAGTGTTTGCTGCTTCCTCTGCAGTGTCTGTGAAAAAACACATCATGTTTCCGTTTACTGAGAAGAGAGTTCATGATCTGAGATTTGGAGGCAGAGAGGCCATTTCCAACTCTAATGAAGGAAACAATGGGGGTGGAGACGCTGCACATCTGCTGATCCTTGTGACTCTTGATATTTTCCTCTGGTGATTTGCTTGTATCTTGCCAACTTTTCCTAATTTGTCTTAGAGACCAGAGAGAAAACTCAATTTGAGTAGAGTTGGGATTTGGTACCAAAAGGGGGAGTGCAAATTGACAAACCGAAAGTTTTGCCAAAATATACTGTCTGGTAAAATCATCTGCACAGTGAAGAATGGCCATCTGGAGGTCCATTGGGTGGATAGGGGACTGGGACTCAGTAGCTGAAGGATTAATATTACCACTGTCTTCAAAGAGTTCTTCATATGGATCAACATCCTCATTTTCCTGATTGGTAAGAACTGTTGGGGCTTGAATTTCGACTTTATCCTCATGTTTGAAGAATAGGTATCTCAACCCACAATCTAGCATCAGTAACTTTTGTAAGAAATAGAAGGGCAGCTCTTGTTCAGATTTGGGTTGGGTGTTGTACACAGAAGTCTTGTAGATGAGATGGAAGTTAGCTCTGCTCATTTGTTTTGGGTAGTAATGTTCCAGGTCTAGACGCTGGAGGATGTCTAGGAAGGGTCTATTTATTATCACCTTCTTTGATTTTTTTTCTTTTTTCTTTCGATCTGTGAGACTCTTCCTTTTTTTCAAGAGATTTTGCAATTGTTTTTTCATGTCATCAATTTGTAAAGAAGACCTGGTGAATTTATAATTCCCATCCATAAGTATTCTCAAATCATTCTCTAATGTTTCCCAATCACGGTCTGATCCACGTTTGGTGAGGACTTGTTCAACCTCTGCACACAATATTTCTTTCATATGTTGTCTAACTAGTGTCAAACGTTGTGTTTTTTCTTCTGGAGAATTGGCTCTGACTCCAACTGTGGCTGTCAGAGCTGTGAGCACTAGGAATGCTTGTGCCCTTTGTTTGGAAATATCATTTAGTTCTTGGTACTTATTTTCAGCAGTTTGTATTTCATCCAGGAGGAATTTTAGTTCATCACATCCCAAGAGTTTCTGAAAAATATTGTATACCAGCTGATAGCCTGTTCCGACTGCAAAAGAAAGAAGCAGGAGCTGTGAGTCGTGTTGTTCTGTTTCTTGGAGATAATTCAAGAAGGAATTGAGAACTACAGTGACCTCATATGTGGCCTTTCTTTGAATTTCTTCCATTGGTTTTGGAGATTCATTTGTAACACTTTCTTCCACGAATGTGTTTTTGATTTGTTGTAAGGCTTTAATGAACTGTGAGAACTGGGTAATTGACATGTGTTCTTCCTCTGAGTCTGACTCTTTGATCCACTTCATGATGGACCGTGCAAGAGTGAAGTTTTTCACTTTGTACACATGAGGTGACAAAAGGCTGTGCAATTGAGATTTAATAAAGTGAGTTCTATAAACGGACGATTGTTTGCAAAAATTTACAGTGTTTATCAAAAAATTCTGCAGATTCCAATTTGTGAGGCATGTGTTAATCCAAAGATCATAAGTTTTTGTTTTTTGGCTCATTTTTTGCATGAAATTTATCAGTTTTTGAAGTTGTTTTTCAGGATCAGAAATCTCCCAGGATTTCACATCCTGTAGGAAAAGCCTAGCTTCTTTCCCAGCACTTAGTAATTCCTCTCCTTCCTGGATCTGAGCAGGGAGACCAGTCAGGGCAATATAGTTGTCTTTCAGGCAGTTAGCCACCAGGAGGGGGTCCTTAAAATCACTTCTGTGATTCCAGAGGATGATGTCCCAAATGGGAACCAGGTGAAGTCCCCGGTCAATGACAGACCAGGTTTGATTGCTGGTAACAAGTCCTGCTTTCCACTGGAGAAGTCCTTCTGCTTCCGGTGGCCCCCCTGTCTGGGCCACAGACAACTGGACTTTGGTTTGGAGATTTTGACTATTTGTGTTCTGAGAGCCTTTTTTTGACTTTGTTTTGGACATATTCATGCTTTTACCAACTTTAACTCCAAAGCCACTGTAGCTGCCCTTTATGTAAACATCCAGGGCCTCTGCTGCCTGCTGCTTCACCTCAGCCAGCTGCTCACTTTTGAATCCCTCAGAAATGGCCTTCCAGCAGTAGATTCCCCCAAGGTGTACAGGACCTTGGTTAGCATGAGAGCCAAACCTGTGGAAGAAGTTTTCAGTTCTGTGCTTTAGTGAGGGAACTCTGTCTGTGTTTGTCATCTCAACCAAGAGTTCTTCAATGATTTTCAGGTCCTGGAGAGCAGCCTTCGAGAGTTGCATCTTGTCAATGGGAAAGTGGCAGGTGGCCAAAGGAATGTATTTGAACTTTGATGAGCAGAAGTAAGTGCTTTCAGAAAGTGATTGATGGGTGTCCTTGGATTCTGAATACTTACATTGATCCTTTCCAGCTTCCAAACTAAATCCCCATCCTCCACCTTCTACTGAGGAGGTTGCACTGAAGCCCAGCTTCTCTACAGTCTGTGTGAAGATGGACTCTGCATGTGAAGATGTGAATTCTTTACTTTTTTCCGTCCTTGTACCCTGCTCTGAACCAAAGACTGAGAACTCCTTTGGGATCTTTAGTACTTTCTCTCTCCTCTGTATCAGGTCACTTGATTGACTTGTTTTATAAATTCCCTGCAGGGCAAGACCTGAAGATGCCTGTTTTATCAGATCTCTGGGTGGGAGGTTCTGTCTGTGGGACAGGGTCTGCTCTGTGAGACTGAGTTGTTTCTGCTTGGTTTTGGTGACTTTAGTCAGGGGCTTTTCAAGCTGTGGCAAGTTTTCTTCAGGAATCTCCATTCCTTGCCTGTTTTCTGTTTCGTTTCCATTCAGTGCCTTGTTCTGTCTCCGCTTTCTACCTGACTGTGAACCTGTCAGGTCCTGCAGTGCCTTCTCTGCCTTCTGTCTTTTCTTTATAGTGTCCACTGGAGAATCCTGTAACTCCAGAACACTATTTGACTGAGAGAGCTCAAGCAGCCTTTCCAGGGCCCTTTTCTCCCACTTATGTTGCACATGGAATTTCAGCTTCTGGAGGTCCTTTCTTTTTATGAATTGTAAGGCTTGGGCACAGGTCACACCCAGTTGTTCCTGAAGCTTTGCCAGCCAGTATTCCGTAGACAATCCCACTTCTGTCAGCATCTCCTGGAGATCTTGCTTCATTTTGCTTCTGAGCTGAGGCTCATCAGGGGTGTGTTCAGCAGTCGCCATGGCTGTGTGAGGAATAGATAATTCAGCTATTTTTATGTTTATGTTGCTTGACCAAGGATGTTTCCTATCAACCACGTGGCTAAAAGTGTGATGTGTATTTAATAGGTATTTATCAATATGTTTGTCACATATGCAGTATTACTGTGTGTTGAATTTGGTTAAGATGTTCCCTGTCTCTTTTATAACCTCTACTGTAACTGAAAGAATTTGTCTGAGGAAAGAAGTTTCAAAATATGCATGAGATGGAAATTTTGATATTTATTTTTAAAACAAGTAAATTGGGCAAGTACTTATCTTTCATACATTTGTTTTTACTAAACTTTTGTGAATTATGTGTTTATCTCTCTGTCATTTCTTCTTCATGTATTCAATATTCATTTGCTCAAATATCCTTCTAAATGTATTTCTGTCCTTTTCTATGCTTGTTAGTCACTTTTCTCCTTTCATCTTGCCTTAGTTAATAGTATCTTTGTATTATATTAACAACTGTTTATGTACTGATGCCATCCATATTTGTGTATATAGACCCTAATGGTCTCCTCTATTCAATGTTTTATTAATACAATCCATCCCTGTCCCATACACAAAGCATGGAAGTATTATTTTCTAGCCCTAACCATAGATTGCAAATGAGAAAAGATTTCATTTATTCAATTCCATGCGTTATTCAGATTTTCCTTCTTTCTGAAAACCATGATCCATTGAAACTATTATTCTTGGCCAATGGATATCTTGCACATCTGTCTTCAATTTAATGAACTTTTATTATGGCACATTATTTAAATTTACCTATGTGAATAGGACTCTAAGAGATTAAGAAATGAAAATTTAAAAATGGAATGTATCGAAGAGCTTCTGAGCAATGTTGAAAAAAAATCAACAGAGAAGACAATCTGTTGAATGGAAATAGAGAATTCAATGAAGGGACTGTGAAATAGTGTTTCTATGACACAAAGATATGCTCGGTGAATTAATCTGAATATTGAGCATGTATGTTTGGAAAGCTTGTGTCTCATGAAAAAGTTTATGCAAGAATTCTTGCTGGGGAGATATCTCTGGAATACTGGTTCTCCCCTTTTTTCTCAGGAGATACTTTGATCTCCTAAGAAGACATACTATGTTTATACTGTTATCTGGTTTATTGTATTTTATTAGATTCCTGTATTCTAACATCTTTATTATTGTTCACGCTTCTGTAAAAATTCAGCTGTGGCGCTAATAAGTACGAGTTTAAAAGTAGAGTTGCCTGTGCTTTTGGCAGCTATGTGTGGGTGAAGAAATAAAAGTAAAAAAATAAAGGTTAAAAAAAAAAAAAACAACCCAGGAGTCCCCTGGTCTTTTTTCAGTTCCGTGATAATCCATTCAAATCCTGTAGCAGGGACCTGAGCAATGGTCAGGTACACAAAAATAAGAATGGGAACAACTGAGACTCGGGCCCTTTTGTAGGACATTTTCTGAAAATTTGTGAGACCTTTTAAAAGCATGTTGTGCTAAATTGTAAAAGCAAATTCCTCTAAGTGGAAAGAAAGCCATCCCCTTCAGTAAGATAAAACAGGGAACTCACCACCTTATGTTGATTTTGTTGCTAAGGTTCCAGACATGTAATAAAAAACTGTTTCCAGTGACGATGCTTGGGATATGCTGTTATAAGTGCTGGCTTTTAATAACACTAACGCTCAGTGCCCACAGGTGTTACGTCCTATCAGGGCTGTTCATTGGACTCTAAATAATGACATTGGAGCTATCAATGACATTGGTTCTTCTTACAATGTTAATTTATTAGCTACTGCCCTACAGGACTAAACAAAAGGAGGAAAATGCTTTAGAGGTAAAAAAATAGGACACTTTATAGAAATTGTTTTTAAAAGCCAGGGAAAGTCTAGTGCCTCTGTTGGCCAGGCTTCTAGGTGCCCCATATGCCCCAGATATAAAAACAAAGACATTTGGAGTAATCAATGCTTTCCTAATGTAACTTCAGGAAACTCCCACCTGGGCCCAGTCCTGGGTCCCTGGAAACAAAAGAAGGAAAATTAATGCTGTGAGCATTTAAAGAAGCACACAAAGTATCCCTTTAAAGGGTTCTATGTAATCTTAGTACTTTTCTCTTCCTTCACAATGCCTGCTTCTTTAAAGCAGGAGATCAAAAGATTTTATGGAAAGAGAGGGATAATAATGAGGAATCTTCCCTCTGAATTCAGTTTTTCATTCTGCCTTTCAGGAGAGATTGAAATATGGTTTTGTTTGAAGGCATGGCTGCCTAAATTGTTGTGTGAGTGATTAAATACTTCCTTTGAGTTTAAAATAATATACTACAGAACAGGTAAGTATTGTCCTGTTTTGTCTTGTTATTGCTCCCAAGGACAAGAGAGCTGGACTTTTCTCTGTCATTTTTCCATAGAATCCCTAACCTTTCTACTGATTGTAGACCACGGCAACAAGGACACAGAGCTCCAGCACCTGGGTTCTGGTGAAGGGCAATGGACATTCTCTTCCCCCTTGCCCATGCACTTCTTAATGGCCTGGATTGCTGTGCCAGTATTTGCTCTTAGACGAGATTCCTCAGTCTGGGGGTTAATAGGTGAATGATTTTGATGTTTGCTTTTTAAGTAGACCACAGGTTCTTATATTTTTTCTAATTGGCTTAATTTAAAAAAATGTTAAATATAAAACAAAGGCCTTTCCCAGTCTGTGACTAGAGACCAAAATTAGACTAGGCTGTTTGTTAATGTTTGTGTTTGGGATGAACAATGTAAAAGGAGAAAAATTCAAACTCCAAGTTTATCCTTAATAATAAAAAATACTTTTAAAATATGCTTACATATTAAATTATTTATAACATGTTTGCTGTTACTAGTTTAATTTTTAATGATTAATACTTAAAACGTTTTCATTTTGATTGAACTTCAACAAAACAAAAAAACAGGTTATAATAAATAACTGTCTCATAATCTTGTTCATACATATGAGCCCTGATGAACTCTGGGCTCAGCTGCTAAGTGAAAAGACACAAGTCTGAATTGAGTTTCAAATTTTAAAATGCCATTTTGAGCACAGGTCAGGGCTGAGAGGATGAGAAGTGCGAAATCCTGGAGTTTAGGGTCAGTGTCAGTGCTGAAGACTGAATAGCTGTAGAGGCTGTGAGAGGAAGAGAGAGGGTCAGTGAGCTCTGCAAGAGATTTCCTTAGATGCCGTCAGATAGTCCTACATGTGTCATTCTTATGTGTTTCCTTTTGAGCTAATGGGATATCAACCTCTCTCTCAACACCAACATTAAGATTAACACCATCACACAGCACTAACTGTTGGTCTCTCCCTAGGTGCCTCCAGACGTCCTTGAAAATTCTCTCCATTATCCTCTGCCAGATTTCACAGTCAAACTTGAATTCCTGTACCACTGCGGGAGCCTCTGTTAGCTCAAAGAGATGGACACGAGAGGTTTTATATTATTCTGCTCCTGTTCCATACCTATCCAAGTTCTCCTAGGCAGTGTTTCAGACACTGCAGACCCTGGAATCAGAGGGCTGTAGCATGAGTGACTCAGCTCAGTACCCTCCAGTCTGCCCTCAAAGTTCTCAGCTCAACAAGGTCAATTTCTATGACAATGACATCTCAACAGCCATCCTGCAGGACCTTCTGCAAAGCACAGAGAAGCTGAGTCAGTTGACCCTTGATCTCACCCTGCCCTTCTGGAGGGCTGTGATGTTATGGTAAAATCCTTATAGAGATATTTGCTGAACTTTGTCCTGAGCTCATGGCTACACTCAAGGCCATAAGGCAGCCCAAGATGATCTCCTCTGCTACAGATATCTATCTTGAATGTTTTACACACTGTGTTTATGATCTGGAAACCAGACTTTGTCTCTATTGGCAGTAAATAAGGGAAGGTTACTTCTGGGTTCTGATAAATTAGAACCTTTCATCATGTATTAGAAACAAAATGTTATGTTATCCAGTGGGTTCAGATCCTAAGGACTAATGATGACATGGAGAACAATGTGATCATGATTTGGGGAGTCAAAGAGAAAATTCAGAATTTTGTTTTGTTTTGTTGTGGGATGGGGTCTCCCTGTAATGCCAGCCAGCCTGGAATTCACTATATAGATGATATTGGACTTAATCTCCCAGAGACCTTCCTGCCTGTGCTTCAGATAAGACGTGTACCACCATACATACTAAAAATTCTGAATTTTTAAATGTGGCTTCCATCATGTCAGGATCATTCATGGCTTTCCAAGCATGATAGGTGTAAAGTAGTGATCACACCCTGGAATCTGGATACTCTCTCTGTTGTCTTCCTTGATTATTAATCTGATTTCCATGTTCACACTCAGGAAACTTTTGGGACAATGGGAATGGAAAGACCTGTTGGCATCAGTAAAAACAAAACCTGCTCTGACCTTGCTTTCCTTCATCTGTCTTTGCTGGGCATTATTTTCACAGCACTGTGCGACTGTTCAGTGATTTATGTGCAGAGACTGTTAAAGTAAGGAATGCAGACCCTCTCTCCAATTAAGAGCGTTTTGTGGAGTGGCAGGGGTTTGTAGCCCATGATGTGCATGCTGGGAGGTCCTATCAGCACATCAAAGGTGGCTGGAGCAAAAAAAAGACAGCACAGCCCTTAAGGAATGGGTATAAATCACACTGTTCTCTTTTTATTTTTCTGTTTTTTCTTTCCTTCTGTCCTTTCTTTGGTAGTCTCGTGTATTCCTGGGTGACTTTGAACTATGGGTATTCTTGTCTTGTCTCCAGCTTGAAAATACTGAGATCATTGACATATATCACTATGTCCAGCTTGTATGCCACTTTTCTTTGAGTTCATATTGTCTATGCTCCATGGTATCGGTGTCTGTGTATGAAGGTCTCCAATAAATGGGCAAAAATCCTTTTGCTCGTAGGAGGAATTGCTCCTAGTAATTACATAAAAAACAAAATAAAACCAAATCATACCCTGAATTTTAACTAAGTTGAGATCTCTTTGACTTGATTTTAAGAAATACCGTGAGTTTAGCCATTAGACAGTCTTTTGTCTACATCAAACCTACCCAGGGTGGCTAGCAAGATTTCCAGCTGGGGCCTATAAACCATTATGATGGCACCAAAAATAGGGAAATAAAGAGACAGGCCTGTAGCAGTGACTTCAAGACATCAGTGTGCCTCCTTTGAAGGCCTCCATGAGAATCTTTAAGAAGAAGTCCACATACTTTTTCCCAGGCACTCATGAATCAGAGGCAGGCAGATCCCTGTGAGATCCAGACCAGAGAACTCCTGGAGTGTTTTGGGGCCTCCATATTCATTCTGGAGAATTTGCAGGGAATGTGGCCAGATTCAGATGTGGTGGTCAGGGCTTGCTGACTCCCAGAAGACCCAGGCAGTGATTCCAAGTACAGGACAGGGATTCTCCTTTTGAACCTCTTAAGCTTCTATTCATGGTCTTTCCTTAATGGTGACAATCTCCTTAGCAATTATAGACTTTCTTTCAGTACATACCTTGACCTTAACATTTTCTATTCTTCTTTCGCCTCCCAAACTGTACATTTTATATTTCTTTCTGCCCCACTTGTTCTCTAGGCCTCAGTAAGAAATATCAGTAATAACATAACTGCATATTCAAAACTACTTGTCTTGAAATTTTCTTTGTCAAATAATTAGTGCATTACTTTTTAATTTACCCTCAGAAAAGTTCTTAGCCAACACATTACACAATGGCCTGTAGCTTCTGTGCTAAAGTGAACTTGTTCCACTCTGAAGCTTCAGCTGGGTGTGAACACACCATATTGCTTTCAATACTACCATTTGAAAAACTTCTTCTAGAAGGGTCTATTGAGCTATACTTATAGCATTTGATAGATTTTCTAGTACAATGTTCCAAAGTCTTCTACACTCCTCTAAATCAGCATGGTCATGTTCTTCACAACAATAATCCACTCTTTGGCACTAATGTCTTTATTAGTGACTTTTCTGGTAATATGATAGAACAGCATGACCAAAAGTGACTTATGGAAGAGTTTACTTTGGTTTATGTTTCCAAAGGGATGAGTCCTTCATGGCATGGAGGCAAGGCAAGAAATTGCAGGTGTGGCAGCAGGAACAGGAAGCTGAGAATTCACATTACCATGGGCCACCTTGAGGCAAACAGAGAACTGGAAGTGTGACAAGGCTAAGATCTCACAAAGCAGGTCCACAGTAATGTGGTTCCTTCAGCAAGTTCACACCTCCTAAAAGTTCCAATACATTTCCCAAACATCAACTCCAACTGGAGACTGATGTCAATTATTTAAATACTTGAGCCATAGGGAACATTTGCAATTCAACCCACAATAGAACTTGTAAACAAATGTCCTTACCTGTGCATCTCCCAGCAAACATCACTAATGCCTTGGAGATATGGGAAAACCTCTGCCTTCTGAGGTAAAGTTTAAAAAGTAAAGGGGTCTTTGGAAGTAAGTCAGCCTCTACCTCCTCTCTCTCAGTCTCTCTCTCTCTCCCTCTCTCTCTTTCTTTCTTTCTCTTTCTCTAGAACCCCAAGAAACAGACATTTCCCCAGGAATTTCATGCTGAGATGGAATTATATTCAATTGTAAAGAAAAATGAAATCATGAAATTTTCAGGCTAATGGATGGAACCGGAAACCATCATACTGAGTGAGGTAACACAGACCCAGGAAGACAAATCTGCAGGTTCTCTCTTATTTAGAATCCTAGCTCTGAATCTGAGCATGTGCCCTGAAGTAATCACAGCAGCCAGGAAAGAACCATGGGACAAGGGGTGACAAGGAGCTCTAGAGACAGGAACAGTAGAACACAGGCACCACGAAAGAGGAAATGGGGAAATGGGGGGATTTAACTGGAAAGGGGGAGGAAGGCAGTACAAAGGGAGAGGACAGAAGTTTGAAGAGGTCATAGGGAAGCATTACTTTATAAGATTCCTTAAAAATACATAAAATAATGGAGTTATACCACATGGGGTGATTATGCTCCCCACAAGGGTTATAGACCATCTAAAAAAACCTCAGTGCCAGTCATGGGGCTTCCCTTTCTGCTGTTGGTCAGGTGGAGCAGAGATTCCTCAGGCAATACAGACTTTTGCCATTGTTTGGTTGTCTCATAGAACTGAACAGAAGAGTCTATTCCTGAAGATAGTAGTATATCCTTCGTCCATGGGACTTGGCTTGGATAAATGAAGCTGGAATTGACCTGGAAACCTGTTACCTGAGGACTAGCTTTTATGTTATCTGAAGGCTCTATCCAGGTTGCCAAAGAGAAAGGCAATGCATAATTCAACCCAGTGGAAATCTGTCACTCACAACAATGACTGGTCTAGCAAGATATCTCCAGTGGTGCAACCACGGTCCTTTAATTTTGGGGGGAGGGTAGAAAACAGCTGTCTAGTTGGACTTATGAATTGCTCAGTAGGAGGAAATTCATGCTTGGTATTGTAAACCTAGTCAAATATTCATGGTTAGAGAAGTTAAAGGCCCCAAAGGAGTTGATTATCTGCACTGTGTATTAATTGTTCGCAGCATGAGTTAAGTTTCTCCTTCCTCAGGGCTTCTGAATTATGCCTTATATTTCACCTGACCATCATATAACTACTCCTTGATTCCTCCTAAGAATTTGCCAGTCACAGAGAAAACATTTGCTAATTATCTAATCCCCAGTTTTTAATCTCCTAGCCTTGTGAAAAATTCTTCAAAAACAAAGACTTTTGACCTGGCTTTTGAGAATCATGCATATTTTATGTTTTAATTGTTTTCCTGTCACAACAGTTCTTTTCCAATGTCTTTAAATAAACCTATTATATAGAATATTGCATTATTACCCTGGATTGATTTCTACTTGCAATTAATTTCAAATCACCAAATTATTACATATCAATTATATTATTTCCTCCTTCTCCCACTTAGGTTATGTTTTAGAATTATGATGCTGCCCAATTCCTACATGTCACTGTAGTAGGTCATAGTGTTACCATATCTCTATTTGTTCCCTGTGACTAGTTCCAACAATTGCTGTTTCTATATTAGTTTCTTGGTCTGGTGTTTTATTTATCTGGATACTCCATTTCCCACTTAATTTTTCTATTAATTTTCTCCTTGAGGCTGTGTCCCTGTCTTTAAGTTGCTTGTTTCAGAGAGAAGTGCCTGGGCTGTACTACTGCTAAACACAGCTAAGATTTAGCTTCTTATATTAGAAAAGACATTAAATTTATCCTGAGAGCAGTGTACCTACCAATTCTGTCTAGTGGGGGAGACTGAGTCCTACTCCTGTTGACATCTTAGTTCTAGACAAAGTTCATTAACTACATGATTTTCAAAAGTAGATCATGATTGAATAAGGATATTACCATGACACAGGAGGTTTACGCAAATGCATGTGGAGGTAATAATAGCTATTTCAGTGATTTCCATGACCCACATTGGATATTAGGACTCAAACACAGGGCTTCATGAGACATATTTTCTAGCAGTAATTGGGGCCATGCTAGAATTTTTTCAGTCAGAGAATGATGTATTCCCATTCTGAGACATTTTTTGCCATACTGAGACACTGAATCAAAAGGGAGAGTCTCTGACTGCAATTCCCCTTATCTACTTAACAAATTTTTTGTTATTATTTTCATTTTATGTGTATGAGTGTACTATCTGCATGTGTGTAAGTGCACCTGTGTCATGCAATGCCCTTGGGAGTCAGAAGAAAGCATTGGATCCCCTACAACTAGAATTAGCCATCATGTGGGTGTTGAGAATCAAACCGGGTCCTCTGCAAAAGCATGAGTCATTTCTCTATCCCCTCCTCTTATCTACATTTATGGTACAGGACTCAGTGAAACTTTGTCCCAGTGATGATAGCAATCAAAACTGAGAACAGGGAAAGAACTTAGAAAGCAAAAATTTTATTAGAAATAAAGGGAGACTTTCAAAGCCCCAGATCATAAATTAATTCTTGCTTTTCAAACACTGCTGTGTGGGAACCCAACCATCAGTTTCTGCAACTAGATTCTGATATTGGGGAAATAATGCCAGCCTTTAATCTTCTTCCACAAGACCTCTGGAGATGAAACCCTTATCTAACTAGGAAAAATACACACTCACCCCCATGACTCTCTTTATCTACACAAAACTGCTTTGAGCTCACCTGATGTTTGGCCAGTGCGGCTATTCATGATGGTCAGCTGGTTAGTGGTTACCCCTCATTGACTAGTAAAAGTTTATCCTGGTTGTAGGAGGTTGGTTGCTTTTCCTTTCCTACCTGCATTCTTGGAACACCCATCCCAAACATCCAGAAGAGAGTTTTCAGCTTACTAAGAGAAATCTTAGACTCCTAATTTCCTACCAGGAAGAAAAACAAGGATTCAGTAATGGGGACAGCCTCCTCATCCTTCTGCATGTGATGATCCAGGCTCTTTCTGTACTACATGCATTCATCTTGAACATCTCAGTCTCCATAACTTGGAGCCAAAAATTTCCATTCAGATACATTTCTCTGTCTCAAGAAGTCTTTCATAAGACAGAATTAATGCAGAAAGGGGGAAAAGTGCTTTGAGAAATATGCAAAATGTCAGTTAGAGACATTTAATTTTCAAGGAAGGTGATAAAAAGAAACAGTAGAGAACATATAGTCTCTTCAATAAACAGTTGTGGGAAAGCTGAATGTTCACATGTAGAAGACTGAAACTTGGTTCTTAAATCTTACTCCACACAATTGGCAATTAAAAATGGGACAAAGATCTTTTGTAATGCCTGAAACTTTGGAACCACAAGTAGAATACGTAGGGAAAATATTTCAATGAAATGATTTTCTGAATAGGATTCAGCTCAGGATATGACAAGTACTAAGGGATGACATCACAAAAAGCTTCTGCATAGAAGAAAAGAATTATCAGATAGCATACAGAATATGAGAAAAAGCTTTGCCAGATTGCTATTCAACAGATTTTTAATGTCCAGATTATATAAAGTACTCAATACAGTAAACCTAAAAACCAATTAACTCAAACTTCAAATTGGCAAATGAAGTGAACAGATACTTTCCAAGAAAATGCAAGTTGTTCATTAACATATCTAAAAATATTCAATATTCTTAGCTACCAGAGAAATGCAAATCAAAACAACATTGAGATTCTTTCATCTAGTTTGGAAGGCTGCCATTGGAAAGGTAAAAATAAAATGAAGAAGTAGAGAAAAGGGAATATTCATTCATTCACTCACTCATTCATTCATTCATGAATACATTCATTGACTGTTTGTGACAGACTCTCATTTTGTAGACCAGACTGTCCTGGATTTCACTATATAGCCGAGGATATCATTAGACTCATAACAATCCTTGTTCTTCAGCCCAAATGCTGGGATTACAGTCATGTTTCATCATACCTGGGAAAAAGAGACCTTATACATTTTTGCTAGGAGTATAAACCAGCCCAGGCACTGGGAAAATCAGTTCAGAATTTCTTCATACCTGATGTTCTGCCCTAACCAGGATTCTCTTCCTTCTAGATACCCCTTCAGAGTCTGTTGTCCTTAGAGAAAACAGGCACTAATTACCCACTTCTCTAATATTGATCTCCTTCTAGCCCTGTTGATCATCCTCATAAAGTGAAGACTTTTGTCTGGCTTTTTAGTTGCCCGTACTTTTATTTTTGGATTGGTGTTCTGTACCAATAGACCCTTTCCCTTGTCTAATCCCTTCAAATGAAATATTGCTACCTAATTCTGGATTTTTTTTAACTTGATAATACAAATCACAAAGTCATTACTTATCTATTTAGATTATATCTCCCTTCTTCTCCCAGGATTCTATGCCATTCTACTTGTCCTTGTAGCATGTCAGAATATCTGTCTCTTCCTGTTTCTTATGAATTTCCCACCAGTATCTGTTTCTGTATGAATTTCTGGGTCTGTTCTTATATTTAGCTGTCTACTCAATTTCTCCATTCATTTTCACCTACTTGTCTCCTTAAGGTCAAGCTCCTACCTTCAGGTTGTTGGTCCAGAGAGAAGGGTCATGTGCAGTAGGATCCTTCTCCAAGGCTGCTAGGCTACTGCCAACTGCAGCTAAAGCTGAGTTCCTTAGATCAGAAGGGAAACCTCCCAGTTTTGCCTGATTTGTGGGGGTGCGGTGGGAGGAGAATTGTCTTATCTCTGTTGATATCCTTAGAAACAAAGTTCATAAGTCATTTGGTTTTTCAGAGTTTGTGATAATTGAATACAGACCTGAACTGGCTTACTTCATTGTATGGACTGATGTTAATTGATTGCAGAGGATTTAATGCTTAAACGCAATCCTTTACCATTTAGAACTCTTTATCTAAAGACAAGTGAAATCATAGATTTTTAACTGAGAAAATGTTCCAATGTTTGTCTGACACTGATTTGACTCTAACAGTTCAGAATAAAGGAGATCAAAACATCTTGCTACAGATACGGATTTTGACATATTTCAGGTTTGTAATTCAGAGGAATTTTAGACCTTTCAGATAGTCAGAACTTTGAAAAGCTATCCTTTTATAAAAAATACTCTATTAGTAATCTGTAGATGAAAGTTAAAGGAATTTCTATTAAATGAGTTCACTATGTTGGTGAGTCTGACAGAGACCCATCAGTCTATGCTTCTGAAGTTCTAGGATTAGAGATGTGCATCACCACTCCTGGATCCTACTCATCTTTTTAACACTGATTATTCTGAGTCTTTCTTTTCTCTGGGAAATTGAACTCAGAAAAATGTGTCTGTGAAATCATTGCTGGCAAATGGAATGCCCAAATAGGATACAAAAAGCAAGAGCAGAACTAGACAGAATCCTGTTATTTTACTCTTTGCCACATGGATTCTGTTCTCAGATATTTTCTGTGCCCTTGTGTGTCTATAACTCATTCAGGCAATGACTCCTCCAGACTGCATCTGGGTAAATATCAGTACTTTATTTCTTTTCTTTCTCCATTCAAGCTTAGTGCAGTAATAGCGAATTTGCTAGTTTCTGAGTGTTTCATGATCCATTATTAGCCTGCCTAATTACCTCTTTACTTCTATAAGTCCCTTCATTAAAGTTCAATAAAAATTATGTTTCATGTCAGATTGTAGGTCAATACAATTATTTTTGAATGCAGGCATGTCCTCTGTATCTCTAGACTCTCTGTGACTTTTGTCATAAATAGATGTTCAATTTTGTTGATGGCCTTTTCTGTATCTAATGAGAGGATTATGTGGTTTCTGTTCCTGAGTCTGCTTATGTGTTGGATTATATTTTTGATTTATGTATGTTGAACCATCCTTGCATCTCTGGGTTGAAGTCTACTTGACTCTAGTGGATATTTTGATGTATTCTTGGTTTTGGTTTTCAAGTTCATCAGAGACCGATTTTGTTGTTATTGTTAGCTCTCTGTCTGGTTTGGATATCAAAGTAATATTGGCTTCAGGAAAAGTGTTGGAAGACTTCCTTTCTATTTTATTTTACAGAATAAATTGAGGAGTGTTGGTGTTAGTTCTTCTTTGATGACCCAGTAGAAGTCTCCTCTGAATTCATATGACTCTGAGCTTTCTGGAGTGGCAATTGAAAAAATTCTGCTTCTATTTCATTGGATGTTATGAGTCCATTGAAATTATTTACTTCATCTTGATAGAAGAAAAAAATCTTTGATAAGTTATATATAGCTAGAAATTCATCCAGTTCTTTTAGATTTTCTCATTTAGTAACTTGTAGGTTCCAGAATCATGTCCTTATGTGTCTAAATTTCCTCAGCGTCTGTTGTAATGCTTCCATTTTCATTTCTGATTTTATTAGTTTGCATCCTCCCTCTTCCTTTTGGTTGAACCTGCTAAAATTGCTCAATCTTATTACTGTTTTTCCAAGAACCAACTATTCTGTTCCTTGGTTCTTTGAACTGTTGTTTTTCATGTCTATTTCATAAATTTCCATTCTAACTTTAATTATATCTTCCTGTCTACTGTTTTAGGTCATTGTTTGTGCTTGTTTTTCCAAAGCCTTCAGGTGCATTATTAGACTGCTGATAGGAGGTTCCTCTCATTTGCTGATGTAAGCACATACTGCTGTAAATTTCCCTCTTATTATCACCTCCATTGTATGCCAAAGATTTTGGTATGCTGCGTTTCTTTTCAGGTTGGTTTGATACTAACAATGTTTAAATTTGCCCCCCTGATGTCTCCTTTGCCTCATCTGTCATTTAAAAGAGTGCATCCCATGTCTTGGAATTACAGTTACAGCTGTTTGTAAGATGATCAATGTACCTGCTAGTAACTGAACTTGAGCCTTCTGTGAGAGAAGTATGTGCTGCTAACTACTGAGCCATTTCTCTAGCCCCTAAGTTAATGAATTTTTTAATGTATTTTAAAATAATGTTTATATTAATTCTTTGAAAATTTGATGCAATGTTTGTATTCAATTGTATCTCACAACTACATGGAGATTCCCCAACCTCTAACTCACCAAAGTGCTATCTCTTTTTATTAAGCCCTGTTATGCCAAGTTGTGTTGCCGAATTACACTGTGGTTTGCTGTCATTTCTTGGGGTATGTTGATCCCACCTACCTAAAAATTATTCTCCATTTCCAGAACTATCTATTACCAGTAGCTCCTCAGCTATGGGTGGGAACTGTTGCCCACTTTTGCACTCCAGGTTTGTGCATGTTGCCACAACCATTTCAAATGTGAATTTTTATTGTATTCAGAATATAATACTTTTCTGTAGACACACCACTGCCTCTGGCTCTTATAATCTTTCTATTCCCTCTTCTTCATGAACTTCCATGTCAAAAAGGGAGTAGTGTGGTAGTCCATTTAGGACTCAGCAATCCACAGCCTATTATTCCCTGTACATTGACCAGTTGTCAATCACCATGTTAACTAAAATTTACAGTACAAAGCTTCTCTGATGAGGATTGAGATATGCATTAATCTATGGCTATAACAATTAATCATTAGGAATCTGTTTAATACTATGTCCGTTTACCAGAGAAATAGTAGTAGTTTCCTGAATAAGGCCTATGATCTATCTTGCCACGGATTCTTGGCCCAAAGGCAATGCCAGTTATCGGCTCCATCTTATGACAAAGACCTTAAAGCTAACAAGAAATGGGTTGAGTACTACCATAATATTCATGCTAGTTCTGTATACCAGTGTGTATATCTTGCATACTTTATTTTACTGATTTTTTTAATCTAAAGAAAATAATTAAAAAATCCAATCTTTGCTATCAAAGAAATGCAAATTAAAACTACAATAAATTGCATCTCACCACAGTCAAAACTGCTATTATACACATCAGTCAAAACTGCTGTTATACACAATGTTTTTAAAAAATGTCTTTGTGAGGTAACTCAGACTGAGAAAGACAATTCTTTCATGTTTTCTATCATATGGAGATGTCAGTTTCAAATCTTTATGTGTGTAGGTTTCAATTGGAATGCTTATTGATGTTAGGATATTATTAAGAGACCATGCAGGAGGAGTTTTCAAGGGAGTGAAGTTAGCACCCAGTGCTATAAAAGGCAAATGGGAATAATAGAACAGGTGTGATTAAATGGGATTAAATGTGATGAGAGATAGGAGGGCAGAGTGGATGAGACCAAACAAGGACGGATCACTAACGCAAAAATACCTTTTACAAAGTAGACTGGGGAATTCTCAGCCCTAATCGGTACCTATATCACTCCCTCTCCTCCCAAGGCTCAGGAATTACTTACATAAGAGGCAGCAGAAAGACAGTAAGAGTCAGAAGTAGCCACAGGGAAACAGTGTTTTCTGGACATGGCAGGACCGTGACACAGATGAACTCATGGTGGTTAAGACAGCAAGCACAAGACCTGTAAAAAAGTGAACTTCTCTCCGTTTCTGAAAAACCATGAGCAATTACAATAACACAGCTTGTGGGAACTGTTCTGTTATTGGGACTGCCAGTCTCTTTCCACTGTTTCTGACTTTCCTTTGAACAAGGCTTCTGTTTCCCCTCCCAACACTGGATATTCAAAGATAGAGCCATTTTCTGCCCACTCCTTTTCATGTTGTTCTTCTGTTTCTCCTCCCACCTCAGCTTAGCACCAACCTCAGGACTTTCTACATTTCTCCATCAACACTTCTTTGGAATAGAGGCTATGTTTCATATCTTCCCTTCTCATTCATCATATCACAGAGAAACAGCTTCTATTCCACCCTCTTACCAAACCAATTATTACATTTTAAAATATTTTTACTTTTTGCCTGCATATTTGTAAAATCATAAGTGTGCAATGTCCCACAGAGGCCAGAGAAGTTTGTCAGATCCCCTAAAACTGAGGTAATGGACAATTGTTAGCCACCATGTGGGTACTGGGAATCAAACCTGAGTCATCGAGAAAAACAGCAAGTACTAACTTCTGAGTCATCTCTTGAGTTCCTCTTTCAGTTTTGTATATAGAGAAAGTTACTAGAAAATTCTGTTTGTAGAACTGTGCTATATCCCAAAAGTTTTGCATATTAGGCTTGTGCTTTTGTTTGGATGTTTTGATTTAAAGGTCCTTCTGAATTTTAAAATCATATCTCCATGTATTTTCATAATTTGTGAAATTTCATTACTGTATTAAATTCTTTTTTAATCAGTATGACCAAATACCAAATAAAGAAATTTTTAGGTCATGGTTCAGATGAACAAAATCCGTAATAGCAGAAAACATGAGGCAAAAGGAGGGGCTTGTTCTTCGGCACCAACAAGAAATCTGAAAGTGCGGAATGCTTGTGTTCCAACTGCTTTCTCCTGTTGACAATTTTTCCAGTCCAGGACCGCATTCCCTGGCATGGTATTGCCCACATTCGGTGTGTTTATTCCCTCATCATCTAAATTTTTCTGGAGGCATCGAAACATTCACCAGGACTTGTGCTTTCATGGTGACTCTAGTTCTACTCAAACTGACAATGAATACTAAGGGTCATGAATCTGTCCTATGTCAACCTAACACTCAGTCACTACTGTAAGCCAGTATATTCCATCCTTATTTGTAAAGGATGATGGTCATCTCGTAATGAAACATGCATTTAGTTCATCTCTGAGAGCCTCCCAACTCTTAAAAGTTCCAACTTTGCTTAAAAGCCCAAGTTCAAACTATTCCTGAGACTCAAGGTAATTTTTTGATCATAAGCCCTTGCAAAATAAAAAGGTGTATATATGCAGTACACAATGAGACACGTGAAAAATTTATATTCCAAAGTATATAAAAAGAAATGCATAAAAAGAAAATATGCCCATCTGTGTAGCATTATACTGATTCAGGGACTATGGAGAAGTGAGGGGCTAGATGGCTGCAGACTTGGCCAAACGCATGATTGGAAAATTGATGAAACAGTGTGTAATGATTCCCATAGGAAAAACATTGGAATAAACACTTTTACAAACTGAAGTTTTACAAAACCTCATAAACTACATTAATGACATGTTTGGAGAACATTTAGAATTGAATATTTCTAAGAAAAAAATTAATCAATCTTAAAATAGTTAGGAATCCTGAGGGAATTAATACTTACAAGCTAAGTTAACAAGCATAATTTGAAGTTTATGTTCCCTATTGGTGACTCAGTTACAATCCTGCTCAGAACAATATCCATGTGTGTGAGATGTGGCAGTGATGACATTAAAAGCCATGTATTCCTAACAAAATTTGCAAGCCAAAAGGAGGCATAGGTTGATGACACCTGTCCGTGTCTTTTTTTTTTTTTTTTTTTTTTTTTTGCTGTTCTGAATCAATAGGATCAGAAAAACAGCTTCTTTTTTAAACAACTGTAATTGTTCATGCCTTTCCCATGCCATGGATGACATACTGTTTGGCAAATATAAAATGACCCATTTGTTAAGAACAGGAACATAGAATAGACACAGTTCTGAGAGAACAGTTCTTAGAGAATTCACTACACCTCAGAACAAGAACAGGAACCCTCTTCATCTAACTACTCCAAGAGTGATGATTCTCATTAATGTGGCACTGCCATAAGAAAGATGAAAGTATGTGACTCTATCCAAAATGGAAGACATTTGAAGATATTTGTGTCCCATGTAATACTAATCAAACTGTCACCTCAGCAGAGGAGGCCATTAATAATCAAATAAGATGAAATACTTTGTGAAGGGTAGCCCACTTCTTTCCCTAGGTATCTCTGTCATTGCTCAATGTACCCATTAAAAGGGGCCGTGGTCTCAGGGCTGGAAGGTATGCAGGAGTTTAGCAATAAGAATTTCTATTCTCTAGACTGAGGTCACTACTGCTTCTAATGAGTGCAAAGTCTCTCAACATTAGAGAATAACTCTAAGCCTTCAGCATGGTTCGATTTCTCAATGTGACCAACCAGTGACTAGGTACTAAGTTGATTATGCTAAGCCATTTCCATCATGAAAGAATCGTGTGAGATATTAAGCTTATCTGTTGACAGAGGAAGAAACATACATTGTATCGGATTTTAGAGCAGGGCAGCAGTCTGGGAATTTTCAGTTGTGAGTTTGTTACAGGCTCTGTCCTCATCTCCTCTCCATTACAGAACTGTTCAAGAGCGTCTATTCTGCCAACAGGCAGAACAAATCATCTCAAGAACAGTCTCAAATCTGCTTTGAAGTGGTTCTCAAATTCACACTCCTCGTACTGGTGTCCAACTAAGATTAAGGAGTAAGAAATCCTTGAGTTTTTAGGAAAATAGAAGCAGGAACATTGACCAGGAAAGAGTCAAGTCTAGCTTCCATCCGGAGTTTCTCTTTCCTTTGATAACAAGGCATAAAATGTGTCTATTCCTCATCTAGCACAGGAAAAACAAATTCCAATAATTTTACAGTAATATCAGGATGCCTTACTGTGTAAAGTGCCCCCTGATTTATATTTTATTTGAGAAAAATCCACTTAATCCTTGAGGAAGATGTTTAATAAAAAAATTTTAAAAATCCTTGCAAATATCAAAAATAGCCAGGCATGAAATGACTCCAGCAACGTGAACCTGCTCCTCTCCTCCTTTCTCTGTCTGGAGACACCGAAACTGGACAATCAGAGTTGTACCTTTGGCTTGAATGTTTTTATCTTTCAAATAAATTTCTAGTTTGATTGTTCTTCCTCATATCTCAGTTTTCATATCTCTGATAACTGTAACAAAAGGAAGTTCACCTTCTTACTGCATTGTAAATTTAGATAAGGGGAATTCAGATTAGAACTGCTAGAGAACATGTCTCTGATGATTCTATTGTGACATATTTGATTCTCAAAATCAAGTGTGTATTGGGGAGAAAGAATTCATATTTGAACATCTACTTTAAGACAAATTTATTAAAATTTAAATATTTATTAAGTAACCTGAGCAGGCATGCAAACATACTGTGTGAGATGCAAAGGCAGGTGGTTTAGCTTTTTTGTAGCTAAGCAATGTGATAGAGACTTGGACATCTGGTAGGAAGATGTCTCATGGTCTGCAAGGTTGTGTTGGAGTCCATAATCAGCAAAGTTTGTTGTCTTTGGAGAAAGTAGTTTCCCAGGTGGCAGCTCCTGTGGGGGTCAGAATTCTAATCTCCTCATTCTGTGAAAGGTAGAAAGAGGATATTCAATAGAAATGCCTTTAACTTTCATCTAGTGATTACTAACGGAGTATTATCTTTTTAATAAAAGGATAGCTTTTCAAAGTTCCTACTGTATCTGAAAGGTCTAAAATTCCTCTGAATTACAAACCTGAAATATGTCAAAATCTGTATCTGTAGCAAGATGTTTTGATCTCCTTTACTCTGAACTGTTAGAATCAGATCAGTGCCAGACAAACATTGGAACATTTTCACAGTTAAAAATCTATGATTTCACTTGTCTTTAGATAAAGAGGTCTAAATGGTGAAGGATTGCGTTTGAGCATTAAATCCTCTGCTGTTCATATGACATTTCACTGAAGTAGCAATTAACATCAGTCTATACAATGAAGTAAGCCAGTTCAGGTCTATACTCAATCATTATAATCTTTGAAAAACTGAATGGCTTATGAACTTTGTATCTAAAGATATGAACTGAGATAAGACAATTCTCCTCCCACCCCACCCCGCCCGGCAAATCAGGCAAAACTGGGAGGTGCCCCGTCCTGACGTAAGGAGCTCAGCCTTAGCTGCAGTAGACATCAGCGTAGCAGCCTTGCAGAAGGATCCTACTGCACATGGCACTTCTCTCTGAACCAACAACCTGAATGCAGGAGCTTGGCCTCAGGGAGACAAGTAGGTGAAAATAAAGGGGGAAAGACCCAGAAGTTCATATACAAACATATACCAGTGAGAATATTCATGAGACACAGGAAGAGACAGATATTTTGACATGCTATAAGGATAAGTAGAAATTTGGTATTGTTACTGTTCCCCTAGAAACCTGGGAGAAGAAGGGAGATAAAATCTAAATAGGTAAGTAATGACTTTGTGGTTTGTATTGCCAAGTAAAACAAAACAAATCCAGGATTAGGTAGCAGTACTTCATTTGATGGGATTAGACATGAGAAAGGGGTCTATTGGAACAGGAAACCAATCCAAACATAAAAGTACAGGCAACTAAAATGCCAGACAAAATACTTCATTTTATGAGGATGATTCAACAGGCTAGAAGGAGATCAATATTAGGGAAGTGGATAATTAATGCATATTTTCTCTGAGGACAACAGATCCTGAAGAGGTATCTAGAAGGAAGAGAATCCTGGTTAAGGCAGAACATCAGGTCTGAAGAATCTCTGAACTGATTTTCCTAGTGCCTGGGCTAGTTTATATTCCTAGCAAAAATGTATAAGGTCTCTTTTTCCCAGATATGATGAAACATGACTGTAATTCCAGAATTTGGAAGGCTGAAGGATAAGGATTGTTATGAGTCTAAGGACCTCCTCAGCTATATAGTGAGATCTAGGACAGCCTTGTCTACAGAATGAGACTTTGTCACAGAAAAGTCAATGAATGTATGCATGAACGAATGAAGGAATGAATAAATATTCCCTTTTCTCCACATCTTCATTTTTTTACATTATTGATGGCAGTCTTCCAAACTGGATGAAAAGAATCTCAGTGTAGCTTTGAATTACATTTCTCTGGTGGCTAAGTATATTGAATAGTTTTAGATATGTTCATCAGTAACTTGTATTCATGTGGAAAGTATCTGTTCACTTCATTTGCCAATTTGCAGTTTGAATTATTTGTTCTTTAGGTTTATCGTAGTGAGTTTTTTATATATTCTGGACATTAATAATCTGTGGAGTAGCAATCTGGCAAAGCTTTTTTTTTATATTCTATATCCTCCCTGATAATTCTTTTCTGCTATGCAGAAGCTTTTCGTGATCTCATCTCTTAGTACTTGTCATATCCCGAGCTGAGTCCTATTCAGAAAATCATGTCCTATGCCTTGAAATATTTTCCCTACGTCTTCTATTTGTGGTTGCAAAGTTTCAGGCATTAAAAAAGATCTTTGTTCCATTTTTTATTACTAATTGTATGGAGTAATATACGTAAGAACCAAGTTTCAGTCTTCTACATGTGAACATTTAGCTTTCCAACAACTGTTTATTGAAGAGACTTATATTCTCTACTGTTTCTTTTTATAACCTTCCTTGAAAATCAAATGTCTATAGCTGTGTGAGTTTATTTCTGAGTACTGTATCTTACTTCCTCTACATAATTGTTTTTATTAATATTATGCCTACTTTTCTTATGCTTCAGTAGTATGAAGATAGAAACCCAAAGCTGACTGTGAAACAAAATTATAAGGGCAATATTTTGAAAAGTAGGTGCCTGTGAAAGGGCCATTTCAGCCTTTCATTTCTGCTGTGTAAATGTAATTACAGCTAGACTCTGGATATAACCTCTGGTCACAAAGGATAGTAAATCCCCTGTATGTCCCCTGACAGGTAGGCTAGAAACTCCTGTACATGGTGCCTGGTCATGTAAGCAAAAAAATATTAACCCTACAGTGTCAGAAAAGATTTGGAATGACCTTGAACAGCCTCTACATGTTGTAAGACACTGAACTGTTGCTCAGACTTTGAAGACCATTCCCATGAGCTCATGACAGATGAATAAAGATTTTCTGATAACTCACTTTTGTCTTCAGTACTTGCCTCTGTCACACTGATCTCCCTTAAGAGTATAATTACATTTCTGTTATCTTGATACTTAAGTATTGTTTATTTTCTCAAGATTGCTTTGTCTAGTGAGGGTTTTTCGTGCTTCCATGTGGATTTTAGAATTATTTTCAAGGTTTATGAATAATTTCATTGAAATCTTTGTAGGGATTGCATTGTAGATGTAGATTTCTTTCAATAATAGGATTGCGTATTAGTATTTTTTCCACTTCCTGTTCCACAATGTTCTATGAGTCTTAGTTGTAGAGGTTCCACAGTAGATGTGAAACTAGCAGCCTAAAATCTCTCAGACATATATTCTCTGTGTGTGGCCAGTTGTGTAACATGCAACATTGTCCACCTGTTGCAAAAAGAAGCTTCCTTGATGAGTGGTGAATGGTACATTTGTCTGTAAATGCAGGATGCATACTTAGTGTATGGAAATACATTTCATTTCTAGAGATATGATAGAGATAGGCTTCTCTAAGGATCTCTGACCTCGCCAGCTCTGTGAATTTGGCTGTATTTACAGTGCCACTCATGAGTTCCTTCCCACTGAAAGGGCTCCAAATCCAATTAGATAGCTGTTGACTCCCCTCTGAATGACAGTACCAGCACTGAACAGCAGGTGTGGTTTGCTGTGCCGGTCATTGTGGTTATTAGGCTTAGAGCTGGGTGGACCACTGACTGAGTTTCTCACTTAGCAGCTTGAAGAGTATCCTCCAGAACTATGAAAGATAGTCTTCAGGGAGAAGGCCTTTGGGTAAGTTCCAGCTCTGTTGCTCCAAGTCCTGTGTCCAAGGTATGTGCTGTCTTCAGCAGGAGGGTCTTTCTTACCTTCAAGCTTTGGGAGGTAATCAGGGACTATGGCAATAGCCTGTGTTATTTGGGGAGTTTCTCCGACTACTTTGAACAGCAAATCAAAGGGGAGTTTCTCCTGCCTGGGACTGTGTTCCTTGTTATATAGCCTTCAGATTTACAAAAGCACAAATTTTCAAATACTGTATGTGTATTTGGGGGCTGGGGAGATAGTTGAGTTAATACATTTCCCTCTGGCTTTTTTTTTTTTTTACCACCTAAGCTTTATTTATCTCTCCTCTCTCTCTTTCTCTCTCAATTTCCCTCCTCCCTCCCCTGTTTTAGTGCCCCCATTTCTCCTGTGATCTCCTTGATAACAACTGTCTCCTTTTATTCCCCCCTTTTTGAGATCCTACTTCTCCGTTAACACTAGGGCTCCTCGTATGTCCTAACCTTCACCCTTCTTAGTTGAATATCACTATTTTCAGCTTTTCTCCCTTGCTAACATCAATCATCAGCTCCCTACTGTTCACCCCCTTTGGTGATCCCTCCTTCCCCTTATCTCCATGTTTTCTTTCCAATTTCTGGCTCTTGCTGTTACATCTGGATATATATTCACATATATGGGTTGGTGCTATGATCTGAAAATGAGGGAGAATACATCATTTGCTTTTCTGAGACTGTGTTAATTCATTTAGCATGACAGTTTCTAGGTCTATCCATTTACCTGGTAATTTCTTAATTTCATTGTTCATTATTGCTGAGTAGAAGTCCATTGTGTAAATGTATCACATTTTCATTAACTACTCATCAGATGAGGAACATTTAGATTGTTTCTATTTCTTAGCTATTGTCAAAAAAGCAGCAACAGGCATGTTTGTAAAAGTATCTGTACAGTAGGATGATTATGTTGTGTACGTGCCAAGGAGTGTTTTAACCTGGTCATATGGTAGATTCATTTTTAGTTTTTTTAAAAAAATTTATTGATCTGTTATACGTTTTATACAACAGTTCTTATTCAAATTTAGACTCCATCTGTTAAGAGTTCTCCACATTGCTTTTCGTAGTAGTTGCACAAGATTGTATTCCCACCAGCAGTGAGTGAATGTTCCCCTTTGTCCACATCCTCTCCAGCACTTGGTACCTTATGTTCTCTTTATCTTAGCCAGTTTGACTGGATGGGATGGAATGTTAAAGTGGTTTTTATCAGCATTTCTCTAACTAAGGACGTAGAGCACTTTCTATGGTATTTCTTAATCGTTTTTACTTCTTTGTTTGAGAATTCTATGTTCAGGTTTATAGCCCCTCTTTTTATTGGGTTGTTTATTTTCTTGTTTCTTTCTTTCTTTTTTTTTTTTTTTAGTTCTTTGTACACTCTGGATATTAATAATCCTCTGTCAAATGTGTAGCTGGTAAAATTTTTCTCCCATTCAGTGTGTTTATACTTCCTGTCCTTGGTTGTTTCTTTTGCTGAACAGAAGTTTTGGAGCTTAATGAAGTTCCATTTGTTGACTGTTGACAATGCCTGAGCAGATGATGTACAATTTAGAAAGCCTTTTCCCGTACCTGCATTTTGGGGGTACGGCCTATGTTTTCTTCTAGCATTTTCAGAGCTTCGGGGTTTATAATCAGGTCTTTGATCCACTTGGAATTGACTTGTCTTCAAGGTGAAAGACAAGTGCCCAATTTTACTCTCAACAGGTGGAGATGCAGTTTTGCCAGCACTATTGTTGAAGATGCTGTCTTTCCTCCATTGTGGGTTCTTGGCACCTTTGTCAAAGATCAGGTGGCTGACACTGCATGCATTCGTGATTGGTCTTCTATTATGTTCCATTGATCTATGTGCCTGTTTTCCTGCCAGTTCCATACTCTTTTTATGACAATGTCTCTGTGATATAGACTGGAATCTGGTATCATGACCCCCAACCCCATTGCTCTTTTTTCCTCAAGATTGCTTTGACTATCTGGGATCTTTTGTAATCACATTTGAATGTTAGAATCAGTTTTTTCTAGCTCTGTGAAGAGCATCTTGGGGATTTTGATTGGCATTGCACTGAATCTATAGATTGCTTTTAGTAAGATGGTCATTTTCCCAAGTCCATGAGGACAGTAGGTCCTTCCACATACCGCTGTCTTCCTATATCTCTTTCTTTAAAAATTAAAATTTTTCAGTGTAGAAATCTTTAATGCCTTTAATTAGGTTTATTCCTAAATATTTTTGAGGCTATTGTGAATGGAGAGTTTCCTTCAATGCCTCTTCTGATAGCTTATTATTGGCATATTGAAAGGCTACTGATTTTTTAAGTTGATTTTGTAAACTGCCACCTTATAGAAAGTATTAATCATTTCTAAAATTTTTCTGGTAGAATTTTGGGGATCTCTCATGTATAAAATCATATTGCCTTAAAATAGCAACAATTAGACCCCTTCTTTCTAATTTGTACTCTTTAATTTCCTTTTTTAATTTCTCTGGCAAGAGTTCCAAGCACTATAGGAAAAGTGAATGTTGATAGTAGGCAACCTTGTCAGGATCCTGATTTTAATGGGAATTCTTTCAGTTTTTCTACATTTAGAATGAGGTTAGCTGGGAGTTTGTTGTCTGTAGCTTTTAATCTGTTGAGGTATGTTCCCTCAGTATTATTCCCTCTAGGACTTTTAACATAAACACATGATGAATTTTGTCAAAGGTCTTTAACGCATCCTTCAATTCTCGTAAGGGAAGCTTCCTGATAAAACACAGTGCAATGTACAAAGAAGGCCACAACTGGCTAAGTTTGAGAGACTAAGAGACTACAAAGTGTGTGTCCCTGTATAGGATTCCTATATTAAATTTCACTCAGCAATGGTTAAGGGACCATTGTGAAAGAGGGAGTAGAAAGATTATGAGCCAGGGTTAGTGCATGAACATATGGCAACAGACTTTCAGGCAATGGAAACTTTTTAATATGAACTTGTAGCAATGCTGACAGCATGTACAAGACCCAGGCCAAGTCAATCAGACAAAAACCTAGCATGGGGCATGGGAAATGGGCATCAGCCCCATACTAGAAAAGGAACTACTGGAAAATGATACTGTGGAGTAAAGGGGAGTAGATCTTCTTTAAGGGAATGACTCAAGATAGGCCACCTAGACTCCAGCTGATGTCCATGCAAAATGGGTGCCTAGATAGAAATGCTTGATGAGATAGGGCTTAGCATACATGACAGAATACCTGGTGGAGGGGGGATACTGGGAGTGAGGAGGTAGGAAGGGATCTAAATTTGATTAAGATGCATTATATGAAATGCACAAAAACTCAATAAAATATTTTGATGAACAATAATAGGATCAATTTTACATTAGTAAATCTTCCACTCCATAAGCATAGGTTGTCTTTCTACTTTCTAATTTCTCTTTCAGTTTCTTTGCTATGCTAAAATTTGCCTCAAAAAAGTCTTGGACATCTTTGATTTTACTTTCTGAGTGGTATTCAAATTTTATGACATTTGGGAGATTAACAGTTTAAGATAAATATTATATGTTATAGATTCAATGGAAATAAGCTGAAACATGTGCCCCTCCAGATGACATGTTTATTAAGATAGTATTTCTGTTGCTTGCAGAGTGATGGGAGTTTCAAAGAGTGAAGGGAATTTCTGGCTCTTATATGTTGGGAGTCTGGGTGTGTTCCACAGCATATAATGCAAAGAAATGCAGTAGATAAGTAAGTAAAGCTATCCGAGGATTTGAGGATGGGGGACTGACTTGCCTGCAGCCACAATTATAGGACAGGCCATAGCAGATGTTGCTTGTCAGACATCTATGTAAAAATAGAGAGATTTCAGGAGACAAGGAGGGAGAAGCCTGGCCTCACTTCCCCAGTGTGCATCATTGCATCCTCGTAAAGCAGCGTTGTCTTTTAAAGTCTGTAACCTACACTTGCCAGCATCTTAGATTATCTAAAAAAATAGACAGAGGGTCATCAGGATGAGTCAGTAGATGAAACATACTTATTACCAACCCAACTCCAATGGTGGAAGGAGAAAACCATCTGATGCAACCTGTCCTCTGACCTCCACATGCACAGCAAGTTATGGGCACATTTGCACGTGTGTGTGCACACATGTAAATATAAATAAAGAAATTTTAAACCAGATGGATTCTTTTTAGGAAAGAGAGGTAGAGGACATTGTCTACACAGCATTGAAATTCAATTGAAAGTATCTATTTACCTTCCTCTTCTTGGTTTATTCTGTGCATTTCCAATTTGCAGCACATTGTATATTTTACTCTTTGTAGAATTCTTTTGCTAAGTGCAGATATATCGCTCCTAAATTTTTCTTTCCATAAAGTCTTCAGAAAAAGACATAATCTACGCATTTTTTTCCTATTTCTATCAAGACCATTTCTCTGGTTTCCAATATCTTGGTTCCTCATTTCTAGCTTAGAGATCACTTGATTGTTTTCACCATCTGTAATTTCTTTTCATTGTTATTTTAGTTAGCCTACAAAATTATGGGCTTCACTGTATACTCACACACACATATGCATAAATACACACACACACACACACATATATATATATATATATATATATATATATATTGTTTATATTTTGTATCCCATTAACATCTCTTGTCCCTCCTCCAACTGGTTCCCTTCTGCTATCTAAAGCCCACTCTTTCTATTTTCATCGTATGTGTGTGTGTCTGTGTGTATGTGTGTGTGTGTATTTAAAATCATGTGACAGTTTCTCCTCAGTTCTTGTCCTCTTAATGGATATAATTCAGTTTTAATACACAGGTAGTAGGTAGTTTAGGCAGAGTTCACTTTGCAAAGCCAACTACACTCAAGAAATTAGAGTACACTGACCAGCAGAAGAGGGTAGCAACTCATTGGATTGTGCATTGTAGATTTGTATAACAAAATTATTGAGCTTTTATACATTTCATCAAACAGTCCTCAATCAAATTTAGACTCCCTCCATCATTGTGAATTTATTCATGAGGTGGATGGCATATTTATGGGAGTGACCCTTTATTCCTTCAAAACCATGGTGGGTCAGAACTCCTTTTAGGATATATTTTACTATAGTCTTTTATAAAAGCCTAAAATTTAAGTCAAAATCAGAATGTTGAACTATAACTAAACTCTCCCACCACATTCCTTTCCGAGGACACAGTCCATTCCCTAGTGTGCATATGTGGCAACAGGAGAACATTCTCTGACCTTATTTTCTGATATAGCCAATTATAGAATCAGGGATGTTTAATCTAATTGTCAGGAGACACAGCTCCCAAGATGTAGCTGAAGTTCTCATTTGTTGCCTCATAGGTAACTCCTGACCTACCTTGTACCACTATATATGAGAGAAATGTGCAGTATTAGTCACGCCATGCCATCCGTACCTCTACCAACATTCCGATTATGACTACAGCAGTTATCACTAAGATATTTCAACATTCCCTGTGGTTCTCTTTTTGGACTCCAGCCAGCACTGCCCATAGCATTCCATTCACAAAGTCCATGTTCTTCAGTTTCTATGTAATACCCCCAGGTCGAGGGTTGTTTTCACAATTTTGTATATTTCTCAAAGCACTTTTCCCCTTTTCTGCATCAATTTTGTCTTATGAAAGACTCACTGAGACAGAATGTATCTGAATGGAAATGTTTGGCTCCAGGTTATGAGAACTGAGATGTCCAAGATGAATGCATATAGTCAGAAAGAGCCTGGATCATGACATGCAGAAGGAAGGATTAAGAGGCTGTCCCCATTAATGAATCCTTGTTTTCCTTCCTGTCAGGAAACTAAGAGTCTAAAACTCTCTCTTAGTAAACTGAAAACTCTCTTCTGGGTGTTTGGGATGGGCGTTCAAAGAATGCAGGTAGTAAAGGAAAAGCAACCAACTGCACACAATCACAATGAACTTTTATTAGTCAATAAGGGGTGACAACTAAGCAGCTGACCATCATGAATAGCCACACTGTCCAAACATCAGGTGAGCTCAAAGCAATTTTGTGTAGGGGGAGAGTGGAAAATGAAAGCGAGTATTTTTGCTGGATATATAAGGGTTTCATCTCCAGAGGGCTTGTGGGAAAAGATTAAAGGCCAGCATTACTTCCTCAATAAGAGGATCTAGTTGCAGAAATTTATGGTTGGGTTCCCACATGGACTTGTTTGCAAAGCAAGAATTTCTTTATGATCTGGGGCTTTGAAAATATCCCTTTATTTCCAATAAAACTTTTACTTTGTTAGTTCTTTCCTTAATCTCGGTTTTCATTGCTATAATCACTGGGACAAAGTTCCACTGTGTCCTGTACCACAAAATCAGACAAGGGGAGAGGCTGGAGAAATGGCTCATGCTTTTGCAGAGGACCCCAGTTCCATTCCCAACATGCACATGGTGGCTAGCAACCATCTGTAACTCTAGTTCTAGAGGATCCAATGCTTTCTTCTGCCCAAGGGCATTGCATGATACAGGTGCACTTGCACACATGCAGACAGTACACTCATACACAGAAAATGAAAATAATAACAAAAAATGTATAGACAAGGGGAACTGCAGCCAGAGACTATAACTTTGGATTCAATTTCTTGGCATCTCACAAAATATCTCAGAATGGGAATATATCATACTCTGACCTAAAAATTTCTAGCATCGCCCCAATTACTGCTAGAAAACATGTCTCATGAAACACTGTGTTTGAGTCTTAATATCCAATGTGGGTCATGCAAATCACTGAAATAGCTATTATTACCACCACAGGAGATTGAGTAAACCTCCTGTGTCATGGTAATATCCTTATTCAATCATGATCCACTTTTGAACATCCATGTAGTTAATGAATTTTGTCTGGAACTAGGATGTCAACGGGAATAGTACTCAATCTCCCCCACTGGACAGAATTGGGAGGTACACTGCTCTCCGGATAAATTTAACATCTTTTCTAATATAAGAAGCTAAATCTTAGCTGTGTTTAGCAGTAGCTTCGCAGCCTTGGTGAAGGATCCTACTGCCCAGGCACTTCTCTCTGAAGCAAGCAACCTAAAGACAGGGACACAGCCTCAAGGAGAAAATTAATTGAAAAATAAAGTGGAAATGGAGTATCCAGATAAATACAACACCAGACCCAGAAATGAATATAGAAACAGCAATTGTTGGAACTAGTCACAGGGAACAAGTAGAGATATGGTAACACTATGATGTACTACAGTGACAAGTAGGAATTGGGCAGCATCATAATTCTAAAACATAACCTATATCAGTGAGAGAAGGAGGAAATAATGTAATTGATAAGTAATAATTTGGTGATTTGGAATTCTTTGCAAGTAGAAACCAATCCAGGGTAATATAGCAATATTCTATTTAAAAGGTTTATTAAATACATTGGAAAAGAACTGTTGTGACAGGAAACAAGTCAAACATAAAATATGCATGAGACTCAAAAGCCAGGTTAAAAGTCTTTGTTTTTGAAGAATTTTTCTCAGGCTACGAGATAAAAACTGGAGATTAGATAATTAGCAAATGTTTTCTCTGTGGCTGGCAGATTCTTAGGAGGAATCAAGGAGTAGATATATGATGGGTCAGGTGAAATATAAGGCATACTTCATACTTCTGAAGAATGTCGATAGACAACAAAGATTTACAAAAATACAACTAACAAGAGCAAAATAAAGAAAATTAGTTTGAAAATTAAGTACTTATTACAGACATACTCCCTAGGCAACTAATGTTCAATATATTCTAGTTATTAGGAGACACTGCTTATGTTACCAGATTTGTGGTCCCAGCCTCTTCCCCATTAATCCATAAATCAATTAAAAGAGCCAGATTAGAAGTAAAGTTTAGAAAGGGGGTATTTATTTTATGTGATCACAATGGAAAGAGAGACAAAGGGAACCAGTGACCCCTCAAGTCCCTTTGGGGTTTCTGAAGTAAGGTCTAGGCTTATGTATAGGTCAGAATTGTATATACTAAGCAGTCGGTCCCAGTCAGTATACTCCATCCAGAATTCATTCATCATTGCCCTCCTGTAGGGAAAGCTAACAGGTTGTAACTCTCTTTCTGAGAGAAAAGTTTCCTCTCTGGCTAGCTCAGTCTTTACCCTTTCTTTTCTCCTAGAATGAAATTCCTGGAGAAATTCTAGTTTCTTTCTAAATTCTTGTTTGAATAGTCTGAAGCACAAGTGTCTCTTTAGAATATTTTCATCGCTGTCAGGCAAGTTACACCCAGAATGCACAGTGTTAGAGCTTGTCTGATTATCCTTGCCAAAAGAAGATAATGATACAGTTAAGAATACACAAATATAAAAGGTCAGCTCTTCCTCCACAAAGCCTTGCTTCCACCCTCATCCCCTGCATATGGTGTTTTAAATTTTGAAGTTTTTCCTGCAATCCAATCTTTACATATCTAAGTGAATTTCTATGCAGATAGAATGGCCATTCTAAAACAATGAAACTTTTGTACTTTATACCTCTCAGTTGAATTTTTTTTGACCTATCTACCACACAAAAAAGAAAAAAAAATATGATGTTGAAGCTAGAAAAAAAAATAGCTTTGATCACAGTCATGACTCATGTGTGTCCTTTGCCTGCATTCCTTCCCTCCTCATCACTCCATGTTGAACTTTCTTGGATCTCCTTTCTAAATGCTGTGCTGTATTCACACTTAGACATAAATGTGTCATATATATATGTATAAATATATATGATATACATCTGTGAGGGAGAATATGAACTGCTCTTTTATTTCTGAGTTTGGGACACCTTAGTTAATATTGTGCACTCTAAGTCCATCAATTTCCCAACAAATTTTATGGTTTCATTTTCTTTAGAACTTAAGTGTTCCAGTGGGTGTATGTACCAAATTATTATTATCCATTCATCTGGTGATGACATCAAGGTTGGTTCCATTTTCTTGCTGCCATAAATAGAGCAGCAATAAATATGGATGTGCAAATATCTCTACTGTGGTCTGTGGAATGCTCTGAGTCTGTTCAGGAGCATAATAGCTAGATCGTACAGTCGCTCTATTTTTGATTTTTTGAGGAAACTCTAAATTGACTTCCATAATGGATGCAATAATTTGGACTCCCACATTTGTTGTAGAATTTATTGATAAAAGCCATTCTGACTGATATGAAATGGTATCTCAAAGAAGATTTAATGTACATTTCTCTGATTGCTAGGGATATTGAACACATTTTAAGGTACCTATTGGCAATTTGCCTTTCTTCTTTGAAAAGTATCAGTTTATTTCAGTAGTCTATTTGCTGACTGGCAGACTGATTTACTTAGTGTTTTATTTCCTCTGTGTCATGTTTTCATTTGTGATTTCATTAGTGATTTTATTATAATAAATAGATAAACAAATAACAAGCAAGGAGGGTCAGTTTGGGTGCTGCCGACTTCCTTTACCTTTCGCTGTCTATGAATTACAAAATTAGTGATCTGCCAGAGAGATCCATCTCCCATGCTCAGTGACCTTCAACCTTACTAACTTCTGTTAAAAGAAACATAGGTTCAGCTGTTCAAGGAAAAGAGATCTGATGTAAATTATCATTAAAATGAGCTTTGTTAGGAGAGAGAAACCTGTCCCCATGAGGGCCATGAAAGGCATTGATGTGGGAAAGGAATCAGGAGTGATACAGACTTTTATAAAGGACAACATGATGGAGCTTTGTTTCAGTTTGATTTCTCTGTTGTTTTGATTAAAAAAAAAAAACTGACCAAAACCAACTGAGAAGGAAAAAACTGATTTGGTTTTCAACTCACTGTCTGTCATTGAAGGACAGCAACACAGGAACTTAAGGAAAGAACCTGGAGGCAAGAACTGAAGACTGCTGTTGCTCACCAGCTTGCTCCTCCCTCCTGTCTTGCTCAGTCGCCACCCTTACACAGTTCAGACCCACAGTGAGGCTGCACCCCTACATCACGCTGACAAAACGTTACCAGTATACATGCTAACCTTAAGGGATAAAGAGGCATCCCCTTGAAATGTGGAAATTAGCTTCATTTAGAGAGATAACTTAGTAAAGTAATAAGAAAGATAACTACCATGAGCAATATGATGACTAGGGAGGATGATGGGAGAGGGACCAAATAGGGAGAGGAGGAAGTAGGCAAAGAGGGAAAGAGAGAGAGAGAGAGAGAGAGAGAGAGAGAGAGAGAGAAGGGGGTAGAAGCTGACTTACTTCCAAAGAAGCACCTTACATTTTAAACTTTTCCTCAGAAGGCAGGGGTTTTCCCATCTCTCCAAGGCATTATAGGTGTTTGCTGGGAGGTGCACAGGTAAGGAAGAACATTTCTTTACAAGTTCTATTGTGAATTGAATGACAGATGTTCCCTATGGCTCAAGAATTTGAGTAATTGACATCAGTCCCCAGTTGGTGCTGATATGTGGGAAAGGTATTGCAACCTTTAGGAGGTATGAACTTGCTGAAGGAACCACATCATTGTGGACCTGCTTTGAGAGATCTTATCCTTGCCACACTTCCAGCTCTCTGTTTGCCTCATGGTGGCCCATGGTAATGTGAATTCTCAGCTTCGTGTCCCTGCTGCCATACCTGCAATTTCTTGCCTTGCCTCCCCACCATGATGGACTAATTCCTTTTGAAACATAAGCCAAAGTAAATACTTCCTTAAGTCACTTTTGGTCATGCCCTTTTATCATATTACCAGAAAAGTCACTAATAAATGCGGTGGTGCCAGAGAGTGGATTATTGCTGTGAAAAATATGACCATGTTGATTTAGAGGAGTGTAGAAGACTTTTGGACATTGTACTAGAAAATCTTTTGAACGCTATAAGCATACCTTAATAGGCCTTTCTAGAAGAAGTTTTTAAAATGATAATATTGAGAGCAATATGGTGTGTTCAGGCCCAGCTGTAGAAGCTTCAGAGTGGAACAAGGTCTCTTTAGCACAGAAGCTACAGGCCATTCTTGTAATGTGTTTGATAAAAACTTTTCTGAGGGTATATTTAAAAGTAATGCACTAATTATTTGACAAAGAAAATTTCAAGACAAAGTAGCTTTGAATAAGCAGTTATGTTATTACTGATATTTCTTATTGAGGTCTACAGAACAAGTGGGGCAGAAAGAAATATAAAGTGTACAGTTTGGGAAGCAAAAGAATAGTAGAAAATTAATGTTAAGGTCAAGGTATGTGCTGATAGAAAGGCTGTAATTGTTATGGAGATTGGCACCATTAAGGAGAGGCCATAAATTGAAGCTTTAGAGGAACAAAAAAGAGTCCCTGTCCTGTACCTGGAGACACTTCCAGGGTCTTCTGGGAGTCATCAAGCCCTGACTATCACATCTGAATCTGGGCAAGTTCACTGAACATTCTTAAGAATGAATATGGAGGCCCCACCACATTCCAGAAGTTGTATGACCTGGATCTCACAGAGATATGCCTGCCTCTCTCTAACTCTAGAATTCCCAGCAAAGAGGTATGTACTTCTTTTTAAAGATTTTCATGGAGGCCTTCAAAGGAAGCACACTGATGTCTTGAGGTCACTGCTACAGGCCTGTCCATTTATTTCCCTGCCTTTTGGTGGCATCATAATGGTTTACAGGCCCCACCTTGAAATCTTGCTATCCACCCTGGGTAGGCTAGATAACAGACAAAAGACCATCTAATGGCTAAGCTTAGGGTATTTCTTAAAATCAAGACAGATATCTCAACTTAACAGTTAAAATTCAGGGTGGTTTTGTTTTGTTTTGTTTTTGATGTAATTACTAGGAGTAATTCCTCCTACACAAAAAAAGGCTTTTGTTCATCTATTGGAGACTTTCATACACAGATACTCAGATATCTTGGAAGCCAAAACAAATATGAACTCAAAGAAAAGTGTCACATAAGCTAGACATGATGATCTATGTCAGTGACCTCAGTACTTTGAAGCTGGAGACAAGATAAGAGTACCCATAGTTCAAGGTCACCCAGGGATACACAAGACTACCAAAGAAAGGACAGAAAGAAAGAAAAAAAACAGAAAAATAAAAAAAAAGAGAACAGTGTGATTTGTACCCTATTCCTTTGGAGCTTTGCTGTCTTTTCTTTTGCTCCAGCCACCTTTGATGTGCTGATAGGACCTCCCAGCATGCACAACATGGGCTACAAACCCCTGCCACTCCACAAAACCCTCTTTATAGGACAGTGGGTCTGCATTCCTTACTTTAACAGTCTCTGAACATAAATCACTGAACAGTACTATAGTGCTATGAAAATAATGCCCAGGGAAGAGAGATGAAGGGAAGTAAGGTCAGAGCAGCTTGTGTTTTAACTGATAACAAGAGGTCTTCACATTCCCATAGTCACAAAAGTTTCCTGACTGTGAACATAAAAATAAGATTAATAATCAAGGAAGACAACAGAGAGAGAGAATATCCAGATTCCAGGGTGTGATCACTACTTTACAACTATCGTGCATGGAAAAGCCATGCATGATCCTGTCATGATGGAAGCCACATCAGAATTTTTAGCTAGGTGCGGAGATGCACATCTTATCAGAAGCAGAGGCAGGAAGGTCTCTGGGAGATAAAGTCCAACCTCAGCTATATAGTGAATTCCAGGCTAGCTGGAACTAGAGGGAGATCCCATCCCACAAGAAAACAAAACAAAATTCTGAATTTTCTCTTTGACTCCACAAACACATGGCCACATTGTTCATCATGTAGTTCGCCCTTATGATCTGAACCCACTGGATAACATTTTGTTTCCAATACATTGAGGAGTGTCTGAAGCCATGACCTGTGAGTCTCCATATGAAAGACCTGTCAATAGGTTTTAATTTCTCAGAACCCAGAAGTAACCTTCCCTTATTTATGGCCAACAAAGACAAAGTCTGGTTTCTAAATCATAAACACAGTGTGTAAAACATTCAATATAGATATCTGTAGCAGAGGAGACCATCTTGGGCTGCCTTATGGCCTTGAGTGTACCCATGAACTGAGGACAAAGTTCAGCAAATATCTCTATAAGGATTTCACCATACCATATCAGCCCTCCAGAAAGGCAGGGTGAGTTCCAGGGTCAACTGACACAGCTTCCCTGTGCTGTGCAAAAGGTCCTGTAGGATGGCTGTCGAGATGTCATTGTCATAAAAATTGACCTGATGACCTGGGAACTTTGAGGGCAGACTGGAGGGCACTAAGCTGAGTCACTCATGCTACAGCCCTCTCATTCTAGGGTCTGCAGTGTCTGAAACACTGTCTAGGAGAACTTGGATAGTCACAGGACATGAACAGAATAATATTATACCTCTCATGTCCATCTCTTTGAGCTAACAGACACTCCCACAATGACACAGGAATTCAAGTTTGACTGTCTGAAGACATCTAGGGAATTAGTGCTGGGTGATGGTGTTACAAAGTGTTAATGTAGGTGTTGAGAGAGAGAATGATGGACCATTAGCTCAGAAAGAAAGAATGACACATCTAGAAAAATCTGACAACATCTAAGGAAATCTCTTGCAGAGCTTACTGACCCTTTGGCTTTCTCTCACAGCCTCTACAACTATTCAGTCTTCAACGCTGCCACTGACCCTAAACTCTCATCTACTCAGTCCCAACCTGTGCTCAAAATGGCATTTCAAAATGTGAACATAATCTCATACTTGTGTCTTTTCACAGAACTAGCCGCTGAGCCCGGAGCTCATCACGGCTCATCAGAGGACTGTGCAGGGGTGACTTCTCCCTTTATTGCCTTTCTCTCTTTCCTTTTCCCTTCCAAGGATGATATCAAACCCATCCTCACCAGATCTGACTCAGGCAGGTGGCCTTCTACTGTGATATCTCTGCAGATCTCCTACCCCAGTTCAGTTCTCTAGTTTTGCGTGGTTGTGTGAGACCTCGATTAAGTTAAAATGGAAACTGACCATCCTCAGATACTCTAATCATTCCATAATTGTGAAATCTACAGTGGCTTGGATACATGGAGTGCCCATTAATCCTTAGTGTAAAAGAAAGATTTTGTTCTAGTCTACAGAAACAAGTCTTGATCCATCCCTTCCTGAACAATTCTTTCATGTGGCCATTGAGAAAATAGACACCATTCATATAGAAAAGAGACACCATTCAAATATAGAGATGCTGCAGACAATTGACTTTGCAGAACTGAGAGATGGGCTTGATGATACACTCCTCTATCACTATGGAAATATTTACATTGAAGCTATTCTTCTAAAAGGAGTCTTCAAAGACTTCATAACTGGCCCAGACATGGAGCAAAATGAGCACAGGTTGACAGACTCCACCTTGTATCTAGTTCCAACTCCTAGATTTTTCTTTGGCTGGAAAACTTCAAAAAACTTCCTGAGAGTATGCACAGGCCATGCACAGAGCTGCATCCTAGAACAACACAGCAATAGGGAATGTTTTCTCTGCTGGCTCCACTGTAAGATGTTTGTTTGGTGTTCACTGAGATGTAAACTGATAGAAATATCAGCTGACACCTTCAAACACCTACTCAGCAGTTACATAGGAAAGTTCTTCACAGCTTCCTCCTTTCATGCTCTGTGGTGAGCGGCCACCATTCTCTCTTCCAGCCCATATAGTCCATAAAAGGTGATATGTATTCCATAATTTGAGCACTTGAAGTTTCCACTCCCCTGTGTAAAACAGAAGTCTTTGAAGATAAGACAAGATCCAAGACTGTTTTTCTTCCACATTTCAAACATCAGCTGCCCCCTACTTTTCTCTCTGTCTTGCAAATGCCTAAGTCTTTTCAGTGCCGAGTATTCACATAGGATTCATACATCTAGGCTAGGCTTCTGTGTCTAAGGTGCGTCTGTAGGATTCTGTCTTGCATCCCTCCACTCTTTACTTCTCCCAAGTCCACTTCTAATGCCTGGAGGCAAGGACAGACTCATTCCGCTGTGGCTACATCTACTTTCAGATATCTTCCATGTCTGACTCTCTTTTTCTATTAAGGCTCAATAATGGCCAAGTTTCTGCAGTTCTCCAAAATGATTCCATAAAAGCCTCTAATCCACCTTTGACCCTATTCTCCATGACTAGGATGGCCCTTCCCTGTCCCAAGTATTCACCATTTGACCTTACCAGTTTCTTGCTTACCTGTGGTGAACCTGCATCACCAGTATATCTAGTCCTTACAGAAGAGCCTGTAAAGTCTCTAGGTGTGGGGGGGTCTGCATCAGGGTCCCCACCTAGGAGACATGGGAGGGGCCAGATTAGTACTATAACCCACAGGACATTGCTTTGTCTGCTGAAGAAGGCCTCCTTGGGAAAAACTCCATGGGCAGGTCTTCCAGCGCAGAAATAGTCAAGGTCTCCTCCCTCAGCAACTTCTGCCCTTCAGGTCCAAGAATGACAGTTGGGTCTGGACACCATCCTAATCAATTTACAGGAAAATGGAGAAGTATTCAAGAAAGAACATCTTTGCTAATGGAACTTTGTTCTTTGTTATTGTTGTTGTTGCTTGGGGGTTTGTGGATTTTTTGATAGGGTGTCCTAATCCTTGCTTTCCTAGAAGTCACTATGAGGACCAGACCTGCCTCTTCATCTTGAGGGCTGGGGTTAAAGGAAAGCCACCATGACCAACATTTCAAGCTGAATTTTACAAGGCCATTCATCTCTGCTCCCCCACCATCACAAGAACCAACTTTGGCCTCCACTCATTTCTCTTGCAATGAGACCTCAGTATACACCATCCTCCTCAATAGCAGTCTCAGAGCCCAGTTCCCATCACTAGAAGCACGGGAAACCTCTCACTAGCACCCACTCAGCCATGTTCCCATCTTATTGCAACCTTCCAATATATTCCCACTAGGGAGGTTACTCAGAGTCTGAAAGCTGAAATCCTTAGAGCAAAACAACACAGATCATACTTTAAGATTCTCAAAAACAAGCAGCAAGAATTTCTTTTTGCATTTTTGAGACAAAGTATCCATGTAGCCCCAGCTGGCCTGAAACTCACTGTGTAAACTAGGCTGACCTTGAACTCATAGAGATCCACCTGCTTCTGCCTCCCAAATGCTGGGATCAGAAGCGTTCACCACCATGCCTGGCCAGCAGTGAGAAATTTAAGTGCCCAACTTGCCATATTCTACTTTCAACAAATTGAACCTTCTTTGAAAGACTGAAGAAAATCTGTGAAATGATGCCATAACTAAAATTTTAATTACTTAAAAGAATATTATTTAAGAAGAATTCAAAACTTTATTTACAGATGAGTATAGTGGTACACGCCTTTAATTCCAGCACTTGGGAGGAAGAGACAGATGGGTCTCGGTAAGATCAAGGTCAGCCTGGTCTACATATCTAGGTCCAGACCAGATGAAGTTCCAGGAAGAACCTGTCTATAAAAATAAAACCCAACAACATACAGTCAAACAAACTCCCACTGTATTTACAATTAAAACCAATGTCCACATTTGGTTCATCCGAAGAAAGAGAAATAAAAATTCCTTATCCCATCTTATGTCTAGTGTCCATGAATCACCTGAATGAACTGATGGGCTTGATGCCTTAAATTGCTTACTAGATCTGAACTTTGACTGGTCTCTGGATCCCCAGAGCACCAGGCAGTGAGTCCAGGCTCCAGGGCACCGAGTCTCTTCTCTGACTTCTCTGACCATTTTTACACGGTTGTACTCACACATCCCCCACCTCCCAACCACATTCTGCCTTTGGATTGAATGTCTAAATCTTCACAGGTAATCTTATGAGGTACTCTTTTTGCCTTCAGGTTCCCTAAGTTAAAGGGGAAAAAATGAGGCTAGAGAGAAAGTCAAAAGTTCCACCCTACCCACAATAGAAGAATCCTCGTCCCTACACTGGAACAAGAGAAGGTTCCTCTGAGGACTAGACCCACACACCTGAGCTTTTAATTTTTAAGAAGAAAGCCTCAGGTTGAATTGAATTTTTACTGAATTTTTGTGAATTTCATGAAATATAGGTTAACTAAAGGATTTTTGTCCCTAAAAATCAAGTATTTCAACACACATTAGCTGCTCTAAAGAGATGGGTTCCATTCCAAGCTGGCAGTCAAACATGGCAGTTGCTTAGATGCATGAGACATGTGAAAATTAGAGGCCTGTGGATTCTTCCTCCTTGGTGTCAGAAAGTCACCTAAGACAGTCAAGTGGAGCAGTGTAGAGTCTTTGTTGATAGCGGTGAGAGGCCATTGTATGAAGTTTGAAAGTGAAGCTGAGTTGTGGTGGAAACCCCAAGAAGTTGGAGTTGCCAGAGCCCAGAGATATCTGCCAAGGAGAGCTACACACAGGGAGTGGAACCGGACAAAGAGAGATGTGTGTTGCACATTAGAGGGGTGAAGCCACTTAAGCCCTTTGAAACCACAAAGCCACAGACATCAGAGTTCCACGATTTTCGGTTTGGAGTTTGCTGTACCGGGCTCCAGGATTTCCCTAGCTATGTCTGCACTCCTCCATTATGGAACAGGAATGCATATTCTGTACCATCGCATGCTGGAAGCAGATAGGTTTTTTTTTTTTTTTTTTGATTCACAGCAAGTTAAGAGATTGTCTTGAGTCTCAGAACACATTAGACTTTGGACTTCTGAATAATGTTGAGATTGTGAAAGACTATGAGGACTTTGAAAGTTGGACTAAATATAGTTTGCATTATGATATGTCCATGAGTCTATGAACAGGGAGTGGAGTGTGGTGACTGAATGAGAAATATCCCCATAGGCTCAAATATTTCAACACTAAGCATCTAGTTAGTTCATGGCAGTGTTTGGAGAAGTCATGCAAGCGTTAGGACAGTCTTGTTGGAGGAAGCATATCACTGGGAGAGGTCTTTGACAGTTCACAGCCTCGATCAACTTCCACTTTGCTCTGTTGCTTCACGTTTGTGAAGATGTGAGCTCTCTTCTTCCTGCTCCAGCCCCATGCCTGCCACGTGCAGACATGTTTCCCCACCAAGTTGGATTCTTATCCTCTGAAACTGTAATCCAAATAAACTCTTGGTTCTATTAGTTGCCTTAATCATGGAATTTATTTTATAAAATTATTTATTACATGTATTTATTTGTATGAGTGTATTGCCTGCATGTATGTAAGTGTGCCCATGTCATGCAGTGCCCACAGAGGTAAGAGAAAGGTGTCAGACACCCTTGAACTTGAGTTGTAGACAGTTGTTATCCACAACGAGTGTGCTGGAAATCAAATCCAGGGCTTCTGCCATAGCACCTAATGCTCTTAACCACTGAGACATCTCTCAGCCCTTGGTCATGGTATTTTATCATGATAGAAAAGTAACTAATACAGATTGCTGCTACATTCAAAGAAGATAGAGCAGCAGACACAGATAAGGAAGAACATTTGTTTACAAACCCTTGTTATATCCACAGGGGATAAAGAGCAGACCAAAGGAGCTAGAGAACAGAACTACAGGGAAGACATGGTCTGATTTCTGAGATAACAGCAACTTGGGGTTCTGTATTCTAACACTATAACCCACCTGACATGATGATCTCCAGATCAATTCTTTTTCCTACATGTGGTAATTTCATTCTGTTCTACTTTATACCAGTCATCTGTTTACGAGCACCTAGGCTAAATCTATAATGTAGTTATTGTTAATGATGCTGTGATATACATGGAAGTATAAGTTCCTATTTAATAAAATTGACTTCAGTTCCCTTGGGTATATATTGAAAAGTGGTGTGGTTGGATTACATGGAAGAGTTACTTCTAATTATTTTTAACGATTCTAAATATTTAATTGTGTGGATGCTGGTACTTCTCTGGGCATGTACATGTGAGTGCAGGTGCCCGTAGAAGCTAGAGATCTCGTATCCCCATGGAACTAGAGTTACAGGCCATTTTGGGCTGCTTGAAATAGGTGCAAGGTTCCAGGGAACCAAACCCGGAACTCCAGATGAGCATTATGCACTCTTAACCTCTGAGCCATCTCTCCAGACCCTGCATTTAAATTTCTGAAGGAATTCCATACTGATCCACACAGAGGCTCCCTGAGCTCCCACTGCACACAGCAGTGCTCGACAGCTCATTTTCTCATGCACACACCTGCATCTGTTGTTGTTATTCTCTTGACTGTAGCCACCTGATCAGATGAGACAGAACAAAAGTAAACTTGAACTCCATTTCTGAATGTCTAAAGCTGTTGAAAACTTTCTAGGTATTTACTGATCATTTTTGACTACTCATTTCCACTGTGTGCTTATTGTTATTTTGTTGTACATCTTTTTCATCCATTCACTTATTCTAAACATGAACTGTGGCCATCAGTGGGGCAGCCACACCACCTGAATGGATGATCACGGAACTGAAAAAAGACCAGGGGACTTGGGCAGTTTTACTTTTTACTTTATTTCTTCATCACACAAAAGTGTCAAAAGCAGGCAACTCTGCTTTTACATTCATACTCATTAGAGCCACAACTGAATGTTTGTAGAACAACGAACAATGACAAAGAGGCTAGAATATAGCAATTTAGTAAAATATAATAAGCAGGATGACAGCATCACCATAGTATTCCTTCTCTGGAGATCAAAGTGACTCCTGAGAAACTAGGGGAGAACCGGCATTCCAGAGAAATCTCCCCAGTAAGCTTCTTCCCTAAACTTTCTCATGGGACACAAGCCTTTCCAGGCATCCATGCTCAAGATTCAGCTAAATTCACCAAACATATTTTTTAAGTCATGGGAACACTATTTCACAGTCCCTTCATCTCCCAGTTTTTGTTTTTCTAGATTCTCAAAAACTGCATTGGCTGACGTCAAAGCCAATGTTCAATGTACAGCCTATATAATGACTTAAAGCAATACAGGTCCATAAACAAGAAACATGAAGATAGCCACTATAGGGTCAAGAACAAACACAACTCAAAATAACCATAAAAGCCATTGAACAGAGCTCATAAAAATTCTATCAATTTCATCCTTGTGAGATTGTACTTGTCATTTAACTTGATTGGAATAATTAAAAATATTAAAAGATGCCAAGATACTGTTTACACTCCAAGTATTCTTTTAAAAGCAGATAGTCTATGGTGCCCAGTTTTGTAGCACAGCAACCCGATGTTCTCCCAGCTCCTGAATGGTCTTCCCCAGGATCTGGGTGGTTATATTGCTGGTTTTTCTGGGAACATAGGTCATTTTTGCAACTTCTTGCTGTATGCCTGTAACAAGTACAGGAATGAAGAGCAGGAATGCTGACGTCACAGTACAGCAGTAGGATCAAGCAGCTAAAGATTATCATTGTAGCCTGATGAGAGAGCGAGAGAGAGTGTGGAAACCTGGCAGTCTTATCAATTTGTCCAAGTCCACAGACCCCAACACATCAAGCAGGTAAAGCCCGATAGGTATGTTTCTCTCAGAAAAAAATGTGCGGTCCAGGATGCATGAATTACCTTTAGATAATGGTTTAAACTAGTGCTACAATGAGATGACAGTGAAGTGAAGTGAACACAAAGACACAGAGTACAAAGTAAAAGCCATGGGAAAATCCACAGAGGCTTGTGACATGTATTTATCCTGAGTGTTAGTTAATATTATCATGAAAAATATTTTACTAAACAAGATGAGTCATACCTAGCCTCCCTAAGTTCTTCTTGAGGAATTAGGAAGAGGTGGATGCAAAAGAAGTTTTTTGCATTCCACTCTGAGTCAAATGCATATGTTGGAATCCAGTCCTGTCAGAAACAATACATTTTTCCAGGGGAATTGTGACAGTAACAGCACTGTAAACGATATCTGGATTTTCCTTCTTCATCTCAGCACATGTGTGTATGCCAGTACCTTCGATCTCAAAGCGTCCTTGAAAATACTGAAGTCAGTATTATTTCTTGCTGAATGATCAGAAACATTCCAGCGACCTCCCAAACCATCATTTGCCTGACTGAAAACCTCATTCCACTTTTGTATCAAACAACAGACACTAAAGGATAGAAGCAATTCACTTGACAGTCCCTGTTTTTCTAGAGACATAGGCATATCTCTCACTCCACACTTAACATACCCAGGTACCCACAAATCATGGCCAGACTGCTTATACCATACCTGCACTGGAAGTGGGTGTGTCCTTGCAGTTCCTTCTCTCAATGGCAGTCTATTGTATTAATCATATCTTTTGCTAAAATTTCAAAATTTAAAGTACTCAAGGCTCTAGGTAACCCATTCAGCAGTGTATCTAGAATACCTAATATTTTTATTTGTTTTTATAAATATTGTTTAAAGTAGTGTGGTTTTTTTTAACATTTGTTTATCCTGTAGAATTATGAGGTGTATTTGTTTTATGAACTATGTTAAAGAAAGCAAAAAAGAATTGTAAGCTGAACATAAGTAAGTGTACTATTAGTTTTAACCTTTTTGGTATGTTTAAAATTGTAAATGTTTGTAAAAAATGATTAATTATATGTGTTATTATTATTATTTATTTTGAAAATGTTATGGTCCAGGAGGCTGAAGAATAATTATTTACAGTAATGTGTACATATTTACGACATTTAAATTTAGGAACAATAGTAACATTAAGATTTATTTGTCATGTCATTTGAGGGTAAGTATCCCGAGAGTTAACATCTAGAGATAAGCGGGGGAAGTATAGTTAGAACAGTGATCACAATGAAAGGCAATTTCCTTGTGTTAAGAAATAGCAGAATGTAGAAAAGCCTCTGTAAAAACTGAGCAGGAAAATAGGTCATAGAATGTCATAAGTTATCTTTAGAGGGAACTTGGACACGTGCCATCAAAGAATCATCTTGAGTTTTTGTACATAATTGTGTCAGTAAAAATGAATAAATTTAGATCAGATATGAGTGACAGGGAAGGAATTTTTTGATGGACAGTTTTTTGGACCTGTAAAAAAACTGTAAAATTGGTTTAGTTCTGAGACACTGTTCTCAGCAGTGAAATCACATGAGCAGCACAGGCAGAGTCGAACAGTGTTAACAGCATTATGGATTTTTTTTAGAACAAGGGTTATGGAATATAGTTCATATTTTTTAACAGAATTAGACTTTAAGAACTTCATAAGTGGGTCTTTTGTAGGTAAACTTTGTAGGTGAGACATCAGTAAATGTGTAAGTGTAGAAAGACATGGACAGAAATGTCATCTCAGTCATAGGACATTTGAGATGTTTTATATTGTTTTCAGACTTAGCTAATCTTGGAAGCAGTAAAATATTGTTTTCTATTATATTAGAATAGGTCTTTAAGTATGGTTACTAAACAATTTAGAAGTTTAGTAACATAAGTTTGGTACTTTTAATTATTTTGTAATATGTAAAATTTGAAAAAAATCTTTAAGCCAGTTTTTATACTTGTAGACAAGAACTAATTTAAATACATTTTGGACTGAACTTTGACCTTAGAAATTTTAAGAAGAGTGTTTCATTACAAACAAAAATAGTGGGTTTTTTTGTTTTGTTTTTTGTTTTTGTTTTTTAAAGTCACCCTCACGCATATTTTGTATTATTTCTTTTTATAAGGAAGGAGGGGACTTACATCATTTATCTATAGTCAGGAAAATTCATTGATTAGGATCTTAACCAAGCTCACCAAAACAGTGGGGGGTTTTGGCCTGTTTCCATTTGGTATAAGGATCCTCCTACCAAAGGGCCTGAGTCTCAGTTGTTCCCATTCTTATTTTTGTGTATCTGCCATAGTTCAGGTCCCTGCTACAGGACCTGAATGGATAATCACAAAAGTGAGAAAAGATCAGGGGACTCCTGCAGGTTTTTTTTTTTAAACCTTTATTTTTTGACTTTTATTTATTCATACACGCATAACTGCCAAAAGCACACAGGCAACTCTACTTTTATACTAATACTGATTAGAGCCACAGCTGATTTTTTACAGAACAGTGAACAATAATAAAGGGGTTAGAGTACAGTAAAATAGTAAAACATTATAAACAGGATAAAAATATCACCATAGTATGTCTTCTTGGGAGATCAAAGTGTCTCCTGACAAACCAGGAGAGAACTGGTATTCCAGAGATATCTCCCCAGCAAGCATCCTTGCATAAAGTTGCTCATGAGACAGAAGCCTTTCCAAATATACATGCTCAAGATTCAGCTTAATTCATTGAGCATATTTTTGAAGTCATAGGAACATTATTCACAGTCCTTTCAATGAATCCTCTATTTCTATTCAGCAGATTATTTTCTCTGTTTTTTTCAACATTGCTCAGAAGCTCTTTGATGCATTCTATTTTTCAATTTTCATTTCCTAAGCTCTTAGAATCCTATTCAAGAAGGTAAATTTAAATATTGTGCCATGATAAAACTTCATTAAGATGAAGACAGATGTGTAAGATATCCATTGGTCAGGAATAATAGTTTCAATGGATCATGGTTTTCAGAAAGAAGGGAACTCTGAACAATGCATGGAAGTGAAAAATGAAACCTGTCCTCATTTGCAAATCTATGGTTAGGACTAGAAACAATACTTCCATACATGGTGTATGGGACAAGGATGGATTATATTAATAAAATATTGAATACAGGAGACCATTAGGGTCTATATACACAAATATGGATGGTATCGATGTATAAACAGATGTTAATATAATACAAAGATATTATTAACTATTGAGGCAAGATGAAAGGGAAAAGGTGAGTAAAAAGCATAAAAAAGGAAAGAAATACATTTAGGAAGATATTTGAGCAAATGAATATCAAACACCTGAAGAAGAAATGACAGAGGGATAAACACATAACTAGCATAAGTTTAATAAAAATGAATGTATGAAAGTTAAGTACTTGTTCAATTTACTTGTTTAAAAATAAACATCAAAATTTCCATCTCATGCATAATTTCAAACTTCATTCCTTAGCTAAGTTTTTTCAGTACAGTAGAGGTTAAAAACGAGAGAGGGAGAAATCTTAGACGAAATTACATCTCAGAATAATGCTGTGTATGTGACAAAACGTTAAGAAATACCTATTAACTACAATGGTCACACTTTTAGCCATGTGCTTGACAGGAAACATCCTTGGTCAAGCAACATAAAAAAATATTAATGAATTATCTGTCCCTCACACAGCCATGGCGACTGCTGAAAACACACCTCTGATGAGCGCCAGCTCAGAAGCAAAATGAGACGAGATCTCCAGGAGATGCTGACAGAAGTGGGATGGTCTGCGGAATATTGGCTGCCTAAGCTTCAGGAACAACTGGGTGTGACCTGTGCCCAAGCCTTACAATACTTCAAAGAAAAGGAAATGCAGAAGCTGAAATCCCATGTGCAACATCCGTGGGAATAAGGGGCCCTGGAAAGGTTGCTTGAGCTCTCTCAGTCAAATAATGATCTGGAGTTACAGGATTCTTCAGTGGACACGATAAAGAAAATGCAGAAGGCAGACAAGGCACTGGAGGACCTGACAGGTTTACAGTTAGGTGAAAAGCAGAGACAGAAAGAGACACTGAATACAAAAGAAACAGAAGACAGGCAAGGAATGGAGATTCCTGAGGAAAACTTGCCACAGCTTGAAAAGCCATTAAGTAAAGTCACAGAAACCAAGCAGAAACTACTCGGTCTCACAGAGCAGACCCTGTCCCACAGAGAGAAACTCCTCCTCAGAGAGCTGATAAAACAGGCATCTGGAGGACTTGCATTGCAGGGAATTTATAAAACAAGTCAATCAAGTGACCTGATACAGAGGAGAGAGAAAGTACTCAAGGTCCCAAAAGAGTTCTCGGTCTTTGTTCCAGAACAGGGAACAAGGACAGAAAGTAAAGAATTTACATCTTCACATGCAGAGTCCATCTTCACACAGACTGTAGAGAAGCTGGGCTTCAGTGCAACCTCCTCAGTCGAAGGCGGAGGATGGGGATTTAGTTTAGAAGCTGGAATGGATCAAAGCAAACATTCAGAATCCACGGACACCCACCAATCACATTCAGAGTACTCTTATTTCTGCTCATCCAAGTTCAATTATGTCTCCCTGGCTACCTGCCACTTTCCCATTGATCAACTCCAACTTTCCAAAGCTGCTCTAGAGGAAATGCAAAGCATTGAAGAACTTCTGGGTCAAACGGCACTCCCAGACAGAGTCCCCTTACTAAAGCACAGAACTGAAAACTTCTTCCACAGGTTTGGCTCTCATGCTAACCAAGGTCCTGTACACCTTGGGGGAATCTACTGCTGGAAGGCCATTTCAGAGGGATTCAAAAGTGAGCAACTGGCTGAGGTGAAGCAGCAGGCAGCAGAGGCCCTGGATCTTTACATAAAGTGCAACTACAGGGGCTTTGGAGTTAAAGTTGGTGCAAGCATGAAAGTGTCAGACACAAAGTCAAAAAAAGTCTCCCAGAACACAACTAGTCAAAATCTCCAAACCAAAGTCCAGTTGTCTGTGGCCCAGACAGGTGGACCACCGAAAGCGAAAGGATTTCTCCAGTGGGAATCCGGACTTGTTGCCAGTAATCAAACTTGGTCTGTCATTGACCGGGGACTTCGCTTGGTTCCCATTTGGGACATCATCTTCTGGAATCACAAGAGTGATTTTAAGGACCACCTCATGGTGGCTAACTGCCTGAAAGACAACTATATTGCCCTGACTGGTCTCCCTGCTCATATCCACGGAGGAGAGTAATTACTAAGTGCTAGGAAGAAAGCTAGCCTTTTGCTAAACAAAATCTTGGGAGGTTTCTGATCCTGAAGAACAACTTCAAAAACTGATAAATTTCATGAAAACAATGAGCGAAAAAACAAAAACTTATGATTTGTGGATTAACACATGCCTCACAGATTGGGATATGCAGAATTTTTTGATAAACACTGTAAAATTTTGCAAACAATCATCCATTTATAGAACTCACTTTATTAAATCTCAATTGCACAGCCTTTTGTCACCTCACGTGTACAAAGTGAAAAACTTCCCTCTTGTACGGTCCATCATGAAGTGGATCAAAGAGTCAGACTCAGAGGAAGAACACATCTCTATTATCCATTTCTCAGAGTTCATTAAAGCCTTAGAACAAATCAAAAACACAGTCATGGAGGAAAGTGTTACTAATGAGTCTCCAATGGAAGAAAACTCAAAAAAGCAATGGAAGAAACTCAAAAAAAGCCACATATGAGGTGACCATAGTTCTCAATTCCTTCTTGAATTATCTCCAAGAAATAGAACAAGACGATATACAGTTCTTGCTTCTTTCTTTTGCAGTTGGAACAGGCTATCAGCTGGTATACAATATTTTTCAGAAACTCTTGGGATGTGATGAATTAAACTTCCTCCTGGATGAAATACAAACTGCTGAAAAGAAATACAAGGAACTAAATGATATTTCTAAACAAAGGGCACAAGCATTCCTAGTGCTCACAGCTCTGACAGCCAAAGTTGGAGCCAATTCTCCAGAAGAGAAAACATGACGTTTGGCACTAGTAAGTCAACATATGAGAGAAACATTGTGTACAGAGATTGAACAAGTCCTCACGGAACATGGATCAGACAATGATTAGGAACCATTAGAGAATGACTTGAGATTACTTGTGGATGGGAATTATAAAGGCACCAGATGTTCTTTACAAACTGATGATGGAAAAAAACAATTGCAAAGTCTCTTGAATAAAAAGGAAGAGATTAATGGATCAGAAACCAATGAAAAAAACAAAGGAGGTGATAGAAAATGGATCCTTCCTAGACATCCTCCAACGCCTAGACCTGGAACATTACTACCGAAAACAGATGAGCAGAGCTAACTCCCACCTCATCTAGAAAACATCTGTGTACAACACCCAACCCAAATCTGAACAAAAGCTGCTCTTCTATTTCCTACAAAAGCTACTGATGCTGGATTGTGGGTTGCAATACATGTTCTTCAAACAGGAGGATAAATTCGAAATTCAGACCCCAACAGTTCTTGTCAATCAGGAAAATGAGGATTTTTTCCATATGAAGGATTATTTGAAGACAGTGATAACATTAATCCTTCAACTACGGAGTCTCAGCCCCCCATCCACCCAATGGACATCCAGATGGCCATTTTTCACTGTGCAGATGATTTTGCCAGACAATATATTTTGGCAAAACTCTCGGATTGTCAGTTTGCACTCCCCCTTGTGGTGTCAAATCCCAACTCTTCTGAAATTGAGTTTTCTCTCTGGTCTCTAAGACAGATTAGGAAAAGTTGGCAAGATACAAGCAAATCACCAGAGGAAAAGATCAAGAGTCACAAGGATCAGCAGATGTGCAGCGTCTCCACCCCCACTGTGTCCTTCATTAGAGTTGGAAACAGCCTCTCTGCCTCCAAATCTCAGATCATGAACTCTCTTCTCAGTAAACGGAAACATGATGTGTTTTTTCACAGACACTGCAGAGGAAACAGCAAACACTGTCTCTTGATGGAGGGAGTGGTGGAGATCTGCTGGTTCTGTCCTGGGGGGACAGGTGAGGACAGATTTGACCAATGTGTGGCCTTCACCAACCTCCATGGAGATGCCAAGGAGAATAAGCTGCAGCTCGCCTTCCTGCAGGAGGTCTCCTCTCTCATTGTGATCCTCATGTCAACTTCTGATGACAGCAAAGAAAACAGGAAATTTGGCAGAGACTTGTTCCAGTCATCAAAACCATTGTTCTGCTTCCTCGATGACAAAGAAAAAACCATTGCTAACAACACTGGTAGAAAGTTGAAAATGAGGCAGAATTAACAAAGGAGATCATAACCACAATCAAGCACTTGCTCAATTGCTCTGACACCATTCTCAGCTTAGAGGCCTGTTCACAGATTGCTTGCAAACACGGGTTCTTAGTTGATGAAGACCAGAGAAACTGCAAGGAAGCCAAAGAAAATGCACAGACCATAATAGCTTTGCTAGAAGAAACAAAGTTATCTCAGATAAAGGAAAACTTCCTACCCCTGCAGGGACATTTGTGGCACATGTGGTATAAGAAGGACAAAGAACTCTATCATCTGAGAGAAAAAGGAAATCAGAGCTTTGAACAACACAGGAGTGAGATTGAGACAGATAAACATAAAATGCAAAGTCAGCAGCTAGAAATAGCTCTTCCTCTCAATGATGTCATGCGCTCTGTCCTTACCATCCTTCAAGAAAACATAGAAACACACAACAAACTCTACTTTTTGCAATGGCTGATTCTCTTTATTGAGAACCTTGCCACAGAACACTTGGAAGAATTACATGAGAAGCAAAGATCTCTGTGGTCAAAGGTACAGGCAAATGAACAAAAGGCACAAGAGAGCAACTTGCTGACAGGATGGCAGAATCAGATAGATGCCATCTCCAGAGAGATCAGTGACTGCTCCTTGGGAATTCAGCAACTTCTCAGAGAATTTGGCCAGATCTATGAGGCTCTGGAAGAAACTTCCTCCACTAGAGACAGCCTTTTCTCTGCCTCCCACAAATTGCTGCAGACCTGATGATATCTGGTGTTCCCATTGAGCTGATGGATGGGGATGCTTCATATGTGCCTCTCAAGTGGGTGGCTGCTGTTTATGAGAAGATCACTGAGAAACTTGCAGACAAACGGCTCTTTGTTCTCTCTGTTCTTGGCCTGCAGAGCTCAGCTAAGTCCACCCTGCTGAATGCCCTGTTTGGACTGCAGTTCACAGTGAGTGCAGGCAGGTGCACCAGGGGGGCCTACATGCAGCTACTGAAGGTGGAGGAGGCATTCAGAAAGGAATTTGGCTTTGACTTTGTGCTGGTAGTAGTCACAGAATGACTACGGGCCCCAGAAGTAAACAACAAATCTCAGAATCAGGACAATGAGCTGGCAACCTTTGTCACTGGACTTGGATACTTGGCGCTGATCAATATCTTTGGGGAGAACCCCTCAGAGATGCAAGACATCCTACAAATAGTTGTCCAAGCATTTCTGAGGATGAAACAAGTGAAAATCTCCCCCAGTTGCGTCTTTGTCCATCAGAATGTGGGGGAAGTTACAGCAAAAGACCAAAGTATGGAAGGACGACAGAGACTAGAGCAGAGACTGGATGCAATGACAGCCTTAGCTCCAGAACAGGAGGAGTGTATAAATGTCACCCATTTTAGTGATGTCATCAAGTTTGATGTCAATAATCACGTCTACTACTTTGCTCACCTCTGGGATGGCAATCCCCCAATGGCGCCTCCCAATCCTCGCTATAGTCACAATGTGCAGGAACTAAAGACCAGAATTCTGTTGATTGCCCAACTGCAGCATGGACTTATCTGTGTGTTTGTTCCAAAGAGCCTCAAAGAGTTTTAAGGAAATGCACAAGGCATTCAAGAGAGCAAATGATCCTGTGAACTACCTGGAAAGCAAGAAAGATGATTTCTTCATGAGTTTTAAATTTTCCTGCTAAGGTGCCTCCTCCATCAAATCATTTGCTGATTTTCTATGGCTCAAGCTCATCCTGGCTATCTCTGCCACCATATGAAGGAAAACGGGTCTTAACATAGCCACAGATTTGCGAGCCACCTGCCCTGAGTTCAATGGAAATAGGTCTAACCTGGAGAAACACATTCTCTACTTTCTAGCCGAAGAGGAAAATTTTGATAGTTATTTAGGGTTAGGGTTAGGGTTAGAATCCTTTTTTAAGGAGTTACATCAGAAACCATATTAGAAGATACTGCTCAGAAAAGAAAGGTGATAAAGTAAAGACTTCCTTGAAAATGGGTTTAGATGATCTCAAAGATGCTATCCACACTACTATTTATGGGTCCGCAGCAGTAGGTGCAGATAAAGGCAGCAATGCATCCACCTGGTTGGATTTCTTCTGTGATCAGCTGAGGAAAAACTTGATCTTTCCATGAAGAGACTTGACAGCCATTGAGCACCAGGAAATAAATGACAGGGAGTTTCTCAAGGAAGCCATGAGTGCAGCTTTGGATCCTGCAATGAGGAATGTGGAAGAGGACAGTTTAAGTAAGCCTAGAAAGGACATGATTGTTGAAATTGAGAAAATTCTCACTGAACATCTCTGTGGCTGCTGGAAGCAATGTCCCATGTGCAAAGCAATTTGTACCAACACAATATCTACTCATGATGGAGACCACTGTGTGCCATTCCACCGCCCTCAGGCTGTGAATGTCTTGATATAATGCAAACAGCTTTGTCGTTGACTGCTGCACTACTATCGAAGCAAATGATGTTTATTTTATTTTTGAGAATGGCCGCCAATACCCATATAAGAACTACAGGCAGGCAGGAGGGGATTATGCCACATGGCGAATCACCCCAGATTTATCCTCCCACCCATATTGGAAATGGATTGTTTGTCACTTTAGAAAAAATCTAGGAAACCATTATCAGAAAAAGTTCACAAATAGAGGTCCAATCCCAGGTGCACTTAATTATTTGAAATAGTAATATTTACCACAAAGTTGCCCCAAGATCTGAAGAGCACAGTCACAGTACACAGAAAAGCCTACTATTCAACGGTCTTACAGCTAGAAATTTCAATAGCTCTCTAAATAAATGAAACAAGATATAACCAATCACTGTTTTTTGATGATTCTCTATAAAGTACCTTATTAATCTCTGCCTTGCTTTCTCTGTTTAAACATAAACTAGTTAATTTATGGTTTATGATAAAATTCAATATATAATTAAACTCTTTTGTTCTTTATTAAGATCATTTGTTTAAATATATAATCCATCGCTAAAGTCATCCGAACAGAGGAAACTTAAAACATAAGCCTATCACACATTTAGTGGACATTTCATCTAATATACTGTCTTTGGAGAACGAAATTGACTTTAGTTATTTAAGTGGATATTTTAAAATCTATCTACATGTTGAGGAACAGTTACTACCTTCAGTATTTTCATCTTCATGAAAAATTTATTATTCAAAATCATAGGATATTGTAAGCATATTGAATTCTAGGAAATAATAAACAGGATTTGACTAGGACTGATTCTTCATGATATCAAGAAACATTATTAAACAGATATTGGATAGATCACATAAGCATTTTTATATTTTGTTGTGTTTCTCTTTCATGGTATCTTGGCTGTTCCCTGTTCGTGATAGGAAAAAAGTTGACTCACAAAATTTTGGAATCAAAACCCATTGTGCATAACACATTAGATGGAATAAAATTTATGATGAACAGGTAAAAACTACTGCAATGGTTAATACTGATTTTCAACATGACAGTATAGACCTTTGTAAGGGACAATCCTCCAGACACACCCATGGGGAATCTATAGGTTGGATTAGCCTTTGATCTAGGTTAGCCTCTGGTCATGCCCCTGAATTCCTGTATTCGAGGTGAGAAGTCTCAGAGTAAGCAGATGGTACCAATTCCCAGGTGAATCGCAGGATTGGATGGATAGAGGAAAGGAAGGTGAACAGGGACCCTCCTAACTCTCTGTGGCCTGACTGGGGATGCAGTGTGACCAGCTGTCTCCAGTTACTGTCACTTCCCCGACATGATGGACAGTCACTTCAAATGTGATCCAGAATAAATCCTTTTATCCTTCTGTTGTTTTTGTCACAGCAATATGTAAAGTTGTTAAAACAAGGACTATCTTACTCTAATCTGCAGGTCAGATCAAATCTGACTAAAGCCTTAATATAGTAATAAAGACTATTCCTTGAAGAAAAATATAACTTTATGAAACTTTTAAATGCAATAACTGAGTTTGATTAGGTTCTGGTATTTCAACAATAAATTTCTTTTTGGAAAATAATGGAATAAGAAGTATAAAATGGGGTTGTTGGTAGAGAACCAGGGAAGAGAAGGGTGCATGGATAGGAATAACTAATAATAAAGATCTTTTTAAAAAATTATTGAGCTTTTGTACATTTCATAGAGCAATTCTTAATCATATTTAGACCCCATCCCCCATCCACAGTCCTCTAGTCCCCCTCTGTACCTCATGCATTCTGCCATACCTGTTAAGATAGGGAAGCGCAGGTTTTCAGGCCACTGGAAGTCATGTGCAATGTGACAATGGTGGCATCAAGCACAGGATCCAAACCAACTCAAACAGACAAGGGCCTAAAGCAGAACGATAAAGACCTTTTGAGAAAACATATGGAAACCTACAACCATAGAAGTTTCTTAAACTATACACATGTAAAATAATAACAGAATGTCAACAGTATCACTATATAACATGTGGACAATGTCTCTACCAAACATGAGAGATTAGTAAACAAAAAGCTCACCCCAGAAAGGGACCCCTTTTTTGAATTAGTTGCCCAGGTTGTTCCATGGTCCCTCAAACAGCATGGGCCATCATTGTTCTTAGTTTCTGTCCATAACTTGATGATAAGACAATACTTCTGAATTCATCATGTATGGTAGTCATACAGAAAACATGGAGGAATCAATCTGATACTGGTCTTTAAGTTTCATCTCTACAATCCAACTTTCCTGGTACATGCTGCCAGAGGACAGAAGTAATTGTCATGTAACCAGTTGTGAACCATGTGAACTATAATGACTGGCCTAGCAGATATGCCCACTGCTGCAATAATGAAAAAAATTTAAGAGAGTGGCCAAGCACTTTCTGGTTACACGTAAGGCCTGCTTCAGAAGATGGAGTCCAGCGCTGTCTCTGTTACTGTTATTTGCAGCAAGACCTGTGCTCAGACAGGTCAACGTGCAACGAATAAGAGACTGTAGAGTGCCCAGCCCAACAGGGACACCTATGTGACATTTTGTCTTCCCAAGGCTCAGCAATCATTGCAGAAGACAGAGAAGGAAGATTGTAAGAGCCAGAGGGCATATGAACTTGAGGAAAGTATATTTCCCTGACACAACAAGAGTCCCCTTCACTTGAGAGCATGCAGAAGCCCTAACCAAGCCCAAGACAAACACAAGTGCAGCATGGTTAGGGGAGGTTTGCAGGAAGTTCTCGCCTGGAATTGATAGCTGTTGGGAGAGGAAGAGACAGTTTTCTTTCAGGATGTGAATCCAGATAGGTTGCCCACGCTCCAGTGGATTGACCCACACTTAATAACATTTGAGGAACCCAAATTAAATTAAGTAGGCCCTTAAAAATAATAGCATTACAGGAGACAAAATCTTGGGGTAAGTTGTGTGTGGGGTGAATTAGGGGGTACATATGAATATAATGAAAATACTTTATATGGTAGTGAAACCAGACCTGCCAGGGAAGACAGGCCTGAAGATCATGGATCTGAAAGATAGAAAACACAGATGCTAACTCTGTTTCCTTTGTCCTCTCAAAGGATTTCAATGATACAGATACAGATAAAATTACTCTTGTCATCAGAAGTCTTAGAAGAAGGAAATTTGTCATAGGGAGCTCTCAAACATCGTGAATTTCCATGTTTGCTGAAAAAGCATATATAAGTGAGAATAAAGAGATTCATTAATAAGATAACATTGAAATGGTGAAACAGAGATAAGATGACTAGACAGAAATCCAGTGATCATTGATAACATTGCAGAATATACGCAGAGGAATATAGTGTCTGTCTTCAGCTATCACTGGGGAAGGAGGCCTCAGGAATAACAGAATGCTAAATGGACTCAACATCAGTAAAAAGGAGTACATTTTTAGTGATCTTAAAACAAAGAAGTAATGAGTCTGTGAGGTTATAGATGTTTATTTCACTGAACTCCTAATTCTACAATGTATTCATGCATTAGAGCATCACATTTGTCCTCATAGATAACTCCGAATATGAATAAAATGAAGATAATAAATTCAAAATGTAACTCAAAAGAAATGAAAATTAAACAGAAAATGTTAAAGGATGAATCTTTTTCTTGAGACAAAAAGATCAATACGGAGAATCTAGTGAATGGAGGGTCTGCATTTTACACCTTTATCTTTTGAGATGTATTTCTTTAGGAACATGGAGAAAGTCTTATGCAACACAAGATTATCAATTCTCTCTTCTCTGAAAGTCATAATTCTCTTTATTCCAATCCTTCAAAAAAGGTACTGAAGATCATCCAAATTTCTATGTTACTGCTCTGGTCTTTGCTGTTGTCATAATTATTAATATTGCTATAACACCGATAAGCCTGCCTGTGAGACATTGAGCACATGATTTAACTGTGTGCTCATGTGCTTTAATAAAGGAAAAGAATTCTCATGACTTTTCAGAAAGAATTTTGTAAAAGGTTTATAAGATATGGTCAACTAACAAGTATCTGGAAACATAAGATAAGATATAAGGTAACAGTGCTCCTCTCAAATGCTGTGACAATTACTTTTAGTCTACTTGATACAAACTTGAGATGCCTGGGAAGAGGAAACCTCAAATGAGGAATTTCTTCATGGTATGGGCATCGGCCATTTTTATGATACAGCCTTATAATTGCTAGATGATGTAGGAGGGCTCACCACACTGTGGGTGGTACCATCCCTAGGCAGATTGACCTGGGTTGCTGATATGATCTGAAATAAATCCTTTTTGCCCAAAGTACTTTGGGTTATAGTGTTTATAGCAACAGAAAGCAAACTACAACAAAAGGCTTATTCCTTTTCCTCTGATTTTTTTTTTTTTGAAGCACATAAACAAGTTGTGAAAATCTTATCTGTGATTCTTTACTGAAAAACTCCACGGGGACTCCCAGGACATAACACTTGAAAATATAGTTAGTTCTCAGCAGTTACTGCTGAACCCAATTCTACCAGCCAACCAGAGACTTAACAAAGCCACAGACAATTCTTTATATGTGTGGAGTGTAGTATTACATACGTTCCTTAAAAGCAAGCTTAAGACAGAAATTTGCATGGATAGAATTCACTAAATAAAAGCTATCCCAGAAAAATAAATGAAGTGGAAAAATTTCCAAGTCTTTGGATGTTAGCTCCGTCCACCAGACACACATGATAGGAGAGAAACAATTCCTAGAGGCTGTCTTCTACCAACTTACACTTGCTCATGCCCTCACCTGCCATACACACTTATGCACACACCAAGTCAATAAATGTCAAAGATAATAATGAATAAAGCAGAAGCACAAAATAAGAGAAAAATCAAAATATACAAGCACATTAACAGCTAGAAATCAAGAGTTGTGTGTTGGATGATGCTGCATCAAAGATGAGGTTAAGACACAAACACAGAAGTTCCACTACATAACCAAGTATGGGGCCACCATCACTATATACTATATACTAGCTATGTGATTCTGGATAGATTAAACAATCTCTGCTTTATCCTCTGAATCTGTGAACCAGGGCGACCACACAGAAATAAGGGAATGATTTAAATTATATATGTGTGTGCGGGTATGTGTGTGCGCATGTGTGTGTGTGCAGTTTTGTGTATACATGTGTATGCATTCACCTTTTTATAGTACATTACTAAAGTCAGATATCAATACTATCAGACAACAGTATCTTATTTCTATTAGCAATATCTTTTTAATAGAAGTAGCAGAATAATACTAGTAATTACCATTTTTCTTCTTTCTGTAACAGCAGCATGTGTTTTCATGTACATTCAATGTTTGATATTAAGTTCACAAAGACTTGAGATCAACTTCTATATTCTGACCAAGTAGTGCCCATAATTTCTTTCTTATTCTTATCCTCTATTTCTATTTTATTTTCTCAGAAACAATTTTAAAATAAAATACAATTTAAACTGTAAATCTCATAAACTGTGTAAGGAATGGAGAAATGAAAGGCAGAAGACAGTTTTGCTAGGTTTCTCTGACAACTGATACCTAATAACATCTAGTGCCACCATTAGTTTTACTGTAAATGAATATGCTTGCACTGGTTTTAAATGGAAAATCACATGGACCAGGTTGTTAGCTTTTGGCCACAATCTAGTTAAGTATCTTAATTTGGTGTTGTCCTGAAGTATGAAACAAATCATCTTATGGTTCACAATGTGATTCTCAACAGAAACCCTTTGTAGAATAGAAGAATGCCATCCCGATTAGAATTTCCAGGAGTGACTATGAATCAATGTCCCACAACTCTGTTGAGAGAAACAATGAGGAGAATAAGACTTAAGTGCCAGATAAGCAAAACATGAGAAAGTGAAAATTAGAAAAAATAATAAGTGGAGGATTAAAGGGAGATGAATCATATAAACAAAATAAGAAAAATTATTTTTCCACATGTGTGAAATAGAGGCAGGAAAGACAAGCCCATGAAAGGAGGTCTAGTCCTTGCAAACAGCTTCCTTAAAGTAGGGAGAAGGATGGATAGAAAAGTTACATAGAGCCTTTAGAGAGAGCCAAGGTGCTGAGGCTGGAATTATTACTAACAGTTCAAAGTGTAGCATTCTCTGTACTATAGAAGTTTCCGTATAACAGATGCAATTGTCTCACCTACCCTAAAAGCTAAACCTAAAAACTTTGCCCAAATATTTTATTTCTATTTATTCAGGGGCTCTAGATACTAAAGGAGAATTTAAATGGGAATAACAGGGTTTACATACAGAGAAGAATAGTAGTCTAAAAACTAACTACATCATCACAGACACCAGCGTCCATGGGACAAGAAGTCATCTAAGATAAGCAGATTCCAGTGGTCGGACTCGCACTGAGGGACATGCCTTCAAAGTGATAACATATATGACAGAATGCTATGGAGAGGGTGCAGATAGGGGAAAGGGGAATAAATATCAAGATGTATTATACAAAATCCACAGAAGTTCAATTAAAAGTTTTAGGAAATATGAATAAAATGAAAATATTTCACAACCAAAAGGAAAAAACAGAGAGCAAGTACATGTAGAAGACACTAGGATAAGGAAAGATTTTCAATGATCTGAAATGGCAAAACAGATATTGTTAAAATGACCCCGTGACTCAAAGTGACTTGTAAATCTATTATGCAAATTCAGTGGAAAATACAAACTCCAATGACATTCTTCAAAGAAATAGAATACCAATCTTAAAACTCATATTGAATCTTCCCATAAACAGATTAACTTGAAAATTAAAGTCATCGCAATCAGAAGTACAATGTGGGGTTACAATAATCTGTGTCTTAAAACTATACTGTGCAGCTCTAGTAGCCAACATTTTACTGGCACATAAACAAAATCATAGACCAATGAAATAGAACAGAAGATTCAGATACATGTCCAAACAGATACAGACATCTGATTCTTGATTAAAGGCACCTAAACAACCCCTTTAGGGTAAACAATGTTGACAAAATTCAATGCTGAGTGTAGAAGACCAAAACTCTTCCTAATGAACCTGTGGAAAAGTCAGATCAAAATGGGTTTAAGATCTTAATTTATGATGGAAATTTTGAAAGTATTGGATGAAAACTCTTCAAAGGTGCAGATATAGGACAAATATGAGTCCAGTCTTTCATAAAACAAGAGAAAACATTGGAAAATGTAACTTCATTAAATAAAAAAGCCTTCTGCTTAGGAAAGGAATTGATCATCAGTGTAGAGACAAATTTCAGAATGGAGGAAATTTTTCACACATTATTCTTCTAGCAGTGGATTAATACCTAAATATGTAGAGAATTCAGGAAATATACCCTGTAACTTTTTAATCTCAAGTCAAAATTGGAAGTTGTCAGATGAAAAAAGAAGATATAAATCAATACAAGGCAATTGTACAACAAATATAAATGAAAAGTATTCATGAAGAAAGCCAGAAGTGAAATCTTAAAGTTCCTCAAACAAATAAGAATTGAAACAAAACAAAATAAATTTTGGGAGGGCAGTCATAGAAGAACTAACAATGTGAGCCTTTTTTTTAAAAGTCAGATTTCATTTAAACAAGTGGCTCAAGTACTTTAAAATACATAATTTAAAATAAGGATAAATAAAATCCTAAAACAGAAAAGAAAGGAATTAACAAAGGGACATCATACATTTTATAAAAGACAAAAAATGTGAAAGAAACAGAGTTGGTAGTTTGAAAAAACGCATGTCTACAAACCTTTGGGTACATGAACCAAGATGAAGGAGAGAAAACCCACAAAATGTAAATTTAGACTTTAACATAAGTCCTCACACTAAAAGAAGCCAACAAACTCACAGTGGGTGCTCAGGGACTCTGGCCAAAAATCTAGAGAAAAAAGAAAAATACATAATCCTCCCTGTTATTTCTTTGTAGGTGACTATATCATTGGGTAGAGTGACTATCATGCTGTAGCTAGAGAAACCCTCTTTAATTGCAGGTGCTGCAAGAGTGGAGACACTTAGCATCTCAGGCAAGTATTGACGAAAGCACAGTGAATGTGGGGTATCACCAGAGTTATGGCCATTGTAGGAGATGGGGTTTCCTCAGCACTAGCTTTCCTACCAGAAAGAGTCTCTGGCACTGGTAACCACAGTAGTGAAGAAAGTGCTGAGACACTTTCCACCCAACCCATACTTCATGGTGCCCAGACACAGGACAGGGTGAGGCAGCTGTAGCAGAATGAGCAGCATTTCCCGTGTGCCACCCACTCCCACTTCAGGCATCACTACATGGTCAAACAAGGAAAAGGGGCCGTTTTAATGAACTGAGCAGCAGGAACTGTGCTGCTCCCTCTACTGTCACTGTGATAGTGACTCTCCAGAGCTGATATCCCAACCAGGGCCTCACAAAATTGCATTCCATCTCCTGTATGGAATGTGAATGCGGAAGAAACAAAGTTTCTTTGCTTACTCTGATGGGCAGAAGGGACCACTCACACAAGACTACAACATAAACAAGCTTCACCGACAGAGGAAGAATCCAACACAGTCAGCCAGTACTCCCAACCAACCAGTGACTTGTATGTCGGGGAAAGGACTAAGGTGTGAATGGAGGAATCTGGAAAGGCAATGGCCCCACACCACCCCTTTGCCATCTTGGGTGGCTGGCAGTCCATCACTGTGGCGTGGCAGAGGGGACGCCCTGGAAGGAATATAGAATCCACAGCCTGCCCTCAGTAAAGGGATTCTGCCCCGCCCCCTGCTCTAATTGATCTGTAGGTAAGCCTGAATAAACTTTGTGTTCCCAAACTGTAATTGGATGAAATCATACTTTGTTTGCTTTGTTGTTCCGGACCTGAAGAGGAAGGTGAAACGGGATGCCTCTCATGCCTCACAGAAAGAAATTCTTAAGACAAATTGGCATAGTCAAGTAGGACCAACAGACAAGAATTAATTTGGGAAAGTTAATTATGTTCCCACTGATATGGGAAAAGAGACCAGCAACAGAAAGGAAGCTGTGCGAGGGGAATGTGGGGGCAGAGAAAGTTGTGTCATGGCCTGTTCAGTGGATTCTCAGGTGCTTAACTAAGGTGAAGTCTCCAAACCAAATGATGGATGTGGGAGAAATCCCAGGATGGCAATGCATTTGTAGATGGTAGAGAGTGCGTGCCTGCTGGATCTGTTGGCCTCACCGCTCAGTTACATACATGGTCCTAGTCACTGCTATGGGTGATAAGAAATATGTCTCAAGAATAAGCAGTTATACAGAAAGACTGAAGGTGTAAGAGACAAATTAGAGCAGGAAAGGGAAATGAGACTGGCCTCTTCAGTACTACCCTCTGACTTTGTTGATAAATTAAATAAAAGGGAAAAGAGATGGAAATTTCAACCTGTTCTTTTTTAATACTACGAGAGGGAAAAGGAAAGAAATCCCACAGTACATCCATAATACAATATACTGGGACCTGTCAACATGGAATACACAAGAGAAGGCAGATAGTGATGAAGAAGGGAGAGACCTAGGAAAAGCTAAATGTGCCTCTGAGATTCAGCCTGTAATAGAAAGAAAGCAGGGGTCCATGCCTCAGCATGCTGATGGAGGCCTTAACAAGCGCAATCAGAAGATACTAAGTACTAGAGTTGTTGGAGTTAGGGAAGACATTCAAACAAGCAGCAAAGAAGCATCTCATCACCTGGCTCCAGAGGATATGGGACAGAGGAGCAGCTGATATTAGTTTCAGTGTTTCAGAAGTAGGACCGCTGAGCAATATAACTACTCATCACTCCTTGAGCTATACACTGCCTAACCTGAGGCAGTACGGGGGGAATTTGTTTATGATGGGACTGCTCTGTAAGAGAGATACTTACTTATCATCGCTGGAAGGTCCCATAGATATCAGGAACTTCAGGACAATAAAGAAGGACAGGCACTACAGAGAGAACTAGGTATGAGGAAAACAATGTATGGTGCCCCATTCACAGGACCAGATAGGACTGTGTTCATTAGAGATTTAATGAAGAACTTGATTCAGAAAGGACTTCAAAATTGGTTTGGAGATTTAGTGTCTGTGCTAAGTCCCTGAGTGGGACAGGATCTTTACAAGGCAGGAGATGCTTTGACATGTATAAGTGACTTCAATCAGCATCTACAGTATGTCCATAGAAGAAAAGAACAACCTACAAATATGTGTAAAACAGACAAAAAAAAAAGAGGTCTGCTTGGGTTATTTAAAGGCAAATGTGGCAAGACTTGAGTCAAGCAAAAATTCTTAAGGAAAAAATTGATAAAAAGTCAAATTCTGTTACAAAGAACTTCTCAGATTCTTTAAAAATGAGTTCACACACACAAAAAGTTCACAAAACGTATACAAAAGACAAAAAAAGAACCACAGGGGTGGATAACAACCACCCCTCCCCCAAGAATAAACAGGCACGTTTAATTAGGTTCTGGCATTCAAGAAGAAATTCCCTTTCAGAAAATACAAGAATAGGAAGAATAAAAGAAAGTGAGGGTTAGGAAGTCAGGAAGCTGGGAATGTGTTTTGAAAGATCATACAGAAATATGCTACTATAGAAGGTTCTTAAAATATTTGCATGTACAATATAAAATAAACAGACTTTCAACGGAGCAACTATATATAATTGGAGACAATGCCCCTACCAGGCAAAAGAGGCCAGTAAATAAAATGCTTGATCCTGGAAATGGCTCTATCTTTTGGAGAAGTTCACCAGGAGGTCACATGGTCACTCAAACAGCATGGGCTGTTATTGCTCTTAATTTCCCTCCATAACTTGAGTTAGGATATTAATAAGAGACCATGCAGGAGTTTTCAAGGGAGTGAAGTTAGCACCCAGTGCTCTAAAAGGCAAATGGGAATAATAGAACAGATGTGATTAAATGTGATTAAAAGTGATGGGAGATAGGAGGGCAGGGTGAATGAGACCAAACAAGGAGGGATCACTAATGCAAAAATACTTTTGACAAAGTAGACAGGAATTCTCAGCCCTAATCGGTACCTATATCACTCCCTCTCCTCCCAAGGCTCAGGAATTATTTACATAGAGGCAGCAGAAAGACAGTAAGAGTCAGAAGTAGGTACAGGGAAACAGTGTTTTCTGGACATGGCAGGACTGTGACACAGATGAACTCATGGTGGTTAAGACAGCAAGCACAAGACCTGTGAAAAAGTGGACCTTCTCTCTGTTTCTTAAAAACCATGAGCAATTACAATAACACAGCTTGTGGGAACTGTTCTGTTATTGGGACTGCCAGTCTCTTTCCACTGTTTCTGACTTTCCTTTGAACAAGGCTTCTGTTTCCCCTCCCAACACTGGATATTCAAAGACAGAGCCATTTTCTGCCCACTCCGTTTCATGTTGTTCTTCTGTTTCTCCTCCCACCTCAGCTTAGCACCAACCTCAGGACTTTCTACATTTCTCCATCAATGCTTCTTTGGAATAGAGGCTATGTTTGGTATCTTCCCTTCTCATTCATCATATCACAGAGAAACAGCTTCTATTCCACCCTCTTACCAAACCAATTATTACATTTTAAAATATTTTTACTTTTTGCCTGCATATTTGTAAAATCATAAGTGTGCAATGTCCCACAGAGGCCAAAGGAGTTTGTCAGATCCCCTAAAACTGAGGTAATGGACAATTGTTAGCCACTATGTGGGTACTGGGAATCAAACCTGAGTCATCGAGAAAAACAGCAAGTACTAACTTCTGAGTCATCTCTTGAGTCCCTCTTTCTGTTTTGTATATAGAGAAAGTTACTAGAAAATTTTGTTTGTAGAACTTTGCTATATCCCACAAGTTTGCATATTAGGCTTGTGCTTCTGTTTTGATGTTTTGATTTAAAGGTCCCTTCTGAATTTTAAAATCATATCTCCATGTATTTTCATAATTTCTGAAATTTCATTACTATATTAGATTCTTTTTTAATCAGTATGACTAAATATCAAATAAAGAAAAGTTTAGGTCATGGTTCAGATGAACAAAATCGTAATAGCAGAAAACATGAGGCAAAAGGAGCAGCTTGGTTTCGGCACCAACAAGAAATCTGAAAGTGGGGAATGCTTGAGTTCCAACTGCTTTCTCCTATTGACATTTTTTTCCAGTCCAGGACCGCATTCCATGGCATGTTACTGCCCACATTCTGCGTGTTTATTCCCTTATCAGCTAAATTTTTCTGGAGGCATCCAAACATCCACCAGGACTTGTGCTTTCATCGTGATTCTAGGTCTACTCAAACTAACAATGAAAACCAAGGGTCATGAATCTGTCCCATGTCAACTTGACAGTCACTACTTTAAGCCACTATATTCCATCCTTGTTTGTAAAGGATGATGGTCATCTCATAATGAAACATGCATTTAGTTCATCTCTGAGAGCCTGCCACCTCGTAAAAGTTCCAACTTTGCTTAAAAGCCCAAGTTCAAACTATTCCTGAGACTGAAGGTAATTTTTTGATTAGCATTAGAGAATGACTCTAAGCCTTCAGCATGACTCAGTTTCTCAATGTGACCAGCCAATGACTAAGTGCTAAGTTGATTATGCTAAACCATTTCCACCACGAAAGAATACTGTGAGATATTTAGCCTACCTGCTGACAAAGGAAGAGGCACACATTGTATTGCGTTTTAGAACAGGGCAACAGTCTGGGAATTTTCAGTCATGAGTATGTTACAACCTCTGTTGGTCATCTGGTCTCCATTACAGTACTGTTTAAGAACATCTATTCCTCAAACAAGCAGAACAAACAATCTCCAAAACAATCTCAAATCAGCTTTGAAGTGGTTCTCAAATTCATACTCCTCCTTCTAGTGTACAGCTAAGATTAAGGAGGAAGAAGTCCTGGAATGCTCAGTAAAATGGAGGCAGGGACATTCACCAGGAGAGTTAAGTCTAGCTTCTACCTGGAGTTTCTCTTTCTTTTGATAACAAGTCACAGAATGTGTCTATTCTTCATCTTCTAGCACAAGAAAAACAATTCCAATAAAGTTACAGTAATAACAGGATGTCTTACTGTATAAAGTGTCCCCTGATTTATATTTTATATGAGAAAATCCACTTAATACTTAAGGAAAATATTTACTAAAAAATAGAAAAATCCTTGCAACTAGCAAAAATTACCAGGCATGAGAGGACCAACAACCTGAACCTGCTCTTCTTTTCTCTGTGTGGAGACACCCAACTCAACAATCAGTGATGTACCTTTGACGTAAATGATTTTACCTTTCAAATAAAACTTCTAATTTCACCATTCTTCCTCTTTTATCAGTTTTCATATTTCTGATAACTGGAACAAAATGAAGCTCAACTGGTTAATGCATCATAAATATAGACACGGGAAATTCAAGTTTGAACAGCTGCACTAGGCCCAGGGGAGTGAGGAAGTTGGAGAACAGTGAGGCTTGAGAATTCAGAGGTCTGACAATTGGGTGGGACTATAGGACTTGTGCAGGCCTTGGAGTTGTACAACAGACAGGGGAATGTTGGGGTTTGTTAAATCACATGTTGGGGAGATGTGGGCAGATCTGGGAGGTGTATGGAGCTTCTCAATTTTAGTAAGGTTAGTAGCTGGACTGGCCATCAGGAATGCTAGGGTTGGAGAATCCACAGGTCTGAGGGAACTCAAAGGCCTTGGGGTAGATAGAGTTCTATAACTTGAGGAAACCTGAGAGTTAGGACAGTGGACAGGGAATTCTGAGTTTGGGGAAATCCTAGGTCTCGGGGTATGCGTGGAGCTTGGCCATCCAAGTAGATCTGGAGGTTTTCATTTCTTTGGGTATCTATTAGTATAAATCCTCATTTAAGTAATAAATAAACATTTAACTTCAGAGCAAACTGCCAAACTGATTTTCAAAGTGGTTGTATAAATTTGACATTCCCATTATTGTACCAGGATCTGGTTAATATATAGTAGTACTAAAAATCTATTTAATTTTAGCCACGGATTTTTTTCCTTTTGGTTTTAATATTATGTTTCATGAATATATTGACATATAACAAATCATACCTATATTTGTTATTGTACTAATAAATGTTACTTTATGCATTTTAAATTTGGCCAATTCTTAGGAGTTTACCAAAATTTTCTGAAGGTTGTTTTTGTATAATTTTTATTGAATTCTGTGCATATTGAGCAAAATGTGTGTACCTAGATGTCCCTCAGTTCATCCAGTAGAGTCCAGTCAGTCTATCTAGAGTCTCTCCCACAAAGAAGATCAACTTTCCCTCATGCAGCAGTGATTAACTGCCAACAGTTCCTTGGTTAAGGTTGGAGCCTCCTGCCTATTTTCCTAAGTCTAAGCTCTGTTTTTGACTGATTGAATTTGCATGGACATGGTGGCTGCTGACACCATTGCTGTAAGATGAGATAAACAAGTTCCCAGAGGCCTGGAAGATTCTATTTCCTTATGCTCATGCACCAACCTTGACTCTTAGGATATTTCCACGCCTCTTCCACAGTGGTCCCTGAGCTGTGGTTGGGTGAAGTTTAATATGGAAATTCTATCCAGAAATAAGCTCTCTACAGTCTCCTATTCTTTGCAGTTTGGCAAGTTGTGGCCTTCTGTGTGCATACTAGTCTGTTTTATGAGGAAGCATCACTGGTGAGTGTTAAGAAATGCACTAATATTCTTTCTACCCTGGTCAACTATGTTACACAAGTCTTAGGTGTACAGGTTCCATTGTAGATGTGTCACTTAGGGCTGGGAATTTCTCAGTCATTTATTCTCTGTATTTGACCAGTTGTGGAACTCTGTAATAGTCTCCTGCTGCAAAAGAAGCTTCTTTGATCAGTGACAGATGGAATATTTGTTTATGAATATAAGGTTGGATATTAAGTATACAGTATAAATTACATTTGTCTAGGGATATGACAGTGGTAGGATTTTCTCTAGGATCTATAATCTTTCCAGTCATGTTTATTTGGCTAAGCTTACTGTGTCACACATGAGTTCCCTCACATTGAGAGGGCTTTAAGTCCAATTAGATAGCTGTTGATTATTTCCCAGATACAAGTGCCCCAGCACCCCTATAATTTGTTGGTCATTGTGATTATTAGGCTTTAACACTGGGGTTGGCCCCACTGAATGATTTTCTCCTTTGAAAGCATACATAGTATCATAGTATCTTCCTGAACTATGATAGCTAGTATTCAGGGCAGGACATTCCAGGTCAGTTCCAGATCCACTGCTCTGAGTCCTTTGTCAGAATTGTGCTCTGTCTTCAGTAATAGTGTCTTTCCTTTGAGTTCTGGGAAGTAATCAAGTGCTGTGGCAGTGGCCTGTGTTACTTTGGGAGTCTCTTGGACTACCCTGATCAAGAACTCTAAGGGATGTTTTTCCTGTCTGGCACTGTGTTTCTTGTTATATAGCTTTCAGGTACATACATGCACGCATGTTCAGATATTATATGTGTATTTTCAGTAGGTTTTTGAGTTAATACATTTCCCTCTGTTTTTTCACATACCTAATCTTGGTTTACCTAACCTCTCTCTCTCCCTGTCTAAACTTCCTCCTACTTCCTCAAAGTACCCTATTTTCTACCTTTTCCATTATTAATACCTGTCTTTATCATTCCCCCTCACTTGCTCTTCTCCTTTATCCCCACGGGTCATTGTATATCCTCCCCTCCTCCCTTCCCATTTGAATCCCCCCATTTCCCTCCTTGTTAATCTTTGTCTACTCTTATGCTACTGTCTTGGGCTATTTCCTTCCGTTTACCACCATGTTTTCTTTCCATTCTACCCCCTCTGTGGTTATATCCATATAAATGCTCACATAGAAGGATTTGGTGCTAACATCCACAACTGAGAGAAAACACACATTGCCTGTTTTTCCTGAGTATTTATTACTTCACTTAGTAACACACTTTTTAGTTTCATCCGTTTGCCTGAAAATTTCATGATTTCTTCTTTCTAATTGTGTAAATATACCACATTTTCATTATCTATAAATCAACTGTGGTATATTTAGGTTGTTTTCGTTTCTCAGGTATTGTGAAAATAGCAGCAACAAAAATGAATGTACATCTCTTGAGTAGGATGAGTTCTTTGGTCCTATGCCAAAGGGTGGGAAAATGGGATCACAGGGTCCACGCATTTTCAGTTTCTTAGAGAGTTCTCCACAAAGCTTTCTCTGGTGGTGTCATGAGTTTTCAAACCTGGTAGCAGTGAATGAACATTCATTTTCCTTTCTGAACATATTCACCAACATTTGATGTCATTTGTTTTCTTCATCTTAACTGGTCTGACTGGGGTAAGATGAAAGCTTAGAGTGGTTTTGATTTCCATTTCCCTAATTACTAAGTATGCTGATCACATTTAAAGTGTTTATTAGCCATTTTTATATCTTTGTCTGAGAACATTCTGTACAGGACTTTAGCCCATATTCTTATGAGAAGCTCATATTTTTATTAGATCACTTGTTTTTGCAATTCTTTGTTTTTTAGAATTATTTGTATATTCTGGATAATAATAATCAACTGTCAGATATGTAGTTGGTGAAGATTTTCTCCCACTCTTTGGGTTTTCTCTTCATTTGCTTTACTGCACAGAAACATTTTCGTTTAATGAGGTTCCATTAACTGATTGCTGACCTTGATTCCTGAGCAACTGATATCTGATTTATAAAGTCCTTTCCTGTACCTACATCTTGTAGGGTACGGTTTATATTTTCTTCTAACAGTTTCAGTTTCACAGTGAGGTCTTTGATTATTTTGCAGTTGACTTCTGTGCAGGTTAAAGATAAGGGTCAATTTTATTCTACAGTTGGAGATCCAGTTTTGCCATCATCATTTCTTGACGATGCTGTCTTTCCTCCAGTGTCAGTTATTGGGAACTCTATCAAATATCAAGTGGCTGAAATTCCATGCACTTGTGTTTAGGTGTTCTACTATGTTCATTTGATATACATGTCTGTTTTTGTGCCAGTACAATGGCATTTTTATGATTATAGTTCTGAAGTATAGTTTGAGATCTGGTATGGTAATCCCCCCAACATTGCTCTTTGGCTCGTTAACCTTAGCTATCTGGTCTCTTGTTATTACATATGAATATTGAATGTTTTATCTAGTTCTGTAAAAAATGTCATGGGAATTTTTACTGATATTGCATTAAAACTGTAGATTGATTTGACAGTATGACCATTTTCACAATATTAATTTTATTAATTCATGAACATATGAGGTTTTGCCAGCTCCTAGTGTCTTCCTCAATCTCTTACTTCAAGATTTAAAATTTCCATTGTAGAGATTTTTAGTGTCTTAGATTAGATTTACTCACAGATATTTTTTAAGACTACTGTGAATGGACAATTTTCCATGAATGCATACTCAGACCTATTTTTGTTGGTATGTAGAAAAGCTAATGACTTTTGTGGATTGATTTTGTTACCTGTCACCTTGCTAAAAGTGTTCAGCATTTCTAGGAGTTTTCTAATGAAAATTTTGAGATGTTTTACATATATTATCACATCATCTGCAAATAAAAACAACTTGACCTCTTTTTTTTCCAATTAGTACTCCTTTAATTTCCTTATCTTGTCTTATTGCTCTAGCAAGAGTTTCAAGTATTATATTGAGAAGGATTGGTTGACCATTTTAATGTGTGTCTGTATGGTGTTTGTATTTTGTTGAGAACTTTTGCTTTTATGTGCATTAAGGATATGGGCCTCTATAGTTTTTTTTTTTTCTTTTTTTGTTGTTTCTTTACTGTGTTCTTGTATTAGAGTGATACTGACTTCATGGAGTTTGGGATTTCTCCCTCCTCTTCTATCTCCTTTTTAGTATAATTTAAATCATATCAGTTATAAATTTTCTTTGAACATTTGGAAGAAATCTACTGTGAATGAGTCTGGGCCTGGACTTTTTACAGTTGGGAGGTTTTGTATTACTGTTTCAGTTTCCTTATTTGTTATGAGTCTGTTCAAGCTGTTGATATCTTCTTGTAAATATATTTCTCTCTGAACTTTTACTATTGGTTCATTCAGCAGCAAGTCCCGCCCTCTGGCCAGTAAGTGGGGAGGAAGGCGGGGAGACAGGTGGGGAAAGCATGGTAGCTCACAGCAGCGAGGGGCAATGATCATTTGGGCAGAATGAAAGTACCATGTCCCAGGAACACAGGGAGCCAGCGACTCAGATGGCAGCGTGCCAGGTCCCCACAGCCCCAGAATAGCATGAGTGGACACAGAACTCAGGCCGGGAATGAGATGGAATCTGTGCACGTGTACCCTGGCACTGTGCCCAGACTCTGCACAAGCTATGGTGGACGCCCGTGAGTAGTAGCAAATATCCAAACAATAACTTTGTGAGTCACCTTAAATTAATTAATCCTTCTAAGTAGAGGCCTAGTATCTTTTTATTCTACCAGATTGATCAAACCCCACCTGCCATGGTGGTAAAGAAATTTAATAAGACAAATGGCATAGCCGAGCTGGATATGGTTGACAAAAATGGAAAAATAGCTGGGAGGTTAAGAGCACTGGCTGCTTTTGCAGTAGACCCACAAAAGGAATGCAAACAAATGAAGTTCTGGCATGGTTGGTCCAGTGGATCCTTAAATGACTAACTAAGATGATGTCACAAAAGCAGACCATGTCTGAAGGAGAAATCCCAGGATGGGAGTCCACTTTTGGCTGAAATGGGGTGGCCCATTTACTGAATCACTGGGTACCACCACAAAATATGCCAATACTCTGAATACAGTGGAGGACCCGAGGCAGACTTTAAAAACTCTGCTACATGGAAAAAAGTGAAGACTCTAGGAGGTGGTGGCTGAAGCAGAATGGCCTCTGCTATGAATGATAAAAAACTTTTCCCAAACAGAGATTATAGGGCAGAGAGAGACTGAAGAGTTAAGACAGAGATTAAAAAGAGAGAGAGAAGTAAGACTGGCTTCCACTGCATTAGCCACTGACCTCACTGATAAATTAAATATAAAGGAAAAGGAAACGAAGTTTTAACCTGCTGCCTTTCCCAACTAAGAGAGCAAAAGGAAAAGAAAACCCAGTATATCAACTTGGAACCCACAAGAGAAAGCAGATAGTGAAAAGGAAGAGAGCAGCTCAGAAGAAGGTAAAAGTACCCCTCGGGTTCAACCTGTAACAAAAGAAAGGAAAAGTCCAGATGTCAACATGCTGATAGAGGCCTAAACAAGTTTGAGAATTTAGTCAATAAAGGGCTTTTGGCCCTAGAGCTTCTGGAAATAGGGAGGACATTCAAACAAGCTACAAAGGAGCCTATCATCACCTGGCTCCTGAGAATATGGGACAGAGGAGCCTCAGCAGAGGCAGGTCAGCTGAGCAATATAACAGTTCATTCATCCTTGAGATTTAGGCTGCATACCTGGAGCAGTACAAGGGGAAGGAATCTCTGATGTGTGATTTGTGTGAGCCATTAAAGATACTTGGTTATCACCAGTGGAGGTTCCCACGGATGTCAGGAGCTGGAGGACAATGAAAGGGGGACAGACACTGCTGAGAGAACTGGATATGAGGAAAGCAATATACGGTGCTCCATTCACAGGACCGGATAGTGTGTTCATCTCCCATGTTCACTAGAGATTTAATGAAGGACTTCAGAGGACAAGGACATCAACATTAGTGTGGAGGTTTTGTGTCTATGCTAAGTCCTCTAGTGGGACAAGAACATTACAAGGGAGACTTTGGCAAATTTAAGCAACCTAGACCAGCATGTAAAGTATGCTTGTAGAAGACTAGAACAACCTAAAATATGTATAAAAGAGACAAAACAGTAAAGGAGGTTTATGTGGGTTACTCATAGGTAAATATGGCAAAACTTCCATCTACCCAAGTTCCTAAAGAAAAGATTGATAAAAAAACAAATTTTGTGCTAAAGTGTTTCTGGGAGGCATTAAGCCCTGAGAAACAGTTCACAAAAAGTATACAGAAGATAAAAATTATCCCAGGGGTGATACTAACACCCCCAGAGTAATTGGGTACATTTCTCCCTGGTGAATTCAAGGGGTGGAGACAGTTTGCCCAGCTAGGGCCTCTCCCAACAGACAGGTATGCTCAATAGAGAGACTACAAGTGTGGCTAGAGCCAGAAGTCAGACCCAGAGTCTACCTGGCCCTGGGAAGCAACAGGTGCAACAGGGACAAGAGGAGTCTTATTCCTCCTTGGCCCTATAGAGGACCAAGCAGTTTGGGCCAGCCCCAACGAGGTTAGCAAGGATAACGGGATGCATGGGGGCTCCGTGTGAGAACTCCAGGACACTAAATTGATTCCAGAAGATAAATAAAGATAATGAAGGACTGACTAATTTACATGCCACTGTACCCAACATGGATATGTTGAAAAAACAGCTGATTCAAATGAAAAGAATTTTCCATGCTACGTTAGACCTTGTGTGTGTATATAATGCTAACTTCTGAGTGTTTTACAGATATGAAACCCAGTTGAGAGATGTGAATTACACCTTAAGAAACAAGAATGGAATGTAACACATACAGGGTACAAGGGTGAATTATAGCTGTGAAATTATGGGAGCTCTATGGACCTAGCCCTATAGATACCAAAGAGTAAAGGGATACTTTATACAATTGTTAACTAACAATTACAGTACCACGCATGGATTGACCCTCCCTGTGAGCTGTTGGCCAAGGCTCCCCTTCTACCAACACAAAAGGCAATTTCCACATTATAATGCTGGTTGCACACTAGAAGTGGACAGTAAGGCCCTATTACTGAAAATATGACATGGTTCAAACATGGAAAGTGAGATCTAGCTGAGACTGAGCTGAAAACTCCCCACAAATGGATGGCTGGACTTCATATCTTAGAGGTGCAATGCAGACAGCTATGGGAGAATGGTCCTGAAAAGCTCTCCTTAATGACACTCTGTTGCATAATGGAGCATCACTGGTGAGGGTTGAGGGATGAAGCATTTCTCTCTGGATCCCTTGTTTTGCTGTGCTCCATGAGCCTTGGTTGCAGATATGTCACCTAAGACTGGACATCTCTCAGACATATACTCTATATCTGTTTTTTATTGTTCTCTTTTATCCTGTGTCCTGGGGTTCCTCTGGGTGGTTCTCATTATATTGCACTTCTGCAGGACTGGTGGGATTTGGGGAAGGTATATTCTCTTTGTTTTTCATAGTATTTATGTTTTTGCATTGTTTTCTTGGGCCGATGATTTTCTTTTGTTGGCTTTATGTCTGATGTGATGTTCTAGTCTGCCTTTGTTTAGTTGAAGTTCAGTTCTGTTTATATTGTTGATATAGTTTGGTTGGTTTTTGCTCATGTATGAATAGTTACTTTCTGTGTGCTTCAGTTCCTCAGTTTTGATTTTTATTGTCAAGACAGTATGGTTCCAAGCTGATTAGTGAAATGCTCTCTGGAGCAATGAGAATCAAGTATCTGGGTTACATCAGGCTCATGAGGATGTCTTGGTCAGGAAAATCAGGTAAAAGTCGTGGATCTAAGGTTGAGATGGAGACAGCATGGGCAGCGTCTATCTAGGCTGAATAAGTGTGGGTCCTGAAGTCAGGGAAAGCCCTTATTCTGGGTGCAGGGGGTTAGGACACAGTGGGTGGGGTCTGAGTTAGAAGGTGAGGAAGAAAGATCAAGACAGGGCCTGGGACCAGTGATGGAAGGGGACCACCCCAGAGAGAGGAGGTCAGAGGCAGGAGCCTGAGAGGATGTCTTCTGAAGCTTTTTAACTCATACCCACTTTGCAGTGACTCTAACTCTCAGCTGGAAAGTTTGGTTCCACTACATATGGATCTTTATGTGGTTGGCCTGTAAAAACTAAATGATACAATGTGAAAATGTGCTGAATATTACAAAAGGCTGAAGCCTGAAGTAAAATACTGAAGATAGCAAGCACAATAAATGTGTGCCATATGGCAGTAGTTGAAGGCATCTGTTCAGGATGAACAGAACACAGAAGGAAGGGCTGACAACCACGAAGCAATTCAGTTAAGACATAAATATATAAACTTATCTTTAATTTAGTTAAAACAAACCATGTGTTAAAATTTTTTATTGAGCTAGGATCTTGCCATTTGGTCAATCACACCTTAAAATTTTAATTCTCATGACTCAGCCTCCCAAGTGCTGGGGTAATAGGACTATGCTATCGCACTCAGAACATCAAGTAGCTTGAAAAACGAAAATGTTTGCAGTCATTTTGACCTTTTCATTTTAATTGTGTATATTGATCAGTACAGGAGGCAAAGAGTACTAATAATTGCCTTACAACACAGAGGACTTATCTTTCTATGACCATCAAGTTAATAATGGCAATTATAGAGCAAGAACATGCATGATCTCAGTATGTGAAAATTTGACACAATTTCAGTTGACTATTATGCTTAGATTTTATGTGCCATTTAAACAGTTATATTGTAACAGAACTTGAAATCAGGAAAGATTTGAAGATTTCACTATGTGTTTATAACCATAATGTAAGAGGTTTCTTACATAAAACTCAAGGGAACATGTTGTTTACATTGAGCCCCAGGGCCTAATTTTTAATAGCTTCCTCTTAGGAAATTCTACTGCTCAGGTCTTAGGAGAATTTAGATATGTGTCTTTGAGAGAGGTGGTTGGTCAGAATTTAAGATAATCACTCTAAAGACACGGAATAAACCCAGTGAGACATGCATGGTGAGGTTCTGGTCCTCAGTTTGTATATCTTTGCATCTGGAAAAAATGATTCCACCGTCACCTCACCAGTGATCGAGCTTTTCTGCACATTTTAGTTCAGCCTCCCAAGGAAGAGTTGGGTAAATGAAAAGGTGCGTGCTTTCCATCAAAAGATTCTGCAGAGCTGTGAGAAATACCTCTTCTTCTCAAGCAGTTATTTTCTTTCCTGTCTGTTCTGCCCTGTTCTGTACTTTCCTCTCTTGTCCCCCACCTTTCCTTAAATTAGCAGTACAGAAGTTCTCCTTCAGGCATCTGCATGGAAAGGTGCAATAAATCTTTAGATTAATAGCCTCCTACACTGTCTTTATATTCTTACATAATAGATAATCCTCAATCTTGAACTAATATCTTCCTACCACCTTTTGTTTTCCCATCTCTTCTAAAGGGGACACTCTAGGGAGAAGTATTCCTTTCATTTTGAAAATTCCTATGTCTAGAAAGTGGTTTATTGTGAAGGTTATGGATATAAAACTAGGTTTTGTTACTATCACTCCCAACATCATTCTCTGTCTTCTTTGCCACAATGTATATATTTCATATTTCTTTCATATGGTAGTTGATGATACCTATGTCAGAATTAAATTTCTTGAACTCAGAATAAGTGAGCATACCCGGCTGAATATATCTCATTTTTCCTGTTCGTCATTCTTGGGGAAATCCAAGAATGGAGAAAAGTATTCATTGATGATTAGATATTGAAGCAAGAAGTAGTGTTCAGAAGAGGAAGTATTAGATGACAATAACAAGTGATATATGTGCAAGTCTGGTATAGACACAGAATGAGTAAGGAGTTGATGAAAGGTAGAGGTGCATGCTTCTGCAGCTATCAGGAGTGTTCTTGGCCCAGAATGTGTATTTAACTGAAACTCACCCAGAATGAAATCATTGACTTTGTTTAAGTGGGGAATTCAAAATTAAAGGTCAGGATTTAAAACGTTTATTCTATTATATGTGAACACATCAAATTGGGCAACAAAGGAGGATTAAATGTGATAAAGCTCAAATAAACAGATTCTGCTGGGTCAGAAAATAAGGTGATGGCAACATAGGAAAAAACAGAGAGGTGTGAGTAAATGTCATAATTATTAAGATAGTCTGAGAAGTGGAGAGTTAAGGCAGAAAACAAAAATCCCATGTTTTCAATATCGAAGTGTCTTACTTATGCATGTTTGCAGATCTAGATGTCTATATAAATTATAAATCAGCACACAAAGAAGTGATATTTAAATATTATAACCTAAGCTGAAACTTCTCACTCAAGATGAGGCTTTACAAATTCAGAGAGCCCAGATTCAAGTCAAACTTTATCTCTCCAAAACCTATAGTATTGATATTGATGGCATCATGGCTTCAGGGTTTTTTCTACTAAATTTGTAAAATTTTTGATGAAGTTTAATAGAAAGCTTAATATACGAAGATATGAATAAGAGTTTTGAGGGGAAAGTGTCTTTGCTTCTAGAGATTTGAGTGTCCAACTGATAAATAAGAACACACGTAAATGACAGCAGAAGTCAGAGGATGGATGAAGTTATGCAGAAGGGAGTGTGGACTCAGAGAGTGAGAAAGAGGAAATTGAGTAGGAGTTTGAAAAGAGGGATGAAGAAAGGCTATTACACTAGGAGGAAGACACAGAGAAAGAATACAGTATCAGAGACTTTCTATAGCTATTAAATAATTTATTATTTTTATTTTCTGTGTATGTGTGTATTACTTGCATGTATGTAAGTACACCTGTGTCATGCAATGCCCACGGAGGACGGAAAGGGCCTCAGATCCCCTGAACAGGATTTATGGGCAGTTTTTAGCTGCCATGTGGGTGCTGGGATTTGAACCCAGGTCTTCTGCAAGAACAATTAGTGTTCTTTACTCCTGATCCATCTCTCCATTCCAAGTTTCTAAAACTTTAAAGATCTTTGAGAAAGAGTAAGAAAACCAATAGCAAAATCATCATGCTCAGGCATTGACTTACCCCTTGGGGTTTTGTAAAATAGATTTTTTGAGACTTGAACAATATATTCTTTATAGAAGCTTGGATTGGAGGGAAAGAAGGTAGATATTTCTTTTACTTTCTTCTTTCACCTCATTGTAGATGGAGAAGGGAAAATAAGGCTGACAAGTGGCTTTGTTTTTGCAAGGAGGTGTGGTTGGTTACACTGCAAACCCTTCGAGTTTTAGTTCTCTTTTGTCTTGAAGGTTCCTAAATTTCTCCATTCTGCTTTTTGTCCTTTTAAACTCACTATCTTCAAAACCATCAGTCTTGTCAAGACTATCACCAGATCTTTGATTCCTTCCCTGTACACACTGCACTCATCTCTCAGGTCCTTTTAGGTGACCTTGCATGTAAGGTGAGGCTTTCTTTCTGGTGATTAAACCTTACACTAGCTTCTCCCTTCTTTTTACTGTCAGGGTTTTGTATGGCTGAGAAGATTAATACCAGAAGGGTAATGAACAGTTCCTCAGAACTATTTTTCCTCTCTAACTCTTTCAGGTAATTAATAATTTAAGCGTGCTTTGTATTTTAATTATAATAGGCTTGCAGTTTTCAGCAGTTTCCTTCTTTTTTCAGTTAGGAGAAATCTGGGGAGACCTTGATTTACTGGCCCGTCTTTAAGTTTAACCTTGCCACACTTGTTGCATATGTGACTTGATATTTTTCATCAAACTTGGAAATTCTCATCTATTTTTATTCTGATACTCTCGTTACTATATTTAGTATTTTCTCTCCCTCTGGGACTTCAGTTATGCTTTGATATTATAAAATGTTTCATTCTCATTTGTGTCTTTCCGTTTTTTACATTCTATAACTTCTTCTTGCTTTCCTGTTCACAAATACCCTATTTCTTGAAGTCTAATGTGGAGTTAAAACCTCTTTTTTGTCTCTCCTTCAATAATGTAATTTTAAGCTGAAAATACACTGCTTTTCCTTTCAGTAATTTTTAGTCCACTGGTTAAATTCTCTGGCCTGTTGCCTGATATCCTAGGTATATATTATTCACAGTATTTAAGACACTATGCATAATAGTTTATATGTCTCTAGATGTCTAATATGTCTCCTTGTGAATCCTATGTGAATCCTATCCTTTTGAGTTCCTTTGGCATTTAGTTCTCATTTTATGTTAAGCTTTATGATTACATTGCTTTGAACACAAGGCACTCTGCATAGAATATTATAAAGCTAATTGGAAGGCCTGAATGTTACCCTCCTAACCACAGAACTTATTTCTACCAGGAAGGTAAATAATGTGTCACATAAATATTGTCTCTTACAAAACAGAGATTACATCAATTTAGACTACACAGTTCATACATGTCCACTTCATTCCTTGCTCTAAGTGTGTAGGTCATTGGGTGCCTCAAATGAGGCCTGTGGGATCTGTACCAACAGATGTTTGTAATCTTTCACCTTGAATTCTTATATTTTGTCTACTGTTCTGCTGAAAACTTCCTCATCTGTTCACTTCCCAGACACTCACTTCATGTTGAGTTATTTTCACTGGAGTGGTTTGTTGACAATTCACCCCACAATGACTAGAACTGGGAATCTGTTTTCTGCATTTTCAATTTTGTACCAAGATTATATGATTCATTCTTTAGTATTCAACAATATCTATTACTTGATAAAAGTATACTTAGTTATCATGAATTCCTCATCAGTGTGATTCATCATATTATTTGCTACTGTGCTGTTTATAGTGTTTGGGTTCTTACTCAAGGGTTAATTTTTGTCACATTGGGTTTTTACAATAGAATCTGACCTTATTGCAAACTGAACGAGAAAACATATGTCTAAATGAGATACCAGTTGGTTATCTTTAATAATTTTTATTGAATTTCTGTGACTTTCATACAATATAATCTGATGATATTTAGCTCCTCTCCCTCATCCACACCTCCTCCTTGCCCCCCACCCCGACCAATTCAATGTCTTCCACTATACATAGAGAGCAGCCTATAGTCTGATTTGTGTCCTCACATGTTCCTCTACTTGGGTCCATCCTTGCCATTTTGTAGAAAATTTTGTTTCTACATAGTCATGTTTTTCAGGGAATCTGATCCTGTACCTTAATCTTTATCTTAATACCAGTAAATCTTATTGCAAAAGCTTTATTTTCCATGTTTCATATGAGCGTATAGATCTCATAGTTCCTAGGATGAAGCTGACAATATTGAAGGCTGTGAGGAAGATGGAGGGGAGACTCTGGGTACGTGGATGGAAACTCATCTGCAGCAGCCCTGCTGTGAACTTTAGGTATTGTACATCTATTGACTGCCTGAAAATGTTATTTTATAATCATTGATTTTATAAGTTAGCATACAATGTAATGTGCATATTTTTGTCATATATGTGATTAAATTTTCCTCCTATTCATATAACTCCCAGACTGTTCTCCCAATCCACTCTGCCCCCTCTTTTCTAAATTTTTGTCTAATTTTTAATGTATATTTTTATTGAATATTTGTGTCTTTCATATAATATATTTAATCATATTTAGTGCTCCTCCCCTATCTGCATCCCATCAGAGCCACCCAAAGGATTTCATGCATTCTGTCACACATGATATGGCCCCTCAAGTCAAGTTTGTGTACTCAGATATCCAGAAGTGTGAGTTCAGACACCGGAGCCTGGTCAGACTATCTAGCATCACTCCCTTAAACTCAGCAATGATTAGCTACCAACAGTTCCTCAGCTAATGTTGTGGGACCTGCTTCCCATTTCCTTGGGTCTGACTGAGTTTTCAGGGGTCTTGTGCATGTTGTCACCATTGATATAAGTTCATCTGAGCAAGTTCCCAGAAGCTGTAAGACTCTGCTTTCTCATGGTCATGCACCACCTCTGGCTCTTGCAATCTTTCTCTCCCATCTTCTGCAGTGGTCTCTTAGCCCTGGTGGGTAGTGTGCAATATGAGTCCTATCCAGGGACACACTTCATTACGAATCTTGTTTCTCCCCATCCCTTTCCACTTTCATGCCCATGTATTCCATCACCCCTTCTTACTCCCCTCCTAAGATCACTTCTTAATGCTATTCTCATTCCCATCCTCATTTTTCTTCCTTCAGAAAGATTTTTCACTCCAGAAAGTTTTAGGAACAGCACACAATAAAACATCAAATCTGCCACAATTAACTTAGATAACAAATGATACCTTGACTGCTTAAAGAATACTCTATCCTGAAACATAATTTTATTTGCCAAATGCTGTTTTTAAAATAAACTTGTTTTTTAAAAGTTTATTATCATTTTTATTTGTGTGTGTGTGTGTGTGTGTGTGTGTGTGACTGCTACATGAATGTAGGATGCAGGACCCCTCAGAAGTCATAAGTGTCTAATCTACACGGAGCTCGAACTATAGGCAGTTGTGTGCTGGGAGTAGAGCTTTGTCTTCTCGAAGACCAACAAGTGTTCTTAAGCCCTGAGTCATCTCTTCAGCTCCTAAAATAAGATAAATTTCTTCAAAACACCATAGCTATAGGAAGTACAGAAGTTGTAAGTACAGCATATAACGAACACTTAAAAGGACTGAAAAGCTTTAATTATGTGTATGCATGTGTGTCTCTGTGTGTGTGAATGTGTATGTATGTGCAGGAGTCCATAGAATAAGGTAAAAAGATGTCGGAACCCTGGAGTTGGAGTTGCAATTGTGAGCTACCCATTGTAGGTTTGGTGAAACAAACGAGTCCTCTGCAAGAGTGATACATGATCTTAACCACGGAGCCACTGCTCCAGCACCAAAGTGTAATGAATTTTTAAATGGTAGATACAGCAGTGTAAGTAGACATCATTTGAGGAAACAGAAGATTGTTTACCCTCCAGAAATTCACCCTCATTTTTCCCATATTGCTATGCCCACTTTAAGGGTAATTGTGTTCTAAAATGGTAACTTTTAATTTTTCGTTTGTTTGTTAATACTGACAAGATCTGACTATGCATCCTAGACTAGCCTCAAAATGTTTTAGTCACCCAATATGATCAGAAACTTAAAATCATCATAACTATTCAGCACAGCTAAAGTCAGCAGTGATCTGAAGTTTGATATCATGAGGCTGTAATATCCAATTCAGAAGATCCAGGTCTCTGCTTGAGCATGACTGGTTTTACTTACATAATAAGACTCAAAAACTTAATTAGATTATGTTTCTGAATGTCACATTTCTTCATTCTTTTTTCTCTTTTCATGTGATATATACACACAGAAGTCAGGGTTATACAGTCTACAAATGTAAATTTTTATCATCTTTCATATTGCTTGATTAATATTTAAGGAATTGTTTCATATTGTAAAATACTTATAGGAAAAATAATATGTACAATTTATCTGTTGCCCTCAAGTCTCTCTATTTGAGCCTCTTACTATAACATGGAAAAATGCATATTGACCTTTTTGTTTAGTTTCATTTTTTTGTTGTTTGAATCAGAGTATCCTTGTAGCCCCTGCTGGCTTTGAACTCCCTATGTAGACCAGGCTGGCCTTGATCTCAAAAAGATCCACCTGTTTCTGCCTCCAAAGTGATGGGATCAAAGGTGTGCAACACCATGCCTGGTTCTGAAGTTTGTTTTCTGACATGCTGCCAAGTTTTTTGAAATGTAAAAGCAAAAGATGTTATTTAAGCAGACTAGTTAACTGTATTTTCAGACAGGTAATTCAAGTAAATACAAAGTATTTACCATAAGGAAAATTGAAATTGAGTCAAAAATAGTTTTCTTGGTACAGCTACGTGTAATTTGCTGATCCTTAAGTATTTGGATATTAGGGGTAGCCAAGAAGCTAAAAAGCACATGATATTCATTTTACCAAGTAGAAGAAGAATATTAAGTATGCCTAAAATAATGTGCCAACTAGGCAAGGTGGTGAACACATGTAACCCCAGCATTTGGGAAGTTGGGACAGGAAGATCTTGAGTTCATGGTCATCCTCGGTTACAGTGTGAGTTTCTTTCTCAATAATTAAGCACACAAACCACCAAAACGAAGATAAGTGCTGGAAAGAGAAGTTGCATCTATCTTCATAGTACCTGACACCTCATGGGAAACAGATGGAAGCTAGTAGTCAAGAAGATTCACTCATTAATTATACATTTGTTTATAATTTTTCTGTGTCTGATGACAGGTAACCTGGAATAAACATCAATGGGAGGAGGAAACAAAACTTATGTGGTTGAATTTATCTTGCTGGGACTCACGCAGGATCCTAAAATCCAAATCTTGCTATTTTGTGTTTTCACAATCATCTACCTTCTTTCTGTGTTTGGGAACCTGCTGATCATAATCCTTATCCAAATTGATGCCCGGCTTCACACACCTATGTACTTTTTCCTCAAAAACTTATCCTTTGCAGACCTCTGTTTTTCCACGAGCATTGTACCCCAGATGCTGATCCATTTTCTTTCCAAAAAGAAAACCATTTCCTTTGCCGGATGCTCAATACAGATAGTGGTCTTTCTCCTAGCGGGGTGTACAGAGTGTGCTTTGCTGGCCGTGATGTCCTATGACCGTTATGTAGCTGTATGTAAGCCCCTGCACTACTCCACAATCATGACCCAGAGAGTTTGTATACAGTTGGCTGTAGTTTCATGGATAAGTGGTGCATTTGCATGTTCAGTGGACAGTGCATTTACACTGTGTGTCCCTTACCAGGGGCAGAATGTAATTAATCACTACTTCTGTGAACCTCCTGCCCTTCTAAAGCTGTCGTCAGCTGACACCTACAATGCTGAGATGGCTCTGTTTTTAGTGGGTGTGATTATTCTCTTAGTTCCTGTATCCCTCATCCTTGTCTCCTACTGTAACATCATTTCCACCGTGATCTGGATGCATTCTGGGGAGGGGAGGCTCAAGGTCTTCTCCACCTGTGGTTCCCATCTCACTGTTGTTGTCCTCTACTATGGCTCTGGAATATTTGCCTACATGAGACCTAATTCGAAGACAATGACTGAAAAGGATAAAGTAATCTCTGTGTTCTACTCTGTGATGACTTCCATGTTGAACCCCATCATTTACAGTCTTAGGAACAAAGATGTGAAAGGGGCTTTCAAGAAGCTGGCTGGAAGATTGTGCACCTCCAGACCCAGTGATACTGACATTTAAATGATTTTTGGAACCCAGTAACTGCAAAAGAGCTCTAATCAAATCTTCTTTTTCTTCCTTCTTCTTCTTAGCTTTTTTTCTCACCATTCTCATTCCCTTCCTTTGCTATTCTTGAATGACTTGAAAATCTGCTAGCATTATAACTACAGGGATAACAACTTTAGAAATTCAACTGACAAAGAATATTTTAAGAGAAAAGAAAAATTGTCCTAGATATTTTCTATCCCTTCCATAAAAAACACTGACCAAAACCAACTTGGGGAGGAAAGGGTTCATTTTATCTTACATCTCCCAGGTCACAGTTCATCACTGAGGGAAGTCAGGGAAGGAATCTGGAGACAGGAGCTGAAGCACAGACTATGACTATGCAAGAATGTTGCTTACTGGCTTGCTCCTCTGTCTGATGCTCAGACTGCTTTCTTATACAACCAAGGAACCCGTGCCTTTCCTCATCTCTCAAGAAGTATGCCCACAGTAACTCCATTTGGTTTTTTCTGATACCATTCTGTGTTTCTAGCAGAAACCCCCTTTGTGCCTACTATTGGTGAGGTGACTCGCCTTGTCCTGGCCCTCCTAGAGGCATACAATAATGGGAAACCCATTTAGGGACTCCCTAAATTCATTCTAGATAAAAGCAACTGTAAATTTGGCACAAACAAGGGCATGGGGCACTCTCTAGTGTGGAATAACGACCACATAGCAACTGATGATTCCATCAAACCTAAATGTAAAGTACTACTCAAAGTGAACACTGCAGAACCACCAAGACCCAGAGAAAATATGCAGCCTGCCTAGAAATACAAGCTAATAGAGCTGTTATCAAGAGTGTAATAAATATAGAATTGTGGGCCTGGACATGACATCAAAGCATTTAGCAGACAGTGTTACACCGGAGACCCTGAAGGGATGGCAGGTGTCCAGCCTGCTTCGCTTGAGGCTATGACCCAGACCCAATAAAGATCATCACAGACAAAAGCCAGGTCTCAGGTTTCTTTTTCCTCCTTCCTTAATTCTTGCTTGTTTCCCTTTCCCCACCCTGTAAGCCATGTCAGCCTTGCAATCTTCCCATCTAAGAAAACCCCCCACCTTGAACTTCCAGCCTTCAGTAATAGTCATACTGGGCTCCCTATATAAACCCCTCCTTGGTTTCAATAAACGAGCTGTGTCCACTGTCACAGACTCCTGGTTATTCTTTCCAGTTGCACTCTGGGCCACCTGAGACCCTGTTCATTGGCTCTCCTCTCTCTGGGAACACTGGTGCACAACAGCCACCCATGGAGAAGGAGACTCACATGTAATCTTTCAATCATCATACATTCTTAAACAGTAACAAATATCAAGAAACATCACTGAGTTGTGTCCTTATAAAGCAAACAAATAAGATGACAGAACTGGATTGCAGAGCCTCACGTGTGAGAAAAGTCTGAGCAAGGAATCCAGAATAATTACTTTAGGAAAACTCAATGAATATCAAGCAAACATTAACAAACAGTTCAGTACTATATCAGGGAAGCTTAGCAGAGAGATTGAATGCATTTTTAGAAGGCAATAAGAAAAATGTAGGGTGAAATATAGACTAAGACATATTAAAAGGGAGAAAATTAATAAATGGTCTGGCCCAGCTGTAAAGACTAATGTTGCATAAATTTTCTCATGGCGGGTCCCGGCTTTCAGCCTCACCCCACCCTCCAGGTCTGAACCAACTGAATGATTAGAGAATGCTCTTTTTAGAGGATTGATTTATTTAGGGCATTTAGAAACCTACTGGTTACCAGTGGCTCACCGGTAAGCTCTGGCTCTTAGTCCGCAACGCAGAGCCCTTTGTTCACAGCACTGTGCTCTTGGACCATTCTCAGCCAGAATTTCACTTTCACTCACATGATCCTTAGGACCACCGGGACTTAGAATGTTGCCTCCTGGGTTCTGGCCTTCCATGTGGGCCTGGGGCCGGGGCATTTTTCTTCCCAAGTGGATTCAATCTCTGCCCATCCCCAGGAATCACCGCCATGTTGTTCCTTCTTACTCCCCATCTCTGTCCTCCCTTGTTGGTCAGAGGGTTGGACTTGAAAAAAAAAAAACCTTAGAGAGAATTCCATATTCACTATACAATCCACCCCTTCTCTCTGGAAAACAAACAAAACATAACAATATAGCGATAGCCATCGTATAGACCGTTACAAACATAACTGTCTAGACAGTACTCAGGTGGATGTATCATATTCACCTCATAAACAACACAGTAGTTTCTCTACTGGGGCCTATAACTTCCTTTAATACAGTTGGGAGTCAACCCCTCTTTTCTTTCCATATCAGACATGTGTTCCATCCCTGAAGAGTGGGCCTTACATCCAATTATGAATATGCTGGAGTTGCACTTCTCAGATGAGCCTCCATTACACCTGCAGGGCATCTGACAGTGAAGCACGCAAGATCTGTCATTAAGCAGAGCTTTTCAGGACCATCCTCCCATGGCAGTCTGTGTTGCACCCTCTAGCACTATGAAGGCTAGCCATCCATTTGTAGGGAGTCTTTAGCTTGGTCCCAGCTAGATCTCTTTCTCCATGCTCAAGCCATGGTACATTTTCAGTAACAAGGCCTTACAGTCCATTTCCAGTGATGGACCAGAATTATAATGTGGCAACTGCCTGTTGTTTGGTAGAGGGGACTTTTAAGACCCCATTGGCCAACAGCTCATGGGGAAGATCAAGCCATGCCTGGTACTGGAATTGCTAGTCAATAATCACATAAAGTATACCTTTAATCTTTGACCTCTGTAGGCCTAGGCCCATAGAACTCACAGAATTCCACAGTTATACTTCACCCTGGTACCCTGTATGAGTTACATTCCATTCTTTTTCCTTCAAGTGTACTTGACACCTCTCAACTTGGTTTCATATCTATAAAACACTCAGAAGTTAACATTACATACACATACAAGGTCTAACATAGCATGGAAGATTAGCCAGTCCTTCGTTGTCTTTAGTTATTGTCAGGAACCCATTTAGTGTCCCAGAGTCATCACATGGAGCCTCCATGCATTCCCGTATCCTTGCCAACTTTGTTGATGTTGGCCCAAACTGCCTGGTCCTACATACGGCCTTGTCCCTGTCATACCTGTTGATTCCTAGGGCCAGGGATACCTTGGATCTGATTCCTGACCCTAGCCACACCTATGGTTTCTCCATTGACCAAACCTGGATGTTGGGAGAAGCCCTGGCCAAGCAAATTGTCTCCACCCCTCGAATAGCCAGTTACAGGAGAGAAGTGTACTCTTTTTACTCTGGTTGGGTTAGTATCCACCCCTGGGATAAGCTTCATCCTCTGTGTACCTTTTGTGAACCGTTTCTCAGGGCTCAAAGCCTCCCAGAGCTGCTTTAGCACAGATTTTGGCTTTTTATCAATCTTTTCTTTAGGAACTTGGGCTAAACACAAGTCTCTCCACATTTGTCTGCTTGTAACCCAAGCAGACCTCCCTTTCTGTTTTGTTTCCCTTGCATATCTTTTAGGTCTCTCTATTTTTCTACAGCATACTTCACATGCTGGTCCACATTGTTTAAACCTGTCAAAGCCTCTCTGGCCTCATAAAGCTCCTGCCCCACCTGGGATTCTAGTAAGGACAATAAATCTCCATACCAATGTCGAGGTCCTCATTCAATGAATCTGTCATTAGATCTCTAGAGAACACAGTCCTATCAGGTCCAGTGAAAGGTCTACTGTATACTGCTTTCCTTATGCCCAGTTCTCTTAAGAGCACCTGTCCTTCTTGTGTCATACTCCAGCCCCTGGAATTCATGGGGATCTCCACTAATAATGACCAAGTGTCTCCTGTAGCATGCACAAGCCAGTTCATCAGTGACTGCTTTCCCTTGTATTGTGCCAGGTTATGCAGCTTAAATCTCAATGAGGGATGAGTGGTTATGTAACTCAGCTGTCTTGCTTCTGCAGCATTGCAAAAAATTTCATCTGCTCCTCTTCCCATATTCTCAGGAGCCAGGTGATGACAGGCTCTTTTGCAGCTTCTTTGAATGTCCTCCCTATTTCCAGCAGCTCTAAGGCTGAGAAACCTTTGGGGGAACTTTTAGCTCCTTCTGGGTTGCTTAGTTCTTTCCCGGTGGCAGCCACAGAGGCTTCAGCTGCAGGAGCCCGGCCCTGCACCTCTCCTGTCTGGGCAGCGGAGGCGGTGGTGGTGGGAGCCACACCCCCGCCCTGCCCCTCTCTCATTCCTCTTTGACTTAAAAAGCGGCAGGCTAAACGTTCCATTTCCTTTTCCTTTTCATCCAATTTGATAGGAAGCTGAGCGGCTAGTATCAAAGAAGCATGGCTTGTATTTTTCTCTTGATTTAATTTGTCTTTCACAGTTTGAATTTCCTTCTGTGCTAAGACCTCATCCCGAGAATGCCTTCTCACCTGCACCGGCTGGTCCATGGCTTCTCTGGCATGTCCTATCCCCATCTGTATCTGTCACATCCATCTCATCTGCACTATAGACCACCAAAAGCCTGCAATGGCAGCCACATACACCAGTCCTATGGGGATAATCCACCATGTCAATGTTTCTTCTGCCCATATTCTTTCCTTTGCTGATTCCCATATTAGCTGAGGCTCCATAACTCCTTTTCACAGGCGCATTCTCTTTTTGTCAGTCAGTCCTGCTCGACTACACCATTTGTTGTATAAATTTTCTCATGGTTTTTCCCAGCTTTCAGCCTCACCCCACCCTTCAAGTCTGAACCAACTGAACGAGTAGAGAATGCTCATTTTAGAGGATTGATTTATTTAGCGCATTTACAAAACTACTGGTTACCAGTGGCTCGAGAGTAAGGTCTGGCTCTTTGTCTGCAGCCCAGAGCCCTTTGTTCATGGCTCCGTGCTCTTGGACCATTCCCAGCCAGCATTTCACTTTCACTCACATGATCCTTAGGACCGCTGGGACTTAGAATGCTGCCTCCTGGGTTGTGGCCTTCTGCGTGGGCCTGGGGCCGGGGCATTTTTCTTTCCACGTGGATTCAATCTCTGCCCATCCCCAGGACTGGGGGCCATGTTGTTCTTCCTTACTCCCTGCCTCCCTCTTCCCTTATTGGTCAGAGGGCGGGACTTGGAAAAAAAAAACCTCAGAGAGAATTCCGTATTCACTGTACAACTACATACCACAACAATTGGCACGGCAAACTCTATTCATTGTGTAGTAGTGACACTTTTATCTAGGGGGTGATCAACAGCTTTCTAATTGGACTTAACGCCATCTCGATGGGCGGGAACTAGTGGGTGGTACTGTACATACAGTCAAAAACATATGGCCTGAGAGGTCATAAATCTCAGAGAAAACCCTGTCTCTGTCATATCTCTAGACAAATGAAATTTCTTACTGTATGCTAAATACTGATCCTTACATTTACAGACAAGAATACCATACACCACTCATCTATTTTCAGCAGATGGAGGCCATTATAGAGTTGCACAACTAGTCACACACAGAGAAGATATGTCAGAGAATAAAAGACTGAGAGTACATGTCCCTGGATAGGACTCCTATACTAAAGCTCACCTGCCCATGGTTCAGGGACCACTGCAGAAAAGGGAGCAGAAAGATTGTAAGAGCCAAAGTTGAACATAAGGAAACAGAGAGTTTCAGGCCTTTGTGAATTTGCTTATGAACTTGCAACAATGGTGATATAAATAAGACCCATGCAGACTCAATCAGACAGTAAACCAGCATAGAACAGAGGAAATGGACATCAGGCCCTGACCCTAGTCTAGGAACTATTGGTAAATGATTATTGTCAGGTAAGGGAAAGTAGATCTTTAAGAGAGTTAACCCAGTGGATGAACTTCAACTGAGGGGCATCTGGGCACAAATGCTTGACTGAAGAGGAATTAACATATATGACAGAATTCCTGAAATCTGGTGAGGGGTAGTCTATGAGGCTTGGGAAGTATCTAAATTTGATGAAGATGTATTATACGAAATTCCAAAAACTCAATAAAAATAATTAAAATAAACAGCAATAGGAGTTGTCAATAGAAAAATGTATGAAACAGAAGAAACAGTGAGGTCACAGAGAGTTTATTTGAAAATACACAGTAAAAGGTTTAAAAGTGAAGTAGAGTGGAGAGAATGAAGAAAATTTATAAGAACTTTGAGATAGTATAAAAAGAGTATTTAGATTAAAGTTCTGAAGATGGATTGGGGAATGCTCAGTGCATAGAAAGCTCATTCAAAGAGGTAGTATCTGAGTTTCCCCAAACTAAAGGACACAAATACTTAAGTACAGAAAGATCAGTGAACACCGCTCATAATTAACTAAACCATGTGCTTCTAAAGACAAATTAAATTCTCAAAAGTTAACGGCAGAAAAAATATATCAAACGAAAAAGGCAAAATAATTCATAAGGATGGTACAGTTTAATCAACATCAGAATTCTCAGTAGAAATGTTACAGGTGAGAAGGAATAGGATGATTAATTCAGAGCTGAAGGGAAAAAAACTGGTAATAAAAAGTACTGTCACCAGTAAATTAAAAAGTACATCAAAGAGTATAAAACTGACTGGAAAAAGAAATTTTACAGAATAACTGTAGTGTTCTGATGTTATGAACATGGAAGATAAACTCATATCTTTAGTATGAAGCTGAAAGCAAAACAATTAAAATTAAATGTTCAAATTGTATCATATGAAAACTGTAAATATTCAATAAAGTTTTAAAAATGTGTTCAAAAATTCTTCAATATTATCTTGAGATAAGGAATATTGGAAAATGTAAATGACTCACAAAATATTCAAAAGGTAATCACTTGTGGTGGTGCATGACTTTAATTCAAGTACACAAATCTCTGTGAGACTAAAGCCAGACTCTTCTACATAGTGAGTTCCGGCCAGTTGGGGCTACAATAAGTCAATGCCTTAAAATCAAAATACAAACCACTTCCTGTGAAACACGCCTCCAAATCAAAATGTAGAGACTGATATTTGCTAATACTTTCCCTTTTTATTTTTTTGCCTTTTTTCTTTATAATCTTTTAAGGTCACTGCCATTTCAAAACAAGTTACTATCATAAAATATTTTATAAGCCTTATAGTAACTGCAATGACCTAATCTGTAACAGATCCATTACAAATAAAAAAAGAATTCAAGCACATTATCAGAGAAAATTACTTAATCACAAAGGAAGACTATAAAAAAATTAAAAGAAACACAATAAATCTATAAAACAAAGGGCTGAGTGGCAGTAGTAAGACCTTACTCATCAAGAATGACTGCAAATGTGAATGAAAAGGATAGATAAGAGAAACCTCCTTTTGAGTTGCTGGTCAGGGTAGTTCTGGAGACTCCTAAAATAAAACAGGCTATTGTCATAGCCCTTGATGGCCTCCCAGAACTTGAAGATAAGACCCTATTGCTGAGAAGAGGACATATTTCAAACACAGGACTTGGAGCAATGGACCTGGAAGCCTCCTACATGAAGACTATCTCTCATAGTTTCAGAGGCTACTATGCAAGCTACTGAGGGAGAAATTCAATCAGTGACTTAACCCCAGCTTTACAACGTAATAACCACAGAAATGACTGCCCTCCCCAACTATCACTAGTGCTGCAGTAGTGGCACTCTTATCTTGAAGGTAATCAACAGCTATCTAATTGGACTTAAAACTCACTCAATGGGAGTTAAATCGGGTGTGGCTCTGTAAACATAGCCGAATACAGAGGGCTCCAGTAGCCATAGATGGTAGAGAAAACCCTATATCTGGCACATCTCTAGACAAACATAATTTCTTACTATATGCTAAATATGTATCCTTATATTTACAGATAAATATACCTGTCTATTTACTAACAATAGACACTCCTCTTTTTCAACAGATGGTGACTATTACAGAATTTCACAAGTGGACAACTGGTCAGACACAAAGAATAAGTTTCTGGGAGATATGCAACCCTAAGTGTCACATCTACAATGAACTTCTACACCTAAGTCTCAGGACACATAGTGGACCAGGGGAGAGAATTTTAATGCATCTCTCAATTATCATCAAAGCTTCCTTGTGCGACAGAGAAAAATTAACACAGAAAGCCACAACTGACCAAAATGTAGAAAATAAGATACTGCAGAGAGCATGTCCCTGGATAGGACTCCTATTAAACCTCACCCACCCATGGTTCAGGGATCATGCAGAAGAGGAGGAAGAAAGATTATAAGAGCCAGAAGTGATGGATGGCCATAAGGAAATGCAGTTTCCAGAATTCTGGGAACTTTCCCATAAGAACTATCAATAATGATAACAACATGCACAAGACCCATGGAAACTCAACTCACACAAATGCCCAGCATAGAACTGGGAAAAATGGGAGCAGAGCCCCAACCTTAGCTGAGAAACTATTGGCAGCTGATCATTCTGGGTAAGGGAGAGTTGGTCTCCTTTAAGGGAATGACACTAGACAGGCTGACCAGGCTTCAGGGGATAAACTCACACTCAGGCATATCTGGGGAAAGAAACTTGACTCAATACGCCTTAACATATATGATAGAATACATGAAATTTGGTGGGGGGCTATGGAGGTGCAGATTGGGAAGAGGGCCTAAATATGATTAGTATATATGAAATGTACAATTCTCTTTCTCTCTCTCTCTCTCTCTCTCTCTCTCTACATATATATATATGTAGATCTATATATGGTAGATCTAACTATATGATGCCTATTAGAGACTCATTTTACCTTTAGTACCGCACACAGTTGAAGGTAAACATCTGAAAAGTATAGTCCACATAAAAATCCTAAATGATAGAGAAAAAAGTTATGTTTATATAGGAAGAGTTTATGCTAAGAACAATAAATGGAAAAAAACACAATCAGTATGAGTTAAAATGGTAAGCTGATCAAGAAGACATAATAACTGTATATGCATATATAAATACTTATACATGTGTGCATATATAAGTTTATGCTTCCATACTGAACATATATTCTTTTCAACATAGAAGCACATTAATTTGTAAACTCTGAATCTTACAAAGAAGTGTTATTACAACAGGGATGAATCCAGAGAACATTCAGACATTAAGAAATATTAGGCACTAATAGAATATTACTCTGTAAATTAATTTATATTTGAATCTTAAAAGGCGAGATCATAAAGAAAAAGAATAAGATGGTGGTGGTTGAAGGTTGGTAAGAGGGAAGTCTGAGAAGATACTTATTATAGAGCACAAAATTTAGTTTATACAGAAGGATTAGTTCCAGAGGAGAGGTCTACTGTATTTGGTAGGGATAGAAATAGTAAAAATATGCCATACATTTGATGTTTGCAGTGAAAGCATATTTTAATTAGTCTCATTACAAACTATGTGTGAAAATGACGTGTAAAAATTAATTGGTTTTAATTTTTGATTTTGTGTTGTACACGTTAATAAATCATGCTATCATATATAAAGCTGAATGATATTGTTTTAAAAGATTCTTTACTATTCTTCTACATAACACCCTTCATGTTTTAAGAACAGTGAATACACTTTTTTTTATTTTTTATTGAGTTTTATACATTTCATATGTTGACCACAGAGCCCACACTAATTCAAATTAGACAAGGCCTGAGAGTGGAGTGATAGACATACACTGTTTTATAAATCACTGGAATCTCTTACCTCAATCTATCTACATCAAACATCATGAGATCGACATTGTTAAGAAATGAGAAAATTGAGATAGGAAAAATATAATATCATACCCAAGTACATACGGCCAATAAATAAGGGAAAGGAATTAACGTCAGGGATATGTTCCTCTCCCTGCCCACTCATATTCTAAAATATTCCCTCAAACAAGAAACAAGACTGACCAATTTTTAAATAACAGTTTAATGATCATTTACTTACAAATTAGGCACAGGACACACACAACAAAAACAAAAACAAAAAACTACTACATCTTATTGGTTTCTTCCAATTTTTTTTAGGTTTTATAAGAAATTTGATATAATTAACTTTACCTGTTTTTGTATTGTTTATCCTTCTAGAATAAGCAGCCAAGACCATTTCATTAAAGAAAACACATTCTGAATTCAACAATAATCGTTTACATAAGTGAAGTTCCTGGGCCTCCTATGTGCAACAAATTCAACTTCCTACCTTTCTCTGTAAATTTTTTATTGCATTTTTGTGTATTTCACATAGAACGTCTTAACCTGAATCATATTTATACTCTTTTCCCAACTGGCAGCCTCCCAACTCTCCCCCACTGGATCATCATTCTGTCATTTGTGTTAAGGCTTATTGTGTCCAGTTAGTGTCCCCAGATGTCCCTTAGTGCAAGCTATCCACTGGGGCCTACTCAGCCTATCTGGAGTTCTTCCCTTTAAGGAGATCATCTTTTTCTAACCCAGAAAGTACTCAGCTGCCAATAATTCTTCAACTAAGATTGGGGTCTGCTTCCCATTTCAACAGGTCTCTGTGTGTTTTTGTTTGCTTGACTTTGCACAGAGCACAAAATGTTCCTGCGGACACCATTGCTGTAAGTTCATATGGGCAAGGTCCTAGGAACCTGTAGGATTCATTTCCATATGGTCATACACCTCCTCTCTGACTCTTATCATCTTTCTACCCCATCTTCTGCAATGGTTCCTGAGACCTGGGGTTTAGTATAGAAGTCCTATCCAAGGACTGACACTCTACAGACTCTTATTCTTTATCCATTGGCCATTTGTGACCTGGTGTGTTCCCGGCCCTCTGTTGCATAAGAGTTCTTCATTAATGAGAATTTAGAGATGCATTAGTGTTCTCTTTGCCCCTTGTTCTATGTTCTGTGAGCCTTAGGTGTAGAAGTTGTACTGTAGATATACAAGGACAATTCACAAACACTGTCTGTGCGTGACCAGCTGTGGAACTCTGTAAGAGTCTCTGGTGCAAAAGAAGCTTCTTTGATGATTGGTGACGAGAATACTTATCTGCACATATAAGGATCCATATTTTTTCACATAGTAAGAAATTAAATTTGTCTAGGGATGTTATCTTGGGGTTATCTCTCAACTTCCTGCCTTCTATTATACATCTTCCCATACCAATACAGGATATAACAAAAATTAGATTTCTCTGTGGATACAGACATATGCATAAACTCACTTGAAGAATATAGATTTCTTGCAGTTTTTTGATAATTTAAAGCATGAAATTGTATTTACACTTAACTTTAAAATTATGCAAAACTGTTTTCTCCTAGTTAATCAAATATTTACTATTCTGTTTATATGTGGAGAATTTTAATTCTACGTTATTGACTAAAAAAATAATTTTAGAAATAATAAAATGACAATTAAAAAGACTGTGACATTTTCCAGACAGAACTTCCCGGCTCTTTTCTAATTCCCTTTAACAGTCAATGATATTGCTGCTATTTATAGAGTTATTGTTAATGTTTATCCATAGATCTCTAATGAAAAATGTAGTCGACATCATTTTTTGCCACTAACTTCTATTTTGTTGACAGGAATCCAAAATGTTTTTAGAGATACTTATTTTCCTAATATTTAGGAATCCTCATTAAAACAAGGAAATCTCTGTTTCTGAGGCTAGTGGAGATTAATCAGTGGAGAACTAACACTGTTTCTCTGTGGTGCATTATTTTGAAACAGAAAACCGATCTGTTAATAGGTCACTTGGGAACCTCTCAGAATGATGGCCATTCATAGTGCTGTATTTGGTAGGGATAGAAATAGTAAAAATATGCCATACATTTGATGTTTGCAGTGAAAGCATATTTTAATTAGTCTCATTACAAACTATGTGTGAAAATGACGTGTAAAAATTAATTGGTTTTAATTTTTGATTTTGTGTTGTACACGTTAATAAATCATGCTATCATATATAAAGCTGAATGATATTGTTTTAAAAGATTCTTTACTATTCTTCTACATAACATCCTTCATGTGTTCTAACATACATTCAGAATTTGTTAGTTTCCTAGTATATTTTTAAAGTAGGGCTTACAAGACTGGAATAATATGTGCCAGATACATTTAGATGATGTTATCTCTACACACCAACAACACAGTTAATAATAGAGCAAAAACATAAACGTGTGTGTATCAGCTCATCAAGAGTTTATATAACACTAAATAATGGCAGAGTATAGCAATTTGTTTGTGGTGGGAAGGAGCGGCAAACCATGAACTCTTACTAAAGGGTAGGGTTGGCTGGAAGAATATATCTGCCCAGTACCCTTCTTAAAGCCCCAATGACTTCTTTGTTCCTCAGGCTGTAGATGACGGGGTTCAGAGCTGGAGTGACAATTGTGTAGAATACAGGGATGATATTGTCTTGCTTGGGACTGTGGAAGGAACTGGGAAGGACATACATGAATGTGGCACCCCCGTAGAACATCCCAACCACAGTCAGGTGGGAGGAGCAGGTGACAAGGGCTTTCTTTCTTCCCTCATTTGAAGGCATGTGGAGCACAGTGAACAGAATTAATGTGTAGGAGGTAACAATACCAGAAAGGGGAAGCAAAAGGAATATAATACCTGTCACATAAACCATGAGCTCATATTGGGAGGTGTCTGCACAGGCCAACTTCAACAAAGGAGGGATCTCACAGAGCAGATGTCTGATTTCCTGGGACATGCAGAACGGGAAGTGCATCGTGTAAATAGTATGACCTAGTGCACTCAGAGATGCAAGTATCCATGATGTGGACATCATGAGCCAGCAGACCTTTGGACTCATGAAGACCATGTAGTTCAGAGGATGACAAATGGCCACATACCTGTCATAAGCCATGAAGGCCAAAAGGAGGTCCTCTGCACCACCAAGTGTCATTGCAGTAAACATCTGAAGGGCACAGCTTCCAAATGAGATTGTGTTGTCCCTGAGGAGAAAATCCATGACAGCTTTTGGAGTCACAACTGATGTAAACAGGAGGTCAATGAGAGAGAGCTGTCTCAGCAGGAGGTGCATGGGAACATGGAGCCTGGCATCCATTGTGATGACCAGGAGCAGCAGTCCATTGCTGGTCAGGGCCAGGAAATACAGTGCTGTGATTGTGACACAGAGCAGTTCAGGAGAGCCACTGTTATCCAGAATCCCCACCAAGATGAAGCCACTTCCTAAGCTGGTGTTCTGTAAGGTCTTCCAGAGCTTCATTCTGTAAAGTCTCTTTAGCTGCCTAGAAAACAGTGATTTCTTTTTACAGAATTTTATTGAATTTATGTGTAAGCCATGCAGGACATCTTAATCATCGTTATACCACCTTCCCCATTGACACCATCCCTTGACCCTCCCACCCCCCACTGAATTTCAAGGATTCTATCATTAATGTTGAAGCCTATCGAGTCAAGTTAGTGTCCCAAATTTCCCACAGTGCAAGTTCATCTGCTGGGGTATAGTCAGCTTATCTAGAGTTATTCCCTTTAAGAAGATCAGCTGTTCCTCACCCAGCAGTAATCAGCTGCCAATAGTTCTTCACCTAAGATGGGGCCTGCTGGGTTTTTGTTTGCTTGGGTTTGTATGAGTCAGTCATCTCTCATCAAAGAAGTTTATCTTGAATCAGATGATTACTGTTACACAGTTCTACAACTGATCACACACAGAGTTCCTCTGTGAAATGCCCAATCCTAGGTGACACATTTACAATGATACCCCTATACCTAAGGCACAGGAAAAATAGTAGAATAAGGGTTACAGAGAATACTAATACATCTCATAACTCATCAGTGAATATCCCTCATGTAACAGTGCAAGCCTTCTTAAGAGCTTTCAACACATCTTGGAATTCCCCCAGGTCACTGTGGGAATGAGCAAACAAGATATCAAGAAAATCCTTTTCCTTTCCTTACCTATGTGTGGTCTCTGGTTTCTAAGTATCAGAACTTTTCATTGAATTTTGACACACCCTCAGTTATATATGTAATATTATAAACCCAAAGCATTGAGAATTTTTTACAATGTATTCAGTAAAACATGCAAAAATATATTTGTAGATAGACATAATCATGTCTCTCTTCATATTAACAAATACACTTCGAACTGATTTAAATTATGGTTCTTGCTAAAATCTGCTTCTGATTGCAGTTCAAATGTTTAAGAATGGTTTGAATAAGAACATTTTTATTTTCTTACTTTGAGCTGAGCTCTGCTTTTCCTTTCTGATATTTCTGATTATTTCTTAACAGAGGAATCTCTATGTTTTTGGGCCACTTGATCTCTTGTAATCTTCAATACCATCCTCTTCTTGACTGGCTACTTGTTACTAGTCAGGAGTGAAAAAGAAATCTAAACTTAATGAAAGTGTGAGTGAGATAGAGCTTAGAGACAAATTTGTAATTTAAGTAGAGAAGGTGTTTGCCTGTTTGCAGGCAATGTTAAGATATTTATGAAAGAAGAGACCAAAAAATAAGATGGGCTTCCCAGAGACAGTCAGTTGTTTACATTTGTAGCATATGAAAAACGTAATGAGGTGCAAAAATAAGACATCATGAAAAATGCCCAAAGCCATACCATTATGTGCGATTCATAGCAACACTATGAGTATGAATAATAGTTTCCTTTCCTCGCAGATCTAAGCAAGCATGAAAGATGAGCTCCAGCCAAACCCGGGATTCATATTAGAGTTCTGTGTGAAGCATTTGGGAAGGAAAATAATAAAAGGTGTATGTGCGTGTCTGAGTCTGTCTGTGTCTGCGTGGCCACATCTGTGCAGCCTGATTTTTATTTTAAGTTGAGTAAGAGAAAAAAGGAGAGCCTCTGAAAAAGAAGAGTAAATTCACCACTAAATTTATCTCTTTCATACTGTATCTACTTATTGCTCTTGTATTATGTCTTTCTCCACACTGGTTAACTCAGATTTTGATCTTTACATGATATGATGATAAAAACCTAACATTGGAAGTCCCATTGTTATCTAATTCTTTTCATTCATTTAGTCAAAATTTACTGAGGAACTCCAATGTCTGAGTAGTATACTTGATTCTCAAGTAACTGCATAGATGTGAAAACTCTTCACCCAGAAACCTGTATCAGACAGTCCTGACAAGTGATAGATGACTGAAAATGCTAAATATGAATACCATAGAAGAGAGGTTTCAGGAAAGTGTTCCTTGAGGTGGTGGTACATGCGCTGTAGACTGAGGATACATAGGAGTCAGAGAAGTCAAAAAGGCCAGCAGAGCACAAAGAGATAGAAGAAGGTACCATGAATGTCAGTACAGGGAAAATAACATAGAATGCCATCTTTCTCTCTTCCCACTCTGTACTATGAACAGATGCCATCCACAGAAAGACTCCCAAAAGGGCTATTCACACATAAGGCCACAACTGGCCAAGTTTTATAGAATAAAGACTGCATGGATAGGACTCCTATACTGAACCTCACCCACCTATGGCTCAGGGATCATTGCAGAAAAGGGAATGGGAAGATTGTTAGAGCCAGGGCTGGTTCATAAACTTAGGGAAGCAGAGTCTTTCAGGCTACTGGAAATTTGCATATGTGAAATTGTGGCAATGATACCACTGAGCACAGGACCTACACCTACTCAAATTAGGCAAGGACCCAGAGTGAAAAAATAAAAATTGGTGATGGGCCAAACCTAGACTGAGATCTATTGGATACTGAATACTGGGAGAAGGAGAGTATGCCTTATTTATGATCTCTCAATAGCCCAACCAGACTCCAGTGAATGAGTTTGCACTAAAGGATATATGGGCACTAATGCTTGACTCATAGGACGTGACATGTATGTTGGAATACATGTGGTCGAATAGGGGCTGGGGACACATGGATAGAGGAGGTTTCTAAATTTGATTTAAAAATGTTGTATGAAATGTATAAAAATAAAAAATGATGTGTTATTGTTTACTGGCATCTTTCCTTCAATCCATGATATCAAAACAACAGGTTGTACTACAGAAAGCCTGTCTGGAAATACTTCTTTGATTATTTAAAGCAAAGGAGACATTTCAATACCAATTTGGGGCATTGTTTCAGGTGCATATAAGACTTGCAAAGCTTTTATATAGATTCAATAGAAGATGTGTGAATAGAGAAACAACGGAAAACAATTACCAGGCACATACTTTCAGATTTCTGTACAAAGATTTGGACAGTAATTCAAAGGACACCTAAAATATGGGACTTAGTTAAGGTAGTATAACTAGAGTTCCAATCCTTTCGAACTGGCACTTCCCTCTGAATCAAAGTTCACACTTCTGTTCTGTTCAATGTGTCTTCCCTCTGCCCTTTAAAGAGTAAGTTCAGAAAGTCGCTTCTGGAACTGAAGAGCAAGAATGACACTTATAGAGTTCCTGGTGATCTGGGGAACAGCACACCAGGAACTATCTGCAGAGACCAAGATGTATATAAGAACATTGCTCTGGTTCATGAAAATGCCCAGAGGAGAGTGAGATAACTTTCTGGAATTTTGGAAGCACGTTTTCATTAGCTTTTTCTCTGTGTCACTGCTCAGTGAATTAAAAATTGATTTCAATTGCCTTTCCTGTGTTATTCTCAATATTAAGTAGGTATGGAGAGGTGAGTAACTTCAACTTAAAAATGATGCATATCTAATGATATCCCTTTTTGAGGTACTATTAGTTTGGGGTCTGATTCAGTCTCTAGGAGTCCAGGAAACTCCAAGTATACAAAAAATAAGCACTGACAGTTTTACCAGCCACCAAGCATTCTGAATTCTAGCAACACAGCTTTGACCACAAAGGAAGAATAACTTCAAGTGTATCTCAGTGTGCAAGTTAGTTATTTTGTATAAGATGTCTACAGTATATATAAGAATTAACAAACTCTGGAGTTTGAAGAACTAGAGAATTGGAGAGACAGAGAAGTGAACTTTTGATGTTTTGTAATGCTTATTGGAATATCATCTATATCAAAGAGAGAGCTCTTACCACCAACACCAAAATGCAGCTTCCAGACTCCACCAAGGACCCCAGGATTCCTTCTGAAGCTGAAGGGATTTAAGAGTCCTCAGAAAGGTGTTTCTTCTGACAGTGTATCCTGGGTCGCTGTCACTAGAATCATTGGTCAAATGGTCCCACAGTCGCTGCCACTACCAGTCCTCTCTGGGAGGGAAACAAGTCCATGCAGTCGGCAGAGTTCCAGTGCAGGATCCTGGGACAGTATGGGGTTGAGTGCCTCAGCATGGTTTTATCTGTCTCTTTGAAATCCTTCTGATCTCCGCAATACGGTATTGACTCAGGATGACCAATGCCAAACACCTCATCTTATCAGTTACATGGAAATTTTAACTATACTGTGATGCCATCTCAACCCAGTTCAAAATGGTTATAAAGAAAATACCAGATCTGAATTGATTTAGAACATGTCCTTGGATTTTTAACCTCATGTCCTTCAGGGGTCCATGATATAAGATAAGCAGAGTAGGTATTTGGGGAAAGAAGACCAACCACAGCTAGCCTAACTGTCCCTGGGGCCACAGTGCACACCAGTCTTGTCCCGGGGGAGTGTTGACACGACCTCCTCAGAACATTGCTGTGCTGACAAACCAGACCTTAATGAATCCTCCAAGGCACATGCTGCAGCTAGTCATTCTGCATACTTTGCCCATTGAATTGACTGGGGGTCTAAGGAATTGTTTTGCCTCTCATGGTCTTGCATAGGAAGACTGAAGATAGTGCTGGGAACTGATGCAAGTAGGAGTCAGTTTCTGTGTAGCTTCTGTCAGGTTACAGGAGTGTTTCACAGTGTCTGTTGGGCTCCACATTCCTCTTCCCTACTCAGTCTTTAGTTGTTTATATTATTTTCTAGAATTTCATCCATTCGTACTATATTTGTGTCATTCTCCCTCTCCCTCTCCCTACCTGAGACTCTTCCCATGTCCCCCTTCACTCTTAATTTCATGAACTCTTCTTTGATTTCACACACACACACACACACACACACACACACACACACACTCATGTGCTGATTTCAGTTGGTGGCGCTTGAATGCATATGTGTTTAGGGCTGACCACTAGGATTGGATAATCTACCTGTCACAGAACTTGTCCCTGGAGAATACAGAATCTTCCTTTTCAAAAACCGCTGAGTGCCTTCAGCTCTTCACTTAGGCATGGGAGCTCTGAAATTTCCTCTGTATGCATTCACCTGTTGACTGGCATTGCCATTGTACAAGACTGATTAAGCAGCCACACTGCTGAGAGTTCATGCCCACAGCTTCCTTTCACATTTATAAGGTACTGTGTAGCAGCCTTAGATTCATACATTACTTCCTCCTCCCTGGTCTGCCATATTCCCTGAACCTCAGACATAGGGTTTGAATTGTAGGTGTATCATTTAGGGCTGGCCTCACCACAATCATTTGAACTCTACATTTTTATCCATCTTGCAACTTTGTAATAGTGTGCATCTGCTTTACAAAGAATCTCCTTTGGAAGTAGTGAGAGCTGCACTTATTTGTGAACTTAAGGATAAGTATTTAGGCTATAGTTAGAAAGTATACATGTTTTAGAAAGTGGCAGTAGGAGGATTTCCTTTAAGGTCCATGTTTCCAGCCACAGGTATTTGTCTACATTTTGTCTACACCAGTAAAGAATGCCCCCTTACTGGGGAGGCCTTAAGAAAGCTGTTGATAATGCCAAAGATAAAAGTGTCATGTTGCTCCATTAGTGATGTTTTCTGGGCTGGTCATTGTGGTGGTTTGCAGGTTTTGCTGTTGGGTAAGACTATTGTTTGCTTTTTTCCCTTGGCCCTTTGCATAACACCTTTTAATACTATGAGAGTTGGTTCTCAGAGAAGAGGTTTCCTGGTCAATTAAAGCTTGATCCTTTCAAGTCCTGTATCTGAAGTGTGCTCTTTAAAATATTTATTTATTTATTTATTTACTTATTTACTTACTTACTTATATATTTTAGACATGATCTACCAATATCCCCTATTCCCTGGAATTCACTATACAGACCAGACTAGCTTTGTTCTCACAGAGATCTGCTTGCTTTTGCTTCCCAATTGTGGGGATTAAAGGTATATGCCATCAAGCCTGGACAAAGTACATGCATTCTATGTGGGTTATTCCCAGCTTTGTGGAAGTAGCCAAGCAATCTGTTACAATAGGCATAGCCTGTATCATCTGTGACCACAGAGCTTAGCTGCTCAGAGGCTTGTGATAGCACAGTAGCTGCCATAGGTACCACTGCTCTGCTTTAGGGCTCTTCTCATCTCTCTCTGTTCTTTCCTTATACTTCTCTTCTCAGTCTTTATTCACTCATTTCACCAGCAAAGGATAGAAAATTGCTTCTGGAAGTTGCCGTATCTTTTTATTTTCAGGTTTAAGAAAATTAAATATACTTTTTCTTTTTTTTTCTAATTTAATTTATAGAAGAAAACTACTTTACAAGAAAAACAGAAAAATTCAGTATCTGTTGCCTTGTATTATTGTAAAACTGACATAGTTTCCAATGTTTTTTCTCTTGTGATTGCTAGAATTTGTGATTTCATTTACATGCCTGATGTTCTTCTTCAGCACAGATTCCATGATTCTCCTTCATTACTAACTCTGTCTTCTCTGGTCAAACAGCCAAAACTGCTCAGAGTTCATGTGCTCAATTATTCTTTCATGTCCAGAAAATATTATTTCACAGATGCCCTCTACTATCTCTGGCTCTTAGACTCTTCCTTTCCCCTCTTCCAAGATGATCCTTGATCCTTGGAGTGAGAGGGTTTGATATAGATATCCTATTTAGGACTGAGCATTCTATAGTCTAATTCTGTACACTTTAATCAGTTGGGGGGTCTCTGTATTAATTACTGCCTACTATAAAAAGAAGCTCTGATGAGGACTGATGGCTGCACTAATCTATGGGTTTGAATATAAAAACTTAAGGAGCATTTAGTACTATGTCCATTAGCAGAATAATAATAGTAAATTCTCCTCTAGGGCCTATGACCTACCCAGACACAGGTTCTTGGTTCAGTTAATAATACCAGACAGGAGTTTTGTCTTGTGAAGAGGGATGTAAATCCAATTAAAAAGTGGTTACTTCCTCCCAAGACATCTGTGCCGCGATTGCCTCAATGGACAAATCTTGTCAGAGTGATCATTAGCGTATCTCACAGGGTGCACAGTTAGGTTAGAATTGGGTTAGATTGCTTTTCTTCCTAAGAAGAATGCATAGCATCTTCCAATACCATGAAAGCCAGTCAGTCAGGCAGATGCTTCTAGGTCAGTAACAACTTGATTTCTCTAAGTCTTATGACTCAAGTACATAGTATCTTCAGTAACAGAGTGTACTGTGAACTTCTGGAGGGTAACCAACAACAAGGAAAACAGTCTGTAGCATTTTGAGCCTGACAACAACTCAAGGTAGGTAGCCTAAGCCTGCACTGAGCTTTTTGTTTCATAGCCTATGACGTCTGGCAGAGACAGTGTCTTCCCCACATATGATAATCCCATTTAAACTAGGTTAAAATGCATATATTTACATTATATATATATATATATATATAGATACACACACACACACACACACACACACACACACACACACACACAAAGCTCTGTTCCCCACTGTCCCCCTCTTTCAGGCTTTTTTTCCCTTTACCTCCATGTTTCCTTTCCATTTTCCTGACTCTTGCTGTTACAGCAGGATATATACTCATATATAAGGGATGGTGCTACCATATGAAAATGTGGAGACTATGTCACTTTTTTTTCTGAGTCTGTGAAGGAAAACAGCAAAGACAAGGTTAAAAGCAAATGTAAATAAAGTCTAAATATCACTTGAAAACAAGGATGTTTAATGTAGTAGGTGGAAGCCATCCTCTTTGTTTAAGTTTAAAGTACTGCTTAAATCATGATGAGTATTGGAGTAGAAATAGGACATTTGTTAATTCACTAGTAGAGGATGACTGGTTTTTCTTTTGTTTTTAGAAACACTTTAAAGAATCCTTGTATTCTTTAAAGTTTATTGATTAACTGTAAAAGACTGATCACTTTGTGTATGATCAATGCTTTATTAATGTCCATTGTTTTCATATATTTCTACACCTAATTCCCTGTAGTAACCCTGAGATTTGACTACATAAGATTGTGGAATTCTGTAGTAAATTGCTTATATCCAGTGGAGATGTGAGTCCTTTGCCTTGCTTCATGCACCAGCTGACCCAGGCTTCCACAGGCTGAGCTACTTCACTTAGTACAGTAGCCTCTAGTTCCATACATTCACCAGATGATTTCATCTTTTCTTACCACTGAGCGTAATGTATCACATTTTCATTATGCATTCATCAGTTGAGGGACATTTAGGTTGTTTTCATTTTTTAGCTATTGTAGAAAGAGCAGCAACAAACATGAATGTACAGTTATCTCTATAGTAGGATGAGTCTTTGGGTATATGCTAAGGAGTGGCATAACTGGATTGTATGGTACATTAATTTTAGTTTTTTGAGAGTTCTCCACACTGTTTTCCATGGGGTTCTTGAGGGAGTTTGTGATCCCACCAGCAGTGAATGAGCATTTCCCTTTTTCCACATCATTGCCAGCACGGCATATTTTTTGAGCTCTCGATCTTAGCCAGCCTGACTAGGGTAAGATAGAATCTTAAAGTGGTTTTGTTGTGCATTTCTCTAATTACTAAGGATGTTAAGCACTTTTAAAGATGTTTCATAATTATTATTATTATTTGGTTTGAGAACTCTCTGTTCATGTTTATAGCCCATTTTTATTGAGTCATTTATCTCCTTATTACTTTGTTTTGGATATATATGTTTTGGATATATATGTGTGCATATATATATATATATATATATTCTGTATGTTAAACCTCTGTCAGATGTGTCACTGGTGAAGATGCTGATTTTCCTCCATTGTGTGTTCTTTGCACCTTTAAAATATTTTATTTATTTTTGATTGACCCCCACCAGACCTCACGTATTCTGTCATACATGTTAAAGTCCTATCCAGTCAAGCATTAATGCCCCGATGTTCTTTAGTGCAAATTATCCACTAAAACCACCTATGGCTCAGGAATCACTGTGGAAGAGGGGGCTGAAAGATTGTAAGAGCCAGGTCTGGTTCATGAACTTAGGGAAGCAGAGGATTTCAGGCCACAGGAAGCTTGCACATGTCAACTTGTGGTAATAGTGGCACTGAGCACAGGACCCAAACAACTCAAATTAGACAAGGGCTCAGAGTGGAGAAATAGAAATTGGTGGCACATCAGGCCTAGACTGAGAACTATGGGAGACTGCTTACTGCTGGGAGAAGGAGACTGTACCTTCCTCGGGATCAATAGATAGCCTGATCAGACTCCTGTGGATGAATTGGCACTAAAGGACATCTGGGAACATTTGCTTGACTGGAAAGGACTTACCATGAATGACAGAATACATGGCGTCCAGTGGGCATTGGGGCGGTGGGGATGAATGGAGGAGAAGGGTCTAAATTTGATTAATAACTGTTATTGTATGAAATGTATAAAACTCAGTAAACACTAAAACTCCCCACAGCATGTCATAGCAGAAACACTAAATGTAGAAAACAAAGGGAGGGTAGTGAAAGCTGCTAGAGATAAACAACAAGTTACAAATAATGGAAATCCTATCAGAATTAGAGCTGACTTTTCATTGGGAATATGAAAGCCAGAAGTGCCTGGACCAAAGTATTCCCAATTCTAAATGACTACAGATACCAATCTAGAATATTTTACCAAGCAAAGCTATCTATCATAGTATAAGGGGAATAGATTTTTTTTCTATAACTTAAATAGGCTGAAAAATTTTAAATGTCCACCAAATAAATCCTACAGAGAATATGTGAAACAATACAAAGGACTGAAGATAAGAATGTGTATACTCAGAGGTTACCGAAAGGAAACAAAAGGTCAAATTCTGAAAGACAAAATAATATCAAGAACAGAAATAAATTAATATCACAGTAACCAATATGCACCTTTCAGTAATAACTCTAAATATCAATGACCTCAACTACCCAGATAAAAGACAGGCTAGTGAAAATGAATTAGGAACAAATGTATTATTTTTCTGCAAGAATCTCATTTCACCTTCAAGGATGGACACTATCTTAGGGTGAAAGGATGAAAAAAAATTCCGATCAAATGACACTAAGAAGCAACCAGGTGTTGCAATTCTAATATCTGAAAAAATAGACTTTGATTTAAAATTAATCAGAAGAGATTAAGCAGGTCAGTTCATTCGAATCAAAGTAATAATTGGCCAAGAAGATATTGCAATCAATCACAGCACCAACTCATGCACCCAATTTCATAAAATCAGTAGTAGAGGAGTATAATTCAGACTAATTCTAACTCATTAATAGTAGGTGATTTCAATACCCCACTATCTCCAATAGACTGGTCAAAAGGACAAAGAATAGAAAGACATCTGAATTAAGTAACTTATATCAAATGGACCTGAAAGATGTTAAATGCATATTATACCCAAGATCAAAGAATACATTTCCTTCTCAGCAGTCCATTCAAGTTTCTCTAAAAATTGGCCACATACTGTACATAAAACATAACTCATTAAATAAAAAATTGAAATAATTCCATGCATTCTATCAGATTAAAATGCAATAAACATTAAAGGTGCTCTAGTAACTATAGGAACACATGGAGATTAAGTAATACACTCCTGAATGAGTAATGGGTCAAATAAGAAGTTAAGAAGGCAATAAATGTATTCCTAGAACTAAATGATAAAGATAGTACAATATAACTAAAGTTCTGGGACACTTTAAAAGTAGCACTAAGATTGATGTTTACAGCTCTAACGGGCTACATTAAAAAGTCAAAATGAGCACATATATACCACTTAGTGCAAATCAAGACTTTGGAAAGTCAATAACAAAATAAACCCAAACCTAGTCAACAAGAAATCAGAGCAGAAGACAGAGCAGTAGACAAAAATCAGAGCAGAAATCACTGAAATAGAAACAAAGAAAAGGATACAAAGTATCAATGAATCTAAGAATCAATGTATCTAAGAGCTGGTTCTTTGAAGTTACAACAGTCCTTTAGCTCAGTTAACCAAAAAGAAAAAAAAGAAATAAAGAATCCAAATTAACAAAATCAGAGAGATGCTTAGTTCTAAGTGACACATCTAGAGTGGAACCTAGTGAAACAGGGGGTAGAGAAAATGCTAATACATGCCTGAACTCTCACGAGCGAAACTTCGTCATACAACAGAATGTGATGCACACAGGCAGCCACAACTGGCCAAGTTTCAGAAAATAAAAGACTTCAGAGTCTATGTCCCTGGATACAATTTCTATATTAAACCTCACCCGCCCTTTGCTCAGGGACCATTTTGAAAGTTGTGGTGGAAAGATTTTAAGAGGCAGTGTTGGTACGTGGACATAGAGAAACAGAGTCTTTCAGATCTCTGGGAACTTGCTCATATGAACTTGCAATAATTGTAACAGCATGCAGAAGACCGATACTGACTCCGTCAGACAAAAATATCAGTGAAGAATGGGGAAAATGGGCACCTGATCCCAACATTTGCCAAAGAATTATTAGCAACTGTTACTGCAGAATTGAGGGAGAGTTGGTCCTTAAGGGAGTGACTCTAGATAGGCTGACTAGACTCCAGTGGGTGAATTTACACTGAGGGACATTTGGGTAAAAATGCTAGACTAGATATGCTCTAACATATACGTCAGTATACAGGAAATGCGGTGGGGGAGGCTATGGGAGCATGTGGATGTGGGAGGAGGCCTAAATTTGATTAAGATTTATCACGTGAAAGGTATAAAATGCAATAAAATATACATAAAATGACATTAATGTGACTAAATATGACTAACAATATACTATACACCCAGAGCTTTCTTTGATTCATATTAAGTGAGCAAGGTGAGAAATCCTGTTAAGACAAACTGTAAATGGGAAAAAAATTTAAAGAGCACATGTCTTTGGCCACTTTGCATCAGTAAAGCATCACCTTGCGCAACATGATCAAGGAGAGGCCACTGGATGTTTCTCAGACAGAGGGGCTGCATGGAAACATAGCAGCTACATAGTGTTTAAGAACTAGAAAATATGAAAGTTCAAAATTGTGAAGAGAAACCAAATATGATGGTACTAGCCTCTGTCTGAAGTTGAAGGAACAGCAGGAACAGCAAATAATTAGAAAGACAGCAATGCATTAGGTTATTTTAAAGTTTTAAACAAATAAAAGCCATTATCTCTATTTTGTTAGAGGTTTAATACTGGCACAGTGAATGCCTGATTACCTCTGACTTTCCTTCATTTCTTTGAACGTCACCCATATTAGCATTTAGAAAAATGATGGCAATTCTTCTTCATAGTTTTGCAAATATTCAGTAACTTGACTTCATGGAGACAGCCACATTCAGAGTACAATCCTGTTATCTCAACTAATCTTCAAAGGCTATGTTTATACAATGACCGTCAGCTGGAACTGGTTTAATTTCCAGCTCTCTGGGTGCCAAGGTTTTCACTTGTATGGCTCCAGATAAGTTTTCAGTTTCAGTGTAAGCTATCCTTTCTTTCCCCTTCTTTTCCAACACAGTTTTGGAATTCATTATTGTCCTTGGAAATCAGGTTCAATTGTTCTAGTTCTGCAGCTCTTGGTTGTGATTTTTTATGTTAGAGACATCTTCAGTAGTTGATGACTCTTCTTTCTGCCACTCTTGGGAAGAACATTCTGCATTTCCTAAATTTGGGCTCATATGCCTTCCTTTCTTTGTGATGTTTTCTTATGAGCTGCCCCTCATCTTTGAGCTCTTCAGCCGAGATTTCAATCATGAAGTCTAGGCTGCGTGGAATAAACATGGAAGGATAGTATTACTGAATGAGCATGAAGCCATAAATAGTTTGCATTCTTTTAGCAACTATGGTAGTGATACTTCTCCCATCTTACTTTTGTGAAGGTTTCCTTTTTTAAAAAAGTAAATATTTCTGGATTTCAGGAATTATGATAACAAATACCCTGAATCAGATTTTGAGCTCAGAATAACTCCTTATGTATTATATGACATACACTCCAATTTTCTTCAGTATTTTCTGTTGAATTTTTATGTATTCCATACAATATACCTTAATCATCTTTGTACCCCCTTTTGCATTCACATCTTCCCATTGCCCCACCACCAGATTTCATGCATTCTGTCAATTGTGTTAAGGCCTATAGAGTCAAGTTAGGGTATTCCGACATCCCTCAGTGCAAGTTCATTCACTGGAGTCTATTCAGTCACTCCCTTAAATCAGATCAGCTCTCCCTCATCCAGAGGTAATCAGCGGTGAACAGTTCTTTAGGGGAAATTGGGCCTGCTGCCCATTTCCCCAGTTCTTTGCTGGGTTTCATCTGCTTGAGATTGCACTGGTCATGTGCCTGAAGACACCATTGCTGTAGATTCATATGAGCAAGTTCCCATGGGCATGTAAGACTTGGCTTCCATATGGTCATGCACTCCTTCCCTGGCTCTTACAATCTTTCTGCTCCTTCATCTGCACTAATTCCTGAGTCCTGTGTAGGTAAAGTTTAATATATGTGTACTGTCCAAGGATCCGCACTCTGCAGACTCTTATTTTCTACTGTTTAATCATCAAATGTCTTCTGTGTCATTGCTCTCTGTTGCATGGGTAGCTTCAATGATGAGAGTTGAAAGATGCATTAGTATTTTTCTCTATCCCTTGTTCCACTATGTTCTGAGAGCCTTAGGCATGTAAGTTCCATTGTAAATGTGTTCCTTAGATTTGGGCATCTCATAAATACTTATTTTCTATGTGTGACTGGTTCTAGAACTCTGTAATAGTCTCTATTTCATAAAAAGCTTATTTGATGAGTTGTTACTGGCTTACTTGTCTTAGATATAAGGATCCGCATTTTGCACATAGTGAAAATTTGCATTTGTCTAGAGATGTGACAGCTTTAGGGTTTTCTCTAAGATTGATGAACTCTCCAGCCATATATATTTAACTGTTTACAGTACCACATATGAGTTCCTTCCCATGGAGTGTAATTAGGTAACTGTTGGTTACCCCCAAATAAAGTGTCACTGCTGCCCCAGTGTGGTTTGTTGTGCCAGTAACTGTAGTTATTTGCCCTTAAAGCAGAGGTTATACCACCAATCAAAGTTCTCTCTTAGTAGCTTTAATAATGTCCTACCAAACTATGAGAGCAAACCTCCAACAAACTGGCTTCCAGATTGTAATCATGAACACATATTCACCACTTTCTGATGTGCCCAATTTCACAAAAAGTATACTATAGAATTTTAAGACACAGATTAATACCAAATGAGGGGACTTTAATGCCCCACTGTCTACAATAGATAGGTCAACTGGACAAATAATAAATAGAGGGGCATCTGAATTAAATGATACCTTACATCTATGGAATATTCCATACAAGCACTAAAAATCCACTTTCTATTCCATAGTCCATGGAATTTCCTCTAAAACTGACCACATGCTGGGGCACAAAAAAGAACTCAACAAATACAACAATGAAATAATTCCATGAATTCTATCAGAGCACAATGCAACAAAGTTTGAAATCAACAGCAAAAGAACCTCTAGTAACTACACAATTCAATGGAAATTAAACAACACACTCCAGAATGAGGAAAGGGTCAAAGAAGAAATTAACAATGAAATAAAAGCATTCTTAAAACTAAAATAAAATGATAATACAACAAAACCAAACCTCTGGAACACTTTAAAAACAGTTCTAGGAGGGAAGTTTATAGCTCTGAGTGCCTATATCAAAAATAAGAATGACTGCATATAAATGACTTAACAGTACATCTCAAGACTCTGAAAAGGCAAGAACAAATCAACCTAAACCTAGAAGTGAGGAAGAAATAACAAAAAACAGAACAGAAATTGAAATAAAACAATACAATGAATCAATGAATTGTAGAGATGTTTCTTTGAAAAGATAAAAAAGGGAAAGAGACACAGCCCACTTAATGGCAGGAATGAAAGGGCGACTCCAAATCAACAGAATCAGAGTTGAAAGGGGAAACATCACAACAGACACCAGAAATATCCAGGCCATTGTAAGGGTATACTTTTCAAACCTATGCTCCATTAAATTTGAAACTCTAAGGAAAGTGATAGTGTATCTGAATTCATGGGAATCACCTAAGTTAAACCAAGAAAAGATCAACAGCTTAAACAGACTCATAACAAATAAAGAAACTGAAAGAGTAATACAAAATATTCTGACTAAAAATCCAAAGCCCAGACAGGTTCACAACAGAATTCTACACTACATTTAAAGATCTACAACCAATACTACTTCAGTTATTCAAAAAGATATACTCTGATGTGAAACTGCCAAACTCTTTCTATGAAGCCAGAATCCCTCTAATACCCAAACCAGGTAAACATACAACCAAAAAGAAAAAGAAAAAAGAAAATTATAGACTCTTATACTTAATGAACATAAATGCAAAAATTCTTAACCAATGCATTGCAAGTGGCACACAGACACACATCAGAAAGAACATCCACTATTATCAAGTTGACTTTATTGAAGAGATGCTGGGATAGTTCAATGTACATATATGAATAAATGTTATAAATAATGAAAAATGGACTCAAAGACTAAATGGACTCAAAGACTAAAATCACATGGTCATTCCAAGTGATGTTGAGAAAGACTTTGCAAAATCAAATATGTATTTACATTTAAAGTCCAAGAGGGAACTGAACTGGAGGAAACAAACTTCAATATAATCAAAGCTATATACAACAGTCTCATAGTCAACATCATTCTAAATGGAGAAAATCTGGCAGCATTACCATTCACAAAAAGGTTGTTCAGTATCTCTACTGCCTTTTAATATAGAGCTTGGAATTCTTGATAGAGCAATAAGACAAGGGGAAAAATAGGGTACTAATTGGAAAAGAAGACATCAAGTTATCCCAGTTTGCAGAGGATTTGATATCATGCCTAACAGATCCCCTTTAAGCAAAATGGCATGTTATAAAATTAGTGTACAAAAATCTGTAGTCTTTCCATATATCAATAATAAGTCATTAGAGAAAGAGTACATGGAAACCAATTCACAATCACATGAAAATGCAAATATCTAAGAATAGACTTGACCAAAGACATTAAAGACATCTACAATGAGAAATTTCAGTCTTTGAAGAAAAGGATTTAGGAAGACATCAGGAGATTGAAGGACCTACCATACTCATGGGTTGGAAGAATTAATATTGTGAAAATGACCATCCTACCAGAAGCAATCTACAAATTTAATGCAGTCCCAATAAAAACTTTCCATGACATTTTTTTGCAGAATTAGAAAAAAATCATCCTAAAATTCATATGGAATTACAAAAGACCCTAGATAGCCAAAGCAATTTTGAGCAGAAAAATCAAGGCTGGGGGACTTACCATACCAGATATCAAACTGTATTAGAGAGCTGTAGTCATAAAAGCAGAGTTATACTGCCACAAAAACTTACACATAGATCAATGGACCATAACTGAAGACCCACACATGAGTGCATGTAAGTTCAGCCAACTGAGATTTGACAAAAGTGCCAAGAACTCACATTGGAGGAAAGACAGCATCTTCAACAAATGGTCCTGACAAAACTCCATCTCCACCCAAAGAAGAATGAAAATAGGTATTTATCTTTCACCTTGCACAAATTTCAACTTACTGAAAATTTTATTAAGAGTTTTTAGATGTAAATTATTTTTTTCCATTTTCTTTGTGTTCATTTGTTGATGGCAGTTCAGCTGTGCAGAGACTAGATGTGCAATTTATTTCATCAGCATTTTAAAGATATTTCTCCTTTGTCCTGTTCATGCCATTAACATCGTCAAAGTCTATTTACATAGTAAGCAGCCTTTCTTTAATCTCTAGGTGCATTTTAAATATTTTAATTAATACTGAGTCTCATTGCGGGAGAGGTTGCTCAGTGGTTAAGAACACTTTCTATTCTTTTAGAAAACCTGGGTTCAATTCCTTGTACCCACATGGTAGCTAACAACTATCTGTAACGCCAGTTAAAAGATATCCAACATGCTCTTCTTGCCTCTATATGGCCATTGCATGCACATGATGTACTTACATACATGCAGGCAAAACACTCATATACCTAATAATAAAAATAATAAATAAAATATTAAAAATATTAACTGTCTATAACTTTAATGCTATGTAGATTTCCTTTTATTGTTTTAACATTTGGAAAATTGAGTTCTCTTTCTTCAATGGGGCCAAGACCTAGGTACACACAGAAACTATAATGGGTTTCCAGAGAAAAATGAATAGAGAAGTTTACATGTACACATTACACACAGAACAGTCATATGAAATTGGAAATAGTTTAGCCTAAGATGACCATACATAGTGCAAAGAGCATCCCACAACAACTGTGAAGCTCACCTTTACGGTCTGGGCCAGAGACCCAGCAACAAAAGGAACCTCAGCGTATCAATTTAGTTAAAAATTTAAAAATTATTCCTCAATATTTATGTTAGGGTAAATAGAAACTTCAGCTACTTGTATTGTACTCCTGGTGGTGGTATGTGCCTATAATCTCTCCACTTCAAAACATAAGGAAGTTGGACCCTGCATTCAAGGAGGAGAGCAAGCAATATAAGACCTCAAAGCTCATTAATTTATAGAAGAACTCAGAAACAAGTCAGATACACACAAGAGGATTCATCAACTTATTTTTTTCTAGACCCATATTTCCAGGGGAGGCCATTTCAACTGGGAAATAAGTCCCTCTGAAGATTTATGTAGAAGAAAAAAAGAGAGTAGGTCATGGGAGCAGAAGACAAATTCAGTAGTTCCTAAATAAGGCCCTTGCTTTCCTCTGGCCCCAGGTACATTTACATGGAGAACAACCATGACATTTGGGCAGACATCGGAATTTCTACTCCCCCTGTTCACACTTGACCTTTGCTCACAGACTGCAGCAGGAATAAAGAAACCTGAACATTGGGTCACAAGAGCAGTCAGAGAACTGACATGAAGCTATAGTGGTTCTGTCAAATGGAAGCAGTTTACATCAATTTTCCTTAGATGTGAGTACAGGAAAGATAATTTCTTGCTTCTTAGGACCTACTCAAAGACTGCTTTCTGCTTGGTGGTACCCACTGCCATCTCCAGAGAAAATCATCAGAAAAGAGGAAGAAATAGAGCAGCTCTAGTGCCTGACATTGGATGGACCCCTGATATAAATCAGCAATATAGAAAAACTGTCAAAGAAACCGACATTTGCTTCCCTCTTTGTCCCGGAACATCCTCAGTGGTCAAGTGGGACAAGGGAAGCTCAGGTGGTCAGGCAGCTAGATTTCTCCCTGCCTGAGGTAAGAAATTTGACTCTCTCTTAATGAAATGTATAGACTCTAGGAATTTTGAGACAGAAAAACAAAATAGAGCAAACCCTAATGACAACCTACTGTGTCTGTCAGGTTTTCTGGGTCTTTGGGGCTCATTAGAATTTTGATTTGTATGTTTTTGATTTTTGAATATTAAAAGAGAATCAATGCTCATAAAAATTCTCTGTTATAGTGTAGGCCTGGGTACTTCTTTCTTAGTGGGATCTCAATAGCTGTTTTTAGACCCTAGTGATGCTGATAGATTTTGATCAATTAAAGCCCTCAATGAACCACTGAAAGTGATGAGATATATGTTCTGTGTTCTCATAAATTTTAACAATTAAAGTACCAGTGGGCTTCAAAAAGCCAGTGAAGATTAATGGAATGTTCATATATATACCACAAAGTGGCTAAATGATTTACACAGAGATGATTGCATTTAGACTTTTAACTGCATGCTCTAAAGTGACTTCATTTGTCGAATTCCATAATGCATAGCAGTATCTCCTGTCCATTTTAGAACCATGTAGAAAATTAACTTGATAGTTTGATGCATGCTTAAAATCTCACCACTTTGCTGGTTGAAGAAAGAGGTTCATCATTGAAGGCTGCCATGGGCTATGTAGAAATTCTTTCTCTTAAAACATAAAAACAAAAATGGAAATGTGAAAAAAAACAATGGACTTAGTTTTCTGAAATGAGATATTTTTATCAACTAGAAATTCATATTTAAAACATTTGAAAACCACCTGGACTATTTAAGCCATTAGACAAAAACTGTGCTAAAATTCATGCATTTAAGACTATTTAATCTTAACAGAGAAATAATTTGATCTTTCTGAAATATACTTCAAGTTTAATATCTTTTGTAGCATTACCATGAGACCTATGAATTTTAACTATTACTATGGTACATGTGCTCCAATCAGATGGATATATTATCAAGAAAATATTAAAATTCACAAATTTGAAAACTGAGAAGTGAAGCTAGTTAATCTTAGAAAATATACTATCTTATTGAAATCATTTTGGGTATCACAAGGGGCTCTGATGCTACTAAAATAGAGTCCAAATTAGAAAACTTACATGAAGTAATTGTTTCTGGGCAGCTAAAAAGGTCACAGAAAATGGAAATGTGGAACTCCACCTTGGGAAGTGGCTTCATCTTGCTTGGAATCCTGGATGGCAGCAGCTCCCCTGGACTGCTCTGTGCTGCTTTCACAGCCCTGTACTTCTTGGCCCTGACCAGCAATGGACTGCTGCTCTTGGTCATCACAATGGATGCACGGCTCCATGTGCCCATGTACCTTCTTCTTGGGCAGCTCTCTCTCATGGACCTTCTCATGACATCAGTCATCACCCCCAAGGCTGTCATAGACTTTCTGTTAAGAGACAACACCATCTCTTTCTGGGGCTGTGCCCTTCAGATGTTTCTGGAACTAACACTGGGTGGTGCAGAGGACCTCTTTCTGGCCTTCATGGCCTATGACAGGTATGTGGCCATTTGTCATCCTTTAAAATACATGATTTTCATGAGGCCGAGTATTTGTTGGCTCATGGTGGCCACATCATGGATCCTGGGATCAATAAGTGCTCTAGGATATACTGTGTACACCATGCAGTACCCATTCTGCAAATCTCGGCAAATTAAACACTTGTTCTGTGAGATTCCTCCGTTACTGAAGCTGGCCTGTGCAGACACCTCTAGATATGAACTCATGGTGTATGTGATGGGTGTGACCTTCTTACTTCTCCCTCTTGCTGCCATCCTGGCCTCCTACACTCTAATTCTGCTCACTGTACTCCATATGCCATCAAATGAGGGCAGGAAGAAAGCCCTTGTCACCTGCTCTTCCCATCTGACTGTGGTTGGGATGTGGTATGGGGCTGCCACATTCATGTATGTTCTACCCAGTTCCTTACACAGTCCTAAGCAAGACAATATACTGTCCGTTTTTTACACAATTGTCACCCCAGCTCTGAACCCCCTCATCTACAGCCTGAGGAATAAGGAGGTCACTGGTGCTCTGAGGAGAGTCTTGGGGAAAGGCCTGCTGCCAGCAGCACAATCAACATTCTAATTGTTAACTGCAAACCTTATTTTCCAATGAAAATCAGAAACTTTCTGCTGTGATTAAAATACAGGCAAATCCCTAACAGTAAAATTTTTTGTCTTTTGATGGAGAAGTCTGCAGATTTAACTAACTTTAAAAGCTGTTTGTATCTTCCCTTCATGAAGTAGTTTATAGGATAATATCTGCACTGCTTATAATTTATCTATTGTTTTTTAAAAGTTAATTTTTTTTACACATTAGCTGCTTAAGTAAGGAGGTTCCAATGGGTATTACCACCTGGACAAATCAAGTAAATATTGGTGTAAAAACTGCCACAAATATTTTCTGCCACAAGTATTTTCAGGTGGGTGGCTGAGACATCAAAGGAGTTCTTTGAGGCTTTCACAAATTTTACAAAAGCTAGTCATGTTCCTTTATGTCCAAGAAATACCTTTTATATGGATTCTCTGCAGATGTGTGTTGGTGCCCCCGCCTCCTTTTTTTTCTTCTGGTCTTCTTCCTCTTCTTTTCCTTCTACTTTTCTTCTCCCTGATTCTTATCCATCTCTTCCTTCTTCTGTAGCAATAATTATGCTTCCAGTCTGTGAGTAATAAAAGTAGACAGGCAGAATAAAACTATGCTTTTAGGTTTCCTAAGCATGACATAAAATAAGTCAATACTTACAAAAGGGCCATATGTTTGGTGTGTGAATTTGACGTAAACATTACATATGGAATACATATGTCAAAGCATCCTGTGGAATTCCATGTACATGCTTAGTCTCTAAGTTTTGTGTCAGTTAAAGTCCTAGTTAGAATGGTCATCATAAAAAATTCAAATAAAAAAATTCCATCTTGAATATGGGCATGTAAATTTTATTGCTACTTTGGAATTCAGTCTGTAGGCTTCAAAAAAATTTTTTTAACCTAGAAACAGAGCTAGCATATGTTCCAGCTGTACCACTCCAAGGCTAGTTCTGAATACTGTGTCCTGCTACAAAGATACTAGCTCATCCACATTCATTGTTGCTTTATTCACAATAGCCAGGAAATGGAAGCAGCCTAGATTTATCAATGAATAGATAAATAATGAAAATTTGATGCATATACACAATGGAATTTTATTCAGATGTAAAGAAAAATGAAATTTAGAGGTAAATTAATGGAACTGGAAAAGACGATACAGAGTGAAGTAACCTAGCTTCAAATTCTTAGGACTGCATTTTTAATCTAGATTACATGGAGGTCTATGAGACTACAGAGCGACAATGAGAGGTTTGGGGGATGGGGGATAGCAGAATACCAGTGATGTGATTGAGAAGGGAAAACTGAACCCAAAAGATTTAAACATGGCAGGGAGTGGGCTGAGGGAAGCAGGATACAAGGAGTGGTGGTTAGTCAAAATGAAGGATGTGTGAACAAGTCACATGTGTGGGTGCAGATAGGGGAGGGGGAATAAAAATAATTAAATGTATTGTATGAGATGCACAAAAATCAATTAAATGTATATTTAAAGAAAGACACATGTAAACCTGCTATTGTGCAACCCTATTTAAAAGTATTTTTTTTTCAAAAAAACTTGGAGGGAAATAAATAAATAGAAATTTGAAAATTATGAGAAATGTGCCATGTAAAAACTTTGTTACTGGTTTAAATACTGTACACCATGGTGTATATTGCTAAAACACTGAGAAACATGGGATTATAAAACAATATGAAGATGGGCTAAGGACATGAACAGAGAGTTCTTAAAGGAGATAAATAAATAAAACTGGGAAGAAACACCTTTAAAAGTGCTCAACATCCATAGTAATTAGTGAAATGCCCATCGAAATCTCTCTAAGATTTCATGCTACCCCAGACTATTTAAGAAAAAGAGAACAAATGACATCAACTACCAGCAAGTATGCCTAGAGAGCAGAATGAATGTTCTTTGCAGTTAGTGAGGCTCAACCTCATGCATCCACTAGGGAAGGCATCAGGAAAAACGTTTAAAAAACTAAGGGTGAAACAACAATATAACAGTCACACCACTCCTTGGCATTTATGGAAAGGACTCATTCTACTTTAGAGACACCTGTGCACCCATTTTTGTTGCTTCACTTTTCAAAATAGCTCAGAAATGGAAACCTAAATGTCCCTCAGCTGACGAATGGATAATGAATATATGGTACATTTACCCAATGGAGTTCTGCACAGTTTTAAAGAAAGACAAATTACGAAATTGGCAGGTAATTAGATGGAACTTGAAACTGTTGTACTAGGTGAAGTAACACAGACTCAGAAAAACAAGTGACACATATCTTTCCTCATTTGTAGATCTTAACACTAAATCTGTATATGTGAGTGTATATCCTGGAGTAACTGCAGGAGCCAGGAAAATAATAAGGAATCATGGATGAAAAGGGAACGGTAGAGTCCAAGAGAAGGAGACAGGAGCAAACAGATATAAAAATAGAAACTGAGAGAATTGGGGTATTCATATGGGAAGGGAGGATGGCAGGACATATAAAGAACCATGGGAGTAAAGCAGAAGAAGGCACTCAGGAGTTGGGGATAATAATAGAAGACAGGTATTATCAAGGGGAAAATGGGAGTACTTTATCTGGGCAAGGAGTAGGGAGGCTAGCCTGGGAGAGAGGAGAGACAAATAAATAAACCAGTAGGAAACGTATTATCTTACAAACCCACTGAAAGTTCCATATATGATACCTGAATATGAATATGTGTGTATACCTGAAGATTATATAATAAGAAACCGTGCTAGACTGGAGAAGTCTCCTTTCCTGTTGTTAGTCAGCATTATGTAAAAGACTCCAAAAATAACACAGGCAATTGCCACAGCCCTTGATTACCTCCATGAACTTGAAGTTAAAACTCTATTATTGAAGATAGGACATGCTTATGACACAAGACGTAGAGCAATGGAACTGAAGCTGATCTGGAAGCCTCAGCTTAAAGACTAACTCTCATATTTCTGGGGAATACTATTCAGGCTTCTTATGGAGAAAATCAACCAATGGTCCAACCCCAGTTTTGACTAGCACAACAAATGACTAGCACAACAAACTATAGCGTGGCACTTTTATATTGGGGCTAATCAATAACTATCTAATTGAACTTAAAGCCATCTCAGTGGAAGGGAAATCATGAGTATCAATGCAAACATAGCCAAATACTCATGACTGGAGAGGCCATAGATCTCCATCATATATCTAGACAAATGTGATTTCTTACTGTATGCTAAATATGTATCATATTTACAGACAAATATACTGTTCATCACTCAGCAAAGTAGCTTCTTTTGCAACAGATCTTGTCTATTACAGAGTACCAGCCATTAATGACACATCTACAGTGGAACCTATACATCTAAGGCTCATGACCATAGGGGAAGAGGGTAGAGAGGGAATACTAATGCATCAGTAAAGGTTCCCCATGAAACAGAATACAATGCACACAGAAGGCCACAACTGGCCAAGATTTAGAGAATAAGACTGCAGCATGTGTATTCCTTGATAGGACTACTATATTAAATGTCACCCACTCATGGCTCAGGGACCATTGCAGAAGTGTGGGGAGGAAAGATTGTAAGAGTCTGGGTTGGTGCATGAACATAAGGAAATTGAGTTTTCCAAGCCTCTGTGAATTTGCTCATATGAACTTGAAGCAATGGTAACAGCCTGCACAAGACCCAGCTAGACTCAGACAAAAACCCAGCATAGAACTCTTGGAAATAGCCAAGAACTACTGGCAATAGATTACTATTGGTTAGGGAGAGTTGATCTTCTTAAAGGTAGTGACAATTGATAGGCTGACTAAACTCGAGCACATGAGCTTGTGCTGAGAGACATCTAGATACAAAAGTTTGATCCCATAAGCCTTAACATATATGACAGATTGCATAAAATCCTGTTGGTGAATGGCTATAATGAATGGAGATGGGAAAGGGGGTCTAAAAATGATTACTATTCATTGTATGAAATGCATAAAAGAATACATTAAAATAAATATAATTCCCAAAATAAATGCACTTTTCCTTAAAAAAATTTCAAAGAATAAATTTTGAAAACTATAAAAGTAACTTTACTATTAAAAGTGTGCTAGAGTAACAGGGGTGGTTGACAACATTTGTTGATTAATTTACACTGGTTAATACATGATTGTATTTGTAAGTCAAAACTTACAGATCTGTAGACGAAGAGTTTGAATTTATTAAATTTAAACTTTGCCTTATTTATCCAGAACTGGAATGTCATAGTCAACTAAAGAAGCTCTCACATCTTCAGACTACAGAGGGAAAACCTACTGAACTGTAAAAAGTTCAGCCTAAGATGACCATAAGTAATCACAGCAGCATCCTACAAAAGCTGAGAAACAGACTTTATGGTCTGTCCAGAAGGCTTGTCAGATTAGAACCTATGAAGGTCTCTTCAATGGAATTTTAAAATGCATCATCAGTATTTCCTTCACAGTTACATAGAAACTGAGAAAAGTCAGGTTTGGTCATGCTGTGTGTGTCTACAACCTCAGCTGTTTGGATATTATGGGAGCTGGATTCTTCATTCAAGGGAGAGAAAAACCTAGGAGGGCCCCAGAGCTTATTTAGTGACAGAAAAGCTTAAGAAAAGCAAACACACCCAAGAGGATTCATTAACTTTCTTTCCATGGTGAACATTTCCAGTGAAGGTCATTTGAGATGTGAGATATGTCTACTTGGAGCTAGGAATAAGAGAATGAAGAACAAGAAGACTTCCTCTTACTCCTGGCCCCAGGGACATTTAGATGGAGCACAGCAGACACCTTCAACATCCGATCAAATTTCTATATCCTTCCTGCATGTTTTATCTTTGCTCCCAGGTGGCAAAGTAACCTGATCATGGGCAAGTGAGAACAGTCTGAAAAGAGAGGAAGCTAGAGAGGCTCCTCCATGCAAGCTATATGGGAAAGAACTTTCTACCACTACTTCTCAGTCATGAGAACAAAAAAGACTACCTGTTCCACAGGACATTCCCCCAAAGATGGGTGGCTCCTTGGTGAACCTCTCTAGATGAACAAAAGGAACAAGATATTTCAGACACCTGATATTGAGTGGATTCGTGGCATACTTCACCAACCTAATAAAACATAGTCCAATTAAAACTTCTGAGGTAAAGTACAGCTGCTCTTCCAATTCTTCTAAAACATCCCCAATCATCAAGCAGCTCAAGTGGTATTAGGTTCCATGCACCAATAACAACTTCCTAGAAAGGAAGTTTTTCCTCATCATCCCTGTTCCCTTTGTATCTAGTGATAATATTCTGTGCTTGCAAGAGGGAGAGTGAACTTCAGGGTCAAAAGCCATATTGGAGAAGATTACAGGTCTGATTACAAGACAAAATGAGTAGTTCCTTTGATTGCTTTTCATCATCTCTTAAACAAAAATGGATTCATTTTTCTGTGAAAGGCCTTATATGCTATAGTTATGTGCTTTCCTGTGCATACGTTATGTAATAATCAGTTAAGCAAAATATATGTTCACATTGATCCTGAAGGTTTATGACTGTAAAACCAACATTTTCTCAAAGACAATTTTGCCTAGACTTAGAGTTTGGCAACATTTCTTGGACTATTGGAAAATGTAGGGCTGGGGAGCAGAGGTAGGTCATTAGACAACCTTGTTCTCTTCAAATGAGATTTACCACGAACATACGTAAAATTATGAAATGCAGAGAAAGACTGAACAGTTTCATGCACTTCTAAAATGCCAGACTTAAGGAGGTTGAAGCAAAAGGTACATCAGTGGTAACCATTTGTGGTTATACAGGAAAAGCTCATCTTAAAGTTACCAACCAAAAAATGGAAATATGGGAAATGTAATGGAAGTTACTCATGAAAACCAAATTATGTACCAGCTGTAAATGAATGTTTAAGTACACCTCTACAGAAAAGTGCCATATGTGAATCAACTCTATACTAAAAGCATGTCTTAGTTCTTTAAAAAAATTTCAACAGACAGATATAACTCAATCCTTCTAGAAAGATGCCTCAAGGTTTAATGTCCTGGGTGCTAATATCATAACGCAACCTAACATTTAGCTATTACTGTGGTAAGTGTGTTCCATTTAGAGAGGCCTTCTTTCAAGACACAATTAAGAACTAGAAATTTGGAAATCAACAAGCAAATTTCTTTACTAGTGGGAAAGATGTCATCATATTTGATTCTATTTGGATATCACAAGTGTTCTCAGATGTTACAAAACTAGTGTCCACATTAGTAATATGTCACTGAACATCACAGGCAGCTAAACAGAACATGGAACGGAAGTTTGAATTCCACTTACAGAAGTACTTTCATCTTGGTGGGGACTTTGGATGGCTGTGGCTCTCCTGAACTGCTCTGTGCCACAGTCACAGCCCTGTACCTATTGGCACTGACAAACAATGGAATGCTACTCTTCGTCATCACAATGGACGCTCGGCTCCATGTGCCCATGTACCTTCTTCTTGGGCAGCAATCTTTCATGGACATTCTCCTCACATCAGTTATCACTCCCAAGGCTGTCATGGACTTTCTTCTCAGAGACAACACCACCTCCTTTGGGGGCTGTCTCCTTCAGATGTTCCTAGAACTGACACTGGGTGGTACAGAGGACCTCCTTCTGGCCTCCATGGCCCATGACAGGTAGGTTTCCATTTGTCATCCTCTGAACTACATGCTCTTCATGAGGTCAGTGGTCTGCTGGCTTAGGGTAGCCATCTCGTGGATTCTGGGATCCCTTAGTGCTCTCGGATATATTATCTACACCACGCACTATCCATGCTGCAAATCCCGGCAGATCGAGGACCTGTTCTGTGAGATCCCTCCATTGCTGAAGCTGGCCTGTGCTAACACCTCTAGATATGGGTTCACTGTTTATGTGATGGGTTTGTCCTTCCTAATTCCCCCTCTTGCTGCCATTCTGGCCTCCTACACTTTAATTTTATTCACTGGGCTGCACATGCCCTCACATGAGGGCAGGAAGAAAGCCCTTGTCACCTGCTCTTCCCATCTGACCATGGTGGGAATGTACTATGGGGCTCTTATTGTCAAGTATGTCTTGCCCATTTCCTACCACAGGCCCACACAAGAAAATATGCTCTCTGTATTCTACACAGTTGTCACTCCTGCTCTGAAAATCCTCATCTATAGCATGAGCAATGACCATAAAGAGGTCATTGGGATTTGAGGAGAGTCATGGGAAAATGGTTCTCACCAACACAGTTACCTATTAGGTAGTTCTAATCACAGACTTCTAAACTTAGTTCCTTCTTTTTGACTTATTTCTAATATGAATGAAAATGTCATGAAAGAAAATATATCTTTTGGAATTAAAATATGGGGACGTGGCTATCCTTCTTCAATGCTCTTTGATTTTTCTCTTCTTAAGATATTTTACAGGACAAATTTCAAACTGCTTAAAATCATCAGTTAATCTCTATTTTCCAAATATCTCTCCCTAGTTAAGAAATTCTAAACTATATTACTGCCTGAATATGTTCAATTATATCTTAAGTCTACACTGGACCAAAGCCCAGAGAAAATAATTTGAAGCATGTGCATTATCTACCATTTGGAGAAGATTCTTTAGGACTGAACAAATTTCATAACAACTAATTTTGGTAAAATGTAAATTGACAGTGAGCTTTTTATCAAATGTCCAGTTAGAAGTTTGTATTATTCTATTTTCCAGAATGATATTGTATGGACATTCTCACAGATTTAGTTGTTTAGTATTTTTGTTGGTATGTGTAGTCACTTAGTTCTTTTTACTTATTTTGTATCATGGGTGAGGAAATTTGCAGTGACTATTTATGCTAATTTCCTGTCAATAATAAAAGTAAATAAGTAAAATGAAGTCACACTCTTCTCTTTATCTCTAAATATGTCTTGAGGTATGTCATTGATTGTGTTTGTACCTGAACTAAATGTCATCATGTGTCAAAATTTCCTATGGTATACCATGTTTATGCTTAATTGTTATATGTTTTATATCAATTAAAGCATTAATTAGGATGACCATCACCAAAAATACAAAAGAATAAAAAAAGATGCCTGCACAGATGCAGGAAAGAGAAACCTTTCCACACTGTAAATGGAAGGGTAAATGGTACAGTCACTTTGGAAACCAGTCTGCGGGTTCACAACAAACAAGAACTAGAACTGACACATGATCCAACTAAGCCCCTACTAAACAGACCCTGTTTCCTAATTCAGTACTACTAGCTCGTCCATGCTTTCTGCTCCTTCCTTCATGTTAGCTAGGAAATTGAATCCCTGTAGATGTCTATTAACCCATAAATGAATAATGAAATTTTGGTGCATATACAGAATGATAGTCTAACAACTGTAAAGGAAATGAAGTTATAAAACTTGCAGGTAAATTGATGGAACTGGAGAAAGATAGTGAGGAAAGTGACCTACATCTAGAAAGAAAAATGCTTCATGTTCTCCCTCATGAGTGGATCCTGGCTTGAAACATTCAGTCTTTTAAGGTTGGGAGAATGATGAAGACTTGTGAATGGTGTAAAATTATCCAAAATGAAGAGTGCATGCAAAACCACATGTAAACATACTATCTTGTAATTTGAACATATAAACAAAAAAGGATTTTAAAGGATAAAATTTAAAAATTAAAAGAGGAGAAAGGAACAATGTAAATGACATTTTTTGATGTCATTTAAAAAAATGTATAGAATTTTTGTGTGCTCCATACATCTTGATCATATTTAGACCCCCTAAACTTTCTGCACACCCATAGACACACCTCACTGGATTTTATACATTCTATCACATATATTAACGGGTATAAGTCAAGTCTTTGATCCCAAATGTTCCTTGGTGTGAGTCCATCCACTGGAGCCTGGTCAAGTATCTACCATCCTTCCCTTAAGCAAGACCAATGTTTTATGTATGCTATGCTATATGGTTGCATCTCTGTGTAAATATTTTAATTGTTTATCATTTTTAATCCAAAATAAATAATATCACAACTCTTTCATTTATGAATCAAAAATTAAGTTTTTAAAAATTTTATTTTATAATAGTTGAAAATTGAACAGTACAACTGATGTCTGCTGCAGTAAGGTCTTGCCATTTCATACTGTAAAACAGAATATGTTGATTTGGATGAGAAATATCCCCAATATGCTCAGAAAGCAGAAAATCTGGTCCCCAGTTCCTGGTTCTGTTTTGGGAGCCTCAAGCTGCAGTTATGTTGGAGGACATGTCATTAGCAATGGGATTAAGTAGTTCATAGCATAGCTGCACTTCCTGTTTACTCTGCTTTGTGTCTGTGGTTGAGGATGTGAGCTCTCAGCTTCCTGCTTCAGTCACTTATTGGCATACCCCTTAGGCCATTTTGTCCTCATCCTCTGGAACTGTAAGCCTCAAATAAACTCTTATTTCAATAAGTTGCCTTGGATGGTATTTTGTCTCAGCAACAGAACAGTAACTAATATAAAGAATGACTGTAATAATCTTTACTGTCTTGGGTGCTTCTGGGGTCTCCTGACCAGTTACTTCTAGGGAGGGGTCTCATGTTTGACATCAACATTTTCTCATAATAGCCCATGTCTTCTGTAGGAGAGTAAAAATTCTTTCTTAAATATAGGAATCCTATCCAAGGATGTACAAATAATTGTCTGGATAGGCATTAAAATATAGGACAGAATGCATCAAATCCATTGGGGGAGTTATAGGAGGTGCCAGTGGGGAGGTATTGATAGAAAATTATTGAAAGTTGATCAAAAATTATTATATAAAATGCACAAAAACTTTAAAATATACATAAAAATTTAATAAGAAATTTAAAAATAAATAAAATATCACTTAAAATAGTTTTAATTAAAACCTTTGTTTCTAATTAGCCTACAAACTACTGAGATTCCAGAAGACTTCACAATATTAATTATTATTAATTAATTATTAATACTTCACAAAGTATTAATTTCATTAATCAACCCCATATTTCCTCAATCTTTTCCCATTCTCTTTTAAAGTTCTAGCCCCATGTGTTCTCTTGAGTGATGTTTCATATTACGTATATATTATTATCACTGCTTATTATATTTATTTGGTTTTCAGCATCATAGGTTCCAATATATCTTCTCCACATCATCTTAATTTCAGTTAACGTTTCCCCCGTCCCTTATTTCCTCATCCCCAATCATCTCCTCCATACTTGAACCTTTCTGTGATTCATAATCCCCCATCAAATTTCAAAATCGTATTTAATGGATTCTTTAAGAATTTCTTTTTAAAATATTAATTGAATTTTTGTGTATTTCATACAAAGCATCTCAAGAAATGCTAATCATCTTTATACTCCCTTCCCCACTGGCAGCCCAAGCATCCCCCAATGGAATTCACACATTCTGTCATTTGTGTTAGGCCTATTGTGTCAAGTTAGTGTCTCCAGATATTTCTTAGTGGAAGTTCATCTACTGAGCTCTAGTTAACCTATCTAGAGTCTGTTGCTTTAGCAAGATCATCTCTTCTTCACCCATCTATAGACAGTTGCCAATATTTCTTCATTTTATATTGGAGTCTTCTGTCCATTTCCCCAGTTCTCTGCTGGGTTTTTGTCTGTTTGATCTTGCAAGGGTCTTGTGCATACAGTCACTATTGCTGTAGTTTCATTTGAGCAGGGCTCCAGGAGCTTGTAGGATTCCTTTTCCATTTGCTCATGCACCTCATCCCTAGCTCTTGTAATCTTTCCATCCTGTATTCTGCAATTGTCCCTGAGCCCTGGTTGAGGGGTTTAATATAGTAGTCTTGTTCAAGGACGAGCATTCTGCAGACTTTTACTCAATATGTTTTGGCCATTTGTGATCTTTTGTGTTCCTGGATCTCTCTTCATTAATGAGAATTGAGAGATTCATTAGTGTCCTCTTTACCCCTTTTCTATGTTCTTTGAGCCTGAGGTGTAAAGGTTGCATTGTAGATGTGTAGTTGTGATACTCTGTAGTAGTCTCTAGTGCAAAAGAAATTTCTTTTATGAGTGATAATTTGTCTGTAAATATAATGATGTATATTTTGCACATAGTAGGACATTACATTAGTCTAGGGATGTGACAGTATGGGGGCTGTCTGTAAGAATTATGACTTCTCCAATCATTTATGGTACCACACACAAGATTCCTCCCATTGAGTGGGTTTTTAGCCCAATTAGGTAGTTGTTGTTTGCCCTCAAGATAAAAGTACCACTACTGAAACATGTCATGGGCTGTGCCTGTCATTGACGTGGTTATTTGGTATTGAAGCTGGTGTTGGACCATCAATTGGTGTTCTCCCTTAGCAGCTTGTGTAGTGTTCTCCAAAGCTATGAGAGCTAGCATTCAGAGGAAGTGGCTTCCAGGTCAGTTGAAGCTCCATTGCTCCAAATTCTGTCTATGTTCTGTCTTCAGTAATAGTGTCTTAAACTCAAGCTCTTGGAGGCAATGAAGGGTTGTGATAATAGCCTATGTAATTTTAGAAGTCTCTTGGACTATCCCTATCCTGGCCAAACACTCAAACGAAGGTATATCCTGTCTGGCACTGTTTCTTATTATATAACCTTCAGCTATACATATGAACTCAGGTAGAGCTATTGTATGTGGAATTTATCATTAGGTTGTTGGACTGGTTTTTTACACTAGCTAGATATTACTTGTCTGTCCTTTCCCTCTCTCCCTCACTCTTCCTCCATGCCTTCCCATTTTAATGAGTTCTCATTTCCCCATTTCTCCCTTGATAATACTGGTCTCCTATGGTACCTCCTCCCTTGAGCTCCTTCTTTTCTGTATCCCCAAGTTCCTTTTATAGCCCTCCCCCTCCCATTTAAATTTCCCCATTTTATCCATTTTCCCCTGAGTAACACTTGTCTCCTACTGTCCTTCTCTCTCAGATTCCTTCTTTCATTTTTCCTCCCTGTTTCTTTTCTATTATCCTAGTTCCTGCAGTTACATTAGGATGCATACTCTCATATAAGGATTTGGTGTTTGGGTCCACATATAAGGGAGAACATATATCATTTGTTTTTCTAAGTCTGTGTTATTTCACTTACTATAGCAGTTTCTAGTTCCATCCATTTTTTTTTGCAAATTTCAATTCCATCGTGTAAATATACACATTTTCATTATCCACTCTTCAGTTGTGGGACGCTTAGGTTTCTTCCATTCTCTTAGCTTTAGTAAAAAGAGCAGCAACAAATATGGATGTACAAGTATCTCTGCAATAGGATGAGTCCTTTGGGTATATGCCAATCTGTGGTATAAGTGGGTCAAATGGTAAATTCATTTTTAGTTTTTTAAGGGTTCTCCATATGCCTTTCTGTAGGGGTTGTATAAGTTTGCACTTCCACCAGCAGTGGATTAGCATGGCCATTTCCCCACATCTTCTCCAGCATTTAACATCATTTGTTTTCTTGTTCTTAGTAAATCTTACTGTGGTAAGATAAAAATCTTTAAGTGATTTTAATTTGCATTTCCCTAACTACTAGTGATGTTTAACACTTTTAAAGATGTTTCTTAGCCATCCTGTATTTACTTTTGAGAGCTCTCTGTTCAGATCCTTAACCCACTTTTTAATTGGCTCACTTGTTTTATTGATTCTTTGTTGAATTCTATATATATATATATTCTTGATGTTAAACCTCTGTCAGATGTGTCAGTGAAGATTTTCTCCCACCCTTTGTGTTTTCTCTTACTCCTTAACCCTAACCCTAACCTGAACCCTAACTCTAACCCTAACCCTAACCCTAACCCTAACCTGGGCCATAAGAGCAAGGGGTTTGGGAAGGGAGAATAAAAGGTATAGGATGATGTTCTTTCCACTGTGGCACGGATCATCATCTTGCTTAGGTGATGCTCCTTATACTGTAAAAACACAATAATTGTAAAACAACAACAACAATAACAATAACAGCAAAAGTAACATCCACACAGATACCGAATGACCTAAACTATGGGTGTAAACACAGGTGCTTAGGCAATACCTAAGTAGGCATATTATATTTATCTTGCAAACAATTATGAGAGCTTCTTTATGGGGGCTTATAACTCTCTCCCTCACCATTAGGAGTCATATTCTTTTCCTAATATCTGATGTGTGTATGTGTGTGTGTGTGTGTGTGTGTGTGTGCCCTCCCTGAATCCAGTTTTAACTATTCTGGGGGTGCACATATCACACGAACCTCTATTACACTTGTAGACATTTGACAGTGAACCATGCAAGATCTGTCCTTAAGCAGAGCTTTTCAAGACCATTCTCCCATAGCAGCCTACATAATTCCCTCTAGCACTTTGAAAGCCAACCATCCATTTGTGGGAAGTTTTCAGCTCAGTCCCAGCTAGATATCTCTTTTTATTTTCAAACCATGTTGCATCTTCAGTACTAGGGCCTTACCATCCACTTCCTGTGTGCAACCAACATTATAATGTGGCAATTGCCTTTTGTTTTGGTAGAAGGGGACTTCCAAGGCTCCCTTGGCCAACATCTCACAGGAGGGGCAACCTGCACCTAGTACTGGAATTGCTAGTTAGCAGTCATATAAAATATACTTCTACTCTTTGGCATCTAAAGGCCTAGGCCCATAGAACTCCCAGAATTTCACAGCTATACTTAACCCTTGTACCCTGTATGAGTTACGTTCCATTCTTTTTCCTTTAGGTGTACTTGATGTCTCTCAACTGAGTTTCATATCTGTAAAACTCAGAGGTTAACATTATATACACATACAAGATCTAACATAGTAAGGAAAATTCTTTTTCATTTGCATCAGCTGTTTTTTCAACAGATCCATGTTGGGTACAATGGCATGTAATCCATCCAGTGTCTTGGATTTCGCACATGGAGCACCCATGCATTCTTTTATCCTTACCAACCTCATTGGTGCTGGCCCAAACTGCTTGGTCCTACATAAGGTCAATGAGGAATAAGGCTTCTCTTGCCCCTGTCACACTTGTTGATTCCTAGGGCCAGGGAGACCCTGAATTTGATTCCTAACTCTAGCCATACCTGTGGTCTCTCCATTGACCACACCTGGCTTTTGGGAGAGGCCCTGGCCAGGCAAACTGTCTCCACCCCTCAAATAACCAGTCACAGGGGAGAAATGTACCCTGTTTACTCTGGGAGGGTTAATATCCGCCCCTGGTATAAGCTTCATCCTCTGTGTACCTTTTGTGAAACGTTTCTCAGGGCTTAAAGCCTCCCAAAGATGCATTAGCATGCATTGGCTTTTTATCAATCCTTACTTTAGGAACCTGGACTAAACACAAGTCCCTCTGTATTTGCCTACGAGTAACACAAGCAGATGTACTTTTCTGTTTTGCCTCCTTTACACATCTTTCTCGCTGTTCTATTCTTCTACTTCTCTACTAAAGTATAGACATACTTTATGTGCTTGTCTAGGTTGTTTAAATGTGTCAAAGCCTCTCCTGCCTTGCAGAACTCTTGTCCCACTAGGGGATCCAATAAGGACACTCAACCTCCATACCAATGTCGAGGTCCTTGTTCAGTGAAGTCCCTCATTAAATCTCTAGTAAACACAGTCCTATCTGGTCCAGTGAATGGGTTACCGTATATTGCTTTTCTCATACCCAGTTCTCTTAACAGCACCTGTTCTTCTAGTGTCATGATCCAGCTCCTGAATTCCATGGGAACCTCCACTGGTGATAACCAGGTTTCTCTAATGGCTTGTACAAGCCAGTCTATCAGAGACCTTTTCCCTTTGTACTGCCTTAGGCTCGCAGCCTAAATCTCAAGGAGGGTGAGCTGTTATGTTGCTCAGCTCTCCTGCTTCTGCAGCATTGAAAATAATCTCATCTGCTCCCATGTCCCACAGCCTTATAAGCCAGGTAGTTAAGGGTTCCCTCCTGGTTTGTTTGATGTTCTTTCCTAGCTCCAGTAGCTCTAGGGTCGAGAATCCTTTATTCACTAAATTCTTATGCTTGTTAAGGCCTTTATCAGCAGGCAGACATTTGGATTTTTCTTTTTGTATTACAGGTTGAACCTATTGGGCACTTTTAGTTTCTTCTGGGTTGCTCCCCCTCTCACTGCTGCTGGATTCTTCCCAGGGGTTCCAAGTCCTGGGATCCCAGGACAGATCTTGTATTATCTACCTGACCTGGGTTTTCAGTCCCTTTCCACCTCCTAGCTGTAGAAAATGGCAGCTAAAACTTCTATGTCTTTTTCTCTTTTATCCAATTTTCTAGCAAGGTCAGAGGCTAGTATTGAAGAAGCAAGTCTCATATCTTTCTCTCAATCTAATTCATCTCTCACACTTTGAATCTCTTTCTGGGCTACAACCTCAGCCTGAGACTGCCATCCCAGTATTTTCTCTACCAATCTCATCTGCTTTGGCAAATTCACCTTAGTTACATATTTCAGTGTAAATTATCTATTTCTGCAATATCTACCACACACACCAGTCCTGTGGAGATAATCCACCATATCAAAATTTCCTGTGCCCATACTTTTCCCTTGGCTGGTCCCCATATTAGCAGCGGCTCCATAAAACCTTTTCCTAGGAGCATTCGCCTTTTGTCAGTAGGTCCTGCTCATCTACATCAACTGTATCATGAATTTCTCATGGTGAGGCTCAGCATTTAGCCCCATCCCATACCCAGTTTTGAACCAACTGAGAGAACAGAGAATGCTCCTTTAGTGAAGTTGATTTATTCCAGGTTACTTACAAAGGATTCATCCCCGGGGAGAGAGGGAGATGGAGGTGTTGTATGGCAGGGCCTGAATTCTCCAGACCTCTGGAACACATGCAGGAGAATGGCACCCTGGCACTGTGCCCACTCCTCTCCTTCCTAGCCTTCCTGTGTTTCCGCCAAATCTCCCCCCTTAAGCCATTGGTTTGTTGGATGTCAATCACATTTGGAAGCCCATCCCTTGCAGCAGAGAGAAAACCGCTTTTCTATGCAACAGTATGCAATCATAAGCACTGTAGTTTCATATGAGTACTTTGGAATGTCCTTGAGGTTATTTTCTGTGCTGTTTTTTTTTTTATTAACTTGCCACAAAGTGGAGGCACTTGTGAGAACATAGTCTCAATTGAGGAATTTACTCCATTAGGTTGGCATAAGGGCTTGTCTATGGCAAATTTTCTTGATTGTTGTATGATGTACAAGTGCTAAAGCAATGATATGCATTTTGACTCCTGGGCAAGTGGATCTGGGCTTTATAAGGAATGTGGCTTCCTTGATCTTGCTTCAGACCCTTTATCCAGGTACCTGTCTTCAGTTCCTGCCTGGTTTCTCTGAATGAAGAACTGTGCTTTACAAGCATAAGATGAAATAAACACTTTCCTCTCCAGGTAGCTTTTGGTCTGTTTTTTTATCTCAATAATAGAAAGTAAATTAGAATATTTACTACATCTGACAGTTTGGCTAACAGATAAATCTTTAGAAAAATATTATATTGGATAATTAATTAGATGTGTGAACAAGCACATAAGTATTGTTCTCTAATGCTCTAAACTGTAAAGTATTGTAATGAAAGGTCCTGCATATGCTTTTTGTAACAACATATATCCTAGAAAACTAAGATAGTACATATTCCTTTCAAAACACATTTAATGTATTGTATGAACATTAACAACATGTTGGTTCAAACTGATAGTATCTGCTGGTGGTTTCATATACTGTTTTGAGTCAGTAGGGCTCATAAAAAAACAAATCTTCCCTGATTAGATAAATTTTCTCATTCCTGTCCTACACCACACATGAGTTTGTTATTTAATAAATGGTGTATGTCCCTTGTTCAAGGGAGATATTTCTGAAAGAAATCAGGACACATCACTTCAGAACAGATTGGGCTCATTCTTTGTTTAAATGACTCCTGGAATTTCTCTTCCTTTGATGCTGCAATGCCACAGTTAACCCTATTTACTGTGGATAATTCATTCATTTTTAACATGCTTCCAAGGTCTCTGCTTCAAGTAACAATATTTTTACAACACACACCCACACACAAATTATGCTGTGGCAGGAGCAAAGAAAGGTCATAACAGAGAAATAGAGTACATAGCTTAAGATTAAAGCTATGTTTTTGGTTTAATTTACAGAAGTTGTTTACAAGAGGAGTCCAAGACCTAGTAAGATTATTTACATTTTTCCCAAATACTATCAAAATTTGAGCAAGCTGATTACACAGTGGGAAGGAATATTGAATAGATAATATTAAGCAACCTCAAAATAGAAGGTTTACTTTGGTTACAAGATTGGGTAAGACAAAAGCATTTCCAGAAAAGTTATTTTCACAACCACTGTGCATTGTTGGCATAACTGATACTGGATAACCACCACTCCATGGTCGTATATGAGTCCTGATCCACAAGACTGGGCTACAACCTCAGCCTGAGACTGCCATCCCAGTATTTTCTCTACCAATCTCATCTGCTTTGGCAAATTCACCTGTAGATTCTTGCTCAGTACTCTAAACCTGATGTAAATTACAAGTGTTGGGAGGTCATGCCTGTTATTATTTTCAAAAAAAGATTGTGTTGTCAAATTTCTCTCTAAGTATTTACATGTATACTCATATGCCTGGATTGTTCTTGACTTTGTTCAGAAAGACTCCTTTTTGATGTAGGGAAAGGTCAATGCAGAGACTCATAAGTAGTAAAATGCTGAAATTTTTGTGATGGAGTGCATGTCCTGAGTTACATCTTTAGCATCCTTCCACATGATGACTCATGTTAGAAGAGGATATTATAATATCCGAAGGGTGAGGAGGGCTGTGAAATACTGTCTTCTACATATGATATGGATTTTTCACTCATGATCTCAGAGCAGCTGTGGTTACCTGCACAAGACTTACATAAGACCAAGCCAGTCAAAATTCCAGCATGTATTGAGAATGAGCTCATGCCACTTGGTAATTAACAACTGTTAAATGTTGGAGAATCATTCTTCTTTAGAAGTGTGGAAACTTGTGGTTATGTTCATTATTGGTGGAGGACCCCATACCCATGGACATATAGACAGGACTAATTGGATTATTTTGTTTATTTTCCAAAAGAAGACATGAAGTCAGGAGGTGGATATATTGGATGGGATCCAGGGGATAAGAGAGGGAAAATTAAAGGTGGATATGACTGTATTTCATTTTATATATATTTATAAAATTTTCAAAGTATACAATTTGAAAGTTAGAAATATAAAATTTTGTTAATGTAGAATACAGAGCATTTGTGGTTTTGAAAAAAATGTTTTGGTTATTTTAACTTTAATGTTTGAAATATTATTATATTAGTCAAAAATTTCAGAGTTATGAACTGAAAATGTTTTGCAGCTTGGAGATATGACTCAGTGGTTAAGAGCACTGGTTGCTCTTGCAGAGGACCCAGGTTCAGTTCCTTGTACATATACAGTTCCAGGAGATCCAGTCTCCTCTCCTGATCTCCACAGGAATTGCATGACATGGGTGTATATGTAATAACATGCATGCAGGCAATACATTCATATTCATGTAATAAAAATAAATAAAATAGATTTCTTAAATGTTTTGTTCTGATGCTGGGCAGATGGCTCAGTGGTTAAGAGCTTTTATGCTCTTGCAGAGGACCTGGATTTGATTCCCAGCACCCACATGGCAGGTAATAACTGTCCATAACTCCAGTTCCAGAGATCTGATGCCGTCTTCTGACCTATGTGTGCACTGCATGACATGGGTGCACTTACATGTATGCAGGCAATACACACAAAGAAAAAAATAATAAAAATAAAATATTTTAAACACTGGTTTTTTCCATTTAAATTGTTCTTTATTCAATAATGAGAAAAGGAAACGGTAATTTTAATTAATGATTATGACACTTTTAATGCTACACATCTATAGTTTCATTAAGCATGAGAGTGAATCCTAACTGCCACATTGCAAGGTTTGTGAATTTTCACACTTAGGAAGACTTATGCATTTTAAGAATTACACTTACCAGTTCACTATCTGAATCAGTTTTTGTGTTCAGCATGATTTCCTATATTTGATCTAGTCCCTAGGTATAACTTTTCTTCTACTCAATTTATTTGGAGTCTTTTTACCTTTTAATTTATCTTCATTAATTGATGAGAGTTCTGCTGTGCACAGCATCTAGGTGTGAAGTTTTATCTACTCAACATCATTAAACAAATCTCTTCCTTGTTATATAGCTGTGAATTAATAGGACATTGTCATATAAGTGTATTTACATAGTAAGTATGCTATCATTTATACTCTGACAGCATTTAAAAGATTTTAATATCTACCTTCTACAACTCTCTTTACTTACTTAGAAAATTGAGCTCTTTCATTAATCATCACTGATGGTATTATGACATGGGACCATACAGAACTTGCTCTGGGCTACCACAGTTGATAAAAAGAAAACCTCACATATACAAGATATGCAGAGCACCACGTTGAATTTCAAATAGGCAATCTTAAAGAGGAACAGAAATAAGGGAACCAGCACTCAACAAACCTGGGAAACTGACTTTATCCTCTAGATCAGGAGGCTGGACACACCAGAATCTATATAGGGCTATTTAAGTAGAAATATAAAAATAGGTCATCAGTATTTTCTTTACAGTTACATAGAAACTGAGGAAAGTCAGGTATGGTCAAGGTGTGTTTACCTATAACCTTGGCAACTGGGAGCCTAAGGAAGTTGGATCCTGCATTCAAGGGAGAAAAAACCTAGGAGGGCCTCAGAGCTCATTTAGTGACAGAAGAACTCAGGAAAAGCAAGTATGTAAGCATACCCAAGAGGATTCATTAACTTTCTTTTTCCTATACTAACATTTTCAGGAGAGGGCATTAGTGATGAGAATTCAGTCCACCTGAAGCCATACATAGGAGAAAGAACACAAGGGGTCATAGGCTCAGAAGGCAAACTACCCTTCTCCTGGCCAAGGCTCTAGCTTACACCTGGCCCCAGGGACATTTAGATGGGGCACAACAAGACCCGTTGGGCAACTGATCTAATATCTGAATACTTCCTGTAACTTTTATCTTGGCTCCCACATGGCAGCAGGCATAAAGTGACAAGAGCGCCTGTATCAAAAACAGTCTAAAAACTGATAGCAAGCTAGAAGGGCTCTCTGAAGGCAAGCTGTTGAGTTGAAGCACTTTCTATTAATTCTTCCTAGATTTTAGAACTTGACGGACATTTTTGCTCCGTTGCACACTGACCAAAGACTTTTCCCACTGATATTTCCAGAGGACAACTACAGATGAGGGAAGGAGCAGACTACTGACATTGGAAGAATTCCTGACATAGTTCACCAACTTAGCAAAACTTAAATCAAGAACTGATGAAGAAATCTGCTTGTGCTCTCTTTCTTATACTGGAATATCCTCATCCAACTTCAAGGAATCGAAGGTAAGCTGAAGAGGTGGTCAGGCAGCTCAGTTTCTTACCACCTGAGGTAAGGAATTTGTATTTGTTAATGAAATGTCTAAGCTCTAGGCACTTTGAGTATATATATATATATATATATATATATATATTCACAGTTGTTTATCTATTCAGTTGCATGATGCACAGAAGTAACTCATGTGAATCTTAGTTACTTTGCTGTGTTGGCTTCTCCATGAATTTGGGGCCCAGGCATCAATAGCAACTTTCCAGAAAGGAAGGTCTTCCTCCTCTTCCCTGGGCTCCTTGGATCTATGGAACATCTTCTGGCCATGCAGGAGATAAAGTGAATATAAAGTGAGTATCAGAGTGCTTGGAAGGATTATTTTAGATCGATTACAACAAAAATATATCTTCTCTCATTGTTTTTTTGCATTTTAAAAAAAGAACAGACTAATTTTATGGAAATATACTCATGTGTTGTATTTCTGGATCATCCCAAGCACACATTGTGTAATAGTTTGATAAGACAGATAAATGAACATGCTTATATTATTCTAAAACATTACCCTCCAAAGCAACACATTTCCAACACAACTTTGCTTAATATTAGACAATCAATGATCCTGTCTTAGGCTAATGGAGAAAGCTGGGCTTGACTACAGAGGTAACTAATATGAACAACCCTCTTCTATTCCGATGAGATTTGTCCAAACAATTATGGGCTAATGAAAAAATGGAAAATGTGGAGGACAATTTAGTGCATGTCCCAGCACTCAGGAGACTGAAGCAACAGATTCATTAATTTTAGCCATCCTGTGCTACATAGAAAGATCTTCTATTAGCATTCATTAACAAAAAAGGAAGCATGTGAAATGAAAGTAATTTATTAGAATCATTTCTTTGTATCATTTGAAAATTTTATATTCAAAGTATGTCTATGCAGGAAGTTATCTGTAATATTAAACTTGTTAACCATATTTACACAGAAAGCATGATGGGATGTTTCACTGACCTTAAACAGAGATAATTAGTCCTTCTAGAAGAAAATGTCTTCAGGTTTACTATGTTGGGTATTTTCATGAGGTCATATCAACAAACCTTTAGCTACTACTGTTCTGTATGTGGTCCACTATGTCATATCTTCTTTAAGAATATAACTAACAAATAGAAATTTGGAAATCAAAAGCAAAGCTATTGACTAGTGGGAAAAATATCTTTTTATTGGGGACATTTTAAGGATCCTAAGGTATCTTTGATGCTACAAATATAGGTTCCATATTCCCGAAACTAAACTGGGTCATCTGTTTCTGGGCATCTGAAAAGACCACACAAAATGGAAGTCTGGAATTCCACGCTGGGAACTGGCTTCATCTTGGTAGGGATTCTGGATGGCAGTGGCTTTCCTGAACTGCTCTGTGCCATAATCACAGCCCTGTACATGTTGGCTCTGACCAGCAATGGACTGCTGCTCCTGGTCATCACAATGGATGCCCGACTCCATGTGCCCATGTACCTACTGCTTGGACAGCTCTCTCTCATTGACTTCTTCCTCACATCAGTTGTCGTTCCCAAAGCTGTCATGGATTTTCTGCTGAGAGATAACACCATTTCCTTTGGGGAATGTGCCTTTCAAATGTTTCTGACACTGACTCTAGGTGGTGCAGAGGACCTCCTTTTGGCTTTCATGTCCTATGACAGGTATGTGGCCATTTGTCATCCTCTGAACTACATGGTCTTCATGAGGCCAAGGATCTGCTGGCTTGGGATAGCCACATCATGGATCTTGGGATTTCTAAGTGCTCTAGGATACACTATACATACTATGCAATATCCTTTTTGCAAATCCAGAAAGATCAGAGACCTGTTCTGTGAGCTCACTCCCTTGCTGAAACTGGCTTGTGGGGACATGTCTAGATATGAACTCATGGTTTATGTGATGGGTGTGACCTTCCTCATTCCCCCTCTTGCTGCCATCTTAACCTCCTATACATTAATTCTGTTCACTGTGCTTCGCATGCCCTCAAATGAGGGCAGGAAGAAAGCCCTTGTCACCTGCTCCTCCCACCTGACTGTGGTTGTGTTGTACTATGGAGCTCTTATGGTCATGTATATTTTACCCAGTTCCTTCCACAGTCCTAAGGAAGACAATATACTTGCTGTTTTCTACACAATTGTCACCCCAGCTCTGAACCCCCTCATCTACAGCCTGAGGAATAAGGAGGTGACTGGGGCTTTGAGGAGAGTCCTGGGAAAGTGGCTGTCACCAAAATAATCTGCTTTTAAGTAATTGTAATAACTATCTTCTAAACTTATTTCCTCCCTAATTACAGAAGATTTCTGTTGTGAATGAAATTCTACTTGTGAAATCAAGACACTAAGTGTGGCTTTTGTTAGTGATGTCTGGGAATGTGAATCTTCTCTTTGTGGGGTATTTTACAGATTCAAATTTACACTGATTAAAATTATATTTTGTGTTTAAAAATCAATCACTATTTTCAAATGTACCTGCTTACTCAAGAAAATCTAGAGGACATTACTCGCATGTCAGGACTCCTCAGCTTTTAAGTCTGTTCCAGACCAAATACCAGGAAAATTAACTTTAATTGGGAGACTCAGACATCAGTGGCAGAGGATTCTTGAGATGTGCATAATTTTATAAAATGAAATCTATAAAAAATTAAATTAACAGTTACACTTACTCTAAAGTCCAGTTGGTAGAAATTTGTATAGTGTTCCCTCCTACTCTCTAAGCATCAGCCTTTATGCTGATAGATGCATTTGTTAGAGAGAGAAAGATAGAGACAGAGACAGAGACAGAGAAAGAGAAAGGACATATGCACCTTTACTAGGAATAATGCAAAGAGACAGAATAGAACATCTCTTCTTCATTTTTATTAAGCATGTTTTAAAATATCTTAACAATTACAATTAATCCATATGCTTGGTGTGTGTGTGCCACAGTCCGTATAAGTGTCTAAATATTGCATTACACCCCATTTAGATGCTTAATTTTGTGAATTTTGTTATGGTTACAACTCTAACCAAAATCACCATTATAAAAAATACAAATGAAAACAATAGTTGCTGGCACAGTGTTCCTAAGAGTATTAACTGGCGAATCCATTTTTGGAAACAAGTCTGACTTTTTTCTTAAACTACTATATGACCTAGATAGTTCTGATCCTATGCTGATAGGGTTCTGCATCATGCTACAAAGACACTTGCTTGTTCATATTCATTGCTACCATATTCACAACAGCTAGGAAACATAATCACTGTAGGAGTTCATTACTGGATAAATGGATAGTAAAAAAATGGCACATATAAGAAAAACAATTTTATTGAACTATAAAAATCTGAACTTATTAAGTTTGCAGATAAATTGATGCAACTGGAAAACTTATATTGAGTGAGGTAGCCCAGACCAAGGTACAGAAATGTGCCATGTCCTCTCTCATATGTGAATTCTAAATTTGAATCTTTCTTGTTTCTGGTGTACCTGTAGAAGCAAGGAAACTAGAAAGAGAAGATTCAGAAGGGGGAGAGGATGGTAAAAGACAGGGCAGCAGAACATTGGGACATGAAAGTAGAGACCAGGAATACTTGAGTGAAATGGTTCAAACCAGGAGACGGATGAATAGAGGGATGGGAAGACATGGGGAAAAGGAAAGATTAACCCAAATGAATGGCATGTGAAAAAGCCACACGGAAACCTACTATCCTGTAACTCAATTACAAATAAATTTAAAATGTGCCTGAAAGCGAATAAATAGAAATTTTGAAAAACAGGAGAACAGGAGAATGAAACTGACTTCCTTGCTCTTTTTTAATGCTGTGGAGGTTACACATCATTATGGTTTGTGCTCTTTTAAACATGTTATACTCTAGGGAGTATTGCCGGTTTGGGGGAAATTTATTAATTCCTAGTTTTTAACATGAAAGAAATAGTATTATAACTGTCCCATTTACAAAAACTAAATGAAGGTTTTTAACATTGATCTAACAGAAGTTGAAACTACAACACTACAATCAATGTATGTGGTATCTTTAGAAACTGGCCTTGCAGTCTAGTTATGGCAGCTAACCATTAGCCATGGCAATAGCCTAAGTTGTATTGCGTGCCTCAGGGCCTCCCTGACTAACAATTCATAGGGACATAACCCCTGCCTGGAACTGATATTTAAATTCATAGCCTATGTCTTCTGGAAACAACATGGTTCACCCATGCAGGGTATCTCTATTCAAACATTTCATTGTTTTTTATTCAATATGGTCATTGGGCTATTTCATTTCTGTGTTTCCAGTCATCCTGTTGGCTCAGCATACAGACCAGTGGAATTTCATAAAACTTCTTCATATCTTCTTAGTTTGGTGAACCCTCATCACCTCTCCTTTGCCCCATGGCCTTACCCCAATTATCTCTTAAAACCTGAGTTCCCATGCTGCTTTTTCATATCTCATGAGTACTAATATCCTCTCACTATATTTCATGGTTGAGTTGCAAAGTTATACATAGAAATATATTTTATTCAACACATTTGATATTGGTTAAGGCTTACCTGCCACCTTATTTATCCAGCCCCATCACTCCACTACATGCTTGAATCTTTCTGCATCATCCCATAGTCTCTTTGTTCATTTTATGCTCACTGTCATGCACTACATTCTTCCTTAATTCATGACTCTCCAATATGTTCTTTCTAGACTCCTGTCTTACACATGTACTCTAGGTTAAACATAAAAAGCAGCACATTTTTTCACTTTTAAATTTAATTTTAATAATGATCTACAATGAATTTTTCTGTGTTTGAAAAACAAGTTATCTTTAAGCTATTGCAAAATGCATCCTTATCATTTTCTACAAATGACTCGTGAGAAAGGTTGAAATGAGCTGTTTTTCAATCTTAATCTAATTTAGACCCCTTCCCTTATCTGCCTCCAAATCCCCACTGGACACCATGTATTTTGTCATAAATGTTAAATCAGATCCAATCAAGCATTTGTTCCCAGATGTCCTTTAGTGCAAATTCATCCACTGGAGTCTGGTCAGGACATCTAGAGATTATAAGTAAGGCAAACTCTCTCCCGGCAGTAATCAGTCTCCAATACTTTTCAGTTTAGCCCTGGCCCACCACCAATTTGTATCACTCCACTCCGGGCCCTGTCTGATTTGAATTGGAGTGGGTCCTGTGCTCAATGCCAACACTGCCACAAGTACACATGTGCAAGCTTTCCAGAGGGCTGAGTGCTTCTGCTGCCCTAAGTTCATGTATGAGCACTGGGTGTTACAATTTTTCTGGTCCCTCTTCCACAATGATCCCATGAGTGAGTGAGGTTCATTATAGGAGGCCTATCCAGAGGTACACACTCTGCAGTCTCTTATTATATAAAACTTGACCAATTATGGCCTTCTGTGCACATAGCACTATGTTGTTTAAGGAAGCTTCACTGATGAGAGTTGAAGGATTCTTTAGTTTTCTCTCTTCCCATTCCCTTGTGTTCTATGAGCCTTAGGTATAGAGGTTCAACTATATATGTGTCACCTAGGACTTGGTGCATATTTCTTTGTGTCTGACCAGTTATAGAATTCTACTATAGCCTCCATCTTTTGCAAAAAGAAGCTTTTATGGTGAGTGGTATACTCTATATTTGTCTGTAAATATATGGAAGCATATTTTGCATATGGTAAGACATTACATTTCTCTAGAGTTATGACAGAGATAACACATTCTCTAGGATCTATGTCCCCTCTATTCCTGTGTATTTGTCTGAGTTTACAATGCCACCCATGAGTTCACAGCTCACTTTCACTGAGAGGGTTTAGACCGCCGTTGATCATGCCCCCATTACAGTGCTGCCACTACATCAATAAATGTAGTATGCTGAGCTGGTTGTTATAGTAATTAGAATATGAGGTTGGGTTGAACAATTGATTGATTTTCCCCATTAGCAGTTTGCATGTTATCAGCTAAACTTCAGGTAGATGGATTCCAGGTCAGTTCCAGATCCATTGCTCTGAGTCCTGCATCCTATGTCCTGTCTTCAGCAGTGGAGTATTATCTTGTAGTTCTGAGAGATAACCAAGAGCTTTGGCAATAGTCCATATTCTTTTGGGAGACTCTTGGACCATTCTCACTCACTCCAGTTCAGGGGATCTAACATAATCTTCTGACCTCTGAGGGCACTGCATAATACAGGTGCACTTACATACATGCAGGCATACCTTCATATATATAAAATAAAATGAATGAATAAATAATTTTATAAAGAGAAAGGCTTCATTTTACAGTAGGTAGACATTAATGCAGAGACAGCTGTTCAAAGTGATGAGAATAAGTAACTATGAGCGCTCTTCCACAGATGGGGTATCTATATAAGCCCATCCCCCAAGGCTCAGAGAACATTAGGGAAGATGGGGTGGAAAAATGTAAGACTTGGAGGATAAGGAGTTGGAGGGTGCTCTGAAATGCTGACCTCTGGACATATCATGGCTGTCGCATCCCTGAAATCACGGGAGCTGTGGTGACCTACCTAAGAACTGCATCAAATCAAGCCAATTAAAATTTCCAACATGAAGATGAGGGAGGGGCTCCCAAGGTACCCATTTCTGGCTGAGGAATTCACATCATCTGGAGTTAGCTACACAAGACCACCACAAGATCAAGCCAGTTAAAAAATCCAGCAAGACCCTATCCTAGCTCAGGAGCTATTGTCCACTGATAGCTACTGGGAGAGGGAGAGCCATTTTACTTTGGGGTTGCCTAATTGTAGGCTGCCTATACTCCCTTTTCTCTCCCACCACTAGATTTCATATATTCTATCATATGTGTCATTTTAAAAAATAAAAGTGTATCATAGAAAGCTGCATTCGTGCATGTTCATTTCAAAACATGTTGACTGTGTTGTGTCAGCACTAGCCTATATCATCATTAAGGTGGGAAATAACTGATGTCACTCTATTAATAAAAGGAATTAACATTTTTCTTAAAGTTTCTATTTCTGAATCCTCTGCAAATATCAATGATGTTTAAAGGGAAATATAATTCGAAGTTTAGAACATCTTACGATACATAAGCAAAGATTTGAATAAAAATAAATTATTTAAATCCTTTCTGAGACTATCCTACAATTTTATAAAATGAATTAAATGGCCAGGAAGTAAGTCTTTCTGCTAAGTAAGCATCACAGTTATATCAATCAAATCATTATATATCACTTTGGGAAAAATTCAAATACATAATCAGGTGAAAATGAATTCCAGTGAGCAATTTCACATATATCATGTTTAACAATCTCTGAAGATATCCATGAAGTAGTTAAAGTTCAATAAAAAATTTATAAATGAAAATTAAAACATTAAACCTGACTTCAATAGTAATGGTGATCTTAGAGGTAAAAAATCCTATGTTTAAACTGTGCATATATTTCATCAGCACATGTATATATGTGTGTATGTATTTGTATATGCGTATGATGAGGTAATAGTGCTGTAGCTTGAAAAATTGTGCTTGATGTGATGGCCTAAAATATGCAAAACTTCAATTACAAAACCAAGCAAAAAATAATGAAAGTAAAAGAGATTGATGATAAACTATAGTAAATATTTTTAAAATTTGCCAATTTGCCATGCTTACTTGAAAATGAAATTGGAAACATGTATTTTACATTTCCAAAAATAAAGTCAAATTGTAAAGGGTGCTTGAGTTAACTGGAAATAAAGGAAATAGAACAGTGGTTCCAAATACTGGGAAAGGATTGGATGAGATGAGGAGTAGAAGTGTGCACCTGTCTATGCTTACATTGATTAGTATTATCGGTCTCTTGGTAATATGAAATATTGATCAGTGAATACTGAGTTATACATAGATGGCAACAAAGATTCAGCTGTGCTGTTCTACATCAGAGTGACTGGAGATAAAAGCAATGTAAAGTGTAAAGTTTATTTTAAAAGCTAGAGGAAAGATTTGTGAACATTTTTTTACCATAAAGTTATGATAAACATTTGAAGAGATAAATAATAATAGAATCTAAATATTATGCAATATATAGATACAACATAGCACATCACTGTTATATTTGTATATATAATTATTATCTACCACCTAAAATAAGTGAAAACAAGTTCTTTTTAAAATTAATGAAACTCAATATACTAGAAGAAAGCAAATTCCATGCAAAATCTACCACCTAGGGATGACGCTCTGCACATGAAAATGAAATTCTTCCATTTATGATGCAGGCACTCATTTTACTAAATTGTTATCTTCTTGTAGATTTTCTCATATGTTGGTACACAGTGTTTTTTTATTTTTATTATTATTTTTTTTTACTCTGTTTTGTATGATAACAAGGCAAAGGTGTAGATCCTCAGGTTACCTGTCAGAGACCAGAGGTTGGAATTCAGTGTAGCTCATTTTCCTGTGTAGCTTTGAACATGGCAACAAACTTGCTTTTTTAAACTGGGAACAAATGTCCTTAAACTGAAGAAGAGGGTTGGAGACATGAATCAGAAGTGAAGAGCAGATACCATCTTTTGACCTCCAAGAGCATTTCATGGGATGGGTGCATTTACATACATGCAGGCAATACATTTATACACATAAAATAAAAATAATAAAAAATGTTTTTAAAGTGAAGAAGTAAAAGTACACATAGAGTTTTAAAAGAACAGGAAGGAAAAGACTCCCCAGAGAGGAGAGGGGATTCAAAAACTGAAATCCCATTCAGACTTTTTGAACCAATATTGATAAGCTATAGATTCCCAATAATAAAAAAATAATATTCACAGTATCATTTTGCAGATTAAATAAGATAACAAACATAGATAAAAGGCAGTGAGACATTTTGAATACATTTTTAAAATAAATCTTAACTCTTATATGATTGAATTATCCTGAAAATTATAAGCAGTACTGTATTACAACATATCGATGTATTGTCATGTAATTGCCTATTTCATCAGTATCTAATGCTTTATGTTTATATGTATTTCTATTAATTAGCAAAGAGCAAACCCTTGGGTATTTGTATGATCTCTCCATTAGAAAATTTCTTATGAGTAATGTGAATAAATCAAGACTAAACTTAACTAAATCTACTTTACATTAAATGAAAATCCATTTTCCAAAAATGTTAAATATTTTGCATTAATTTTTACATACAATTTTAATTTATGATACTAAAATCTATTATTTTAATTTGCATGATATATTTTTCAATAGTGTTTTGTACAGCTACACTACAAGATTGAGGAAATATTTTAATTATTGTATTATGGTTATAACTTTTTTGAATTTTCCATTTAACTTTTAATATATAAATTGGAGAAATCTAAATTTTAAACATGTAACATTTAGTACATTGGTGTACTGAAATAGAAGCATGCCTTCTAATTATTTTACTTTTTAATATACTTCTTGCATTTTTCATGCAATAGATCTTAATCAAATTTAGACTCCCTCCCTCAACTGCACTCCCCAGAGCCCCTCTAGTGGATTTTATGCATTCTCTCACATGTGTTAAATCCTTTTCTGTCACGCATTTGTACTTACATGACTCTTGGTGCAAATTAATGAACTATAGCCTAGTCAGTCTCTCTAGGCTTACTGTGTTAAAGAAGATTAGTTGTCAATAGTTCTTTAGTTAAGTTTGAGGCCAGCTGCCCATCTCCCTAGTTCCATGCTGGGGTTTGGGAACTCATGGACAGCATTGTAAATACAGCCAAGTACAAGTGACTGGAGAAGTCATAGATCCTAGAGAAAACTTTATCTCTGTCATGCCTCTAGATAAATGACATTTCTTACTGTATGTTAAATATGGATTCTTATATATTTACAGAGACGTATACCGTATGCCACTCATCAAAGAAGTGTCTTTTTACAACAGAGGTTACTACAGTGTTCCACAACTGGTCACACAGAGAGAATATATATCTGAGAAATGCCCGGCCTTAAGTGACACACATCTTCAATGGAACCTCTATACCAAAGGCTCATGGAACAAAGCAGAACAGGGGACAGAGAGAATTCAAACACATTCCTCATCTGTCATCAGAGAAACTCCCTCATACCTCTGATTGTGATGCACACAGAAGACCACAGCCGGCCAGAGTGCAGGGAATGACAGAGTAAAGAGTGCAGGACCACTGTGGAGGAGTGGCAGAAAGACTGTCACAACACTGAACGGCCTGGCACTCTTGAAGTAGTGGCACAAATGATATGGAGAGAAGAAACCACGTTTTTTTCATTGTATGTTTTATATTAAGTTTTTGTGTATTTCATAGAAAACATCTTACTCGTCTTTATACCTCCACTTTCTGCACTCCTGCAACTCGCCCCTGACTGGATTTCATGTATTCTATCACATATGTTAAGTTCTATCGATTAAAGGCTGTGTATCTAGATGTCCTGCAGTGCAATTTCATCCACTGGGGTCTAGTCAGCCTATCACTCCCTTAAAGAGGATCAATTCTGCTGCACCCAGCAATACGCAACTACCAATTGTTCTTACACAAATACTGGAGCCCGTTGCCTATTTCCCCAGTTCTATAGTGAGTTTTTGTCATTTAGTTTCACAGGTCTTGTGCATGCTAATACAATTGCTGTAAGTTCGTAGGAGCAACTTTCTAGAGACCTAGATCACCCAATTTTCTTATGATATGATTGTCACTGACTGACCCAGACTCTTACGATCTTTATGCTCCCTATTCTGCAATGGCTCCAGAGCCATGGATGAGTGAGTTGTAATGCAATAATCCTATCCTGGGACATGCACTCTGCAGTTTTTCATTCTCTACACCAGTTGTTGCCTTCTGTATGCATCACACTCTTTTGCATAATGAAGCTTTGTTGGTGAGAGTTGAGAGAAGCATTAGTATTCTCTCTATCTTCTGGTCCATTATGTCCCATGAGCCTTAGGTCTAGAGGTTCCAATGCAGATATGTCACTTAGGGCAGGGCATCTCTCTCCATGTATGACCAGTTGTGGAATTGTATAATAGTCTCCATCTGTTGCTTCTTTGATGACTGGTAAATGGTATACATGTTTGTAAATATAAGGATCCACATTCACATTTTGAAACAAATTTCTATTTTATCCTAGCATGCAAAATTAGTGAGACTGTACATTTCTCATTACTTACTAGCATCCTATTTTATTTCTAAATAATTCTTAAATTTCACATTTATGTTATCTCTTCTGTAATTTGTTTCCTGTTAGGTAACCTACTAAACTACAGTCACAATTATGAGATAGTCTATGCACAGCTACCAACATGGATCTAATATTTTTTTTCCAAATTCTGTATTACGGTTTATGGTACTTGGATTTTTGTCCACATCTTTTTATTTTTATTTTATTTTATTTTTTTGGTTTGCCTTCTTCCATTTACTCTTTTTACTCTTTGTGAATCATTTTCTCTTTCAGCACATGTAAGTTCTCTACGGCACTAATACAGACCTCCTGTTCTTCTCTCTGAAGAATCTCTTCTTGGTTTAATTCTACCTTCATAGATTAAATGTTATATGCATGCTGACATAATTACTGAGCATGTGTACAGTCTTGTGAATCTTACTACTTATGTCTATAGAAATTTCAAACACATATAAAAACATACTTTTGATTCATCCCCTGCTAATTTTGCCTGGTACACAGAATTACTTCTGTAAGTACAAACCAGATGATTTTAGTGTTTTATAAGAATGCAGCAGATATTAGTTTTATCTGAATTCCATCCCACCTCTGAAACTCTGCCCCCTAGTGCTCTCTGTAAGTTGACTGCACTGTTCTTTTGCTGCTCTGTCTACGTGTTCCATGCATTTTCCAGCTTTAAGAGCAATTATCTATTCTCTTATTGTGTGGTATTCTCTTGTCCTAACTATATAACTTGTTTCCCATTATTTCATCTCCCTTTGAATAGCAATCTGAAAACAAAGTTAACAGCCTCAGTAACACAAGACCAAATGCAAAGATATTGCCATGCATCTTGTTTTATTTGACTCATTATATTTACTGTTATAGGAAATTCTCCTTGTATTCCTTTGTTTTCTGCATTACTCTATGATTTCACCTTCCAGGAAAAAAAAAGAGAAAAGCTCTTGGAAAAACAGACTACTGACTGTATGAAATAACTCTGAAACCGAGTTAGAAACAAAATTTTTGTCAAATAAATTGACAGTTGAGGTGGGCATGATTAAATTAAGATACCAAGACAAATAGTGAGAGGAGAGGAATACTGGCAATGTATTTATAGCTCTGTGGGTAATGTGTTTTCAGCATCTGTGAGAAGAAGTGACCACCCACACTTTATTATGCAGAAATACAAACACATGTATGTTTGCTGATAATAAAATAATGCAAATAAAACAAAACTGAAACCATTAAAATGACACATTTTACCTCCCAAACACAGAATTTATGAACATTTCTGTATATTGAGAAAAACATATAATCAAGACCAATTTTTGGCAGTTTTTTCAATACAGATGACACAAAATATTTTATTCTGATTGCCACGGCCAGATATCTCAGCAACGGCTCAGACACAACCCACTTCTAACCAACTGTTTCAAAGGCACCTGTCTGAGCCTCACCTGAGTCTTGCAACCTGTCAAAATGGCTTCTGCTTGGCTGCAGCTTACATGGCAAAAAACAATTGGTCCTTCACTTCCTATGCTTTTAGCCCCGCCCCTACCCTATATAAGACATCCTGTAAGCTGTTATAAACGATATCCTGCTTCCACAGTCTCCGGCTCGGTGTGATGTTTTCTCCGGAGTGGAGAGGGTCCAGGATGTCGACAGTCACCATCCTGCTCAGCCCCTGGAGGAGGCCGGCTGGACCAGCTTCTCCACCACCCTACCTGCTCGTGATCCCAGCAGTATACCACATGTGCTCAATATCATTAGGCCAAAGAAAACATCAGATTCCCTTGAACTGTAGTAACTGTAGTTAAGGGTGATTGTTAGCCACCAGATGGGTACTGGGAAACAAACACCTATCATCTTCAAGAGCAGCCATTGTTCTCATCCACTGAACTATCAGTCTAGCCCTGTAGGGAAGTCTTAAAAGCAAGGAGGAGCTCAGAAATGATACTGGACATGGATTCACAAGCCAAGCCAGAAGTTCAAAGCTTTAAGCAGAAGCTCTGGACTCAGGCAAAGGTAAGGTACCAGACGTGAGTGGCAGGCAGTGGTACAAGAATCAGGCCAGAGTTGATTAGAGGAAGGTCATCAAGGCATGGCATGCTATGCAGAAGGAAGTGAAGAAGAGGACCAAATCGGGATGTCACGGCCCTTGGATAGTGAGCATTGTTACAGACAGCTCTCAACAGATTAGGGTATGAACCTTCAGTCATGAATATCTGCCACAGAAGAAGACATGGTCTCAAGCATGTTACAACTCAGTCCTCCCAGAACACATCTACCGGACCACTGCTGAGAGAAGGAAGGTGATCTGAACAAAAAGAAAGACTCACTGAAGTAATCCAGATGCAGAAGTCCCAGTGCACAGTCAAATGAAATGTGAAAAACCATGACAATGGATCTGCACTCCAAATTACTAATCCCTATTAATGGGCCAAATGAGAATAACCTGGAAGAAATATTTAACAAAGAACTGAAAAGTAGGATTCTAAATATGATCAAACTAGTTGAGGAAGCTGATTACTACTGGGTAAGGGAGAGATGATCTTCTTTAAGGGAGAGACTCTAGATAGGCTGACTAAACTCCAATGGATAAACTTGCCACAAGGCAGACAAAACTGACTCAATAGACCTTAACATACATGACAGAATGCATGAAATTTAAAGAGAGGGTATGGGGATTGTAGATGAAGAAGAGGGGTCTAAATATGATTAAGATGTATGGAATGCACAAAAATTTAACAAAAAATATACATTGAAAAATATAAAAATATATGAAAATATTTCAAGAGAAAATAAATAAGGAGCTGAATAAAGTCAGGCAGTCATAACAATATATGAAGGTCAAAAAGGGGTAGAATACCAGAATAATGAGGTTAAAAATGAAAGTTTCAGTAAGACAAATGAAACCTCATTTGAAGACATGACAAATTGAGTTTATCCTGTAGTTAAACAGTGCTAGATCTAGAAGACAAAGTAAAGGAACTCAATAACTCAGTAAGTACCAGTGATAAATGTAATAGTAAATACGAATGAAATATGAGAGAGTTTTAGGACACTGTGAAAAAAACACAACTTTGAATTATGGAGGAAGAAGAAGAAGGAAGAAGAAGAAGAAGAAGAAGAAGAAGAAGAAGAAGAAGAAGAAGAAGGAGGAGGAGGAGGAGGAGGAGGAGGAGGAGGAGGAGGAGGAGGAGGAGGAGGAGGAGGAGGGAGGAGGAGGAGGAGGAAGGAGGAGGAGGAGGAGGAGGAGGAAGGAGGAGGAGGAGGAGGAGGAGGAGGAGGAGGAAGGAGGAGGAGGAGAAGAAGAGGAGGGGGAGGAGGAGGGGGAGGGAGGAAAAGGAGGAGGAAGAGGAGGAGGAAGAGGAGAAGGAAGAGGAAGACACTGAAGGAGAGAAATCATAGAAGAAAAATTCCCAAATTTAACTGGATGCCAATCAGGTATACAGGGCCCAGAGAACAACACACAGGACCACATAAAAGATCCCTCATACATATGATAGTTAAAATACTAAAAGATTAAAAAAGGGAATTGAGAGCTACAAAAGAAAAAATGTCAAGTAACATAAAGGTAGGCCCATCTGACTAATACCTGATTTTTCCATATAAATTTTTAAAGTCCAAAGTTCTGGGTTCTGAAAGATTGCGAGCACTAACAGAGACTATTACACCCAAAAAACATATCAATTAAAATTAACTGAGATATAAAATCTTACCATAAAAACACATTAAAGAATTTTAAGCATTAGGTGAATTCTACAGAAAATACTCAAAGGAATTCTTCAGGCTTAAATGTAAGTTAAAACACTCAAGGGGCAACTGGGGATACATTTTCAATATCAGGACAGTTGTTCAAAAGATGTGTGATGAAACACACTTTGCTGGTCAGGGGCAACATGTATATGGCTATGAGTGCAGCACAGAACAGTTCAAAATAACCATGGCTATCACAAATCCCCACCAAGATGAAGCCACTTCCCAAGCTTGAGTTCCAGAGCTCCATTTCACAGGCTCATTATGCAACCTAGAAACAGATGGATTCTCAGTGGAAGCCACATTTGAATTGTATAATATGACTGTGGGGTGGCCAATAGTATTATCACACAATATGTTTTCCTTTTCTTAGTTATGTGTTCTCTAATTTCTGAATATAGAATGGTTGTATTTAATTTTGATGCATCATGAGTCAAGAATATAACAGGCATTTTGTGAATTACAAATAAATTGAGAACTTCTTTTTTATAAGATAATACTGTGACCTCAGGTCCACCATTTTATTCTGGCATTACTGATAGCTTCCTCAAGAGAGGAATCTTTGGATTCCTGAACCATTTGATTTCTTATACGCTTCAAGTACCCTGCAGTCCTTGATAGATACTCCTATTCTTCAAATAGGCAAATGACTTTTGTGCCATTTTGACCAATTTGTTTCCAAGACCTATAGCACCCACCGTTTCATCCAGAATTCTTTTCCCTCCTGCAGATGTGCCTGATTTCTTTCTGAGGAAATGTGCTATCTTCAAGCTGTTGTTCTTGTCTTAAACCCCTTCCTCCAGACATAGAAGACCCCCTTCTATCATTCAAACCTTCTCTGACCACCAATTTATTTGTAATTCGCAACATTCCTGTTACATAACTTGGTGTATGAAAATTAAATAAAACCATTCTATATTCTGAAATTAGAGAACACATAACTGTTCTTTTTTCCTCAAAATCCAGGGACTTCCTACTTCCAATCTTCTGAGTCATTGTACAAATATGCCTGCAAGTCCCTATAGTCTGCAATGACTTACTGAATTACCACTGCTAATTATTATTTAACATTTACTTATTAAGGTATCATTACCACAAACTGAAAATGTTTAAAATGTGAGTTCGGAGTCATTTATTGCTTCTATGTCCTAAATTACAACTGACGTTTCAATATAAAAGATGAAAGCAAGAAAAGCCCAGATAAAAAATATTCCCAGCTTTAATATGAATATGGATGCCAATCCCAAATACTTTAACCAACTAAACTATCTCTCATTGTCGAAGGGGAATGGAAATTTTTTCATGACACAATTAGGCTGAAAGAATTCATGTCCACCAAACCAGCCCTATATGTTGGGCCTTAAGAAATTCTAACTGACCAGCTGGCACCTTGTGGCCTTGGCAAGATGGCGCTGAGAGGAGCTAAAACAAAGACTAGCCAGAAGAGATAGGCACATATCACACATACTATGATAATTAGGTGAACTAGGAACTTAAATGCCATTGGAGGAAAATTACCTCCTCCCTTGTGAACAATGCATGGACAGTAGTAGCCTCTATGTAAAGTAAAAGCATGATCAGAGTGACCAGCAAAATGATTGGTAAAAATTTCCTGCTGTATGCTAATATCTGTAACTCTAAACCTTTATAATGTGTCTGATAAGTTCAGTAAACGGCTCCCTGCGGTACCATTGAAGAAGTCATATCATTAAAGCTGTATCATCAAAAGAGCTGACTAGCTGCTCGCTTCTTTAGTCAAGATAGGGACCCAGATCGGGCCTGATTGTCTTCTGGAGCGGGCCAGGAGGCTGAGAACAGGCAGGCCGCAGCAACCCGACATCCCTTTGATCCCCTGAAAGGCCCCCTCCTACCGCAGGGAGGGAGCTGGGGCAATCCCAGGGAAGTGGGACACGAGCTTGGTACCGGATCCCCCTCGCAGTTCCCTCCTGCCAGCTCGGAGACAGAGGACCTGGTGAGGGGTGTGCCTGCTGGGTGCCTGTCACCCTGCCACGAGAGAGAACGACATCTATATAGCATATTCAAAGCAATACAAAGGACCAGAGAAAGGAATGAGTATACACAAGAGGCTACAGAAAGAAAACATATAAAGGTATAATGATAAAAACACAAAGTAGGGCCACAAACAAAAAGAAATTAAAATGACCTTACCCAAAACATATCTATGAAAATAATACTATATATAAATGGCCCCAACTTGCCTGTCAAAAGACACAGACTGATTGAATGGATCAAGAAAAAAAAACATATTTCTGTTGTCTTCTGGAAACTCATCTCACTTTCAAGAATACACACTACCTTAGGGTGAAAAGATGGAAAAAGGTATTCCAAGTAAATGGCTCTAAGAAGCAAACAGATGTTGCAATTATACTATCTGACAAAATAGATTTGAAATTAAAACTATTAAGAAGAGGTAATGTCACCTCCTTTTAATCAAGAAGATATTACCATCATGAACATACACACCAAACTCTATAGCACCCAATTTCATAAAAAAACAGTATCCCAGGACTACAAAACACAGATTAATCCCAGCCCAGTAGTAATTGGTGACTTCAGTACCACACTATCCTCACTATACACCTCAACTAGACAAAAAACAAACAGTCATCTGAGGAATCTTACATGAAATGGATGTAACAGATATCTACACAATATTCTACCCAAACATCAGGGAATACACTTTCTACTCAGCAGTCCATGGATGTTTTTCTAAAACTGAGTACATTCTGGGACACAAAAAAAATCTTAACAAATACTTAAAACTCAAATAATTCCCTGCATTGTATCAGACCACAGTGCAATAAAGGTAATAATCAACTTCAAAATAAGCTCAAGTAAGTAGAAGAAATCAGAGAGATTAAACAACATACTACTGAACAATGAGTGGATAAAGGAAGAAATTAAGAAATAAATAAAAGTATTCCTGGAACTAAATAAGAATGAGATTACAACACAACAAAACCTACTGGAAACCTTAAAAGCAGTCCGAAGATGGGAGGTTTAATGCCTACAGTAAAAAATCAAAAAGAGCACAAATATAAATGACTTAACAGTACAACTCAAGATTCTGGAAAACTAAGAGCAAACCAACCCAAACCTAGGAGATGAGCAGAAATAACAAAAACCAGAGGAGAAATTAATGAAATAGAAACAAAGAAAATAACACAAAACATCAATCTATCTGAGAGCTGGCTCTATGAAATGTTAAATAAAATACACAGACCCTTAGCACAGTTAACCAAAAGAAAGAAAGCAACCCAAATAAACAAAATCCTAGATGAAAAGGGAAATGTCACAACAGACATCAAAAAACCCTGTAAGAACACTGTAAGAAAATTCTTTAAAAATATATAGTCTTTTAAATTTGAAAATTTGAAAGAAATGGATGAATTTCTAAAATCATGGAAACACCAAAGTTAAACCAAGTAGAGATCAACAGCTTAAACAGACCCAAAACATATAAGGAAATTAAAACAGTAATACAAATCCTGCTGACTAAAAAAAGTACAGGCCCAGGTGAATTCTCAGCAGACTTCTATCACACATTCCAAGAAGATCTACAAACAATAAACACTAAAGTATTCATAAAGATAGACTCAGCTGGAAAACTTCCAGACACTTCTATGAAACCAGTATCACTTCAAACCAAAACCAAGTAAAGATACAACCCAAAAGAAAACTACAGGTGAATATCCCTAATAGATATAAATACAAAAATACTCAATGAAATACTCACAAACCACATACAGACACATGTCAAAAAGATCATCCATCATGACCAAGAGATGCAGGGATAATGTAATATACATAAGTCAATAAATGTAATAAAACATATAAGTGTTCTTAAAACATATGAATTCCTATATCCTGATAGATGCAGAAAAGGAATTTGACAAAATTCAAGATGCATTCATGTTAGAAGTCCTAAAAGAAATTGGTTTGAAGGGAACATACCTCAACATAATTAAAACTATATATGATAAACCCATAGCCAACATTATTCTAAATGGAGAAAAACTGGAAGCATTCCAATTAAAATCAGGAACCAGACAGGCCTGCCCACTATCTCAACTCCTTTTCAATATAGTCCTTAAAACTCTTGCAAGAGCAATAAGACAACAGAAATAAATCAAAGAAGTACTAATTGGAAAATAAGTTTTTAACTTATCTCTGTTTGAAGATGTTGTGACATTATATATAAGAAATCCCCAAAATTCTACCAGAAACCTGTTGGAGATCATTAGCATTTTCAGTAATTTGGCAGGATACAAAACCTACTTGGAAAAAGCAGTAGCCTTTCTATATACCAATAGTAAGCAATCAGAAAAAACTTTCAGAGAAATTAAAAATACCCTCAAAAATATTAAAATATTTAAGAATTTTGGGAGTCTATTGGACCACCCTAGTCAGGAACTCAAAAGAAAATTTCTCCTGTCTGGCACTATTTCTTGCTATGTAGCCTTCAGCTATGCACATGGGCTCATGGAGAAATATTGTAGTGGAATTTGTCATTATGTTGTTAGAATAATATGATTCCCTCCAGTATTTTCACTACCTAGGCATTATTTACCTCTTCTCTCTGTGTGACTCTGTATGTGTCTGTGTGTGTGTGTCTCTTTCTCCCTGTCAACTCTTGTCTCCATGATGTCCCCCTTTAAAATGTCCCCATTTATTTTTTGAAAATACTAGTCTCCTAAGGTCCCACCTCACTTGAGCTCCTTCTTTCGCTATATCCTTAAGCACCTTGTATATCCCTCCCTCCCCACTTTCATTTAAATACTCCCCTTTTATGTATTTTCCCTGTACCACCTGTCTATTATTCTTCTCTCTTAATTCCTTCTTTCCCTTCATCATCCTGTTTCTTTTCCATTTTCCTGGTTCCTGCAGTTACATCAGGGTGCATACTCACATATAAGAGTTTGCTGCTAGATTCACAAATGAGAGAGACACACAATGTTTGTTTTTCTGATTCTGTGTTGTTTCACTTAGTGTAACAGTTTCTAATTACATTCATTTACCTGCCAATGTCAAGATTTTGTCTTTCTTTACTGCTGAGTAGATCTTCATTGTGTAAATGTATCACATATTCATTTTAAACTTGTCAGTTGACATACTTTGTACACTGGATTTGGAGCAATGGAGCTGGAAATGGCTGGGAAACCACTCTCCCTGAAGGCTAGAATTCATAGTTCTGGACAGTAGTATACAAGTAGCCAAGGGAGAACATCAATCGACGGCCAAACATGAGCTTCAAGAGCAAATAACTACAATGATGGCTGGCACATAATTCGACACTGGTGCAGTAGTGGCACTTTAATCTTGGAGTAAATCAATGGCTACCTATTTGGTCTTAGAGCCCACTGGATGGGAGATAACTCATGTGTGGTAATATAATCGTAGCCAAATACACATGACTGAAGAAGTCATAGATCTTAGAGAAATCCCCAGGGCTGTCACATCCCTAGGCTAACATAACTTCTAACTAAATGCAAAATATATGTACTAATATTCATCCCAGTCACCACTCATCAAAGAAACTTCTTCTGCACCAGGCAGAGACTAATACAGAGAAACAAAACTAGTCACACACATTGTCTATGAATGCCCCATGCCTACAGTGCAACTTCTACACCTAAGGCTCAAAGAACATAGAACAGGGGGTACAGAGGACATGAATGAATCTCTAACTTCTATTAATGAATATCCCTCATGCAACAGATGGCCAGGACCACAAAAGGTTAAAAATGTCCAAAGCATAGAGATCAAGAGTCTTCAGAATGCTGGTACTTGGACAGGATTCCTATATTAAACTTTACACAACCAAGGGCTCAGGAACAATTGCAGAAGAGGGAGCAGAAAGATTGTAAGAGGTAAGTGGTACACAACCATATGGAAATAGGGTTCTACAAGCTCCTGGGGCCCCACTCATATGAACCTGCAGCAATAGTGACAGCATGCACAAAATCCATGCTAACTTGAGCAGACAAAATCCCAGAAAGGAACCGGGGAAGAAGACAGAAGAACCCAATCTTAGGTGAAGAAATATTGGCAACTGATTATTGCTTGATGAGGAAGAGCTGATCTTCCTAAAGCAAGGGACTCTAGATAGGCTCACTAGACCTCAGTATATGAACTTGCAGTGAGGGACCTCTGGGGACACTAACTTGATTCAAGAGACCTTAAAACACATGACATAATGCATGTAATCCAGTGGTCCATTGGTGGGATCCTATGTGAGGATACCAATGGGAAGGGGGGTATAAAGTTGATTAAGATGTTCTGTAGGAAATGCATAAAAATTTACACACATGCATGTGAGCTTGCTCACACACACGCACACACACATATAATTTATATATATATATATATATATATATATATATATATATATATATATATATATATAACTAACCATAGACATGAAAGACCTATTCAATTAAATCTTTGAAGAAGATGATTAAGACATAAGGGGGTGGAAAATGGTCCCATGTTCATGAACTGGTAGAGTCAGTATTATGAAAGTGACCATTCCACAAAAACAATTTACAGACTCAATGCAATCCAATCAAACTTCCCATGACATTCTTCACAGGAATAGAAATTTTTTTAAATTATTAATTTTAACTTCAAAATGAATAGTATAAAATTATAAAATATAAACATTTCTCTAGAGATCATTTCATAGTAAATTATATTCTAAGATAAAAGTAACAGGAGACAATAAATATGTCTACATTTATATATACAGGTTTTCCTCACTATTTTCAAATTTACTATTTTTTATAAATTTGTTTGATAATTTCATACATTCTTAGAATATACTTTTTTCCAATCAACCTCCCCTTCCATCCCTTTGAATTCCGCCACTATCCCCACAACAACTTTTTGAGTCAATCTATGTTCTATGTCCTTCTTGTATTAGTAGGGGCATGTCTTTCCTTAGTTTTTGGAAATGTTCTTCTACAAAGCTGTTGAAGATCTTGCCAATCCCATTATCCAGACTGATTTTGATGGTGACTGTGCTATTTTAAACTCCCACTAGCAATGTGTCCCTTTCCTCATATCCAGCCAACGTTTGTTGTCACTTGTATGCTAGACCATGGCTATTCTGAATAGTGTTTAAACCCCATAAAAAGTATACATGCTATACATATACAATATCATAAGATATTTTGACACAGGAACACATTTTATAATATCTTAGTCAATTCCTCATACAAGGTGTAGGGTCTTTTGGAATTGTTGAGGTATTTTCAGACAGGTTTAAGAAAAATGACAAAGTACTGTTTTATTTGTCAATCTTAGTATAATATTCACAGATTAGAATGGTAGCAGTGTAACTCTCATTACTCAAAATAAAACATAGAAGACAGTGTAAAATGACATAAAATGGCCACACACACACACACACACACACACACAACCTAAACCATTCAAAAAAGTTGATTGTTTGAAAGAACAGAAGAGTGAACATTACAAAAATGTAACCAAATGAAAATTAGACAAATATGTAGCTCTCAACAATATTTTACCAATATTCTGTGCTTTATAATTTGGGCATATCTCAAGAATCATTCCCAGTGATATGTGTGCCACCTATTTGACCCTATTTTCTCTAGTCCTTGATACAATATGAACATAAAAAAATCCCAAAGGTGGTTTCCAAATGTTAATACCATTTAAACCATCATATATCTAAGCAGTTACATTGAAAAATAAAGTCTAATTTTTAATGACAAAGAACAACTTCAAACTGTGAATTTTTTTCAATACATATTTCTTAAAGATAATAATCAACTTTTAACAAGGTTTCTTATAATCATATAATCCTCTGTCAACAGATACAACTTTCACTCTAATGGTTGTTGCAGAAGTGTTTTATTTGTAATTTTCTGACACTGAGCAGCATGTATATTAGAATGTATCTAGAATTACCTGAGATTCTATCCTTTCTCTATGTCTGTGATGTGTAAATTTGATCTTTTCATGGTGTCCCCCATTTTCTGTATATTCAACTACTTTTTTTTTTTAATTTTCATTGTCTTTTTTTGAGAAATCTAATTCTTCAGTTTTGTCTTACAGTCTTGATATTCTGTCTTCCATTTCATTCGTTCTGCTTTTTAGGCTGTCTCCTATTGATTCAAATTAACTTATTAAGTTTTTCATTTCTATCTTCTTTTCAGTTGGGTTTTATTCAATATTTATGTCCTTTGTGAATTCACTTTTCATGCCTTGAATTGTTTTGTTATTGCTGTCAGTCCCACATTTGTATTTTCTTCAGCTTCCATCACAAGTTTATGCCTATCTTCTCTGCATTGCTTTTCTGTGTTTACATTCTTTGAGCATGTTTATAAATGTTATTTTAAACTCTGCATCATGGGGTTCCTTAGGGTCATTCTCATTATAGTACACTTCTGTAACACTGTTGGATTTGTTGGGAACATATTCTTTTTGATTTTCATATTATGTGTGTTTTGTAGTGCTATTTGACTAGGACATTACAAAATGTGTTCCTGTGTCAAAATATGATATTATATATGCATAGTTGATGACTTTTGTTGGTTATGTGTCCTATACGAATTTCTCTTCTTCCTTTGTTTACTTTAATTTTGACTCTGCAGAGGGATAACCTGTGGAGCGTCTATCAAACTAGGCAGGATAAAGGCTAGTCTCAGTATTTCCAGTGTGTGTGCAGATGGGGATAACCAGTATAGAAGACTGGTCTCAGGAGTCCAAAAACAAGGTACTGTGGGGACAGCATGTGAAGGTTCTAACAAAAAGGATTGTAAAATTGATCTTTTCTGAGTGTAGGGGATCAAGATGCAGTGCGTGGGACTGAGCTTAGATTTTAGACCAGATATCTGGTGGGTGTAAAGCACATACTGGCCTGTGCCAAAATCTAGAAAGGGAACAGGATAGTTAGAGTTTCTCAGGCTTTAGGGAATCAAGCAGCATGTGTAAGATCACTGACTTACCAGGATAGAAGGCTCATGCCAGGAATTCAAAGTGAGTTTTTGGTGGGTACAGTCAGGGTTGAAGTCTGTTCTCAGGAGTTCAGATGCAAGGTGGGGATGGGACAGACTGTGAAGGGCCTAACAATACTGGAAATTAGGATGGAAACTAAGCTGATCTGAGTGTAAGGCATTAGGATTCATTGAGCATTTCTGCACTAAAATGATGGTCTAGAGATCTGGGGTCCAAAGAGCAAAAGGGGGCCTGTGTCCAGAGCTATTAGGGAACAGCTTAGACTATCATTTTAAAATAAGTTTTACTGGAATGACCCTATATGGATGAACAGCATTGCTCACAGATGACGTGAATTATTAAATGAAATTTCACTGCCATGCAGGGAAACCTCCCTATGAATTACTGGTTGAGAGAGGTCCTAGATGTCCCCTAATATCGGGGTCTACAGCACTTGGGGCCAGCCTGAGGGGACCAAGGGGTGCCAGCCAGAGTAGGCTGGGGGCGAGTAGATGCAGAGACAAACCTCAGACTCCAGGAGATGGATGGGAAGCAGGCCAAGAACGTGGCACTGCCAACCTATTTATCGAATAGGTGCACAAGCTCATATAGACTTGGATAGCCAATGACCTTACGGGGTGGGGTCCCAAATACAGCCAATAGTAAGTCTGTCCCAAGGTAGGCAGATTTCCTCCAGGTGCTGGTCTTATGACCAGCCAGAGCAGAACGCCACACCCACAAGAGCCATTTCTCTATTCCTCCAAGCAGTTGGCCTGGCTAGGCCCACCTTGCATTATGCCCAAAACCCTAAAAGCATGGATATTGCCATTGTTCTTTCTTGCTCACCATAAGTACATGAGAAGACCCTATTGCTGAGAACACAAGACACATCAGTTACTTGCTTAGAGAAATCCATCTCGAACTCACTAAGAATCTCTGTATCCACTGGCTAATTTTCATGGTGCTAGAATTTACTATACAGGCTACTGGTGGAGAGTTGATATCAATGGTCTTAGTCGGTTCTGGACCTTGAAGGCTACAGTACAAACCTGGCAGGCAACACATGCCCACTAGCGTAACAGAGTCAAGACTTTTTATGGCAGGGAACAATTGTTCTTTAGATTTGAGGACTATTTGATAGGAAGCAACTCACTCCCAGTACTTTAAACATAGCCAGATACATGGATAGAAAAATCATAGGTTCTAGGGAAAAACCTATTTGTTCTGATTTTGTAAATTATCATGTTTCTGTTCATAGATGTGTGCCAAGGGTAACAGAAGTGACTGATGGTTTAGCTGTAAATAGGAAATCCTTATCAATCTTCCTCATAGTCAAAACTCACAGAACATCATTGATGATAGGACACAGAGAATGTAAGAACTGAAGAATGAGGCAGAGTGGGGACACTACTGATCTTTGTTCAGGTGTTGAATGAGTTATTTTTATTTGCTTTAATAAAACTTATGACCAATGCAATTAATAGAAGGAAGAATTTATTTGGCTTACAGTTCCAGAAAGGCAAGAATCCATACTGATAGGTATATCATGGCAACAATGTTTGGCCACAGAAGAAAGCTCAGTGCTCACATCTTCAGGAAAGCACAGGAAGCGGAGACAGACAGAATGAATCTGAATGGCTATATACTCTCAAAGCACCCCCCCATGTGGTTCTGTCAAAGATATACTGTGTATATGTTTAAAATGCTCAAAGAATAAAAATAATTACCAGAAACTTCATTAGAAATTTCACAAAACAGAAATATGCTGATGTTTAGTACAAAATATTTAAGTTAGCAAGAAAATAATATATATTGTCCATTCTCAATTTCCAAATTTCAGTTTATTGAAGTTGGTAACATATATTTTAACACACATACATATTGTGTAATGTTTAAGTCAGGTACATATATGAAGCATATGGATCCTTACCAAGTTTTGAAATATTTCATGACAAATTATGGAAAAACTTAGAAAATCTGATTTTATTCTGCTGTTTGCTTTTATTTTTCAAGGGCTAGAAGTATAAAAGTTCACCAAAATTACCACTACTAAAAAAGATGAGGAAAGGCACAGACACAGATACAGACACACACACACACAGACACACACAGACACACACACGCACACGCACACACACACACACACACACACACACACACAAGCAATCTAAGCAATGGCATCTTTCAGTACATCTTGGAAAGAAAAGAAGAATGAATACAATTCAAAGTTCTGTCTAGTGAATATTAACCAAATTGTCACTGTCAGTATGATTTTTACCAACATTATCTTATTTAAAATTGTGCAGCCCTCAAGAATCACCTGCAGAGGTTTCTGAAGCAGCTACCTGAAAATGTTTGCTTTCATTCTTGATCCTATATAGGCTAAAATTTTCAGGACTCAGGTTCAGTGAGTAAGTTAGACCCTGTTAACTAATGAGTTACACTGAAGAATAGAGATGATTAAAGACAAAGAAGAGCAAATTTGAAGTGTGAATCTTACTTTCTAAAATACTTCATTCATAAAAGATTCAAAGACCATTTAACATGGATTTATACCTCCCAAACTTCTCTAACAAAGAAAAGACAAGAATAACAGAGGACATGAAATATGGGGGGAAGTAAGGAGGAGGACAGAGTTGGGGGAGAAAGCCTGAAAAAATATATTGTATGAAATTCTAGAATCAATAAAATATCTTAAAAAGTTATACTTTTGCTACCTTGGTTTTATCAGGGAATTTAATTTATAGGGGTAAAACTGTTTTTGAGCAGGAAATGAATTTTAAAAGTAGCTATTAGAATTACCTAGAAGGTGGGATGCATTGACAATGACCATCTTTCCAAGACCCTCCTTAGAGCCCCAGTGACCTCTTTATTCCTCAGGCTGTAGATGAGGGGATTCAGAGCAGGAGTGACAATGGTGTAGAAAATAGAAAGGATATTGTCTTGCCTAGGGCTGTGGAAGGAGCTGGGGAGGACATACATGAAAGAAGCACCCCCATACCACATCCCAACCACAATCAGATGGGAAGAGCAGGTGACAAGGGCTTTTTTCCTGCCCTCATTTGAGCGCATATGGAGCACAGTGAACAGAATCCGAGCATAGGAGGACAAAATAATAACAAGAGGGAGAATTAACGCAATGACACCCATCAGATAAACCATGAGCTCGTAACGTGTGGTGTCTGCACAGGCCAGCTTCAACAAAGGGGGGATCTCACAGAACAGGTGTCTGATCTCCCGTGATTTGCAGAAGGAATATTGCATAGTGTAGATGGTCAATCCTGTGGCCGTTACAGCTGCAAAAACCCATGAGGTGGTCACCATGAGCCAGCAGATCCTTGGCCTCATGAGGGTCATATAGTTCAGGGGATGGCAAATGGCCACATACCTGTCATAAGCCATGAAAGCCAGAAGGAGGTCCTCTGCAGTACCCAATGCTAGTTCCAGGAACATTTGAAGGGCACATCCCCCAAAGGAGATGGTGTTGTCTCTCAACAGAAAATCCATGACAGCCTTGGGGGTGATAACTGATGTGAGGAGGAGGTCCATGAGAGAGAGTTGACCAAGTAAAAAGTACATGGGGACGTGGATCTGGGCATCCATTGTGATGACCAGGAGCAGCAGACCATTGCTAATAAGGGCCAAGAAGTATAGGGCTGTGATTGTGGCACAGACAAGTTCAGGAGCACCACTGTCATCCAGAATCCCCACTAAGATGAAGTCACTTCCCACAGTGGAGTTCCAGAGCTCCATTCTTTGTGATATCTTTAGCTGCTAGAAATTAATAGCTCAGTGAAATTTTGCTAATATAGTCACTAGATTTGAAACATCAGACACTCAAGCATTTAACCAGTCTGACCCTAGTAAGATGATATCTTTCCTACTGGTAAACAACTTACTTTTATTTCCACCTTTCTGACTTTTAAATGTTTCTTAATAAAAGAACCAAAGACAGGCATTGAGATAGATAAGAGGAAGGTAGAGATCAGGTCTAGAAACATAACACAGTCCCTTAATAATTCCTAATTGTTTCTGTTTGAATATTAAAAAGCTAAAATATATGGACTAAAAGGGCAATGGATCTCAAAGCACTATGGAATGTCACACTGGATTCTAAGTGCTTATTTTTGCTTTGTACTATTTTTACTGCCATAAAATGCTTAGAGATAACACAGTTGATTATGAGAGTCAAATACTTTATCATGCACAGTGAAGAGACTATCCTCCTCACCATCTCAGCTTCACTTGGGTTGCTAAAATATTGAGGATATCCCAATCCCAGAATGAGAGCAGATGGGGCTTACTTCGGCAATATTTAATTGACATTTGATACTTTGGTTAAATATGAAGGGAATTTCTCCATTGTCAGGGGTCAGAGATGTTTAATTCCTTCCTCTCATCTACAGAGATGGCAATGGGGATAACTAGGCAGGGATCAGACTGGGTAGATTTTATGAAGCAAGAAGAGGTCATTCTGGTTCTCTCACCTGAGAAGTATTACCAACTGCTTCCATTCAAGAGTCTACATGGACAGAACTCCCCCAGCTTCCTGCCCATTTTCTCACTGTTCTAGATTTTGAATGCTCAGGTTTCTTCATTTCTGGTGCTTTCTGGGTATCAAGACCAAAGTAATATGAAAGAAGGAATTCCAAGAATTGTGTAAAGAGCCCTGTTGTGCCCCAGGCCAGAGATAAGCCATTGCTTCTCCTGGATTATTCTGCTTTGTCTTCTGAACACGTGATCTTTTCTCTTTTTTCTTCTGTGAATATCTTCATAGGGAGTTAATCCCCAGCTGAAATGGCCTCCCCTCAGAATGATGATCAAGAAAATGGTAAGTTTAATCAATCCTCTTGTGTATGTTTCAGGGCTTGTTTTTATTTAATGGGCTTGAAAATAGGATCCAACTTCCTTAATACACATAACTGTGAAATTATGTGCTTATATTACCTGGCTTTCCTAGAGATTTATGTAACCCTAAATGAAATACCAGCAATACCTTTAAACTTTCTGACTGAATAGACTTGCAGAGAATCCTTGCATGGTCAGCATAGAAGGAGCAAGGGGACCAGCAAACAGTGGAGCAGATAGTCAGGAACGTTAATAAGCAGAGATTGTAAATATACTCAAAATAATTGATATACTTACATGACAATTTAATAATGAAGACCCTCATAAGTAGTAATTATAGAATTAGTACATGCTAATAAAAATTTAAAAGTAAAAAGATTAGTGTTACAAATAACTAAAATTCAATGATTTATTTATATATACATATTTACATATACTACAGATATTTGCGTAAAAGTGTTCTGGGTGACTAGAAACTTCACCAAGAAAAGAACTTCTTGCACTAACCCAACTCCTAAGTTGACAGGGCTAAATGAATGATGCAATGAGAGGGAGTTGGGGAAGATATGCTATTTTCCAAATTTTGAGTATTTTTTTTCATTTTTAATATTTTATTGTTTTTATGCGTTTCATATAATACATCTTGATCACATTTACACTCCTCTCCCCACTCTCTGTTTTCCATAGCATCCTCCCACCAGAATTCAGGTATTCTGTCATATATGTTATAGACTAAATTTAGCTAGACTTTCTCTCTGTATTTTTACTGTTGGCTCATTCAGCATCAAGACCCACCCTCTGACCAATGATGGTCTGGAGAAGGTGGGCAGATGTAAAAATTGAGGAGGAAGAGAGGCAAACCACAGGAAGTTGCATCGTGGACTGTAATGGGACACATCCCAGGAGTCATATGGAAGCACCAGGAAAAAGAAAGTGCCATGGCCCCAGGACTGTGGAAAGCCAGCAGCTCTGGTGACTGCCCTCTTAGTATTTATTGCAGGCAGCAGCATACAAGTGGAAGAACCTAGGAATGGAACTTGCTGTAGACTTACCAAAGGCAGACACCATCTTACCTGGGAGTGCTGAACCCAGAACTGTGAGTCCTGGCTCCTTCTCACAATGCTGAGGCATCTTCCCTGCCCCTTCATGCAACAGGCCTTTGTAAATTCACCCCAAATAAACCAATTCATCTAATCAAAGGGCATATTCTCCCTTTGCTCAGCCCAGTTAATGCCAAAGAGTGGGATCAAACCCTGCCCACCGAGAAATTGCCACAACAAATGTTAAGTCCTATTCTCTCTAGTCAAACATTCCTGTTCACTTGTCCCTCAATGCAAGTTCATCCGTAAGAATCTAGCCAGCCTGTCTTGAAGAATATCTACTCTCCTTCAACAGGCAGTAATCATTTGTGAATAGTTCATTGGCTAGGCTTGGGGCTTTCCCCCATTCTATTCTGGGTTTTTATCTGATTGAGTAAGCATGGGTCTTATGCATGCTGTCAGCATTGCTGCAAGTTCATATGAACAAGTTCCCATTGACCTGATACCTCTGGATCTTACAATATATCTGGGTGCACAAGGTCAGTCCTCAGTGGCCAGGCAGATGAGTTCTGTCAGTGAAGAAGATCTGGAGGCAGGTTGGAGGGATCTTGGGGCCACATGACTGGCCTACCTCAATTTTTCAAAGGCCAGTCATCTTTCAGGTGTCCCCATTTTCCCATTGTGGGCATGGCTCTGGCAGTGGTGGCTGAGTTGGGGCAGGCTTGTTCCAGGTGTCCTTCGTTGTCACTGTGGGCCTGGCAGCTGTTGTGGCATTGATGCTGAGTTACTTGGAGGTCTTCTTGGGAGGAGCATAGTGCTACCATCAGTAGTTGAGCCTTTTGAATCTCAGTGGCACACCTAGTTTGCCTTCTTCTGTTCCTCTGGGTTATGGAATGTTTTAAAGGCCGTTTTTTCAGCAGCTCTCCTTAGGGGGGTGAGGGGCTCTGGGGCCTTTGTTAGTGGACATGTTGGGTTATGAGATGGATGGTTTTATGTGGGTGTGTTGGACCAGAGTGAGGCCCATGGGCTAGGCATACAAGATAAAGAGACATTATGAGGACAGCACATGTGTATAAGAAAGAGAGAGGGCATTTGTGCTTGGGCAGCAGGGGAGAGTGACAATATAAAAGAAGGTACATAAGTAATCAGAGGCAGGAAAAAGAAGACTCAGCTACAGGAGTTCAAGTGCTTGCAGGGGGATGGCACTGCCGATAAGAGTTTTCAGACAGAAAGACTACAGGCTGGCCTGAAAGGGCTTTGGGGAGAGAGAGAGAGAGAGAGAGAGAGAGAGAGAGAGAGAGAGAGAGGTGAGAGGCTGGGGTGTGACAGCCCCTGAGAGGCGGGGGTAGAAAAGGGGAGATAGAGGAGCACGCAGATACCTTGCAGGGATTAGCAGGCACAAAGTCTGTGGCAAGTTCGGGTGTGGGCAGGAAAGGGGGCATGGGTTCCACAGTGTCCCAAGAGAGGTGAGAAGTGGGGGTGGAGCGAGAAGAGGAGGGGGAAACACGTGCACACATGCTTGCAGTGGCCTTGCATGGATTGCAGGCACAAAGTCCATGGCACAATCTGAGAGCTCAAAAAGGTGGTGGTGCGGGGTTGGGCTGAGAGGAAAGTAGGAGGTCAGCCGCGGGAGTATAAAAGCATGGGGACCCCACGTTGGGGAGGGGATCTGAGACGAGATCTCTACACTGGGAGAGCCTCCCAGATTTAGGGTTATGAAAATGTGGGACCCCTGGCAGTCTGGCTACAGGGGTCCAAGCGAGGAGCATGGCGGCCGACACCCAGAAATGAGTGGGGAAGAGAGAGAGAGAGAGAGAGAGAGAGAGAGAGAGAGAGAGAGAGAGAGAGAGAGAGAATGAATGGGGTGTGGGAGAAGGGTGTGCCAGAGTTCACTCATACAGGTCCAGGTGGGGCAGCAGTCAGAGGCAAGAGGGTGAGAGAGAGGGGTGACTGAATGGATCCCATGGCGAAAACGGAAAAGGCAGTTTAAATAAAGAGAGAGAGAGAGAGAGAGAGAGAGAGAGAGAGAGAGAGAGAGAGAAGAGATATCCAGGGAGACAGGTGGAGCTCCTGGGGAAGGCAAGCAAGTGCTGGAGCTAGAGCACTTGGCTGGGGACTGAGGGCCTGCAGGACGCCAAGTGTGGATGGAAGTGGTGCAGAGGGAGGGAAAGGGAAAAGGGTAGACAGACCAGCTCCTGGTGCAGGCCAGAAGAGGTTCAGACTAGGGTATATGAGTCTCAGGGCCTGGGAGGAAGTCAAACCCTGAGGACGAGTTGTCCCCATGGGTCATGAAAGAGCACATGAGGAGAGGCAGAGCCTGGGCCAGAAGTGGACAGGGGTCCCGAGTGGGCAAGTGAGTGAGCCAGTGGCCACTCAGAAATGGGAGAAAGAGAGGGAGAAAGTTGAGAGAGCAATAGAGGAGAAAGAGAACCAGTACCTCCATGTCTCATTATGTAAAGTGCTGGATTGTGGGTGAGGAGCCCACAGCCAGTTAAGCTAGATCTTATCGTGTCAGGTCCTGCATGAAAGCTGGTCCCATGTGGGCTGCTGGTCTCTGTATCTGAGTCAATCACCATATGTAAGGTCTGGGTTCCAGAGAGGCAGCAGAGAGAGGGACCCGAGACTGCTGGGAGCTAACAGGACTGGTTTATTAAGAGAAGACCAGATAGGACTAGCTTCTCTGGGTGGCTAGCCTCCCCAAAGAGATGGAAGAGACTATCCCCCTCATCTTGGGCTCGGGCTCTAGGGAAACAGGCTAGTATGCCTGGCTCCAGATCAGGATGGAGAAGCTCCCTCATGGAGAGGGCGAGGGGCTAACTCCCCAGGAGTGTGAGATGAACCAAAAGCCTCTAGCTCCCTAGCCCTTCTAGCCCTCTAGCTTTTATGGGAAGAGTTTTGGGGTTCCCATGACAGCTGATTGATGTTTAAGATAAACTTCTGGCCAGGAAGCAGTCCATTTTACAGCTGTTTGTGAATCCTGGGTTGGGAATCTTATCTATTCAAGAAGTTGTAAAAGTCAGTTCCTTTCTCAAATCTCAGTGGGCTCTGAGAGTCTGGCTGGAGTCATCAAGGTCCTGGGACTTTGGGGGAGGGAAGCTGGGGCCTCCAGTCACATCTTACATTCCAGCTTTTTTTGTCATAGGAAAAGGAGCGGAGTTCTCCTCTTTACTTTTTCAGGCTGATTAGGGTCGATGGGGGCATGGAGGCTCCGACACATGAGGCTGAAATGGGTTATACTGGTGAGTCCTCATTATGGTTAGGCAGCCATATATATTCCCTGGTGGGAAGGTGAGCAGAGATGACTCTGTGGCTGGTGGCACTCATGAAAGTAGTAGCAGGTTTGAAAGATGGTTTTCCAGTGATGCAGAGTACAAAGACCAAAAGTGGACCCTGTACCCAAGGCTAGCAGTGGAACAGAGTGTGGAAGCAGGGAAATTAGTGTTTCTCATGCTGCAGGTGAATCTAGACACAGTGCACTGGATATCTGGTATCAGGTATCCAAGGTAAGATGGCATAGGGACAGCCAGAGTAGAGAGCTGTTCTCCGAATTCCAAATGCAAAGTGTGGGACAGCCAGCCTGTGAAGGGTCTTACGAAATAGACTGAAAAGTTGAGCTGATCTGAGTACAGAGGATCAGGATGCAATAGGCAGTGTGAACTAATAAGGTAGTCCAGAGATCTGGAGTCCCAAAGTGGACCTGTGTTCAAGACTAGAAAAACAACATGGTTACCTTTTATTAACTCAACCTTGTTTATAATGAAAACAAACTCATTGAGCCATGTGTTGCTCTTGTGACATGATTGCATGTCCCTAATTCCTAATTATCTTTCCTTTTCCTTCAACCAAGATAGTGTATAAAATGTGTATGTGTGCTTTCACACATCAGTCATCAAAGCTCTATCACTAATACACTTAACTCTGAAAGCAATGAGAAAAATTATAATAGCTGTTTATGATTGTAGGTGTCTGTTGTTCTAGGTCTAGAGATCAGAAAAAGCAAGAATTTGATAAGATAAGGTTTTGTCTTCTACTTTCCCATTTTGCTAGACATACTGTTTCAGTAAAGAATGAGTGAAGCCCTTCTTCAGGAGCACAGTTTTGATAGAAATCTGAAGGAAAAAATTCTCACATTTGGATTTGCTTTTGACTGAAATGAGTGTTAAGAATCAGGCTGTTTTCTAAAAAGACATAACTGTAATGTGGCATAAACACCATAAATCAGGTAACCTGTATAAAAATAAACAGAGAAATGCTGGAAATAAATGACATACCAAATGAACTTAACAGACAGTTAAAGAATATTCTGCCTGAGCACCAAAGAATATATGTTCTACACATCTGCACGTGCATGTTTTTCTAAAATTGACCACATTCTGGGACACAAAACAAATCTCACCAAACATAAAAAATAGAAACAATTCCATGCATTCAATCAGACCACAGTGCAATAGAGCTTATAATCAACTGCAAAAGAAGCTATAGTAACTACATGAGATCATGGAGATTAACAAAATACTCCTGAAAGATGAATAGGTCAAAAAAGAAATTAAGAAAGAAATAAAAGTACTCCTGGAACTAAATGAGAATGAGAATACAACACAACAAAACCTATTGAATACATTAAAAGCAGTTCTAAGTAGGTTATAGTTCTTAATGCCTACATTAAAAAATCAGAAAGAGCACATGTACATGACTTTGCAGTACACTCAAGACTCTTGAAAGGCAAGAAGAAACCAATCCCAAACCAGTAGTTGAAAAGAAATAACAAAAATCAGAACATAAATTAATGAAAGTAATACAAAGAAAGCAATACAAAAAATTCAGTCTAAGAGCTGGTTCTTTGAAAGGTTAAACAAGATAGACAGACCACCAGCCCAGTTAACCAAAAGAAATAAAGAGAAAATCCAAATCATCAAAATTAGGGACAAAAGGAGAAACATCACAACAGACACCCAAAAACTCCAGAACATTGTAAACGAATAGCTTAAAAATCTATATTCCATTCAATTTGAAAGTCTTAAAAAATGGATGAATTTCTAAAATAATGGGCATCACAAAAATTAAATCAAGAAGAGATCAACAGCTTAAACAGAATCATAACAAATAAGGAAACTGAAACAGTAATAAAAAAATTTCTGACTAAAAAAAGCCCAGGTCCAGATACATTCACAACAGAATTCTACCAGACATTCAAAGACCTACAGCCAATATGTTTAAATTATTCTAAAAGATAGAAACAAATGGAGAATTCCCAAACTCCTTCTATGAAGCCAGTATCACTCTGAATGTCTGAGTGAATTCTGCTGTGAATCCAAATGCTGGAGAGGATGTAGCAAAAGGGGAACACTCATTCACTGCTGGTGGGAACGTAAACTCGTGCATCCACTGTGGAAAGGAGTGTGGAGAACTCTCAAAAAATTAGAAATTAATCTACCATATGACTCAATTACACCACTCTGTGGCATATACCCAAAAGGGCTCATCCTATTGAAGAGATCCTTCTACATCTATGTTTGTTGCTACTCTCTTCACAAGAGCTATGAAATGGAAGCAGACTAAATGCCCCTTAACTGATGAATAGATAATGAAAATGTGGTACGTTTACATAATGGAGTTCTACACAACATTAAGAAAAGATGAAATAATGAAATTTGCAGGTAAATGGATAGAACTAGAGAGTGTTACACTAAGTGAATTAACATAAATAGAGAAAATCAAGCCACATATCTTCTCCCCCATTTGAGAATTGTAGCATGAATCCCCTACACATTGGTATATATCTTGATGTACCACAAAGAGTCAGGAAAAGAGAAAGGATATATGGAGGCAAAGGAAGAAAAGAACTTGAGAAAGGGAGGTATTAGAAAACAGATGTTACCAGGAAGGAGATGGGAAAGTTGGTCAGGGAGGTGAGGAGGAAGGGGCATTCAGGGGGTGATACTTTGGTGGAGGGGAGTCAGGGAAAGGAGTTGGAGTGAGGTATGTAAAAATGGGGGGAGGGTGTGTATAATGTAGGTACTGGGACAGAGAAGGGAGGAGAAAAGTCTAACAGGAAAGAAAGCAGAGATGAATGAATCTTGGAGGGCTGGGGAACCCAGAGGGAAAAGATATGCCACCAAAACCACTTGAGAAATTCACAAACATTGAAGAAGCATTAGTACATCTATAAATCCTGGGGCTGTTTGGAAAGGCACACAGTGCCAGACAGTAGGTTTGTGTGATTGGTGAGAGTGGTCCAGGAGACTCCCAAAATAATAAAAGCTATTGCCAATGTTCTTGATTATAGACTGCAGTGTGTCTGTCACTATGTAGGACTCCTACATTAAACCTCAACCACCCACTCACAGCTCAGGGACTGTTGTGGAAGAAGGAGCAGAAAGACTGTAAGAGTCACAGCTAGTTCATAAATGCAGGGAAATTGAGGCTTTCCGGCCATTGGAAGCTTGTTCATGTGAACTTATGGCAATTCTGCCATCAAGCACAAGACCCATACCAACTAAATCAGACAAGGCCTAGTGTCCTTTGCTGGACATGGGTGGCAGGTCAGCTCTAGACTGAGAACTGTTGGAAACTGATTACATCTGGGTAATAGAGATTAGACCTTACTTAAATTTCTAAATAGGCTGAATAGACTCCAGTGGACATCTGGGTTAAAATGTTTAATGGGATGAGACTTAACAAGTATGGCAGAATACATGAGGCCTGGCAGGAGGGTAGGGAGCATGAATGGGGGACGGGGTCCAAATGTGATTAAGAATTGTTGTATGAAATAAATAAAAGCTCAAAAAATATTTTTAAAATGACCTTCTGGTCCAAATCCCATAGCAGGTATCAATAACAGGGACCATGACAAAAGGAGGTTGATTTACAAACAATAAGGGAAAAGGGTATAATGGAGTGGCAGTAATACAATTGGACAAAGTGCATCTAAGGCATCAGACACATTTTCCAGATAGTGACATTAGAGGAGAATTCACAAAAGCAGTGTGATCAAGAATCTTGGAATGTCTATACCATACCTGTTCTCTGCCAAAAGTCCTGTCGATTATACCTGAGTCCATGGCATTGGCGAGGAGCCACAGTATGGCTGTAACTTTTGATTTGGAGCTCATAGGACTGGACAGGGAGAGTGAGTAGAGTGCTTGGAACTGGGCATTATTAATACTGGGAGGAAAGATCAAGAAATAGCTCCTGACAACCAAGTTGACAGGGCTAGCTAATGGATGTGACTGCATTTTCCAGCTAGGTATATAAAGAACCCAAGGTGAAGAGCCCTCAAAACAAGAAGATAATTGGTTAATGGTGTGGGTGACCATAAAGGTATGTGCCAAATGAAAGATCAGGTGATAGATGAATTGCTGATAGTTTAAGACCTGACTCTCATCTTTCTCCTGAGTACCAAATCCATAAGTGGTACCTCTCACCCAGGTAAGGGGCAGAGGAGATAATCTGTATGTTCAGAAACAGTACCTGACAACCAAGAAGTAATACATAAACAAATTGACAGAGTAGGGGCAGATCAATATAGTTAATCTCAGTGGAAATACCAGGGCCAAAAAACAGGGGAGTGTCACTAACACAGTGTTGGGCAGTTTATGCCAAGTTACAGGGTGAGCCAAAGGAGGATCTCCAAGAACTCCCAATACATCCCCTCTTCACTAGGAGTGATTAGAATAACCAAAAAGGCCAGAAAGAGGGTGGCCACAGTAACCCTTCTCCCTGCATATGAAGTTCCTGGGTCCTCTAGTGGCAACGAGCTTTATTCTGTCCACAAGTTGGAATGCTCTCACCCCCCATCACCCTCAGCCCCACCCAAATCTGGATACCCTTCTCCACCTTCCCCTTGACAGAGAGGTCCTGCATCTCCATAATTAGTCCCTTCTGCAAGTGAATTTTTATGGGTCATTGCTCTGTTGGAAAAGGTTTCAGGAGGAGTCACTGGCATCCTGTAGAAAACACAGGCATAACCCCGGCCCATACCAGCACCAGAGCAGGAGGATACTGTTTTCCAGTCAAGGGGTCCTTCCAGTACATCCATCCACAAGGAGCAGTCTGACCCCCCTCACTCCCACAATACTTTTCAGCTGCAGAGAGACCTGTGCATCAATAGTTTAAAAATTAAAATAAAAAGAGAATGATTTAGTAAATTATGTTGGACTGATTTGATTGTATACACCATTGTTTGGTGTCCCAGCACTCAAGGCCAGCCTGAGGGGGACCAAAGGCTCTCCACTCTGGGGTGAGGAGGTGAGTAGGTGCAGAGTAAAGATACCAACTCCAGGAGTTGAGTGAAGAGCCAGCAGTGGTGGTCTGCTGCAAATACATTTATTCAAGAAAGAGCAGAGATTCTTATAGGTCTTGTTAGACAATAGCTTTATGGGTTGGGGTCCTGAACATAGCCAATCACAGTTTGTTTCCAGGTGGATCAGGTTTCCTCCAGGTGCTGGGTAGAAACTGGCTTCACAATCAACCAGTGTGGAACATCACACCCATGAGAGCCATTCCTCCATTCCTCCTGGCAGGTGATCTAGCCAGGCCTACCCTATATTATGCCCAACGTATCCCCCTTTTTCTTCTTGTTAATTGTCTTGTTTTTATTAATTATTTTGATTTTTAGCCAAAAAGGAAACTGGCTACTTTTCCTTGGGGTCTTTTTACCCTAATCTGCCTAACCAAATTCTACCTCCTATTCTTACCACATCACTCTCTGAAGAGGTCACCCCAATTGCCAATAGGGAATTGGGGCGGTGACCACTCTAGCTGTTTCAAAAGCTGAAAGGGAATGTAGATTGTGGCAATTGGAGTACCCCATCAGTGAGTCTGTCTGAAAGATCCCTAAATTGCATAACTATTAACTGTAAAAGCCCTTAACTGGTGCCTGGAAGATGTGAAAAAATAAAGACAAGAGTAGTCAGAGAGATAGGAAACCAGAAATGCCAAAACAAGCAAAAATTTTAAATGTAGGTTCCTCCTTGTTTCTCTCCTGGTTGCCAAAGCTGGTCTTGAGATTTCTGAAGTCAGGACTTGTCCTCGGGGCACTTCAATAGCTTGTTTGAATAGTCAGAACCAATACAAGTTCTCTCTTAAATGGCTTCTAGACAGGGAAAGAAAAGAAATTATTCAATTGTTAGGTCAGAACAACAGCTGGCTTGACTTTCTTGACAGGAAGTATGCACTACCGTGTTGAAGATGGAATCTTTGATTATGCTTTCCTGTTGTGTGGTTGAGCCATCATCTCCAGCACAGCTGTTGTGCTCCAGACATGCCAGAGAAAGGAGGATGATTGACCAGGTCCTCAGGTGGCTCAGAACCACCCCAGGATACTATGTTAGTGGGTAGTTTGGTTATCAAAACCAAGGCAGGGATTTACATAGGGAGGCCTTTCTGACTGTTACAGAAGACAGAAAAGTTAAAGGTGTGGTCTTGGGATAAAGGGTGGGAAGGCTGTGGAAGTTTAGGAAAGAGAAAACAAAACCAAAAACCTAGTTCGGATCTGGGGGAGGGGGAGAAGATTCATATCTACAGTGATTGCCTGGGGCCAAGGTATCATATCAGGCAGAGAAGGCCAGACATCTGCTGTCCCTTTAGGGTATCTGGGGTTTCTTGCCTTGCTCAATACCCAGACCCCCACACTGTTGGATGTTTAAGATCATACAATTGGCCCAAATAAACCAACTTATTTTTACTTTTAAGGTCAGTTGAATATCTGTTCCTCGGGGGGGTCACATGGGCTTAGAAGAAACCCCTGACTCCCTAGGCCTTTCTTTTACCAGTTCCACCTGTGTGAAGATAGGTCAGAAAGTCTTGCTAGACCATAGCTTCAATTAGAAGCATTTAAGGAGACATTTTCCTGTGCTGACTTTATGCTTTACAGACTGGACACTGGGGTCTCCACAGCATCCCTGAACAGGAGTACAGGTGACTAATCACAGTTACAGGACATTTTGAGAGATGCCTCCTAATTCGCTGGAACTTTGTTGACTTTAGAGGGAAGAGAAAAAAATTTGTCCCTTTAAAGCCCTCTGACCAAATTAATATGGACCTCTAAATATGATTGTTAAACACCCAAGAAGGTTAGTTCCACCAATCCAGCACCTCCAATCACCATATGCTATACAGCTAAATCCTTCACTCCCTCCTCTGAGATGGAGTTATCGAGCAATCCATGTTCATTGTTAGAATCCACTGAGACATGCATCCAAAATGCTGGCAAAAACCAAACATTACGGAACAAATCCCAAGACACACATTTTGTTCCACAGAGCACTCAACCACCCATCCAAAAACCTTAAGATTACACATACATAATTTTTTCTCATCCCTCACATGCCATAACACATTGACCCAGATCTTCAATCACCTAGGGTGACCGGGTAGGGCATTACTGGCCATAAATTATCAGAGTTGAAGGAGGGGGTGTGCTTATGGATCCAGCGATTCTACGGTAGTGGAGGGATCTTCTGTGTTGACAGATACATAGCAGAATTGACATTTCTGGCAGATATCCAGATGCGGGAGGAAGAGGTTTCTGGAAAAATACAAGCATATCCTCAACCTTGTGTTAAAAGTGGGTGAGGTCCCTTCCATTCATTTGTGAGAGGATCTCTCCAACAGACAAGGGGCAAGGCGTAGTTGCTGGTCGAGATCTCCTATGTTTATAGGCTGGAAAGAGTCCTGCTTCATCAAAGGAAAGAAAATTAAGAGTGAAAAGAGCTTCCACCAAGGTCAAATGGGGATTCCTGAGTGTCATTGCAGTTTTCTGCTTCACAATGAATTCCTTGAGGGTTCTTTAGGTCCTCTCCATTATAGTTTGACCCTGAGGATTATAGCAGATGCCAATGGAGTTTTTAATTCCCCAGGATTGTACAAAAGACTTTAATTGGGCAGAAATATATGCTGGACCATTGTCTGTATTAATCACCCAGGGTACACCTTATGACCAAGATAGTAGTTTTTCTTGCCTTATGTTGCATAAATTTATTCTCCATGCCTTGGCAGGTGGGATCTGTTTCATCCAGATGGATAAAAGAGAAACTGTTTTTCTATTTAGAAAGGTTTATTCATATACAAGGTTTACAAATCCGCTGAGTAGGCGCCGCTTCTCCGCAGTCTGCGTCTGCCGGTGGCGCCACCCCAATGTTTGCGACAGCCATGTGCCAGTCTTTCAGTTCGTCTCACTCACATGGTCCTGAAGATGGCAGAGACTTGGCATGCTCGCTTCTAGGTTTGGGCCTTCCACGTGGGCCTGGGGGCCAGGGCATTTTTCTTCCAGCATGGGTACAATCTCTGCGCATCCCTCCAAATAGCCACCATGTTGGTTATGCCTCCTCCCAGCCTCCCCTGCATTTCCCTTAAGTTATTGGATACTCCGTTGTCAGTCAGGCCGAGGTCCATCCCTCATATCAGAGAGACGACTGCTCTTTGCTTTTACGCCACATCTTAATATCATGGGCTTCTTCCACTAATGGCAGAGCTTGGGAAGCTTCAGGGGTTAATTTTAGGGGCGAAGTTAGATCAGCATTCCCTCACAAAATCTGTAAAAGCAGCTGAAGATGAGAAGTGGTTAGTTTCATGGAAGGTCTTAACCAACTGATATCTCCTAGGAGATTTTGGAAATCATTAAGCATGAGCATAGTATCCTTTTTGCAATTCTAGCCACTTTGTGGACAAACAGTGTGATTTCTTATGATGTATCCTAGACAAGAAAAGGGATCGGTTTGTTTAATTTTTTCTGGAGTTATTATGAGATCAGTCTGTTTTAGAAGGTCCTGTAAAAAGAAGTAACTGTCAGATAATGTAGATATGGATTCAGAAACAAACAAAAGATCATCCCCATAGTCTATAAGCATTACATGAGGAAAAGTGCTCTGCAAGCAGGAAAGAACAACTGAAATATATTTCTGGCATAAAGCAGGACTATTAGGCATTCTCTGAGGTAGGATTTTCCATTGAAAGTGGGACCTTGGTTTGTAAAAATTTAAAGAAAGAAGACTAAAAGCAAAATGTGGAGTGTCCTGTGGGTATAACGGACTGGTAAAAAATGTTTCCTTAAGGTCTAGAATTATAAGGTGTCAATTAAGAAGAACAGCAGTTAGAGTAGGCAGGTCAGGTTGTACAGAGCCCATTAGTTTCATATCTTTGTCGACAGCTCTAAGCTCCTCTAGCAACTGCATTTCCCTGATGTTTTTTTCTTTGTTACAAAACTAAGGGTATTCCAAGAACTTGGAGGTTCAGTATGTCTTGTCTGTAATTGTCTTGAACTAACTTCTTGTTGGAACACAATAAAAGCGATCCCATGGGGAAAGTGTATCACTCTGAGCTCCTACATTTAAAAATCAGAAAGAGCACAAATGAAAGACTTATTATGCAATAATTTGTAAAAGTAAGAACAAACCAAACCCAACAGATGAGAGCAAGTAATAAAAATAAGAGGAGAAATCAGTGGAATAGAAACAAAGAGAACAATAAAAGAATCAGTGAATCTTAGAGCTGGATCTTTGGAGGGATAAAAAAGATAGACCCCAAACACACCTAATTTAAAGAAAGAAAGAGCAAATCCAAATCAACACAATCAGAATTTCATGAAGAACTAGCTCTCAAATTATTAGAGGATGTTATGCGAGATGATAAGATTCAAAACCAATCAACAGTCCAACACAGCTCTAAAACCACAACCATGACAACAAAAAACCTGGTACAACAAAACCTCTCTACTGCTGTTTTAGTCTCACTGTCATGTTGGGATTATCCAAAGTTAACTCATTTTCCCCCTAATGTATGTTATCATCTGTCATTGTGGGAGCTAAACTTCAGGTAGAAGGCTTCCAGGCTAGTTCCTGCTCCATTGCTCCTAGTTCTATAACCCATGTATGTCCTGTCTTCAGCAATTATCTTCTACTTCTGGGGTATAACCAAGAACTTTAGCAATAGCCTGTGTTATTTTGGAGTCTCTTGAATCACTCTTTAATACAAATTTCCTCATTCTTTTTCCATACCATGCTTGATTTTCTTATTCAATAAACAGAATATACCTTTGTTCAAAGGACACACACGGTTCTGAAGGAAATAAAAACAATTCAGTTCAGGACTATTGTGCTCAGTTTTGAATTACATGAATTCAGATGCTAGAATTTCTTTAATGCACCACTACCAAAAGCAAACAGATGATAGACAACCCAGAGTTGGTTTTCTGAAAATGTGTGATGATTATAAATGGGTCTAGAGAATTTTGTAGTAAAAACTTTGTAAATTTTAACTTTCACGTTTATCCCATAATTTATTTTTTGGCTCCTTTAAAATTTCAGAGCTATATACAAAAAAGCAGTTCTTATATTGTGTTTAAATAGCGCCTCTTTTAAAAAATAAAAAATAGAAAACGGTCATTTAAATGAATGAGAATGAAGCTTTTTATATTCTGCCTCTACTCCATCACAAACGCACAATGAACTTACATTCCAGTATTCACATTTTTGTTATGTTTTATACCTTTAAAGTTATTAATACTTGTCAGTTTATATACTGAACCACCTTCTCAGCTGACAATATATATCCACTTAGGCATTGCCTATCTTCTTCATAAAATTATTTTATTGAGATACTTGGAGGTAAAACCTTTTTATTCCTTGATGGATTCCTTGATGAGAATTTAGCTGTGTACTGAGAGACAAAGTGGGCAGATTTATTTGATCAGCATTTTAAAAGACATGTTAACTGTCTTATTTCAGTCATTGAGACTCCAAAGTCATCTTTCCTTATTTAGACAGTGGGAAACCTATTTTTCCGTTTGGAAACATTATCAGTTTTAATTAATATTGATCCTCTACAATGCAATACCAAACAGGTTATATTTGATTTCCTTTCTAATATTTAGAAAATATTTCTTCAACCATCACTGATAGCAGAAAGCAGTAGCAAAAGCTCCACAGCACAAAAAATTAGCTGTACAGGATGATCAGGGTCAAGGAATGTAAGATGAAAAACAGAACCTTTGGTATGGTAAGCAGTACTCCAGAACAGCTAGGAATAATAACACCCTCTGTTCTTGGGTCAGAGACTGACCACAACAGGAACCTCTATTCAGTTAGAAATATTACAGTAACTTTGAAATGTCAACTCTAGGGTTAAATAAACATATGTGAAAATGGGTAGTATATGCTGATAATCCCAGGAACTTGGAGGCTAGAAAAATCAAATATTGTATTGCAGAGGTGAAAAACCCGCAGCCTGGCCTCAGAGCTCATTAAATTACAGAAGAACTCAGGAAAAGCAATGCAATAAACAGACCCCAGAGGATTCATTAACTTAACATTTCCTAGACCCACATTTCCAATGGAGCCCATTTCATTTGGGAGATAAGTCCCTCTGAAGTGTGCATAGGAGAAGGAAATGAGGCAGTCCTGGGATCAAAAAACAAGGTAGTCACTTCTAGACAAGTCCATTGCTTATGTAATGCCTCGGGTGCATTTAGGTGGGGCACACCAAGACCCTTTGGACACCCCAAATGTCTGCTTATTCCCTGCAGCTTTGATTTCTGCTTGTAGATGGCAGCAGGAATAAAGGAAATCTGAATATCTAGACCCAAGAACAGTCTGAAGAGACAGAAAGCTAGTGGGGCTCCTTGCATGCAGTAAAAATCAAATGGAAGAAGGGTTTATTATTCTTCTCATATGTAAGAACAGACTGACTACTGTCTTCCTTCATTAGGAAGTACTCAACATTGAGAGCTGCCTGCTAAATTCACTGCCATCTCTAGAGAGACCAGAAGGGAGAGAACTGTCCTGAAATCTGACATTGGATGAACTCAAAAGTTAAATTTTTCAAGCAACCAGGACTCTCACCACCCAGGGTAAGGAATTTATCACTTTTCAATAAACAATGTATTCTCTAAAAAGGGTAGGTCAACAGAGTCCAAAGTGAAACATAAGAACTTAAACTACAGTGTCAGAGTCCCTACTGCTCTGGCCTCTATTTCCTCATCATGTTTAATGTTAAAAGACGATGGGGGCCTTCAGAATTTTAAGTTAACGAGAGCATAGAGAGGGGTTGTGATCAGAACACAGCATGTCCAAGAATGCAATTGTTGAAAGTACCAACTTCACTTAAAAAATTAAATTTTTCTACATTACAAAAATTGAAAGCGAACGAATAGTCTGCTATAATCTAGGTCTGGATACCTCCTCTCTGGCAGGAATCTCAGCACAGGTCTTTAGACATTGTAGATGCTAGATTTTGATAATGATAATATCTATCAAATAAAAGAAAAAGCCACCTGAACTGAGGAGGCAATTATTCCATGTTCTTATGCATTTTAACTATTAGGGTACTAACAGCCTCCAAAAAAGGCAATGGGAAGTTAGGTGTGGTGACACACCTCTTTAGTTCCACCACTAGGGAGGCAGAGGCAGGTAGATCTCTTTGAGTTCAAGGTCAGCCTGGCCTCATAGCTAATTTCAGACCAGCTGGGATTACAGGGAGACCCTATGTAAAAAAAGACTAAAAAGGGGCCATGTAAACTAATGAAATGTTAATATATTTATCCTATGAAATGAGTATATGATTTTTACAAGGGTGCTTAACTTACACATCATTTAACTTGATACTCTTAGCTCACTCATGTGTCCTCATCAACAGTGCACATCAACAACAGCTGTCACTCTTAGACCCTGACCATGGTGTCTTCTCCATGGGTTTGGGAATCATGCACCAGCTGCAGCTTTCCAGAAAGGAAGCTCTCTCTCCTCATCCCTGTGACTTTTTTATCTACTGAAAAAGTTCTGATAGCATTGAGATAGAATTATTGTGCCTGATTACAATACAAAAGTTCTTCTGTTGTTTGTCATTATTTCTCCCAAGCACAGACTACTTTGAGGAGAATAGTCTCCACTTTTTCTCAAGTATTCATTGTATAATAATTAAATTAAAAAGCAAACAAATATGTTCATATGCATGGCAGCTTCAACTCTGTAAAGCAACACTATCTGAACATATTCTTACCTGGTTTCAAACAGTCAAGATTATGGAGAATTTAGGGTTGGACAGCAGAGTATCTACAGTGGACAAACTCATCTTTCAATGTGGTGCATCATAAATCAAAGAAGTATATAGAAAATGAGCTGGAATGTTTGGTGCATGCTAAAATCTGATCCCTCAGGAATTTGAGGGGACTTCATGAATTGAAGCCACCTAAGACTTCATAGAAATATTATGGCTCTAAATATAAAAAAGCAGATATGGGATGCAGAGATGACTCAGCAGTTAAGAATACATACACCTCTTGCAGAGGATCAGAGTTCAGTTCACAGCAACAACATAGGGTGGGTCACTACTGATTTTAATCGCAGATGCAAGAAATCTAATTCCTATAGCCTCTGTGGGCACTTATATATAAGTATACCCAGATATTCATGTACATAAAATTTTCAAATAATGTCTACTTTTTTAAAGACTTTTAAAAAAATCAATGAAGGCACCATGGAACTTAATATTAAAAACATTTCCATACACAAAACTAACTGGGGTATTTAAGCAATTTGCCAAATGCAGTGCTTCAGGTCTTAGTATTGCATTTATTTTAAGAGAGAATTTAATCTTCTGGAAAGACACTCCAGGCTTAATATCCTGAGTAAAATTATCCTTACGTGACCTCCTAATATTTAGTTATTACTATGTTACCTAATGTATATTAATAGATGGATATGTTATCAAGACCCAAATGTGAGAAATATTCTAAAAAATAAGCAACATTATTTACCAGTGGAGAAGATGCCATCAGAGAGTACTGTTGGGTGTCACAAGGGTTCCTTGGTTTTATAAAACTAGAGTCCATATTAGGGAAACTAAACTGAGAATCTGTTTCTAGGCAAATAAGGAGAACACACAGAATGGTGCTCTGGAACTCTACCTGGGGAAGTGGATTCATCTTGTTTGGGATTCTAGATGAAAGTAGCCATCCTGAACTGCTCTGTGCCACAATCACTGCCCTGTACTTCTTAGCTCTGACCAGCAACGGACTGCTGATTCTCGTCATCACACTGGACACCCGGCTCCATGTGCCCATGTACCTCCTACTTGGGCAGCTCTCTCTCATGGACCTTCTCATGACATCAGTTATCACTCCCAAGAATATTGTGGACTTTCTGCACAAAGATAATACCATCTCCTTCGGTGGCTGTGCCCTTCAAATGTTCATAGAACTGTTAGTGGGCAGTGCAGAGGACCTCCTTCTGGCCTTCATGGCCTATGACAGGTATGTTGCCATTTGTCATCCTCTGAACTACATGGTCTTGATGAGGCAGAGTTTCTGCTGGCTCATGGTGGCCATAATATGGATTCTGTCAGCTCTAAGTGCTCTAGGGTATACCGTCTACACCATGCAGTATCCCTTCTGCAAATCCCGGGAGATTAGGCACTTGTTCTGTGAGATCCCTCCAGTCCTTAAGCTGGCCTGTGCAGACACCTCCAGGTTTCAGCGCATATTTTATTTGATGGGTTGGAGCTTGCTAATTCCCCCTTTGGTTGCCATTCTGGCATCGTACACACGAATTCTGTTCACTGTGCTCCATATGCCTTCAAATGAGGGCAGGAAGAAAGCCCTGGTCACCTGCTCTTCCCACCTGACGGTGGTTGGGATGTGGTATGGGGCTGGCACAGTCATCTATGTCCTTCCCAGTTCCTATCACAGTCCCAAACAAGAAAATATCAGCTCTGCTTTCTACTCTATTGTCACACCAGCACTCAACCCCCTCATCTACAGCCTGCGGAATAAGGAGGTCACTGGGGCTTTGAGGAGGGTCCTGGGAAAACGTTTGTCAACACATCCAACCTCCTAAAATAGTCAAGGATTATATGAATGTAATTCTTCTTGTTACATTTTGTTTGAATGCTATCTTCATCAGATACTTTTAGAAAAATTCACACTGTATAAAATTACTCTTATTTTATTTATAATTAGACTCCATTTTGCAAGGTAAATGCTTAGATATAATATGGTCTAAACAATATTAATACGTGGACTCAGTTGCTGATATTTTAAGTCTATGTTGGTTCAAGGACCAGAGAAAATAGTTTCATGAGTAGCTCACATATCACTGGGAAAGAACTCTTGAGATTTGCGTGTAAAATGTCAAGATTTTAAACCATGTAATATTTGGTAAAATAATGTGGACAGTTACAATGTTGTGTAGTTTCCAGTTAGCTTAGATAGTGTGTGTGAATGCATGTGTGCGTGTGTGTGTGTGTGTGTGTATTCTAAGACATTTTACCCATTCTTATTTCTTTTTATTTCAATGGGATTTGTAGTGAACTGGTACTACTGTACCCTTTGAATAATGTAACCAGAAAGACAAATGGAACAGTGCTTTTCTATTTTGCTTATAGTTGTCTTAAAATGCCTAAACGTTTCCAAATGGTCCTTAAGTCTGGTATGTCTAACTGACTTAGATATTATACGATGTGTGCATGTGTGCAAATATCACACAATAACCCATCAATATGCATAGCGTGTATGTTTTTTTATTGAATTAAAACAAGGGTCAGAATAGTTCTAGTCTAGAATACAAATGACAACAAAGGCTGACTGGATATGGGGAAAGAGACACACCAGTTGTTGGTGTGAGTGTAAGTTAGTGCAGCCACCATAAAGTCTGCATCTTTCTAAAGATAAAGTAAGAAATAGAACATGATATGTGTAGGCCAGGTTGCTGCTAGGCATATACTCAAGGACTCTGCGTACAGGAACAGGACACTTGCATATCAATGTTCATTGCTTCACCATTGACGGTAGCTAGAGAATGGAAGCCGCCAAATGGTCTTCAGGAGATGAATGGGCACGAAAAATATTTGTACACGTGTACAATGGAACTTTGTTCAGTTGTAAAAAAATTGAAAACTGGAATTTTTAGGTAAATTAATAAAACTGGAGGAAATAGTGCACATATACTTTGAGTGAGGCATCTGAAATATGTGATTACTCATATCTACTGTCACATGAAGTATGTGCCCTGAAAATTGTGAGGAGTATGTTATATCATATGGATATTTTGTAATGTAACTGGTGATTTCATCACTATGAAATGTAAAATGTTTTATGTGTGTTTGCATGTTTATATTAATTAGTAATGATAATTTTCTGGGTATATGATTAATATTTTTCCCCTAAGAAAATTCTTATGAGTAAATTATGCAAATCAAGGTTAAAAGCAATAAAATATTCTTGATAGGTAAGGACAAATTGTGTTTCTAAAAATAACTATACATTTTGTATTCAATTTTACTTTAAAATTTACATTACTGTATTAGTCATAACATTTAATTTCCTTAATTTTATAAAATGTATTTCTTATTAATATTTTTATAATTTAAGATAGAGGACATAGCTTTTATGATTATTAAAATTATAATATATATTTATTTTAATTTGTCATTTAATATTTTAAAGCTTATGAGATTTTAAGTGTTTTCTTTTTTTCAGTTTGTTTGATAGAGTGTCTCCCTGTAACCCAAGTTTGCCTGGAACAACACATATGAGGCTAAACTTGATCGCCAACAGATCAGCCTGTCTCTGCTTAAGAGACCTATAATTAAAGACAGGACCCCTATGCTCAGCTACAGAGAGCCTTCTTTAATGATATTCTTCAGGGATGTAGGCCATGAAGGACTCATGCTCCAGTGACTGCTCCTACACTCATGCACAATAGGCAGCCATAAGTAGATTCAGTGGGTTTAAAAACAGAATACATCAAGCTGAGATCAAACAGTGGTTAAGGGAATAGTGGAGAAATCCAAAAGGAGAGAAAAGGAAGGCTGATTTCACAAAAACATATCATGTGCAAGTATGAAATTTTATCAAATAATAGAAATAATAAATTTTAAATAGTGAGAAAAAGCCTGTATATGTAAAGGTAATCATTTTTTCTTCTATTTATGTTTTACATGTACAGTAAAATTTAGTAATATCTTTTTAGAAGTAATATTTAATATTGTATAGTTTTATTTCATTCATGTTGCCATTAAAATTGAATGTACAAAAAATTTAAATATATATGAAAAAGCAAATTTCTAGTTTATCCAATTGTCTAAGTATCAAAAGGCTTTGCACTTTCATCAGTTATGACCATCTTAGTTTTCAGTCTTACTAACCCTTCATTCCCCATTCGTGTCCTGCTGTCTTATTTGGTTTGTATTCTGTTAGGCAAAACGAACAAGCACAACTAGACAGGAGCCTGTGCAGGTCTGCCTCTTCAGCTTTTGCTTCTAACTTCTCTTCATAATCTAGACAAGACATTTAATCCTATTACCTTCATCTTCAAAACCCACCGGATATCTTTTCATGAGTATATTTAAAATATAATTAAGTTGAGCACTTTCACACTACTCAGTCTTGAATGCCAGAACTGTGTATACTGTTATATCTCCCAACCCTTCTGAAATTCCTCCTTTTAAAAGTAGTGTCTCCCTTTAGACCCAACTGGTATGAATGACACTCATGATTCACATAAGGATGGGTTTGATCTCATAGAGCTGCACCTGATTAAGCTTCCAGAAATCTGATATAAAAGGCATATCAGCTCTTAGATCCCCCTTTCAGAATGAATATTAAACACTTTTGATCAGAACATTCAGCCACAGACTGGTCTCTTTCCTTCTTCACATATTTTTCTTCACAGGGGCTGAAGAGATGGCTCAGTGGTTAAGAGCACTGGTTGTTCTTGCAGAGGGCCTGGGCTTTTAGTTCCCTGCCCCCACATGGCTGCTACCAATTGTCCATAATACCAGTTCAGGGGAATCCAAGGCCCTCTTCTGACTCTGAGGACATTTCATGATTGCATGCAGAGAATACAATCATACATATAAAATAAGACTAATAAATAAGCTAGGGTTCAACACTCATTAATTTTATTCCTTAACAGCATGTGTAGCATCTTCTAGACCTATGAGCACTAGTCTTCAGACATGTACAAGAGCCATGCTGATTCAATCAGGTATAAATCCAACATAAAACTGAGGAACTGGGCAGCAGGTCCCAACCTGAGTCCAGGAACTATTGGCAACTGATTCCTGCTATATGGGGGAGAGTTGACCTTCTTTAAAGTAATGACTCTAGATAAGCTGACTAGACTCCAGTGGCTGAACTTGCATTGAGGGACATCTGGATAGACATGCTCGATCAGATAGACCTTAACATACATGATAAAATGAATGAAATCTGGGTAGGGGTAGGAGGACTAAGGGAAGTGTGAAGAGGGAAGTGGTCTAAATAATACTAAGATCTATTGTATGAAACACACAAAAACTAAATAAAATATTCATAAAAATAATAATAAGTAAAATATTTTAAAAACCCACAAAAGGAGGTTCTATATCCCTCTTCTGCGGGTGGCCATTTTTACACGTGAACTCATTTACAAACTCTGTTGTCTTTACCTTTGCTTGTTATTTTTAAGGTATCATGTGTGCAGCATGGACCAGCTGTTCTTTATCCTCCTCATTCGGTTTTCAATAGCATCCACACAGACTGTTTCACCTTCTCTTGGAACTTGCCTCTCTCAGCTCTTGGACAGCACACACCACAGCTTTGATCCCTTTCTTTCACTTTCTTCACATTTGTGAATGCCTGTCTCTCTCTGGATGTAGAACTTCCTCGGGAAACTGATATAGATCTCTCTTTCTTCCTTTCCCCTTCAATATTTCAGCCACATTGACATAGCTGACTGTTTCTTCTCTTGGAACCCCTTCTATCAGCATCAAGGCATCACCATGCAGACACCTGCTCTCTTGTTTTGTTCATTGGTTGCTTGGATATTGTGCCAGGATATTCTTGAAATCCTCAAAGAAAAGACATTGTGTCAGTTTGTCTCCATGCACCTGAGACCTCTACCTTTCACTTGGAATTAGTGTGTACAGAAAATAAAATTACCTGTCCAATCACTGAAATTTAAGAATTATTTATTTCAGAGTGGGACAGAAAAGACTCAGAACTATGCCACTGAGTTTGGGTCTAACCTTGTTGTTTTAGTAAATATTGTTTTATTGCAACACATTTTTGTTTTCTATGGCCACAATTGCTTCCCTGATTTAATAGAAAAATTGAGTCCTGATTGGACAAAGCAACATACAAAACTTTAAATACTATGTCTGGCTTTGAACAGAAAGTATTTGTTCATCCCTAGACCAGAACAATAGTATAAATTAAGATAATAAAGACTATATAACTTGAAAATAATCTAGTGGAGCATTTTTATTTAAATTAGGTGACAAAGCAAGGAGGATTCCAAAGTCTGTAATTAAGTACACATGTCAGTTATGGTTAACATTATTCTACAGCCTATCGAGCAGCATACGGGTACCCAATGCCCAGCTGGTAGATGCCTGATGCCCATGTTACCTGGCCACCTAACTTGGGGCACAGGAGCCTGGCAGAGGTCACAACTAGGATATAGCTTCCACCAACCCACTACCATTTCCCAGTGCATTTCTCTTGAGGGGGACTGGGCCTACAAGAGGCCACTGCTCAGTGTAATCATAGTTGACTAACCATCATCATCGTCATCAATATCATTATTGTCATCATCCAGGTGGCAAGCTGGATACAGGCAAGAAAGGACTTGGCAATTGATAAAGAAAATGGCTTAAGAGTAAAAAATGATGGGGGTGGCAGGTCTCAGCAAAATGTCTCTCTCAGTAAGATTGTGGCCACACCACCAAATCACCCCCAAGGGAAACTCAGGGGCTGGAACTGCAGGTGCCACTGACACATCTATGGTCACCCATCATCATTATCATCAATATCATCATCATCTAGATGAAAAGCTCTGTGTAAGAAAGAAAGAACTTCAAAATTAGAAAAAAAAATTGCTGGAGCGGATTGGCTCAAGATGTTAAACATTTTCTAAAGCATCTCCCATCCACTTGTGTTTCATCCATTTTCAGCTCCTTGACCCACTTTTTAATTGGATTATTGGTTCACTGATGTTTAATTTTTTGAGTTCTTCATATATTCTAGGTATTAATTATTTGTCAGAGATAAAGCTGATAAAGATTCTTTCCCATTCTTTTGATTGCCACTTCTCAAAAGTGGTGATATCCTCTTTGATGTACAGAAGCCTTTGAGTTTCATTGTCAAGTCTTCGACTTACTGACTGCACTATAGAGTCCTGTACATAAAGTCCTTTTCTGTATCTGTAAAGTCCAGAGTATTCCTTACTTTCTTCTCTATCTGATTAGTCCTTAAATCTAATGATGATGTCTTTTCTTATACAAAAACTTTATAGCTTGATGATGTCCCATCATCATTACTGTTATAATAATGTCCCATTATTTCATTATTGTTCTCAATGTCTGTGCTATCAGGGTCCTGTTCTGAAAAATCCTTCCTTGTACCTGTAAGTTTCAGTGCACTCCCTACTTTCTGCTCTGTTATATTCAGAGTACCATACTCTGTATTCCTTGATACATTTGGAGCTGAATTTTGTGCAGGTGAAAATACAGGGACTGAGTTTCATTCTACTATGTGTAGCTGTTCAGTTTGATCAGCATCATTTGTGGAAAACATTCTTCTACCATGTGTGTTTTTGGCCCCATTTGTCAGGTGCCTCTAAATGGGTGAACTTAAATTTAGTTCCTCAAATCTATTCCATAGAGCAATGTTTCTGATTTAATACCCATATCATTTTTGATTGCTCAGGATTGTATTGGCTAACTTGGGTTCTTTGTGTTTCCATATGAAATGTGGGTTTATTTTTCAATTTCTGTGAAGAACTGTGCTGGAAATTTTGTTGGGATTGCATTCAATCTGCATGTTGCTTTTGGCAGAATGGCAAGTTTTACATTAATCTTACCAATTTATGAGCATAGAAGACATTTCCATATTCTCATCTAATTCAATTATTTTTACTCAAAGTTTTAAAGATTTTTCTATAAAAATATTTCATTTCCATAGTTATTCCAAGATACTTAAGGTTTTTGACGTTCTGGTGAATGGGATCATTTCTCTCTTTTTATTCTCAGCATGTGTGTTTTGGCTATCTAGGAAGGCTAGTAAGTTTTGTGCATTTCTCCCACATGCTTGCCTCCATCCCTTTTAAACTGAAGCCACCGTTATTCCTCCCCTGCCCAGACCTATCACGTGTTTTCTACCACTCCTTTCTGCCACAGTAATCACACATCCATTTACATTTTTACAATACATGAGTATGAACCAAAGAAAAGCACTCTGCAGTCTCTTATTCTCTGCACTTTGGCCAGCTGAGGATTTCTATGTTAATTAAAATCTGTTGCATGGGAAAGATTCCATGTGAGAGTTGAGAGAGGTATTAATAGTCTTTCTGCTGTTGTTCCCCTGTTTTCTGCTCCTTAAGTGTAAAAGTTGAGTTGTAGATGTGTTTATTAGGGCTGTACACGTCATAGACATTTATCCTTGGTGTTTGCCCAGTTCTGGACTTCTGTAATAATCTCTGTCTGCTGTAAAAAGAAGTTTATTGATAAGTGATGAAAGCTACACTTGTCTGTGAATATGATGATAAGTATTTAGAATAGAGTAAGAAATTACATTAGTCTAGGGATATAACAAAAGTAGGTGTTTTTCTAGGATCTGTGACCTCCCAGATATGTGTATTTGGCTATTGAGTTCCCACTCATCAGTGGGTCTTAAATCCAATTAGACAACTGTTTAGTACCCCAAAGATAAACGTGCCACTACTGTATCAATAATGATAGTTTGCAAGGGAATTCATTGCTTTGTTTATTAGGCTTTACAGCTGGGTAGGACCATTGACTCATTTTCTCTCTTGTCAGTTTGCATAGTATCCTCTAGAACTGTGAGCTGTTCTTCATGGAGGAGGTTTCAGGACAGTTCTGGCTGGATTACTCCAAGTCCTATGTCAAAAGTATGTCCTGTTTACAACAAAGGGTCCTACCTTTAAGTTCTGGGAGGTAATCAAGGGCTGTGCCAATAGCCTGTGTTATTTTGGGAGTCTCTTGAACCACCCTGACCAACAAATCAAAGGAAGGTTTTGCTGCTTAGAACTGCAGTGTGTGTGTGTGTGTGTGTGTGTGTGTGTGTGTTTGCAGTTCTCCTTCAATTTCTATGTTTTTGCATAATTTATGTAGTATTGATTCTATATTTTCCTTGGAGGTCTGGTAAAATTCTATTGTAAATCCATCTGGACCTGAGGGTTTTTTTTTTTAATTCAGGAGGCTTTGAATTACTGTTTCAGTTTGGTCATTTGTTATGCATGAGCACTCACATGAGCTATACAGGGTTGCTAGTTTCAACAAAAAGAAGATCTGTCGTATAAACTCCACACAGAGCAGCCCTATGAAATTGAAAACAGTCCAGCTAAAGTGGACCATACATAAGGAAAACAACATTCCAGAACAGCTGTAAAACCTGCCCTATTCTCTTAGTTCAGAGGCTGGCCACAGCAGGGATCTCTGCAGATCTATTCAGGCAGAAATTTTTTAAGTTTGTAAATATCAATTTAAGTGTTAAATTAAAATGTAGGAAAGACAGGTGGCATATATCTATAATCTTAGCACTTGGAAAACAAAAGAAGTTTAATCCTGGATTCTAGAGATGAAAAGACTCAAGACCTCTTAGCACATTATTGACAGAAAAACTCAGGAAAAATAACTCACCCAAGAGGATTCATTAATTTACCATATCCTACACCAAGACGCTAAAGGAGTCCATTTCAGTTGGGAGATAATCTCTCTGAAGATGTGATAGGAGAAAGAAGAGAGGAAGCCATGAAATCAAAAGACAAATTACTGAGTTTCTAAACAACACCCTGGCTTAATTCAGACCCCAGGGATATTTAGGTAGGGCACAACAAAACACTTTGGCCATCTCCTGTAATTTCTGCTTATTCCATGCAGTGTTGCTCTGTGTTCATAAATAGCAGCAGAAGTATAGAAACCTGTTGTTTCAAATCCAAGATCATCTGAAAACAGACACGAAGTGGTGGAGCTCCTTCCATGCAACAGGCCAAGCGGCACCTGTTTCTACTACTACTCTTCTCAGACGTGCAACAGAAAAACTAGCCTTTTGCTACATAGAAAATTATACAAAGACTCTTTGCTGCCTGCTGCATCTACTGCTGTCTCCCGAGAACACTGACAGATCAGAAGAAAAGGAACTTCCCTGCACCTGACCCTGGATGAACTAGATGTATTTCACTAGCTCAGCAAAACAAAGGAATTAAGTGCTTCTGAAGAAAAGCACATCTAGCCCTCCTCCTTATACTGAAATATCCTCAGTATCCAAGTTGCCCAGAGGAAACTGAGGTACCTGGTCAGGCAGCTAGGACTCTCACCACCCAAGGTAAGGAATCGATCACTCTTTTAATAAAATATGTAGTGTCTACACATGCTAGGTCAATAAATAGTATCCAAAAAGAAACTAAAGGACTTAAACTCCAGTGTCAGAGTTCCTAGTGTTTTGGACTTTATTTCCTCTTTAATTTCTCTTTTTAAATTATTTGAATAGTAAAAGAGGATACGTACCTCCCAGAATTTTGAGGTATAAATAGAAGAAGTAGTAGGGGACTGGGTGAGCAGAAGACATCATACACAAGTGTTAACAAATTGCAAGAGAATCAGTTGGGATTGATAAATATTCTGTGTTAAAATCTAGACCTGGGTTCCTCCTTCAAGGTAATTAATTGCATCAGGACATGTCTTTAGACAGTAGATGTTGTTGGCTTTTGATAATATCTTTCAAGTAGATGAAAAAGTCACCTGTAATGTGGAGATAATTGTTCCATGTACTGAAATGTTTAACTTTTAAATGTTAAGGTACTAATTGCCTCAAAAAAGCAAAGGAAAATTGACAAAATGATAATATATTTATGCTATGGCATGGCTATATGAATTTTACATGGATACATCACTTTCACATCTGTGACTTCATGATTGGCATTGACTTCATTTGTACTGATGATTGATACATATCACAGCCTTATGCCAGTCTTAAACCCCTGACTCTGTTGCCTTCTTCATGGGTTTGAGAGCCATATAACAATAGCTTTCCAGAAAGGAATCTTCTAGTCCTTATCCCTCTACCCTTTCTATATGCTGCGAATACTCTAGACTTACAAAAGACAGGAAAGTGGGCAAGAAGGACTAAGACAGTATTAAAGTAGAATTATTGGGCCTCATTATGGTGCAAATTGCTGTTCTTTTGTTTCTTGGGTCACCTTTCTTCCAAGGTACTTATGTTTCCTGACACATGCATTGTATAATAATCTTCTAAAACAAATAAATATGTCTTCATGGACAATAGTTTGAACTTTAAAATCAGTACTTTCACAATACAATATGTCCTAGTTTCAGAAGGCAGTAATCATCTCTTCAGCTAATGGAGAATGTGAGGCTGGACAGCAGAAGTAACTAAGTGGACAAACTTGTCCTTTCCAATGATATTTGTTAAAACAAATGTAGTTTATGAAATGGAGAAAATGGGCTAGTCAGTTTGAAGCTTTCTGAAAATCTGAGAACTTAGGAGGTTGAGGGAAAAAAATTCTTCAACCAGCTTTCATAGAGAGACCCAGACACAAAATATGTTACTACAAAAAGAACTGAGTTGGAGAGAAGGCATGGTAGCTAGGAGGTGATTTGCAGAGGAACTGTTTGGTTTCTAGCACAAATATAAGGTGGCTCACAACATTTTTAACCCCAGGTCTAGGGGGATCTGCTGCCTATGGCCTCTGTGGGCACTTTGACATATGTGTCACACATACATAAAGACATAGACACAGATATTATTTTTAAGAACAAATCTTTAAAAAAGAAAATGTAAAAAAAATCAATGCAGTCACAATTATTTTAATCATAAAACTCTATCAGCTTAAAATTTCATATTACAAAAAAAAATCTGTGCAGAAAACCTACTGTGCTATTTAATCCACTTGACAAGTATGACATTACAATGTTGTATGCCGGAATCTTTCTTTAATATTAAGAGATTATTTGATATTTCTGGAAAGATACTAATGATTAATATCTTGAGTAGTATTCTTGTTAGTTGATTTCCTGATGTTTAGATATTCTACGTACAGATGGATCTTTCATTAAAATTCAAATAAGTATAAACATACAAACCAATAAGCAAAGATATTACTAGTAGAAAAGTTATCTTATTGGAGTCATGGTGGGTATCTGGAGGTGCATCTGATGTTACAAAACTGAATTCATACTAGCAAAACTTCAAGAAGCCATCTGTTTCTAGATAAATAAAGAGACCACACAGAATGGACCACTGGAACTCGAGCTTGGGAAGTGGCTTCATCTTGGTGGGGATTCTGGATGGCAGTGGCTCTCCTGAACTACTCTGTGCCATAATCACAATTCTGTATTTTTTGGCACTGACCAGCAATGGACTGCTGCTCCTGGTCATCACAATGGATGCCCGGCTCCATGTACCCATGTATCTCCTACTCGGACAGCTCTCTCTCATGGACCTCCTCCTCACATCAGTCATCACTCCCAAGGCTGTCATGGATTTTCTTCTCAGAGATAATACCATCTCCTTCAGTGGTTGTGCTCTTCAACTGTTTATGGAGCTTTCAGTGGGCAGTGCAGAGGACCTCCTTCTGGCCTTCATGGCCTATGACAGGTATGTGGCCATTTGTCATCCTCTGAACTACATGATCTTCATGAGTCCAAGGGTCTGTTGGTTCATGGTAGCCATCTCATGGATCCTAGCAACACTAAGTGCTCTAGGGTATACCATCTACACCATGCAGTATCCCTTCTGCAAATCCCGGGAGATTAGACACCTGTTCTGTGAGATCCCTCCTTTGCTGAAGCTGGCCTGTGCAGACACCTCCAGATATGAGCACATGGTTTATTTAATGGGTGTGATTTTGCTAATTCCCCCTCTTGTGGCCATCCTGGCCTCCTACACACTAATTCTGTTCACTGTGCTCCACATGTCTTCAAATGAAGGCAGGAAGAAAGCCCTCGTAACCTGTTCTTCCCACTTGACTGTGGTTGGGATGTGGTATGGGGCTGCCACAATTGTGTATGTCCTTCCCAGCTCTTACCACACTCCTAAGCAAGACAATATCAGCTCTGCTTTCTACACTATTGTGACTCCAGCTCTCAATCCCCTCATCTACAGCCTGCGGAATAAGGAGGTCACTGGGGCTTTGAGGAGAGTCCTGGGAAAACGGTTATTGTCAACACATCCCACTTTCTAGATAATTCTAATAGCTACTTTCTAAGCCTGATATATCCTCAAAATCAGAAGCTTTCTGATATGAATGAAATTATCTTGGTAAACCAGGACTAAAAAGTATATCTTCTGCTAGCTTAGTATAAGAACATAAGTGTCTTCATTAAATGCTCTTTGAATACTGTCTTCATGTACTATATTATAGAATAAAATTCATGATTTAAAGTTACTCTTCTTTGTCTTTAGATACAGAAGACATTTTCCAATGTAACTGCTTAGATAAGTGGATATAAATGACATTACCACCTGGACATTATTTTTGAGGTTTTAAGTCCACTTTGAATTAAGAACCAGAGAGCATCTCAAGTGGGTGGTTCACATATCAATGGGAGAGGATTCTTGAATCTTACACAAATTTTAAACAATGTAATTCTAGTAAAAATTTATATAGACAATTATAGATTTGACTAATGCCAAGTTTTCATTGTAGATGTTTTCATTCTTTCTCTTTCTCTAAGGATCACCATGTTTGGATCCTCAGAAATGCAATGGTTTAGAAGGAGCAAGGGAGGGTGTAGAGTGGATTGCTTCTCCGAGGCAAAAGGTGGACAAACACCCTCTCAGAGTGGTATCACCCAAGACCACCTTGAGCAGAAAGATGAGGAGCTGGGAAAATCCTATGCCCCACCCGCCTGGTCTACTGGCCTTGGATGTGAGAAGGGGAGGGGCTAAAAGTATTTAAACTGGGGGCGCCAGGAGGCCTGCCCTTTTCTCCCCTCCCCCGTGGGCCATTAGGATCTGTTCACCGGGAAGTCGCAAGATCCCAGCCACATGGTGGACTTACTAATGGAACTTGAGGAGGGGAGGGTGGGCGCCTGTGTTCTGTAAGTAACCCCTTACCCACTGTTCTGTTAGTAAGCCCAAGTAAACTAGCTAGAATCTGTTTAACTGTGAGTGGAGAAATTTGTGTGTTTGTTGCCAGGCCTGGGGAGACTTTTTGGGTTGCAAGGCAGGGGGAGAGAGGCAGGTTAAGTTGTTCTGCCTCTCCCAAAGAGAAATTTTAATAACAGAGGGAGAGAGAGAAAGACAAACAGAGAGACAGATAGACACAGAGAGAAAGAGTTTTATGACATTTGTCTTTCCTTTTGGCAGTGATGTGAATGGTAGTGACCATTTACCATTATAGCTAGCAGGTGAATAAACAAGACAGACATATAAAATAGCTGTTGTCCATTTTTCTAAGCATGTCTAAAATGTCTCAACAACTGCAAATTATCTGGAACCTTGGTGCAATGTATCTGTTAAATATTATATTATGTTTGCATGTATCAAAATATGATATGATACTTGATATATGCGCACAATGTAAATGGATTTTGAAAGAACTAAAAAACAATCCATAATGAGCATTATCAAAATTATAAATGACAACAAATGTTGTCTTGTCTTTAGGGAGCGGAACCCATGGTGGGAGAATAAAGTAGCGAAAACACCTTGAAATTCAGACCAGAGATTTCTACAGAAGAAAAATAGAAATAGAAATGCCTTATGACCCAGCTATGCTATGTTACTCCTAGGTATATACTCAAGGGACTCTGCATACAACTACAGAGACACTCTCATCTCTGTGTTCATTGCTACTGTCTTCACAAGATCTAGTAATGAATGAAATTATCTTGGTAAAACCAGGACTAAATACACATACACAATAGAAATTTATCCAATTGCAAAGTAAAATGAAAAAATTTCAGGTAAATAGATGGAATAGGAAAAAATAAACATATAAGTGCTCTGAGTAAGAAATATTTGAGCGAAGCACTTAGAATATATGATTACATCGTATACACTAAACATTATGGGAAAATGTGCTCTAAAAACTTTATTAGTATATTGCATCACCTGGAGGTTTTGTAATGTAATTTGTTATTCCGTCCCTATATATACGTAATGTTTTATGTGTGTTTGCATGTGTTTATATTAATTAGTGATGATAATCTCTTGGGTATGTTACCAAAATTTTCCCCTAGGAAAATTCTTATGTGCTAAAATCCACAAGATAAAAATACAACTATTGTTCTTGATATTAAAGAACAATTTTTTTTCTGAAAATGCTAAACCTTTTGCATTCAATTTTACATAAAAGATTATTAATGTATTAGTGATAACATTTAAGTATTTTAATTTACATAACATATATTCCTTATTATTTTTTACAAGAATGAGTAGATAGTTATTAGGATTACTATAACTATGGTAACAATTTCTACTTGAATAATGAATTTAGTTCTGGGATCAGGACCCTAAGAGGCTACCCAAGCTCTAGTAGACAACACTGATACAAAGATAGGCAGCACTGATTGGTTCTGTGGGTTCCAAAAGAGAATACATGAAGTTAATGGAAGATGATGGATGGAAAAGTGATTGAAGGAGTAGTGGAAGAACTGAAAGTAGGGGAGGGGAAGTGGATCTGAACCAAGTATATTATAGCATGTATCAGATGTTCAAACAATAACAATAATAAAATTTAAAAATGAGGAAAATTCTGTATATTAAAAGGTAGTCAGTCATGATTCTTCTAATGATATTTTACTCTTAGGATATAATGTATCATGATCTTTTTGTATTTTGCTCCTCTTTCCTTATTCATTTTACAAATAAACAGTGATTATTTGAAACAAATTTTTATTTCATTCAGATGTTCAAAATGGTGTGACTATATATCTTGATCTTAAGCCTTATTTCTAAGTAATTTTTCCCCTCAAATTTCTGCTTATATTACTTACTGAGATATAGACGAGATCTCAGCTAGCAGAAAGCTGCTTGGCTCCCTTTCCAGTTCTAACAGCCTCTCTTTCCTTCATTCTTTATGAGGACATTTAGTCATATTATCTACATCATAAAAACTCTTAGAAGGGCTGGAGAGATGGCTCAGTGGTTCAGAACACTAGCTTCTCTTGCAGAGGACTGAGTTCCATTCCCAGCACTCACATGGCAGCTAACCATCTGTAACTCCAGATCCAGGGGAATCTGATCCTTCTGAACTCCAGGGGCACTTCACAATATGGGTACACTTACACACATGCAGACAATACACTCATACACATAAACAGTAAAAACAATGATTAAAAATTATAAAAACTCATGGTTGTTGGGCATAATTCAGGGTGGGCCTGGCTAGGCCACCTACCAGGAAGAATGAAGGAATGGCTCTCATGGGTGCGTTGCTTCACACCAGCTGGTTGTGAAGCCAGTTTCTTTCCAACACCTGGACAGAACCTAATCCACCTGGGAACAAACTGCAATTGGCTGTAGTCAGGACCCCACCCCATAAGGCTATTGGCTAACAAGACCTATAAGACAATCTGCTCTTTCCTGAATAAATGAGTTTGCAGCAGACCACCACTGTTGGCTTTCCACTCAACTCCTGGAGTCTGTGTGTTGACTCTGTGCCTGCTCACCCCCCACTACAGCAGAGACACTTCAGTCCGCCTTGGGCGGGTTCTGAGTGCTGGGACCCCCAACACATGGCCAATTTGATTACAAGATAGTTGATATATAAATTATTTTTATAATTCAGCCATTTTTGCAATATTTAACCTTGCTTACCAGAACAAAATACACTCTCAGGCTTCCCAAACCCATTCATGCTCTTTGTAAATGAATATTTCACTCTGTTGGTCTCAGGTTCCTTTCTTTATTTAGAGCAGAGCATTCATCCACAGACCCTTCCCTCTTTCTCTCTTCACACCTCCTGTCCACCTGCATCTGTGCTTGGACAGCTTGCACTGGGTTTCCTCATTACAACCGCCTATCAAGGGCTAACCCCACTAGTACCCTAGGGCCGTGTTCCCTAACTTCCCCCAAATTTTGCTGTTGTAATATCTTTTCTGCCTGAGACTCTTTTCTTCCACTGAGATTAATTATAATGAGGAAAATACCCCATTATAGATGGCCCTTCACAACTTCATCTCTTTAAGGTATTGCTGGTTTTCTTCAGTTACTCTAAATAGAAAAACAACAAGTGAATTTTATATTCACTTTCTCACTTCTGGGCAAACACCATGACACTGATATTGCCAAGGTATTTTCTGTTACATGGAACAGACCATTCCATATCTTCCTCCCTAAAACGTTGAGCTGCATTGATACAGTTGACCAGTCTCTCTTCTCTTGGAACCTTTTCTACTCTGTTTTCAGACACAACCCACTACACACTGCTTCCTCCTTCCCTTCACTCTACTTTTTAATTCCCTGTCTATTTCTGGATGAGGAAGTTTCTCAGTTATCACTCAGGAAGCCCTTTGAGAGTAGTTTCCAGGTTTATAGGTTAAATACCATCTACAGAATGACAAAAAAGGCTGATCATGTGCAGAAATCAGGCTTGGGTATCACAACCTCTCATGTTTAACATGAATTTCATTTTTATCCAATATTTTTCAATGTATATTTTTATTGAATTTTTGTGCATTTCATATAAAACTTTTTAGTCATGTTTATATCCCCGACCCATCCATACAGCTTAATTATTTTTACCCAAGTTCTCATTCACATACCCGTAGACCTCCCTCACAGGATTTCATGCATTCTGTCATATATGTAAAGTACTATAGAGTCAAGCTTTTGTACTCAGATGTCCCTCAGTGCAAGTTCATCTACTGGAGTCTACTGGAGTCAGCCTAGTCACCCTCCCCTTAGAGAAGATCAACTCTCCCTCACCCACTCACTAGTAATCAGCAGACAATAGTTCAGCTAAGGTTGGGACATGCTGTCCACTCTCCCAGTTCTATGCAGTTTTTCTGTCTGATTGAGTTTGGGTGGGTCTTGCACATGCTGACATCATTGCTGTAAGTTCCTATGAGGAAATTCCCAGAGACCTGGAAGATTCAGTTTCCCTGTGATCATGCACCAACCCGAGCTCTTACAACCTTTACAATCTCCTCTTATAATCTCCTTCCCTCTTTTGCAATGGCCCCTGAGTCATTTGAGTGAGGTTTAATGGGGTCCTTACATTTAAAGAGAACTGTACTATACACCACACATCAAAGAAATTTCTATTCGATGCAGATGGAAAATATTACAGCGTTCCACAATTGGCCAAACACAGAGATTAAGTGCCTGAGAGAGTCCCAGCCCTAAGTGACATATCGACAATGGAACCTCTACACCTAAGTCTCATGGAACACAGTAGATCAGAAAACAGAGAGAATACTCATACATATCTCAACTCTCACCATTGAAGCTTCCTCATGAAACAGTGTACGATGCACACAAAAGGCCACAATTGACCAAAGTACAGTGAATTTTTGACAATATATTTTAATTGTATTTAGATGCCTCCCCTATCTGCACCCCTTACTACCCTACTCAATCCCAATTTCACATACACCATTATATATATATCATGTATACTCAAATGGGTGTCCCCAAATGCTTTTCAGTGTAGGTCCATCACTGGAGCCTAGTTAACCTACAAAGCATCACATCCATAAAAATGACTACCTCTATTCCTCCCAGCAGTCATCTTTTTCTGATTGTTACTAAGGCAGTGCTAAGCGTTCTTACACACTTCCCCACTTCTGTGCTGGAATTTTGTCTGACTTAAGCCTACTTGGGACTTCTGGATGTTGTCACCATTGCTGAGAGTTCATATGACTGAGAGTAACTGCCTAACTGTCTAGAAAACTGTTCCCTCATGTTCATCCACCTCAGGCTTTTACAATTGTTCCACCACGTCCTCTGCAATAATCCCTGAGCCTTGGGAGGATGAGGTTTGATTTATGCATCCTATTCTAAGTTAAGTGCTCTATAGTCTTTTGTTCTCCACACGTTGGCTAGTTGTGGTTCTCTGGCTTATTCATCATCTTCTGCATAAGAAAGCTTCTCTGGTATTAATCAGTAGGAATAAAAATAAGTCATTAGGAGGTAGATTCATCCTATATCTATTTAGCAGAATGATAGCATTAGGCTCTTCTTTATGACCCGTGACCTCATGTTACCAGGCCTGATATAAATGACAAGTATAGACTCCATCTTACAAAGTAGACTTTAAATTGGGAAAGGATTGGTTCATCTCATAACTTTTATACCACTGTTTCACCAGTGGGCATATCTTACCAGACCAGATCTTGTTGTCACCTGTAGGATTCACATCTGAGTAAGGTTGGGGATTACTTTTCTCTTGCAGAAGCATTCATAGTAGCTGCCAGCACTAAAACACCCTGAAGTGCACAATCACATTCAGACTCCCTCCCCATCACTGGCTCATCTCCACTGCCCCACCCCATGTCATATTTCTTCCATTATTACCTATCCATTTGTTTGCTTGACTATTTGTTTATTTATTTGTTATTTTTTAAAATCACTTTGCTGGTTAGCTTTGGTTGTCAACTTGACACACCTTGGTAGAGGGAACCTCAAATGAGGAATTTCCTGCATTGGACTGGTCTGTGGCCATGTCTGTGGGACATTTTCCTGAGTGTTGAGTGATGTGGGAGGGCCCAGCCAACTGTCAGCAGTGCCATCCCTGGGCACATGGTCCTGTGACCAGGAGAGAAAGCCAGTAAGCAGCATTCCTCCATGGTCTGTGCTTCACCAATTGTCTCTAGGTTCCTACCCTGGGTTCCTGCTTTGGCTTCCCTTGGTGATGAACTTACCTGGAAGATGTAAGATAAAATTAACCCTCTTCTTTACAAGTTAGTTTTGGTCAGTGTTTTTATCACATCAATTGAAAGTAACCTAGGACGTCTATCAACTTCTGTATGCCCCTTGGAAGTGCTCCTGGTGTGGGTCCATATCCTGGAATCTAGTCAGCGTACAAGGCATCACAACAGTAATGAAAACTGACTCTCCCTTTACTTCAAAGTTTTTTATTTGTTTATTTATCTTATGTGTAAGTGCTATGCCTGAATGTATAACAGTGCCAGTAGTTCCTCAGGTAGGTCTGGGGCTTCTTGCCCACCTCCCCAACTAACCATTCAGGATTTCTGCCTCACTTGAGTTTGTGTGTATCATATGCATGCTGTCAAAATTGCTGTGAATTTGCATATGCACCTTCACTGTCATCTGGAAAATGCTTTATTTTTCTTGTAGTCAACCACCAACTCTGATTCTTGTCATCTTTCTATTCCTTCTTACATAAGATCCTTGTGTCTTGAGCAGAGAGAAAATAATACACGTGTCCCATTTAGGACTGAGTACTCTAGTCTTTTATTTTTGACATGTTGAAGGTTGCAGATCTCTGTGTTAACCTCCATTTCTTGGAGAAGTTTCTTGGGTGATATTTGAAAAATGTTCTAATCTATGGATATACCAGTAAGTCATTGGAGGTTGGTTTAGTGCTATTTTTATTTAGCAAAAGAATCATAGCAGATACTCCCCTATAGCCTGTGACCTGTCCAGTCATAGGTCTTTGACACTGATGCACTCCATCTTATGAAGCAGTCCTCAAATGCTGTCAGAAAGTAGTTCATTCCTCCAATAACAACAGTTGCAATATTACCTGAGGGGGCATACCTTGTGCACATTTTATTGTAGCTCACAGGGTTCACAGCTGGGTAAGGCTTGTGTAATATATTGAAATTATAGATACATGTATGATGAAACATCCCCGTACCTCTATGATGAAGCCAACTTGTTGGTGGAAAATCTTTTTGATGTGTTCTTGCATTTGGGATGTATCTTATTGAGAATTTTGCATCTATAATTCATTAGATAGATTGGTCTATATTTTTATTTGTGTTGGGTCTTCATATACTTTTAGACTTAAAGTTATTTGGGAGTATGCCATCATTTTTTACTTTAAGGAATAACTTGAGGAGTGTTGGTATTAGTTCTTGGAAAGTTGGTAGATTTCAACACTGCATACCAGCTGGTCTTGAGTTCTTTTTACCTGGGAGATTTTTAATTACTGCACATATCTCATTGGTTGCTATGTGTCTGTTTAAATTATTTAAGTTTGATGAATATATATTTATATATCCTTTTGGTGGATCTTTTTCCTTTAATGAGTATGAAATATGCATCCCCATCTCTTCTTACTACTTTTAGTTTGAGGTCTATTTTTAGATACTAGAGAAGATATGTTTGCTTTGTTCTTAGTTCCATTTTATTGGAATACTTTTTTCAATACTTTGGTCCTAAGGTGGGATATATCCTTGATAGTGAGGTATGTTTCTCAGAGGGAGCAAAAGAATAAATTGTGTTTTCAATTGTGTGCTTTATTTGGTGGGGGCCATTAATCTATATTTGTTACCTTTTTTACAGGACCAGAAAAGAGACTCCACATGGTCCTTTAATGGTGGAGTGACTTGAGTGGTTCCTAGCTGAGTTTTCTGGTGGACAGGTGAGTGTTGATTTTTGATTAGAGGGATGGGGGTGATTCCATTTCAGTGGTAAGCAAGAAAATGTGCAGATGTAACTCCATGATGGGTGATTCTAGCCTGATGTACATGGTGTACAACCCCAAATATATCTGAAGTACTGGGGATGGAAACAAGGACAGACAAGGTTCTGAAAATTAAATAAGCTGTGCTGGTATGAGACAGAAAAATATGAGCTAGACCTCAGGGACTGGAGAGGTGTGGGGGAACTCAAAGGTGTGCCTGATCTCTGGTCTTGAATGGGGATGTGTGACTAAAGACAAGCCTGTTAGCTAAGATGCAGACAGAGGATGCAGAGGTTGTGTAATCCACAGATCTTACAGGACACACAGTTCTCTCTTTCTCAAATGTTTTAATGAAGGCATTTAATGCAATCCACTTTCCTTTCAAGAATTTCTTTATTTTCCCCCCAAAGATTTTGGTGTTACATATTCATTATCATTCATTTCTAATTTTTAATTTCCTTATTTATTTCTTAAATTTACAGATTATCAATTTTCACTGTGTTGTGTAGTCTTGATAATTGCATAATTCCTGTGGTCTCTAGGCTGTTGATAGCTGACATTTTACTGCTGTTGTCAAATAAAATGAACAAAAATATTTAAATGTCACTGTATTTGTCTAGAGGTACTTTGTGTCTCGCTCTGAGTGCATTTTTGGAAAAAAAAATTCCAGAGGCTTCTGAGAAGAGTGTACTTTCTTTGGTGTTTGGGTAAAATGTTCTGTAGATATCTATTAGTTCTATTTGTTTGTAATGTCATTTAACTCCAGCATTTCTTGTTTTCTTCCAGACTTCCTTTGTCTTGATGAGAATGGGTACTGAAGTCACATACTATCACTATGTTGGGATTAATTTGATGCTTTCCATCTATTAGTATAAGATACACCTGTGTTTGTTGCATGTAGGTTTAAAATTATCCAATTCTCTTGGTCGTTCTTTGGTTCCTTTAAAAAGCATGAAGTTACTTTCCTTATCTCTTTTGTTGAATTTTGGATTTAAGTCTATTTTTATCAGATATTAGAATGCCTACATGTATTAGTCAGGGTTCTCTAAAGAATCAGAACTGATAAAATGAATATATATGCATATATATGGATTTATGAAATTAGCTTATAAGATGGAATCTGAATAGTCTAACAATGGTTGTCCCACACTAGAGAAGCTGAAAATTCGGTACTTGATCAGTGCATAAAGCTGGATGTCTCAGCAGTCCCAATCTGGTACTGAAGACTTGAAGGATTCCTGGAGGTCTGATAGTCTTTAGCCAACACTGGAATCCAGAAAGGTTGGTTCCACTATCATCAAATAAACACCACAACAATAAGATCAACTTACCAGTAAAACAGACAGGGTGGGCAAAAAATAAATGCTTCCTTTCTCCATGTCCTTTTATATGGGCTGCCATCATAAGATAATGCCCAACATTTAGGGTGGATCTTCCAGCTTCAAATGATCTGATCAAGAAAGTCTCTCTCATTTCATTTAATTGAAGATACAGTTCAGTTGACAACCAAGATTATCCACCACATTAAATATGCTTATTTCCTAGTTCTGTTTGTTCAGAATGCCCATCTAATCTGCTTCCTCAGGTAGTGTCTGCAGTTGGTTTTGAGATGCATTTCTTGGAGACAACAGAAAAAAAGAATTCTGTTTTTCAATCCAATTTACTCCTCTGTGTCTTTCTATTGGAAAGTTGAAACAAATAATGTTGTTAAAAGTTATGCCTTGATTCTTATCATTTTGTTATTTTGTGATATTATCTTAGACCTCTTTTGATGAACTCTCCTAGAAGTTTATTAATTCCCTTAGGGCCCTTGGGCATTTCTCATTGTCTTCCATTTGAAGTATTCCTTCAAGTATCTGCTTAGTGGTCATGAATTCCATTAATGTGTTTTTATCTTGGAAAGGTTTTATTTGTCTTTCAACTTTAATAGATAGCTTTGTAGGGTATAATAGCCTGGGATAGCAATTGAAGTTTATCACTTCTTAGAATACATTTTTCCAGGCCATTGTGCTACCACAAGGAAACAGTTTTCTAGAAAGCTGGGAAGTTAATCATAGGAAATTACAGCAATGGTAACAACATGCACAAGACTCTTGAAAACACAAGTCAGGCAAAACTCCAACAGAGAACTGAAGAAGAGGGTAAGAAACCCCAACCTTAGCTGGGGAATGAATAACTACTGGGACAGAGTTGGTTTTCTTTAAGGAACTAATGCTTGATAGGTTAATCAGACTCCAGTGAATGGAAGGACACTTAAGGACATTTGGGGACATAAATTTGACTCTACAGGCCTTAACATGTATGACAAAATACATAACATCTGATGGGGAGTGTTATAAGATGGATGCAGATATGGGAAGGGATCTAAATATGATCAAACTATATTGTACGAAATTCACAAAAACTCAATTAAAAACAAGAAAATGTTTCTATGGAAAAAAAATAATTTGTATCCTTATACTTATAGTCAGGTCTTCCAGTCAGCACTCATCAAAGAAGCTTATTTTGCATCAGAAGGAGTTATTACAGAGTACCAGAACTGGTCACACACAGACATTTTCTGTCTGAATTCTCCATACCTAAGAGGAACATCTACAATGTGACTTCTACACCTAAGGAAGTTGAATTCTTCATTCATGGGCAAAAGAAACCCAATGCCACAGAGCTAATTATATGACAGAAGAGCTTTGGGAATGTAAACCAGAAGACTCACCCAAGAGAATTCATTAGCTTTTCATTTCCATTTCCTAGGCCAACATTTCTGTAGGAGGCCATTTCAGCTGGGAGATGAGTCCATATAAAAATTTGCACAGGAGAAAGGAGAGAGAAGATCATGGCATCAGAAGACAAACAGAGCACGCTCATGGAAAAAAAATATGCTGGCTTACTGTGGACATGCAGACATTTAGATGGGGCATTAGCTTTGACCCTTGTTTCCAGGTGGCAGCAGAACTAAAGAAAGCTGTGTATTCAGACCCAAAAACAGTCTGAAAACTGTTCCCTCTGTGCAGCCTCTAGAACAGCAATATTTTCCACCAATTCTTCTTAAGAAATCTTGATCCAATGTATACTATAGTTTTGGAATGTTAATTGTCTAGCTGTCCCCTCTGCCAGCTCCAGAGATCATCAGCAGACGAACAGGAGGAATAAAATAGCCCTGACATCTGACAGTTACTGTCACACTCCCAAACAGGAAAATATTCTCTTTGTTTTCTACACAATTGTCACTCCAGTTGTGAAGTCCCTCATCTACAACTGTTGCATAAATTTATTCTCCACACCTTAGTGGGAGGGATCTGGTTAATCCAGCTTGATAAAACGGAAACTGATCTTCCATTTGGAAGGATTTATTTACTTACAAAGTTACTAAGCCGCTGTGTACTCGCAGCCCATCGGCCCGCGGTCTGCGACTGCTGGCCAGCCCCCAAAATTTGGGGCAGCTGTGTGCCGGGTATAGGTCTCTTAGTTCGTTTCACTCACATGATCCTTAAGATGGCGGGGACTTGGCACACTGGCTCCTGGGTTCTGGCCTTCTGTGTGGGCCTGGGGGCCGGGGCATTTCTCTTCCCGTGTGGGTCCAATCTCTCCCCGTCTCCCGGGACTTGCCATGTTGGTTCCATCTCCTCCCAGGCTCCCCTGCATTTCCCTTAAGCTCTTGGCTACTCAGTTGTCAGTCAGGCCAAAGTCCATCCCTCATATCAGACAGAGAGAAGACTGTTCTTGGCTTTTACGCCACATTCCACCCCTTCTCTCTGGCTCTCACATACTTCCCGCAATCTCTTCTGCAATAATCCCTGAGCCATAAGAGCAAGGGGTTTGGGGAGAGAAGATAACAGGTATAGGATGATGTTCTTTTCACTGTAAAAACACAATAATTGTAAAACAGCAACAGCCCCAATAACAACAACAGCAAAAGTAACATCCCCACAAATGCTGAATGACCTAACCTATGGGCATAAACACAAGTGTTTAGGCAATGCCTAAGTGGGCACATCATATTTATCTGGCAGTTTCTTTATGGGGGCTTGTAACTCTCCCCCTTACCGTTGGGGGTTGACATTCTCTTTTCTTTCCTTATCAGACATGTGTTCTGTCCCTGAAGAGTGGGCTTTAAATTCAATCATGAGTATGCTGGGGTTGCACTTATCTGACGGGCCTCCATTACCCCTGCAGGGCATCTGACAGTAAAGCACGCAAGATCTGTCATTAAACACAGATTTTCAGGGCCATTCTCCCATGGCGGTCTGAGTAGTGCCCTTTAGCACTATGAAGGCCAGCCATCCTTTTGTAGGGAGTCTTTAGCTCAGTCCCAGCTAGATCTCTTTCTCCATGCTCAAGCCATGTCACATTTCAGTAATGGGGTCTTACCGTCCATTTTCAGTGTGCGACCAGCATTATAATGTGGCAACTGCCTTTTGTTTGGTAGGGGGACCTTCAAGCCCCCATTGGCCAACAGCTCATAGGGAGAGTCAACCCATGCCTCGTACTGGAATTGCTAGTCAACAATCACATAAAGTATGCCTTTACTCTCTGACATCTGTAGGCTTAGGCCTATAGAACTCACAGAATTCCACAGCTATACTTCACCCTGGTACTCTGTATTTGTTACATTCCATTTTTGTTCCTTTAAGTGTACTTGACACCTCTCAACCCAGTTTCATATCTGTAAAACACTCAGAAGTTAACATTACATACACATACAAGGTCTAACATAGCATGGAAAATTATCTAGTTCTTTACTGTCTTTAGTTATTGTCAGGAACCCATTTAGTGTCCCAGAGTTATCACATGGAGCCCTCATACATTTTCGTATCCTTGCCAACCTCATTGATGTTGGCCCAAACTGCCTGATTCTACAAAGGAACAAGGAAGAATAAGGTTTTCCTTGCCCCTGTCATACTGGTTGATTCCTAGGGCCAGGGAGACCCTGGATCTGATTCCTGACCCTAGCCACACCTGTGGTCTCTCCATTGCCCACACCTGGCTGGTGGGAGAGGCCCTGGCCAGAAAAATTGTCTCCACCCCTTGAATAGCCAGTTACAGGGGAGAAATATCTTCCTTTCACACTAAGGAGGTTAGTATCCACCCCTGGGATAAGCTTCATCCTCTGGGTACCATTTGTGAACCGTTTATCGGGGCTCAAAGCCTCCCAGAGCTGCTTTAGCACAGAATTTGGCTTTTTATCAATCTTTTCTTTAGGAACTTAGGAACTTGGGCTAAACACAAGTCTCTCCACATTTGTCTGCGAGTAATCCAAGCAGACCTCCCTTTCTGCTTCGTTTCCCTTACATATCTTTTGGGTCTCTCTATTTTTCTACAGACATACTTCACATGCTGGCCTACATTGTTTAAACCTGTCAAAGCCTCTCCAGCCTTGTAAAGCTCCTGCCCCACTAGGGGTTCTAGTGAGGACAATAAATCTCCATACCAATGTTGAGGTCCATGTTCAATGAAATCTGTCATAAGATCTCTAATGAGCACAGTTCTATCAGGTCCGGTGAAAGGTCTACTGTATACTGCTTTCCTCATGCCCAGTTCTCTTAAGAGCACCTGTCCTTTTTGTGTCATACTCCAGCTCCTGGAATTCATGGGGACCTCCACTGGTGATGACCAAGTGTCTCCTATACCCTGCACAAGCCAGTTCATCAGCAACTGCTTTCCCTTGTATGGTGCCAGGTCATGCAGCTTAAATCTCAATGAGGGATGAGTGGTTATGTGGCTTAGCTGTCTTGCTTCTGCAGCATTGCAAACAATGTCATCTGCCCCTCTGTCCCATATCCTCAGGAGCCAGGTGATGACAGGGTCTTTTGCAGCTTGTTTGAATGTCCTCCCAATTTCCAGCAGCTCTAAGGCTGAAAACCCTTTATTCACTAGATCCTGCCCCCTGCCTGCTTTCTCGGGTGGGTGCTCAGCTGGTATTCTCTGGGCTTTCTCTTTCTTTTTATTCAATTTATTAGCAAGGTCAGTGGCTGATGCAGAAAAGGTCTTTTGCTTTAATTTCTCTCTTAACTCTTTAGTCTCTAGATAAATTTTTTTATCACACATAGCAGAGGCCATGCTGCCTCAGCCATCGCCTGCTGGAGCCTTGGCTCTTTGCCATCCAGCAGAGTTTTCAAAGTCTGCTTCAGTCCCTGTGCTTTTTTTCAGATTATCTCTGTAATCCTGCAGTGTGGCCAAAAGGCTCAGTAAATGCGCCACCCCATGCCAGCCACAAGAGGTCTCCCATCCTGGGATTTCTTCCCCAGACACTGCTGGCAATATTGAATTAATTAGCCCCCTGAGGATCCATTGTAACAGTCTGCCTTCCCTCCTGTGGGTCTGCTATGAGCGCAGTTTGCTCTTTTAACCACTGAGCTATTTTTCCATTTTGTGCCAGCCAGATCCTGCCGACTATGCCATTTGTTGCATAAATTTATTCTCCATGCCTTAGCGGGTGCGATCTGGTTAATCCAGCTGGATAAAACGGAAACTGATCTTCCATTTAGAAGGATTTATTTATTTACAAAATTACAAAGCCACTGGGTATGCGCGGCCTGTCCGCCCGTGGTCTGTGACCGCCAGTGGCCAGCCCCTAAAGTTTGCAGTAGCCACGTGTACCCAGCGGCTTAGTTCGTTTCACTCACATGATCCTTAAGATGACGGGGACTTGGCATGCTGGCTCCTGGGTTCTGGCCTTCTGTGTGGGCCTGGGGGCTGGGGCATTTTTTTCTTCCCATGTGGGTACAATCTCTCCCTGTCCCCCAGGACTCGTCGCCATGTCGGTTCCACCTCCCCCCAGTCTCCCCTGCGTTTCCCTTAAGCTATTGGCTACTCAGTTGTCAGTCAGGCCGAAGTCCATCCCTCATATCAGACAGAGAGAAGACTGTTCCTTGCTTTTACACAACAGCCTATGGAATGTGTAGGTCACTGGGGGTTTGAGGAGAGTTCTGGGAAAATGGTGGCTGGCAAAACACTACCTTCTAGATATTCCTGATAGCTGTTTCTAAATTTAATTTTCCCTCAAAATCGGAAGATTTCTTCTATGAAATATTTCTGAAAAGAAAACAAAGAAAATAAAATGCATATGTTTTGATAGTATGGAAATATAACTGTCTTTGTAAATGTTCTTGATTATTTTCATCATGAGGTATTTTATTGGATAAGATTCACATAGGTTTTAAATTTCTCATCTTAGAGAGCAGAAGTAATGTAAGAGCCAGAGAAAAGACACCTGCTTTTTAAACATGACAAGGAAGCTGCACCAATGAAACCTTCAAAGTATGGTAGTGTCATAACATCTGCATATGAGAAAACTAGGTGACATTCATGTAGGAAAGGGGAAATTTTTCAAAGATTCTCAAGTTGAAAAGCTAAATGTGATCACTGGATGTTGAGTAAGCAGCAATCAGTTTTCTCCAGGGTTTAGATCCCTGAGAGATTATCTAATCCCAAGTGGGGAGCCCTAAACACAGGTACATATGAGTACCACTAAATGGACTCACTTCATTTACATATATATATATATATATACACATATGTATATATATATTATATGTGTATGTGTCTGTGTATTTAGTAGATGTGACGATAATAATCCAAAAAGAGGATAAAATCTGAGAAAGTCTCAGGACAATATGGGATGAGTTGTTGGGTATTAGGAGGGATGGAACTAATACAAAGAAAATACTCATGTATGAAATTAACAGAAATTTTAAAAAATTAAATTACTCTTTTTCATCTTTAAAAGTAATCTCCATTTTCCAGTGTAGTTTCTCAGTTCATAAAATCTAAAGAATGTTACTACTTGGACATAAACCCTGAATTTTTATGTGTATATTGGGCTAATAATCAAAGAAAATAGTTTCAAAGATTTGGTTTGTACATCAGTGTAAGACGATTCTTGAGAATTGCAGAATTTATTTTATGTGTAAAATACTTGGTTCTAATGAAATTAAATAAATTAAATTAAAGTATAATTTTAATTTGCGTTACAGTACTTGGTCTTTAAACAACCAATATTGCTAAAATGTTCCATCAAAATGATAGTCTGTCTAATATCCAATTGATAGAAACTCTCCCTGTGTTTACTCTTCTCTTTCCAGACATCAGTCTGCATGGATGACCTGACTGATGCCATTGCTTAGACAGTGTGTGTGTGCAAGTGTACACATATGTAGTTATAACTTTTCTTCTTCTTCTTCTTCATCTTCTTCTTTCTTTCTTTCTTTCTTCATTATCTTTATATTCTTTCTTCTATCTTATTTAGTGGTAGGAATTGTAGAGAAATTATATTCTTTTGTTCTGTGAATAATAAAATCAAACATCAGATTAAAACCATATTTTATATTTTTCCTAATTACATGTTTTCTTTTCCTCAATCTAAATATTCCTTTTAATTTTAAAATATTTCATAGCATAGTTTAATTATCTTTATAATCAACCCCCCTTACACCCCATAATCCTCCCCTACTGATTCCATGCATTCTGTCATATATGTTAAGGCCTATAGAGTCATCTGTCTACCCAGTTGTCCCTCTGTGAAAGCTCATTCACTAGAGTTGAGTCAGCCTTGCCAGAGTCACTCAAACAAGAGATCAACTCTCCCTCCCACAACAGTAAACAGGTACAAATAGTTCTTTGATTAAGGTAGGAGAGTCTACTGACCGTTTTGCCAGTGCTATGCTATGGTTTTTGTCTGAGTTTCAGTGTGTCTTGTGTATTCTATGACCATTGCTATGAACAAGTTCCTAGAAGCTTGTAAGACACTTTTTCCTTATGATTATATACAATGCTGGCTCTTAGAATCTTTGCACCTACTCTTCTGCAATGGTACCTGAGCCATGCTTGGTTGAGGTTTAATATGGATGTCCTATCTAGGGAGACGTCCTCTACATTCTATTATTCTCTATACTTTGGCCAGCTGTGGTATTCTGTGTGCATTGTACTCTGTTACATGAAGAAGCCTGGCTTGTGAAAGTTGAGAGATACATTAGTATTCTTTCTTCCTTGTTCTGCTATATTCTGTAAACTTGCGTATAGAGGTTCCATTGTAAATGTGTAATTTGGGATCAGGCGTCTCTCAGACACTTATTCTCTGTGTGACCTATTATGGAATTCTGTAATAGTCTCCATCTGCTGCAGAAGGAAGCTTTTTTGATGAGTAGTAAATGTTTACTTGATCCTACCAAAAGCAATCCATCTTTAGTGCAATGTACCTCAAAATCCCCACTCTTCATAATAACTAGAAAAAAAATCTTAAAATTAACATGAACTCACAAAACACCCCAAATAATCAAAGGAACTATTGAGTAAAAAGAGCAGTGATAGGAATATTAGCCTATCAGATCTGAAATATATGCATAGATACATAGGTAGATAGATGATAGATGATAGTAGTTAGATAGATTATAGATAGATAGATAGATAGATAGATGATAGATAGATAATAGGTAGAACAGAGCCATAACCATAAAAAGTATGGAACTTAATAGAAAATCCAAATGTGAGTGCATGGAATTTCAGGTAAATGATATTTCACACAAGTGCCAAGAACACACACTAGAGGAAAGACAGTAGTTTCAACAAATGGTGCTAACAAAACTGGATCCCCACCTATAGAATTAAGTGAGACCCTTAATCCTGCACAAAAGTCAACCTGAAATGGATTAAAGACCTCAATGTGAAACCTGAAACCGTTAGAAGAAAACCTAGGAAATCCCCACTATATACAGGTATAAGAAAGAACTGTCTAAACTGAGCATCAGTTGCTCAATAATTAACTTCAAAAATTGCCTCATTAAACTAAAATGCTTCTGTACAGGAGAAGAACCAACCAAGGAAGAAGAAACTCACCAAGTGTGAGAAAATTTTCACCAGCTATACATCTGACTGAGGATTAATATTCACAACATACAAAGAGCTCAAAATCAAAACAAAACAAAACAAAGAATCAAATGAATCAATAAAAATATGGGCAAAGGACATGAACAGAGAATTCTCAAACAAAGAAATAAAAATGACTAAGAAACGCTTAAATTCGTCAAACATCCTTAGTAATTAGGGAAATGCAAATCAAAACGACATTAAGATTTCATCTTACCCAAGTCAAACTGTCTAAGATAAAGAGCATAAAGGACACCAAGTGCTAAGGAGGATATTAAGGAAGAGAGCACTGATTCACTGTTGCTGGGATTGCAAACTTGTGCAAGCACTATGAACAGCTGTTTAGAGAACTAAAAAGAGCGAAAACTAAAACTGAGTCTACCATATGATCAGGTCCTTGGAAAATAACAAAAATACTCATCCTATAGAGATGCTTGTACAGCCACATCTGTTGCTGCTCTTTTCACAATAAGTAAGAATGGGGACAATCTAAACCTAACAGACTAAATGGCTCTCAATTGAAGAATGTATAATGAAAATGTACATTTGCATGACAGTGTTCTACTCTGTGGCAGAGAAAGATGAAATCTGCAGGTAATTGGAGGGAATTAGAAAGTGAAATACAAAGTGAATTAACATACACTCAGAAAACAAGCAGTATATATTGTCTCTCATTTGTGGATCTTAGCACACACACACACACACACACACACACACACACACACATATCCAACATAAAATGGAATGGCATCATGGAGGGAAAGGGAAAGACTGAGAGAGGGGGATGGTAGGAAACAGATGTTACCAAGGGATGAGAGGGGGAAACGGTGACATAAAACTGGGAAAGGAAGAGGAAGGAAGCACAAGGCACTGTAGGGGTAAAGGGGAAGAAAGAGCTCAAAAGAGAGGGCATAGCAGGAGACAGGTATTATCATGGAGAAAATGGAGGTACTTTAACTGGAGTTGGAAGAAGGAGGTTTGAGAGAGAGAGAGAGGAGAGATAAATAAAGCATAGCTGGTGTGAAAAATAGAAATATATTAGCCCAAAAGCCTACTGAAAATACACATATAGAATCTAAACATGAGTGCATGTTCATGTATATACCTTTATAACAATAAACACAGTGGCAGGCAGGTAAAACCTCCCTTCCAGTTGATGGTCAGGCTGGTCCCAGAGACTCCAAAACAAACACTGTATTGACCCAGCCCTTGATTTCCTCTAATAACTTGAAGACAAGACCCTATTGCCCAAGACAAAACACACTTTGGACTCAGCACTTGGAGCAATGGAGCTGAGACTGACCTGGAGCTCTACTCTCTTATCACAATCTCTCACAGTTCTAGAGCACACTATATAAGCTGCTAAGGTAGAACATCAATCAATAGTCCTTAACCCAGCTTTAAAGTCTGATAACCACAGCAATGACTGGCACAACAAACTATTGCAGTGGAGCTGTGGCAGTCTTATCTTGGGGGTAATTACCAGCTTTCTAATTGGACTTAAAACCCTGTCAATGGGAGGGAACCCATGCGTGGCACTATAAACATAGCCAAATACACATGCTGAGGAGGTCATGGATCCTAGAGAAACCCTATCTTTGTCATATCCCTGGATAAATGTAATTACTTATTCTATAGTAAATATGAATTCTTATATTTACAGAAAACTGTGTTCATCTTGATATAATTCAACCCTTGCTACATGTCCACATGCTTGGTATGATTACCTTATCTAAATTTTAAACAATGTAAATGTGTGTCAAAATAGTGCTTGGTACCACGTGTGCCTGCATAATTTTTACTATTTTCTGTCAAATAAAAATAAATTGAAGCTTGAGAAATAAAGGACAATATCACTCATCTAACTGCTAATTTAAATTTGTTTTGTTAAAGGGATGGTTATTGTTGTTTGTGGAAGTTGGCTGATTGTTTTCTTTTTCTGTAACCCAAAATAAAATAACATTATAACTACTTCACTTATAGAAACAAGTTGTTTTTTTTAATTGTGCATTTTTTTCTTAAACTTATTTTTATTGAATTTTAAAAATTTTTACTAGGCTTTTGTACATTTCATATATCAGTTCTTAATAAAATTTAGACCTTCTCTCCCATTCATGCTCCACACACACCCCACCAGATCTCACACATTCTGCCATACATGCTGATTCCTATCCAATCAAACGTTTGTACCCACATGTCGTTTATTATATATTCATCCACTATACTTAATCAGCCAAGCTACAGACTGTAAGGAAGGTGTACTGTCCCTCAACCTGTAGTAATCAATATTAAACAGTGCCCAAACTAGAGAGCTGGCCATCTGCCAGCTAGCACCTCTAGCACCACTCTGGACCCTTGTCTGATGGAGTTTACATGGATCTTGTGCTCAATGGCACCATTGCCTCTAATTCACATGTTCAGGATTCCAGTGGCCTGAAAGCCTCTTTTTCCCTATGTTCATGAACCAACCTTGGCTCTTACAATCCTTCTGAGCCCACCTTAAGCAATGATACCTGAGCCCTGTCTGTGCAGCATTTATTTAGTTGCTAGTTGATGAGAGAGAGTCCAGCCCATCATGGGCAGTTGCACCCGATGGAAGGTAGTACTGGGAACTCTAAGAAAACAGACTGAGTGAGCATAGGTAAGGCAGGAAGCAACATTCCTTCATGGTTTCGCTCCTGTCCACAAGGTTCAGGCCTCTAGTTCATGCTTTGGATTCCCCCAAAGATGGTTGGTGATTGGGACATGTAAGTCAAATAAGCACTTTGGTCCCAAAGTTGGTTGTGGTCAGAGGGTTTTTCACAGCTATAGGAAGCAACTAGGACACTGATGTTCCCTTGTTATGGATTCTGCATGCCTCTGATCTCATCTGACCATTTTGTTCCACACTTCATTCACAGCTGAGCTGTCAGCCGCAGACCCGCCTTTTTACCCTCCCTCACCCCCACCCACTTGCATCAGTACTTGAACAGCTGATATTGGCTTTCTTCCTTACAACTGTGCTAACAGCTGACCTCCAGTAGCATCTGGAATCTACTTCCCCAAAATGTTGCCTGAAAACCATTCCATAATAAACTTCTTTTCCTTAATTGTCTTGGATTATTACTGCAAAAATAAGTGAGTTCTGAAAGCCCAATCACAGATGGCTTCTACAACCTCATTAACTTTCAATTAATTTCACATATTTTTCAGCTTCTCTTAATATGAAATAACAATATCAAAGCATTTGTATACCCATCTTCTCCTCTACTAACAATCTGTTTGCATGACACCAATCCCAGTCATGTTCCTTCCATGGATCCATTATCACTCCAAATCATCAACAGAGAGCAATCCATTCCCTCTCTTCCTCCTTCAGCCTTTCAGTAACATTGATACAGTCTACCTGTCTCTCTCCTCTTGAAATCTCTTCTCTCAGCTTCCAGAAACTACAAACGCCTGCTTTCTCACCTCCTTCGCTCTATACATTTTGGTTCTCTGTCTCTTTCTGGATGTGGGAATCACCAAAGGTACTGATACAGAGTCCTCTTTATACTCAAGAATCTTTTCCTCAGTGATTTCTGGCTTTTTAGTTTAAATGCCATCTATAGACTCTTGACACAAATGCATGTGCATAAATACCTGGCTTGTGTACCTCATCACTACTCACATCTAACGTGAACTTCAAACACAAATAAAAACATACTTTTGATTCATGTCCTGCTGCTCTTGTCTAGCACACACAAATCCAAACACATCATCATGTCCTTTGCTTTCTTAGACTCATTGTGTTCATTATCATACAAACCTTTCCCTTTAATCCTTAGTTTTCTTCATTACTGTTTGATTTTATACTCCACACAAAAAAAGAAAGCTCCTAGAAACATTAGCTATACCATGTACATATTGTGATTGCTTGTCCATAAATTTAGGAATACCTATAGGGCAATCATTTTAATGGTATAAAACGTATGTGTGTGTCCATATATACTTCAGAGAAACAAAGTTTCATGGCTTATTTATAACTTCAAAATAACATGTAAAATCAGAGTAACTCCCTTTAAATATTTTATAGAAATGTATTTTGACAAGATGGAAAGCAAAAACACTATGAATGACCAAAAATTGTAAGAATAGAAATTGTAGTTAAAGCTACAGTAACTAGAATGAAATACAAGGGCAGCAACTGACAGTGATGGCAATATTTGGTGAAATTTAGCAAGTATTATTTCAGTATTTACAATTAATAAGAAAGTGATGAATAACCATAAATGAAGTGATTAAATGTTTAAAAAAATGCCACCATACTAATTCACTAGTACAAATTCCCCTTAAAAACATTTCAGATACTGTTAGTATGAAATGATTAAAATCAAAGGTCTGTGGCAGTCTTTGACCATGGATGCCTTCTCTTTTTGTTTCCCATCCAGGTTCACATGTCTATGGAGTCATCAGATTGTGTTTCAGTAAATGTAAATGAAATGTGAGTATGTAGAGTTTATGTTTCTCTGAAGATTTCAAACCTAGCATTAGAGAATGGTTGTATATTCACTGTTTGAATAATGGGACAGGAGATTAATATATGTATATATATAATATATACATTATATATGTATATATAAGTTATCAAAGAGCACACCTATCAGTTTGTGTCCACATACCTGCCAATTCCACATTTCACCTGGATTTATGTAAAAAATAATTTACCCTTTAGACCACTGAAATTAAAGAGTTAGTTTGAGTGGTGGTGGGCTTGGGATTGGCAACTATGATACTAGGGTAAGATCTATCCTCCTTGATTTGTCAATAAAGTTTTATTGCAACTTATTTGGAATAGTATGATCATAACTGGTTTCCTCCTATAGCAGTAGATTTGTACCATGACTGGCAAATGACACTTAAAATATTATTAATCTGGAATCAAGTAGAAGGTCTTCGCTCATCCCTAAATCAGAGCAAGTAGTGTTGCCTTAAGTCCAAGAAAAGTGAAATTTAAGGTAATGATATGTAACATTTTTACCACATTAGTATAGAATCTAAGGGTGATTAACATGTAAGCAGACAAGTACACAGCAATTACGTTAAAAGTGATTCTGCCTGGCATGTGGTGTGCCCCTTTAATCCCTACACTCCAGAGGCAGAGGCAGGCAGATCTGTAGGATTCAGGCTAGCCTGTTCTACCAGAGAGATTCAGGCAAGACAGGGCTGCAGAGATACCCTGTCTTAACACCCCTCCTCCCAAAATTGATTATTTATCACTAAAAAAGTTAATTTATGTTCTTGTGTGATGGGAATCATATGGGATTAATTTTAAACAGAATTTCTAGGGATCACTTGCCATATCCTAATTGTATTTAGACATGTCATTTTTAATAAGCAGCTAAGGAACCATTACAATCATACTATACAAACATGTTCTAGACTATAAGTCCAGTATCCTGTGGTATTATAAGTCAGTGTCTTGGAACTCCTTTTCTTATCTATCTTCATTTTCTTGACTATTCCCACAAAACTCTTCAGATATTAATATGTTTATCACATTCTTCAGCACATAATTAAGTGAATTTTCCAGTCTAGACTTTTAAAACCTAAAACATACTTTCAAAAAATCTAGTATTTGGGTTACGGAAGTGTAGCTCAAAGACAGAACACTTGCTTAGTGTGTACTAAAGACCCAGGGTTTGGCCTGTGCCATTGCAAACAAAAATAAATTCTATTGCATGTTTTTTAATCCCTTAAATGTACTTTCCTTTAAGTTCCATAAAATGTGTGATGTCACCAGTCTCAGAAAGAAAGAAAAAATGATATATTTTCCTGATTTTCAGATCATAGACTACAATGTATAAATATATATGTACATATATATATATGTGTGTGTGTGTGTGTGTGTGTGTGTGTGTTATTAAGTACATGTGTGGGTATCTGTAACATTTAGAAAGGAGAATAGGGTAATTTTAAAAGGCCTGCTAAAGGGTACACACACACACATATATATATATATATATATTTATATGTATAATGATGTTTCTTGTAAGTCCTTTCAATGATCTCTCAAGGTATAACACATATTCAATGTAAAATAAGTCCTTAAATGGGCAGTGTCTATCTAAGTAAAGGTATAAGGAATTTCACCAACAGGAATAATGTCTATGTAAGAGAGTATTCTCAAGCTTACATGCACAGGAATCAAAGTTCTCATCCATATCCTTGATGTAAATGGATGCAAAAACTAGCAACAAAATATTTACAAACCACATACAGACACACATCAAAAAGATCATCCCCTGTGATCAAGTCAGTTTTATCCCAGAGATGCAGACGTTCTTCAGTGTACGTAAGTCAATAAGTTTCATAAAGCACACAAGTGGACTCAAAGACAGAAATCTGATAGATATTTCAATAGATGCAGCAAAGGCCATCGAAAACATTTCACCGGCATTTATGGTAAAAGTCCTATAGTTACTGGAGGGAGCATATCTTAACATAATTAAAGTTATATTCAAAAAACCTACAGCCCGAATCCTTCTATATGGAGAAAAACTGGAAGCACTCCCATTAAAATCAGGAACCAGACAAGGCCATCCACAATCTCCACTCCTTTTTAATATAGTACTTAAAATTCTTGCAAGAACAATAAGACAAGAGATGGAAGTTAAATGAGTACTCACTGGAACAGAAGAGGTCAAATTACCCCCTTTTTGAAATGATATGAGATTATACCTAGGATATGCCAAAATTCCAACAGAAAACTCCTAGAAATGATTCAAACATTCAGTAAAGTAGCAGAAGTGGCAGGTTACAAAATTAACCTAAAAAAATCAGTAGACTTTCTATATACAAATAACAAGCAATTGGAGAAAGAGTAAAAAGAAACCCTCTCATTTGCAACAACCTCAGGAAACATAAAATATCTCAGAATAAATGTGACCAAAGACATTAAAGATCTCTATAATGAAAATTTTATATCTTTAAAGAAAAATATTGATGAAAACAGCAGAAGATTGGAGGATCTCCATGCTCATGGATTGGAAGAATTAGTACTGTGGAAATGACTACACTACAAAAAGCAATATATAGATTCAGTACAATCCCAATCAAAATCACCATGACATTCTTTATGAAATGGAATTAGAAAAAAATACTAAAAGACCCTGGATAACGAAAGCAACCCAGAGCAAAAAGAGCAATGCAGGGGAGATTACTCTACCAGGTTTTAAACTATATGACAGAGCTATAGTCATAAAAATAGCATGGTCTTGGCAAAAAATATATACCTATAGATGAATGCAATAAAATTGAATACTCAAATATGAGTACATGCAAGTTCAACCACCTTATATTTGATAAAGGAGCCCAGAACACTCAATGGAAGAAAGATAGCATCTTCAGCAAATGGTCCTGGCAAAACTGGATCTCCACCTGTAGAAGAATGAAACCGGACTCATCATTCACCTTGTACAAAAGTCAACTCCAAGAGGAACAAAGACCTCAATGTGAAACCTGAAACTCTGAAACTGTTAGAAGACAGTAACCTACAAGATATATGTGTAGGAAAGTAAATTCTAAATCCAACAGCAGTTACTCAAGAATTAAGGTCAATAACCCAGACATCATTAAACTAAAAGCTTCTGTACAGAAAAAGAAACAAGCACAGAAAGAAGAGAAAACCCATAGAATGGGAGGAAGTCTTCACCAGTGACACATCTGACAGAGGTTTAACATCCATAATATATAAAGAACTCAAAAAACAAAGCATCAGGGAAAGACATGATCAAATTGAAAAATGGGCTAAGGATCTGAGCAGAGAGTTCTCAAAAGAATAAAAATGGCTAAGAAACATCTTTAAAAGATGTTCATAATTGTTAATAATTAGGGAAATGCTAATTAAAATCACTTTAAAATTTCATCTTATACCAGTCAGATTGGCTAAGATCAACAGAGCAAATTTTATCAAATGCTGGAGAGGATGTGGGGAAAGAGGATCACTTATTCACTGTTGATGTGACTGGTAAATTCATGCATTCCTTATGGAAAGCAGTGCTGAAATGCCGGGATCGCAGGCAGGTAGGGCAGTGGAGAAGCTGGTCCAGCCGACCTCCTCCAGGGGCTGACCGGGATGGTGAGTGTCAATGACCCAGACCCTCTCCACTCCGGAGAAAACACCACACTGAGTCGGGAGTCTGTCCAAGCAGGATCTCGTTTATTGCAGCTTACAGGATGACATATATAGGGTAGGGGCGGGGCTAAAAGGGAGTGAAGGACCAATCGTTTTTTGTCACATAGGCTGCAGCCAGGCAAAGGCCATTTTGACAGGTCACCAGACTTGGATAAGGCTCAGACAGCTGCATTCAGAAAGATTGGTTAGAAGTGGATTGTGACGGTTGGTGATGGTTGGAAACAGTTGGTTACAAGTCTGGCCGTAGCAAGCAGGGAGGCAAGACCTTCGCTAAGGCCAAGTCAAGCTCATCCCACACTGGCCTGCAGCTTCCAGTGGGTCAAGTGCAGACACCCGATCGGCATAGCGCACTACAGCCCAGAACTCCTGGACTCAAGCAATCCTCCTGCCTCAGCCTCCCAAGTAGCTGGGACTACAGGCATGTGTCACCACGCCTGGCCTCTGGCGGCCTGCGAGAGGTCCGTAGCAGGGCCAGCCAGCATCCTGCCCTGCCTACAGCTGCCGAGCTATGCCACGGCCTGCGTGCTGGACAGGAGCCGTTACTCTTGCCTGGTGGCCGCACCACACCGCAGACACATCACGCTGTCGCCCACTACCTGGCGCATCATCCCGTGCCACCTGCAGATGGAGTGCGGAGCTCGGGGCAGTGACCTAGCCATGACTGACCCGGGAGGTGATAGGTGCCAGCAGCTGTGGCAATGACCGGGGAGGTGATCAGCAGCGACGAGGAGCTCAACAAGCTGCTGAGCCTGTGACTTCCAACACTGAAAACTCTTTTAAAAACTACAAATGAATCTACCATTTGGCCTGTTTATACTGTTCTTTGGCTATTATACTGTTCTTTGGCATATACCCAAAGGAATCATCTTATTTCAGAGATACATGTACATCCATGTTTATTGCTGCTCTTTTCACAATAGCTAAGGGATGGAAGCCACCTAAGTGTCCTTCAACTGACAAGTAGATAATGCAAATAAGATACATTTACACAAGTACATCCATGTTTATTGCTGCTCTTTTCACAATAGCTAAGGGATGGAAGCCACTTAAGTGTCCTTCAACTGACAAGTAGATAATGCAAATAAGATACATTTACACAACGGAGTTCTACTCAGCAGTAAGGAAAGATGAAATCATGAAATCTTCAGGTAAATGGATGGAACTAGAAACTGTAATGCTAAGTGAAGTAACACAGAATCAGAAAACCAAATGATATATATTCTCTCTCATTTGTGAATCTATCACCAAATTCTTATATGTGAGTATGCATCCTGATGTAACTGCAGGAACCAGGGACTGGTATTATTAATGGAGAAATTGGGGAAATGGGGACACTATAATTAGGTAAGGCATCGATGAGGAGTTAGACAGGGAGAGAGAGAAATAGAGAGAGAGAGAGAAAGGAAGGGTACATAAGGCCTAACTAGTGTAAAACACCAGAAGGAATCATATTAGTCTAACAACCTAATGACAAATTCCATGCACAATAGCTCCACATGAGCCCATGTGCATAGCTGAAGGTTACATAACAAGAAAAAGTGCAAGACAAGAGAAACTTTGAATTGTTGGCCAGAGTGGTTCAGTGGACTCCCAAAATTCCTCAGAATATTTCCATAGCCCTTTATAACTCCCAGAACATGAGGGCAAGAACCTATTGCTGAAGATAGGACATACTTCAAAGACTGCATTTGGAGACATGGAGCTGGAACTGACCTGGAAGCCACCCCCAGCCCTTGAGGCTAGGACTCATAGCTCTGGAAAGCATTATAAAAGTAGCCCAGGAGTAATATCAAACGAGTCCCCACATGAGCATGATGACCAAACAGCCACATCAGTGACTGGTGCAGTAGAGGTGCTTTTACCTTGAGGACCATCAGCAGCTGCCAAATTGGTCTTAGAGCCCAATGTGAGGACACTCGTGTGTGGTTCTGTAATCATAGCCAAACACATGGCTGGAGAAGTCATGTATCTTAGAGAGATCCCCAGTGCTGTCACATACCTAGGCTACCATAACTTCTTATTCATCAAAGAAGCTTCTTTTGCCCCAGATAGAGACTAATATAGAGTACCACAGCTGGTCATACACAGACATTGCCTGTGATTTTCCCATGTCTCAGAAGCACATATACAATGTAACCTCTAAACCCAAGGCTCATACAATATAGAACAAGGGGTAAGAAAAATCAATGAATCTTTCAACTTCCTTTAATGAAGCTCCTGCATGCAACAAAGAGTCAGTAACACAAAAGGTCACAAATGGCTAAATCATGGAGATTAGGAATCTGCAGAATGTTGGTCCCTGGATAGGACTCCTTTATAAGTTTCACTCACCCAGGGCTCAGGGACCAATGAGGAAGAAGGGGCAAAAAGACTGTAAGAGCCAGTTAGGAGGACATGATCATATGGAAATAGAATCCTACAACTCTGGGCCCCTGCTCATATGAACCTCAGCAATAGTTTTGGCTGAAGGTTCATACAAACTCAACCAGACAAAAACCCAACACTGGTGAAATGGGTAGAAGACACCAAACAATGCTTAAGAAATATTTTCAACTGATGACTGTTATGTGAGGATGATTTGCTCTTCCTAAACCAAGGAACTCTTGGTAGGTTGACTATATCTGAGTAGATGAACCTGTACTGAGGTCACTTGGGGTCACTAAATTGACACAATAGAACTTAACGCAGATGAAGGAATTATGGATTCAATTTTGGACGGTATGGGAGAGTGCTGCTGCAGAAGGGGGCATAAAGGTGATTAAGACTGATTGAGATATTCTGTATGAAACACAACAGTGATTCAAAAACATTTAAAAAGCAAAAAGAACATTGGAATGTTCACACTGCTTCTGAGTTCAGAGTCATATAATAATAGTTATATTTAACAACTGCTATTGTTTTATAATTATAAGCTGAAAAGAAATTTAGGATGTTAATATGCATAGTACTGACATTAAATTCAACTCTCTGCTAATAAAGTTCTTATCCTTGCTTTAAATCTCTTCATGTCTATAAATGATACAATAAAATCAAGTTCACATAGGTATTTTCACGTAGACACAGTCACACATACATCCACTTCAAGAAAATGAACTCCTTGTTATGTTTTTATTTTTGGAAGCACACTTGTTTCAGAAAAGCTACATTTAAAAAATGATATGAATACAATATACAATAGATCTCTCTCACTATTATTATATTTTCAAAACTGAATATGTTCAACTCTTTTTTGTTTATTTTCAAAGTTATAATTTTATCAAAATCTATGCTCCATTTTTGACACCTTCTGACCTGTCAACATAATGATTTGTCTTTGTGAAATCAAGGTGAACTTTGCATCAGGCCAGAAATGCAAATTTAATCACACATCTAGTTTTTGTCCCATCAATTGCTTTTCTTTACATTTTAATTCTCTTTTATGCAGCATATTATTACTGTTTTATTTTACTACTGATTTTAAGCTTTCTCATATGTTATCATGTATCTGAATGAACAGGGATACATAGCACACGGTGTTCAGTTTAGTGGGAGTTTTACCTGGTGGTGCTAGACATATTCACCCTGGATAAAGGGCACTATTGCTCAGATTTTGCTGCAGATGAACAGGTTATAAATTTTGTAAATGAAGCATTCTGACATTACACCCAACAACTTTCCCTTTGAGTTGATTTTCTAGGGATTCTACTTGCCCTATAGACGATCAGATTTTTGAGAATTCTGCTTTCAAAATTAAAATTGTAATCACTTCCAAAGGGTCATTGTCTATGACAGAAGGCTAAATGTCTTTCTTTCCCATCACTGTATTTTCATATACATCAAGGTTTGGCCATGAACATACTCATTTCTACAGCAAATATTTGTTGATCTCTATAGGAATTTAGGAGAGAAAATGTCATATGTGCATCCTTCGATTTATTGGTAATTAGGAATCAAGATCAAAGTGATGCTCAGGGGCTACTGGAGAGGGCTTAGGCCAAAACTAATGCTGTTCCTCACTGCTACTTGTGATTTAACTGGAAACTGAATCCCCATCTATGTTGACTTAGTAATGTATCTGGATGACACCAGATAGAGTGAGCCTAAGATACCCATTCAAAGCTTCCTCTTCTCTAAGCTCCTTTTTTGTAGGGTTTTAAGGCTGGAGTGATATGTGCCAGGTGAGTTCATCCTAATTTCTGTGTTCATATCAGCTACACAGAAGAAAATAAAAGAAATCTCAAAGGCATTTGGGGACACAGATTTAACTCAATATGCCTTACTATATAAAACAGATTATATGAGAGCATTAAGGGGAAGGCCTAAATATAATCAATATAGTGCTTGAAACTTGCAGAGCTTCAATAAAATGAAAAAATTTATGTCTCATCTTACTCTCTTATGGCATTAAACATAGCTTAATATGAAAACTTCTTTGAAGAAGGAATAGCACAAGGCAAGCTGTGTTCCCTCCCTAAAGGTTGGGGTGTGCTGGAAGAATATATCTGCCCAGTACCCTTCTCAAAGCACCAGTCACCTCTTTATTCCTCAGGCTATAGATGAGGGGATTAAGAGCTGGAGTGACAATTGTGTAGAACACAGAGATGATATTGTCTTGCCTAGGACTGTGGAAGGAACTTGGAAGAACGTACATGAACGTGGCAGCCCCATAGAACATACCAACCACAATCAGGTGGGAGGAGCAAGTGACAAGGGCTTTCTTCCTGCCTTCATTGGAAGGCATGTGGAGCACAGTGAGAAGAATTAGTGTATAAGAGGCCAGGATGGCAGCAAGCGGGGGAATTAGAAAGGATACACCCATCACATAAACCATGAGTTCATAATTGGATGTGTCTGCACAGGCCAGCTTTAGCAAGGGAGGGATCTCACAGAGAAGGTGTCGAATCTCCCGGGATTTGCAGAAGGAATATTGCATGGTATAGGTGGTATATCCTAGGGCACTCAGGGATGCCAGGATCCATGATGTGGCCACCATGAGCCAGCAAATACTTGGCCTCATGAAGATCATATAGTTCAGAGGATGACAAATGGCCACATACCTGTCATAGGCCATGAAAGCCAAAAGGAGGTCCTCTGCACCACCCAGTGTCAGTGCCAGGAACATCTGAAATGTACAGCCCCCCAAAGATATGGTGTTGTCTCCCAACAGAAAATCCGTGACAGCCTTGGGAGTGACAACCGATGTGAAAAGCAGGTCCATGAAAGAGAGCTGCCCAAGCAAGTGGTACATGGGCACTTGGAGCCGGGCATCCATTGTGGTGATCAGGAGCAGCAGTCCATTGCTGGTCAAGGCCAAGAAGTACAGAGCTATGAATATGGCACAGAGCAGTTCAGGAGAGCCACTGCCATCCAGAATCCCCACCAAGATGAAGCCACTTCGCAATGTGGAGTTCCAGTGCTCCATACAGTGTGGTCCCTTTAGTTGCCTAGAAACAGATGGAATCTCATTGGAAGCGTTTCTAAGGGAGTGTTCCCCCAGATAATGGCAGGATGGCCAATAGGAATGCCATATATTTTCCTGTTCTTAGAAAAGTGTACTCTCTGAATTCTGAATGTCAAAATGTTTTTCATTTAATTTGGATACACCATCTGAGAATTGAAAAGTATTGAGAATTTCTTTGCATAATGTATTCTGTAAAATAAACATAAGTAAACATTTGCATGGATAAGCATGCCTTTGTATTCACAAATACACTGGGTATTAATTTAAATTTTGTTTCTTATTAAAGTCTACTTATGCTAATTCTGAGTTTGAAGTTTTATTTATAAAGGTTTTTTCCCTTGCTCTGGGTTTTCAGACCATTTAATTTCTTCACTTCAGACACTTTCCTGTCCTTATTGGGCATACATCTTTAGGTAGGAAGGAAACAGAGTTCTGGACTGCATGAAATCGAGGATGAGATAGATCTTAGAGACAAACTGGTAACAGTAATACAGAAGACATTTTCCCATTTGAAGGCAATGCTGACATATTTAAGAAGGAGGCTGGGGACCAAAAAGCAGAAATATGGGATTCATAGAGGTATGGCAGTTTTTTTGTACATAGCATATGATAAGGCAGATTCATTTCAAAAATACGATCTTTTAGAAAGGCTCAAATTCATACCATTACCTGGACTTCAGAGCATCATTCTAAACAGAAATGATTGTTTCCTGTCCTCACAAATCTTGGTGGTGGCTGGAAGGATCAAACTCCTGTCAAACTCTACATTCATGTAGAGGAAGTTGAGAAGACAAGGATATGAACAGCATGTGTGAGCGGGTGTCTGTGGGTCTGTGCTGTGTCTAGGTCTGTGTGCCTGTGAGCCCATGTACACAGCCTGCTTTTCATAAAGGCAGATGGTTCACAGTTGAGTAGAAGAAATGGGAGCTCTGTGGAAGATGAGAAGAAGCATCGATTAACTCTTCTTTGCATTTTTCATACCCATTTGCTTCTGTAGTCTTTCTCTCCTCTACTTATTTCAAATTATGACTTTTAAGTGAAGAAATCATAAAAAGGTGATATTGGAAGGGTTACTTCCTCAAATTCCTTTCATTCATTCAGTAAAAATTTACCAAGGGATTCCAATGTATCAGGCACTGCACTTGATTTGATTCTAGGATAACCACATCATACAAACACCTGCATTGTAGAATGCTGGTGATTGATAGATGAATTAAAATGTGACACATGGAGAATGTAAACTCTAGCTCCAGGGGATCTAACATCCTCCTCTGTCTCTATAAGCACCTGCACATGTGTGGCAGACACATAGATGCACACCTGTACGTATAAATAAAAATAAAATAAATCTTTTGAAATCAAAAGTGAATAAGACATCACCGAGGCCAATTTTTAGGCAGTGGTTCTGGTGCATATGAAACTTAAATGCCTTTCTAGAGAATCAATAGATGTTGTGAGAATAGAGGAATGAAAGGAGAAGGACAATCACATGTCAGATTCCTTCAGATTTCTGTGCCAATCTTTGGACAAAGTTTCAAAGAGAAGATAACAGAACAGGACTGCAGTGAAGTACTGTAACCAGAACTCCAGAGCCCACCTACCCACCACCGCCCTCTGAATCAAGACCCATGGTTTTCCTCTTTTTCAGAACTTTGTCTCTCCCTTCTCCCCTCTAAAGAGGAAGCGGAGGACATACACACTGGAATAGCAGGAGAGTTCATTTCTGGGGCACTGCTTGGCACTATGAGGATCCCACATCAAGAGCTATCAGTGAAACAGGAGCTCTGATATACATCATGGAAATGTCCAGAGAAAAGTAAGGATAAAAAAGACCGCATTGAAAACACATTTTCACAATTTTTTTTCCTCTGTGTCACTGCTTGGTATATTTAATTTTTTTCCAAAACATCTCATTTCTATTTTTGCACATACTTCGACATGAGGTTTTGAGTAGATATGTCTTAGCCATCTTTTGAGTGTGGGAAAAGAGACTTGACATTAGCTGGCAGGGGGGAGGTTCTTGTCTCTCCCTAACTCTAATTTTAATATAATTTTTATTTAACTTTTAAAATGGGTTTCAATAGACTTTTCTTTGTTATTTCAATGTCAAGAAGGCAATTAGGAGTTTTAATATTAGGATGCCATGTTTTGAGTTACTGTTCATTGCAGGATGCACATCAGACTCTAGGACCTCAGGAAAGTACAGGTGAACCAAAGGCAAGTAATAACAGTTTTACCAGGAGCCCACCCTCAGGCAGTGTAACAGCTCAGGTCTGACTAGAGAGGAAAAATGATTGAAGAGTCCCCAAATGTACAAGGTGGATGCTGTACAAGGTTCACAACTGAAGTTGAGAACAAGTGACCGCTGAAGCCTGAGGAACTAGAGAATACGAGAGATAGAACAGTGAGATTGGATGTTGTTTCTTGAGATGTACACTCCCCACAAATTGTCAAAATCAGAGACCGAGCCCTTACCTCAAAGACCAAAAGACACAGCTTGCAGAAAAAAATCAAGTGCCCTGAGATTCCCTTTAGAGTTGAAGAGCTTCAAAACACAGAACTGTTTCTTCTCACATTGTGTCCTGGAGGAATGCACATGGCTGTCAAGAAAATCATGAATCAAATGGTCCAGCAGTCACTGACATCCTCTATAAGGAAGGAAATGGGTGCCAGAGATCAGCTGAGACCTAAGGCAAGATTCTAGAGAGGTGAGAGGTTGAATCCAACATGGTTTTCATCATCTACTTGCCTTCTGAGTCCTGCAGTAGAGTATTAACTCAAGAGAACAAAAGTTCAGCATCCTTCTAGCAATGAAACAAAAATGAAAATTACATTGAAAGTCCATGTCCAACAGTCAAAACAAATATCGCATCAGATTGTTGTTACTCCAAATTCTCTGACTTTCCTATTCCCTCTCCTGCAGCCGTCTGTGGTATAAGATAAGCACAGCGGAAATTTGGAGGCAGAGGGATGGATGGGTAGGGCTGCCCAAAGAAGACCAACCACTTTCTACCCTTTGTCCCTTGGGCAGCAGTGAATCTTGGCCTGGTCCTGTGGGAGGTTTGGGAGTCGCATCCTCCCAGGCGACAAGACCATCTATGAAACGCTGCTCCTGGAAGCTGGCTTTTAATGAATCCTCCCAGGCATGTCCTCCTCACCTGACATTTCTGCAAACTTGGCCCTTTAAATTGGCTTTGGGGTCTCAACACCTACTCTGCCCCACATGGCCTTTCTCAGGAGCCTTCTGATTAAAGATTCGGTGCCAGAAACTGGCCCAATCAGCAAGAGACTTCTGTGCAGCCTCTGTCAAGTAACAAAAAGTGTTTGGGGGTGGAAAGTTGACTCAAAGCTTAAGAGCACAGACTGTGCTTGCAGAGGTTTGATTCCCAGCACCCACACAGCAGTTAAAAACTCCAGTTCCAGGGGATCCAATGCTCTCTTCTGATCTCCATGGGCATTGCATGACAAGGGTGCACTTACATACAGGTAGGCAAAACATTAATACACATAAAATAAAAATGATAAATAAGATATTTGGTTTTTTTGCTTTATAATCTGCTAGGGCTCTACTCTCCACTTCCCTTCTCTGCTTCCGGTGAGGACTTACAGGGTACAGCAGGAGAGACCAGCACACAATCTGATATCGGGTTGTCTTTCCTTGAGCTCTAAATAGCTTCAACACTGGTTTGTTGGACCAGTGTTGTTTCATCTGTATGGTTCTCATTTCTACCCTGTCTATCGCTGCTGTAGATAAGGCCGTTCTCACCTCAGCGCTCACCTAGTTCCTTCCTTAGCCTCCTCCTTCTTCAGCCTCCCTTCAGTCACTCATTCCACCAGGAAAGGCTGCAAAACTGTTTCAGGGGTTCCCGAAGCTTTTTATTTTCAACTTTAAGAAAGTGAAGTGCAAGTTTTCATTGGTTGATTACACTAATAATATATACAAGAAATAATTGCTCCAGATGAATAAAAGAAATACAGTACCCGGTAACTTTGTTATTATAAAAGTGACATTATTTCTGGCTTGTCCACTACGATTATTAGAACCCGTAGCTATCGTAGCAGCTTCTCGCCTGGTGCCCTTGCCTAGCACAGAATCCACCTTTCTCCTTCACTGCGATGCTTAAGCCTGCAACAGTCATTTTGCCCTGTCTGTTTTGGGAGTTCCTTTAGTGTGTGCACTTCTTCCCATGCGACTTCTTTTCACCTGCTTGGGAGTCTCATGTCTCCTCTGAGAACAATTCCTGTCAGTGAATTCCTGTAATTCTGTGCACATTTCTACACTGCGAAAGTTTATTCCTTGTGAGGTTATTTGTTTTTTTAAGTTTTTATTGCAGTGTATTTGTTGTATGAAACGACAGATTTATCATAACATTGTCTGAAATGAATGTGACGTATTGGATGGATATTCATCCCCATTATGTCTTTTGTACTCTTGTGCTCCTTCTTGCTCATCTCCCGCCTCTTTCCAAGTATTTTCCAAACCCACTCACTTTCCCTTTCTTATGAATATTTCACACTTTTGGTCTCATCCGATGACCATTCTTCATACTTCATTTAGAACAGAGCATTCAGCTACAAACCCCTCTCTCTTTCTTCAAACCTCTCAGGCACCTGCATCTACATTTGAAAAGATGACATAGCTTTCCTTCATTACAACCACCAATCAACAGCTAACCTCCGTAGCACCCTGGGTCCCAATTTTCCTGACATCCCCAAATTTGGTTCCCGTGATTCCTCCTGTAACTGCTTCGTTTATTTTCCAGAATTATTGCAAATGCATTCTGTTTATCTGCAATGGAAAACCCTCACAATCTCTCTCCTTTCACTTTCTCTGCATGGGGTTATCTGTGTGATCATGGGATTGCTAACATTAATTGGAACATAGTGAGCTTATCAGTGGGTACACAACTGAAGACAATATCTGCACCTCCCCCAGAATTTGTCAGTACTTCATAATTGAGTAGGGAGGCGTAAGACCACCTGGGACCCTCTCTAATCTAGGATTGACTGTTGACAGGCCCAGTCTTGCGTTGACCCCTGCTGGCAGGTATCCTTGCTGAAAAATTATGAATGTGTTGACCATGACAAATGGCGTGTCACAGCCCCTCTCCCTTTTTCCTCACTCTTACTCATTCTTCTACTTCTTCTGAATTGTACTTTGAGCCTTAGAGAGAGTAACATGAAGTCCTTTTGAGGACTGAACATCCATTCTTCACTTACTCTCAGTATGTTGAGCAAACGTGTCCCTGCACTCACTGCTTTCAAAGAGAAGCTTCTCTGATAAAGACTGAGAGTAGCATTTGTATATGCATAGAAAGTTCAATATTTAGAAGGTACCTTGGGCCTGTATCAATTTATCTAAACAATAGTAAGTTTCTCCGTAGGACCTAACACCCTCAGTCATGGGTTTTTGACCGGATTTATAGTATCAGTCATGCATTCCACCTTATGGAACAGTCACCATAAACAATCCGAGAGCTCCTACTTGTCCTCATAACAGGCATACCACTATTGTACCAGTGGACACATTGTGCCAGGCAGGTTTAGATTGTACTTCATCTAGATAAGACATTCTGAAGACTTTTCTACCCCAGCAGCCTGCATTGTGCCTTCTAGTGCTATGAAGGAAACTTTCAGCTCAGTGACAATTAGGTTTCTCTGCATCTTGTACCAATAGGGTGTGCTGTCTTCAGAAACGGGACATTATTATGTAGTTCTGGTGGGGGCCAAAAGGAAAGGATAATGCTAGTATTGTTTTGGGAACTATTGGGGCCTTCCTGACCAACAAGTTATAAGAAGATACTCCATACCTGGAGCTGGGACTTTAGTTTAATATCCAATGGCTATTGGTTCAGTATTATCGCCTATACCGGATATCACCCTTCTAACTCTCAAACATTTAGTCAGCGTTAATGATTGTAGGTTTCCACATGGATTTTTCTGGTTTCTTTCATTGGTGTTAACCCTCTCTTCCCCTCACCTTCCCTATATCTCTGTCCTTATTGCTACTTAACATGCCTCCCAGGTGTTACCCTCTATATTTTGGATATAACCTATGTTCTACTATCTCTTTTCCTCAGGGTCACGCTCCCATACCGAAAGTTCTTTCCAAGTTTCCTGGATTCTACCTGTATTCCTGAATAATTTACAGCCTCAAAGATTAAATACCATCTACAAGGTTTTTGACACAAAAGCTTGAGCTTATGCATAAACCAGGTTCCTGTACCTCATTGATTCTCAAAGACTAAAGGGAATTTGAAACAATAATCCAAACATGTTCTCATTTCCACACTCTGATAATCTTACTCAATACCCAGGCTTCACTCCATATGGACCAGATCATGTTGCTGTCTCATGTGGGTCCATACAAACTTAGTTCTGTAGATCTTGAGACCCACCTTTGAAAAGTTCCTTTCTACTCATTCTAACCTCATTACATTGTCCTTCTTGCTGCCCACCACACTTGCTTCTGTTTAAGACCATATATTTGTTATCATAGCCTTTGATATTTCTTTCTTCTTCTCTTGCTTTACTCCATCCAAATAAAAACAACATCCACACCCTTGAATAAAGTTTAAGCATAAACATTGCTTTCTCCTTTGTCTTACTGCCTCAGTAAGTCAGTCCTGCTAACTTCATTTCCATAATGTATTGGCCCCTCCCTTCACATGCACTTATTTTTCAGCCCAAGTCATCACAATCCCTTATCTGTTGTTTAGGAAAACAACCTTTTCCTAAAAAAGACCTTGTCTTTTCTTCCATTCCTGCTATTGTTAGATTTCTCCCCAGGACACAGGGTGCACTGACCAATATAAGCTGGATCAGGTTACTGTTCCAGAGGGATGCACATGACCTTGTTTGTGCCTGTCACCCCACTTGTGAAAATCTACACCCTTGTGTCCTCTAAGTCCTGACTTCTTTGCCCTTTTTTCTTCATGCTACGTGATTGATACTCTTTACTGTTTTATACACAATTAGCTATTCTCTCGGTTGGTGATATTCTTTCTGAAATCTTCATGGCTTATTTCACATCATTGATCTCGCCTTAAATGTTAATTTGGCAAAGATGATAACAGCATCAGTAATGCACATTCAAAGCACAGGCAACACCAAGCAATTTTCTCTATTTGCTTCATCACATGTACTATACAAAAATTTCCTTTTAAACCTTCGTTTACTTTGTTTTCAATGTATTTTTACTGACTTTTTGTGTATTTCATACAAAACACTGTAATAATTTTTATAACCCCTCCCTGAGATGTACTCCCCAACTCCCCACCAGATTTCCTGCATTTTGTCATATATGTTAAGCCTTTTTGAGTGATGATGTGTGCCCAGATGTTCCTCAGACTTAAGTGTAGAGATTGCATTGTAGATGGTTCACCTACACTTAGGCTTGGGCAATTCACAATGTTTTTGTGACAAGCTGTGGTACTCTGTAGTAATCTCCATCTGGTACAAAATAAGCTTCTTTGATAGGTGGTGGCTGGGATAGATGACTGTAAATATAAGGGTACATATTTTGCACTTAATAAGAAGCTATATTAGCCTGAGGCTGTGACAGTCTTGGGGCTTTCTCTAAGATCTATGACCTCTTTGTCCATGTGTATTTGGTTGTCATGACAATACCACACATGAATTTCCTCACATTAAATTAGCTCTAAAACCATTTAGGTAGCTGCTGATTTTGCCCACAAGATAAAAGTGCCATTACAGCACCACTGTAGTATGCTATACTGGTCATTTATGTGGTTATTTGGTCATGAAACTGGAGTTGGTAAGGGATTCATGTTCTCCCTTAGCTGCATACACATTTCTCTCCAGAGCTAATAGTGATAGTGCTCAAGGGAACTGGATTCCAGGTCGGTTGCAACTCCATCCTTCCAAGCCCAGTTACCGAAATATGCCGTCTTCAACAATGGGGCCATGCCATCAAGTTCTGTGAGGCATTCAAGGGCTATGGCAATAGCCTGTGCAATTTTAAGAGTCTCTTGAACTAAACTGGCCAAAAACTCAAAGGAAGGTCTCCCATGTCTGGCACTGTTTTCTTATTAGGTAACCTTCAGCTATGCACATGGACTCATGTAGAGACATTGCATGTGGGATTTATCATTAGGTTGTTAGACAAATATTATGCCCTCTGATGTTTTACACTAGCTAGGCATTATTGATCTCTCTCTATTATTGATCTCTCTCTCTCTCTGTCTATTTAAACCTCCATGAATTCCTTCCCCATTTACTATGTCCCCATTTTCCCCCATTTCCCTTGATAATATCAGTCTCCTCTGGTCACACCTCTCTTGATCTCCTTCTTCCCCTTTATCCCCATAGTTCCTTATATAACCCTCCCCCTCTCATTTAAATACCCCGTTCTATCTATTTTTCCATTAGTAACACCAGTCTCATACTATTCTTCTCTCTCAGTTTCCTTCTTTCCCTATGACTCTATGGTTCCTTTCCATTTTCCTTGTTCCTGCAGTTACATCAGGATATATACTCACATATAAGGGTTTATTGCTAGGCTCCACAAATGAGGGAGAACATGTATCATTTTCTTCTCTGAGATGGTGTCATTTCACTTAGTATAACAGTTCCTAGTTCTGTCCATTTACCTGCAAATCTCATGATTTCATCTTCCTTTAGTGCTCAGTAGAAATCCATTGTGTAAATATATGACATTTTCATTATCCACTCATTAGTTGAGGGACATTTAGGTTGCTTCCATTCCTTAATATTGTGAAAAGAGCAGCAACAAACACGGATGTAGAAGTGTCTCTGTAATAAGATGAGTCCTATGTGTTTATGACAAAGAGTGGTATTACCAGGTCAAATGATAGGTTCATTTTTAGTTTTTTAAGAGTTCTCCACACTGCTTTCCATAGGGGTGGCACAAATTTATAATCTCACCAGCAGTGAATGAGCATTCCTCTTTCCCCACATCCTCTCCAGCATTTGGTATCATTTATTCTCTGGATCTTAGCCAAAGATGAAATCTTAAATGTGTTTTAATTTGCATTTCCCTAATTATTAACAATGATGAACATCTTTTTAAGATGTTTCTTAGCAATTTTTTTTTCCTTTGAGAACTCTCTGCTCAGATCCTTAGCCCATGATTTAATTGGGTCACTTATTTTCCTGGTTCTTTGTTTTTTGAGTTCTTTATATTTTCTGAATGTTAAACTGTGGTCAGATGTGTAACTGGTGAAGGTTTCCTCCACTCTGTGGATTTTCTCTTCACTTTGTTTCTTTTGCTGTACAGAAGCTTTTTAATTTAGTGAGAACCCACTTCTTGATATTGACCTTAATTCCTGAGCAATTGTCATCTGATTTAGAAAGTCCTTTCCTACACTAATATGTTGTAGGTTACTGCCAATGTTTTCTTCTAACAGTTTCAGAGTTTCAGATTTCACATTGAGGTCTTTGATCAGTTTGGAGTTGACCTTTACGCAAGTTGAAAGGTAAGAATCTAGTTTCATTCTTCTACAGGTAGAGATCCAATTTTGCCAGCTCCATTTGCTGAAGATGCTATCTTTTCTGCAGTGAGTGTTCTTGGCTCCTTTGTGAAATACCAGGTGGCTGAAATTGCATATACCATATTTGATCCCTTGATTGTATTATACTGATCTAGGGCATCTATGCTGTTTTATGACTATAGCTCTGTCACATAGTTTGAAATATGGTGGAGTAACGCCCCCTGCATTGCTCATTGTGTTCTTCCTTTGGCTATCTGGTGTCATTTTTTGCTTTTATATGAATTTTAGGATAGATTTTTCTAATTGTGTGAAGAATGTCATGGAGATTTTTATTTGCTTGGGATTGCAGTGAATATATATGTTGCTTTTGGTATGATATTCATTTTTACAATATTAATTATTCCAATCCATGAGCATGAGAGGTTCTCCCGTCTTCTGGTGTCCTTATCAATCTCTTTCATTAAAGACCTAAAAATTTCAATGTAGATGGCTTTAATGTCTTTGATCAGGTTCTTTCTGAAGTATTTTATATTTTTCAGGCTATTTTTAATGAAGGGGGGTCCTTCTGCCTTGTTCTGATGGAGCATGTTCCCATTCTGACATAGAAAAACTTCACACAACAATAAGGAATTTTATCTAACTAGTTTCAGCTGCTATATTATGGTTTTCTTTTATAGATTAACCAATTTAAGATTATTTGATAAAAGATAAAAAGAATTTCTGAGTTCTAATCACTATTGCCCATAATAACAGCATCTTAGTAAGCCAGTGTACTGCGGGGCCTCTACACTCACAAATTAATGTTCTTAACTTTTATTTACATGTCTTCCTATCAATAAATGATGGAATAGAAAGAACCTACCTACTTTTAGACGGAGAGACTGAATTACATAATCTATACCTCCATTCCTGTGAACACACACACACACACATACATTCACACACACACACACACAGAACAAAAACTAAAAAAAAAAACTTGAGATATTGAAAATTTTTAATATTTCAAATTATATCTATAGTATATTAAGTGCTTTTTTTCAAAATAGAAGCAATATACACAATAGATTTTCAATACTGTATTTCTAGTCTTCCTTCTTAACATAGATACTTATAATTCTATTTTGTTCATTTATTTTTCCAATTATAGCTTTATGCCTCATTTCAAAAAGACTCAGGTAAATATTCCAACTAGAAATGATAGGAAATGATAGGTTCTTTTTTAACCCTTCTCTTCATAAGCATAAATTTTGTGTTTGTGACTTCATTGTGAACTTTTCTCAGATCAGGAATGCAAATGTAATCACACTTTCCTTATTTTTTCTATCAACTGCTTTCATCTAAAGAAATTCAAAATCTATTCTATGCCTCCTTTTGTAGATTTATAATTAAGAATCCAGATTAATGTGAGCATATATATGGTGTTGAGAGGCTACTGGAAAGTACTCAGGCCAAAACAAGTGCTGTTTCTCGTTGCTGCAGGACATTAAAACAGAAAGTTAGTCTTTAATCCTGTCTACTTGGGAATGCAGCAGGATGAAGCCCAAACAGAGTAATACTAAAGTGTCCATTCCGAGCTTTGTCTTCTCCTAGTCTGTTGCTAATGAGTGGCTTCCAGGATCAGGAGATATGCACAATGTGAGTCCATCTTAAGGGGTCTATACACACAATCTACAAAGTAGAAAATAAAATGAAAACTTAAGACTGCATGTATCATGCCAGTCACTATAATCTTAAAGAATGGCTAAATATAGCAATTTGGACAGAAAAGGAATAGTGAGGGACAAGCCATGATCTCTCCCTAAACAGTGGAGTTTGCTGGCAGAATATATCTGCCCAGAACCCTTCTCAAAGCCCCAATGACTTCCTTATTCCTCAGACTGTAGATGAGGGGATTCAAAGCAGGGGTGACGATTGTGTAGAACACAGAGATGATATTGTCTTGCCTTGGACTGTGGAAGGAACTAGGCAGAACGTACATGAATGTGGCAGCCCCATAGAACATACCAACCACGGTTAGATGGGAAAAGCAGGTGACAAGGGCTTTCTTCTTCCCTTCATTAGAGGGCATGTGGAGTACAGTGAGTAAAATTAATGTGTAGGAGGTAACAATGGCAGACAGAGGGAGCAAAAGGAACGTCACGCCTGTCACATAAACCATGAGCTCATATTGAGAAGTATTTTCACAGGACAGCTTCAGCAAAGGCAAGATCTCACAAAGTAGGTGTCTGATTTCCTGGGACACACAGAAAGGGAAGTGCATCGTGTACACAGTATGGCCTATGGCAGTCAGAGATGCCAGGATCCATGATGTGGACACCATGAGCCAGAAGACCTTTGGACTCATGAAGATCATGTAGTTCAGAGGATGACAAATGGCCACGTACCTGTCATAGGCCATGAAAGCCAAAAGGAGGTCCTCTGTACTGCCCAGCATCAATGCTAGAGCCATCTGAAGGGCACAGCCTCCAAAGGAGATGCTGTTGTCTCTGAGTAGAAAGTCTGCAACAGCCTTTGGAGTGACAACTGATGTAAACAGGAGGTCAATGAGAGACAGTTGTCTCAGCAGAAGGTACATGGGCACATGGAGCCTGGCATCCATTGTGATGATCAGGAGCAGCAGTCCATTGCTGGTCAGGGCCAAGAAGTACAGGACTGTGATTGCAGCACAGAGCAGTTCAGGAGAGCCACTGTCATCCAGAATCCCCACCAAGATGAAGCTACTTCCCAAGGTCCTGTTCCAGTGCTCCATATTGTAGGGTCTCCTCAACTGCCTAAAAACAGACAGATCCTCAGTGAGAGCCTCTTTAAAGGAATTCAACCTCCCTTTGAATTGTTTCAGGTCACTCTTGTAGCTAACAGGTATACCATTAAATACTGTTATTTGACTTAGCTAAATATGCTCTTTCATTTCTGAGTATCATAATTATAAGCAAACAGCTTCTCAGAAATTGTTACTCATGGAGAATCTTCTTAATGTGAAGCACAGCCAGATTAAAATTTCTGTCATTATATTAAATAATGACACTTGAAATTTGTTTGGAAACTAGCTATTTTAGTCTTAAATTTGGTTTGCATTGTCAATTCAGTTTTTAAATTTTTAATCATTAAAAACTCTCAGTCATATATACAAAGTTTTACTTAGGTGTTTGACTTTATTTCCTGGGCTTATTGATAAATTCCTTAACAGAAGAAATTCTGGCTTTTGGACCACTTGAAGATTTTATTCACGAGCCATCATCACCTCTTTTAAGGGTGTATTGCTGCTTTTAGATAGAAAAAATAAACCTGAAGGTTGTACTGCATGGTCAGATAATACAGATTTTAGAAGCAAATTTGTACACTAAAAAAGATGTTTCCCTGCTTGAAGTAAATAAGATGTTTACTCAGGAGAAGACAAGGAAAGGCAAATAAAGGAATGTGTGTGAATTCAGGTGCCTCTGTTCCTGAAAGACGCATGTTTAAAAGGTAAAATCCAATAGGAGGCACTGTAGGAAAGGCCCCAAATAGGGTCATTACCCAGGAATCACAGCAGCACTCTACACAAGAAAAGTAAATTCTGCTACTTCATACTAGGAAGTATGCCACCTCTGCTGAACCCTCCATCTAAATGATAACCCTGTATCTAAATGATATTACTGGTGCACTGTCTGGAGAAAGCAGAATGTGGAACGGGGGAGGATGTAATAGAAACCACACAGCTGCTATTTATGACTGAAGATCTCTCTCATTTTAGTGAAAAATATGATAATGAGATCGTGTCAATGAGATTTTCAAGAAGCATTTCCTGGGTCTGGAGAGATGGCTCAGTGATTAAGAGCACTTGCAGCTCTTACAGAAGACCCGGGTTCTGTTGTCAGCCTGGGAGCTAACAGTCAAAATTCCAGTTCCAGGAGATCCAATGCCCTCTCCTGACCTCAATGGGCACTACATGCCCGTGGTGTACTTACATGCAAGCAAAATTCATGCATGAAAATAAAAGTAAAGTTTGAAAAGGAACATTTCCTGAGGACGTGTTTCATACACTGTAGGTTGGGGATGAACGGAAGCTCAGTCAAGAAAGCCCAGGCATGATCAAAACTGAGGTGTGGGGAAGCACAACAGACGTGGAGCTCTGTAATGCAGCACGAGGATGTTCTCCTTCTGTTTTTCCTACAGTGAATTTTGGGCAAAGATCCAACTAAAGAAATAACTTATTTAAAGTAATGTTTCTTTGAAAAAAATATTGAGCTTTTGTATATTTCATTAATATTTCTTAATTAAATTTAGACCCCGCCCCATCCATGTCCCCAAACCCTCCACCAGACCTCATGCATTCTTCCATATATGTTAAGTCCTATCCAGTCAAGCATTTGTATTCAGATGTCCCCCAGTGCAAATTCATCCACTAGAGACAAGTCAGCCTATCCAGAGATGGCAAGGCACACTCCCCATCACTTAGTAGTAATCAGGCTCCAATAGTTCTCAGTCTAAGGCCAGGCAGCCCCAAATAAAAAATATAATAATGACTCATCATTCATTAGATTGGACATCAGCCCCTTTGTTTCACAATACCAAATCTCTACATCTAACCTCAGAAAGATTAACCAAATGCTTGCTTTAAAAATAGACAAATAAAAGGCTGTCATTGTTTGGAGGAGATATGTACCTGCAAATGCACTTGCATTGATTGAATTAAAAATGAATGAATAGTCAGTCATACATGTTAAGTCCTGCCTGGTCCAGAATTTGTATCCAGATATTCTTTGGTGTAAGTTCACCCATTGGAGTGTAGTCAGCCTATCTTAGAGTCTGGTGGGGGGTTCTGAGGGGGACGAGGGGAAGGTATAAATTTGAATATAATATGTTATATGAAATGCACAAAAGCTCATTAAAATCAGAGGAATAATGACTTAATTTTACAAAAAGAATGAATAGAGGAAAATGGGAATAAAATAATTATCAGGACACATTCTGACAGTCTCAAAGAGAAGAAAGGGCAATGTTAAGTAAGGTAGCATAACCTGAACTCTATCCTATCCACCTGCTGCCTCCCTCTAAACCTAAACGCTTGATGTACCTTCTCTTACGTTCATTGTTCCTGCCTTCTACTCTCTAAAGAAAAAGGTTAGGAACCTCATGCTGGGTCAGCAGAGGAGCTACTCATAGAAAACTGCTGGTAGCATGGGGGACTGCACCCCAAGAGCTGTCAGTAGAGTCTGAAGTGGGTATAGGAGCATTATGATCTTCATGGGAATGGCAAGAGGAAACTGAGGAGCTCAACCTTCAGTTTGGAGAGCATTTTCCCATAGTTTTTCCCTCTGTGTCACTGCTCAGTATATTTCAATTTTTAATTAATTTCAGTTGGCTTTTTTGCAATATTTTCAAAATTATCAAGCAGACATATAGAAGAGAGGCACTCAACTGATATTAGAAAGCCCTGTTTTGAGGGTACTATTAATTTACTGGTACTCATCAAACTTTAAGATTCCAAGAAAATCCAGATATACAAAAGGTAAGTACTGAAATTTTATTACGCGCTTAGGAGTGTATTAGGTAAGGTCTGACTATTGTTACACATTGAGTCCTTGTGTCACAACATGTACAAGCTGGTATGTGTATAAGACATCCAAATAATAGATTCCTGGGTCAGATATCTGAGTAAGTAAAAAACAAGGGGATCTCATATCAAACCACTGAGGCATTGAGGTTGTATTTGGATACCCAAAGCCACCATACACATTTGCCTGAAACAGAAACCGAGTCCTTACCTCCAAAGGCAAAAGGCACAGGTTGTAGACGACACCAAATATACTTGGATTCTTTGGAAGATGAAGTTCTAAGTGTGACGGAAAAGAAAGGGTGATTCTTCTAGCAGAATGGGATGGAGGTTTGTGTGTAGCCATCACTTGGATCAAGGGGCAAAGGCTCCTGTAGATGCTGGCATGGTTAGTCCTCTACTGAAAAGAGATGGCTACAAATAATCAGCTAAGGGTTCATTATGACTCCTGGGGAAGCAGGAAACAATTCCTCAGCAAGTCTTCCATCCACTCTACATGGGGAAGTCACACAGAGCCCTGTAGTTCATTAAATTAAGTTTTAATATCCATACTGTAAGATAAATGCAGAAGGAATTTACAGAAAGAGGCAAGGGCCTGGCTTTTCAGAGATGACCAACCACTGCCTAGCCTCTTTGTCACTGGGGCAACAGTAAACCCCAGATTGGTCCTGAGAGAGGTTTAACAGTATCATCTTCCCAAGCGACATGACTTCCTCTTAAATTGTACTCCTGGAAACTGGATTTTAATGAGTCCTCACAGACATATCCCCTGGCCTGCCGTTTCTGCACGCATCACACATTAAATTGGCTATCGGTTCTGAGGATTTGTTTCTCCCTATATTATGGTCTTATTTAGGAGCTCTGACTAAAGAGTTGGTGTTTGACACTGGCCCAAGCATCAAGGAACCTCTGTGCAGCCTCTATTAAATTACCAAGGCTGTTCAGTGGCCTCTGTGAGGCCTCTACTCCCAACTTCCCTCCTGTGTCTCTTATGTGGGGAGTTAGACAAGTGCACCTGATAATCAAGTCTGCCTCCAGTGATGCTGATTTATTGAAACAATCCATGTTGTTTCACCTCAGTTTCTCAACTATACTCTCTCATTCACATGATCATGTGGGTATGAGTCTATGTAGTCTGTGAACAGAGGGCTCAGCTACTGAGTGCCCTGATGCGTAGCCTTGATCTCTCACCCAATTCTTTACTTACATTTTGTCTTCCTCTGCCTCCCTTTATTCACTTATTTTGCCGGTAAATTTTTACAAAACTCCCTCTGGAGTTTTCAACTTTAAGAAAATGAAAATAAAGTTTGTTTTTATTACCAAAGAGGACAATGGAACATATTATTCTACAAGTGCAACAGAAGAACCATAATAATTTTTATTTAGTTTCATCATTATTAAGGCAACATACCCAAAAGAAAACATATTTAGAATTTCAATGAAATATGTGAGAAAGTTTCGATTATTTTTAAATGTGTGTGCTTTTTCTATCTGTGTGTAAGTACACCCAGGTCATGCAATGCCCATGGAGGCCTGAAGAGGATGGTGGATCCCCTAAAACTGTAGTTAAAGACAGGTGTCAGCTGCCATGGGGGTGTTGGACACCAAACTTAGTTCCTCTGTGAGAGTGGCCAATGTTCTTAACTACTGAGCCATCACTCCAACTGCAAGAATTTTTATTTTCTAGCTCTCATTTTTTTGAGCTTTTTTACATTTCATACTGCAATTCTTAATCAATTTAAACTCTCCTCCTCCATTCGTGCCCCTCCATTGAACCTCATGTATTCCACCACACATATTAAGTCCTATCCAGTCAAGCATTTGAACTCAGATGTCCTTCAGGTTAAATTCATCCACTGGAATCTAGCCAGCTTATCTTGCCCAGTAGAAATCAGCCTCCAATAGCTCCCAGCCTCTGCCAGCCCACCATCTGTTTCCCTCACTTCACTCTGGACTCTTGTATGATTGAGTTGGCATGGGTCCTGTGCTCAATGCCACCATTTCCCCAGGTTCACATGTGCGTTTCCAGTGGCCTGGAAGCCTCTGCTTCCCTATGTCCATGAACTAGTCCTAGCTCTTCTCATCTTTCTGCTCCCCTTTCCATAATGGTTCATGAACTGTAGGTAGGAGAGTTTTAATATAGGAACCCTATCCAGGGATACTGTAGTCCTTTATTCTTTAAAAGGTGGTGAGTTGTGATCTGTGTGCATCACACTCACCAGCTTCACTGGTGAGAGTTGAGGGATGCACTAGTGTTCACCACATTCTGTTACGTTCCATGAGACTTATGTGTGGAAGTTCAACTGTAGATGTATCACCTAAGGCTGGGCATTTCTCAGACATATATTCTTTGTGTCTGACAAGCTATGGGACTCTTCAGTAGCTTCTATCTATTGCAAAAATAAGATTCTTTGATGCATGGTGTATGGTATACTTTGTAAATATAAGAATCCCTTTTTCACATATGGTAAGAAATTTCATTGTCTAGAGATATGACAGAGATAAGGTTTTCTCTACACACTGTGAACTCTTCATCCATGTGTATCGGACCATGCTTTACGTTGCCACCCTTGAATGCACTCCTATTGAGAGGTTGTTAAGTCCAAGAAATTTTCTTAAAAGGAATACAGTTGGGGCTGGGGATTTAGTTCAGTATCCAAGCATAGAGTTCAATGGAAGCTCACTTGTCTAACATATTCATGGCCATAGCTTCATGGTTCTTCCAATCATTGGAATGATCAGGTAGAAGAAATAACAGAAAAGACCAAGGTCACACAATCATCAAGGACAACCATCTTATTACATGAGGGCTAGTGTCTATCTTTAGAAGGCTGCATTACCTCTCAGAAGCACCACTCTGGTGCAACCTTTAACACAAGGACACTTGGGGATGTTTAATATACAAACTCTACCAGGAGGTTTTGTATTTGTAAAATATAGCAGCAGTGGTGTTCACAGTGGGACAAGGGTTGGACACTAGTCTCGTGGATACTAGCAGTGGGTGAATAGCAACACAGAGACACTGCGCAGAATCAAAGCAGGAACCGGGAAGGATCAGTACTGGCCACTGTCTGCAAAACGTTTAAATATAAAAACAATGCTGTGCACATCACAAGTAAAATTTATTGCACAGTGTGAGATATTGCCACATGGGAACAACACAGAATGAAGAAAGTTAACGTTGCATTGCCCTCACATAGAGAGTATGCAAAAGGAATTGTTAAGTGATTTTTAAGTCAGCATTTTTTTTCATAATTACATGCTTGGGAGTTTAGTATTGATTTCAATTTGGTTCTCAGCATAGACATATTTCTTTACTTTTCAGACTTATAGCCATTTTGTTGTATATGCTCAGAAAAATTTTGCTGTCCGTTATTCCTTAAATTCATTGTTTTCAATTTTAGAAATCATAATTATAGACTATGCTAGAAACACAACACTATTTAAATTCTATATCTAAAATGTATATATATGACTGGAGTGTATGTGTTAAAATGAATTCATAAATTGTAAAAAACAAGGTAAATTAATCCTCTCTTAAAAGCACATTAACGTTTGTGATAGTTGTACACTGTTTATTGGCTTTTTGACATATTTAAACTCCCTCCTTTCTTTCTCCTGAGGTATCCAACTTCTACAAAGTTTATCCTTAGCTGTTGGATTGGATCACTTCTTTTTTGAAGTTTTTTTTCTTTTGTATTGCTAGAGAATTTTATACATGTATAGAATATGTTTAATCCCCTCCCATTTGCCCTCCCCTCCAGTTCCTCCCCCATTCCTCATAATTCCCCCTCCCACAGCTTCGTTCACTGCTTCTAAGTCCACTTCGTCCACGTAGCAGTGCCCGTTTGCACATGTGTGCAGGAAAATCCACTGGAGGATGGGTAGGTTTTCAGGGGAGATATATATAATCTCAGAAGAAAACTGGTTCTCTACCTGACAGCAGCCATCACTTCTAACAGCTACTAGGCTAAAGATGGATTTCCTTGGTGCCTCCCTCATCCATGCCGGAAGTGTGGCTGTCTTCAGCAGGTGAAGCTCTTCTGCTACCTGCCTATTTTACATTTTCTGAAGTTACATTCTTGAATTAAGAATGAGAGTTTTCTTCCCTTCCTCCCTCCACAATGCCTCCTTTCCTTTATTTCTTCCTTATTAATGTCCTTTTCTTCCTTCTTAACCTCTTCTTTCTGTCCTCTATTCCCATTTCCAATAAAGTTCCATCCACTATTTTTTCTGTTCCCATCCTTTTTTCTTTGTCGTAATTTCTTTCTTAGGTTTACCAACATACTATGTTTTGAATAAGGAATTTGTTGGAATAGTTTGGGAAAAAGTACATAACAATTAAATGTACAAGTGGAAGAATTTGGTACATGTGGGGAAAGTAACTTTTCTTTATATACCCCTAAAATGGTCATCAGAATCAGACATGACCATCTCCCAAAAAACTATTTTGCAGTGATCCTTCTAAGAGCCCCTTTGACATCCTTGTTCCTCAGACTGTAAATGATGGGATTCAGCATTGGGGTGACTGCTGAGTAGAACACTGAAATCGTTTTATCCTTTTCAGTCATTGCCTTGGAGTTTGGCCTCATGTAAGCAAATATTGCTGATCCATAGAAGAGAACAACCACAATGAGATGGGAACCACAGGTGGAGAAGACCTTAAGCCTCCCCTCTGCAGACTGCATCTGGATCACAGTGGAGATGATGTTCCAGTAGGAGATGAGGATGAGCGAGACAGGAGCTAGGAGGATTACCACACCCATGGCAAAGATGGCCATTTCAGTGCTGTAAGTGTCTGCTGAGGCCAGCTTCAGGAGAGCAGGAGGTTCACAGAAAAAGTGATTAATGATATTGTTTCCTCTATAGGGAAGACGCAGTGTGAATGTGGCATCTACTAGGGACACAAATGAACCACTGGCCCAGGACCCAGCAGCCAGCTGGACACACACCCAGCGTGTCATGATGGTGGAATAGTGCAGAGGCTTGCAGACAGCCACATACCGATCATAGGACATCACAGCCAGAAGGGCACACTCTGTGCACCCCACCAGAAGTAAAACAACTAGCTGTGTTGAGCACCCAGCAAAAGAAATGGTTTTTCTCTTCACCAGGAAGTGGATGAGCACCTGGGGGACTGTGGTTGTAGAAAAACAGAGATCAGCAAAGGACAGGTTTCTGAGGAAAAAGTACATGGGAGTGTGGAGTCTGGGGTCAGTGTGAATGAGCACGATGATCAGCAGGTTTCCCAGCACCGTCAGCAGATAGATGAGGAGAAAGAGGAAGAAGAGCAGGACTTGGGTGTGTGGGTCCTGGGAGAGGCCCAGGAGGATGAATTTTGTCACAGATGTTTGGTTCTCTCCCATGAATGGGTATTCCTGTTTACAGAATAGCATCAATAAACAGAGAAATCAGTTATTTCAGAACATCTAAGAAATTTATATATGTTTAAATATTCTATTATTTTTATTTTGTGTGTTTGTGTACTGCCTGCCTGTGTGTTAGGGTGTCCATGTTGTACAATGCCATGGAGGACAGAAGAATGCATTGGATCTCCTGAAAATGGAGTTACAGGCACTTATTAGCTACCATATGGATGCTGAACCAAACCTGGGTCCTCTGCAAGAACAACCATGCTCTTAATCACTGAGTCATGTCTTCCACCCCCATAATTTACATATTTTGATAGTGCAAAATCATGCTGCTGAATTCCCTTTTACAGTTTCCATATTCCTAAAGACTGAGGATTTTCATTTGTTTGATTTTTACTTTTTAGTTCTGACAACTGAAAGTCAATGAATGTTCTCTCTCTTTCTTTCTCTCTCTCCTCTCTCTCTTGTTCCTTCTTTCTCTCTCACTCTTGTATCTTTAGTGGCACCGGTATAACAGAATCATTCTGAATGTGCTGCATGACTATCCCTCTCCTAGTGGAAAGTCCATGGTGCTGATCAGTGCACCTTTTTTGAAAGTTTGGAAAGTAATCAAGTTGTGGTGACTTTAAACACTTATGGTTTATGCTCTAAACTGTATGATAACATTTATAAATCCTATTTTTCTCATTGATTGTAAATAATCACTCTGGGGAAAGAATAGAAAGATAAGGTAAAATGATTAGTACTTTGTAAATCTGCCCATTACCCAAATTCATTTATCTCCAATATAGAGGCCTTTGGATTATCTGTAAAAGTGCTGTGTACTTAACTATTGCAGTCAGCATCCTTCAAATATCCAGAAGTCTGTCTCCTACACAATTTTAGCTATCTTTGCACAGATCTGTTAGCAATAGTCACATTAGTTCTCATCTATTGGCGTTTCTTGGTGCCTGACATTATTAACAGTTGTATTCCCTTTCAGTCCTCTTAAAATTCATAAGCTATGGTTTTTATTAGTCCTATATTTCCAAAAATATAAGTGACTCAATAATAACCCTAAAATGGTCCTTTCAATTCCTCCTAGATTCTGAATCCTGTAATTTGTCTTCTTCCTTCCTCAAACATTGCTTGTAGAGAAGGGTAAAGCCTTATACAGTCTTTCTGTATGTGGCTCACATTCACTCCTTGTGCAAAACCTCCCCTTCCTTCAGAGTCTATAGGATTTTAGAGCTCTTCTGCCTGGCAGAGTTATCAATAAATATAAATAACAGCTGAACATTCTTTCAGTTAGTTTCAACATTTTGAGTTATATTGCCCAGTGTGCAGCAGGAGATATTAAATAAACACTGAAAACTAGAACGAACATAATTTGCAGATAATGTTATTGTTCAATTTTTTAAATTCAGAGCCAAATCTAGGTGGAATTTTAGTCTAATACAGTGTGTTTACTGAAACATTCTTGGGCTACATCTATAAAAATAAACATATGGAAATATAGTTTAAAATTCTTCTCCAGGGATAATGGAACAAAGGATTCATTCATACCTTTAAGACCTATTTGCACAAATGAATCGATACACTGATTTTATTAACAGAGCAATGAACTATTATAATAAAATTCACTGAAATTAACAATGCCTCTAATTAAAGTTACATTTACAGAAGAACTTAAAGAGAATTTAGCATACTTCTGAACTTTTTCTGGATCAATAATTTAATGAAATCAAACATAGTATAAAAATAAAAAAGTCTAAAAAGTGTGTAGAGGAGACATGACCTGTCTGACAAGCAATATATTTTCATTTTCTACTTCTTATCATTATATATTGACTTTTAATAAAATTTAATCAATATAACATAGCATATTACATATGTCATAATGTACATGTTATAATACATAATGTGCATATTCACATGCATAGCATATATATTATATAGGTGGATAGAGAAGCATGTGCTATGTGTTCTAATACATCCTAATAGTAAAGTATTTATGCACATACGTATGCACACATATCCTTGGATATATAGTAGAATAGCAACATGATAGTAATATAGCTAATATACTTTATATGAAATACAATGTTATTAAAATGTATTATAGGAAAAATGTTATCTCGAGTATATCACTTACTGCCTGTATGGAAAACAATGCAGCAGTTTCTAAATATTTGTAAATAGTACAAGTTCAAACTACTTTGGGATTTCATCTTACCCCACTTAGAATGGTATGATCAAACAAACAGATGTAGGGAAAGGTGAACACTTGCTCACTGCTGGTGAAAGTGCAAACTGCTGCAGCCACTATGAAAATCAGTGTGCAGGTTCTTCATCGCTGCCTTATTCACCATAACCAGGAACTAGAAACTACCTAGATATCCATCCGCTGATGAAAGGATAATGAAAATATGGTACATTTGCATAATAGAATATTATTCATCTGTAAAGAGAAATGAAATTACGGAAACTTCTAATGAAACAGAGCTTGAAAAGAGCATTCTGAGTGAGGTAACTCATTAAGAAACACAAATGCCACAAGCCCTCTCTCATATCCAAAAGCTATATTTGAATATTTCGATATGTACATCTAAACTGGGGTACCCAAAGCAGTCAGGGAATTAGTATGAAGCTATAAGAATCCTAGAACAAAAATTACAAGTACTTATTAACAAAATACAATATATTAATTTTGATTAATTTATCCTTTAGTTTATTAGTTTGCTTATAACAAAAAATACTATTTAAAATTTTTATTGCAACTCTAATAAGAAAAATTGATATAAGTATAAAATTAGAAATTAACATTTGCCCAAAGTTGCAAATAACCATATTAAGGTTCCTTAGAAAACTATTATCATACCATAGAAAAATAATGTGCACATAGCCAGTCAACCCACAGAAAACGCCTTGCTAATTAATAGTGGTTACCCTTGGGAAGTGGTAATCTAGAGGGAACAGAGAAAATAGCTGAGGACAAACTTTCTCATTTGTAAGCTTGTGTAATAATGCTTTAATTTAAGATTTATCCTATATATCTGAGTAAAAAAAACTTATTTTTTAAATACTTCATTATCAGGAATGGATTCCCTCACTAGAAGAGGTTGGCAGGGGTCCCATAGACCCTCAAACAATACTGACCATGGTTAGCCACAAGTCTGAGTGCTGGTTACCCTCCCAAATTGGATGGTAAAACCCTATTGCTGAAGACTCTACATGCATAAGCTATAGAAAACACAAAGAGACATCAAGCTTGTGATGACTTCAGAGCCTTATCTGTACTGGCTAGCTTTCATGGTGATGGAAGGTACTATGCAACCTACCAGAAGGAAAAGAAATAATCATCAAACTTACCCAATTGTGAACTACAGTAAAATCTGACTTGGCAAGATAGGCCCATTGGTGCAATAGTGGCACAAATATTAGGGGAATAACCAATCACGTTTTAATTGATTTAAAGTCCACATCCTATGATGCAACCCATACATGACACTGAGATTAACTTTAGGAACCTGAAGGTAAACAGGATATAGGACATAGGGGAAAGCCTAATACTAGTTTTCTACTAAATAGTTATCATATTTAACTAACTCTTAAAGATTTATTGTTAGACACATAGATTAATTTTTTTTCTCTCAACTCTCACCAGAGTAGTTTTCTCATGCAGCAGATGGTGATTAACACAGAAGCCCACAACTGGCCAACAGGCAGAAAACATGTGCCAGCAGAGTACTTATCCCATAGGACACCTATTTCAAAATTCTGCCTTTCAGGGCTCAGGATTCATCACAGAAGAGGGGAAAGATACACTGTAAGAGGCAGAGGTTGTCGATGACCACAAGGAAACCGAGTTTTCCAGACAGGAGATGAGTTACTCATAGGAACTCACAGAAATGGTGACAGCATGGACAAGTAAACCATGACCACTCAGACCAGAAAAAATTGCAGTATAGATATGAGGAAGTAGGTAAGAAGCTCCACACCCACCTAAGAAAACTGTGGCAACAGATGGATGCTAAGAGGGGGAGAGACAGCATTTCTCAGGTATGGGATTCTGGGTAAGTTAACCAGGCTCGAGTGGATGGATACATTCTGTAGGACATTTGAGGACACAAATTAGATTCTGTACACACACACACACACACACACACACACACAAACCAGAGTACATTATATTGGGCAGGGGGAAATAAAGGGAGGTCCCAATAAGGGAGAGCATCTAAATACCATTAAATTACAATGTTGGAAAATTGCAAAAATTCAATTTGAACATAGAAAAATATAAAAAATTAAATATTTAATGTAAAAACAGGGGATAGAGAGAATACTAACACAGTCCTCAATTCTCATCAGAGAAGCTTCCTCATGCAACCAAGTGTGATGCACACAGACAACCATCACAGGCCAAAGTTAGAAAACAAGATTGTAAGAGCCAGGATTGGTGCATGAACATAAAGAGACAGGGGCTTTGAGGCCTCCAGGAACTTGCTCATATGAACTTGAAACAGACTCCTACACAAGACCCAAGCTGGCTCAATCAGACAAAAACCCAGCATAGAACTGAAGAAACTGGTAGCAGGCCCCAATTTTAGCTGAGGATCTATTGGCAACTGGGTGAGAGAGAGTAGATTTTTCTTTAAGGTAGTGACTGACTAGACTCCAGAAGATGAACTTGCATCAAGGGGGACATCTAAGTAGAAATGCTTGAGAGGATAGGTTTTAATATATTTGACAGAATACATGAAATCTGGTGGGAGGTATGAGGGGTTGCAGATGGGTGAGAAGATCAAAATTTAATTAAGAGCTCTCCTTTGGAATGGACAAAAACAACACAATATACACTAACAATAGGTAGACATGAATGTGCTTTGCCAGGAAACTCCCCTAACCCCTGCCATAGCCCAATGTGAGTGTATTCACACATCCTGTCAGAAAATCTAATCCATGTCCCTTGTCTGCATTGATTTTCTAAGCTCAGTCCCACTTAAGAGCACATTTAAAAGGCTTTCAGTTACTAATGAATTAAAATCAACTCCATCTCTCCATTCAAAAATTGGCATGACTGTCAAGGTCTTCATACTTCATCTGAAATCAACCAACTGTGAACAATAGCAAAAACGTCCACCCAAGAGATGCTGGCTAGCCTCATATCAGACACATAAAAAATGGAAGAAATCCACATGCATAGGCTACATGAGATCATAGATAAACACAAACAACATGAAAAGCCAAGACAATATGCCTCCTACACCCATAGAAAAGTAGACCTCTGGAAATTTTCACTGATGATAATCACTTAGGTGAACCCCAGGACTGGGAATTTAAAAGAACTGCTATAACATCATCAAAGAAATCAAGTAATTTAAAGAAAACATGAGCAAACACCTGAACTGAAATAGGATGGGAATAAACTCCTGATTAAAGTAGAAGAGAGCACAAGCACACGAGTCAGTGAATTAATCAATGACAACTCAGGATTTTGAAAGTTAATTTATTAAAGAGATAGACATAGTGAAGAAAACTCAAACTGAAATGAAGACATAACTGGAAAAATTCAAAAAAGCAATTAGAGAAACCAAGGGAAACACTCTACCTGTGGAATGGATCAAGTAAAGTTCAACTATTAAGGCTTGACAATAAAGTAGAGGAATTGAACTATTCAATCAAAGAATAGGACTCATGCAAGCTCAATCAAACAAAACCCTGGGATAGAACTAGGGAAGTGGGCATCAGGCCCCAACCTTGACTGAGGAACTATTGGTAACTGATTATGTTGGGTGTGCGAGAGTTGATCTTTAAGGAGTGACCCTACATAGACTGACTAGACTTCAGTGAATGAATTCACACGGATGGACTTTGGAGTATATAAACATGATTCAATAGGTCTTAACACATATGACAATGCATGAAATCCAGTGGGAGGGTTCTGAAGGGTGTGGGTGGAAGAGAGTTCTAAATATGATTAAATTTATTAAATGAAATTCAACAAAATATATATTGAAAATAAAGAAAAATAAATAAAATTATATTGGGTAGAAAAGAATTTTAAAACAAGAAATAAAACAAGTAAAAAAAATAAAGGAATATGTGGGAATATGCAGCACCATAAACAACTAAATATACCAAGCCTGTGAATTATGGGAACAGAAGAATATCATGTAAATGACAGTCTAGATCTTCAACAGATTTGTAGAAGAAAACATCCACAAATTAAGAGAAAGCATAACCATTCAGAGCCTTGAACCATAAGAAACTCCAAGGAGGGCCAGAAAATAAACTTATATCATATTATATTTAAAACACTAAGTGTATAGAACCAATAAAGCATATTGAAAGCTTCACAATAAAAAGCACCAGTCACATATGAAGAAAAACCCATCAGAATCCCAGCTGACTTCTCAACAGAAACATTCCAGAAGCTGTGGAGCAAAGTATTTAAAGTTCTGAAAGATCACAGATTCCAACCCAGAATACTTTCCCCAGTACAATTACCTGCCATAGTTGAAAAGAAAGACAAGCTTTCTATTATATAAACATGGTAAAGGAATTCACAGCCACTAAACCAGCCGTACAGATAATACTGGAGACAATACTTCATACTTCAGAGAAGAGCAAAAATACCGAGAAACTAGATTAAAAAACAAACAAACAAACAAAAAACAAATGAGGCTATAATTACTGAAATACAAATTAGGACTAACAATAAAAGCAGAAAAAAAAGCAATGAGATGCCATCAATCAGCACACCTTTCAGTAATAACATTATTACACTGAATTAAATAACCATGACCCAAAAGACAAATATAACATTTTCTCTCATATCTGTGGACTCTGGCTCCAGTTCTTTAGATTTGAGTCCATTACCTGAAGTAACTTCAGAAGCCAGGAAAGTTGAAAGGGACCAAGAGGGAGAGAGAACAAGCTCTAGGGAAGAGGAGAGTAAAATACAGGTTCAAAGGATGAGGAAGGGAGAAAATGGGCAAGGGAGAGTAATACAGAGAGACGGGGGGTGGGCAGGGTGGGAGAATAGGTGAACATATTTTATAACTGAAAAGTACATATTGAAAAATGTATTACGTGAAGGTAAGACTCTCTTACTGAAGACACAACACACTTGGGATTGAGAACTTGGAGAAATTGCGAATCAGAACACCTGCTGTAAGATAGATTTCTCCAGTTATGGCAAGGATGCGACAACCATGAAGTCTTAACAATATGATTGACCAAAGAAGATCTGCATAACCTCATGTCAATACAGCTGGGGAAATCTCAGAAGGCCCCACTTTAAATGACTAGCTATAGGCAATCAATGGGTGCTGAGATAAGGAGACTCATCTTTCTCCAAGGATAAACTCACTGACAGGTTATCCAGACCCAAGAGGTCAGCTCTAAACTTATATAGCTATATAATCAATATTAATGGACTCAGTAGGATGTGTGTGTGTGTGTAACAATAATAATTAGAGAATCATGAATTCCAGAGGCAGTGGAGGCGCATAGGAGGAGTTGAGCAGAGAGAGAGAGAGAAAGCTGGAAATTATTTAAATATAGAATTCATGTATGAAATTGTCAAAAGATGACTAACAAAAACAAAAAATATAAAAATAGGCATGAATTAGAACCAAACAATAAAAATAGTGATGGTGAATGCAAATCTAAAGTATTGAAAAAGAATCATAAGTCAGGTTAGAAATCACATCAGAAGAGTCTGTCTGTGAGTTAGGTTTATGCTAAAATTAACGTTTTTAATAAACAAAAATTTACATTATTAAACAGGTCATAGCTAGGTGACTGGCATGGTAGGGACAAATAAAATGTATCCACATAATTTATCACAGTCCAAATGCTTGGGATTCAAGATGTGTGTCCATGCATTGCACAAAGAGAAACATACATAAATAACCTTCATGAATTTCACAAGGGGCAAGACGTCTGAACCTTCTTGCAAAGATATAAAGTACAAAAGGAAACGTGTTTACTCAAAATATTTTAAGCATGTACACAGTCACAAAATAAAATGTGACTAGTGAATGAAATGGAAAATGTCTCTGACATCCATAGCAGATCAAAGATTCATACCTTCAGTATGGAACATGTAACAAGTAATAAGGAAGTAGATGATAGGCATTATTGGAGCAAATGTATTAAGTATGAATGGACAGTTCACAGCAGATTTCAATATCAATAAAATTTATTAACGCAATTAAAATTGGATTCCTTATTTGCTCACATAATTAATGATATCTTAAAATATATTATGTGCTAATTGTTTTCTTCTATATATATGATTTACAAATTATTAAAATCTGAAAGGGTATTGTGTTTTTAATATATATAAAGTATATTAAAATGAACAATATATCTTAATATTTTCTAGTAGAAATAATACTTTGTCATTATCATGTGGAAATTTTTTTCTTCAAAGATATGTTGATGAAAATTTAAAGTTTTGATAAAAGATAATTATCACCTTAGACCATCCAAATAATAAAATACTATGAAATCATTTAAAATATTAATAGCTCATGATACCAGAAGTGCTTGTAAAATATCTAAGATATAATACTTTACAGTGTAATTCCCATTTTGACATTTGTCTTTCCAAGTCATGATATGTACTTCTATGAGTACAAGTGACTTTCTTCATCTTTGTATGATTTTAATGTTTTAAACTCTATAACAAAATAGACTCTTTGTATTTGTAAGCCAATGATAAGTCATAGTTTCCCCAGTTCCTTTGTAACTTGGCCATTGCTTACTTCACCACTGTCTTTCCTGTAAACCTTGACGTGCATATTCTGAAAGATTACAAACATCTCACCTAAAGCTTCTATTTGTTAAAGACCTTGTTTTAAAGTCTAACCTTCAGACATTCCCCTTTGTGTTAGGTAGATAATGAAATTAAAACTTGAATTTTTGTCACAACTTCTCTAGAGTTTCAATATCTTCATTGGAATTGAATTCCCCAAATGTATGCCCAGTGATTTTAGATAGGATACTTACTACCTTTTCTTGAAAATATGATAACATTGTAACAAGAGTTAATGGTGGAAAAATGAGAGTTATATCAAGCCTACCTTCATGTTACCAATCACATCCTTCCCGACACCTAATGACTGTGTGCAACCAAGAGTAGCTATGAATGTGCAGCCCAACACAAAGTTATAAACTTATTAAAATATTGTATTTTTAGCTCTTTTATAACTTCTTTGTGCCATTCTCTGGCATGATATTTGTAGGCGGCAATATGTTATTGCATTGTGAGTAGACTGGACGCCACAGGGACCCTAACACTGGATGCCTTTTATGAAGACATTTTTTGTTTTTTTTTTTCTTCTAGGTATGATTTTATTTATTCTGTTTAAGCATTCTCAATATCTCGTACTTTAAAGTACATAAAAATAAAAAATTGCAAGTCCCAACAGTCAAAAGGTGAAAGTAACCTTCATGTTCATTGACAGAGAAATGGGACTTTTAGCTGTAAGAAGAAGGAAATCTTGACACACTCTATATCATAGATGAGTTTCAAATATACTAAGTGAAATAATCCAGTCAAAAATGACAAATACCATGTGATTCCCCTCCTGTGTGGTATCTAAAATGGTAAAGAATTCATAGAAGCTAGTGACAGGGAGAATGGGGATTTTTGGTTAATTTGTGGAATATCGATTTTATAAGCTGCAAAAGGTCTAGAGTTCAGTCATATAGTAGAAATATATTGGGGCTGAGAACGTCTGAACTATGAAACCTCGGGATTGATTACCAATCAAGAGAGTTCATAAACTCATTGTCAGCCATATATCAGGGAAGAATGGAGTTCAGTTTGCCTGATGATGGGGATAAGGGCTGTGCACTCACACATGGACATCAGCAGACTCATGCAGCCTCCTGTGGTCATCCAGGCCAGCTTGACTTCATGTATTTCCCACCTGTTTTTTCCAGCATAGGAACCTCAGGACTAAATCATGGTCATGCCTATTCCCAATATCCAAATTCAAGTAGCAAAAACAGTGATGGGGAGAAAACAAAGTGGATGTAGTAAGACAGAAAGAGGCAGAAGAGGATATGAGAGCATAGCTTACAGAGCCACGAACAGACCGTGGAAACCCTTGAGTCCCTCTTGTCTTTTCAGTAAAGAACTTAGCCATACCTAGAGGAACCTGGAACAAGATTCATGAAGAGCACCTACTCTCTCTAGAAGATACGTGCAAAACAGACAGGAGCAAGGGCAAAGGAAAAGACCTCTTCCTCTGGGAAGAGAATTAAGTCAGACTCCTTGGAAGGAGGAATCCCCTCATCTTTTTCCCCATCCTCACCTGGAGCACTGACAGGTGTGAACACAGGACAGTGGGCCCAGTGATGAATACTGAGTGAAAAAGGAAGGAAGGTATTATTTCTATAGTCTGGGAGTCCTTATCCTAACAAGCAACCTCAATTGTCATTTCCCAAATATGCTGAGGCATATTTGGCCTGGACTATGGACTTTACTTTATCCTAACTCAAGGAGTAATGTTTATGAAGGGGCACAAACCCAAACATACTAAGAAACACTAGCCTACATGGGTTTCCTCCAGGAAGTCTTTAAACCTGAGGTCCTAAGAGCTCTTATTCTCTGAGCATTCCCTGGGGCAATCAGCATTGTTAACATAAAAACTACAAGAGATCCCAGGGGCATTTTAAAAATAATAATCTGTAAGAGAAATACTTGAATCCCATCTGATGTCAAACTAAGACACTTTATAGACATCATGGATCTCCAAGTCTTTGAATTGTTAGAGCTTTCAACATTAAGATAATGTAACAGAAGCCAATGGACGTACATTTCCCCCTCATTATCTGTAAAGAATATGTTCCAGTGTTTCTTCAGATATCAAAATTCTTTAATATTCAAGTTTTTTATGCAATTGATAAGTATTTATGTATAATATGTGCATACTTTCTTCTATTACAGTGATTATAATACCTAAGTAATCTTCACGTGCTCAGGATGGATGCAATTAAAAACTAACTTCAATTCATGGTTGACAAATCTGTGTAATCAGAGCCTGTATATAGGAAGAACAGACTGGGTTTTTCAACTTCTAGATGATTCTTATAAAGTAAGAACTACCAGAAAATCCCAACTCTTGGCTGTACTTGCACTCAAAGTGTTCCAGTTGCCTTTGGCTCATATGGAAAAATCACACTAAAGGTACATGATGTGTATAACACTACGTCCTGACTTTTGAATTAAGGCTTCACTATAGCTGCCGAAACATAAATTATAATGAAAGCCACATCAGCACACAAGCTTATGTGGTGAACTACAATCTAATCACATGTGGCAGTGCAATGTATTGGTCTGCATACATTTAAAATACACAAACTGGCTTTTGGTAAAAAACAATTTGAAAAGTAGTACACTAGATAGCAAAATGAATTACAGTGTTGCTAATCAGATTAAAGACTGCAGGAGAGTAGACAGATTGGCTAGTTTAAGATGGATGTTATGTGAATAAAAAGTATATTAAATTCCAAGGCAAGAAATCATGCAAGAGGTTCCATAGATTACAAAGAACACAGAAAATCCAACGTAATAAGGTGAAACGATAGGGAAAATGCAAAGATCAAGAAGCGTTTCCCCAGAAACACCAATAATCTGTGTAGTAAATTATTATTCACTATTAACTGTATTTCTAAGAATAGTAAGTTGCCCAATAAAAAAAGGTATCTCAACCCTCATCAGAGAACTTTCTGGGCAGTAGATAGCAATTAACACATAGATCAGTAATTAATCACTTTCCAGAGAACAGAATTGAAGAATGCTCAGCCCTAGATGGAACACCTATATTGTACTCATTCTTATCAAGGCTCATGGATCACTTGGAAAGAGAAGGCAGAATTGTAATAGCCAGATGCAGAGGACAACTACAGTGAAACAGTGTTTTCCAAACACAACATGGGAAGTTGCGCATATGGCATCATCCAGGTTGTGACAGCACATACAAGGCCTCCTCAACCTCAAGCTAGACAAAATTACAGCATAGAAAGATGTAGTGGTTATGATGTTCCACACCTAGCTGAGGAGCTTTCAGTAATTATAGCTGCTAGGGCAGGAAGTTGGTCTTCTTTTAGACTATGGACCCTGAGAAAAACAAATGACATATGTTATCTTTTATTTGTGGATCTCAGCTCCAAATCCTTAAATGTGAGTATATACCTTAATATAACTGCAGGAGCCAAGAAATCAGAAAGAACCCTGGAGGTGAAGGAGGAGGAGAAGGAGCTCAAGAGAGGGCAATAGAAGAGAAGTGCTCTCAAGGGGGAAATGAGAAAAAGGGGAGTACTTTAACTGGAGAGAGATTATGTAAGGTTGCACAGGTCGTACTGGAGAGAGGTGAGGTAAATGTGATGCTTAGATGGCATGCAAAACCAGAGGGAAATATATTAGTTCAAAGTACACCAAAAATAATGCACACACAATATATAAACAAGCATATATATATCTGAGTGCTATATAACAAAAAATACAGAGCCAAGCAGGAGAAATTTTTCTTCAGATTTCTGTTCAGCATAGTGCAAAAGACTCCTAGAATAACACAAGCTATTGACCGTAGTCCTTGATTGCCTCCCAGAACTTTAAGGTAAGACCCTATGGCTGAAGACAGGCCACACATCAGACATGGACACTTGGAGCAGTCGAGCTGAAACTAACCTGGGAGCTTCTTCCCCAAAGACTAACTCTCATGAAATCAGAAGATACTATGCAAGTTGCCAAAGTAGAAAATCAGTCAATTGTCCTATCTAACTGTAAAGCCTAAAAAACAACAACGAGTGACCCAGGAAACTGTCACTATTGGTGCAGTAGTGATACTTTTATCTTAAGGACAATCAATAGCTGTCTAATTAAAATTAAGTCCCACTCAATGACAGGGAACCTATGTGTGATACTTTAAAGAAAGCCAAATACACATGGCTGAAGAGGTCATAGACCCTAGAGAAGATGTTACTTTTGGGATATCCCTCAGCCAACATAATCTCTTACTTTAAATAGGCATCCTCATATTTACAGGTAAATAAACCTCTCACTACTCATCAAAGAAGCTTCTTCTTCTAACATATGAAGACAATTATAGAGTTCCACAAATGGCCAAGTGTAGAGAATAAGAGTTTGTGAGATAATTATTCCTACAACACATCTTCAATGCAATCTCTACACTTAAGATGAATGCATCTTTCAGTTCTCACAAAAGAAGTTTCCTTATGCAGCAGATGGTGATTAACAGAAAAACCCACAACTGGCCAATAAGCAGAGAAAAAGAGACTGCAGAATGCTCTTCCCTTAATAGAACACCTATACCAAACTTCTATCTCCAAAGACTCGGGGATAATTGCAGAGGAGTAGCAGAAAGATTGTAAGAGACAGAGGTGGTGGATGACCACAAGGAAACAGAATTCTCCAGAGAGCAAATCAGTTACTCATATGAACTCACAGCAATAGTGACAGCACGCACAAGTCCCACGCAAGCTCAAACCAGATAAAATCCAAGCATAGACCTGGGGAAGTCAGTAAGAAATCCCAACCTAACCTAGGACCTTATGGCAACTGATGGCTTGTAGGAAGGGGAGAGACAGCCTCTTATAGGAATGGGACCCTTGGTAGGCTGACCAGGCTCCATTAGACGGACCCAAGTGGAGGGACATGTGCGGACACAAATCAGTCTCCATAGGCTCTATTATACATATCTTGGAGTTACTGAATTGTTTGGTATTCAATGAAATAAGGTGTGAATGTGGGAATCTAAATACCATCAAATTATATTGTATGATAATCGCAAATTTTCAATAAATTTTTTAATATTTCATTTTTATTCTTAGTTTATGTATATAAGAGTATGCCCTATATGCACATAAGTGAACCAATGTTGTGCCGTGACATAGAGGTCTGAAGAGTACTTTGGATCTCCTGGGACTGGAGTTACAAATTGTTGCTAGTTAACATGTGAGTGCTGGAATTGATTCTGAGTCTTCTCTAAATGCAGTCAGTGCTCTTAATCACTGAGCCATCTCTCCAGGCCCCTTCAACAATTTTTTAAAAAAATACTATGGCTCCTGATAGGTCAATCATACTACAGTGGAAGCCCACACACACTTAAGTGTATATAGGCAGCACAAACTATACTCAATGGTTTAAAGAAAAATTAAGACACAAGATTGGGAGGCTAGAAGGACTAGATCTGGGAGGAGTTGGGGGAAGGAGTGAATATAATTAAAATATCTAAATATACTCTTTGAAATTCTCAAATAGCTTATGAAGTTTCTTTTTAATAGGTTCCCAAATAAAACTATGAGAGATCTCCAAACCAAGAGATTCGCAAAACACCAAACAACATCTGCAGACACAGGACAAAGCAGTATGATTCCTCCAAAAGGTCTCACCTCCCCAACTAGTGAACTCAAAGAACATGGTAAAACAGCAGAGAAGATCACAAAGGTTTACTTCTAAACTAGCCAATGACCTGAACAAGGATCCAAATTAGCACAGGCATGAAGGAGACAAGTCAGGATCTGGAGAAGAAAGCAAGCAACAGAGGGGAAAAGCCAACAAAAAAGATGTGAAAGCCAGCAATGTAATGGAAAGAACAGTCACTTCCCAGAAGAATCATCAAGGACATTAAGATCTTGAAAACAAAATAGAAGTTATAAACCAAAAAGCCATTAAATCAAATGGAGATCACATCAGAAGCAAGAACAATAGATTCCATCAAACTAAAGAAAGGAAACTTGCCCATAAAATTCCAGCTGGGAGTCAAGACACCGATGCGGCCACCCTTGGTCTCAATGACCTTCAGATTTACTAAGTGTTACGGTGGAAAACCCAAGATTGAATTCATAATAGCCTAGAAAAGACACTATTCTAGGAATCTTCCACAGATAACTGAGTGAAGTCAGCGTGGTGCATACACATTATGTCTTTTAGTTTTGCCATAGATGAGAATGGAATTATGGCATTTTCAGTAAAATGGATAAAACTGGACATTATTGTTTTAAGTGAAATAAGCCAGACTCATAAAGACAAATATTATATGTTTTCTTTCACCTGAATACTTTTTAATTCTATATTCATGTGGGGGGTGTGTGTTTGTTTGTGTGTGTGACAAGAAAGCAGAAAAAGGACTATCTGGAGGGAGGAAGGATTCACCAAGAAGGAAAAAGACGAATATATGGAGAAGTTTAAGTTAACATGATATAGTGAAAATATAAGAACAAAACACATTGTTATGTATCCTAACGAAACATAGTTAAGGTACATTTTAAGTGAGTTCTATGCATTTTGTATATATTCAAATTTAGGCCTCTTCTCCCATCTACATTCCTCTATATCCCTCCACTGGATTTCATGCATTCTCTCATTTATATTAAGGCCTATCTTGTCAATCATTTGTATCCAGATGTCCCTCCATGCAAGTTCATTCACTGGAGTCTAGTCATCCTACCTAGATTCACTCCTTAAAGATCTACTTTTCCCCACCCCAAAGTAATCAGCTGCCAATAATTCCTCAGCTAAAGCTAAGCAACACCCTTGAAAGTGCTCAAAATCCTTCATAACTATAGAAATGCAAATCAAAACCACTTTAAGGCTCCATATTATCCCAGTCAGACTGACTAAGATCAAGAGAACAAAAGACACCAAGTTCTGGAGAGGATGTGCAGAAAGGGAAATGCTCTTTCACAACTGGAGGGAGTGTAAACGTGTGCAACCACTATGGAAATCAGTGTGGAGAACAAAGCTAAAAATGAATCTACCATATGATCCACTTACACCACTCCTTGACATATACCCAAAGGACTCATCCTACTGTAGAGATATCTGTATATCCATGTTTGTTTCTGCTCTTTTCACAGTAGTTAAGAAATGGAAATAAACTAAATGCCCATCAACTGATGAATGGATAATGAATATGCCATACATTTACACTATGGCATTCTATTCAGTGGTAAGGAATGGCAAAATCCTGACATTTGAAATTACATGAATGGAATAAGAAGCTGTTATATTCAATGAAGTAACACAGACTTATAAAAACAAGCAACACATGTTCTTTATTTGTGGTTCTTGACACCGATCCCTTATATGTGAGTATATATCCTGATGTAACTGCAGGAGCCAGGAAAATGAAAGGAACTGTGGAAGTAAAGATAAAGAAAGAACTTGCAAGAGGGAGATAGTAGAAAAAGATGATACCAAAGAGACATGGGGAAAACAGGGGTATTCAACTGGGAAGGGAACAGAAGACTATACAGGAACCATGTGGGTAAAGAGGAAGAAGGAACACAGAGGGGAGACAAAATGAGATAGGTATTACCAAGGGGAAAATGGAATGCTTAAATTGGGGAGGAAGGAGAGAGGTTATGTATATAGAGGGAGGAGAGATAAATAAAGCTTAGGTGGTATGAAAAGCCAGAGAAATATATTAATTCAAATCTCCTGATAAATGCACATATAATAGCTGAACATGAGCGCATGTGTGTAACTTAAGGCTGTATAAAATGAAATACAGTGCCAGACAGGAGGACCCTCACTCCAAGTTGTTGGTCAGGGTAATCCAAGAGACTCCCCAAATGACTCGGGTTATTTTCACAGCCCTTGATTTCCTCCCAGGACTTGAAGGTAAGGTACTACTGCTGAAGGACATTCTTCAAACATAGAACTTAGAGCAATGGAGCTGAACCCAACCTGGAAGCCTTCTCCCTAAAAACCAGCTCTCATAGTTGTAGAGGATATTATGCAAGCTGTTAAGAGAGAAAATCAATGGTTACAGCTTACCCAGCTGTAAACCTACTACTCACAATGACTGGCACAGCAAACTATCTCTATTGGTGCAAGAGTGGCACATATTTTCTTAGTCAAGGCAACTTTATTTTTTACTTTCCAATATGTATCCGTTTAATTTCTCTTTTCAATGTTATTAGTGAGTTTTTGTGCATTTCATACAATAGTTCTTAATTAAATTTAGGATCCTTTTCCCCCATCTATGCCCCTCACTGGATCTCATGCAGTCTGTCATATATGTTAATTATATCCAGTCAATCATTTGTACCCAGATGTCGTTTGGTGTAAGTTTATCAGTGCAAGGCTCCATTAGTGGCACTTTTATCTAGGGGGCAATTGGCAAATATCTAATTGGACTTTAGTCTTTCTTGGTGGGAGGAAACTCATGGGTAGCATTATAAACATAATCAAATATACACGGCTAGAGAGATGATATAGATCCTAGAGAAAACCTTATCTCTAGACAAGTGAATTTGCAATACTGTATGCTAAATATGGATCCTTATATTTACAGACAATTATGCCATATACCACTTGTCAAAGAAGCTTCTTTTTGCATCAGATGGAAGCGATGACGGAGTTCCACACTGGGTCACAGACAGAGAATGTATGTCTGAGAGATGCCCAGCCCTAAGTGTCACATCTACAGTGGAACTTCCACATCTAAGGCTCATGGAACATTGCAGAACAGGGGGAAGAGATAATACTAATACATCTCTCAACAAAACCAGGAGCCTTGCTCATATGAACCTGTAGCAATGGTAGGAGTAAGCAGAAGTCCCATGCAAACTCAAACAGACAAAAAACCCAGCATAGAACTGGAACAATGGACAGCAGATCCCAATCCTAGATAAAGAAATACTGGCAACTGATTACTCCTGGATGAGGAAGAGCTCATCTTCCTAAAGTGAGAGACCCTACATAGGCTGACTAGACCTCAGTGGATGAACTTGTACTGAGGAATACCTGGGGACACTAACTTGGCACAATAGGCCTTGACACAGATGACGGATGTATGGATTCCAGTTAGGGAGCTACAGATTATAGTCATGGAGAGGGAGAGGAGATTGTGAGATGGTGGGAAGATAGGGTGCATAATGCAGAAGGAGAAAGGACTGAGAAAGGCTTTTCAATCACAGACTGAAAAATCTATGCCTTATACAGCATAGGAGACCAAAAGAAAACTGGATAGGGGGACCAGGAATTTTCCTTTGGACTTGCTTGTGTGGGTCTGGGTTGTGTTCTGCCCTGCTCTCATAATCATGATCTGTATTTCAGCAGTTATCGTGCAGCATTATTCAAATGGTCAAGACATCATGCTCAGCACAATGTACCTCTTGCATGATTTTCCCATATGACCAGAAAGCAACAGCAAAATATTTAGAATAAATGCAGACAAGGGTTGGAATCCTGTGATAGGTCTTATTTGGGGAGATTTGTTTAGAAGTTAAACAATCTACAGTTTGATCATTGACCCTTCCCATGTTCGCCACCACAGACTAATAAAAATGTGAACTTGCAGCAATCGTGACAGCATGCACAAAAACCCATTCTGATTTAATCAGACACAAACTAGGCATAGAACTGGAGAAATGGGCAGCAGGCAACAACCTTAACTGAGGAACTATTGGCAACTGGCTACTGATGGGTAAAAGAAAGTTGATTTTATTTAAGAGAATGATTCTATGTAGGCTGTATAGACTCCAGTGGATGAACTTGCACTGAAGGGCATCTGGTTACAAAAGCTTGACCTGATAGGCTTTAAAATATATAACAAGATTCATGAAATCCAAAAGGAGGGTGTCTCATGATATTTATTTTTCATGCCTTAGCAGGCAGGGTCTGGACGATCCAGCAGCATAAAATGGAAACTGGTCTTCCATTTAGAGAGACTGATTTATTTAGGGTGACTCACACAATTATTGTTCAAACATATGGCCCGGCACCAGTGACCATTTCTTTGCCAAAGTCTGGCACAGTGCCATGGCAGGGCATGGCTCCCATCCTGTCCCTGGCCTAAATTCCGTTTCCACTCACCAGATTCTCAGGACTGGGTGAGTCCTGGAACGCTGAAGTCTGATCTTGGCCTTCCATGGGCCTGGAGTCATGGCCTAGAGTATTCTCAGTGTCCTTTCAGTGCCTCTTGCCATGACTAGTCATCATGTTTATTTTTCCCTCTCTCTCCCATCTTCCTACCCCCTAATTGGTCAGAGGGAGGGACGTGCTGCTGAATGAACCAATAGTTAAAAAGAAAAAACAACCTCAGAGAGAAACATATATCTATGTATCTACAATACACTCCACCCCTTTCTCTCTGGAAAACAAAGAAAACATAACAACACAATAGCAACCACAAAGGAAAGCAGCAACATCCACATAAACCATCACAAACACAAATATTTAGACAGTACCTAAGTAGATGTATCATATTCATCTCACGAACAATCAGAGTAGTGTCTCTACTGTGGCCTATAACTTCCTCGAATACCATTGGGAACCAACTTTTTTCTAATATCAGACAAGTATTTCCTCTCTGAAGAATGGGCCTTAAATCCAATTATAAATAACCTGAGGGTGCACATACCAGACAAGCCTCTATTACACCTGTAGAGACATCTGACAGTGAAGCACGCAAGAGCTGTCCTTAAGCAGAGCTTTTCAGGACCATTCTCCCATAGCGGTCTGCATAGTGCCCTCTAGAACTATGAAAGCCAGCCATCCATTTCTAGGGAGTTTTCAGCTCAGTCCCAGCTAGATCTCTCGTTCCATGCTCTAGCCATGTTACATCTTCAGTAATAGAGTCTTACCATCCACTTCCAGTGTGCGACCAGCATTATAATGTGATAACTGCCTTTTGTTTTGGTAGAAGGGGGATTTCAAGCCTCCATTGGCCAACAGCTCATAGGAATGATCAAACCATACCAGGTACTGGACTTGCTAGTTAACAATTATATAAAGTATCCCTTTACTCTTTGAAATCTATAGCCCTAGGTTCATAGAGTTCCCCAAATTTTACAGCTATACTTTACAATTGTACCCCATATGAATTATATTCCATCTTGTTTCTTCAGGTGTACCTGACGTCTCTCAACTGGGTTTCATATCTGTAAATCACTCAGAAGTTAACATTGCATTATACATACACAGTGTCTAACATAGCATGGAAAATTAGCCAGTCCTTTACTATTTTTAGTTTTTGTCAGGAATCCATTTAGTGTCCTGGAGTTCTCACATGGAGCCTCCATGCATTCCTTTATCCTTGCTAACCTAATCAGGGCTGGCACAGACTGCTTGGTCCTACATAGGACCAAGGAGGAATAAGGCTTCTCTTGCCCCTGTGGTTTTCCAGGGCCAGGAGACTCAGTCTGATTTCTGACCCCAGCCACACCTGTGGTCTCTCCATTGACCACACTTGGCTGTTGGGAGAGGCCCTGATCGGGCAAACTGTCTCCACCCCTCAAACAGCCAGTCACAGGAAAGAAATATACTCTGTTTACTCAGGGGGTAGGGTTAGTATCCACCCCTGGGACAATCTTTATCCTCTGTGTGCCTTTTGTGAACTGTTTCTCGGGGCTTAAGGCCTCCCAGAGGTGCTTTAGCACAGAATTTGGCTTTTTATCAATCTTTTCTTTAGGAACTTGGGCTAAACGCAAGTCCTGCCACATTTTCCTACAAGTAACCCAAGCAGATCTCTTTTTCAGGTTTGCTTCTCTTATACATTCTTTAGGTTGTTCTACTTTTCTACAGACATAATTTACATGCTGATCTAGGTTGCTTAAATTTGTCAAGGTCTCTCCTACCTTTTATAGATCTTGTCCCACCAGAGGTCACAGTACAGATGTTAAATCTCTATACCAATTTTGAGGTCCCTGTTTAATGATGTTCCTCATTAAATCTCTATTGAATACAGTCCTATTTGGCCCAGTGAATGGGGTACTGTAGATTGCTTTCTTCATACCCAGTTCTCTTAACAGTGCCTGTTCTTCACGTGTTATACTCCAACTCCTAAAATCCATGGGAATCTCCGCTGGTGATAACCAAGTGTCTCCAGTGGTGTGCACAAGTCAGGTCATCAGAGACTGCTTTCCCTTGTATTGTCCCAGGTTGTGCAACTTAAATCTCAAGGAGGGATGAGTGGTTATATTGCTCAGCTATCCTGCCTCTCCAGCATTCAAGTTAATATCATCTGTTCCTCAGTTCCATATTCTCAGGAGCCAGGTTATGACAGGCTCCTTTGCAGCTTATTTGAATGCCCTTCCTCCATTTCCAGCAGCTCTAGGGCTGAAAGCCCTTTATTCACTAAATCCTTATGTTCGTTAAGGCATCCATCAGCATGTTGACATTTGGATTTTTTTCTTTTTTTGTATTGTTAGCTTTATCTGGGTTGCTTTCTTCCTGTTCTTTGTCTATTTTCTCTTGTGGGTTTTCAGCTGATATACTCTGGGCTTTTTTTCCCTTTTTTATTTAATTTAACAGAGGCACCATGGCCTCTGCTATGTGTGATAAAAAACTTAACCCAAACAGAGATTATAGCCTGATGAGAGACCAAAGAGTTAAGAGAGATTAAAACAAGAGAGGGAAATAAGACTGACTTTTACTGCATTAGCCACTGACCTCAGCCATCGCTTGCTAGAGTCTTGGCTTTTTCCATCCAGCAGAGTTTTTAAATTCTGCCTTAGACCTTCAGCTGTTTTCAGAGTATTGCCATAATCCTGCAGTGATACTCAGTGGCTCAGTAAATAGGCCGCCCTGTGCCAGCCACAAGTAGGCTCCCATCCTAGTATTTCTCCCCCAGACATTGCTGGCTTTGGTGACATTATCTCTTGGATCTTGAGGATCCACTGTATCAGGCATGCCAGAACTCCATTTGTTTGCATTTCTTGTGCAGGTCTGCTGCAAGAGCAGCTAGTGTTCTTAACCGCTGAGCTATTTTTCCATTTTTATCAGCCGGATCCTGCTCACAGTGCCAATTGTCTCATGAAATTTATTTTCCATGCCTTAGTGGGTGGGGTCTGGTCGATCTGGTAGAATAAAATGGAAACTGGTCTTCCATTTAAAGAGACTGGTTTATTTAGGGCAACTCCCAAAGTTATTGTTCAAACACAGCCCACCACTGGCCGCCATTTCTTTGCCAGAGTCCAGCACAGCCCCATGATGGTGCACGGCTCCTGTCCTGTCTCTGGCCTGAATTCCATCAGGGGCCTGGAACGCTGTAGTCTGAGTCTTGGCCTTCTGTGGGCCTGGGTTCATGGCACTTTCCTGCCGTGTGGCTTTGAATATTCTCAGTGCCGTTTAAATGCCCCTCGCCATGACTAGCTGCCATTTTTTCCCCTCTCTTTCCGTACCTTCCTACTCACTTATTGGTCAGAGGGCGGGACTTACCGCTGAATAAACCAATAGTTTAAAAAAAGCCTCAGAGAGAAACATGTATCTACAATACAGAGGGACTATGAGGACTTTGGATGACAGAGGGCTTCCGAATATGATTAAGACTTACTGTATGAAATGCACATTCAATAAGGTTTTCATTAAAAGTTTTAAGCACCTTTATTGAGGTATAATGGCATAAAAAGAGAACATCTTTAAAGTTAATAAGTTGGCAAAAATTTGTACCTATGTCCAATTGGAAACTTCATCCTCAGTCAAGATGGTAAACATTCTTGTCACCCCTCAAGGTGACCCTTCCCCTTCCCTCCCCATTTCAACCTCTAACCCCCACATTCCATAAGTGAATTTCAAGAGTTCTTTTAAATTTTGGTAATAAATCTTTTATAATATTTATTATTAACAAATATTTTCTTAAGTCTGATTGGGCTGGGCTTTTCCTTTAATGATTGTCCTTTGAAAAGCAAAAATAAAAAAGGAGTTTTAAAGTATTTTTGTTTGTTTATTTTGTTCTTTTTCCAATGCACATGTTATTGAATTTTTGTGCATTTCATACAATATATCTAAATCATATTTAGGCCCCTTTCCTATCTACACCTCTCCCATAGGCCACCCATGGAATTTCATGCATTCTGTCAGATATATTAAGGCCTTTTGAGTCAAGTTTGTGTCCTTCTATGTCCCTCAGAATGAGTTCATCCACGGAAGTATATTCAACCTATCTAGAGTCACTCTCTTAACGATCAATTTTCTCTCACTCACCAGTGATCAGCTGCCAATAGTTTCTCAGCTAAGATTAGCACCTCCTGCCCATGTCCTCATTTCTACGCTGGTTTTTATCTGACTCAGTTTACATGGGTCTTGTGCATGCTGTCACCATTGACATAAGTTCATATGAACAAGTTCAAAAATAGCTTTTTGATGCTTGTATTGAACATGTGAAGAATATTTTAGGTATTATATGTAATCACCAGAAGTTGTCCACAGAACAACTTCAGACACATCAGTGAGGTTCCTAAGATCAGATGAGACTGAGTATATGTGTTACAAATTATTAAAATGCCCCTGGGATCACTTACTATAGAATGGTTAAAGAAAAAAAGTACATATCTGCTGATTGCTCTAGGGAATGCACTGATTAGAATAGCTCTTAGGGCTCAGTTCTGAAGACTTCCTGGAGAAACTCCTGCAGACGCTGGCACCTGACCTAGGTGGTTTCCTAGTAGATGGGATTGCATCTCTTCGTAAAACAACACGTCTTGGATTAGGATACAATGAGACTCACAGCCCAGACAATGCCACAGCCTCAGCATATGTGGGAAACAGCAGTGGAATTTGTATAATAGACAAAGAACTACCAGACTGCAGAAACCACGCCTTTCTTCATTTGTCCCTCTGCATTCATCCCTGGGCTCACACTCCTGTGTTTACACATTTCAGTATTGCAGGTGAGAGTGGGGAAGAAGCAAAGGGAAAGTTATCCTCCCTTGGAGTCTGAATCTTGATTCTCTCTAAGTGCCTATACTTTCCACTGTGTCTTTCTCCCAGTGACAATCCTTTATGGTTTCTAGCTTATTGGATTTCGGGCACTGAGGCAGACAGTACTGAGATAGCACCTGAGCCTCCATCCTTGGAGACAGAGGTAGGAACTGAGCAAAGTCAGGTTTCCCTGGATGAACAGAGAAGACTGACTATGTGCTCCTGATCACACACAAATTGAAACTCTGTCCCCTCCACTGCCATTAGGCAAACTCAACTCCAATTTTTTTTCTCAGAGATCCATCTAACAATGAGTTTATAAGCTCTTTATTTAACCTAACAATTATTCCTGGGTTTTCAAAGTCCACAATCTTCCATCCCCCTAGTCAGAGCTCAAGGCCTCAGGGTGTCCTATGGCCCCTCTGCTCAAGCACAGCTACCTTAGGATGAATGTGTTGATATCAGAGTGTCAACATGAGCCACTTTATTCATTCATTTGATGTCAGATGCTATTGAAATGCAAATTATATAAACAAATGATGTACGTTTTAGAATATTGAAGTAGTATACCAGTCTAAGATCATGTAAACAGGTAATTTGGAGATTGTTAGACCCCACTCTCAGCCCGGGGACTCGAACCCCAGTGGGCCGCCTGGGTGACTAACGTCGGGGAGCCTCAAGCCCACTGACCTCACTCAGCCCAGGGGACTCGAACCCCTGTAGGCTGCCTGAGAGTCAGTCCCAAGAACCCAGACCGTCAGATGCAAAATGCAAGAAGTAGGTTTATTTCACTTGCGCAAGTGGGAGACTCAGTCTCGTTCATGAGACTCAGCTCGCCTGACTCCTGCCAGGTCAGGTTTTTATAGTAAGGTTTCACAGGATGATTATGCATTGACATATAGCTCAACAAACAGTTCACATACAAGATATTTGCTTACAGATCAGGGTTACAGAAGGGACAACTTCTCCATAAACCTCACACATTACTTTGCAGTTCACAGGAGGTAAACTTTTCCACAATTTATGGATGGGATAATGGAGACTCTTCCTGTGGAATGTTAAGCCCACAGGCTTTATCTTGCATACCAAGGGATGTTTACATAACTCTTGAATTCCCTGGGTCTCTTCCTCCTGGATTTATAGTTTCTTAGTTGTTTTTCTAATTGGGGGGGGGTGAGGCCGAGCTCGTATCACTGAGTGCCTCATAAAACAAAATGTCTCACAGAGATAATTTTCAAACTGCATGCAAAAAATGTGTTTTGTAAATGGTTACAATTTTCTGCACAATTGTGTGCAGTTCAAGGACACATTCTGAACACATTTGAATTGTTGCTTTATGATAAGTTATTTGTACATAGCTTCTTGCCATAGCCTAACCAATCATCCTACTGTGACTTATTTAATAATGTGAACTTTCTGCCTTTATTGGAAATGCTAATTTTACCATTAACCTACCTTTAAAAAATACTTCAATGATTCTTTAGGAATGTCAAACAATAGATTTTGATCATATTCAGACTCCCTCTCCCACCTCTCCTATGACACTATCTCCCTCTTGAATTCATGTCCTCTATCATTAATTTTCTTTTTCTAAAGACCTATCAAGTCTAATTTGTGTTCTTCAAGTGCTCTTGGGTGTGGATCTATCTCTTGGAGTCCAATTAACCTAACACGATTCAGATCTTTAAAGAAAACTGATTCTCAGTGCTGGAGAGATGGCTCAGTGCTCAGTGATTAAAAGCACTTGCTGCTCTTGCAGAGGACCTAAGTTTGATTCCCAGAACCCACATGGTGGCTAACCACTGTTCATAATGCCAGTACCAGGGAAATCTGATGATACTCTCTTCCAGTCTCCATGGGCATTGCATGGCATGGGTGCACTTACATACTTGTAGGCAATACCCTCATACCCCCAAAAAGAATTTTAAAAAATTTAAAGAAGAGAACTGATTCTCGTTCTCCCAACAGCTATCAATTGCCAATAGATCATGAGTTAAGTCTGGTGGTTTTACCCACCTCGCCTCTCTAAGTTAAGATTTTGCCTAGCTTGGACTTGTACCTCCCAAGGCTCAGGGGATCATTGCAGAAGAGGGCAGAAAGATTGCAAGAACCAGAGGTAGTAGAAGATTACAAGGAAATTTTGTTTTCTAAACACAACAAAGCAGTTGCATGTATGAGCCTAAAACTCTTATGACCTGTCTATTAACCTACCTCTTTTAAAAATATTTTATTAATATTTTTCTTTTATTTTATGTGTATGAGTATATTGTCTGCATGTTTGTAAGTACACGTGTGTCATGCAATGCCTGTGGAATTCAGAAGAAGGTGTCAAATCCCCTGGAACTGAAATTACAGATGGTTATTAGCCACCATGTGGATGCTGGAATTCTAACTCAGGTCCCTTGCAAGAGCAGTCAGTGCTTTTAACCTTTGAGCCTTCTCTCCAGTCCATTAACCAGCTGTTAAACAACCTCTTCTGAGTAATTTCTAATGTGATCCACAGTGTCTGTTTTTACAGCACTCTAAACTTATATTCATTGTGAGTTTTTACTGTCTTCATTCTAATTGTTCCATTTTATTTTCAATATTTATTAATTTTAAATATATTTATTTTATCTCTTTAGTTAGAAAATACAAGCTAAATTTTAAGTTAAAACAAGAAACTAGCATAAGCAAAAAAAAAAGTGAGATTCTCAGCTCAGCTATTTTCTCTGTTTCCTCTAGAATCCCACTTCCCAAGGGTCACTGCTATTAACGGGCTGTTTTCTATGGACTGACTAGGTTTGCACACAAACTGTTTTGTTATATAGCATGATAATAATTTTTTGTGTTCATAGTGTGATTCTTTTATCATTTAATTTTTAACTTGGGGAAAGAATAAAATATAATTTCATATTTATTTATATAAAATATTAATGTCTTATTTGAACCACAATAAAAAAAGAATATGTAAATTGTTTATTTTTTATTGGTCAAATTAGGTAGCTAAATCATTAATTGATCAAACTTTATAAATATATTGGAATCTTCTCAGGTGCTTTTAATTTCATTTCTGTAATCTTTCTGATTGCAGTACACTTGATACTCACCATATTGAAACAATTTCAAGAAACACAGAGAAGCCATTATTAAAATCTGATACTTGTCTTTTCTGTTCATTATATATGCACTTAAGTCTTTAATTCTTTCATATTTTCTTATTTATATTCATATATTAATGCTTTATCCATAATTTATGCTCCTCCATCTCCTTCCTCCAGTTATTCACACTCCGCCTTCCTTCTCAATATTGTGACATCTTCTTTGATTACTATTATGGCCTGTTTGTGTATGTATGTGTATACACGTATGTGCATAAAATCTGCTGAGTCTACCACTCTACCCAAGACATGACAGAAAAGGGGTTGGTGATTACTCCCATAATATTTGTGCCATTATTGGACCAGTGAGTATATCTTGCCAGGTCACTTGTTATTTTACTTCACAGGATTCACAGCTGGGTAAGACTGATGATTAATTCTCCTTTCTGGTAACTTGTACTTTCTAGCACTACAGCACTATGAACACTAGTCTGGACAGATGAGGTTCTGAAGTCAGCACCATCTTGATTTCTCATTATTTTTTTCTACAGCTCATGCATACAGAATCTTCAGCAATAGAGGCTAACTGCGAAGTTCTGGTGGGTAACCAGGAGCAGGGGCAGTGACCAGCATTGTTTGAGGGTGGAGAGCTCAAAAGCCTCTAGAAAGGGAGTACTTGCTTGGCACTGAGATTTTTTGTTAGCCTATGATGTCCAGAATGGCAATGCCCCCCTGTTATAGGATAACTCTTTTTAATGTCTTATGGTATATACATGTATACTTTATGAATCTCCTAAAGTGGCAGGTTTATATATGGGTTTTTAAAGGCCTTTAGTATTACTTATCCCTGCCTTCCTCTACACTGACCTCCCATTCTCCACCTCATTTAACCCTTCCAAGTCTAATGTTCCCCTTTCCTCTTTCATAGCACTGCATTCTACTATCCCTCCCAGGAAGCCTCCCCAATCAACTACCAACCTATGACTGTTTATTAGTTTCCTGACCTCTCTGAATTTTCAAATTGAAACATGTATATAGAAGATTTCAAAGCTAGCATCCAGCTATGGAGAGAACATGTGATGTTTCTCTTTCTGGGTTTAGGTTACCTCACTAAGGATTATTGTTTCAGATCCATCCATTTGTCTGTGAGCTTCATAATTTTTGTTTTAAGAGCTGAAAAACATTCCTTTGTACGTATGTAACACACCTTTGAATAGGACTGACAAATGAGAACCAAAAATATTCTGTATGTGAAAGGACACCATTATTAGAGTAAAAAGGCAGCCTACAAAATGAGAAAAATCTTTACCAGCTATCCTCAGACAGAGATCGGTATCCAGAGGATACAAAGAGCTCAAAAATAACATCAGAAAAAAACAATTAAAAATGGGACAGGGAACAGAAATTGATTTACTCAATGACCCAGCAATAGTACTCTTGGACATATGCCCAAAGAGTCTTTACCTTACTGCAGAAATACTTGTTTATCCTTCATCATTGCTGTCCTTTCCCCAACATCCAGAAATTGGAAACAGCCTAGATGTCCATCAACCGATGGATGGATAATGAAAGTATGGTACATAATTTTTTACTTATTTGTATTTATTTTATGTGCCTGAGCTTCCTGTCTGCATGTACATATGGTAAGTGCATCGTTGTGATGCAAAGCCCATGGAGGCCTAAAAAGGTGTCAGATCACCTGGAACTGGAGCTGTGGAGGTTTAGCTGCCATGTGGATGCTGGGAACCAAGCATGGGTCCTCTGCAAGAGCAGTCAGTACTTTTAACCACTGAGCCTCTTCAGCTCCACATTACATGTCTTTCTGTGTGCATGTATGTCTATATGTATGTACGTATGTATGTATATTTGCTTGTTTGTTTGTTTGACACAGGGTCTCACTATGTAGTCCTAGTTAGCCTAGAACTTATTATTTAAACCAGACAGGACTTGAATTAACAGAGTTCTACCAGACTCAGCTTCTCAAGTGCTGGGATTACAGGTGTGCACCCACATTCAGTTATTCCCCATGTTATAATGTGACATGATATATTCTGGTGACTAAGCCTTTTCATTGTCCTAAACTTTTTAATGGATTAATATTATGAATCATTAGATCAACTACTAGATATGTAAAATTCATATTACCATTTTACAGCAGAGCAAAACCAAGCAAAGAAAAACTAAGTAATCTGTTGTTTGTTGCACAAAACCTAGACAAGGCAGGATTTAAATGAAGCAGTTGAGCTGCAGAGTCACAGTGCTGGTCAGTGAGTGGTGCTACATCCTTTCAGTAGTTCATGGTGACTAGACACTTGCTGCAGGAGAAACGTCTGCAGAATGAATGTTTTTATAAGTGCACATGTATGCATCAAACATCTGTTGATATTCCATGTAAAAGATTAAATGATATATCACACACCAAATGGAATAGGTGGCTTTTCAGTTAAAAATTTATTACAGTCATTGTATTATGTCTTCAAACTGGTAAGGTATGTCATTTGAAATCTTACCTAGGAGGCAAATTACAATATATCTTTTTGCTTTTTTAGGAAATATAGATCTTTGTTTTATATTGGATGTTCAGCTTTCTCTATTTTACTAACAGGTATTTAAACATTTTCACAATTTTCTAGATAGATGAAATATACTCATTACTGATTTTAAGAGATTTTCATAGGCCAGGAATAATAGAAATTGGTATTAAATGTGTTTACAAATATTATTCTTTTCCGAGCTGCACTCTCCTGTAAAATGGTAACAGGCCAGTAGTTATCTTTTTTGTCTTTTCTATAAGCATCATATCTCTCAAGCTCATCTAAATAATAGCAAATAAAAGATCTCATTCTTCTACTGTTCACACACACACACACACACACACACACCAGTTTTTTCATCCATTAGCACACATTTAGGTTATTTCCATTACCTTTGTTACTGAATTACTGCAGTAAACCTGGGTACGCAGATATTTATAAGTGTGTGACTGTGTCTTATATTGATATGTACTCAGAAAAGAGATTTCTGAGTCACTTTGTAGTTATTTTAAAAATCATTGGGAACCACCATAATGCTTTTTACAACTGCCATAATATAAGAAACTGTGTTTATCTATGATAAATTTTAATATATCGCAATGTATTTCATATATCACATGACATATCTTCAATATATAGGTTTATTTCTGATATAATTGTACAACCTAACTAGTATGTACACTATACATAAAACTTATTCTGTAATATTTGCATATATACAGTATGCTATGTACAATATATTATAGTATGTCAGTAAAACTATGTCTTCTTCTTATGCAGTGTGTGAGTAGGGGTGAGAATATGTTCTACATCAGGTAGGATTTAGCTCCTTTGTTCTCTTTTTAACTTTCTACACTACATTTTGTATCATGTTATTCAGCCACACAAAATTCAAAACTGTGCTAATTGCCTTTAAAAATTCCTCTGCAATCATTCTGTCCCCTATTCCACAATGACTCCTCAGTCCTTGGGGGTAGGTTTGATATAGGCATCCATTTAAGGGATTTTCACTGCATTCTCTTATTCTCTGCATATGGAACAATTGTGGGTTTATATGTTTAAAATCATCTGCTTCATAAGGAAGCTTCTCTGGGAAGAGCTGAGAGACACAATAACCTATGAGTATAACAATAACTCATTAGCAATGGATAGCCACAAGGATAAAGTTTTCCAAAAATACAAAAAGTCTCATATGAACTCACAGCAATGGTGACAGCATGTACAACTCCCCCATGAGTTCAGAGCAGAGAAAATTCCCAGGACAGACATGGAGAAGTAGGAAGAAACATCAACCTTACCTTAGGAACTATTGGACACCAAAGCATGCAGGGAACAAGAGAGTCAATCTCTTTTAAATTGTAACTCTTGGTAGGTTAACCAGGCTCCATGGATGGAACCACACCAAAAGACAGTTGGGTACATAAATATAAGTCGATTTGCCTTTATGTGTTATATCCATACGTAATAGAGTAAACGGAATCGGGCAGGAGGTAGTAATTAATGGTGACGTGCCAACATGGGATCTAAATGTGATCAAAATATATTGTATGAAATGAGCAAAATTTCAATAAAATGAACATTTTTTAAAATAAAAAACATCCTCTGAAAACTTTAATTTAACATAAAGTTTTGGAGAATTTCCTTATCAGGACTCATTGTTCTATTCATAAAACTGATGATTCTATTAATTTGAGCAAAAATGCCATGAATTGTGATGCTCTGGAAGCAGGTCTTGAGTTTATCTGACGTGTACTGCTGGTTACTCGCCATTGTTCCATTGATGGACAGTTTTTAATTTCTGGTTGATTATTTTGATATGTAATTATAGTGGACAATTAACTCTGATTTTTAAAGACACAAAATCAAATTATCCAAAAGTGATAATCGTCTTGTTTCTAATAGCCATTCCTTTAATACTAAACTTACTAGGAAATGTGTACTAAAATGTTTAAATTGTTAAAAATATGCTTGACTGTTATTTCTGTGTCTATTGATAACTCTGCCAAGATTAGCGCCAAAAACCCAGAGACACAGAAGGAATAACAGCTTTTGTTCAAGGACTGGGTGTCATTCATAGGTAAAGAGAGTCAAGCAGATTAACCTTCTCTAGGAGAAATGTGTGAAGAAGAAATAAGGCAAGTTGCAGGACACAGAAAGTGTTCAGAGAATGATTATAGGTCCAAGATTATTCCTGAGCTGTTCTCTGTAAAGTAAGAATAAAAACAATTATACCATATCTTTGGGCTTAAGGAGGACTAAAATTGAATACAATGAGGCTGTTAAGAGCGGCAGCCAGCAGGAGATAACTGAGGATAGCTGGTGTCATTACTGCTAGAGGATCCTGTGTGAAGAGAGATAAAAGTGTGTAGAACACAGACTGATGAAATATTTGAAAAGAGTTAAGTATAAAAACTAAAGACATGGTTTTTTTTTGATAAGTCAAAAAACACTATTATGTTGAAGAAAAATCAATTTAGGGCAGGAGGATATCCCATTACCAGCAGCACAGCCTTCACACAAGTCACTAGGCGGAACAGGGCAAGGTTGATCAAATATCATACTCAGAAAGACTTTCTGGTTCTACTAAAACACAAAAGTAGAAAAAATGACTTGTTTTCAGTAGTCAGAACTATTGTTCAAGAAGAAAACTCCATCAAATTTTGCATTATTGAAACAGGTAAAGTATAAATTTTAATAGCCCAAATTTGAATAGTGATGAATAAATTCTGTAACTTAACCTGATTTTCTCAAATAATTGATCTATGCATTTCTTTTGTATACCTTTTCACAAACAGGAATATCCACTCATGGGGGAGGAGAATCAAACCTCTGTGACAGAATTCATCCTCCTGGGCCTCTCCCAGGACCCACACACCCAAGTCCTGCTCTTCTTCCTCTTTCTCCTCATCTACCTGCTGACAGTGCTGGGAAACCTGCTGATCATCGTGCTCATTCACACTGACCCCAGACTCCACACTCCCATGTACTTTTTCCTCAGAAACCTGTCCTTTGCTGATCTCTGTTTTTCTACAACCACAGTTCCCCAGGTGCTCATCCACTTCCTGGTGAAGAGAAAGCGCATTTCTTTTGCTGGTTGCTCAACACAGATATTTGTTTTACTTCTTGCTGGATGTACAGAGTGTGTTGAAAAATAGATTTTCTTGCTTTTTTTTTTTCCTGTTTTCATCCCCTTTTTCTACTTTTATCTACCTTCATTTATGTGTTGAATCGAGTTACTTCTCCTTTAAAATAAAGGCATCTTGGTAGACACAGGAAAGAAATTAAATAATGAAGAATGAGAATGGAAGGGGAACATTAGTGAAGAGAAAACAGAAGATGAAGGAAGGTGTAGTGTGAATTGATTCTCTGAGGACAAACACCCCTTTCAGAATGGTATCACCCAGGACCACCTTGAGTGGAAAGACAAGGCGCTGGGAAAGTCCTATGCCCCACCCACTCTGTCTATTGGCCTTGGCAGTGAGAAGAGGAGCGACTAAAAGTATTTAAACTGGGGGCGCCAGGAGCCCCCCACCCCCGCCCCGCCATGGGCCATTTGGATCTGTTCACCCGGAAGTTGCAAGATCCCAGCCGGGTGGATTTACTAAAGTAACTTGCCAAGGGGAGGGTGGGAGCCCTTGTTCTGTAAGTAACCCCTTACTCATTGCTCTGTTAGTAAGCCAAGTAAGCCCAAGTAAACTAGCTAGAATCTGTTTAACTGTGAGTGGAGAAATTTGTGTGTTTGTTGCCAGACCTGGGGAGACTTTTTGGGTTGCAAGGCAGGGAGAAAGAGGCAGGTTAAGTTGGTCTGCCTCTCCCAAAGAGAAATTTTAATAACAGATTGAAAGAAAGTGAAGACTGGAGGGCTATAGTCCTACAGGAGGAAGGATCAGGGAAGCGTCCCTTCCCTTGTCCACACAATTGAAGAAGTAGGATTTGACTATATGACATAAAAGAAATAAGGAAAGGACCAAAAACTGCCCCTAATAAAAGAATATTTTCTGGCAACGTGGTCATTTCCTCAGTTTGCCTGCATTCAGAAATTCCATTTTGAAAACTTGTTATATAGTCCAGAGACATTTGCAAAGTTTGGGATATACGTATGCAAACTGATGTTACATTTGTAACATGGCATACAGTCCTGAAATTAGTAATTCTTGAAGTTGAAAGGACAGCACATTCAAGTATTAACAGATGACAGAATTTTTTCCTTGTTTTTTGCTTTGTTTTATTTCTTTGGTTTTAATTTTCATGCAGACATATTATACATGAAGCACATTCTCTCCAGATCTCTTTACCCAGCTTTCTGCCAGTCCCTCCTCTCGTTTGTCCCCTTTTTCTCCTAAAATATATGATTTCCCCCTTTTGTTTTATCTATGCATTTTTGGCTTTTGTAACTATATAACATCTTGGAACAATAACTAAGAAGAAAGCATATGTTTGTTTTCTGAGCTTTGTTGAATTTTACTGATTCTATTTAGTTACATCTTTAACTTGCAATGTCATTAACTTTGTTCTCCATTGGACATCTAGTATTGTTTTATAGCTTAGCTCTTGTTAGTAGTGCTGCAAGAAGTGTTGATGCTCAAGTATCTCCACGGTGCTCATTTGTAGTTCTTTGCGTAAAGACCCAGGACTGGTACTCCTGGGTCATGTGTTTTCTACTGTTATCGTTTAGAGAGTGCCATGCTGGTTTCTACAAAGGCTGTACTGGTTCCTATTCCCACCAGATGCTTCGAGGATCTCTTTTATCAACATCCTTATAGCATTTGTTGTTTATGTTTTTAATGACTGACACTTTGGCTGAGATAAGATGAAAGCTTCGTGTATTTTTTATTTGCATTTCTCTGATGGCTCAGGGTTTGAAAGTTTTTGCATGTTTTGAGCATTTATATCTTTTGAAAAAAATCTCTGGTCATTAGCCCATTTATTGATTAGGTTGGTTGATTTCTTGATATGTAGTTTTGTTTTTTAAGTTATTTCTGTAGTTCAGATATTATTTCTCTAATATGTATAGCCAAGAAAGATTTCTCCCATTTTGTCTTCTACTGATTAAATGCCTCCTCCCTTTACTGAATGTACTTGTGATTTCAAGAGATCTCTTCCCTTATTTGTTCACCTTGCTTACCGATGATAAAAATCCTTTTCAGAAATTCCAGGTGTATATCTCTATCTTGAAGTGTATTCCTGCATTTGACTGTTTCAGCATTCCAAGTCTTATGTTAAGGTCTTGGGTCCATTTGGAATGATGTTTGTTCACAGTGGGAGATAGGGATCTAATTCTGAATGTGACTATCCAGGTTTCCTAGAACCATGTGAGGAAAAGCCTATCTATTTTGACATTCTTGTGAAATATTTCGGTGGTTGTAGATGCCTGAGTTTATACCCAGATCCTCTGTTTTGTTGCATGAGTCTGTGTCTGTTTTCTTGCAAGTACTTTGCTACTTTTATTACTGTATTTCTGTAGAATAACTTGAAATCAGGTATGATGATAACTCCAGCATTATACATTCTGATCAGGTCATCCAAGGTCTTTTGTGCTTTTCAAATGAATTTTCAAATGATTGGTTTTCTATTTCTGTGAAGAACAACCTTGGAATTTTGAGGGTGATTGCACTGAATCTGTAGATTGCTTTTGGTAAAATAGCCATTTTTTTCCAATATTAATTTTCTTCCATTTTATGATATTTGCTCTAATTTTTCTTGAGTGTTCTGAAGTTTTCATTGTAGAGGTCATTCATTTCTTTCATTAGGTCCATTCCATTTTTTGATACAATTGCAAATGGGATTGTTTCCCTCATTTCTTTCTCAGTATCTGTTATTATGTAGAAAACTACTGATTTTATGTTAATTTGTATCCTTCACTTTGCTGAAAGCATTTACCAATTCTAAATATCTCTTGATGGGGTTCTTAGGGTCTCTCATGTATGTGTAGAGTCATTGGTAACCAAGTATTCTTAACTTCCTTTATTAGTCATATGCTTTCTATTTATTTATCATGTCTTATTGCACTAGCTAAGACTTGAAACACATTACGTAAGATTGGAGAAAGTGGCCAAAGTTGTCTTGCTCCTGAATTCAGAGGAAATGTTTTGAGTTTTTCCCATTTACTTTAATGTTGGCTAAGATTTTCATATATAACCTTTATTTTGTTGGGATAGGCTCCCTCTGTTCCTGCTTTCTTCTGGGCTTGCATGATGAAAAACACTGGATTTTGTCAAAAGTTTTTCCATCATCTATGGAGATGATTATGTGATTTCTCTCATGGAATCCATTTATGTCATGCATTGCATTTATTGAGTTGTATGACAAACCATTGTTACATCTCTAGAATAAGGGCAACTCTATTATGGTGAATGATTTTTTGATATGTTCTAGAATTTGGTTTGCAGATCATTTTATTCAGAATTTTTGTATCTATTTTCGTCAGGAAGATTGTCCTATAATGTGCTTTTTCCCCTTATCCTGTCTTCTAATTTTGGTAGCTGAGTAATACTGGCTTAATAATAAAAGAATTTGACAGCATTGCTTCCATTTATAGTTCAAGGAATAGTCTTAGAAGCATTTGTGCTATTATAAAATAATTTCAAAGAAATCCACCCTCTATGGGATTTTTATTGGGGAAATTTTTATTAGTGCTTGAATGTCATTGTTTCTTATAAATCTAATTAAATTGCTCATTTTATATTGGTTTAATTTTAATTAGTCGTATGCACAGGAATTCAGTCATTTCTTTTTACTTCTTCCAGTTATGTAGAATATAAGTTTTTAAGGTATGTCTTCATGATTTTCTGAATTCCATTGTTAACTGTTGTATTATCTGCCTTTTAAATCTCTAGCTTTATTAATTTGGGTCTTCTCTCACTTTTGGTTGAATTGGGGTGAATTTGTTAATCTTGGTTATTTTTTTAATGCACCAACTTTTCATTAATTCTTTGTTTTTTCATTTGTATTTCATTGATTTTCCTCTTAATTATTTCTATCTACTGACTTTGAATTTGGTTTGCTTTTATTTTGCTAAGGCCCTAAGGTGCCTCATTATTTATTTGAAATCTTTCTGCTTCCTTAATGTAGGCACTAAAAACTGTAAATTTTCCTCCCAAAGCTGCTTTCCTTATATCCTACACATTCAATTCAAGGAACTTGTTTTTAGGTTCCTTCTTGATTTCAATGACCCATTCATCACTCAGTAGTGTATTGCTTAATCTCTCTTACTATTGATTTATACTTTCAGTACATTTCACTCAGATATAATACAAGAAGTTATTTCCACTTTTCTAAATCTATTAAGCCTTGCTTCATGTCCAATCGTAAAGAAATCTCCTTGGGCTTCTAAAAAGAATGTGTATAATGTAATGTTGGGATGTTTGTTATGTCCACTTGATATATGTCATTTAACTCATATGTTTCTCTATGTGCTTGTTATTGGGGTGATCCATCAGCTGGAGAGGGGAACATTGAAGTCATCCTTCCAGAAACTGAGAGTCAGAGGATAGGAGTGAACTTGAGAAGTCAGTCAAAAACAAGCTGGCCACAGTTAGCCCTAAAGGAGTTGGAGTGCCGGTAGCATAAGTATAACCATGATCCGGAAGCACCTACCCCAGGGAAAAGCTGTCCCCCAGCCTTCAGGCCCCTCCCTTTCTTTCCATTTCTAAAGGGTCAGTGGCCCTGAGTTTGCTGAGACCAAGGAGGCACTAACAGAAATAACTGGTATGCTGGCTCCATGGCCTCAACACAGTCTCAGCTGTGGCCCAGCTGGGACATAGTAACCACAACAGCTAGGCATAAGAGCTCATATAGCAGAGTTGCTGTGCCACACTCTTTGGGTTGCTGCAAAAATAGGCATGGCTGCCATCTGCACTCCTCAAAACTTCTTGCCCTCCTGACTTTGGCACGACTGCAACAGGTCCTGGGACCAGTCAGGGTTTGCACTTCAAGAGTCAGAGAAGACTAGTCTCTGAGCCCTGCCCAAGCTCTTCCTGAAGCAGGAGATTGAAAGGGAGGAGAGATGGAGGTAGCTTCAGTGGTGACAGCATGGAGGCTTTTCCTGGATGCAGAGGAACATTGACTGTGAGTCATCCGTGTCTTGGTTCATGGTTCTTGTCAGTGCACCCTGAGCCCAGGGAAGCTTCCTGTGGGCACAGGGTCCTTGAACCTTTAGATTGTTTCCTGGATCCTGGCCTAGCAGGTCATTGCATTCCGGCTTCCCGGAAGGCACCACAGCCTTGGCTGACTGAGTGTGGTGGTGGCAGCAGGGTCCGCTGCAGCATGTCAGTTCCCCCCAGCACAAAGGCTAGAGACAGCACCGGAAGTTCACTGGAGAGGAGGCTTCTTCAGTGCCCAACTCTTTAGGTAGTACCAGTTCTCAGACCAGTTCAAGGGTGATGTCCCTATGTCCCTATGCAACCGTTGCAGGGACAAGGATTCAGAGGGTTGCCTGGCCTCTGGCCATCTGCTGATTCACGCCTTCCCTGCAGGTCTTGCAGCATCATCCCTTGTGCCAGAGGGCTGTCCATCCTCACCCAGGGCATGAAGACCCACCTGACTATGGGCTGCTTCCGAGAGGCGGGGAACTGTCTGAGCAACCTGGTGGTGTCAATGATCGCTGTTCACAGTATATTGCCTACTTAATGAACACACCCAGCTAGGTGCTCAGCCTCAATATGCAGGGTGAGCAGACTTCATGTGACCACCAGCCCTAACATTTTAGGGACAGAGAAACTGATGGTAGCTTGCTCTCTGCAGGGATACCCCTGTATCCCAGGCCCTCAGCTTAATTTTATTACTAACTGGGAGGAAGGAGTTCATGGGTTTACAAGATTTACCTCTTTTTTTATGACATTTTTATCAAACTAGGAATACACTTAATTGAAAAAAAACATGACTTTAACGTGATTTACAAGTTGGGAGAAAGCTACTGTAAGAATATATTTTGTTTTCTTATTTATATGACAAGAAAAAAATTTACAACAATGTCAATTTTTTACATTGCCTGTATTTCAATGGGTATTTCACCTAGAATTACTTCTAGAAATAGTAATGACTCAAAAACAACCTCATCACCAAATGCCTGTGCAGAATGGGTGACAGCCCATGAAGAGTGGAAACCTGGAGGACACTGAATTCACAACTTGCAGGCAACTCCACAGGATGAAGAGTGTCTTTTCCCAGCAGCTCAGTTTTTCTAAACCTTTTACAGGAAGGTGTGCTGGTCTCTACCTGTTCCAGGCAGTGCTGCTTCTCTGAGAGTCTCTCAGCAGCTCTACTGCTTATATACACCTGGGGAGGGAAGGAGAGACCTAGTGTATCTTCAGGGACTTCCTGAAGCCTTCTACTTCTGAATGTTCAGGTGTTTCCCTGAAGCAAGGAACCTTTAACTTCCTTTTAAAACCTCCTGTGTTTTAACAAGCTACCTTCCAGGATGAAATCTTTTATCTCACAGGAAATTGTTACACAACAGCCACCATATTCAAACCATGTGTGAAAATACAGAGAAGGTAAATGAATATACTAAACAAGAAATCTATGATGACAGGCTGGATTAGTCACATTCAATGTTGTATAGACAATACTGACAGACAAGAGAACACACATGCGAATAAGAAAACCTATTGGTAAAACCAAGTGGTAGCCCAGCTCAGTTATGTATAGGAATAACAAGTATATTGAGAGATCGTAAGACCTGTGAGCAGGTAACAGCAGGTACCTCTAGTGTGATGCTCCAAAATGAACAGCAGGCAAGAAGAATATATTTTTTATCTTTTAAAAAAATTTATTGAATTTTTGTGTATTTTGTACAGAACATCTCACTCAGTCTTAATCATCTTTATACTCCCTTCACAACTGGCACCCTCCCATAGCTACCCACCACTGGAATTCATACAGTCTGTCATTTGTGTTAGGCCTTTTGTGTCAAGTTAGTGTCCCCAGGTATCCTCCCTGTAAGCTCATCCACTGAGGTTCACTCAGCCTATCTAGAGTTCCTCACTTTAGGAAGATTGGCTCTTCCTCATCCAGCATTAATCATTTGCCAATATTTCCTCATCTAATATTGGGGTCTGCTGTCTATTTGCCCAGTTCTATGCTGCATTTTGTCTTCTTGAGTTTGCATGGATCTTGTGCATGCTGTCACTATTGCTACACACTCACATGAGCAGGGCCCCAGGAGCTTATAGGACCTTATCTCTATATGTTCATGCACCTCCTCCCTGGCTCTTACAATCTTTCTCCCCTTTCCTCAGTGGTCATAACTGAAGATCCAAACATGAATAAATACACTTTCAGTCATGTGATATTTGGGGCCAAGAACACTCACTGGAGTAAAGATAACATCTTCACAAATGGTGCTGGCAAAACACTACCACCTATAGACCCTTATCTTTCACTTTGCACAAAAGTCAACTCCAAATAGATCAAAGACCTCCATGTAAAACCTGAAACTCTGAAGCTACTTTAGACGAAAACATTGACATTTACCTATAATACATGGGCGTAGGTAAGGACTTTCTAAATCTGACATCATTTGCTCAGGAATTAGGTCAGGAATCAACAAGCGGGACTTCCTTAAACTAAAAAGCTCTGTACTGCAAAAGAAACAACCAAGGGAATGAAGAGAAAACTCACAGAGTGGGAGAAAATCTTCACCAGTGACACATCTGGTAGAGATTTAACATCCAGAATGAATAAAGAACTCAAAAAAACAAAGAATCTAGGAAAAAAGTGCCCTAATTAAAAGATGGGCTAAGGATCTGAGCAGAGAGTTCTCAAAAGAAGAAATAAAGATGGATGAGAATGCAAATTAAAACCACTTTAAGATTTTCTCTTACCCCAGTCAGACTGGCTAAGATCAAGAACACAAATGATACCAAATCCTGGGGAGGATGTGAGGAAAGGAGAATGTTCATTCACTTGTGCAAGCCCTATGGAAAGCTGTGTGAAGAAATCTTAAAAAATTAAAAATGAAGCTATCCTTGAGGAGGTTATACCACTCCTTGGCTTATACTACAAGGACTCATCCTATTGCAGAGATACTTGTACATCTGTGTTTGTGGCTGCTCTTTTCACAATAGCTAAGGGATAGAAGCAACCTGTGTCCCTGCACTGATGAGTGGATAATGAAAATGTGGTACATTTACACAATGGGATTCTAATCAGCAGTAAAGAAAGACGAAATCATGAAATCTGCAGGTAAATGGATGGAACTAGAAACTGTTACACTAAGTGAAGAAGAATATTTTAATTACAAAGAGACAAGGGCTGGAGTCCAGAGTCCTCTCATTTGAGAAGTTTTGTCCATGAGGCTGAATAATCAAATCTTTTCCCCCATCTATATGCTCTGCATCCGCAGGTTCACCAACCATGAATCAAAATTAGTTTTAATTGTTTCTGTCCTGTGTATGTAGAGACTACTTTGGGTACTCTTTAGATTTTAAATAGAAGACAATACATACATAGAGTCTATATAAACACTAGTCAATTATACAAGAGAACTGATAACCAAGGATTTTAATACCTGCAGAGGTCCTGGACCTAATGCCCTTCAGATACATGTGGATGATCGCAATTCTATCAGCAACATTTTATGTTATCATCAATTTTAAAAGCTCCATTTTAGCAATTCAAAGACTTCCAGACTGCAGATTTCCATAGGGTATATTGATACCCATCAGTGTAGTACCTGACATCAGATGAGATTTCAGGCTTCTCTGTTACAGAGAATTATTTTGAAATGCCTCTGGGAATGTCTGTTGAAGATTTTATTTTTCAAGGTAACAACTCTGATTGCTCCAGGGAATGCTCTGATTATAATAGCACTTAGGACATTGGGTTTAAAGGATTCCTTGAGGAAACTCTTCTAGGCTGGTGGTTTTTCAGTAGATTTGGGATCAGGTCTCTTCATAAACAGATATCCTTGAGTTTGGAAAAAGTAAGACTTACAAGAGCTCAGATGATATACAAGCCTCAGCATATCTGGGAAACAGCAATGGATGCTGCCTGATAGATCAAAGACTCAGAGGCTGCAGAAACCACAGCCTCCTTCGTTTCTCACTCGCTCTTAGTCACCTGGCTCACTGTTCTGTTTAGACCTGTCAGTGTTCCAGGTGAGTGTGAGAAGGCTCTGATGGAAAATTACTCCTTTCAAGGTAACTGAGTCTTGATTCTCTTTGAACCTGGGGCGTCTATGGCCTTTGTTCTCTGTCCCTCTCTATTTGCCATGTCTTCTGGAAAGAATAGGTGTTCTTGGCAAATCTTGTTCTGAAGTTTCCCTGGGTATGGTTAATTCCTTAACTGAAGGTCCCTGAGTGGCTGCAAGGACATCCATGCCTCTGCTTGGCTCTTAAAGTTAGGATCCTATGCTCTCCTCTACATCTTTCTGGCATGAATTAAAATATATTTAACTTTCTTTCACTTAGAATGTGTAGACTAAATTGTAATTTAAATCAAGCAGTGCACATAAGGAAAGAGAAAGTCTCAGTTATTTCCCCTTTTCTCTCTAGAATCACACTTCCCAAGAGTCCCCACAGGCTGTCTTACGTAGATTGACTAGCTATGCACAAATTATTTTACCTTAGCATGATAATAGTTTTCTAAGTATCCTTAATACGGTTATTTTTTATCTTTTTTTATTTTTAACTTTGAGAGTAAACTAAATTGTAATTTCAGACTTAAATAAAAATGTTAACATTTCTTGAATTGCAATAATAAATGTATCTCTAAATAATACTCTTGTTATTACAGTCAAGCAAGTAAACCAAATGTCAACTTACCAAAATTTGTAAATAGAGTGTATTTGTAGTCTCTCTTTCTTTGTATCTTTAAAATATTTCATAATAAAAACAGAGAAAAAAATCTTTGTTAATTTGTTTTCATGTCCATTATGTGTATATCAGATTCTTCAGTTATTCATTTGTGGATTCAGTCATGATTTTGGATTTGGCTACAACACAGCTCCAGTCTAAAGGAATGAACAAAGAACAAAAGAGTGCAAAGAGTAAAATCAGCTATGCCCTCTGGCTGCTGTTTCCAACTGCCACAGTAGGAGTGTGATCTGCATAGCAATCCTATATCATTACTACTACTAGTAGTAGTCATACTGTTGTTATTATTATTTTAGTTTCTCACTAATTTTTTGATACATGGTATCACTATGTTTCCTTGGCTGGCCTGGAATCAGGCATTGAATTCACAGAGAATTTTCTGTCTCTTTTTCTCACGTGCTGGAATTATTAACTTGCACCATCAAACTCAGCTGCAATCCCATTATTAAGATGAGACATTATATATAGTTAGTAAGCCATGTTATTGGCTTACTTTTTTATGAATTGTTACAGCAACACTATTAAGTATGTATAGCTTATATCATATTGTACAGTTTATCAAAATTAGGCAAAGCAAAACGAAGTAATTTACTATTGGACACACAATAATTAGACAAGAAAGAAGTTTAATGCCAGCCCTTGAGCTGTAGTGACCCAGTGTTAGTCGGACATCAAGGCTTCATCCTTGCAGCTGACAGCAGTTCATGGCCACTGGACACATTGCAGAAGAAATTTCTGTAGATTTATCTGTGCATTGTAAAGGCTCATGTTACACAGACACAGCCTTTTTCACTTCATGTAAATGACTAAAGGACAACATACAGGGAATTACTTGCTTTTCATTCAGTCTATTGCAGTCATTGTATTGTCTTCAAACTTGGTAGTTATATCATTTAAAATTCAATCCAAAAGGCAAATCTGACCATCTCATTTGTTGTTTTAGTAAATACATTTGTGGCTCACTTTTTCCAGCATTTCCTATTTTTGAAAACAATGGTTTCAACTTTTGCATAATTTCCTAGTGGGTTATATACATTCATTACTGAGTGTAAGAGACTGTCACAGATTAAGAATAATACAAACTAAATAAAAATTAATATATTTGCTACATAGTGAGACTCAGAGAAGGCTAGAGGGTACACTGAGATACAGAATGAAACTGTCTCAAAAATATTAATGCATGTATATAGTTAAGAAAAGATAATGGAGCAAATTAATGGCTGTTGTAATCTTACACTGTAATTTTTTTGGTTTCTTTTATGGCTTGAGGCACTGAATTCTATCCATGGATAACAAATAGAGCAAACTTTACTGTCCATGGTCCTCACATTCCCATTAGAACTCTAGATTTGTTCGTCCACTATATCTGCTGCTTAGAATCCTCTGGCCTACATCTCCTCATTTCAAACCACCTCCCATCCCCCATTCTCACTTTGGTAATCACTATTCAGTTCTCCTTGTCTGGTGATGTCTAGCATGCTTATAGACAGCAGAAACTTACTTAGATTTTCTTGCCATACATTTGATTAATGATAAAAGTTACAAGGAGAGAAAAAATAGATATTGGTCTTCAATCATTAAAACTAATAAGCAAGACGAGAAGCACACTCTTTTGGAGTATGGAAACCTTAAAAGAAAGACATTTGTTATTGAATAATAAAACACTTAACTTGTTCAGATGTCTTTAAATAACTTATTTGTGTATTTATTTTAGTGGCACTGTACTTTAAATATGAATACCCATTCATGGGAGAGAACCAAACCTTTGTGACAGAATTCATCCTCCTGGGCCTCTCCCAGGACCCACACACCCAAGTTCTGCTATTCTTCCTCTTTCTCCTCATCTACCTGCTGACAGTGCTGGGAAACCTGCTGATCATCGTGCTTATTCACACGGACTCCAGACTCCACACTCCCATGTACTTTTTCCTTAGAAACCTGTCCTTTGCTGATCTCTGTTTTTCTACAACCACAGTTCCCCAGGTGCTCGTCCACTTCCTAGTGAAGAGGAAGAATATTTCTTTTGCTGGGTGTTCAATACAAATGGTTGTTTTACTTCTGGTGGGGTGCACAGAGTGTGCCCTTCTGGCTGTGATGTCCTATGATCGGTATGTGGCTGTCTGCAAGCCTCTGCACTATTCCACCATCATGACACGCTGGGTGTGTGTCCAGCTGGCTGCTGGGTCCTGGGCCAGTGGTGCTTTTGTGTCTCTAGTGGATGCCACATTCACACTGCGTCTTCCCTATAGAGGAAGCAATATCATTAACCACTTTTTCTGTGAACCTCCTGCTCTCCTGAAGCTGGCCTCAGCAGACACTTACAGCACAGAAATGGCCATCTTTGCCATGGGTGTGGTAATCCTCCTAGCTCCTGTCTCACTCATCCTCATCTCCTACTGGAACATCATCTCCACTGTGATCCAGATGCAGTCTGCAGAGGGAAGGCTCAAGGTCTTCTCCACCTGTGGGTCCCATCTCATTGTGGTTGTTCTCTTCTATGGATCAGGGATATTTGCTTACATGAGGCCGAACTCCAAAGCAATGACTGAAAAAGACAAAATGATTTCAGTGTTCTACTCAGCTGTGACCCCCATGATGAACCCCATCATTTACAGCCTGAGGAACAAGGATGTCAAAGGAGCTCTCAGAAGGATCACTGCAAAATAATATTTTTTGAGCTCATGTTGGGACTGTGCTGACCATTGTAGGCATAGAGAGAGAATTCCTTACAATTTTTTACTCTTTCTCCGATTCCTCCACACTTTTCTTCCTTCTATTTTCCTGTACTTTTCTCTGTTCGAACCAACCAATTCTCTTCAATAAACATGTAAAATTCTCATCACAAGAGAATATATATCTTCATGACAATGAAATAATTTCCTTCATTCTATGCACTCAACAATTATATTTTTAAGACATATTATAGATTACAGATATATTTACAGAGCTTGGGAAATCAACATGAAACTAATGTATATTTTAACATGACCTACAGGCCTAAAGTCAATAATTGTTAGTATTGAAGATAGAGTGAATTTAAAACACAGTGTATGTATGACAGAATTTTTTCACTGTATTTTGTCTTAAATTTTTTAATGTAAATTTTCAGGCAAATATGTGGTACACTGTGCGTGGTACACTGTGCGTGGTACACTGTTCTCCCAAACTCTCCTCTACCCTACTTTTATGACCCTCATTCCTCCTGTGTGTCCTTTCTGTCCATGGACATAAGATCATTTCCATTTTATTTTACATATACATGGATGTTATGCATGTTTTATGTCACTATTATCAGGGAGCAGCACAAGCGTATGATTTTTGTTTTTTTTTTTCTATTTTTCTACGCTTGTTTAATTTGATTGCCTCCATTTACATCCATTTTCCTGAAAAAGCTATAACTTCTTTCTTCTTTACAACTGAACAAAAACTCCCTGTTCACATTCACCAGTTTTATCCATTCCTCTCTTGCTGGTCACCTAGATTGGTTCTATAACTTAGTTATTGTGTTAAGTGCTCCAATAAACACTGATGTGTGAGTATCTCCTTGATGTGCTGACTTCTAGTTGTTCAGGATTTGATTTAAAAGTCATTTGAGTCTATAACTATATTATTGAATTAGTCTCTTATAGTTGTTTTTGCAAAAAATCAGTATTAGCAACAAGTTGAACAGTGTTTTAATCTCAAACACACTAAGGCAGTCAAGCCGTTTTTAATCTGTTATTCATGGGGACAGCTGAGCAGTCTTTCATGGAAAGCTTCTCTGTTGGCCACCTCCAACACAGGTTTCCTCTGGCCCTTACTGCCTCAGTGTTTCCTATTCTTCATTCTCTTGAATTGTTCATAAATCCAGTGTTCTTTTTTGTATTCTTCCCCACTGTCTTTCAAATATCATCCAGGACTGAAGTGCAGAAACACTTTGGAATCTTTGAAATATATGTTTGTGTGTGTGGAGGTGTCTGGGCTACATATCATCTAATTTGTTCTTTTTCCACATTCTTAGTTATCCCATTCATTTATAGTTTCCACATTTATCCCCAAATGTTCCTTCATACTATATCACACTCTGCAAGAGGACTGCCATTTTCTGTCTTATGGTCACTGGGAATGTTATTCCTGGGATAACTGCTTTTAAGTGAATATATCTTGTATGGTTTGGTCTTCTTGCTGTTACAATAAAATGTTGGCTCCTGTCTGGATAATGAGCCCTCAAGGGTATGCTTTGCACTAAGAAGTTCCCACCAAGAAAAACTGGAAGAGATCCAAACCAACATTCTTCAACTGATCAATTCAGATAAATTGACATTGGTAAATCATGACTGACGATCTCAGTGACCTGAAAGGGACTCTCAGAAGGATCACTTCAAAATAATATCTATTTTATCTGATGTTGTGACAATGATGACCATTATTAGAATAGAATGAGATTTTATTGCAGTTATTTTCTTCTTTCACATTCCTCAACTTTTTTTTCCTTCTATTTCCCTATATTTTTCTCTGTTTGGTTCAATTAGTTTTTCTTTGTAGACATATAAAATAAAAAAAGAAAAGGAAATAGAGGAAAGTAAAAAGAAATTAGTAAAGAGAAGGAAGGAGAAAGGAAGAGGAGAGGAGGAAGTAACATTAAAGCAGTCACTTCTCTCTTAATTTATGCAAATAAATAAGGAAAGTTACATAAGTATGCATTTGATGTTATGTCAAAAAAGAAAAGAACCAATAATCTTTCAGAAATGAGAGAATATTTATGAGTGGCAATGTAGTCATTTCCTTCATTCTTACTTGTATTCAACAGTTATATCTTGAAGGTATAGTATATCTTCCAAGTACATTTATAATTTTAGAATAAACATGAAATTGATGCTATATTTTTCACATGTTCTATAACAATTCCTGAAACAATTCCTGAAATTAAAAATATGGTAAATAATGATAATAAGTAACAAATGACAGATTTTTTTCATTTTGTTTCATTTTCTTAAATTTCTAAATTTCTAAATTTTCATCAGGCCTATGATACCACAAGCATATTGCTACGAAAACATCCCAACCCTTCTTTTTTTGCCTCCCCTTCTTCCTCTTAGTCCCTTCTGTTCTCCTGAACAATCTCATTTCCACTTTTATATATGTATGCATTATCATATGCAACTACAAAATCTAAGAACAACAAAAAATATGTTACTTGTTTTTCTGAGACTGGTTTAATCTGCTTAATATAGTTGCCTCTGTTTTTGTACCAATTTTACAACTTCCTCTTGTTTATGACTGAGACTACTCCATGGTGTACGTAACCACTGCATTTTTTCATTCCCTTGTCTTTGATCACTGAGGTTGGTTCCATAACTCAGCTATTGGGAACTGTGCTGCAATAAATGTTATCTCCATAATGTGTTTGCTTATAGTCCTTCAGGTAAACCTCCATGCATTTGCTTAACAGTCAATTAAGAGTCTGTAACTGTGTAATGACATTATTCTGTGGTCACAGTTTTTGCCAACTTCAATAACTATTAAAATGACAAGTTAAACAACTTGTTAATCTAACATTCATGAGGCCAGGTGAGAAATCTTTCATGAAAAACTTTTTTTTACTGACCACTTCTGGCACTTGCTGCATAATTACCATATTCAACATCTTGAAATGTTGGCAAATCCAGCATTCTTTTCTGTGTTCTTCCTCATTGTCCTTCAAGGATCATCCAGGACTGAATATCAGAATTGTGTTGGAATTCTATATCTATAGGATATTATTATGTATTATTTTATATTATATAACTATATCATATGAAAAAATATATAATATATTAATATATATTGTATTTATAATATATATCAATTATTTACATATTGTTTTTATTTTTTTATGTGTATGAGTGTATTGCCTGCATGTATTAATGTACCTGTGTCCTACAATGCTGGTGGCAATGAGAAGACGGTGCCCCATCCTCTGGAACTGGAGTTACAAATGGTTGTTAGTCATCGTGTGGGTGCTGGGAATTGGACCTGGGTCCTCTGCAAGAGCAGCCAATACTCAACTTCTGAGCCATCTTTCCAGTCCCTGCACTGTGAACTTTGTAAAATAAGTGATAGGTGTGTACATTGTGGATCTTTCTCCATTTTGTCCTTGTCCCTGCCTTCTCATTTATCTAATTCATTTACTGTTTCCACCTCTACCTCCAAATGATTCTTAATTTCATAGTACAATCCATATTAGGATTAAGATAATTTACCAAGCAAAAGTAAATTAGTGACAAACTAAGGCTGGCTGCAGTCCAGGAAGACGGAACACAGAAACAGTGGTGCCTTAATCTGGGGTAACCCAACAGCAAGGAAGGGATGTGTCCCTACACCTAGGTCCTGGTCCATCCGTTCAGTTTCAACCCTTTGCTCTGAAGTTGCTGGTTGAACAAGCCAGGACCAGAAGTACAAGCTAGCGGGTGGGGGCATGATGCACCTTCTGAACTAGAATGCCCCCATGGAGCCTTTGCTTGTGGAATGCATTCTTCCAGCCGGCAGCCTCCGGTGCAGCAAGGATGGACTTGCCAGGATAGGTGGCAGCCTATCCAACTAGTGGGCCAGGAATTTACCCCATAATCTGAGGCACCACCAGGATGGAAAGCACTGCTGCAGTGAGCCGTCCTCAGGACTGGGACTCACTGGGACTCAGCAGGGCTTCCACGGCGCCTGCCACGCCTTTGGTCCTGCTGCCTGTCCACACTAGAACAGCAGAGCAAGACATGAATCGGTAGCAGAACAGGGTTCCTGGTGCCAGAATCCAGTGTTCAAACAGGAGGCTGAGTGTTGGAGAGTGAGGGACTGTAAAAGAAAACTACCAGGGTTCTCGCCTTGCAGAAGGTGGAAGGATGAGAGGGAGAGATAAAGGAAGCACAGCGCCCAGATTCTCCTGCCTGCCCTCTTTGCTCAGGGGGCCCAGTTGATCATGCCCAGAGTTGGCAGCCAGCAGCGAAGACTTCCGTGGCTACAAAGAGGGATGGAAACAGACCGTGTCTATGGTGTCCTAGTTTCTGTCCCCCGCATCCCAAGTCAGCGATTCCCCTTGATTTGAAGCTCCCCTCAATATCTGGCCTGGCTATGGCGGTTCAGAGCACCATGCCTTTTGCGGTTGGTGGTATGAGGCTGGAAGAAGCTCCCAAGTCCTGGCCAGTTCAAAGCTACATCAGTGCTCCTGGAAGGCACACTGGTTAGGCAGCTTCCTTAGCTCCGGGGAGCGCCGTTGGCTTGAGCCAGTTTGCAGTTTTCATAAAGGCTGTTGTCAGTCTGCCATGGAGACAGGCAAGGTGGAATTACTGCCTGCTGCTGTGTAGCTAGGCGTGGCCCCCTGGGCTTCGAGGACTATCCTGTGGCAGCACAGGTGCTGAGTCCACGTAGCAGTGCAAGACTCCATTGTAGTCTGTGCAGACAGCCACTGTTCCCTCCTCAGTGAGCCCCTAGTGCAGGATGTGACCACACCCATGTGACTTTGCCCCCCAAGTGGCAATATAGCTAAGAAATGGACCAGCCTAGATGTCAATCAATAGATAGAGAAAATAAAGTACATGTATATGATAGAATTTTATTCTGCTTTAAAAATAATGATACTATGACACATGCAGGAAGAAAAATTGGATGGAATCAGATAATTTTATGAAAAAAAAATTAAGCCTGACTCAGAATGACAAACAGTTTTCTCTTATGCTTAATCTAGATTTAAATGTTTCTGCTTGTTTGTGTTCATGTATGCAACATGAAAGCCCAGAGTAGAAAATAAGAGGAGAGGAAGGGGCCAAGGAATCAAGAGAATGTAAAAGAATAAACATGTAGCATAAGCAGAAGGGGACACTTGTTAGGAGGAGAAAAGGAACCATCAAGATCAGGGAAGGATACGGGAGAAGGCAGTGGGAGCTTAAATAGAACAGTGTAATTATATGCATTCATATATATGTGTAGAGAGCTGTGGAATGCTGCGTCTTAAAGATGGTGCCTGCTTCCGCCTTCCACCATCCCGAGGGTGAGTGCTCTCTGGAGCAAACAACTCCGTATTTGGCTGTGGCTGAGATCTGGCCCTGCTTCCGCATGTGTGCACCTATCTGCTTTCACCACGTGGTAGTTTGGGGTTGGCTGGCAGGAGGGGATTTAACTCTCTGGCGGGCTTTCCCCTGAAGGAGAAGTAATAAGGAGAAGTAAGGAGAAGTAAGTCAGGAGAAGTAAGTTAGAAGCCAGAAAGTTGTTCAAGGTTCCTGAATAAACTGCATAAAGAAGAGTCTGGAGTTGCGTCTTCCTTGCTGGACGAGGTGGGCGTGACATGTATATATCACAATTAAATGCATTATTTTTATGCTAACCAAAAATTAATTTTAAAAGAATCTATGGGGATTACGTGTTCCAGTGGCAATTTCTGAAGCTATCTGTTCCACATCATTTTATTGAGAATATAAACAGTTTCTAACAATCAGCTCAGGACCCACTGTAGATCACATCATGTGAATGCTGGTCTGCATAACAAAAGCCTTCAAACAACACAGCTGACCTGATTTCTTTCTTTTACCTCCTCGTTCTTTTCTATCATCATTACCATTAATCACTCAGTCTTCAGACACTTCCTAATTAGGTACTAGCCCTATTTTTTAGTACTGAATTTATGGAACTTCTTATCTGGAATTTCTCTTATTTAACTTTACATCATACCTCTTCACTTTACATATACTCGTAACAATCCTATCATTTGTGGGTAGGATGCTCAGTGGTTAAAAGCATCCTGAAGTTTCTCCAGAGGATCTGATTTCTCTTCCCAGCTCCAACTGCCTGTACTTCCAGTTCTAGGAGATGGGATGCCCTCTTTTGTCCTCAATGAGCACTTCATGTGTATGGTGCACATGCATACACCGGAGCATACACATTAAATAATAATGTTATTCTTTTAATATATTCTCTTTTCATTTTCTGAAATTTTTCATTTTAGCATTGAAAGTCATGCTAGAAAATAACACCAGTTTTCATGTTTATGCCCTAGCTTCATAAAATTGAATGCAATGCATAATATCTCTTCAAAATGTAATTGCCACATTCATTCAAGGCAGGAGCAACGTGTTTACTGCATCGTAAGAAACATATTTTCATCTATGTGAAAGGTTGCTCTTTGTCTTTTTCTCAGTTCATTGATTTTTATTTTGACTTGTATGTACGTGTGCTTGGTGGAGGTTATGTACACCATGTGAGTGCAATGCTCAGAGAGCTCAGAAGATGACACCTCCTGAACTAGAGCTATAGAGGGTTGCTAAGAACCGTGTGCACTGGGCACCAAACCTAGAACTCTGAAATAGCAGTAAGTGTCTCAGCTATTGAGTCAATATCTTCAGAGCGACTTTTTTTTTATGTCATATAATTAAATGCTTGCTTCTTTTAATTTCCATATTTGCTTGTACAAGTTAAGAAAGAAATGACGTCTTTCCTTTCCCCTTCCTTCATCCTCCCTCACTCCTGTCCTGATTTGGTCCATCTCCACTAATATGTTTTTCACTTCCCTTTTCTTTATTTTCATTCAATTTAATTCCTTTCCCACAAAGTGCTTTCCTTTTAATAATAGAATTAATTGAACTAGAGGCACAAGGGAATGGAAGAAGTACTGATATGATGTAGAAGAAAGGAAAACCCCTGTCTCTATATGCTGTGATGGTCAACACCCAGTTCCAAAAATGCTACATTGCAGTGATCTTTCTGAGAGCTCCTTTCACATCCTTGTTCCTCAGGCTGTAAATAATGGGATTCAGCATAGGGGTCACAGTTGAGTAGAACACTGAAATCATTTTATCTTTTTCAGTCATTGCCTTGGAGTTTGGCCTCATGTAAGCAAATATTGCTGATCCATAGAAGAGACCAACTACAGTGAGATGGGACCCACAGGTGGAGAAGACCTTGAGCCTCCCTTCTGCAGACTGCATCTGGATCACAGTGGAGATGATGTTCCAGTAGGAGATGAGGATGAGGGAGACAGGAGCTAGGAGGATTACCACACCCATGGCAAAGATGGCCATTTCTGTGCTGTAAGTGTCTGCTGAGGCCAGCTTCAGGAGAGCAGGAGGTTCACAGAAAAAGTGATTAATGATATTGCTTCCTCTATAGGGAAGACGCAGTGTGAATGTGGCATCCACTAGAGACACAAAAGCACCACTGGCCCAGGACCCAGCAGCTAGCTGGACACACACCCAGTGTGTCATGATGGTGGAATAGTGCAGAGGCTTGCAGACAGCCACATACCGATCATAGGACATCACAGCCAGAAGGGCACAATCTGTGCACCCCACCAGAAGTAAAACAACTAGCTGTGTTGAGCACCCAGCAAAAGAAATGGTCTTCCTCTTCACCAGGAAGTGGACGAGCACCTGGGGAACTGTGGTTGTAGAAAAACAGAGATCAGCAAAAGACAGGTTTCTAAGGAAAAAGTACATGGGAGTGTGGAGTCTGGGGTCCGTTTGAATGAGCACGATGATCAGCAGGTTTCCCAGCACTGTCAGCAGGTAGATGAGGAGAAAGAGAAAGAAGAGCAGGACTTGGGTGTGTGGGTCCTGGGAGAGGCCCAGGAGGATGAATTCTGTCACGGTGGTTTGGTTCTCCTTGCCCATGAAGAGTTTTATTCCTTTATATAGAGCAGGATAGATAAAAATTAATACATGAATCAGTTATTGAAAAAAATTGTAACTGAGGTATTTCATTCTTCACTCTTCCAAACTTTGCTGTACCATTACGTCTGACTTCTATTTCCACTCAGTAGCCTGACAGTTACAAGTTAATTTTAATTCTTCTCTTCTTGGATCTTTTAACAGCATGAAAAAGAAATAATCATTCTGAATATGAGATATGAGCAATCTTGACCTGGCTGCCTAATGACTGGGAGTTCTCAGATAAATACATGATGCTTCCAGTTCACCTTTCCTTTTACGTAGTGTTTTAGACAAGCTCACTGCTGTGGCTTTAAACAAGTCATTTCTCTATGCTGTGTGCTTAAAAAACATTTCTGATGACTCTATTTCCTTGCAGGCACAACAAAATTCTAAGTAAACATTCTAGGCAGTAAATGAAAACATAGGCAGGTATCTGCAATTCTTTCCTTCCACCAAGCTCTTCTATCATTTATTTTCAACTTAAAAAGAGGGATGAGCAGCATTAGGAATAGCTGCCTCGTCTGTGTGTCCACTCATTAAACCCTTCTGAATAGCCCCTGATCTGTGATGTATAGCTGTTTATCTAGTTTCTGCAGAAAACCTACTAGCACTAACATAATGGCAATTCCTAATGCCAATTACTTCCTTCCACTCAGTTTTTAATCAAATTCTCTTTAGGATTTTTTGAGACTGTCATTATTCCCAGTTGAAAGATATGTCATTATTCCCAGTTGAAAGATGAAGAAAAAAATAAGTTAAAGGAATTAGGGATCTGGTCTCTGCAAGGCTTCAACAATTGTCCTGTGCCTTTGTGTGAAAAAACAATTGAGAACTACATCAAAGAAATGACTCAGAATAATTTATATGCTTGAAGATAAGTGTTTGAAATCAAATAAGTGAGAGGAAACTAAATTGAAACAATAATTAATTATGGTTTAAAAGCCTATGAGACACCACGAAACAAGCAAACACGGTGTATGTGAGTTCTCCAGATTAAAAGAAAAAGAGGGAGATGGGCACAGAAGTCCTTTTTAGTAAGGTAGTAGCTGGAAATTACCATGTCTAAGGAGGGATGTGGACATCCTTATCCATGAATCTCACAGAATCCACACTGGACCCAATCTAAAGCAGTCCTCCCTAAAGAACATCACAGTGAAGCTCTCAAAACAGGAGGGAGAATGCTATGATGAGCAAGAGAAAAGTCAAGTCACTTAGAACATAGTCCTCTGAGGAAGACCAGACCTGGGAATGGTTCAGCAACCTGGGACTCTGCTTGTTTGGGGCTATCAACATATTTCTCTTCTCATAATGCACCTGGCAGCCTGAGTCCCTTAATTGCATGTACTATGCAAACACACTGGGCTCTATACATCTACAGACCTATTAGCAGCCTGAGACTCTGCCTTCAATGAGCTGCACACATAGTCCTCTGTGCACACACATCATTCCTTCCCTTACACACCATGAAATGTAGATTCTATTCAGTCATGTCCAGCTACTAAGGTAGTAGAGCTGATTTGACTGATTTGAGGTAATGTAATAACACAAACTGTGTTCTCTAAGTGAACTCTGAGGGAGAAATATGCATTAATTGTATTATGTCTATGCATAATTGGGCATGCATGTGACAGAAATCCCATGCATTTGGGAAAAAGGCAAGCAGAGTGAGCAAAGGTTTGCATAATCTAATCTGTCAATCAAACAGAACCACCTCAAGTAACCAAACTCAAACTTTCTTCAGGTCCTATAAATGAAGCCATAGGTAACAACCTGAGGTCCTTTAATACTCTCACTCAGCTGACCCACTGTCATCCTTGAGCTCCTATTTATTTCTGATCTATACTTCTATTTTGTTTTTAAATAAAATTTCTTTGCTACTTTGTAAATCGGTCCACTTATTTCATTTCCTTTAATGAGCTGAAATGAACCTGGAAGCACCTAACACAGATCCTGACATTCAGAAACAAAACTAACAGCAACAGAAAGGATGATTTATTCAGAGGGGTAAAAGAAAAGGAAGCTGCCAGCCAAGAAAAGTATACTACATCTTGTGGGACCTAGTCCTACTCCAAAAGGTATTGAGCAAGCAGTGTGACCCAGGATACCCTGAAGGGTCGGTTAGAGTCTGGACTGCTCTGCCTGAAGCTATGGGCTAGGACCTAGGAAGCCACTGCAGGTATGGCTTAATATTTCATTCCTTCCTTCCTCAGCTCTTGTTTAATCTTCCTTTTTCTAAAATCACCGGAAATGTCAGCCCTAGAACCTTCCTGCCTTTACCTAAAAGACCCTGCCTTGAACTTTCCCACCCTCAGTAATGGCCAGAAAGCCCTCCCTATATAAACCCCTGCCTTGATTTCAACAAACCAGCTGTCCACTGACACAGTCTCCCAGGAGTTCTTTCTCTTTGCACTATGGGCTGCCTGAGGACCTCTTCATTCCCTCTCAGCTCTCTGAGATGTCTGGTGGAGATGTAGACCCACAGCATCTGTTTTCCACTGTGGTGAGAAGCTACCTGATATAATCAACTTGAAAGGAGGATTTCAGTCCATGGTCACATGGCCCTGTTTCTTTGAGCCTGTGGCAATATGGTGCATAATGAGAGCCCATGGTCAAGAAACTCTATTCACAGCGACCCAGCCTGGCACCATAGAGAGGTAGAGGGGTGAAGGGCACCAATGCCCCTTTTAAGTGTGCCTGTAATATGTAATTTTGTTTACTACATGCCCCTGTGCCTCTGGAAACCCTCGTGCTGTTACGCTCCAGTCATACAACAGGGTAACAGACTTTCACTACTCCAATCCACCCTTGAGATTTGGGAAACTGCCACACTGCCCCACTCTTCTCCATGAAGCCCAGTGTCCCACATTTGGACTCATCCTGAGTGTACTAAGATCACATCAGAAGTAACTACCAGCAACCCAACTCCAGAATATAGGCCCACAAGATTTTGCATTCTAAGAGTTTTAGAGTTAATCATCTAAAAGTAATGGTAGTAATACATGTGCATGGAAATATATCAGAAATTCTTCTAAAGATTTATTTTTTATCATTTTAAATTATGTGTATATTGGTATGTCTGTGTGTGGATATGTGGGTGTGTCTGTGTGTGAATACATGCAAATGCTTGTGGAGGACAAAGGTATCAGGTGCCCCAGAACTCGAGTTGCAAGAGGTTGTGAGCCACTTCATGTGGGTGCTGGGAACCAAGCTCTGTTTGCCTGTAATAGTTGCAATCACTCTTAACTGCTGAGCCCTCTCTCTAGCACCATCACTAAGAATATTGTATGAATTACTCAGCCTTTGGGAGATACACTCCAAAGGACCAGAAAAAAAAGTCAATGAACAATAACAAACATTATTTGCAGACAATTTGACTGTATATACAAAGAATAAACGATAAAACGCCAATTCTAGTCTTTGATAACTAAAGAAATACAGTGTTACAATAAATAATGAGTATCCCATGTTATGTCTAAGTAATTGAATAGGGACAGTGTTTCACAGTCATGAAGTAGCAGAGTGCTTAAGAAAAACTTCATGCATGAAGATGCTGAGATAAAACACCTTACTTTGTATTCTAACCTAAAAATTTAATTTGAAACATAAGCTGAAACAAGGTCTCTTCATTTGAGTGATAATATTAATTTTTTTTCAATTAACCTATAAGTTAATTGAAATTCCAACAAGTTAAAAGGGATTTGGTAAGAGAATTCAACAATTGTACCTATATAAATAGTTATATTATATAAAATTAGTTTTATGGGGAAAAACTGACCATGACTGTTGTACAATTCAACAATACCTATGATTTAGGGGAAAGATGTCCATCAGTGGAGGAATGGCTTTTGCATACCAATTCAGCTTTAACTTAAAATACAAAAATAAAGCTTAAAATAGGTGCATAGAGGAATCATATTCTCTATGTTATAAAATGTTTTAATTCTTCATTTTTAATGTAACATAAAATATGTAGGTTTAAAATATTTGGTCAATAAATTTGAAACTGAAATAGACCTTAGTAAAATGCAAATTTAATACAAAAGATGAAAGAAATATTATTTTTCTCTGTATATATATGTATGTATGTATAAGAAATAATCCCAAGTGCATTAATGATATGACGTTTAAAAGATTCATATTTACTAAAAAATTTTATCACCTATATCTGTTTCCTGTCTGTCCATCCATCTTTGGGTAAAATTACCTCAACTATGCATCAAAATTACAGAATAAAGAGAAATTAGGAGAATGATAATGACTTTGACAATTTAAAATGTTAGATTTTGGTGTAGTGGATACTATTGTAAAAATAGCAAATATAGAGAAAAGTTATCTTGGAAAATATGAAATTGAACAAATATTCTATTACTCCCAATCTATGGAATTTCTCTTAAGATCGGTAATAAAAAGCATATGATACGTCTCCACACATAGGAACTAAGTAAGACTAAGCAATAAACATGAAACAAAGGCAAGCCTATTAAAACCATGAGATATCTTATTTTGACTTTTAGGTAAAAGTAAATTGATAAAACTTTCAAATTTGATGAAATGTGAAGATGACTAATGGTGGATAAAGTGAAAAGTCAGAAAAAGGGCCGTAACCTAACATGGTAGTTATCATTTGGATTTTTTTTTTGTCTTCACTGAGATGTTTTCCAGACATAGAGAGAGGGGTGCTGTACACATCTGTCAATCAATTAAGTCTGGGCAACCTTTCAGAAGAGTAATACTTCCATAAAAATAATATTTTCCTGCTGGTGTTTCCTGGCCTGGAACACTCTACACTCTAGACCAGATGACAGCCAGCCAGGAATAGTATGAGATTAAAACTTCCACATGCACAAGCAGGGTTTTCCTAGGTTGAGTGATACTTCAAAAACGTGAAACATAGTCATATCCTCCAATGCCTATTTCTCAATAACGCCTGACACAACAGAAGAGTGTAATAGAAGTTAATTAAGTAAATACGTAAAAATAAATGAACTCACATTCACTTAAGGAAAGAGGGCTGCTGAGATCCCATTTTTCTGATTTGGGGTGAAAAACGTTTGACTGAGAAACAGTCAGGACTGATAACCATGTCAAAGGGAACTTCAGAACTCACTGTCAGCTTTATCTCTAAGAAAACTGTAGTTCAGTTTGCCTGAGAATACAGGTAGAACTGCATTCCTACAGACTCACACAGCTTCTAGGGGGATCCAGGAAAGCCTGACTCATCAGGTTTCCACCTGCCTTCAGGTCATGAGGCTCAGGTGGCTCCCCAGTCCTGCCTGCTCTGAATGTTAACACTGAAGAGGCAGAAGAGATTTTGGGAGCTTAGCTTTTAGAGCTAAGATGAGACTGTGGGTATCCAAAGCCTTTATAGTCATTATAATACCTATAGTCAAGAGGCTAACCATCCCCAGAGCAGCCACAGACCAACATTCATGAAGAGTGCTTATGCTCTCTAGAAGACAGACAGGAAGGAGGAGTAGAGTGCATAGCTCTCCCCTCCATCAACAGAATCAAAATCCAGAATCCTTAGGAGGAGTAAATTCCTCTCTGTAACTTCCCATTCTCACCTGGAGCACTGATGTAAACATAAGCAATTGTCCAGTGATGAAGAAAGAGTGACACATGAAGAAAGGTGATTTATGCAACCTCAGAGTTCTTACCCTAATAAGTACCTTCCATTGGCCTTTCTCAAGCAAGTGGAGACTGGGGCATCACTGGGCTGTGAGTCTTATTCTATTCTAGCCAAATGAGTATTGTTTTATGAAGAGACACAATCCCATATCTACTGGGAAACCTCCAGCCTACTTCTGGAGGAGATCCACAAGGAAGCCTTCAAACCTGAGATCCTGAGTTGTTATTATTCTAGCATTCCCAGGGGTGTTCAGTGCTGTCAACTTTTCCAAGCTTTCTACAATAAGAGATCCCAGGGGCATTTTTAAAATGGAGCTGGGAATATAGCTCACTGGTAGAATGCTTGCCTAATATATCTAAGGCAAAGTTCAATTACAAGCACTAAAACATAATAAAAGTAAAAGTAAAAAATAAAATAATTTTCCAGCACCAAAGAGTAACAAAAATAAAAGTAAAATATAATAAGAAGAATGTTCTACAACAGAAATACTTGAGTCTCATCTGATGTCAGGCTACCCTATGGACATCTGAGGTTTCCAAGTCTTGTGTGAATAAAGTAGAAGATTCAGCTCTGATGACAGTGTAAAATACTGATTCAAGTAGAGCTAGCCCTCAAAATCTATAGAGAATTTGTTCCTGGACTCATGTGGAAAGAAAGATGATTGGATTCTCAACTCCCTCAAAGAAAATAAGCAATATTTATACATAAGATATTCCTAGTCTCACAATTGTTTAAATTATCTACAGATTAGTTATGATAACTTAAACTATCTTCATGTGTTCAGTGTAGACACTTCATGTTGCTTTGTTACAACTCTGTAGCCCAGTTTGACCTAAAATATAAGATTCTCTTCCCTTAGCCTCTCAAGTGCCACAATCATTTATATACATACACATACACACACACATATATATATCATATATATATATATCATATATATATATGATTCACAAGGACTTGAATCCATGGATGCAGAGTCTGTAGATAAAAATAACTTACTCTTGTACTTCATCATGTGTATTACATTTCATCAATCACAAGAGAAGTTCGAAACCCTTGTCTGTATTCATAATGAAAATACACTATTTAACTTTATTAACTATTTAAAAATATTTAATTATTTTTATTCTACGTATATGAGTTTGACCTCCATGTATGTAAAGTTACCCATACTGTGCAATGCCTGCCCAGGTCAGAAGAGGGCATCAGATACTCTGGAACTGGGGCTACAGATGATGGTTGTTAGCTGCCATGTGGGTGCTAGGAATCTAACCTAGGTCTTCTGTAAGAACAACCTGTGATCTTAACTGATGAGCCTTTTATCAATTTTTGAATCAGTAAGTATAGAGCTGCTGACATAGGTGTGGGTATATGCTCAGGAAATAATAGCAAGAACTAGCAAATGGTATCTCATAACAAGCAAGGAGACAAAATAGCAATGAGATAGCCAGCTGACAGAATGTGAGCCATCTGAACACTGTTTGCTCCAGACACAGTGGGTATTTTACAGAACAGGATAACTCTAGTGATTCCAGTTTCCTATGCATATGTCTTCACCCAGCTGCTGCTACACAGCTGTTGACAGCTGGGGGATAACTGGAAGTTGACATCGTAACTTAAAAATGGCAATCAGCATCTGATTTGCTTATCTTATTGATGACACTAATCTCCTACTCGTGGTCAGCTTTATGAATTTCATACATTCAAAGTGATTCTTGGTCATGATTTTAATTTTTAATGATTTTTGTTGCAACATGTCTATTGTTTAATGATGAATAAAGAGAAACTTTCTGAATGGCTACAAGACAGAAGCATGTTTTTTAAAATATATTACTGTCCAAATCATATTTATAATAATATTTCTATAATGATCTGGAATGCACTGGTATCTTTTTGCTCTAGTATCATTTTTAATTTTTCACACATTATGGACTGATAGATTTCTAAAGTGTTTTTTTTAGAATAATGAAATAAACCAGGAACAAAGATGTAAAAACTTAAAATAAAAGCCTTAGTGTGATGGTACCACACTGAAGAGAAAATTCTTCACTTAACCAAGAGTGGGCCAAATCTGTTCCTAGGTGTTTTCTCAGAACTGTGTGTACTCTTTTCTTCTACCTAACAAAAGACTTCTTCTCATATTATTAAACATCATATCACACATGGTATGGTAAAGACATGAACAATATTTAATAGCAGTTTTACAAAAGAAGAGATTGTAATGCTGACTCAGAACAGCATACAAAGCCACAAACAGACATCACTACCTACGCCAAGACGTTGTTTCCAGCATTTGTGGGGAAGATGTTTTCAAGTCACTGCTGTTTTCCAGGTCATTGCCATCACATCTAATGCATACACATTGTTCTGAGTTGAGGGCTTAACTCAGTCACAAATAGGGAACGTGATGTAAGATTAAAGCTATGTGTTCAGTTCAGCTTATAAGAGTGAATTACATCATGATTCCAAATTTCCTTCTGTAAAAGCTTGTTACAAAGAATTCTTCTAAGAAAAGACATTCTCAGACTTTAGTTTTTTAAATGATTATATTCAAACAGATCAAACAACTTTGTCAATTTACTATGAAAGTTTTTGAATCTTTCTAATTACAGATGAGTAGCAAGCAACTTGTGAACGGTGCCAAACTTAGAGTCACACTTTAAAAAGCATCATTTTATAATGTTGGTTTTTATGGCACAAGCAGAAATGTAAAACAAATTACAAGGAAATGTTATACCTCTGTTACGATATCAGAGGTTTTCCTTCAATGTCTCCTTAGACAGATAATCTAGCCATCTCCCTAATCATAAAAAAGAGCATGTTCTCAGGTTTTGAGAAATTAAGTACATGGTTTTTACTTATAGCTCCATGGACCTGGTGTTGTTACACCTTGAAATGGACCTGGCAGACCATTACAGACTACTCCACATTTGTGTCGCATATCACACATTTCATATACTATGACTACTATGGGACAAGTATAACCCTTTTTTTTATTTCTAGCTCCAGTGTTAACAAATCTAAAGGTTGTGCAGGGTCACAAGTACTAAGATTGGTGTCCTTCTTTATGCCAGAATTTTGGGGTAAAATGGTATAATCTAACTTCAATACAAAGTGGGTTTTTAATAGGAATATGTATGAGTTAATCTATGTCAAATTTTTTATAGATTTACCCTTATCTCATAGCTGTTTCATTGTCTCAATCTGTCCCAACCATGATAAAAGCCAAGTTCCTCCCTCCCCACTCGCCCACACTTCGTTTGACAGCAGTGTCCCCAGAATCTGGAACTCAACAAGGATGTCTCCAGAATACTTGTACATCATGATTTGTTCCTGTCCTAATACTCATCACTGATAAATTTTTACATTCCTGGTGCAACTTGTAATAGAAAAGAGGACAGAAACGAGTTCTGAAAAAGGCAAAGCTGTTGCTAGAGGCATGAGTTAGAAGAATTAAATCAGGAAAGATCAATTAAAACCATTTAAACTTGTGAGAGAATGTTTATAAATGCTCTGATATTTTTGCCAAGCATGCTTTATAGAGTCATTTTATAATACTTCTTGTTTCTAAAGGAAAGATAACAGTTTAGATGTATAAGCAAAAGGCCTTAACAAACAAGAGAAGACATGAATGAGAGGGAAGTAAGATGGGGATATGAAAGGAGATGAGGAAGAGAGTCTCAACATGATCAGAATACATTGAACGAAATCCTCAAACAAGAATCCAATATTGTTTTAAGTAAGATTATCAAAGCCTCCTTCAAATATGCCTCAAAATTCTAAAAAGTCAAATCCATTGCTTATTAAATGTTGGGAAAAATTTCTTAAACAGCCAATTCATTCCAGTATATTTTGTTGTGTCCTCTTACTACAAGAACAAAGCAAGTTTTACAGCTTACCCTGTGTTTTGACTAACCCCACATTTCCACTTCCAAGTTCTCCCTTTTCCTCCCACGTTTCCACTCAACTTCATGTGCTCTCTTTTCATTCTCTTTAAACCTATTGAGTCCACTAACTGTTGCCTGTGTACATGGACGTAGGACCATCTACTGGAGCATGGATGACATTTCAGGGGAAATATTCGTAAAGAAAATAGCTTTCCCTCACCCCAGAAGTCATCATTTACCAATAGCTATTCAGTTAGTAGTTCATAATCCCCTCTCCCATCCATACTGGGATGTCTGCTGACTTGATCTTGTGTATGTATTGTGTCATCAGTCATAGCTGCTGTGAATTCGTGTGTACAATAGCCCTGTCATGACTAGAAAATACTGTTTCACTGCAAATGTCCCTGTATAGTGAATAGGGACTTGTCTCTCTGACATTTTTGTTTCCTATTGGTTCATTCCACAGCAAGTCCCGCCCTCTGACCAATAAGGGAAGAGGGAGGCGGGGAGTAAGCAGAAAGGCAAGATGGCTTAGTCCTGGGACAGGGAGAGACTGTATCCACTCGGGAAGGAAAATGCCCCTGCCCCAGGCCCACACAGAAGGCCAGAACCCACGCACGAGCGTGCTCAGCCCCCGTAGTCTTAAGGATCATGTGAGTGAAACGAACTAAGAGACCTACGCCAGCGTGCGGCTGTCGCAAACTTTAAGGGCAGGCCACTGGCAGTAACAGAATTCGCTGGGAAGCGGGTGCGCATACCCGGAGACTTTGTAACTTTGTAAATAAATAAATCTTTCTAAATAGAAGATGAGTTTCCATTTTATCCAGCTGGATGAACCAGATCCCACCCACTAAGGTGTGGAGAATAAATTTATGCAACAGCCCCCTACTCTGGCTATGACCATCTCCCCACCACCTCTTCTTTGATAATCCCTGAATCTTGCAGCGAGGATGTGTGTTATAGTCCCATTTAGAGTTGAGCACTCCACAGTCAACTGAGTTCATTGGTAATACATTTTGCATCACATAATGTCAGTTATATCTTGTTACTAGACTTACATCCTACAAGCTTTCTTAATACTTTAAAAATCAGTATAAATATGTATTTTAATTCAGAAGCTTTAGGTACATTAACAGATTGCAGTTTAAAAGATTTGCCTTTTCCAAGTTCTTAACTACAAATTTCTTGAATTGTGATTCATTGAGAAGTTATTCAGTGCCTGGTGAAAGAACTCTAATTTCACCAAAGTTCTATTCTTGATATTAGTCCGTGTTATCTGAAAATGTTATATATAGCATTTATTATTATACACATTTATTCTCCATACAGAAGCACTCTTCATACAATGCATGCAATTCAGCGAGGAGACAGCAGTGGATTTCTCATACGGGGAGTAGCGTGCATATGCTCTCCTCTCCTAAGACGCTAGCATCACTGTGTCATCAATGGTGCTTCTGCCCAGGGTTAAAGGGCTAAAGAATCAAATTCATGGCTAAAAGGAAACTCAGAATTCCTCACCTAGTGCTGTTCACTTTCCAGAAAAGAGAGCATAACCGGTAATGATACAGTCATACATGCAGAGGAAAGACAAGCTTGTCTGGGGAGGGACAACTGTGGTGTTATATTAGGGACAGGAGGGGTTTCTTGCATGACAGTTCTGGGGGAGGAAACTGATTCTCAATTTTAGTTCCCTCAAGCCAGTAATTATTCTTCAAGGGAGGCAGTGCGTGAAATATTAAAGATTTGATCTGAATGTGAAACTCCAAACCTTGTTTCCCTAACAACAGATCTCCTACTTTTGGTTGAATTTGCTATAGAAATAATTCCCCTTTTTGTTTTTGAGAAAGTCTCACACTGTATCTCAGGATGAGTTAGAATCCCTATGTAGCCTAGGTGTGTTTAACTCATGAATATCTCCCTGTCTCTGGTTCCTAAGTGCTCAGATTGCAGGTTGGCACCACCCAGTTAAAGCAGTAGCTTGGATGTCTCTAAAACTGTGTTCTCGGAAGATGGCTATGAATAATGGTTAGATAATACAAGTTTGACAAGCAGGTGTGGACTTCAGAGTCAAACGAAATATCACTGGGTGAAACGGATTGGTTCATCAAACAGCAGTATAAAGATCTTTCTCAGAAATTAAAAACATTTGTACTGTAATAGCCATAAGTCATCACTAGTTAATTGAACTGTATCTACATAGAATGGGCAAGGTTGCCATAAACAGCATTCCTGGTGATACCAGAGTATTTGTACGAACTTCATTTTCAGATGAGAAATGGATCCAAATGAAATATGTTAAAGCTGTTAGCCTTACATTGTCTCTCCATACTCCTGATTATCTGTAGTCTTCTATTTTATCTATCTTCTGAGCACTTTCCTTAATGCCTCCTTCACATCCTTATTTCTTAGGCTATAGATGAATGGGTTCATCATGGATGTTATGACTGAGTAGAACACTGAGATCACCTTATCCCCTTCATTCATTTTCTTTGAGTTTGGCTGCATGTAGGTAAATATTGTTGAGCCATAGAAGAAGGTGACTACAATGAAATGGGAACCACAGGTAGAGAAGACCTTGAGCCTCCCTTCTTCTGATTGCATTTGAACCACCATGGAGATAATATTCCAGTAGGAGAAAAGGATGAGAGAGACAGGACCTAGGAGAATTAGGACGCCCATGGCAAAGATGATCATCTCAGCTTTGTAGGTTTCTTGTGACGCCAGCTTCAGGAGTGCAGGAGGCTCACAAAAATAATGATTGATTATATTTGGTCCTTGGTATGGCAGGCATAAAGTAAATGTGGTATCTACTACAGACACAAATACTCCACTAGCCCAGGACCCAGCAGCCAGCAGAACACAAACTCTCTGTGTCATGATGGTAGAGTAGTGCAGGGGCTTGCAGACGGCTGTATAGCGGTCATAGGACATCACTGCCAGAAGCGAGCTTTCTGTACACCCCATTATGAGGAAGAAAAACATCTGCACTGAGCACCCAGTAAGGGAAATGGTCTTTCTTTTGACTAGAAAGTGCACTAGCATCTTGGGAACGATAGTTGTAGAGAAACAGAGATCACTGAATGACAGGTTTTTGAGGAAGAAGTACATTGGTGTATGAAGTCGAGAGTCGACTTGAATGAGGACTATGATGAACAGGTTCCCAAACACAGTCAGCAGGTAAATGAGGAGAAATACCACAAACAGCAGAATCTGAGTTTGATGATCTGAAGAAAGACCTAGCAAGATGAACTCAGTCAAATAAGTGCTGTTTGCTTTGCCCATGGATGCTTAATCCGTTCTATAGTTTCAGCATAAAACAGCAATCAAATGTTGACTATCTTGGTCAAATCCAGAAAGTGAAGACATCATCGAAAGAAAAATTGATTTTTAAAGCATTATTGTAAGTATTTGATGTGTTGCAATTTCTAATTATCCATACCTACAGGGATAAGGAAACCATTTAGTCTGTAGATACAGTGAAGTCAAGATCATGCCTTCTTGGTGATCCTTGCAGAGAGAGTTCTGTCTTCTGTAGAACCCTTGATCAAGAGTTGCTTGGATCATGCCAGAAAATATCCTCTGACACAATTATATGTCATGAATCCAACATGTAAATTAAATGTTGTGAAAGGATATCCAAACCATACAGCAAGGGTGAAAATTTACACAACTTTGAAAAATGATAAGGAATCCTCCCTTTAGTAGAAAATTCTTGCTGTCTTTTACCTTTTAGCCCACTGATCATATAGAAGGTTTTTCTTGATTTAATCAAACACAAATAACAAACTTTCCCAGTTTCTTCCCATGGGATTCTCTATAATCTTTCCCTGCAAGAAAGAGAAATTAAGAAACTATTCTGTCACAAGCTACAATGTTGTGATCCCCTAAATTCTTCCTTAGATCACATACTCACCCATCAAATGTAATGTCAATGCATGAAATTAAGGCATGAAAGAACTTTGTCATTGTGTGCAAAAAGCAGGAGAAAGATGGTCAGAATTCGGCAGTTCCCCACATTGTGGGAACTTGTCCTTGAGACCAAAAGCAGCCACCATGGGAACTACCTGCAAATGACAATGTTATGTGGACTCACAGGGTTTTATGTCATATATTCTGTAGCTTGATTCAGAATATTCAATCCATTGGCTGTGTGTGTTGGGAGACAATCAGGCACTAGTCCAGTCCTCCAAAGGATCTGTAATAAACAAAGAATATGGTAACTGGATCCAAATCATGGATATATAATCAGAAAGAGTTCAGGATAACATGTCATGGACTTTGCAGCTGGAGTGGATATCCCTGGGTAGGACTGAAACACTGAAGTCAGAATGATCTTTAGACTGAAGGTGTTATACTGGCTAGACCATTTTGAAATAAGAAAAGTCAAAGACACTTTTAAAGATTTGTGTTTTCACATAAGGTCCCCTATCCAGGTGGCCTGCATGCAAGATGTGAACAGATTGTTTGAGTCTGAACAGTTGGCTGAGGAGTTGCCAAGTGTGAGTGATGTCAAGACCAAAGGTGGTAAGCTTCCATCAAGAGTTCCCATGGTGACTGAATCTGAACTGAGTCTATCTTATTATGGGGTAGGTTGCATTGGTTTTGAGGAACTGGCAAGGACAAGTCAGAAAGCACTTTACGAAACTGATCAAAACAAATAAGAAAGATCCTGGGGCTGGAGAGATGGCTCAGTGGTTAAGAGAACTGACTGCTCGTGAAAAGGACCTAGGTTTTATTCTCAGCACCACATGGCACCTAAAACCATCTGTAACTCCAGTTCCAGGGAATTTGATGCCCTTTTCTGACCTCCGTGCAGACAGGTGCAGTTAGATACATGAAGGCAATGCACTCATATACATAAAATAAAAATATTTTTTAAATGTAGTTTCAGTTTGAGATGACACAGATAGACCAATGACCATTGTCATTGCCATCAACAGCCAAAATAATCTCTTATCATGTGCTTTTGAAACTGTTATTCATAACATGTTCATTTGTATTTTAAAAATTGAAGATACACTATGTTTCTTGCAACAACATAACCATAGCTTCAAGAAAGTATGTGTGTACCTTTGTAGTATACACTTAACTGTGATATTAATTGTGTTACATATTAAGGTGCATTATTGAAAGCTGTAAGAAGAATATAATTTAAGTCCAAAAATCAATGAAAAACTCATTGGTGATCTCATTTTTCAATAGTTTTTGGTAGGTGTATTTGCCATACTTTACTGTAATAAATTTTTTACAGTGAATGCTTCACGTTTCCGTGTACAATTGGGAAAGTCTTACATATGTATATAATAATATGGTTTTAAATGCTTTCATTGAGTAATCATAGTTATAAGTTCATAAATCTCTGGCCATGATATGACTCTAAGTTTCTTCAAATTAATAATCCTACCTTATCCATATATCTATACTCTTTGATTTGTCAAAATTTCTTAGAAATGTTCACTAGCTGAATGAATAAAAATTGAATGCACCCAGGAATGAATTACACACACACACACACACACACACACACACACACAGCCTTGTCACACACGTGTTCAAGTCCCACTCATCCTTTCTAAAGCATATTATAAGACTAGAAGACAATGTTGGTTCATTAAAACAGGGCAAAGAAAAACACCCAAGGTCATATCACCTGTGCTCCGTGTTCATGTGAGAGGGCATCATGAGCAATTCTAGCGAGATAGGAAAATACCCTCAGGGCCAGCGAGATGACTCAGTGGGTAAAGGCATTTGTTGCCAAGTATGGCGACTTGAGTCCTATCCTGCAGCTTGTCAGACTGGTGTTTATAGAACCCAGACAAGCCAACATTAGTACTCACCAGAGTCTGACTCCCTCCCACTTCTCAGAGTTGTCAATTGTAAGAAACTGTCTTGCCTTGTAGACAATGTCCAATGATTACAATGGGCTTCACCAAGAAGATATCATAAGAAAAGTCAAAGAGGAAGAGAACACCAGTGTGGGAAAAATTGAAGATTCAGAGGACAGGGAGATTCTGGTAACTAATTCAAGGGCAATTATCTTTGATTTCTCAGAGCACTTAGGACCCAAACTGACTCCGTTATCAAGAATGCAGGAGTAAGGCTTCTAGAGTTGAGAATTCAAGAGAAGATGGAGGAAAATACAAACATTCTCTCAAATAAGCTGTGGGTTAAACAGTAAGGATTTACAGTCTGGAGAGTGGAAAGATGGCTCAGCGGGTAAGGGACATTTGCCACCAAACTTGACCTGAGTTCAATTCAAAGGACCTACACAGAGGAGAGAGAATGGAACCTAATAAATTGCCTTCCAGCCTCTACATGTGCAATGTTGCATGTGCACACACATACATATACACACAGAGCAACGAAGGAAAGAGAAAAAGGAAGGAGCATAGGTGGGAGGGAAGGAGGGAGAGAGAGATTTTAAAACCTTAAAAACAAGGATTTAGCGTTCTTTTAGAATAGACTTGAGGTTTCTGGGGTTGAGGGGTATTTCCTCAGTATCTTCTCTGGGCACGTTAGCATCATCCCCCTTATTCTGATACATGGGATGAGTTTGTTTAGAGAAGAGGAACTACTGATGAGGAACCTCACGCTACCAGAAAAGATCCAGAGATCTGAGTGTAAGTCTTGAGTTAAGAATCCACTGATTCTCAGTCTCTTGTAGCTGGGCCCAAATTGGACTTTGCAACAGAATTCATTATAAACTCTTACTATATTCTTGGCAGAAGTAAACAGTTTTCAAGCATCCACACTGATCTGAATCTTTTTCTTGGAAGGATTCTCTAGGCTGAGGTCCTAAGAGGTGATACAAACAAAATATTCCCTGAGGCTCCCATTAGCAATAACAATAGCTTAGTTTATTACCTTTTCACACAATGAGATGCCTTGGGAGATTTTATTTGGTAGATTTGTAAATATAGCTTAAATCTGAAGCTCTCTTCAATTTTCAAGTCATTCCTAAGTATCAAAAGAGTTTTGCATTCTCTAAGTCTCAGAAGGGCACAGTGAGTCACTCACACTTTCCTTTTATCCATGTGTAAGCAAAGTGTATTGTGAAGCACACACACACACACACACACACACACCTAACCCCTACACACACACACATTCACACACACACACAAATGTTGGCATCATTCACCCTAAATTGTCAGAAAAATGTAAATTGGACTTATTTTAGTAGTTCACTAGTAAAATAATTTCAAATTATTATTTATCTGAAAAGGTACTGGCCACTGATAAATATTTTAACTGGCATTAAAAATATGTCTAAGAAAGTTTCTATAAAAACAGAGTACCTGAACTGTTGGGTTTTGGGGTACAGAATACAGGAATAATGGGAGAGAAAGAAAGAAACCAAACTAGACCCCAGACGAGACTGCATTTTATTCTAGGCACGGGAATGACAGCTGCCTGCCCACCCAGATGCTGGAGATACTGCACTGTGCCTGGGGAGAGTTAGTGATCATCTAGAGAGTCAGGCATGAGGAAGTGGATGCAGCTGGCGCGGGGGGCCGGGGGCTACATGTCTCATTCTCTGGAGACCCCTGCTCAAACAAGACAGGCTATCTTGAGCAACAACCAGTCTTCAACCCTCATGGAGGTGGATAAGTGTCAGTGGTCGTTTCAGAGTTGTGTAAGATAGCGACAGTTTCTAGTTCTTTCAAAGTGGGGCATTCTGTCATTCCAGACCCTGAAGACACACAAAAAAGGGAACATGAAGCATCTCTTCTCTTTTAACTGAAAAGAAATCCTCAGTGGATGAAATGGGAATAGAGCCCTAATTTGGTCTCAAGTGCTGGCTTGGACAGTCATATGGGCTGTTCAGTCAAGGGATTCTGTAAGAATCTTTAGAGACAGTAGTTGATTAAACATAGTACAAGGAAGAGATGGGAAGGCGAGGTGGTCATTCCAGTCCTCATTCAAGGTGTCCAGCTCCATCGAGGTTCTGGTCATGTCCTCAGTATGTCTTCCAGGATCAGGATATTACTTTAGGGAAAAGAGAGAGGTATGGAAAAAAAAATCCAGAATCCTTCTTGTGGTCCCCAACGTCTAGCTATAGCAGAACTAGAAACAACTTTGGATTAGATAGTTCTGACATCTCTAGCCTCAGGTAGGGTCAAGCTTACTCCCAGTTCCAAGAGAATTTCCAGTTCTCAGTTGGAAAAAACATAGTCATTTTTCTTTTGGGATCTTTATACTATGCTTTCTAGCCAGTCTCTACCTCCTGTTTTCGTTACCTCCTCTTCCCTCTGAAGAGGTAACCTGATTGCAAATAGGTAGTTTGAACCCCACTCATTCTGGCTTTACCAATGCTGAATAGGGTATTAGAGTGTGGCAATTTTGGTACCCCTTCAGTGGATCTACATAAAAGACCCCCAAAATGTATAACTGTTAACTATATAGAGAAAAGAAAGTCCTTGACTGGTTCCTGGGAAGAGATGTGAAGAAGTAAAGGCAAGAATAGCTGGGTCTAGAACCAGGAGAAGTCAGAACAGGGTGAATTTTAAATGTTCAAATTAAAGTCTGTTTTTTGATGAGGGATTCCAAGAGCACACATCTATTAGATTTCTCCTCATTTTTCTTTTGGTTGACATGACTGGACTCAGGATCTGTTTTTTACACACTTTGATGGCTATTGGAGTGGCTAGAATAACAGATGAGTTCTCTCTCAAATGGTTTCCAGACAGGGAGAGAGAAGAATTGTAACCACTGTATAATTTTTAGATAAGAACAATAGTGGGTTTTTCCTTTTTTGGCTACAGGTAGGCACTGCAGAGTTGAACTAGGCCAAGATATGAGGTCTTGTGTCTTGTTAAGAACGAGAGCATTAGTGAGAAATAATTGTTTAAATAATACCTAAGCCTAATGTCTGGGAAATGCAATAGTTTTGACTCTAAAAGGAATATACTGATAATTTTAATTTTTGATTGTACTTTCCTTTGTGGTGTTTAAAACCATACAGACATCCCAAATTAAGAGTAATTTTCTTTTACTGTGAAGGTTAGTTGAGGCGTTGGTTCTCGGATGTTCAGCTTTGGTTGGCGGATAACTCCTTTGGATTTCTTTCTACCAGTTTCATCTATGTGAAGATAAGTCAGCAGATCATTCTGTCCGTGGCTTCACTCAGAAGCATAGAGGAAACTTTCTTCTGTCTTGACCCTCCTCTTTATAGAGTGGACACCAGTTCAGTTCAGTCCTTCTGGTGGGGTCTTCATGACCTCCTTGAACAAGGACAGGTGACATCACAGTCACGGGACATTTCAAGAGATGTTTGATAGTCCCCTGAGACTTAGTGGACCATGGAGGGCAAGGAGCCAAAACTGTACCTTTAAGTCCCTTTTGACCAGATTAGAATGGGTTTTTAAGTAAGGTTATTAAACATTCAAGAAGGTCCGTTGCACAAGTCTGGAACCTTTAATTACTATGTAATATGTAGATAAAGCTTAAGCAAAACCCAAACACTTTTGAATAAACATTAATTGGAAGAGGTTTAACATCACTATTTAAGTAAGAACAGCCCAGGAAAAGGATTTAAAATCAATTTTTAGGTCTCTCTCAAATGAAAGCTGTTCTATTATAAACAGAAACAATTTTCTTTCCTCCCCAGTCCCCCATACCCTGATTTACAATTTTTCAGAAGGATATGACTCCCTAGGGGGGGTCATATCACATACCTATAGACAAGAAATAAGCTGATCAAGATTCAGACCAAGCTCACCAAAACTGTTTCTTCTGGACTGTAAACATCGGATTCAAGGAGGTAAAACCTAGCTCCTCTCGAGCTAAATATGCTTTTTATGGGCAAAAGAAAGTACCAAAAATAGCATTTGCATAATACAGAAACATAAAGGACATCTTTCAGTATCCACAGGCAACCCAGTATTTGTCTGCATCCATTTAATCCAAGACTGTAACTGGATGTGCAGTACAAGCCAGAGGAGTGGCTGAAAATTTGACTGTAACTGTAATTACTATAACAACTCTGTGTGTCTAAGCTAGTCAGATGAACAGCTATTGTAGAAAATTCAGCTTCAAGATGCAGTTTTTCTGAGAATGTTTGTTCACAATAGGAAAAAGAAACACTCTGATTTTGACTATTCAGTAATGCAAGGCTGTGTCTGTCAGTTCCTCTTTTTATGATCCCTCTAGCCACTGGGTTTGCACCCCAAATTATTTCATTTAGGTTGTTACCTCTGTTAAAACAACCTGTTTACAAATAAGTTCACATTCTTGGATATCATGGATTTCTCCATATCTTACTTTGAGAAGAACAGGCACAAATCAGTTCACTCCAGAATTTTTTTACATTACGTGTGTGTGTGTGTGTGTGTGTGTGTGTGTGTGTGTATAACATACTACAGTCATTTTAGTAGAAATTTCTCTAGTAAACTTGTATGAGGGGCTGTGGAGATGGAGTCCAGAAGCAGACAGAGAATTGAATGCCCAGAGAACAATGAAGTCAACATTCAGAAAGGGGGCCTAGAAAGATGTCTTGGCAGTTAAGAGTACTGGCTGCCCTTGCAGAAGCCACAGGTTCGATTCCCAGCACCCACATGGCAGTTGGTAGTCACCCATAATTCCAGTACCAGGGAAATTCAAAGCCTTCTTCTGAGCTCCTCAAGTATTGCATGACACAGGTACACTTACACGCATGCAGGCAGTACTCTCATACACATAAAATAAAAATAAGAAAGAGAATATTTTTAAATTCATAAAGGAGTGAAAGTAAGCCTTTATTGAAACAGTGTAAATAACAAGAGTTATAGACATCCAGTTTGGTGGGGTCTCTAGAGCTGGTAGACACCAAGTGACCTCTGGGCAGGTTCTTTTAAAGGGTCCACAGGTTGTTCTCTCTCTTGTTTCCTTCTTCCCGCACTTTATTTCCCAGACAATGATAGAGATAACAAAAACAGATGTCTTTAACTAACAGATGTCTCTGCTGGGTCAGTAGTCTTATTTTTTGGTGTAATACCTTGTTTTGATACATTTCTAGAGCTTCCATCTTTCTCCCTTTTGCCCGGACTGCCTACCCTTAGCTAGTACCTAACAATGGCTCAGTGGATAAAGTGTTGCCCTGTAGGCATGAGGACCTGAGTTTGAATCTCCAGCACCTACAAAATGTTGGGCCCAGTGTTGAGTGTCTGGGGGTTGTGAGAGAGACAAGTGGAACCACTACTCCCTGGCCAGACAGTGTCGTAGAGCAGGGAGCTTCAGCATCAGTGATATGCCTGTCTCAAAAATTAAGGTGGAGAAATTCTGAAACTGTTCAGGAAAAACAGAGAATGCCCCTTAAGACATAAGCAAGGGTACTGATTAGTAGGCTTCTGCTACCAAGTCTGGCTAATTTCTTTTCTTATTTGTTCATTTTCGTATATCTACCATAGTATTTCCTCAGTTATTATTATAATTAGGTTATTTAAACTAGTTACACAACTTCTACTACATAGAATAACTATTTTACTCTACTCTTCCCTATTTTATATATTTGATGTCATAAGTTACATCTTTTAATATTGAAAATCATTTTTTTATTTTAGTTATTTTGTTGTCTCATCTTTTAAACTTCATTTCAGATGATTGGAATCATTTCCCCTCTATGATTACAGTATAAAAGGATCATGAGTTTGTACTTATTTTATCAATGAGTTTTACTTTTCTTTCGGTTTGGAAAACTTCTTTGGGGATCTCTGATGCCTGGTGGAAACTCCCTATCAGTCCTTAATTTCTAAAGGAGAGTAATGTAGTTTGGGGAATAAGGTGTTTGAATACCATCCTGCTCTCTCCCAGTCGGCTTTTCTGGAAGATCTACAGCTAATCTTTGCCACTCTTTTAGATGTTATTCTCTCTCTTTCTCTTTCCCTCCCTCCTCTATCTTGCACTGTCTCTTTCTCTCTCCTTTTTGACTTCTTTATTATGTGATTTATACTGTTTGATTATAATATGTCTTACTTTAGTCACATTTGGATTAATATGTCTGTAATTTTTTACTTTCTTCCAACTAGACGTACACATCATTCTTTCCAATTTTCATTTCTATCTTTAAGGAAGTTTTCTACATCTTTGATTCACCTTCTTACACCTAAAGTTATCAGTTTTCTTTTTTGATGCTGTTACAAAAATGCTATGAAGTTTTCATTCTCTTCCATGTTTACTTTTGTCTGTATATTTTTTAAATATCCTATCTTTGAGTTTAAAGATCCTTCCATTTTGTCAAGCAAGCTGTTAATGGACTTTATCATATTTTAAAATGTCATTTATTAGATTTTTAGTATAAGGGTTTGTTTTCATAACTTCTATCTCTATGTTTAATTATTTACATTATTATTTCCTGATTTTGTTGAACTGTTTCTCTGTATTTTATCCAAGTTTCTCTAAGAATTCATTCAATAGTTACTTTAAATTTTGTCAGGCAGTTCATATGTCACTTTTTTCTTGAGGACAAGTTCTTATTCACTTTAATCATTCAGAGGCATTACCTCTTGCACAGGATTAGAGATGCTGTGCTATATATGTTGTCTAAGAATTGCAAACTTTGTAGAACAGAGTTGTCAAGTAAATACCTTCCTGGTCATTTTGTTCAGCACCCTGGGAAAGTCATACAGTGTGTCCTATACACAGACTTAACTAAAGGCCTGGGCAACCGTGTTGGTGCCTACATCAGCATTAGTACTTCCTGAATCTGCATGGTTCTGCCAACACTCACTGGAGTGAACATGAGTACAAGAGTGTAGGATTAGAGGCTGGATTGGAATGTGGGGCTGCTACAGTTGAATTAGAACGTCTACCAGTCAGTGTCCAGCATCATTCAGGTTAGATGATGACAAGACATTGGTGGATCTTTAGCTTGCATTTATAGGAGCTAAACTTATGCTATGGAGGTCCTGGATCCCGAGGTAATTTAATGTAGCTGTCTACCAGGGTCTATAGCACTGGGTATTCATGATCTGTCCAAAGTAACTGGACTGGGTCCTCAGTTTACAGAGTGTTCTTACGGACTTTATTTGTAGAGACATTTTTCAACAGTGGGCTATTATATTGAGTCCTAGATCTAAAAAAATGAACCCAAAATCTGAGCCAACTGGCTTTTGAGTTCATAAGTACTAGCATGAAGACAGAAGCTGGCGTATTTATACAGCTAACATGAAATGTGGATCTAAGGGTTCCTGCCTTGATCACTGAAGCTTAGACATACTTGTGCTGCCTGGAAATTTGTGGGCCTGCCTGGAAGATGAAGACATCTAGTCCTGGTTGGAGGGTTGATATGAAGGAGGTTCAATGGGAGGTAGTACTGGTTTGGGTCTGAGGCCTTTCAGTTACATAGTGCCTAGTTCCAAGAGGCCAGGCCAAGATTCACATCTGCTAAAATGCCCTTGGAGCTTTAGTCTGCTACTGAAAGCTGATCCTTGAATTCTCTGGAACATTGTGCTGCATTGGAGAGCATAGAACTGGAAAGGCCTAGATTCTGTCTGCAGTTACCTATCTGGTGCTTGAGATCAAGCTTAGAAATGGGCCTGATGCTGGGAGTGAGCTTGAGGTCTTAGACTATGTAAAATAAACTGCCCCTTCTCTAGTAAGGAACCTGGTGCAAGGAGAAAGTCTGTAGCCATAGAAATAGGCCTAAAGACTTGGTCTGTGGATGCTAGTCTGTATACAAGCAGAGCAAAAGATAAACTGTGCAAGTAGGACAGAAACCCAGTACCTTGGAACTGTGGGGACCATTCTGGAGCTTGAGTGCTGGCAGTGACGACTTGACCCATGGGGGATTCTACCAAGAGATGCCTCATTAGACTAAAAGACATTTTTATTGCTCAGTGAAATTCAACAGATTTAGAAACTTTGTGTCAGTCCAAGAACATAGACCCAAATAAAAACAAAAAATTTCCTAAGTCATCCTCCTTCTTTCAAGAGGCACTTTGTTACTCTATCATCCAGAGGTAAGGAACTCTGTATTATGCTATATCATATATACAAAGCTATATCATGGGAGAGGAACGCCCTAACCCCAGCTCTTAATACTAGCACATGGACTTTTTAAGTTTCAGAGCCTGAATTTTGGAGATGATGCATTCTCCATGATAGATATTCAAGACAGCCAAGTTCTGAAGATTATTTTGAGTCTCATCGTTGATTTGAAAAGTTGCCAATGTATTGGCAAACTACAAAGCCAAAAGAATGAATATGTTTTTTCAATGAAATATAAAACGTTGATCATACCTTATACTAGGTCCACAAACAAAAGCTGATTTCTGATTTCCAACATCAGAATAGTTAGAATATAAGCATATTTATAAAGTGATATTTGTTCTTAAAAATAGCAAATTGTATGGTTAGATGAATACTGATATTAATATTCCTTTTTAAGATATAAATGATATTTGTAACCCAAGTCTGATTATTTAACAAATTCTTGAACAAGAATAAGCATTTTACAATTTTAATGATATCTGAGACCTTAAGAACTTCATGAAGGATTCTAAGTGTACATCAAAAACCTGTTTTCAAACTCCGTATGATTCCTAAATCTGTGTAATGAAGTTCAATGAATGTACAGTACATTTTCAAAGGTGGTGTTGTTAAGAAAATGGTAACCTTGAATGTACCTGTTATGACAAATATTTGCTTGGTTTTAATGCAGGTAATTCATTAAAGAGTGAAGTCAAGCTGTGGTAGAAAATAGAATAATTAAAATGAAAAAGCTTATACTTTATTTTTATGATGTTCTGTTAGAACTTACGTTTCTTATTGTTTGTTAAAAGAATTGTTATATTTTTGTAATTTATTCACACTACCAGACTTAAGGAAGGAAACTAAAACCACCTATTTACTATTTACCTTGAAGAAGTATAACTAGTCACACTAATAAAAACACTGGATTAAACCAGTTTCTGAAGACAGCTGACAGCAACACTAAGAGTAAAGCTTCCAGAAGTCCAAGATGCTTCTTAAAGCATCAAGAATGTTTTAAGAATCAAGCAAGGGAGGAGATTTTCATAGAAACTAGAAGAATTCTGATAACATAGGTCCATATGCTTTAAATGTGTATATGCATGATGTTTATAAGATAAAGCAACTAAAAAAATGACTTAATGGCTTCTAGTCTTATGCAAAATAGTATTTGTCCATTTTTAGTAATGATAAGATAACTATTTCAAAGACACTTTCAGATTTTATTTTTATCTAACAATTAGATAATTTTGACATAGTTTGAAACCATGTCTATTTTTTTGCACTGCAAATATAAATCTATTCTATATTTTGAGAAATACAGGATAGATGGGGAAAGATCAGATAGAGAAATAAAAATAATGTATACTATAAAGTCAAATTGAATAAAACATGTAAATTTTATATTTTTCTCTACATCCTATATAAAAGTAGCAATAACAAACATTTCTAAGATTTTCTTTCAAAGGATTGTTTTAATCGTCGTCGTCATTAGTTTCGTCATTATCGTCACTTGATTCTTCCTCTGTATCTCCTCCTCCTCCTCCTCTTCCTCCTCCTTCTTCTTCTCCTCCTTCTTCCTTTTCATCCTCTTTCTTATTTTTATATTCATATTCTAAAACTTCAGATTTACAAAACATCTTATTTTTACATATTTGTTAAATAATTCTACACAGAATTGTTGACCCTCTCTTTGATCAGTATAAAGTTAACTATGACCTTAGCTTGGCTCTTATCTCCCTACTGTCCCTAAATGTCCCCTTAGTCTTTGAATCTATGCATCTAGTCTATAGAAGTCAAATTATCTCTGCTAAATTGTATGTCCTCTGTCTGAGACTGAATCTCACTCACTCAGAGAGCAATATTCCTTCTATTACAGCAAGATAAATATGGTTTATCAGTTACTTGATGTAACGGAGCCAGTTTTTAAATTAGACAGCAAAGGCACTCACATAACAGCATCTATTCCCATAACAGATTGAACACTATCCTTATTTTCAAGATCACTGAAATATTTCTTAAAAGTGTGAGAGACTACACAATTATTAGGGATGGCAGAATTACTAATTTAAAAAAAACATATTGTTTGGAGATGATGTTTTTTTTTTTAAATGAGTACTAATGATAAAGATAGTCTAGCCTAATACACTAGGAAGACTATCAAGGTTATTAGAAAACAATGATTATTCAGTGCCATGGGATATAAAAGTAGCTGTGTGTCATAGTGGGCAGAGGAAACACCATTGAGGTTTGGTGGCACTCGATGGGATAATAAATAGCAACAGGGCTGAAATTCTGGACTTTGACTCACCTTTGATCATCTGATGGAGCAACTCAGTCACGCTTCTCTGGTGGATTTTCTTGAGCACCTTCATGGTCACCTTCAGTGCTTTATTTGACTCATAATAACTGACCAGAATTTCAGCAAGATCTTCACTGTTTTCAACTTTCTTAATATCTGCCATGGGAATGCGCTTATTTTTTTTTCTTTCAGGTCAATAAAAGTGAGTTTACTCCTAAACGTCTTCAGTTCTTCTTCTAAAAGTTCTTGAAGAGAATTTGCCAAATGCTCACATACTATCTGACAATGTAAAGCCATTGATCAGCGTCTATTAAGGAATTAAAAAACAGATAGAAAAGCAAAGATTAGTACATGAACTTTGTCTCAAATTACTGCTTTACTTATATAACCATCAGATAAGGCTGTGTGTACAACCTACCCGGTCCATTTAGCGGTGCTGGTTTGTGTACTTTGGATTACATAACCGGGGAGCTCCTCCCCGGAAAAACTGAACCTTCACCTCTCAGCAGCCATTTGTTGCCTGTAGCACTTCATGCAGAGGTGTGACCTTGTGAAATGTACCCTATCCACTGTGCCACGTCAGCTGGTGTTATGATGTACATCTTATTTAGGCAATAATATTGTTGAGCTTTCATAAGTGCAGCTTCCTTGTCATATGTAACTTGCAGCAAGCGTCATCATGGTCCTATGACGTTACAATCTTCCTGCCCACCCCACTTCCGTGATGTTTCCCGAGCTTTGTATGTAGGCGTTGTATTTTGTCCCCACCTGCAGGACAATCAACAACACCCAACGGGTTTTGCTTCAGGCTGCAGCAGCTTCCTGTTTATTTTTTCCCTTTTATACACATGCATTACATAAGCAAGATATGGGCCAACCAATCAGCAAAAAGGTCAAGTATTAAATCAAGGTACACAAGGCTCCAAACCCATTAAAAAATCCTTGTGATCACGCGCTGCTCACGGGCTGCTCACGCGCTCATCATGCACCCGGATCTTCTAAAATACATTTCCTTAAACTACAGGTCCTCCTCCTGGCAGCTGCCAGCCACCATCTAAGGTGATGATGTTGGAACCGGCCAGCCCCCAACAGTATTTTAGATTTATCAACTGGGGCTGGGCACCCGAGGACCTTATTCTCTGCATTTTGATCAATGATGATTCTCCGTAATCATTTCCCTCTGTTTAAAAAGAAGCTTCTTTGATACAGAGTGAGAGCTATACATGTCTGTTGGTTGAAGGATAAGTTTGTAGACTACAGTACGAAATTGTACTGGTTTATGTAAATGGCTATATTATGTTCCCTTCTGGGGTCTATGAGCTCTCCAGCCATGGGTATTTGGCTAGGTTTACAGAGTGGGCCTTAAGTTCAACTAAACAGTTTATAGTTACAGCCAATATTAAAGCATCATGACATGGAATATCTTGGTGGGCAGGTCATTGTGATTTGTAAGCTTTACAGCTCTGTAGGACTACTGATTACTTTTCTCTTTTGGCCTCTTGCACAGCATCTTCATATACCATGAGAGGTGATGTTCTGGAGGAGTCTTCCAGATCGTTCGAGCTCAGTCTCTCCAATTCCTGTGTCTGAAATACATGGGGACCTTCGGCCATAAGGTCTTATCTTCAAGTCCTGGGAGGCAATGAAGGGCAACAACAATAGCCTATATTGTTTTGAGAATTTCTTTGACTGTTTTGACCAACAAATCCAAGGGATGCTTCCCATGCCTGGCACTGAGGTTTTGGTTAGTCTACAGTTCTTGAGGGAGCATTTTCTCCCCATGTTACCTAATTCTGTATTGCTCCATCTACCATCTACCTCCTTCACAGTTAACACTCTGGAATTTTGGAATTTCACACACACACACACACGCACACACCTGTTCTTGATAGCACTTGTGTCCTATTACCCGCCCCCGGGGCTCCTTCTCGCCCTCCCTCTACAGTCTCTACATTTTTGGATTTTGCAGCTACTGAAAGTTATATATTCACTTCTAAAGTTTCAGAACTAGGATCCATGACTGAGAGAGCATGCAAGGTTTGCCTTTATGGGTCTTGGTCACCTCCTTCAGTATAAGGTTTTCTAGTTCCATCCATTTACCTGTAAATTTCATTTCATTTTATCCTTAGAGATAAATATAATTACTTGGTTTATATGCTCCACATTTTCATTATTCATCAGTTAAATGGCATTTAAGTTGCTTCTGTTTCTGGACTATTGTGCAAATTGCAGCAATGACCCTGACTGTAGGACGGTATAGAGTCCTTTGCACAGACACAGGGAGCGTCATAGCTGTCATGCAGTAGATCTACTTTTAGCTTTTTGGGATTTCTCCACTGGTTTCCATAGTGATTGCACCAGTTTGCAATCCTACCAACAGTAAATGAGAGTTGCCTTCAGGTGGCTAACCTAAAACAGACACATTCCTGCTGATGAATCACATCATAGAAAACATCCCTTAGTGGCATAAAATCCAAAAGAGTTCTCCTGTTAACTGTAGATATCAGATTTTCATAAAGGACAAATCCATGTCCTGTCTATTCCATCTTCCATGTCTCCCGAATGAATGTTATAGTACCCTCAAATGTCTTCCCAAGGTTTATAGCATAACTCTTTGGAGCTTGCCTTAGAAAAATGTAAAAAAAGATTCAAAGGTCCTAGATCCATAGAATTTCAAGAGTTTGCAGAAGTTTCCATGACATTTCAAATGCAATAGCCTGTTTTAATTAATTTCTTTGGGTGCTGGAGATGTAGTTCAGTGGCTGAGTTCTTGCCTAGTATGCAATCCTCAGTAGCTGCTCCTGTCACCCACCCAAAAAAAAAAACCACCACCTTTGAGGGAGATGACTCAGTGGTTAAGAGCACTGACTGCTCTAGCTGGGGACCTGGTTTTGGTTCCTAGCACCCACATGGCAGATAACAATGCCCTCTTCTGGTCTATGATTGTATTTCACGTCCAGATGCACTTACATCCATGCGTGCAAAGCCCTATAAAATAAGTCAAAAATAAGTTAAGGGATAGGACTTATACTAAGCCTCACCCACGCACAGCTCTGGGACCATTGCAGAAGAGAGGGCAGAAATATTGTAAGAGCCAGGGGTAGCACATGAACATATCCAGGAACTTCCTCATGAACTTGTAACAATGATGTATTCTTTTATTTTATTTCATTTTATTTTTTATTTTTAAATTGAGTTTTGTGCATCTTAATCAAATTTATACCCCGTGGTCCTCCCTGCTCCTCAGAGCCACCACCCCACCAGATTTCAGGTATTCTGTCTTAAGTCCTGTCCAGTCAAGCATTTGTACCCAGTGCAAGTTCATCAACTGGAGTCTATTCAGCCTATCTAGAGTCACTCCTTAAAGGAGATCTACTCTCCCTTATCCCACAGTAATAATTTTTCAGCAGTTCCTTGGCTTATGTTGGGGCCTGGCTATTAAGATAGAATGTAAATTAGGAGCTTAAGACAAATGAATTCTATTTCTAGGGTGCATGGGTAGAGGTAAGAAAGTCAGGGTGTTTCTATGGCCTTCTTATTATTTTCTTTCTGCACTTCCAGAGAAGACTGGATAAAGTTGTAATTTTACCAAGGCTACAGTGCTACTGAAAATTGAGCATTTTAAATGGCTCCTATATTTAAATAGTTTTATGACAGAAGAAGAGTAAGGCATTTAGCTGTGGGGATAAAGATGTATAGGTGATTCTAAAATTTGAGCTTTCATCCTCTGAAATCATTCATCATGGCAGAAGTAACTCTTCCTCTGTTGGTGCAAGAGAGAAATTCACTTCTATTCTAGAGACTACAAGAAGCTTTTGCTTTGCCACCAGGAGATGCTGCCAGGGCTGCATCAAGAATGCATGGGAAGTGCATTTTAGGTCATCAAAAGCAAGGAAAATTAAAACCATTCTTCCCACACCCTTTGTTCAGTATAACAAACATGCATGGATCTTAGGTGTTCAAGAGAAAGACCATGTCAGATATTTCATACAAAAATGTCTAGGTTCTCTTAGTCTATACTAGGTATAACCATTGATCCAAAAACTGTTTACTGACCACAACTAACTTCATAAAGATAGAAATTGGAAGAGACAAGCTCAAAATCTAATTCATTGTCTATTTTCTCTTGCCTGAACTCAGTATAAGTATTGATCCAAAAGTTAATTATTTACTGGATACAAGTAACTTCATGCAGAAAGAAACTGGCAGTGTAAATTCACTCATTTACTTTTGATGCAGGGTGTCACATCCTTCAGACCCCATTATATCCAACTCAGGTTAACAAATTATTTGCCACAAGACACATCTTTCTCCATGCAATGTGTGGCTAATAATTCTGAACTTTTTCAAGTTTTCTCTGGGATCCACAATTTCTGGGGTTCCTAGGGGAAAATTTATAAAGTGCAAAATCAGCACTCCCTCCCAAGCATAATGGAATAAGGATCCCAGATGACACGAAGCATAAATCAGTATCTGTACCAAACATTTCTCAGGTGGTTTCCAGCAGAATATATCTGTTTAGGTAGGCATAATGACTTTCAGTTGGAAAAGCACAAATGACACAAATAACTGATTTACATAAACGGTAGTACAATCTTTCTGTAAGACGAACATATCTACTTTTAAGTCTATGTCTTATGGACTTTCTATCTCAGTTTCTTAGCCCAAGGTTTGCTGAGTAATGTAGTCCAATGCATAGATATAAACACGCAATCTTAAATGGGGATTTCCACAATATGCTGTAATACTGACTCTGATACAGAGCCTGGGGATTAAGGACAAATTGGGCAAACTATCCCTCCATAAATTTCATAATCTTGAAATCATAATCTGAGAAAACATCTCTCTCAAAGATAAATTCATTAAAGTTGTTCATCTTCTGTTTTCATAAGGGAATAGAGTGACACAGTCCATGGATCTTGATCAACATTTCCATGGCCACTCCAGCCCTTGCTCAATGGTTCTAGGTACAAAATATATGTGATACCAGAAATGGAGGGTATGTCTAGACCCCAAAATATGAGTGCTCACTGTAATCACTACTATTCAATGCATAATCTGCCAAAGGCAATGAGCAGTATTGAGAACTCAGTATGGCATTATATTGCAGTTGGATCAGATAACTTCCATGTGTCAGATTATTATTTTGAACTCCTTCTATCATGGAAGTATTTTCCCTGGGATAGATTTAAAGTCTGAGTACAAATTCTTCTTTTCCACTCATTATGTTTTCCCCAAGAAACTGAACTATGACCTGGGAAATTGCAATCCAAATAAACCCTTTCATCCACAAGTGAGTATTGGTCAGAGTGTTTTGTCACAGCATTTGAAGCCAACTAGAACAAGACCCTAATTTATTAAAAAGTTATTGGCAGCTGATTACTGCTGAATGAGGAAGAGATGATCTTCTTAAAGGAAGGACCCCTAGATAAGCTGAGTAGACTTCAGTGGATGACTTGCTTTGAGGGACATCTGCGGATGCTAGCTTGACACCATGGTCCTTAACAGAAATGAGAGAATATATGAATTCCAATTGGGAGGGGCTGTGGGAGGATGCCATTGTGTGTGTTCTACCCACAGCTACAACTCTATTCCGTTACTGCAGATTTTCAAAAGTGATCAGGGAGGAGAAAACTGTAGGTGATGGAAGGGACTACTGTGTCTGTGACACTAACTGTGCAGTTTCATGCATACACACCCACCTCCAAACTCATCGCATTGTGCTGATTCCAAGTATACATATTTCCATGTAGCAGCCAGTGGTTTTAAAAGAAAATACGTGAAAACTACAGTAAATACAGTTTATCAGATTTAAACCAATATTATTTTACTTCAAGAACTAATAGTCAATTGTTGTGGCTTACAGTGAGGGTGGCCCAGGTACTCATGTTTAACCATGTATTTAGTGATAGAGACAGTTATTTCTCAGTCTTTTTAAATAATAGTTTTACTTATTCTTTGAAGATTTCATACATGTGTCCTAATATCTGGATCATATCTAGTCCCAATCCTACCTCCAACTCCCTTACAAAAACAGCCTGACACATCTTCCACCTGAGTTCACATCCTCTTTATAGTATCTTGCTTATTTATTCATTAATTTCTACACCACTGAATCTAGTTACTGCTGCACATTTACACTTGGGTATAGAGCCCACTAAGGCATGGACAACATATCAATTGCACACCCTCCCCAAAGAAAAGTGGTTCTTCCCCCCGTAGAAATCATCAGCTGCTCATAGCTCCTCACATAGAGGTAGAGCTTTGATAGCCCCTATACTCAGCCTTACTGGGAATTCTAACTGGATTGATCTTGTGCAGGTTTTATGCAGACAACTGAACCTGCTGTGAACCCATGTATGCCACAGCCAGGTCATTTGCAGATGACAGTATTTAACAGTACTCTTGCCTATCCCCTGACTCATGCATTCTTTTTGCCCTTTTCTGTGATGTTCCCCAAGCTTTGGAAGTTACAGGTATACAGGTTGATATAGATGTATATCTCACCCATTTCTGATTACTAACAGTCCAGTATTTTCTGAAAATTGAATAGTTATGAGTCTTTGCAATAACCACCATCCACTGCAATAAGAAACTTCTCTGACCAAGATTGAGAGCAGCACAAATCTACTGGTAGAAACATCAGTATGTATGAACATTGAAACTCCTTTTTCATTTATTTTATTTTATATGTATGAGGTTATTGCCTGCATTTGTATAAGTGCACCTATGTTGTGAAATGCCCACAGAGGTCAGCAGAGGGTGCCAGATCCTCTGGAACTAGAGTTGTGGATGGTTGTTATCCAGGCTGTGAGTACTGGATATGGAACTTGGGTCCTCTGCAAGAGCAGCCATTGCTCCTAACCAGAGCCATCTCTCCAACCCCACAAACTATTTTTTGTATTAATTTTAGTTAGCTTACAAACAAATGGGTTTTCAGAGGTATTTTCACATGTCACTAGTTGGCTAACCAACACCCTCTTTTTAGGACTAATGATTAGTGAGATAATTTTTAAGCAGCTATGGTGATACCTCCACCAATACTCTTTGTTCCACATTACTTGGGCTATCTTTGTTATTTTATGCCTCCACCTAAATTTTGAGGTTGCTTTTCACTATTCTGTGAAGCATAGCCTAAATATTCTTCCTTGGACTGCATTGGCTCTTCAGATTAATTTTAGTAGGATTGACATTTTTAACAGAATAATTATTTCACTCTGTGAGCCCAGGAGGGCTTTATAACTTTTAGTGTCTTTTGCACTTTCTTTTTTAGCTGTCTTGAAGTTTTCATTGTAGAGATCCTTCATATCCTTTGTTAGATTTCTTCTCATGTATATTTATATGTGCATGGTTATTCTGAATGGAATTGTGTCTCTTATTTCTTTTCTAGTATTTGTGATTGTTGTAGAGGAAGTCTACTGATTTCTGTGTACTAATTTTGTATTCTGCCACTTTACTGAAAGTATTTATCATCACCAAGAGTTTTTGATGGGATATTTAGGATATCTATAGAAGCATATTTACAAATGGAGATATGTTGACTTCTTATTTACCTATTTGTATCTGTTTATATTTTTCTCTTGTTGAACAACTCCAGTGAAATCTTCAGACACTCCACTGAATAGGAATGGTGAATGGACACCACTATCTTCCTGATCTTAGTGGTATTGCTTTGAGGTTATTCATTTAGTATGATATTGGCTAAGGACTTGTCATATATAGCCTTTACTGTGTTGAGGCATATCCTCACCATTCCTTGCCTTTCCATGGCTTTTATCATGAAGGAATTTTGGATTTTGCTGAAGACTTTTTCTGTGTCTATTGGGATGTGATTTCTTTCTTCATTTCTAATGCGTTTGTCAGGGACACTGGTTGGTAATTTTCTGTTGTTGCCATTGCTGCTGTTGCATCTTTATCTAGTTTGGGATATTAGAACAATAATGGCTTCATAAAGTGTTTAGAAATCATTGTTTATTATTTGGTGGAATAATTTGAGTAGTATTGGTATTAGTTCTCCTGCAAAGTTCTGGTAGAATTCTACAGTGAATCTCTCTGGTCTTGGACTGTTTTGTTGTTGTTGTTGTTGTTCTCGTTTTTGTCTTGTTTTGTTTTGCTTTGTTTTTAGTTCAGAGAGCTTTTATTTTTCCTTCACTCTCATTTCTGGTTATGTATTTGCTTAAATAATTTCAACTTGGTTTAAGTTTTGTATGTTATGTGTCTAGAAATCTATCCATTTCTTTTTGGAGAAAAAGACAGTGTTGAGCATCTGGTTGAATTACTAACCTGACATTATGATGTGAAAGCAATTTCAATCATTTCCTTTTTCTGCTCTTCTGTTAGGATCATTTGGGCCTGAAGTACCATAAAATTGATAAACAACTGTATAAATTCTTCCATCCTGGTCCAAAAATAACTGCTTCAACAACTTCATGTTGCAAAGGGCATTCTTCTCTTTCATATTACTGTTTTGGAGAAAGTATCTTGACTTTTTTAAGGCCAGTTCTTGAAACAATGAAATATCTCTCTGAAGTCATCAACCTACTCTCCAGTGCTGAAGCATTTAATACCTCTGAAGGCTTGACACAGTTAAGACATTTTAGATTCTTTAACTAAGAAAAATATGCCTACATCTGAGAAAAGAGACTACTGCTCCATTGCTCTAGAACTTTCTCTTGTTTAGTTAAAGTAGGGCAACAGCCTCAGGGAAGAGATCAACACTGTTGGAAATTCAAGCATTAGTACCCTGTGCCAGAAACTTTAGAATCAAGATCTCTCTGAGTGTTCCATGAAGAGATTTGCATTTCTACCCCTCATTAATGCAGTTCTCACATCGTCTCATATTCTGTTGGCCGATGGTCTTGAGTCCATACAGCAGGAAGGATCCTGCAAAGCACAACAGTGTGCCAGGGCATTTCCCAGGCAAATATAGAATCATCATTCTGGAAGGAAAGCCTTGTGTTTCTCATTCCCAAGAGTTGGTATTTGTATTTTTCATCACGTCTGTAGGCACAGTCTTCATTTTTATGCCTCAGTCCCAAAACCAAAGATTTTCTGAATAGAACTTTGACTTAAAATTATATCTGAGGCAGAAACAAAATACAAATCTAAATAAGTCACCTATTGAATTTTTCTGTGATTTCTGTTTGAAATGCCTTAAACTTAAAAATAATTGAAAAAGAAGTTGTTTAAAATCTATTCACTTTTTATCTTTATATTTCTTTCTATTCTTTCTGTACATTTTTGTTATAGGGTATATAACAGAAGTCTCTTTACTGACAGGACTGATGATACCTGGGTTTTCCTTATATTACAATCTATTTGTTGAAAACATAGGTTGCTCTTTCGATTCCAGCTTCTACTGCTATGTATTTTCCACGAGCTGTCATTCCCTGTTAATTTTCTTCTTGATTCTAAGCTTTCCTAAAGCCCCCCACTTTCCTATAGTTCCCCAGATGCTATTGGAATGTTGATCACTTGCCACATAGTCAAATATATACCCTTCAGTGGACTGGAGAGATGGCTCAGTGGTTAAGAGTACTGGCTGTTCTTGCAGAGGATCCTGGTTCAGGTCCCAATACCTACATGGTGGCTAACAACTATTTGAAACTCCACTTCCAGTGGATCAGATGCCCTCTTCTGATCTCCATAGATATTGCATGCATAGGTGCATTTACATACATGTAGGCAAAACACTCATATACATAAAATAATAAACAAAATAAAATAACATGCAGCTCTCAGGAGATTGCACTTCTTGTCATGGATGATTGCAGAGATGCTGGTAGCTGCTTCATGGATGATTGTAGTGGCATTGGTAGCTGTTTCATTCCTACCTGTGATGCTTCCCAGCATGATCACAGTCTTGGGTGAACAGCATCACTTCTTAGCTCAATGTGGAAATGGCACTTACTGATGGAGAGGTCAGTAAATACAATAGGAACAAAATTACAGTAAACTTTAGGAATATTGCCTTCATGAAAGCCTGGCAGTTAACTCTCTGACCACCGAAATTATATATTTTTGCAAAACTAGCAAAACTAAGCCAAGCCTGGTAACACGGACCTTTATTCTCAGCATTTGAGAGGCAGAAGCAAGCAGATCTCTGTGATACTGAGGCCATAGCAAAACAAAACAGGTCTGCGGTAGGAGCTTCAGCAGTTCAGGGTTCAGGGTTCTGCAACCAGCCAGGGCTCCAGGTCATGCTCAGGTGGGCCCAGGGATGGCCCTTGGTGCTCTGCGGTGCCCTGAAAGGAAGGCTCTGGCTTTAAAAGTAGCTTTTGCTGCTTTAAAGAGTCCAAGTGTATAGTGTGAAACAGCCACATCCTGATCTTTTCTGAGCACTGTTTTCCAGACAGTAACCATACCAGAAGCACTCCACCCTTCCATGTCCAGACCCCACACGCTCCTCCATACCTCCTACATGCAGTGGGGCATTCAGCACACCAGGCAGCCTCATAGAGAACACCAGAGGTATCTAGGCTGAGTTACACTAAGACTTTAACCAATACAAACACAGAGTGGTAGCTTATTGCCCATGCAGGTGCCCTGCCTGGGTGCATGGATTAGTTCAGGACAAAGAGGAACTTTCCATGTTCCAGAGTGCCAAGGTGACAACTATTCCTAGTGTACCACATCAAGGTTGGCCTTTTGTCTGTGCCTCCTGCCCCAAGGCCTCCAGCCTGCTTAAACGTCTTCATGGAGTGCTGGCTGAGTCAGGGGCTGGGCCCAGGTTCCAATCCACAACTCTGGGTCCCAGGAAGCAGGTGCAGGTGGCTCACTCTGTGAGCTGAAAAGAGTGTTCTGTGCTCACATCAAGACCACCCTGCCATGGGGAAGAAAGTGCCAATTTACCTTCAAATTCTTGCTTATTCTGCAAAGACTGTGTGTAGATATTTTGTGCAAAGCCTTGTATGAAGTAAATGGTGATATGTGGTCCCTCAAAACAAAGGAAAAACTGACACTGGCAAGATGTGCCCACTAGTGCGCTATGAAGTTCCACGAGGTGTGAACGCTACGGAAGTAACCAACCATTTCTGATTGCATTTAAAACCAATGGAATGGTTTTAAATTCCAACCAGCATGGAATTTGTGCCTGGTACCACTGAATGGTCCCAAAGCCAATGGCTATCTAGATCATAGACTCTAAAGGAGAACTGAGTATTATTATTATACTAAATGGGCATGGTAATAAACTGCCCCCTAAGCTTGATCTTTATACCCATAGATTAGTGTACCTCTCGGCTCTAATCAGAGCTTCTCTTTTTACAGCACATGACAATAAATACAGAGACCCACAACTAGTCAACATGCAGAGAATAAAAGGCTGTGGAGTATTCATCTTAAAATAGAGCATCTGTAGCACACATCCTCTCCTAAACGGGGATCGTTGTGGAAGAAGGTGGGGAGATAATAAGAGTTAGAAGTAACAGATGTCTGCAACAAAACGGGGTTTGCCAGACATAGCAAGACTACTGCACAGATGAACTCACAGCAGCTACAACTTAACGTACAAGACATGAACAAGATCCAGCCATCAAAAAGTCCCAGCATGGATGAGGGAGTGTCTTGTGAAGTCCTACCCCTGACTGAGGAGTTACTGACACCTGACAGCTCTGGATGAGAGAGAGTAAGTTTTCTTAAGGAATGTGGCACCTGAGAGGCACCCATGCTCCAGCAGATGGTCCTACATCCATGCTCTAATTGCAGTTTGAGATATTTTTATTGAGTTTTGGCGAATTTCATATCATATTTTGGCAATATTTAGATACCCTAACTGAAACCCCCTAATTAACCCTCACACAATTTCCTGTATTCTATTCTATGTTTGTGCATGCGTCCGTGTGTGTGTGTGTGTGTGTGTGTGTGTGTATGTGGAGAGAGAGAGTGAGGAGAGAGACAGAATTTTCTAGACAGCTTACATGAACTCACAGTACTGGTGACAACAGTCACACGTCCCACATAAGCTCAAGCCAGACAAGATCTTCGCATGAGTATGTGGAAGTGAGGGCCCAGCTCTACCCGAGCAACTATTGACAACCAATGGCTGCTGGGAAGGGGAAGGTTAGTCTCACTTCAGAGTGAGACTCCAGGTAGGTCCACTGGATATACCTACATTGCAGGATATTTGGAGACACAAATCTGACCCCATAGGCCTTGAATATATATGAAATTGAGGGGGGAAAGTGATAGGAAGAAATGGGAGGGCACGGGATGGAGTAGAGTTCATCAAAATGCATTATCTGCATGTACAGAATTACCAAACAGGAGGGAGAGCTACTCAGCACTTAAGAGCACTGGCTGTTCCTGCAGAGGACCAGGGTTCAATTCCCAGTACCCACATGGCAGCTAGCAACTGCCTGTAACTCCAGTTCCAGGGGTCCGAAGCCCTCTTCTGACTTTTGATGAGTGTTAAGCAGCACAGGAACACTGACACACATGCAGGCAATACACTCAAACACAGGAAATAAAAATAACAAGTAAAATGCTTTTAAAAGGGAAATTATCAAACAATAAAAAATTAATTTTTATATGCTACCAATGAAGTCATTTCAACTTAAGAACACACACTCACTGAAATTAAAAAGTTAATATAATATTAACCAAAAGTAAACAGCGCTAACTACTTACATATTTATTAACTGGCCTCAAAGCCTGGCAGGATGGCACAGCCAATAAAGATACTTTCTAAATCTGACAACTTCAATTCTATCTCCAGAACTCACAAGGTACAAAGAGAAAGCCAACTTCTACATTTGCATGTGGTACGCCCCACCCCTAAAATAAATAAATGTAAAAATATAAATAATTTAATGGCTTATAGTTAAAAATTATACAATGACACAGAGTTTTGTATAGTGAAGGAACCAATTTAATATTTATAACCATAATAAATGTGCCTGCAATCAACTTTGTATCAAATTAATATAAAAATAAAATATTAATATACCTGAAGCATATGCAAAAAGCAGTGGATGCCAGGACAAGATAATAAATGTCAATAAAGTCGAAATCACCACATTTTATAAAGCAATTATTTTGTCTTTTGAGACAAGGTCTCCCTGTAGCCCCAGCTGGCCTATGTAGACCAGGCTGACCCTGAACTCATAGAGATCCACCTGCCTCTGCTTCCTAAGTACACCACCACGCCCACCTATAAAACAATTTAATCTACCGAAAACTAAGAACAGTCTCATTTGGCATTATAAAACTTAAAGATAGACAGAAAAGGGTATATAACAGCTAGTAAATAAAACAAGTCACAGATGAGTAGATCAGCAGTCTAATTTAAATACATTAAATGCTGTTGCCAGAGTGTTGGAATGAAACAGTACACCTATCACTTTTAAACTACAAGCATTCCATATTTCATTAACTCACTCATTCCATATCCCTCCTGAGACAAACAAATTCCACTTCCCTCCTTTTATTTTGTTACTTCCAGTGACAGTGCATATAAATCAGCAGAATCTCACATTTACCTTTTCAAAATCAAGAGAACAGCTAACACAAAGGTGGAAGTTCTGAAGAAGCTGTGAACATTCCTCAGATCCAGCCCAACTATTATCTAAGTCTCTTCTCAGTGCCAAGGCTTCCTTAATCTGAAAAGATTCTTCATGAACCACCGTCCTATAGTTTGACCTGTATTTCAACTGAAAATTTTTTTATGTAGACATTCCAATGAAGGAAGGGAATTCAGGCATGGAGCTATATGGCGTTACCTAGATCCACTTTCCCTGTGCCATGGCAAGCGTTGTACATACTACATTGCAGAATTCCTACTGCAACAAGAAGGCTTTCTCTCATCTCACTAAATTTGAAATAACCAAAATGAGCTATCATTGACTCTAAAAGAAGTAAGTTCAAACCCATTTCAGGACAGTGATAGACCATAGCTATACCCAGGACATTTGCACAGAGGCCTTTTGTCACCTTACTTAAACAAAGACTTAAAGTCATTAAAAATGGAGCCACTCACCAACAGAACTCTGCATACAGTTAAGCAGTAGCTTAGTATTTCTTCATAGTTTCCTTATCAATAAAAATACTTTATGATTATTTTGCTAATATAGGTGTTTTAATTGAATCTATTGCTTTATAAAAAGTATCTAATTAAGGCCTAGCAGAAAAGATGATTCTATTTGAACTCTGGTTCTATGTGTTTAAATTGTTTCACTGAGTCAGTATGTTTACAATTATAGAATTTCCGTCAATGAATGTGCTTTTTAAAGTTAAGTCAAATGATGAATGTCTGAGTCACTTCAGCAAAGAGAATCTCTTAAGATTAGAGCTCGGCCACCTGCAATGGTTCTTCTGATGGCACCCTTGACCTCCTTGTTCCTCAGACAGTAAATGATAGGGTTGAGCATGGGAGTAAAGACCGCATAGATGGCTGAGATCAATTTGTTAGAATTAAATGATGCAATGGCCCGAGGCCTGACATACATGAAGATCACAGCTGTATAGAAGATGACCACCACTGTAAGATGAGACGCACAGGTAGAGAAGGCCTTCCGTTGCCCAGTAGCTGAGGGGATGCGCAGGATGGTAGAGACGATGAAGGCATATGAAAGAACTGTGGCTGAGAGAGGAAACACAAGGATGACAATGGCTAGGGCAAAATCCACTGCCTCAGCCACAGCTAAGTTTGTGCAAGCCAGCTTAAGAATAGGTGACACATCGCAGAAAAAATGATTCAGCATATTATTGCCGCAGAAGGCAACTCGGGAGATAAAGTACACCTTTGCCATGGAGATGCTGAAGCCACTTACCCAGGAGCTGATGGTCAGCTGAACGCAAAAGCCTGTGGTCATCATGAGTGGATAGCGAAGAGGCCAACATATGGCTACATAACGATCATAGGCCATGGCAGCCAAAAGCACGCATTCAGTGCAGGCAAGGGCCATGAAGAAATAAAGCTGGGTCATGCATCCCAGGAAGGAAATGGTATTGGGATGAAGTAGGAATCCAGCTAGCATCTTAGGGACAGTGACTGATATATACCAAGCCTCCAGAAAGGACATAGTGCCAAGAAAATAGTACATGGGCTTGTGCAGAGACCCAATAACCCACACAGCAAGGATGATGATCGAGTTCTCTAACAGCACAAATAGGTAAGTGAGGAAGAAGATGAAGAAGAGCAGGATCTGTAGCCAAGGAGCTGTAGGGAAGCCCATGAGGATGAATTCACTGATGGCAGTGATGTTTTCCTGCTGCATGGGGAGATCACCAAAAGACAGAGGATTTCATGATAATAAGACAGAACCTGAGAGTGTGGTCAACAGCACCCTTAGTCTCCAGATTTTTACTATTAAACTTTACCCTGGATTCATCATCTATCCTAGATGATGTGGTATTTATGAACAGTCACAGGACCACTCCAGAAAATCAGAGATCCCCTGAAACAAAGAGCACACAACCAAGAATGCTGAAGGAGAATCATTCAGAGTCAGGGATTTGATCTTTGGATCTGGGTCGGGAACAGGAACTAGGATAAGTACTTTCTCAGTAATTTTCCCAGGTTCCAGAAGCAGCGATGAGGCCGGAGACCGTGTGACTGGAGTAAGCTCCTAGGATGGTCCAGCAGCGGTGCAGAGAGTGAGGGAAGTTGAAAAGCTGGAGAAAATCAAAGCAGCACAATGACTAGATTAAAAGCCCCTGCTCGGGAGAACCTGATTCTGTCCTGTTGGATGGCCTTTGAAGACTCTAGGGATGTTTCTCTTTCTATTAGAGCAGTGGCTTAAAAACTGAATGGAAAAAATTTCACATTTTTGGAAATTTAAACATACTTTTACTTTTTAGGCAGCTCATGTTAATACAGATGATAATCATTATATATACTTATATAGAAAATTGCATATATGTGAATGTGAGTGGATATGCAGCAGATACCTAAAACTGGCTAATACTGCCTTCTGTACACACTATTTTTATCTACACACACACATATACACACCAAAAATTTTAATGTATAATTTAGATACAGCAAGATGTCAACAATCACAGATAATAATGAAAACAGAATAAGAAAAGTAGGAGAGACAAATGATATATGTAGTTAGTATCATCCGCTCTTAAAATGTCAGTGTACCATAGATATTAGCAACCCTGGACTATGATATTTTCCCTGTCTTTATAAAGCATTATGAACTAGTGTTCTTCTGTTGTACATAGGGATGATTCCTGTGAGAAGATAGCAGGAGATTTCATCATGATAATCCAAATGAGATAAAATTTTAAACCTATCAATTATTTACTCCTGTAATTTCTACTTAATATTTTGTAATGTAGTTGTCCATGAGTAACTTGAACCATGCATAAAGATGAATGACATTTTATGAACATATTCACCCTTATGCAAATTTATACTTCATATTAATTGATTCCAACTTAATTTGTGCAGCTAATTGATACCTTTTTTAGAGAAAAACTCAGATTTCAACACCGTAAGAAGTGTCACTTGATAAACTCTACCTATTCTTTGACTCTAAAACATCTTATTTAAAATAAAAGCTGAACGGGAGTTGCATTTAAGAAACTGCCTTAGGAATGGAAGACTCAAGAGATGTAGTAATTCAGAAAGGTCATGAGCTTCCCAGAACATAACATGGAGTGAGGGCACAATTGGAATTTCAGTAGAGAAATGAGCTTCCCAGAACATAACATGGAGTGAGGGCACAATTGGAATTTCAGTAGAGAAAGTTGGCATAAAACCTTAAGTAGCATGAATGAAAAATAGAAGCACACTTTAAGGAAACAAATAAAATCTCAAAAGAAAAAGACAGAACAAGTGACTGGAAATAAGATGTGAAATGCAGTGATATTAATTTATGGTTTCTGCTCCGCATGGTCTTCTAACCCAGGTCCCTCAAACGACCAATCAAGTTCCTGATTATTATGTATTGGAAAATAGCCACAGAAAAGGAGAATTCCAATTGGCTTTATTCTCCACAAAAAAGAATCATCCTTTAATTAATTTTAACAGCTCTCTCAGGAAATAGTTTTCACCCAAGAGGTCTGAAGCAGTGAGGAAGCATATAGCTTACCTCTGAACCGTTACAAAATAAGGTCATGGAGGAATTTTTATAAGTGAATGCACATTCAATCATGTCTGATTTTAAGGTGTCATGGAATACATTATAGTAACAAGACAAGAGACTTGATGTGGGAAAACAATCTTTCCAGTGCACACAAGCACTGGGAAAGCATTCATTAGTGGGACAGACATTTGAAAGACTGAATTCTATTCCACAATTTACTACTTACTGACTTTATGATCTGATGCCAATTATAATCTAAGCCAATTCACTTATCAGTGGAAAATTGATATACTATGGTACTTAAAATATCAAGAAATCTTGAGTACAAAAATTTCTTGTGTAAATTTTGATAATAAAACCTATTGAGGACTGACCTCCCACAGGATATTAAAAATATAAAGATGAAAACAGGTCACATTCATTTGTTCAAAGACTTGACAAAAGATAAAAAATATAAGTCATTATATCACAATGACTTACAGCCACATAACACACATGGACATGTAGCCCATTGGAGGAAGGACCCAGGACTTCCTGCAATAAGTAGGCTTTCCTCTTAATTGAACCTGAGCAGCTGAGCCCTGCTGGGAGAATCACACAAGTGAGTAGAAGATACGATTACATTTTGATGGATGGCACACATCTCTAATCCAAGAACTCAGGAGATTGAGGTAGAAATACTACTGCAAGTTCAAGGCCAGCTTGGCTACATAGTGAGTTCCAGGCCAGCCAGGGCTACACAACAAGATCCTGTCCCAAAAATAAATAAATAAAACAAGATTATACTATTACCATTTTGTAGATAAAGTACATTAATTTCAAGAAATTAATAAAATATCAGATTTTCTTTATATAAAATCTACTCTTTTTACAAATATTCATTGAAAAGCTAATATGTGACAAGCATTCTTCTGGACCACGTGATAGTTCAGTTTGCAAAATAGACAAAAGCAGGAAAATGCCATTAAGTAGTTGCATGGGGAGCAAATGGGACATAAACAATAAATATACCAAGCATTTAAAAGTGTGAATGTATAAACTGTATAAGAAAAAAAAAATCCTTGAAGGTAAAGAAGAACAGGAGTACAGGCAGTGTGAACAGGCTGGTATTTTAAACAGAATCGTACAGTATCAACAGGCCTCATTGAACAATCATGAAGAATGGGAAGGTATCAGCCATCTAGCTTCCTGATGGAAGAGATTTATAGACAAAAAGAGGAAGTTTAAAGACCTTGGAGTGCGCCACACCATGAAGCAAAAGGAACCTGTGTGGTTGGAGCAGAGTGGGTAGAGGGAAGAAATGAGATCACAGAAGCAGAGAGAGACCTGATCACCCAGAGGTAATTGCTTGGTCATAGTTTTCACTCCACTCACTGTGGGAAGTTTGAGTAGTTGGGATAGTTCACAGGCTAGGGACGTGGCTCCATATTAACTGAGCATTTGTCTTGTATGTGTGAAGTCCTAGGCTCAATCTCTAACACTTTAAAAAGAATCTTAAACCCTTGATGACAGATATTCTTAATCATTTTCTACAAATTTAAAAGTGTGCCCACTTCATCAGTCATATCATTCTAAAACCAATCACCCTGTTCTTATTGATCATATCCCTGTGTCTACTTCAGGGCACGGTGTGCCGACTAATCCAACTTTGTTTTCCCTTCCTTCTACTGTTCACTTTCTAGTCTCTGGCAATATCTAGCCTTCTCCATACTAAAATTTTTCACGTGCGCTAGGTGCAGTTACAGATGCTTTTAATCCCAACACGTGGGAGCTGAGGCAGGAGCATGAATCCAAAGCCAGCATAGCTACAAAGTGAGACCTATCTCAATAAAATCAAACACAGAAGACTAATATCCCACTCACTGGCCCTATCTTTCATCTTTTCTTGATACACCTTGGCCCTATTACTCATATACTTGCAAGTACTAAGAAACACCAAGGCAAATACACACTGGAGTTATTTTGCAAAGAATATAGACAAAGACACAATTATAATCATCTGTAATAAACATCACTCTAGAATATGAGAATAGTGGGGATACAGAGTAGATACTGATTACTTCCAGCTGGAAAGCTCAGAAAGCGTTTTCTTGGAAGACATAATTTAAACTACATGAAGCATTGCAGAGTTTCAAAGGGGCAACAACTATTAAGGAAAGGAAACTGAAAGTGCATTTTTAAAAACTAAAAAGTAAAGAGGCTGAACTTAGTGATAGAGTGGGGTTTTGATTAGGAAGAACTGGTGACATACAGGATGGAAATGACCAAAGACAAGGCTGGAGGACAGAGTCAGGTATAGTTAGCTGTTTTTACACATTTTACGTAACTTACTATAGCTCACTTGTGACACTGAGACCTGCAGTACCTCATAACATATCTCTTGCCACACTGACCATATGTGGGAAAACAAACCAGTCTCAGTTACATAATGTATAGCGTTGGCCTTTGCTACCTTTACTGCTGAGTGGCTGAGACCTCTGCCCACACTCCAACATTCTGTGTACACGACTGAGGATCACGTGGAGCTACTGCCCTACACTTTCCCCTCGCTGAAAGTTCACTCTGTGTCCCTACCTGTTCCTCCTCCTTGAGCTTCATCATTGTTTTTGGTAACTCCAAGCTTGTACAAGCTACAGTAATACAATTAATAAATAATAGTAACGATGAATTTTCTGGTTAGCTGTTATATGGTAAAGAATATCCAACTCTCTTTTCAGACCTTTAAGCATTTACTTCTCAAAGCATTATGTTTCCACATTATAGTAATGAAGTAAGTAATTTGCCTAAATTCGCACAAGGTAAAAGTGACGGAAATGTAATTATAACAAGTCTTTCAGGCTCCAGAACCCATGTATTTTCTAGTGTATAATAGAAAATTATTTCTTTCTCTCTCTCCTCTCTCTCTCTCTCTCTCTCTCTCTCTCTCTCTCTCTCCTCCTCCTCCTCCTCCTCTTTTTTTTTCCACACTCTCTTGCTCTGCCACAGTAACATGCCTGGTTCCACCTTCAGATTCTCTGCATCTGAAGCTCATTCTTTTCTGTCCTACTCACCTTCATCTTGATCATGAAAATAGCAATTTTCTTTTGTTCAGACCTTATGCAACTTTGTCCAAACCCAATATCCATGAATTTAGCCTTTACAGGCAAGCTAAGCTTTTATGATCAGTCCAGAGTTTCCAGAGTCTGCTTGGCACAGTTGTCCCTGGCAGCGTATCTCGGGACCTTCTACAACATTTGAGAGCTGCTAATATATGAAAAGCTCTTCATGCAACTCACTTTCAAACCCTCACCATGTTCACCATACTAATCTGCATGATCTCATCTGTACTGTACATTGATCTCTGATCCAGTCGCTGATGAGAAAAAAACCCCATCTACTTCCTAATTCTGGCAGCATTTGTTAGTTAGAATGCTGGTTCAGAGAGAAGATGGCTCCCCTGCTAGTCAAAGATATAGAACGGATGTAGGTGACTCAGAAGATGCTTTAGGAGAGAAGGGGGTTTTCTGAAGATAGAAGAGGAAATTGAATGAGAGCTAGAGGATTAATGCAAATAAAATGAGGCATTCTTTCACCTGGGGTGCAAGGCAGAGTTAAAATGAGATTCAAACCAGGCATAGTGAAGCACGCCTTCAAGCCCTGCACTTGGGAGGCAGAGGAAGGTAGATTTCTGTGAGATCCAGATCAGCCTATCTATATAGCAAGTCCCAGACCAGCTGGAGTTACAGGAAGACCCTGTCTCAAAAAATAAACAAAAAAATCAAACATCTAATTTTTAGCAGAAAATCGAGTGCATAGAAAAGGTCCAGAACCCATACCAATGCTGGGGAAATGTCTTCTGTCCATTATCTCTAGTTAGAGTGACCATACTTAAATATAAAAGCGAACAACTGCTTCTCTGGGATAAGTCCACCAGTTTCTTCCTGTATTTTTTTTTTAATTCCAAACACTGTTGAATGGGTCCCTCTTGGTCTGGTATCTACATTCCTCTATATTCTACTATTTCCTCCTTGCTAGATTCTCAGTGTAAGCTTGAGTTACCAGCAAGAATATGAAGTCCTTTGCTACAAAACTGATCAAGACAAAATATTCAGACATCCTCTGCCTGCTTTGTGAAACACTTTCCAACTCAGCCTCTTGACAAGTGCTTATTCTGATTTTATCTTCTTTCAGGCCAACCTGTCCCTCTGCTCCGTTCACCCACGTTCTGCCCCTAACTTGCAGCTGTTTATCAGCTTCTGATTTTATTACATTTTGAACCTTATAGCATTATACAGTCATACATCATTTTAATTACCTGGCACTATTAGAATCGTGACCACCTTTAAATACAAATTTTATCTTCTTTGCTTGCCTTTTCATCTCTAGCATCAAGCACAGTCAATGGTTTATGTCTGACATTAGCAAGCAAGCAATCTTCTCCAGTAAGAGCGACTGTGGGGTCCAGACAGTGACTAAGGAAATAAAAGGTTACTCTGTCATTGATTCAAAGAAAAATGCAACCTCTCTTCAATATGTATACAGGAGAAAATCTTCAACTCCAAACTTCATTAAGTTATTGTGGACTCAGATGCGCTAGAGCCGGGAATGTGAGATGCTGTTCTGCTGCTATGACTTTCCTCTGTCTCTATTCACTGTGTTTCCCAGTACTCTCTCACCCTGCTCTCCTCACTCCTGATCTGTCTCTGCCAACAATCACTACTAGCTTTGTCTGTTGACTCCACCCACCGCCTCCCCCAGGCAGAATCTAGATCTGGATGAGTCCCAAGCCTCCATTTTCCTTCCTCTCTATAATAAACTAAATATGATTCTTCTTCAGTGTGTGAATACTATTTGAAAGAAAATTCTAATAAGGAAATCAAATCACGAACAACAATTTGATGACAGTTTTGACACACATTAAGTTCAAAGGATAAGCAAAACTTATCTTTACTCCCTTCATCTAAGCATTATAAGTATATATTTGTACATAGGATTAGAAAAGTAAGCATTAGGGATAAAATAAACTTAAAACTTCTGTCTTCTGTGTGCATGGTGCACACTCATTTAATCCCAGCACTCAGGAGACAAAAGCATGAGGATCACTATGAGTTAGAGAACAGCCTGGTATAGTTACTAGTTCCACATTCTGAGTTCCAGGCTAGCCAAAGCTACAGAATAAGACTATGCTTCAAAAACACCTAAGAACATAAAATAAAAATAAATTCATCATGGCACTTCTTATTGCATTGTCTCACATTGCCCTTTTATTTACTCTGAGAATAGATATTTGGATAACATAAGGAAAAGTCTTGGAAAGGAATTGTCCATTGTTAGAGATCTAAAAGGAAAGCAAGCTGTAATCCAAAACAAAGGAAGGTCACGGTGCTGCTGCTGTAAGCCGAGTCGTCCAACCTTCTCTTGCCCCCATAACCTAATCCCTCCATATCTTCCTGTTACTGCTGAATCATAATGACCTTGATGTCATGCTTAGAATGTGGATCAAAAAGAGAGAAAAAAGACAAGAAGATTGATTGCTCATGTCTTTCAGAGTCTTTGAAACAGGTATGACTTCCTGTCCTATCTTAAGTTATGGTCCAGACCTGACCTGAAATGATCCAGACATGATCCCCAGCTAACAGCTTGAGGACACAGGTCTAATGTGTAACTAAATGTGTCTTAACCTAGAGCCCCACTTTGTCATTGAACTCTATTTGAAAACAGCAAGTTAGGTAGCAACAACTGAGGATTATTGTATAATATTTGGAAACTTCTGTCTCTGTTATGTTCTTGTATTATAAAATGTCTAACAAAAATATGCTAATAATAAGGAAACAGCTGCTGACATTTTTAGAATACTCAAGTAGTGATGCAGGCCCAGCGATCCTCATTCAAAAAAGTAGTTTAAGATTGTTTGCATAGTTTTTCTTAAATAGTGTATTCTTATCATTGGGATTGCTCAGTAACTTGAAAACCAATTTTCTTATAACCTGTTGTAAATGCCATATTCTGTTTGCAGTTATGAAATGCAGGGTTCAAAGTGATCCCCCAGCTTGTAAGCAAACTGAGCTGCTCTATCCCATTTCTTATTAAAATGTATAGATGTGTCAAGAAGCCATCTCTAGCAGAGTAGGTTTAATATAAAACCTTTCCTATGTGTCTTATTTTATTGTTTTGGTTGCTAATATGTTGATCATTGAAAGTCAAGATGAAATTTCAATGTTAAAATTCTGATTTATTGAGCTTGAATTATGCCTCCATGCTTCTGGAAAAATGGAGGTGACAGCATGGTGAAGGGGTTTCTCAGTGGTAACGATTTTGATTCTCTTTCCTGTGACCCTTTTCTCTATTGTCTGGAACCATAGCAAAAGGTTTCTGCATCTCTTGTTATTGTAGTGCTGAGAGTACTTAAGTTACATGAACACATCTCCATCTCTGTTTCTTAGAAAGGTATCTTTTAAGTCCTGCTGGTTGACTGGTGAAAATAAAAGTAAATGTGTTTCAGGTTTTACACAGAAACACAGTAGAATTTGTATAACCACATGACTGCACAACTGTGATCTCAAAAAAGTGATTCCTCCCTTAATTCTTCTTGCAATTAATGTAAGAATCTCTAAACTTCTGACATATTAGAGGCAGTGATGGTCTAGTAAAATGTAGTCATGTGTTATACATTTAACACGTGTTTAGTTTTCCTTATGTTCACAGGGTGATTTTTTTCAGTTCTGTGATGTTATAGCTGAAAATGCACATTAGCAATAGGAACAGTACTCTTCACTTAGCAAGTCAGAAATGGTTCTTATTTTATGCTGAGTTGAATAATGGACTCTTAAAGTCTTCTACATACACAAGTTTCCTGAGGGTTCTTCATAATTGCATTATAGAAGAAATCACCATATCATAAACATGTAATTAGATATTCAACCAACATATTCATATGTTGCATAATTTCTTGATGAGAGCCATAATGGAAAGACTTAAAAATTAATTTGGAAAAAAATGAAATTAAATTATCAGATTCTATTAAGTTGTTATGTATGCCTAGACAGCCAATCTGAGAGCTAGTCATTGGAGAAAACCAATTCTCCCTGCTCTTCAGCAGCTATTGATTGCCTGCACCTCTCCATCAGGACGTGAGACCCCTTGAAATTTCCCCCATTCAACATTAGCATGTCCACTGATGGGATCATTATGTAGATCTTGTCTAGGAAACAATATTGTTGAGATTTCCTGTGTGCAGTTTCCCTATTGTATGTAAAATACACTGTCTTGCAGCCTGTGCTCCTCTGGCTCCTACAATCTTTCTGCCCACTCTTATGTTATGTTCCTGAGTTTCAGGTAGAAGAGTTGCATTTTAGATGTACCAACTGGGATTATGCACCCCAAGTCATTTATTTTCTGCATTTTGATCAGCTTTGGAACCTTGAAGCAGTCTCCATCTGTTACGAAAAGATGGTTCTTTGATGACGGGTTAGAGTCACACTCATCTGTGAATATAAGGATAAGTAATTAGAATATAGTAAAAAATCACATTGGTGTATGAAAATGGCAGTAGTAGGCTGTCCTTGAGGATCTATATCCACTCCAGCCATGGGTACTTGACTATTTTAACAGCATCAGGGATTGATTCCCTCCTACTTATCAGGCTTGGCCATCCGATTTTTCATACCCAATAAGAAAACAACCAAGTCACATCAAATACACAAACAGAATGAGACTTCAGCTGAACAAAGGAAGGTTTGAGTCTCACATCAGACTCACAAACTACAAAATAAATCCATATTCCAAGATAACAAAGAAAAAGTAATAATATGAAAAACCCAAATAATATGTCCCCACCAAACATCATCAATCATATAGAAGACTTCTACAATGAGAACCCCATAGAGATAACCAGGACACAGAGGTTAAAAGAACAACCATAAGCATGACAAATGAATTCAATGCATTTAAGGAACATACAACCAAACAAATCAAAGAACTGAAAGAAGAGAGGTATAAACTTCTGACTGAATTAATAAGATAGAAATATTAAATAAACTCAGGCTGAAATAAAGAAGAAAGTGAAAAACTCCGTAAGTCAATTTGAAACAATGGGAGAAAGCCTCACCAATAGAACGAATGAAATGGAAAGGAAAATATCAAAACTGGGTGATAAAGTTGCAGAATTGGGTCACACAAGCAAAGATTATGAGATTTTTGAAAAACAGGACTGGAATATGCAGGAAATGTGAAAAGACCAAATTTATGCATCTTAGTCATATAGGAAGGAGAAGAATCTCAAGAAAATGGTATTGAACATATCTTCAACAAGATTATAGAAGAAAATTTCCCCAAATTAAGGAAAGACATGCCCATACAAATACAAGAAGTAGAGATAACACAGAATAGACAGGACCAGAAAATAAACTCCCCATGGTATATCACAGTAAGTGTACAGAACAAAGAGAGAATTCTGAAAGCTGTAAAAGAAAAACAAAAACCTATCAGAATTACAGCTGACATTTCAGCGCAAACTATGAAAGCCAAAAGAGCTTGAACCAAAGAATTCCCAGTCTAAAAGACCATAGATGCCAACTTAGAATACTTTTACCCAGCAAAAAATGTCTATTATAGTTGAAGAGGAAATAAAAATCTTCTATGACATGAATAGGCTGAAAGAATTCATGTCCAGAAAAGCAGTCCTTCAGAGAATACTTGAAGCAATACAAAGAGCTAAAGAAAGGAAAGACTGTCCCCATAGGGTAACAGAAAGGAACTAAATGAAGGTATAACTGGGAACCACAAAGTCAGACCAAAGATGCAAACAGAATTTAAAATGATGGGAATCAGTACACATCTTTCAATAATAACTTTAAATACCAATGGACTGAACTCTGAAGTTAAAAGACACAGACTAGCTGAACGGATCAAGAAAGAAAATCCATCTTGTTGTTGTCTGCAACAAACCCATATCACATTCAAGAACAGGTACTACCTTAAGGTGAACCAATGGAAAAAAAATATTCCAAGCAAATGTCACTAATCAAGTATGAGTTGTCATTCTAATATCTGACAAAATGCACTTCAAACTAAAACTAATCAGGAGAGAAAAAGAGGGTCGCTTCATCCTGATCAAAGGAACAATTAGTCTTCACCCGTGACACATCTGGCATAGGTTTAACATCCAGGATATATAAAAAACAAAAAACCCCAAAGAATCAAGTAAATGAGTGACCCAATTAAAAGATGGGGTAAGGATCTGAGCAGAGAGTTTTCTAAATAAGAAATAAAGATGGCTGAGAAACATCTTTAAAAGTGTTCAACATAATTAATAATTAGGGAAATGCAAATTAAAATCACTTACAATTACATTGCACCCCGTTCAGACTGGCTAAGATCAAGAGAGCAAATGATGCCAAATGCTGGAGAAGATGTGGGAGGAGGAATGCTCATTCATTGCTGCTGAGATTGTAAACTTGTGCAACCCCTATAGAGAGAAGCAGTGTGGAGAAATCTTAAAATACTAAAGATGAACCTACCGTTCGACCCACTTATACCACTCCTTGGTATATACCCAAAGGACTCATCCTATTGCAGAGATCCTTGTACATCTCTATTTGTTGCTGCTCTTTTCACAACAGTTAAGGAATGGAAGCATCCTAAGTTTCCCTCAGCTGAGAAGAGGATAATGAAAATGTGGTACATTTACACAAGGGAGTTCTACTCATTGGTAAAGAAAGATGAAGTCATGACCTTGCAGGTAAATGGATGGAACTAGAAACTGTTATCCTAAGTGAAATACCACAGAATCAGAAAAACAAACAATGTATGGAATCTTTCATTTGTGGATCCTAGCACCAAACCTTCATATGAGAGTATGTATCCTGATGCAACTGCAGGAACCAGGAAAATGGAAAGGAACCAGGGAGGTAAAGAGAAAGAAGGAAGCTAAGAGAGAAGAATAACAGGAGACAACTGTCACTATGGGAGAAATAGATAAACGGGGGGTATTTAAATGGAAAAGGGGGGATGATTACACAAGGAAAAATTGGGATAAAGGGAAAGAAAGAGGTCAAGAGATGTGGGTCTTGTGAGACTGGTGTTATCAGGGGTGAAATGTGGGAAAATGCAGACACTTTAAAGGGGGAAGGCATGAGGGGAAGGATAGGCAAGGAGAGATGGAAGGGGGTGAATAAATAATACCTAATGTAAAACACCAGAGGGAATCTAAGAAACCAATGACAAACTCCACATATAATATCTCTACATGAGCCCATGTGCATAGCTGAAGGTTACATAACAAGAAACAGAGCCATACAAGAGAAATCTTCCTTTGAGTTGTTGGCCAGAGTGATTCAAAGACTCCCAGAATTATGTGGGCTGTGGCCACATCCCTTAATTGCCACACAGAACTTGAATGTAAGAACCTATTGCTGAGGACAGGACATACTTTGGAGACTAGATTTGGAGCAGTGGAGTTAGAACTGACCTGGAAACCACTTCTCCTGAAGGCTAGCACTCACAGATCTGGAGAGCACTACACAAGAAGCCAAGGGAGAACTACAATCAATGACCCAACACCAGCTTCATAACCAAATAACCACATTGATGACTGGCACAGCATTCAACACTGGTGCAGTAGTGGCACTTTTACCTTGAGGCCAGTCAATGGCTACTTAATTGGTCTTAGAGCCCACTCAATGGAAAGAAACACATGTGTGGTACTGTAATCATAGCCAAATACACATGACTGAAGAGGTCATATATGATAGACTCCCAGGACCGTCACATCCTTAGGCTATATAACTTCTTACTAAATACAAAATATGTATCCTTACATTTACAGTCAAGTATCCCAGTCACCACTCATCAAAGAAGCTTCTCTTGCACCATTTGTAGACTAATTCAGAGTACCACAGCTGTTCACACACAGACATTGTCTGTGAATTGCCCATGCCTAAGGGGCACATCTACAATGCAGCCTCTACACTCAAGGTCATGCAATATAGAACAAAGAGTAAAGAAGACTCTAATAAATCTCAGTTCTCATTAATGAAGCTCCCACATGCAACAAAGAGCTATCAACAAAAATAAGTCACAAATGGTTAAATCATGGGGATTAAGAATCTGGAGTGTGGTTCCCTAGACAGAACTCTTATATTAGTTCTCTCTCACTCAGGACTCAGGGACCATTGAGGAAGAGGGGGTGGAAAGATTGTAAGAGCCAGAGAAGAGGCATGACCACATGGAATTAGATTCCTACAAATTCCTGGGACCCTGCTCATATGAACCTACAGCAATGATCTTGGCATGCAAAGTGCCATGCAAACTCAAGCCAACAAAAACCCAGCATGAGACATAGACAACAGACCACAATCTTTGCTGAAGAAATATTGACATCTGATGACTGTTGAGTGAGGATGAGCTGGTCTTCCTAAAATGAGGGACTCTGGATAGGCTGACTAGACCTCACTGGATAAACCTGTGCTGAGGTCACTTAGGGACACTAACTTAGCACAATAGAACTTAACACAGATGAAAGAGTGTATGAATTCCAGTTTGGGGTCTACTGGGGTGCCAGTGAGAAAAGGGATATAACGGTGATTGAGACTGATTGAGATGTTCTGTATGAAACACACAATAATTCAATTAATTTTTTTAATCCTGTCACACACCTCACAATAGAGTACGATTTACTCTAACAAGAAAAGTAAATCAAAATGGAAAAGACAAAGGGCTGTTGGTCCCCAATTAGTTGTTACAATCCATGGGATCATAGAGGCCTTCCAAGCAAGAAATCCCTTACATTCTTTTTGTGAGCATTCTCCAAATCATGCCGAACTTCACATGGGACCAATCAAATGGAACCAGAGCACAACAGAGACAGAGTGATGCAGTCCACTAGCACAATTTCTCTTACCTCTCTGGAGATGAAAGTCTGCAAAAATAAAGGAATTTGGGGAATAAAAATTGAGGGTCAGAAGTGGGAAATAGTGATAACAAACACAAGTTCTTGTAGCAACAGGTGCTGCAGCCACAGTTGTTGAGACAGAGATGAATGAGTTACTTTCCACTCTAGAATTTTTCATAGAGAAAAGCAGTCAAATGCAAACACAGCTGATAACGTTTCATTCATGATGAAAAGGAGCTACAGTCAAGGCTTAACTGTTAGCTCCTCTTACTCTTGCTTCACCTTATCAGTAACTATTGCTCACTTCATAGATGTTTCATTCAGTGTTATCAGTTATTTCACCTCTCATAAAACTATTCAGCACATATCTATAGTGAAAAAAAAGTTATAACAGCTCCATAATTAAGTGAAACTTTGAAAAGATTGAAAATGATATTCCATCCTTAGCAAGCCAGTGCAGTTAGTACAGGAACATTGGCAATTTTCATCACCATTGAAGGCTACTGTCAAAGCTATGATCAAGGAATCTTAGATACAGAAAGAACATGATATAGTGTATTCTGACGCTATTACCCTGAGCTCAGACAATGGCTTTGATATTAACTAGCTTTCCATCATATAGAACTTTAAGCTCTTTGCAGTTCATTTCCTCAATTTGCAATATCAGGTAACAGATCATGATGAACACATAAAGTGTTATGTAACTGTATTTTGAGGAAGTACTAAGAAAAACAACTTCTTCACATTAATGTTTAATAGTACTATATCATTCCAAGACATTATTATAATATTTAAAAAAATTTTAAGAATCAATATCCAGAGTTTTTATAGCAATTCATGGTTGAAATGATAAATTTTAAGTTCCGTCTCTCATTTACATTTTTACTTTTTCAATACTATGATTTCTTTACAAATCCAAGTTTCTCAATAGAGATAATAATAAACAGGACAATTTTTAAATCTAATAAAATACCACTAGAGCCCTGTCTCTTTCTTAAGGCAGCAAGATCAACTGAGTGGAAAGTGCTGGCCAACCCCCAAGGTCTTCTTGATTGCATTCTTGACTTCCTGGTTCCTCAGACAGTAGATGAAAGGATTCAGCATGGGGGTGAGGACAGCATACACAGCTGAAATTAGTTTGTTGGAATTGAAGGATGCAATAGCTCTGGGCCGGACATACATGAAAATCATGGCTGTGTAATAAATTATGACCACAGTGAGATGGGATGCACAGGTGGAAAAGGCCTTCTTCCTTCCCTGGGTGGAGGGAATACGCAGGATGGTAGAAACGATGTACACATAGGAAAGGACAGTGGCAATTAGGGGGAAAACAAGAATGACAATTGCCAAAGCAAAGTCTACTAACTCAGCTGTGGACATGTCTTTGCATGCCAGTTTGAGAATTGGTGAGATATCACAGAAAAAGTGGTTCATAACATTGGAGCCACAGAAAGAAACGTGTGAAATGAAATACACTTTGACTACGGAGACTGTGAAACCACTAAAATAGGAGAGGGCCATCAACTGTACACAGTAACTTGTAGTCATGATGACTGGATATCGGAGAGGGTGGCAGATGGCCACGTAGCGGTCATAGGCCATGGCTGACAGGAGCACACACTCTGTACAGGCAAGGGAGATAAAGAAGTAGAGCTGGGTCATGCATCCTGTGAAGGAGATGTGCCTTCTCTGCAGGAGGAATCCATCCAGCATCTTAGGGACTATGACAGACACATACCAGACCTCCAGAAAGGACATGCTACTCAGGAAATAGTACATGGGCTTATGGAGGGATCCAGTGACACAAACAGTAAACATGATAACAATATTCTCTGCTATAATCAACATATAGATGACAAGGAAGAAGAAGAAGAGCAGGACCTGCAGCCATGGGGCTGTGGGGAAGCCCACCAGGATGAACTCACTGACCAGAGTGATGTTCATGTCCCATTTGATGGAAAGCACTGGGAGATGTTGAAGTGCTCTGTGGTAATATCACAAATGTAGACAATGTCTGTGGCATCCAACAAAAAGTGAGTTAGTCATTCAGTTTTCCTGTGAATAAGAGTCATAATATAGTTTCCATTAACACACTTTTTTACATGAGTCCTGTCTTGAGATTATTTCCACCCCTCTTTCTCTCCTAACCAAGTTTTTTCATACCCTATTTCTTCTTATATCCCAATTTTCTCTTGTCGCTGGAGGTGATTGAAATGTTGACATCCGTGAGATTTCTAGATCCTTTGTGATGATAGACAAATGGGCCCCTCCTTGTTGATTGCATCTTTCTGTCTAACTTAAGAACAAGCATTTATTACATCCTGAAATTAGATGGTAGTAGATAATATTCAACCAGAAAATACTCCAAGTTTGGTACTGGAGTGATCCCTTAACTGAAGTCCTTTGACAGAGGAGGATTTCTTCAGATTGGATTCTGTGGAAAATTTTAAACAATACATACTTATGAGATATCTACAAAAACTAGGTGAAGGGGACTGTGAAGATTATTCAGCTGGTAAACATGCTCTGCATAAGCCTAAGTGCTGGAGTTCAGATCCCCAATACCTGTGAATATGCCATGTAGGCATGACAGCCTGTCTGTAATCTACTATGAAGAAGCTCAAGAGGGAATTCATAGAGTAAGCTGGCTAACCAGACTAGCTAAAGAAATGAGTTATGGGTTCAGTGAGAGAGTCTACCTTAATATATAAATGAGGAAAGACCAAGAAAGACATCTGATGTCAAACTCTAACCTCCACACAAATAAGCATACACATGAAAAGCATCCAAATACATTTGTACACCACATACACACACACACACACACACACACACACAACTTAGAACAAGGGGCACACAAGCATTTGCTTCCCAATGCATGCCCCGCCCCCTCCCCAACCCAAGGGTATTTCTCCTGAATATACTGAAATCTTCCAAAACTCAAGATGTTGTTCTTTCTGACTATGAACTGAATGTCTAGAACAGTAACTGGAAAACACTTGAACAAAATATGAATATGGATGAAGAAGCACATTATTAAATCCCCCAACTTGGTGATGCATACAAAAATAAGAAAGATTTCCAAGTATCTGCTGACAGGAGGCAGTTATCAATCAGACTTCATACCGTTGACCTATATTCCCAAGGATAAGTTTCTATCAAACATTCTCATAAGGTTGTAACTTTAGAATTGGCCCCTAGTCTCTGTTTATTTGATAGATCACCATTTCTAAACATCAACCATTGTCTCCACTTCTACCTCAGAGAGATGAGGAGAACACATGGTGAAATAAAAGTACAAATGGATCTTACGAAGCTGGAAGGCAGCATCTTTGAATGTACATTGGCCCAACTTTTTTATTAATTTTATCTAGTGCCTCACTTATCCTAAAAACTTGTGATCGGAGATTATTACAACCCTTTTTGCCAAACTCCTTTCTCTCTCTCTCTCTCTCTCTCTCTCTCTCTCTGTCTCTCTCTCTCTCTCGTCTGTCTCTCTCATATTCTGTTGGCACAGAAATGGTGGAAGAACATTCAGAGATTATCCAGTCATGTCCTTGCACTACAGATATCTTGAAAGCAGCCCCTTGCAAGGGATCAAATGATGAACTATACCACCGGTGTTCCTATTTTCTTTCCATAGCAGCACACATTGGCAGCATACAGCAACATTTGCTGAATAGAATTATATAGATTCCAAACTATACTTTTGTTTCTGGGAAGGTTTAGTAGTAAGGAGCTTCACATTCATCAATGGCTTCTGTCAAATGCTTTTCAGAGGAAAAGGAAACTGTCTGGTATCAGAGAACAACCAGTTTTCCCCATGATCTAGTGTTAGTAAGCAAGCAACACCAACATGAGAGTTCCCACAGCATTTATCACAATCCCTGCTTCTGTTAGCAGCCACCTCTAGGTAGACTCTAAGAGTCTGACTGTGTGGTCGCAATAATTTCTCAGTCTTTGTTTGCAGCTGTGTCATAATCAACAGATTACTTATCAAGACTGCACTTCATCCCTCTCCTATAAAATGGAAAAATGTAACACATAAATACCTGAACAATGCTACAAGAACTGAATGAACTTATGTCATTAGGCACTTGATATAAGACTTGATTCATAGTAATCCTCTATAACTACATCACACAAGACTCATAGATGTTCACTCAGTCATATATGTTCATGCATTTTACTCACATGAACTTATAAACATGTACAATCATTTATTTCTTTCTTTTCTGTTATATTTTGGGAGATAAAATTACTCAGATTTGTTAGAAAATTTAGTTACTGCATCTCTGAAAAATATCTGAGTAATGAAACATTCATACCTTTTTTCTGATTTACATTTTGATAAATTTATTATTCTCATACAACCTCTTTCTTCATATTGTCCATTATTTTGGTAATGAATATACATAATCTCAGTACGTTCTAGTATGAAGCACAAAGAAATACAGAACCATCTAATTCTCTAATGCCTGGGATGTAAGGAATGTCACTAAGCTCTGGTTTTTCATGAAATCATAGGGCAAACACCCTTTCATTGTGCCCTAGGACCTGTTTAACAGTCCTGAATGTGCTTGTCCTAAGGGATACCCATAATGAATGACCTCCAGATCATGAAGTGTATGTTTTGTGCCTCTAACAAACTCAAGATTCGGATTTGCACAATTTCCCCATCCTTGAGTAAATACATATTGAATCTTCATTACCTACCTATATTCACAAAACATCCTTCATCTTCTTCAAGAATATAACTGTGACCATTTTCCCACATCCCTCAACATCTTCCTTGGAACTTCGTCAGTGATCAGCCAGTGTGTCTTGGAATCACGAACCACTAACCATCATCCACTTTTCCTTATTCTAACAATGGAAATTTCTTCAGACAAAATACTGATTATGAGGAAGCAAACCCGGTCTGTAGAATCTTATGCTTCCTAAATAACTACATTGATCCTTAGTTTGTGTGGTTGGTATGGCAGCTTCTGGGCAACAAGACTGGGGCAGACACAAGAGAATATATTCAGCATTTGCTTGTGTTTTTTTTTCCATGCCTTCCTCCCAAGGGAAAACTTACACTCATTCTGTCCTCACTCCAAGTGAGTTTGGCTTATACAGCCAAGATCATGTTCAGGATACCTGGGAAGCCAAATCCCTATCTACTCATCAATTTCTGTTTAATATTGGACAATGTTTATATTTATGAATATGGTGTGATTCTCTCAATTTTAAATATATGCAAGGTGATTCAGAATCAATATACTCAGAAAGAAAAATTAAAACTAAGTGGGTTAAAAGTACCAGAGGCAGTCACATATATTCCATTTCTTATATAAAATTTGCTTCTTGCTGTCCCTGATCTCTCAGTTATATATAGGATACTATGGTGTAGATTATGTAAAAGAAAAAAATACTTAAGTCCTGAGTTCTGACATCTGAAAACTTACAATATGAAAGATAAAATAAGAAGAAAACTATACAATTTGGTGACATTGGCCGTAGGAGATGAGAAAACAAAATGCTCTAGGAAATGGAGGAGGGAGAAATCCTCCTGCAGAGGAAACTACAAAAGGCTTCACCAGAAAGCTGTCCCGCAGACACATGGAAGGAAATAGCCTTGTGCTTCTTCTCTAGTGCCAACCAGCAGCACACAGGCACCGGAGGCAGGAGGCTGTGACCATGTGTGTGCACACTCTCATCACCAACTGATGCTGCATGTGTGAAACAATCAGTATCTGTGCCTGCAGTTTTGGGTAGTCTGGAACCTTGTCTCTAGTCCCAAACCTTGCTGCTGGGCTGAGCACTGAGAAGAATTCCAACAGCACTCAGGGACACTGCAGACCTCCTGCAGCTCTGTCACCACTAACCATGCAATTGCTGATGTTCTGGAGTTAGGAAGGAGTTAAGATATTATAAGACACTGTTTCCCTTCAAACCCAGAGTCACCACACGTCAACACTAACCACCTCGTAACACTAGACTCAGACCTGTAGTATAAATCATTGTGTCTTCTTCCATAAGCAAAAGCAAACATTGCAAGGAAATCAGAAAGCTCACAATATGTAGAAATTAAGCAGCATATGCCTGAATGCACCCCTCAGATCAATAGCTTCTAGGTATTTGGAAATAAAATAAGTTAAACTAACACTAAAGACCTTTCAGAAACCTACTACTGTATAAACTACCTAAAATACGTCAATACTTTATTTTTTAATCTTTTATGTTTATGTGTATGAGTGTAGCACCTGCATGTATGTAAATGTACCTTGTCATGTAATGTCCATGGTGACTAGAAGAGGGCATCGGCTCCCTTAGAACTAAGGTATGGATAGTTGGTAGCTGCCTTGTGCGTGCTGGAAATCGATCCTAGGTCCTCTGCAAGAGCATCCTGTGTTCTTACCCACTGAGCCATCTCTCCAGTCCCCACAGCTTTTGTCTTTTTAAAAATCAGAAAGGAAATTAAAATATATTGAGACAAGCAGAGATGGAAAAACTTGCAGGATGCACCAAACTCAATTCCATAAGGGGTTTTCATAGCAGTAAATGTCTGCATTATGAAGAAAACTCACAAAAGTCTACTTGAATATCTCAAGAAATTGGAAAAAAAATTAGTAGACCAAGCTTAAATCAGTAAGAATAAATGAAATATTGCTCTTAGAAGATACTGTAGTCTAACAAAGAAAATGCCCAATGCTAGAATGGACTCCCTCTTTTGAAGTTCTTGATCAGGGGTTCCATAGGCCCTCAAACAATATAGAAAATTTCCACTACTCTTGGTTACCCAGATAAGTTATCTGTAAGACCCTATTGCTGAATATAGTATGTACATGAGTTATGGAACCAACAAGGAGAAATCAAGCTGGTACTGACACAGAACTTCATCTCTACTGACTAGCATTCTTAGTGCTGTAAGGTGCTATGCTATCAGAAGATAAAAATAATTGTCAAACTTGTCCGGCTGTGAATCCTATGAAGTAAAATGACAACTGGGCTGCCCCACCATGCAATAGCGACGCAACTGTTATGGAAGTAACCAACCACTTTCTGTTTGGATTTAAAGTCTCTTTCACAAGATCGAGTCCATACTGACATGGATATCAGGCCTAGCATCCTTTGGCTACACAGGTCACAGAACATAAGTGGAAGCCTAATACTATTACTCTGATAAGTAGACATAATATTAAATCAACTCCAAGCACATATTGCTGTTCTCACAGATTAATGCGTCTCTCAGTTCTCACCAAAGAAGCTTCTTCATACAGCAGATGGGGATTAACAAAGAGACCCACGACAGGCTGATAGTCAAAGAATAAGATGCTGAAGACTGCTTATCCATAAATAGGACACATCAGAATTTTATCTCCCAAAACTCAGGGATCATTGCAGAAGAGGGGACCAAAAGATTGTGAAACTAGAGGAGGTGAATGACCACAAGAAAACCATTTTCTAAGCAGTTAGTTACTTATATGAAACCACAGTATTAAAACAGCATACACAAGATCCACGTGAACTCAAACCAGACAAAATCCTAGCATAGGCAAGGGGAAGAAACTTCAACACTACCTGAGGAGCTAGTGGCAACTGATAGCTATGGCAAGAGAGGAGTTAATCTTCTTTAAAGTTGTCATGCTGTGCAAGCTAACCAGGCTCAGGTGGATGGACTGACACCAAAAGGCACTTAGGGACTTAATATGCCTTAAAAATACATATAGATGATAGATAATGTGAGAGAGAAAGAGAGGACATGGAACTGGTATGGGGTTAGTGAAAGAGTCAAGATAGAGGAGAAGCATAAATATGATCAAAATTTATTGTCATGAATTTGAAAAATGTTAATAAAAGAAATAAATGGAAAAGAAATAGACAATTTTTTAGTTATCAATAAATCTAAACAAAAATAAACAAATAAAAAAAATATTTTACCTGTACAAAAGAACATTATTCAGTATTTAAAAGAAGGATATTCTGTTATTCATGATAGCATGTGTTAACCAGAGGCCATTGTGCTAACTGAGATTAACCAAAACCACTAGCCTAAATGCAATCTTATTTCACCCACATGTTAAAGATTTCTGAAAGTTGCACTCAGTATCAGAAGTAGAATTATAATTGCCTGAAACGGGAGAGAGAAGGGAGTGATATTAGTTCAAGGGTGAACACTTTCTGTTCTAAGATCAAATGGACAGCAGAGTGACTGCAATTCATGGTAATTATCCAGTTGAAATGTGTTGTGAGTCAATGGGAAATGTTCTTGCCACACACAGAAAATGGTAAACATGGAACCGATAGATAGATGAATTAGCATAATCTGGGTCATAATTTCATTACATGTGTATACTGCATCATGCTATCTACCCTAAATAAATATATTTGTGTCGATCATATATTCAATCAATAAAGCTCAAAACACAGGGTTAATTAAGAACACTTATGAATAAGCATGATAACTTTCAAAAACAACACCAGAAAAAGAGCTCTAAAAATTCTTTGCACTAACTACACAAATACAGAACATAATCTGTGCTAGGAAGTGAACCATGGCTCAGTTTGATCAGTGGGAATGAGGTTAGAGGGATTTCAGTCTAGACAGCATCACAGGTTGTGATGTATATATGAAACACTTACAATGAAAGAAAGATCACAGAGTAATATGGCTTCATAAGGTTCTAGAGGTCGTACCCATTGCTGTGGACAACAGAAAGCATTTAGTCACTGAATGGGTCTTTATCAAGTAGGTGCTTTGTGCAGAGGAAGCATCAGCCCCTTCCATCCATCAGCTGCCCTAGCCTAGTGAACTGCCACTCTCTGCTTCAAACTGGGCCTCAGGTAATCCAAAACCTAGAATCCACTGTTAGAGATTTCTTAAGAATGAAGGTCCAGCAGATATATTGGGGTAGTCGAAGGTGGGATGGGTGAAAGACCCATGGCCAGAGTCTCGAGAAGTGAGAGACCTGGAGAAGCTTTGACCAAACTCTTGAGAATCTCTGCAGAACTAACCAGAAATTGGTGGAGAACAGGACTCAGCCCTCCCTCCTCCTCCATTCTTATAATTTTTCTGAGGATACATGGTGAGCTAGCATTGACTGTCAGGAGGCTGGGACCACTGCACTTCATTAACTGAGATTATGAAACATGAAAATCCAAAAGAGCAATCTTGTCCCAAGAAATGGCTCTCAGAGAAAATGAGTTCATCACCACAGGCCGTTGGTCTCTGTACTGCAGGAAAATATCCACTCCTATATGCCAGAATCTAACTGGGATTTCGAAGAGGACTGATGTGATTTATAGGAGTGACAGATGTGCAGCATAACTGTATGTCAGTTGTTCTTCATTGTAACTTCTTATCTTTCAGCTAATTCATGAATGTCATGAAATATAACTCACGGAAAAATTGAAGCGTTTTTCACAGAATAGTTTCCCATGTACTTTATTGTCACCAGAAAAGAATTGACAACATATCTTTATCAATACGGAAGCCATAGAAATCAGTCCTTAATATATTAAGTCACATACATAGACCATTAATAAACAGGATATTACATTCCTTCTTCAAGTGCACAAGTTAGTTTTCAGTTAGTTCAGGTTTGTAGAAAGGTTTCAAAACCAGTAAAGATAGTCCCATGCAACCCTCACTAAGTTATACTTTACTTTAATATCATATTGCATTTGCAAATAAATTTGCCAAAAAAAGAAGAAATCAAAGATAGTGCTTTAGAACTGAATTTAACTTTACTAGATTTTAGCCGTAATTTATTGATAGTTTTCATACTACAGGTGCTTTTATTGAAGATTTTCCAAACTAAAAAGCTATCATTGTAGATACTTTTTATTCAGATAAATTTAGAAGTTCATTCCTCCCCTGTTCAATATTAAATGTTAATATATAATAAGAATTACTTGCTGATGAATTTAAGACTAAAAAGGATTATTAATCTCAATGTAAAGTTTTATCATGGAAAAAAATACAAATTTACAAACAGAATCATTAAGACCATACTAAGGAACTGAAAGGAAGGCAAGGAACTTGGAATTTATTCGAGGTTGGTGGAATGAGTAAATATATTTGAGAATGAGAACTGTATTTCAACACTTTACATATATTAATCATATCTTAAACATTCAGGAAAATGACACATGCATGAACTTTTTAATATATTAGATCATTATACTTTTTGTAAATACTTAAATGCCTATAGCAAAAGCTAATGGTTCGTAGTTACAGCAAAGCATAGTTAAGCGTGCGACTTCTCTTTTTTGAGTTTTTGTTTTTGTTTACTTCTTCCATGCTATAATTTCTTAAGGAATTCTGGTCTGTAAGAAATTGCTATTAACAAACAATAAATCTCATGGTATAGTGCATAGGAGGAGGTATCCTCAAGGCAGCAGGGATCAACTGAGTGGGAAGCACTGGCCAACCCCCAAGGTCTTCTTGATCGCATTCTTGACTTCCTGGTTCCTCAGACAGTAGATGAAAGGATTCAGCATGGGGGTGAGGACAGCATACACAGCTGAGATCAGTTTGTTGGAATTGAAGGATGCAATAGCTCTGGGCCGGACATACATGAAAATCATGGCTGTGTAAAAAATTATGACCACAGTGAGATGGGATGCACATGTGGAGAAGGCCTTCTTCCTTCCCTGGGTGGAGGGAATACGCAGGATGGTAGAAACGATGTAGACATAGGACAGGACAGTGGTAATTAGGGGGAAAATGAGAATGACAATTGCCAAAGTAAAGTCCACTAACTCAGCTGTGGACATGTCTTTGCATGCCAGTTTGAGGATTGGTGAGATATCACAGAAAAAGTGGTTCATCACATTGGAGCCACAGAAAGAAACGTGTGAAATGAAATAGACTTTGACCACGGAGACAGTGAAACCACTAAAATAGGAGAGGGCTATCAACTGTACACAGTAACTTGTAGTCATGATGACTGGATATCGGAGAGGGTGGCAGATGGCCACGTAGCGGTCATAGGCCATGGCTGACAGGAGCACACACTCTGTGCCGGCAAGGGAGATAAAGAAGTAGAGCTGGGTCATGCATCCTGTGAAGGAGATGTGCCTTCTCTGCAAGAGGAATCCATCCAGCATCTTAGGGACTATGACAGACACATACCAGATCTCTAGAAAGGACATGCTACTCAGGAAATAGTACATGGGCTTATGGAGGGATCCAGTGACACAAACAGTAAACATGATAACAATATTCTCTGCTATAATCAACATATAGATGACAAGGAAGAAGAAGAAGAGCAGGACCTGCAGGCATGGGGCTGTGGGGAAGCCCACCAGGATGAACTCACTGACCAGAGTGATGTTCATGTCCCATTTGATGGAAAGCACGGGGAGATGTTAAAGTGCTCTTTGGAAACATCACAAATATAGATAATGTCTGTGGCATCCAACAAAAAGTGAATTAGTCATTCAGTCTTCCTGGGAGTAAGAGTCATAATATAGTTTCCATTAACAGACTTTCGTACATGAGTCCTGTATTGAGATTATTTCCACCACTCTTTCTCCCCTAACCAGTTTTTTTCATACCCTAGTACTAAAAATTTTCTTCTATCCCAATTTTCTCTTGTTGCTGGAGGTGATTGAAATGTTGACATCCATGAGATTTGTAGATCCTTTGTGATGATAGACAAATGGGCCCCTCCTTGTTGATTCAATGTTTCTGTCTAACTTAAGAACAAGCATTTATCACTTCCTGAAATTAGATGGTAGTAGATAATATTCAGTCAGAAAATACTCCAAGTTTAGTACTGGAGTGATCCCTTAACTGAAGTCCTTTGACAGAGGAGGATTTCTTCAGATTGGATTCTGTGGAAAATTTTAAACAATACATACTTATGAGATATCTACAAAAACTAGGTGAAGGGGTCTGTGAAGATTATTCAGCTGGTAAACAGGCTCTGCATAAGCCTGAATGCTGGAGTTCAGATCCCCAATACCTGTGAATATGCCATGTAGGCATGACAGACTGCCTGTAATCTACTATGAAGAAGCTCAAAAGGGAATTCATAGAGCAAGCTGGCTAACCAGATTAGGTAAAGAAATGAGTTATGCATTCAGTGAGAGAGTCTACCTTAATATTTAAGTGAGGAAAGACCAAGAAAGACATCTGATGTTAAACTCTAAGCTCCACACACATAAGGATACACATGCAAATGCATCCAAATACACTTGCACACAACGTACAAACACACACAGACACAAACAAACACACACACATACTTACGCAACTTAGAACAAGGGGCACACAAGCATTTGCTTCCCAATGCATGTCCCGCCCCCTCCCCAACCCAAGGGTATTTCTCCTGAATATACTGAAATCTTCCAAAACTCAAGATGTTGTTCTTTCTGACTATGAACTGAATGTCTAGAACAGTAACTGGAAAACACTTGAACAAAATACGAACATGGATGAAGAAGCACATTATTAACCCCCCTCGCAACTTGGTGATACATCCAAAAATAAGAAAGAAAGATTTCCAGGTATCTGCTGACAGGAGACAACTGTCAATTAGACTGCATATTGTTGACCTATATTCCCAAGGATAAGTTTCTATCGAACATATTCATAAGGTTGTAACTTTAGAATTGGCCCCTAGTCTCTGTTTATTTGATAGATCACCATTTCTAAACATCAACCATTTTCTCCACTTCTACGTCAGAGAGATGAGGAGAACACATGGTGAAATAAAAGTACAAATGGATCTTATAAAGCTGGAAGGCAGCATCTTTGAATGGACGTTACCCCAACTTTTTTATTAATTTTATCAAATGCCTCACTTATCCTAAAAACCTGTGATCATAGATTATTACAACCCTTTTTGCCAAACTCCTCCCCGCCCTCTTTCTCTCATATTCTGTTGGCACAGAAATGGTGGAAGAACATTCAGAGATTATCCAGTCATGTCCTTGCACTACAGATATCTTGAAAACAGCCCCTTGCAAGGGATCAAATGATGAACTATACCACCGGTGTTCCTATTTTCTTTCCATAGCAGCACACATTGGCAGCATACAGCAATATTTGCTGAATAGAAGTATATAGATTCCAAACTATACTTTTATTTCTGAGAAGGATTAATAGTAAGGAGCTTCACATTCATCAATGGCTTCTGTCAAATGCTTTTCAGAGTAAAAGGAAACTGTCTGGTATCAGAGATCAACAACTTTTCCCCATGATCTTGTGTTAGTAAGCAAGCAACACCAAGATGAGAGTTCCCACAGCATTTATCACAATCCCCACTTCTGTTAGCAGCCGAATACTCACCTCTAGGTAGACTCTAAGAGTCTGACTGTATGGTCACAATAATTTCTCAGTCTTTCTTTGCAGCTGTGTCATAATCAACAGATTACTTATCAAGACTGCACTTCGTTCCCTCTCCTATAAAATGGAAAAATGTAACACATATCTACCTGAACTCTGCTACAAGAACTAAATGAACTTATGTCATTAGGCACTTGATATAAGACTTGATTCATAGTAATCCTCCATAACTACATCACACTAGACTCATAGATGTTCACTCAGTCATATATGTTCATGTATTTTACTCACATGAACTCATAAACATCTACAATTATTTATTCTCTTTCTTTTCTGTTATGTTTTGGGGGATAAAATTACTCAGATTTGTTAGAAAATTTAGTTACTGCATCTCTGAAAATATCTGAGTTACAAAACATTCATACCTTTTGACGTGATTTACTTTATGATAAATTTATTATTCTCATACAACCTCTTTCTTCATATTTTCCATATTTTTTGGTAATGAACATACATACTCTCAGTATGTTCTAGGATGAAGCACAAAGAAATAAAGAATCGTCTAATTCTGTAATGCCTGGTGTGGAAGCAATGTCACTAAGCTCTGGTTTTTCATGAACTCCTACGGCAAACACCCTTTCATTCTGCCCTAGGACCTGTTTAACAGTCCTGAATGTGCTTGTACTAAAGGATACCCATACTGAATGACTCCAGATCATGAAGTGTATGTTTTGTGCCTCTAACAACCTCAAGATTCGGATTTGCACAATTTCCCCATCCTTGAGTAAATACATATTGAATCTTCATTACCTACCTATTTGCACAAAACATCCTTCATCTTCTTCAAGAATACAACTGTGACCATTTTCCCATGTCCCTCACATCGTCCTTGGAACTTCGTCAGTGATCAGCCAGTGTGTCTTGGAATCACGAACCACTAACCGTCATCCACTTTTCCTTATTCTAACAATGGAAATTTCTTCAGACAAAATACTGATTATGAGGAAGCAAACCCGGTCTGTAGAATCTTATGCTTCCTAAATAACTACATTGATCCTTAGTTTGTGTGGTTGGTATGGCAGCTTCTGGGCAACAAGACTGGGGCAGACACAAGAGAATATATTCAGCATTTGCTTGTGTTTTTTTCATGCCTTCTTCCCAAGGGACAACTTACACTCATTCTGTCCTCACTCCAAGTGAATTTGGCTTATACAGCCAAGATCATGTTCAGGATACCTGGGAAGCCAAATCCCTATCTACTCATCAATTTCTGTTTAATATTGGACAATGTTTATATTTATGAATATGGTGTGATTCTCTCAATTTTAAATATATGCAAGGTGATTCAGAATCAATATACTCAGAAAGAAAAATTAAAACTAAGTGGGTTAAAAGTACCAGAGGCAGTCACATATATTCCATTTCTTATATAAAATTTGCTTCTTGCTGTCCCTGATCTCTCAGTTATATATAGGATACTATGGTGTAGATTATGTAAAAGAAAAAAATACTTAAGTCCTGAGTTCTGACATCTGAAAACTTACAATATGAAAGATAAAATAAGAAGAAAACTATACAATTTGGTGACATTGGCCGTAGGAGATGAGAAAACAAAATGCTCTAGGAAATGGAGGAGGGAGAAATCCTCCTGCAGAGGAAACTACAAAAGGCTTCACCAGAAAGCTGTCCCGCAGACACATGGAAGGAAATAGCCTTGTGCTTCTTCTCTAGTGCCAACCAGCAGCACACAGGCACCGGAGGCAGGAGGCTGTGACCATGTGTGTGCACACTCTCATCACCAACTGATGCTGCATGTGTGAAACAATCAGTATCTGTGCCTGCAGTTTTGGGTAGTCTGGAACCTTGTCTCTAGTCCCAAACCTTGCTGCTGGGCTGAGCACTGAGAAGAATTCCAACAGCACTCAGGGACACTGCAGACCTCCTGCAGCTCTGTCACCACTAACCATGCAATTGCTGATGTTCTGGAGTTAGGAAGGAGTTAAGATATTATAAGACACTGTTTCCCTTCAAACCCAGAGTCACCACACGTCAACACTAACCACCTCGTAACACTAGACTCAGACCTGTAGTATAAATCATTGTGTCTTCTTCCATAAGCAAAAGCAAACATTGCAAGGAAATCAGAAAGCTCACAATATGTAGAAATTAAGCAGCATATGCCTGAATGCACCCCTCAGATCAATAGCTTCTAGGTATTTGGAAATAAAATAAGTTAAACTAACACTAAAGACCTTTCAGAAACCTACTACTGTATAAACTACCTAAAATACGTCAATACTTTATTTTTTAATCTTTTATGTTTATGTGTATGAGTGTAGCACCTGCATGTATGTAAATGTACCTTGTCATGTAATGTCCATGGTGACTAGAAGAGGGCATCGGCTCCCTTAGAACTAAGGTATGGATAGTTGGTAGCTGCCTTGTGCGTGCTGGAAATCGATCCTAGGTCCTCTGCAAGAGCATCCTGTGTTCTTACCCACTGAGCCATCTCTCCAGTCCCCACAGCTTTTGTCTTTTTAAAAATCAGAAAGGAAATTAAAATATATTGAGACAAGCAGAGATGGAAAAACTTGCAGGATGCACCAAACTCAATTCCATAAGGGGTTTTCATAGCAGTAAATGTCTGCATTATGAAGAAAACTCACAAAAGTCTACTTGAATATCTCAAGAAATTGGAAAAAAAATTAGTAGACCAAGCTTAAATCAGTAAGAATAAATGAAATATTGCTCTTAGAAGATACTGTAGTCTAACAAAGAAAATGCCCAATGCTAGAATGGACTCCCTCTTTTGAAGTTCTTGATCAGGGGTTCCATAGGCCCTCAAACAATATAGAAAATTTCCACTACTCTTGGTTACCCAGATAAGTTATCTGTAAGACCCTATTGCTGAATATAGTATGTACATGAGTTATGGAACCAACAAGGAGAAATCAAGCTGGTACTGACACAGAACTTCATCTCTACTGACTAGCATTCTTAGTGCTGTAAGGTGCTATGCTATCAGAAGATAAAAATAATTGTCAAACTTGTCCGGCTGTGAATCCTATGAAGTAAAATGACAACTGGGCTGCCCCACCATGCAATAGCGACGCAACTGTTATGGAAGTAACCAACCACTTTCTGTTTGGATTTAAAGTCTCTTTCACAAGATCGAGTCCATACTGACATGGATATCAGGCCTAGCATCCTTTGGCTACACAGGTCACAGAACATAAGTGGAAGCCTAATACTATTACTCTGATAAGTAGACATAATATTAAATCAACTCCAAGCACATATTGCTGTTCTCACAGATTAATGCGTCTCTCAGTTCTCACCAAAGAAGCTTCTTCATACAGCAGATGGGGATTAACAAAGAGACCCACGACAGGCTGATAGGCAAAGAATAAGATGCTGAAGACTGCTTATCCATAAATAGGACACATCAGAATTTTATCTCCCACTACTCAGGGATCATTGCAGAAGAGGGGACCAAAAGATTGTGAAACTAGAGGAGGTGAATGACCACAAGAAAACCATTTTCTAAGCAGTTAGTTACTTATATGAAACCACAGTATTAAAACAGCATACACAAGATCCACGTGAACTCAAACCAGACAAAATCCTAGCATAGGCAAGGGGAAGAAACTTCAACACTACCTGAGGAGCTAGTGGCAACTGATAGCTATGGCAAGAGAGGAGTTAATCTTCTTTAAAGTTGTCATGCTGTGCAAGCTAACCAGGCTCAGGTGGATGGACTGACACCAAAAGGCACTTGGGGACTTAATATGCCTTAAAAATACATATAGATGATAGATAATGAGAGAGAGAAAGAGAGGACATGGAACTGGTATGGGGTTAGTGAAAGAGTCAAGATAGAGGAGAAGCATAAATATGATCAAAATTTATTGTCATGAATTTGAAAAATGTTAATAAAAGAAATAAATGGAAAAGAAATAGACAATTTTTTTAGTTATCAATAAATCTAAACCAAAATAAACAAATAAAAAAAATATTTTACCTGTACAAAAGAACATTATTCAGTATTTAAAAGAAGGATATTCTGTTATTCATGATAGCATGTGTTAACCAGAGGCCATTGTGCTAACTGAGATTAACCAAAACCACTAGCCTAAATGCAATCTTATTTCACCCACATGTTAAAGATTTCTGAAAGTTGCACTCAGTAGCAGAAGTAGAATTATAATTGCCTGAAACGGGAGAGAGAAGGGAGTGATATTAGTTCAAGGGTGAACACTTTCCGTTCTAGGATCAACTACACAGCAGAGTGACTGCAATTCATGGTAATTATCCAGTTGAAATGTGTTGTGAGTCAATGGGAAATGTTCTTGCCACACACAGAAAATGGTAAACATGGAACCGATAGATAGGTGAATTAGCATAATCTGGGTCATAATTTCATTACATGGATATACTGCATCATGCTATCTACCCTAAATAAATACATTTGTGTCGATCATATATTCAATCAATAAAGCTCAAAAAACAGGGTTAATTAAGAACACTTATGAATAAGCATGATAATTTTCAAAAACAACACCAGAAAAAGAGCTCTAAAAATTCTTTGCACTAACTACGCAAATACAGAACATAATCTGTGCTAGGAAGTGAACCATGGCTCAGTTTGATCAGTGGGAATGAGGTTAGAGGGATTTCAGTCTAGACAGCATCACAGGTTGTGATGTATATATGAAACACTTACAATGAAAGAAAGATCACAGAGTACTATGGCTTCATAAGGTTCTAGAGGTCGTAACCCATTGCTGTGGACAACAGAAAGCATTTAGTCACTGAATGGGTCTTTATCAAGTAGGTGCTTTGTGCAGAGGAAGCATCAGCCCCTTCCATCCATCAGCTGCCCTAGCCTAGTGAACTGCCACTCTCTGCTTCAAACTGGGCCTCAGGTAATCCAAAATCTAGAATCCACTGTTAGAGATTTCTTAAGAATGAAGGTCCAGCAGATATATTGGGGTAGTCGAAGGTGGGATGGGTGAAAGACCCATGGCCAGAGTCTGGAGAAGTGAGGGACCTGGAGAAGCTTTGACCAAACTCTTGAGAATCTCTGTGGAACTAACCAGAAATTGGTTGAGAACAGGGCCCAGCCCTCCCTCCTCCTCCATTCTTATAATGTGTCTGAGGATACATCGGGAGCTAGCATTGACTGTCGGGAGGCTGGGACCACTGCACTTCATTAACTGAGATTATGGAACATGAAAATCCAAAAGAGCAATCTTGTTCCAAGAAATGGCTCTCAGAGAAAATGAGTTCATCACCACAGGCCGTTGGTCTCTGTACTTCAGGAAAATATCCACTCCTATATGCCAGAATCTAGCTGCGATTTCTAAGAGGACTGATGTGATTTATAGGAGTGACAGATGTGCAGCATAACTATGTGCCAGTTGTTCTTCATTGTATGTTCTTATCTTTCGGCTAATTCATGAATGTCATGAAATATAACTCACGGAAAAATTGAAGCGTTTTTCACAGAATAGTTTCCCATGTACTTTATTGTCACCAGAAAAGAATTGACAACATATCTTTATCAATACGGAAGCCATAGAAATCAGTCCTTAATATATTAAGTCACATACATAGACCATTAATAAACAGGATATTACATTCCTTCTTCAAGTGCACAAGTTAGTTTTCAGCTAGTTCAGGTTGTAGAAAGGTTTCAAAACCAGTAAAGATAGTTCCCATGCAACCCTCACTAAGTTATACTTTACTTTAATATCATATTGCATTTGCAAATAAATTTGTCAAAAAAAACAGAAATGAAAGATAGTACTTTAGAACTGGATTTAACTTTACTAGATTTTAGCCATAATTTATTGATAGTTTTCATACTACAGGTGCTTTTATTGAAGATTTTCCAAACTAAAAGATTATTATTATAGATACCTTTTATTCAGATAAATTTAGAAATTCATTCTTCCTCTATTCAATATTAAATGCTAATATATAATAAGTATTTGATGATGATTTTCAGACTAAAAAGGATTATTAATCTCAATGTAAAGTTTTATCATGGAAAAAATACACATTTACAAACAGAATCATTAAGACCATACTAAGGAACTGAAAGAGAGATGAGGAACTTGGAATTTATTGGAGATTGGTGGAATGACTAAATATATTTGAGAATGAGAGCTGTATTTCAACACTTTACATGTATTAATCATATCTTAAACATTCAGGTAAATGTAACATGTGTGAACTTTTTAATATATTAGGTTATTATACCTTTTGTAAATACTTAAATGCCTCTAACAAAAGCTAATGTTTAATAGTTACAGCAAAACATAGTTAAGCCTTCAACTTCTCTTTGGAGTTTTTGTCTCTGTTTACTTCTCCCATGCTATAATTTCTTAAGGAATTCTGGTCTGTAAGAAATTGCTATTAACAAACAATAAATCTCATGGTATAGTGCATAGGAGGAGGTATCCTCAAGGCAGCAGGGATCAACTGAGTGGGAAGCACTGGCCAACCCTCAAGGTCTTCTTGATCGCATTCTTGACTTCCTGATTCCTCAGACAGTAGATGAAAGGATTCAGCATGGGGGTGAGGACGGCATACACAGCTGAGATCAGTTTGTTGGAATTAAAGGATGCAATAGCTCTGGGCCTGGCGTACATGAAAATCATGGCTGTGTAATAAATTATGACCACAATGAGATGGGATGCACAGGTGGAGAAGGCCTTCTTCCTTCCCTGGGTGGAGGGAATACGCAGGATAGTAGAAACGATGTACACATAGGACAGGACAGTGGTGGTGAGAGGGAAGATGAGAATGACAATTGCCAAAGCAAAGTCCACTAACTCAGCTGTGGACATGTCTTTGCATGCCAGTTTGAGGATTGGTGAGATATCACAGAAAAAGTGGTTCATGACATTGGAGCCGCAGAACGCAGCATGTGAAATGAAATAGACCTTGATTGCAGTGATCATGAAGCCAGTCACATAGGATAAAGCCACCAACTGCACACAGTAACTTGTAGTCATGATGACTGGATATTGGAGAGGGTGGCAGATGGCCACATAGCGGTCATAGGCCATGGTTGACAGGAGCACACACTCTGTGCAGGCAAGTGAGATAAAGAAGTAGAGCTGGGTCATGCATCCTGTGAAGGAGATGTGCCTTCTCTGCAGGAGGAATCCATCCAGCATCTTAGGAACTGTGACAGACACATACCAGACCTCCAGGAAAGACAAGCTACTCAGGAAATAGTACATGGGTTTGTGGAGGGATCCAGTGACCCAAACAGTAAACATAATAACAAGATTCTCTGCTGTAATCAACAGATAGACGATGAGGAAGAAAAAGAAGAGCATGACCTGCAGCCATGGGGCTGTGGGGAAGCCCACCAGGATGAACTCACTGACCAGAGTGATGTTCATGTTCAGCATGGCTGGACCAGTGCAAGTAATAATGGTATAGGTGGCATCAGACAAAAGACCCAAACAAGTTAGGACTTCAGACTCCAGACTTGAGACTTCCTGTGTATATGACTCATAAAGTAATTTTTGTTAGTACAAACACTTCAACTCAGAAGTACATACTTCTTCAAAGTTTCTTAGACAAATATCTCCCTGAATCAAACTTCACTTCTACTCAAATCTCGGTCTCTAGATGTTAGTGATTTGAATATCTCTCTCTGTCTTATTCTCTGGTCCTTTTCAATATACATAGACCCAATGTGCCTTTCTCTTGTTGTTTTAAGTTCTCTATTTAATTAGGTATTCCTACCTAAAAGCAAACAGAGACATGATTATAGGGTCAGGAAGTTTCAAAGGTGTAACAACATTTCTCCGATCCCTTGTTTGTCACATTTCGCCAGATCTAATTTCTTCAGTATAGACAGTGCATAAACATTTTTAAATGAGAGAACCATTCTAAAATTCCCTAAGGACTCCTCTATTCACTCCACATTAGAATGTAAATGTTTTAAACACATAAGTAATAGTCTGTAGTTCCATTCCCATTTCTCCAACTTCATCTTTTATGATACTCCAAACATTCTTGCTCCGGGCATTCCCAATTGGTTTCTCACCCCCAAGTCCCTCTCACATCCTAGTGTCTTTGAACACACTCCCGCACCTTCCTATCATGCTTTTGCACCTTCTTTACCAGGTAGCTCATAATTTGTGTGTCTAACTACACAAAATACAAAAGGCTGGGAAATCTCCAGCCTTTGCTTCCCAGTGCCTACACATTTTCCCCATTACATTGCAATCTTCCAGAACTCAAGACCTTGAGTTTCAGTACTATGCTCACAAGAGTACCTGCAAATATGTATGTTAATTTAATATGGGTTCATATTTATATTAATGAATCTCTCAACGCCTTCAATAAAACATAAGAAATAAGTCATAGGCAAGAAGAGGTTTCTCAGGGTCTCCAGTGACAGGAGGCCCATATCTATCAAAACTGTACATCTTTGACATATCCAGAGTTTGCAATCTCAGGGTACTTTTAAGAAAGCATATAATAACATGTGAGAACTTGAAACTGAATCCTGAACTTTATTGACTCAGGACATCGCTGTACAGCAGCCATTGCCTCAGGCTCTATTCCAAATGAATGAGAAGAGGCAGGAGAACATGGCAGTCTTAGAAAGCTGGAAGGCAAAATTATTGTGAGCTCCTCTGACTCTTTTAGTCTTTATTCAATGATGTAATTAAACACGAGTCACCTCGATGTAGTATAAGTGAATGTGGTCTTCCATTGAAAGCCTCCCTCTTTAACATAGACTCAGTTCAGCTCCTGGCTTCAGAGGGCTGTGCATTCTTTGTGCCCAACTGTCTCCACTATGCTGTTCATTTACCACTGAGAGAGTGGCCTGCAAGGTTTCACCCTTTTATCCAATTGGCCTAAAAACCTGAGTGTGGAAAGAGACTAAAGGATAGGATTCTGAACGGCATAAGTTTGGCAACAGTACCCATTTCCACTGCTGTGCTCACTGCTGAAACTGAGCATTACGCAGTATTTAGAAAGAGATCATCCTTGTCCTCAAGCTTCCAGCAGCACCTTAATCTCTGAAGTAGTGCAGTAATTATTGTTATCAGTCTAGTCCTCCAGTATCTTTGACCACATTCTTTTTCTAGGGAAACCTACTGGCTCTATGAGCAGAAAATGGAGTTTTCCCACATTCTACTTCCCATAAGGAGTACCTGCAGAAAATCCACCCATTCCATCTTAGTATCAGGCACATATATCCCAAACATTCACATGTGCATAGACCTTAAAGACAGTGAGATTTGAGTCAGACAGAAGCTACTTGTATTTTCATTTTGTATATTTAACTTAGCAATTATGTACTTGGCTATCCTTTTCTGTATTGACCTTAGTTACTTACTTGGCTGTTTTTTTTATGAAAATCAAATATGATAATGCAAGTTCAGTTAAAATGCCTTAGCATATGAGTATTCTCTGACAGCTTTTGGTGTCAGTATATGAAACACATGCAATCATACATGCTCACATTCACCCTCTGCTTCTCACATAAACACATAGCCATTCATTCTATTTTTCTCATTTTTCTGCTGTATTCTAGAGCATCTTCTGCATTCCAGATGAGCATACTTCCTAGAGAACTGTGCCATGGCCTCTTTGAAGAGCTCTAGATTCACATCACTTAGGACTTCTCCCTTGTCTTCACACTGGTGCAATCTTCCAGTCTACTGAAGCACACTCCAGTCTACTGAAACACACTCGGATCTGCTGAAGTGCCCTCCGGTCTGCTGAAGCACTCTCTGGTCTACTGAGGCACATTCCAGTCTACTGAAACACACTCCAGTCTACCGAGGCACACTCCAGTCTACTGAGGCACACTCCAGCCTACTGAAGCACACTTCTGTTGCTTCATACTCTCCTCCAATCTCTTTACCACAAACGTTCTTCTTAGGAAGCTCTGTCATGAATCATGGAGTAATGAGAAAGTCTATTTTTCTTACCTTGTTTTTAGAACTGAGAACACTGAACCTGGTTCTCTATGAGTTATGTAATACGGAATTCTATCATAGTGCTGCAGGATGCTTCTATACCCTGTATGTGCCCGTTCTCAAAACACAACACAGTTGAACAGAATTTTTTCTAGAGCAAGAAACGTAATTTTATGTCTTTGTCTTACACTTCAAAGACAATATACCTGCCCCAATTTCCTCAAACATGAGTAAAGGTATATTGTGCACCGAATTTTCATTATTCTAGTCACTTTATCCATAAGCTCTCATATGCTGATAAATGTCACCTATTGACGTTTTTCCAAGCATTTCATCTTCCATGGAGCCTTCTTCAAACATGAATAATCTCACGTGGTACCTCTAGCCACTCACCGTATTCCATCTTCCATCTTAGAAGATGGAAAAGTCTTCAGACATTTGTATTCAGAATTGATCAATCTTGGGTAGAATTTTACATCCTCTTAAGATCAATGTCTAGTCTTTGTTCAGACTTCATGGTAGGTACAGGCACTAACACAAAAAGGTAGGAAATAAAGATAGGACAATATATTAAGTGTGTTTGGTCCCTGTCTGCTCCTCAGGGGCTCACTTAAGGTGTTTGTTCTGACTCTAGGGAAACTCTACGCTGCCAAGACTTTGTCCTTGGGATCTGGACAGGAATACTGAATCTATATCCACCCATAGATTCTTGTTTATACCTGAGTTATTTCTCTACTTGTGGGTTTGTTATAACCTTTTTCTCTTTTTCCTATGTACAAATTGATGTGACAGTCAATAGTTCAAAAACCACTAAAAGAAACCATTAATTGTGTTCAAAAATAACACGCTTCTGTTTGCTTATTTCTTAATATAATATTATACCATTTAGTTTTCTATTATTTTCTTTTTCATTAAATATTTTTATTGAATCATTGTGTGTTTCATACAGAGCACGTCAATCTTAATCATCTTTATACACACTTCCTTATCAGCACCCCCAACAACCTCCCAACTGAAATCCGTACATTCTTTGATCTGTGTTAAGGTCTATTTTGTCAGCTTAGTGTCCCCAAATAACCTCAGTGCAGGTTCATCCACTGAGGTCTAGTCAGCCTATCCAGAGCCCTTGTTTTAGGAAGACTAGTTCATTCTCACCCAACAGTAACCAGGCCAATATTTCTTAAGCAAAGGTTGGAGTCTGCTATCCATTCCCCCAGTTCCGTACTGGGGTTTTGTCAGCTTGATTTTGCATGGGTCTTGAGTATGCGTGCCAAAATGACTGCTGTAGGTTCATATGCAAGGATTTTCTATTTTTACTTGATAAATAGTAGTTGCTCATTTATAGAAAACCATGTGATGTTTTCATTCATGTATACATTCATGTATACATTATATACTATTTCATTGTATGTATGTGCAATCCTATATGTGTACATCCTTTTTCTAGATTTATTCAAATATAAATGCTATGCTATTATTTATATATGAAATATAAGAAGGTATATCCCATAGAATCTGAGAGGAAAATTGTGTTTGTCAGAGACAGAAGAATGGAATAGTGATGACTAGGGAAATGTTGGCCAATGTGTATCAAGTTACAGTGAAAGAAAAAAAGTATATCATAGTGTTCATTTGTTCCTTTCCCATTTTAAAAAGTTAATTTACTCAGAACAGAAATATTTAAACTATGTGTCTTCTTCTTGGGAACTTACAGATTATAGTTAAAATAATATATACTTCTTTCAGCATAGAACATTATTTGTGACACAACATACATAAACTGCACTCTATGAACTCCAAGGAAGAAGATATGCCTTCTCTTAAGAATTTAGAAAATATTTAGTAGAAGAGGTATCATGAATAGTCATAACAGGGTTGGAGAGACGGCTCAGGGGTTAGGACCTCCAGCTGCTCTCTCAGAGGACCTGGCTTGAGTTCTAAGCACCACATGGGATTCAATGCCTTCTTTAACCTCAATATGCACCAGTCACACACATGATGCATTTATACACATGCAAGCCAAACACTCAAACATAAGGTAAAATAAGTTTATTCAAAGAAAAGAAAGGCTATGTCCTTTTAAAGAAATGAGACATGAAAACAATGTAATTTGGAGGTACATGATAGAAGATAACTTTTCCCAGTAGGAAAAGACCTGGTTCCTAATCCAAATTTTGTCAATTTTAAATATTTGAGCTTCAAGGAGCTCTCAATTCTTCACTTTACTCATCACAAGAGGTGCAAAATAGTTCTCTTGTTAATGTCCTGTCATTGATGTGAGGATCAAAATGACATGGTTATGAACACTGTTCTCAGACCATTTTGACGTAAACACAGACACAGAACGTCTTCAGTCCTGGAGTATGAGCTGCAGCGAGGATTTGATCAGTAGGAATGGGGTAGGGGACTTCCGTTAGGATATGAATTAATGGTAGCAAAGGGGAAGAGGACAGAGTAACATGGCCGCACTGTTACCTTGTACTCAGTCACTGAATGCACACTTGTGTGTGAAAGATCGAGAGAGAGACAAGCAACCCTTTCTGCCAGTCAAGTTGTCCACAGCCCTGTGAGTTCTCAGAAGCTTTGATACTAATTGTTAGCCTTTCCTCCCTCCTCCTCCTCCTCCTGCTTCTTCTCCTCTTTCTTCTCCTCCTCTCCCTGTTCTTCCATTCCCTCCTCTTCCTCGTCTTCCTTCTCTTCCTACTCTTCCTCTTCCTGCTCCTCTCCCTCCTCCTCTTCCTCTCCCTCCTCCTCTTCCTCTCCATCCTCCTGCTTCTCCTCCTCCTCTTTCTTCAGCTTTCCCTAGTCTTCCTCATCATCCTCCTCCTCTTCCTCCTCCTCCTGTCCCTTCTCTTCCTCTCCCTCTTCCTCCTACTATTCTTCCTCCTCCTCCTCCTCCTCCTCCTCCTCTTTCTTTTCCTCCTTCTCTTCCTCCTCATTTCCCTCTATGTCGGTTACTCATTTTTCTTGGATACATTTTTATCTTACTTGAATTGAAATTTTAAATAAGACTTCATACTAGATACCTTCATAAAAGCACGATGTTGACTGTGAACATCATGGTAGCTATAACAAAACAGAGCTGAATGCCTATATCAGCTACAGTTGTGCTACTCAGAGGATGTTTGCAGTCTAAATAGGGATACAGAAAATCAGGAAAACAGCTGGAGCCAGTTACTAGTTTAATGTGATTCACTAAAATTAAGAAATCCGAATGAAAGCTATGAATGGTTATGCTGTTGCTTTTAATAAGTAAAAAGTAAATAAATTACAACAAGCATGAGCTCCAGGCTCTGGGCCACATACCTCTCAATTCATTGGAGGCAAAGGCAAGAGTCAGGTAATAACCTTAGAATATAGCAACGTATCTTCTATTTAAAAGTACATAAATGAAAATCCCTCTTAAAATCTGGTGGTGGAGCTAGGAGGGACATAGCTGGGGAGGGTGTAAACGTGATCAAGATCTGTTACAGGAAATGCGCAAAACTCAATAGAAATATTTCTTTAAAATGAAATAAAATTAGGAAAGAAATAAAGAAAAATATAAGTACAAAAAGACACTTAGAAGGGAATAACTTCGGATTTCTTAATATTAGTGAGACAAGATCACATGTTATTTCCAAGGCCTGGGACGGTGTCTAGCACATAATGGCTGAGAATTACCATAATAAATTAATATAGCTTGGAGCCATGTGTTAAAGTTGTAGGGTCAGTAGATACAGGACCCAAACCCCTCAAACTTAACTAGGATATGGAGAGGTACCATTGTCCCAGTCTTGCTGGAAGAAGATTGCAAAATATGTAATGAAATCCTAAAATATTGAAAGAATTTGTGCAGATACACAGACACATAATAAAACATCTTGTTTTGATTCCCTATTTCCTGGAACTAGCTATAAAGGAGCTTCCTATAATAGCTACAGTTGTGCTACTCAGAGGAGGACACTCCCATCACAGATCATCACCTGCACTAGCTGCTTTTCTGTTGCTGTGCTAAAACGCTCTTACCAAGGGAACTTGTAAAAGGAAGTTTACTGGAGCTTATGTTTCCAGGGGGATTAGAGTCTGTCATGGTGAGGAGACATGGTGGCAGGAGCTAGACTGAGTAGGAACAAAAGCAGAAAGCAAAGATTCACATCTTCCAGCAGTAACAGGAAGCAAAGAGCAACTGGAAATCTGGCAAGGCTTAAGAACGCTCTATACCTCCCCCAATAAGACCTCCCCAAACAGTACCACCAAATAGGGAGAAAATGTCCGAATACTTGGAGCCCATGGGGGACATTCTCATTCAAACCACCACATTACCCAACTCAGAAACTTCTGTGGGGACAGTCATTTTCAAAGTTTGAACAAGCTGTTCATAAGGTTCAATAATTGCTTTAAAACAAATGTCTATATATTATATTAAAATGTTTTGCCACTATAAACTAGCATATAATACACAATACTACACACAATGCAGACATAGGGCATATGCCTGTAATTCTAATCATTCAGGGGTCTCAGAAAGATTGCTTGAGCATGGATGCTCAAAGCTAATCTGAGAAAGGTAGAAAGACTACCTCTCAGAAAATACTGCAAAATATATTTGCTGGGACTGAATCAATGGCTAAGAAGTTAAGAGCTCTGGCTGATATTCCAGAAGAACGAGGTTCAGTTCTCAGCACTCACCTGGTAGCCAGCAACATTTGGTACCTCCAGTTCCAGGGGATCTGATGCCCTCTATGGGCCTCAGTGGGCATTGCACACACAGGTGCATTTACATACATGCAGACAAAACATTCAAACACATAAAATAAAAATATTGGGCTAGTAATATTTCACAAACTTTATTAATGACTAGACAACTAGAAAAAGGCAGCACGCACTTAAGGATATACCTTGAAACTTAAGAGTTGTTCTCAAAGCCCTGGCTCTTGAGCAAAACTGTAGACTACGGACACACGTTCTCACTATCTCCATCCAGATGAATAAAGCTGTATATCTTAGGGACTAAGAAAAGTTTATGTAAATTAATATGTTGATCACAATGCTTTGCTGAGCATGCAGTTTAGTAGAAACAGAGGCCCATTGCATAGTTACAAGTTAACATTTTAATCAAATTCCTTCTAGTCAATATTAAAGAAACAAGTGGGTAATGCAGATTCTTTTGGTACTGGTACATAACCTCATAATTTCACTTATAAAACTAGCAATAGCTTTGTGTTATTAATGCTATTTATATCATGTAATGTCAATGCCTCTATAGCACTACACTTAATATATAGACTATACTTTACTTAAAGAATTCCCTTCTTTATGAAAGCTAAACATAGTTCCATGGTTTTATTATGTGTATATGTATCTGCACAAATTCTTTCAATATTTTAGGATTTCATTACATATTTTGCAATCTTCTTCCAGCAAGACTGGGACAATGGTGCCTCTCCATGTCCTAGTTAAGTTTGTGGGGTTTGTGTCCTGTATCTACTGACCCTACATTTTTAACACATGGCTCTAAGCTATATTAATTTATTATGGTAATTCTCCACCATTATGTGCTAGACACTGTCCCAGGCCTTGGAAATAACATGTGATCTTGTCTTAATAATGTTTGCAGTCTAATTAGGGATACAGAAAATCAAGAAAACAGCTGCAGCCAGTCACTAGTTCAATGTGATTCAATGTGAACAACCTCAGTAAATTTGGAAACGAAACCAGAAGCCACTGTGGTCTAGGGGATGACAAATGACCAACACAAAAATTCTTATTTTGAGCTGGAGAAGCACCTCAGTTGGCAGGGTACTTGCATAGCTTGCACAAAACCCTGGGTTCAATTACCCAGCACAGCATAAACACAGTAGTAGAGTGGCATACGTATAATCTCAGTGCTTCCAAGGCAGAGGCAAGACAATCAGGAGTTCAAACTCATCCCTAACTATATACCAAGCTCAAGAATTCCTAGCCTGGAATATATGAAAATACATGAACAAAAGTCTTACTTTCTTTTGTCCTTTCTCTGTGACTCACACCAGCATTTTTACTTCCTGGGCCTCTGTCACCTCACAGGCTATAGTTAATGATTTCTGGCTTTTCCTTAATATAGCCTATGTTTCTATGAATGGGACTTGATCTATAGAAATTACAATAGTATGTAGTATACTGGTCCAGACTTTCTTCATCTACTGGTGTCCTACAGAAATCCAGCTTCTAGCTTGTATTCATCCCACTTCCTATTACTGAACTAACTGAAAGAACTATTTATAATTCTTTGGTAATGCTTTTGAAACTCTAACTCCTAATTTATGCACCCTAATTTAGACTTTAAGAATCAGTCCCAGGACTGGAGAGCTGGCTCAGCGATGAAAAGCACTGGCTGCTCTCACAGAGGACCTGAGTTTGAACCCCAGTGCCTACATGGAGGCTCACAACTGTCTCTAACTCCAGTTTCAGGGAATCCAACACCCTCTTCTGTCTTCCATGTGCACTGCACTTACATACGTGCAAGCAATACACTCATACACACAAAATAAAAATAAATAAATAAAAATAATTTTAAAAAATAGATCCCAAGTTTTAACAGAACTCCCAACTCCTCCCTACCCATCTCTACCAGTTTTCTTGGCTTTAGTGTCTTGGCCCCGGCACAGGTGTAGAGTGCGCCGTAGGGCTCTTTTGACTTCTTGGTTGCGCAAGCAGTAAATGATGGGATTAAGCAATGGTACGATGACAGCGTAGAGCACAGAGACCAGCTTGTTCGTGTCAAAAGCTGAGAGTGCCTTAGGCCGAGCATAGATAAAGATACTGGCTGCATAGAAGATGATCACAACAGTGAGGTGGGAGGCACAGGTTGAAAAGGCTTTATGGCGTCCGGCAGCTGATGGAATACGCATCACAGCACCAGTGATGGCCATATAGGAGGCCCCAGTTGCAGAGAGTGGCCCCAGCAGGATAAAAATGGCCAGAATGAAGTCTGTAAGTTCTGCTGTGGACATGTCAGTGCATGAGAGGTTGAGCAAAGGGGAGACATCACAGAAGAAGTGATTGATGGTGTTGGGACCACAGTAAGAAAGGCGAGAAATGAGAAAAACTTTGACCATGGAGATGCCAAAACCTCCAGCCCAGGAGCCAGCTGCCAGCTGCACACACAGCCGGCTGCTCACAATAACAGGGTAGTGCAGAGGATGGCAGATGGCCACATAGCGGTCATAGGCCATAACAGCAAGAAGGACACACTCAGTGCAGCCCAAGCCCAGGAAAAAGTAGAGCTGTGTCATGCAACCCTCGAATGAGATCAGCTGCCCACGGCCCTGTTTGGATCCAATGAAGCCTGCAAGCATCTTTGGAATTGTGACAGTGACATACCAGATTTCCAGGAAAGACATATTAGCCAGAAAGAAATACATGGGTTTGTGGAGGGTGGAGTGGTTCCTGATTGCTGTGATGATGAGAGCATTTTCAGTCAGAACCAGTACATAGGCCAGAAGGGAAAGAGAAAACAGTAGAGCCCGGAGCGGCGCAGGAGCAGGGAAGCCCAGCAGTACAAACTCACTCACTCGCCCACTCTGGTTCCTCCGCTCCATGGAATCAGTCTTGCTTACTGCTCTTCAGAAGAGACCAAAGTGTCTTCAGGAAGCAGCAGCAAAAACCTGGCTTCTCTCTTGACAGGTTTACTTTGCTAGGACTCGATATACATAGTACATATCATTTATCACAAACTAGTCACAGAGTTGAAAGCTAAGCCAAGATATACATGGACAGAAACAAATGGATTTTTTATTGCAGACAGGTGAGGACTGAACCCTTGGAAAAACATATATAGAGAAATTCCAGGCAAAAAAGTGACACTAGTACCTGCCAATGTCTCTCTTTAGGTCCTAATCAAAGTAAGAAAGAGATCAAAATCACAAATGATGATCAAAACATACAAACAATACATTTTCCTATGCAAAATAATAAAGTAGACAAACTACCCTGTAAGCTCCCCTAAAGTAAGAGTTAACCATGAACTGGGCAGTTGCTTCTTTTAGAGGGTGTAAGCTACACAGTGAAAGAATAACAATAAAATATAACGTGACTGAGTGTTTACTGCATATTATTATTGGAGGCATATTTTAAATGTTTGTAATACTATTCTGTTCAGAACAACTTTCTAAAGTGATACCATTAACAAGTCCATTTACACCAAAGGAAAGTGAGAAACAGAAAAATTAAATGACTTGTTCTGTGTCACCCGAAATTTAAGAGGTGCAAGGAGTTAAGAACCTCAGAGCCCACTAAATAGTCAGGTGACTTGAAAGAGGAACTGTTTGCTACATCCTAGTTTTACATTCGGGAGAGGGAATCTTTGTCACTTCATCTAGAGATGCAATGACCCCTACAAAGAAGAGAGACCAACACAACTATAACAGAACACCAAAAGTTACTGCAACTATAGGACAGAATTCCCCAGGAACTCAACATTTAAAAAGAAGACCGTCTATGATCTGTCCCCTAAAAAGACCCTATGACCATTTTACTCCAAAGTTACGCAGTAGGTGTTGGATGGCATGAGGGTGGAGAATCCCACTGGTTTCTGAAAGTTTTATCATCTCTCTTTCAATAAGAATGAAGACATTCCTTTAGCATCAAAGCCAATATGGAGGTAACCATTCGAGCACTCTCTTCGTTTACCTTGATATCAAAGATGATTTTTTTTCCCATAAAGACTCAAGCCTTCTCTATGTCTGACATGGAAGACAGGTTGGCATTTCCATGTGCAAGTTGATCTGAATGAAGTTGATTTCACCCAGTGTTCTCTATGGTCATAGCATCAGGAAGCACAGGTTAGAATTGAGAAGGAAGTAGAGTCTGCTGAGTACCTGAGTGCTTGCTCCTCCCAGAAGACTCTGTTTTTTCTTATGGCTGTTCCTATGAAGTGGTGAGGGCAGATTGCTCTCCCAAACCTGAATGAGCTGCTAGTGACTTTAGGCCAGGCTTTCTCTCCTCTTTGTGCTCTGCTGTTAGTCCTTGAGCCTTTCTCTCAGTACCAGAAATCTGTAATGGAAGGAAAAACGCATGTGTCCCTGACGTGCAGTGGCCAACACATCTTGTCTTCCACACTCACAATTATTTGATCTCAAGGTTCACAGCCAAGGTCACATGTTCTTCAAAGAGTTCATATCCATGGTGGGAACGTACTTTCATCTTCTCATGTCTGTTAGTTTAAGCAGCCACATCTATCTCTACACCACATACCAGCTTCCTAAATGGAAAGCTAAAGACTACAACTGCCCTTCATGATCTTAGCCATGATGCTTTCTCCTGGGTGTCTTCCTGATATTCCCTGCATTTTGCAGTTCATTCTCAGTCTCAGAATTTCGTGGTCATCGTTTAATATTTTCTCCCTCTATATTTAAATTTTTGAGGACAAAAGTAGTTTCACATCTGAACTCCAAAATCACTGTCTATGACCTGTCCCCTAAAAAGACATTCTGACCATTTTACTCCCCAATGGCTGCACAATGACATTCTAACTCTTCTTTTAAAAAAAAAAACCTAAATGTATTTCACACCCTGACACTGCTTTCACAAAAATCTTACCTCTTATATTGGTGTGCATTATTTTTTAAGTTCAGTTCAACACACAGCATATGTATCGCTACACAGTTCTGCTCATGTTGCGGTCTCTGAGGGCTGACTCACGCTTAGCCCTCGGGTCTTGGCTCAGGAAGCATTCCTCATATGAATATTAGTTACTCTTCTTCCTCTCCTTTCCCTCTTACAGATCTGGTAGCCTGCCTCTCCCTAGTGCTAGTGTTAAAACCTGGGAAAGCCTGCATATGATCTTACGTGGTCTTGCTCAGATATAGATAGGAAGGAGATTTATAGCTGGAGTGGCCCCTTATGTCCTCATTGGTAAAACAAGAACTACATATAATTTCCTGTGTGTCATGTAAATTTATCAAATATGTATAAAAGTTAACTTTCAAAACTATTCATCATCATGACTGGCATTAGCTTCCACACAGTTATCTAAGCCAAGGTTCAGATAGTTGCCTGGGTTCCTGTGTATCACCCTCCTGCCACCCTACGTCTCATCACAGCTGCCCAGGCCTGTCTGAACTGCCTCTGTGGTTATCTTGCACACCTGCCCCATCTCCTGCTTGAGTTCTGCTCTCTTCCTCCCGGTTCCTGCTATTTCTTGACTTAATGATTTCATAGGTTCTCACTTATTCTTTGTTACTTAAGGTTTGAGTATTCATTTGTTTCTAGAGTGACTTTATGTAGAACTCACTAACCACAAGACCATCTAGTTTAAAGACAGCACAATCAAAATCTTCCAGTAAAACTTCAACAAGTTTTCTTTTCTCTGACTCACTACAGTCCAGACATTGGCCACTACATTGCTTTGAATAAGTCTGTTTTCCCACTCTGTGGCTGGGCACACACACTATCCGCTGTATACAGCACTCACAATGCCCTCGGTATTTTTATCATTGATATTTCAGTCTCCTAACCACCATCCCTCCAATGCTCTCCATATTTTGAAAACATATATTGGTCATTGGTATGACTGTATCATATTATGACAGTATTTATTATTATGGGATGTGCTTTAGTTAACAACTAGCAAAAATAATGTAATTGGTGGATGATGAATAGAGCAAGGTATAACATGGGCAGAATAGACAAATTCCTGATTATAGAAATGGCACACAGTGAAGGTCAAACATGCGAAAATGGTTGGAAATAATCAAATTTGTGTAATTTAAATAGATTTTCAATATAACTTGACAGATTTTGAAACACCCACTGATTGTAGATCTAAAGGGCTCAGATTAAACATTGCCACATATCCATGTACCCATGGGGACCACAACTTGAATTTAGTGGGTACCAATAAAGCAACCATGAAGTTTGGAGAGGACTATGAGAAGAGTTGGAGGACAGAAATAGGGTTTGATATGATTATATTTCATTGTACACGGGTACAATTCTCAAGAATAAAGAGAAATTATAATCCATAATGAAAAAAATCATAAGTTCTATTAAGTCCATGGAGACTACATCTTCTCTAGATAAAAGTGTGATATGTGGGCAGGATGAACTTTTTTGACAGAGAGAAAATTTGGTGAATATTTCTAGAACATGAAATATATGACAGAAATACAAGATCATAAAGGTTGTAGGGAGGCAGACATAGTATGAATAATAATGAACCATCAGCATAAAATACAAAGAAATGAATAACAGCAGGATGCATAGAGGTGAATAATGCTGACAGAGTATTTACAGGGTATGGGAGCTTAATCAGGTAGAGAGAGGAAGAGTTGGAGGAATGTTCTGTAAAGAAACCAACACGGGGAATGGGCCACTTGCAGAATTAGCACATAGTAGAATCTACTTACTTTTTTCAGAGGTCATTAACTTTTCAGGGTCAGTCTTAGATGCTTGTTTTGGTTAGGAAAGGGCTTAGGTGGTAAATGTAATGGAAAGGTGAAGGATCAGGACAAATAAAGATGATGTGGAAACTCCACCTTATCTTTCTTCCACGATCAGGGAACTCTGCCAAACCGGGAAAGATTCCTGTGTAGGGTACCTCCCTCTCTAGTCCCCACTCCTCCCTCCTTCTGATGTTTTGGGATGGTACTGAGGCAGGAGCCCAAGAGACCAGAAGACAGACAGGATGAGCAACAAGCAAAAAGACTAAGGCAGATTACAGAGAAAGGGAATGTTTGGCAACCTTGAGAAGTCGTTTATCAGGAAAGCTACAGGAAGAAGATGGTGGCCTAAAACTCCACAGACCTGTAGCTTCTGCCATGGCCTTCTCATGGATGGGTAGTCTTCATTTCTTTCTGTCCTGATATATATTTCTTCTCAAAAGCCTGCCAAAAGCTTTGGACCAAGCTAATGTGGTATCCTGACTCATTAATGTCATGAAAACTTTACATTATTTCTTTGAAATATAGATTCTCAAATCCATATAAAAATTATAATGTCTTTCACAGGGTAACTGAGAGAAGCAAATGTACAGAATCATGATATGACCCAGCTGTATCACCTGGTTATATACTCAACAGACTCAAGGCCAGCATACCATGGAGATATTAGCATCTTTATTGTTAGCATCCTTCATAATAATCAAAATATGAGAATAGCCTAGATGCCAGTTGATCGATGAATAAAGAAATGTGCTATATGTGTGCCATGCAGTTTTATTCAGTGATAAAAAATAATTACTTCATTTGTAAGAAAATGGATGAAACTAGAAATTGTAATGTTAAGCAAAATAAGTTAGACTCAGAAAGACAAATATGGCAGGTTTTCTTCCATGTGTCAAATCTATATATTTAAACATATTGAAGATATATAAAAGTAGAAATGTGACTCTTTGGGAATACAAAGGGAACAAACTGGAGGAAGTACAAGAGAAGGATTTTTTTAATGTGTACCCAAATGTCCTTTAGTATTTGTTCATCACTGGAGTCTGGTTAATCTACCAAGAGTCCCATCCCTATAAAAGACTGTCTCTTCCCCTCCCAGCAGCCACCAGTGGCCAATAGTTCCTTAGGTGGGGTTGGGATTTATTATTCACTTCCCCATGTCTATGCTGGGATTTTGTCTGGCTTGTGTTTATATGGAACTTGTACATGCTGTCACTATTGCTGTGAGTTCATAAGAGTAACTGACCAATGGTCTGGAAGACTGTCTCCATGTGGTCGTCTACCACTCCTGGATCATACATCCTTCTACCTCTTTTTCTGCAGTGATCCCTGTACTTTGGAAAGCAGAAGTTTGAAATAGGTGTCCTATTCAGGGATAAGCACTCTGTGGCCTCCTGCTCTCTGCACATGGGCCAGTTGTGGGTTTGTGTGTTAATTTCCATTTGTTACATAAAGAAAATCCTCTGGTGAGAGTTAAGAGATGCATTCATTGTATGGGTAGAGGTTGCAATGAAGATGTGTCACTCAGGGCAAAGCATTTCACAGGCACTTTCTCTCTGCTTTTGACCAGTTGTGAAACTCTGTAATAGTCATTTGTTGCAAAAAGAAGCTTTTTCGTTTGGTGAAAAGTGTAGGCACAATTGTCTGTAAATACAAGGATGCATATTTAGGATATTGTAAGAAATTATATAAGTCTTTGAATATGGAAAAGTAGTTTTGTCTCTAGGATCTATGAGCCCTGCTATCATGTATACTTGGCTATATTTACAGTAGCATACATAAGTTATTTAAAGCACATTTATTTATTTTTTAACAGGATACATGTCTTTTTATTTGTTGTTTTTTATTTTTATATAACTTTTATTGAATTTTGTGTATTTCGTATAGAAAATCTTAATCATCTTTATACACCTTGCCTACCGGCATCCTCCTATAGCAGCCCCCACTGGAATTCATGCACTTAGTTTTAACTTCCACACTGGAGCTGTAGAAAAGTAATAGAAAAATGATGAGAAAACTCTTGATGCCTGAGAATAGGAAAGATCAAACATCAAGGCCTGGGTTTCCAGACCCATATGTGGAGACAAGACCATAACTGGCCATCAAGGGAGGTAAAAAGTCTATTTTGGGGAACCTGTCTTTCAAAGAGTAGAAACTGCAAATAACAAAAACCAGCCCCACCTCCAGCATTAGCTTAACATAGAGGCAAAGTCACTGCCATGCCACAACCTGGGTCCTCAGGGAAGTGCATTGTCAGGAGTGTAGCCACTCAGAGAAGGCTAAAACTGCTATACAACATCAGAAGACCTTTTTCTGCTTTACCATCAGCCCACTAATAGAGGAAAGTTGGACTGTAGCTCACTGGTGGGGACCCGCAGCTCCAGGCACATGAAAGGTGACCACAGCTCCAGGCTCATGGGAGGGACCACAGCTACAGTTCACAGAAGGGGACCACAGCTGCAGATTCACAGGAGGGGACCACAGCTTCAACACAGAGAATAACCAGAGCTCCAGGCTCATGAGAGGGGGCCACAATTCTAGGCTCACAAGAAAGGATCCCAGCTCTAGCTCATGGGAAAGGATCACAGGTCCAGCTCAGAGAAGGGGACCATAACCGGAGGGTCATGGGTGACAATCACATCTCTGGATTCATGGAGGCAACCTCAGCCTCAGGTGCATAGGAAGCAACTACAGTTATGGGCTCGTGGGGAAGGGTCATAATTTCAATTATGCTGGTTTCTGTGGTTTCCTAAGACCTTTCCAATATGTGATCCCCATTTGAAATGGTAATTTCAAATTCCATCTTTTAAAAGTTGAAACATTGCCAACTAATCCATTAGATAAAACCTTTAAAAACACAGAATTAACACTAAAGTTGGTTACTACTGATTTTTCATAAAAACCCAAATATTGTGAAGGGACCATGGAGATACCATTGTCCTGTAATTTTTCATCTAAAATATGCATGTTTATGTAAACATTTCCATAGTTGCAGTGAATTTTTAGGGATTTAAGCCTAAATATTTTGATCTCACATTTTTATATCTGTTTAAATCATTACAGTTATTATTACATGTCTGTCATCCAATAAAGTTGTACTTAACATCTGCTGTAAGTATGTGAACATCTAACTTAAACACTTGTGATTTTACTTTAATTTCATGAATGGATCTTGCCCCCTTAATATTTGTATTTATTCCTTTTCTTAGAGTAGAAGCATGATTATATTGTTGCTTTCAAAAATTAAATTAAATAATTCAAAAGTCCAAAGTAAAAGAGGCATTATTATATTGTTGTTTTCAAATATAAAATACAATTCAAAAGTTCAAAGTAAAAAAAAATATTATTTATTTAATCACAAAAACTGATTAGAAATCCTTGCCTCTATTTTCCTGGTAACATATAACAAATGCTTCTAAATTAACAGAATAAAAGCAAATTTAAAATTATGTAATATTTTGGATTATCTGACAAATTATTCTTTCTGATTTCTGTGTTTAACTTACCATTATTCCAAAGCCAGATTATTTTCATTCTTACCCTCTACAAATGGGATAATTCCAAAAATATTCCACAATACTCCCATCACAAACATACCTACACATTTCACTAATGGTGCAAATCAAGGTCAAACAGCCTAGGCAATGCCTGAGATAGAAACTTTACTCATATTCTATAAAAGTCTTCACAATAAAATTAATTGTCTCCTGCTGGCTGCTGTAACTGAGCCTCTTAATTTTGTGATAGATTCACAATATGTTGCTACATTCCTGCCATCATTGAAAACTGCTACCATTCTCTTCAATAATAGTAACCTTATCTCTAAACTTTTCTTACAGCTACAAACTTTGGTGAGACAATGGAGAGCATCAACATATGTCACTCACATTGCTTCTCGTTCAGGTTTGCTGGGACCACTATCACAAGGAAATAAACAGAGTAAGCAACCAGTATACCTTGTAACTACAAAAGAGACTCAACATTGACATGCTTTAATGCACCTCCCACAACCTTCCGATGCCACAGGTATCATTACCCCATACACTTCTTACCCCTTCATTTCAGGACAAGCAAGCCCATGGGGTCTTCAACTTAAGATTTAACAGATGGGTGTAGCTGGTACTCCCACTTTAGTCATCTCTCATCTATTTGTGTTACTGTTGATACATTCCCTGGATATACTTGGGTCACTATCCCAGCGGGGGGAAAGACTCATGTTACTGCTCATATGCTAACTACTTTGGCTATCCTAGGACTTCCTCATGTATTAAAACAATTAATGCAGGTCTGGAGAGATGGGTCAGTGGTTAAAAGCACTGGATGCTCTAGCAAAGGACTCAGGTTCAATTCCCAGCACCCACATGGCAGCTAACAATCGTCCAGGGGATCTGATGCCCTCTTCTGACCTCCATAGGCATTGTACAACACAGGTGCATTTACACATGTACAAACAATACACTCATACACATAAAATAAAAAATAAATAAATAATAGTAATCATAATGATGCTCCTGCCTATGCCAGTATTCACTCTGCTTGCTTTTTTGACTGATTGTCTTATTTCCCACAACACTGAGATCTCTTACAATCGTCAAGGCCAGACTATTGGCAAAAATTATACTATCATATACATCTAAACATAAACAGGGGGACTTATGCTACCCCTGAAGAACAATTGCTTTGGCTCTTTATATCATGAATTATGAAATTTTGGGTGAAAAGGGGTGCTCTGTTACTCAATATCAATGAGTTATAGCCATCCCTGTTTCTAATTCACAATCTATTTGATAAAATGATCTAGTCTCTAATCAATAAAAAGCTAGACCATGTTAATAAAGTGTGGGGTCAGAGTTATGCTTGAGTATCTATAGGTCACAGCAAGGCCTTCTGGGTGTCAGCTTGAAGATTAAAGCTTCATCATGAAATGCCAAAGCTTTGACCATTAAAAAAAAACAAAACCTTAGAGGTCCCTTTCAAGAGAATACTCTGTGTGAACGTCCAACACTAAGCTTCCTAAATAAACATTTCTCAAGAGAACGGTAAAACGCTCATGAGCAGCACAAGTCTAAAAATGACAGGTCAGAATTTCACTTTCTCCCCTCCAGTCGCAGCAGGCCATGGATAGGTTCTTACTATTTTCCTATCTCCATCACTGTGTCCACATGATTATATGTGTGTTTTGACTCCTGTGCAGCAAATAGAGGCAACAGTTGCTTGCTGGCTTGAATTTCTCACTAACAGGGACAGCATATTTATTTTCTATAAAATGATGATAATACATTCCAGGTGTTTGGGAATTAGCAAACTGTGAAAAGCTTTGACACTATCACTATTAAATCAGTAATGCAGAGGTTAATAATGTGAGATTGATAGTCATATTGCTTATGTTCAAATAGGTGACCTCCACAAAATTATCCAAACTCTGTGACTCTATTGTCATTTATAATATGGGAATAATTCAAATTTTCTGGTAGAGTTGTTGTAGGAAATAAATGAATCAATGATTCATTTATTGATTGAAATTTCTTAGAATCACAACATCTGTTGCCCAGTATTTTCCAATAAAGACTGGCTCCTGTTTAAGAAATATTTGCTGACTCTGAGTGGGTTGAAATTGGAGAGAGAAAATATTAGTGGAAATAATGGAAAGCTAAGAGAAAGGTCTTTGAGATTCTGAGCTTAAATTGGCTTCATTTATGTACTGGGGAAAAACAGTTCTCAAAATTTAAATGATCCAAGGAAAGAACATATGATTGAGTAATTATCACCACCTGCATGCTGTGCTCATAACAGAAACAAAAACTCAGGCTTCTGAAAAAAAGAAATGTACAAAGAAGTCATAAGAAACTGACCAATATTAAATGAAAACTCCAGAGCCAGGCATAGGATACTTACCTACAAATTGTTAGTCTGAGAGACACTGGAGATTCCCAAAAAAAGATATTGTCATTGCTCTTTGTTGCTTCCCAAAACTAAATGGTAAAATCCTAATCCTTAAAATACCCCATACTTTGGTTGACAGAGAAATCAAGTGGGAACTAAGCTGAAAGTTCCCTCGCTGTTGGCTATCTCTCATAGTATTGGAAGATGCTATGCAGACTCTCTTCCTTTGTCCTAAAGTAGAATCTATCCTTCATGGAATCCTGTGTTCTTGGGGTCAACAAAAAGTTGAATCTTAAGGAAGTGATTCTAGATAGTCTCCAGTGGAAGAATTTGCACCAAGAGACATCTGATTCCAAATGTTGACCAGATAGTACTTAACATTTATAACAGAATACATGAACTCCAGTGGGGTGTAGGAGTGGAAACGGGGGAAGGAGTCTAAATTTGGTTAAGATCTATTACATAAAATGCATAAAATCTCAATAAAATATTTTTAAAGTTGAATCCTGCTTTCTAATCTCATCTGTTAATGTTTCTTTTTATTGAGATTTTCAAATGCTAGGGCTAAAGAGAGTTCCTTGCCTGATCCCTCTGAATCAGGCCACATGATTTAGTTCATATGAAGCAAGCTTCATTTTTTTCAGGTGCATTTGGGGGTGATGGAGTGGGGGGACTGTTCATGAGTAGCAGTTCTAGAGCTGACTCTAAAACTTGAAGTGAAATCTTCAAACACTGGGGATAGAGTACTTTATATGGTACCTCACACGCTCTCTTCTTTATAGCTGAATAATATTTCATTGTGCAAAAATGCCATGTTTTCTTTCTCAATTCGTCTACTGGGAGACATTTATCCTGATTTAATAACCACGGCACTGTGAATAATATTACAATAAACATTAATGTGCACAGATCTCTGTAGTGTGCTTACCTAGACATCTTAAGCTATATTTATAGCTGGATTATATGAGTTTTTAGAGAGAACCTTATCCTGATTTCCATATTGGTAGCACAAGTTTTCATTCACACCAGCATTATATAGAGGCGTCCAACCCCTCCAAGTCCACCAGCATTTGTTACTGTTTGTTTACTAATAAGACTCATTCTGAGTTGAGTGAGGTTAAAATCTCAGTGGAGATTTGATTTACATTTTACCAGTGTCTAAGGATGTTGAACATGTTAATATATGTCCATTGGCCATTTCTACATCATCTTATGAGAACTGGACATTTCATTTGGCCATGTACTGGTTGCATTCTTTGGAGAGTTCCTATTTAGGTTTTTATGTAGTGTAATTATTAATCTCCCAACAACTGTAGATTTTGCAAAGAGTTTCTTGCACTCTATAATAGTCTATTTCTTCACTCAGCTAATCATTCCTTTGTTGTGAAGAAATGCTTCTTAATTTTATGAGATCCCACTTGCTAATTCTTGCTATTATTTCCTAACTAGAGATATTTTGGAAAATTCATGCCTCTGCGTAAATCTTGAAGTGTGACCTCCTACGTGATGTCCCTTATGCAGTACATTCAAAGTCTAATGTCTTACATTAAAGTCTTTGATCTGTTTTGAACTGATATTTGTATAGAGTGAGAGATGGGGATCTAATATCGATCTTTCCTGTGTGGCTATGGAGATTTTCTAGCTTTTAATTATCTTAATTTTCCTAATGTTGAAAAAGTTGTCTTTTCTCAAATCAGGTGAAGTGAGATCTATAACTGCTTGTCTTGCCCAAGAGTTTTTTGACTATTCAGAGTAATTTTTTTTGCTTCAGTATTGATTTTATGACTGCTTTTCTTAGTTTTTTGAGAAAATTGCACCAAAATTTTAATGAGACTTTCTTTGAATCTACACTTTGCTTTTGGAAATATATAGCACTGTTGACAAAATTAATTCTACCATTCCATGAGTATAGAAAGTTTTTTCATCTTTTAGTGCCTTTTTACAGTCTTAAAGTTTAATTGTAGAGGTCTATTTATTTATTCTTATTTTACGTGTATGAGTGTTTTCCCTATATGTATGTAAGTATACCTATGCATGCAATGTCCATGAAGGCCAAAAGAGGACATCAGATCCCCTGGAACTAGAGTTACAGGTGGTTGACAGCCACCATGTGGGTTCTGGGAGCTGAACCCTGGTCCTCTGAAGAGCAGTCAGGGCTCTTAACCACTGAACTATCTCTCCAACCCCCTATAGAGGACTTTTACCTCCTTGGTGAGGTTTGTTCCTAGATCTCTTTTGGTTATTTTGAATGAATTTTTTTCCTGATTTATTTCTCAATATGATCATTGATGGTTTATAAGAAAACCACTGATTTTTGAATACTGGTTTTGTAAACCTGTTACTTGAAGAAGTGTTTATCCATTCTAAGAATTTTCAGTGGAGTCTTTTGAGTTTCTTACATGTAGGATAATATTGTCTGCAAATAGAGATAAATCTAATTCCTTCTTTCTTACTTGAATCACTTTTATTTCCTTCTCTTGACTTATTGCTCTGGCTAATACTTTGAGCACTTTATAAAATAAGAGTTGAAAGAGTAGACAACCTTATTTCATCCCTGATTTTAGAGGTAATGCTTTCAGCTTCAACCCATTTAGTGTATTGGTGGTCTCAAGTTTGCCCTCCATAGCCTTTATTATGTTATAGGTGTGTTCCTTTTACTTCTAGTTTCTTCAGGATTTTTATTATAAAGACATGTTGGACTTCATCAGAGGCCTTTTCTGGATCAGTTGAGATAATCCTGTGCTTTCTGTACTTCAGTCTATTTATATGTTGTACCACATTGATTGATCTTAATATGTTTAACTGTGCTTGACTCCCTGGAATGAAGTCAACCTGATTATGTTAAGTGATCTTTCTCAAAACTGTGTTCTTTAACAATTCTATACATGTATATAAGGCATTCTCCCTGAGCCTCTCTTATCTCCCTTCTGTCCCTGTCAAACCTCCTTCTACCCTACAGGTACCTTTCCCAGACTCATGCCCTTTTGTTCTGTTTAGTGACGCACTGAGTTTATCCAGGACATCTGTGTGACTAGCAGTTTGGAGCTATTCACTGGAACCTGTGGGCTCACCTATGGGTAGACAATAGCCAGTATATTATTCAGCACTGAGGGACAGCATCCCGGGAGCTCCTCCCACATCCATGTCTTCCTGTTGGTGGGCCTACTGCAGGCAGCCACACATGACATGAGTTTTTTATTACAGTTCCTATACATGCCCAGAAGATGAAATTTCATAGCCCTTCTCCCCGTGTTCCAGCTCTTACCCTCCTCCTGTCGCATCTTCCAGGATGTTCTCTGGGCTTTAGATAGTATGGTACAATTGTCTTGTTTCAGGAGGAGCAGTCTCCCATCACTTATTCTCAGGATTCTGCATAGCCACGAGAGACTGCATTCACTACCAGTCACTGGAACCTTCTCTGAGGAAGGCTGAGAGTAGCATTTGTCTAAGAACCTAAACAGAAATACTTAGAAGATAATGTGACACAAAGTTGTTTTAGCTGAACAGTCCTATAATTTTACCCATTGAAGTCTATGACATCCCAGACATAGGTTTTTACAACATTTACAGTATCAGGCATGAATTATGGATTCCCCCTTGTGAAGCATGCCTCAAATCTAATCAGAGAGGAGCAGCTGGCTACTACCCCTTAAAAAGTAATGCCACAATTAAATAAGTGTGTAAATCTTGCTTTACGGGCTTGTATTGCAATTGTGTTTATATTTTTTAATCCCTGTGCTATTTAATTATTTACTATAAAGGGATTTCTTTGGGAATATTTGCATGTTCATCATGGAGACTGGTCCCTAAATTCTGTTGTTCTTGCTAATTGTTAACCAGCATTTTTAACAAGAATTACTGGCTTCATACATTTTGGTATATCTTTTCTTCACTTTCTATTTATGATACAGCTTGAGAGGATCATTGCTGTGTTCTTTAAAGGTCTGGTAGTTCTGGCAGTGAATCCATCTGGCCCTGAGATTTTGTTTTGTAGTTGGTAAACTTTATTACTGCTTCACTCTCTTTGCTTATTACATGTGAAAGTTATTTATATCTCCTTGGTTTAATTTTGATAGGTCAGATGTCTCTAAAATATATTCAAATTGGAAGGAACCATGGGGATGAAGGGAAAGAAGGAGCTCCAGAGAGGGGAGAAATAAGGAACAGGGATTAGAGATGGGAAATGAAGAAGTGCAGGGGTGCTTTAACTGGGGCCGAGGGAGGGAGGGTTATACAGGGGAGAGATAAAGCTTAGATGGTATGAAAAATACATTAGTTCAAAGTCCTACTGAAAAGATACACATACAATAAGTATGTGAGTGAAAGTGTGTAGATGAAGGCCATATAGCAGGAAAAAATAGTGGCAGGAGAAGCCTCCCTTTGAGTCATTGGTCAGAGCAGTCTAAGAGACTCCGAAAATAACACAGTCTATTACCACAGCCCTTGATTGCATCCCAGAGCATGCTGGGATTTCAAAATGACTTGACTTTGTGCAGGTCTCCTATATAGTTAACCACAGTTGCTGTGAGTTTCTGGGTACAACAGTCATGTCAAGTCCAGAGGACAGCCTTTCACAGAGCTCCTCCTCAACCTCCAGCTCTTGCATTCTTTCTGCCCTTATTCTGAGATGTTCCACGAGCCTCTAGGAAAGGAATGATGTAGATGTCCCAGGTATGGCTGAACACACCCAGTTGCTTATTCTTGGCACTTTGAACCGTAGTGTGTCTATGAACCATTGTCCACTGCAATAAGAAGCATCTAGAGCCACAGCAGAGAGCAGCAAAAATCTGTAAATATAAAGAGATGTTTAGAAGGCAATTTGACCACCTGACTATTTAGAAACTCAACACCCATCAGTTCTCCCCTAGGGACTGGGGTCCCTAGGGGTGCGTTTTGATCATGTTTATAGTGCATCCTGTGGAAAAGTCCTCCAATATAATCAAGAGAGCAGTTGGACACATTGTGGGGGTACATGCCTTTACCCAAGCATTCAGAAAGCAGAGATGGATGGAGCTCTGTGAGTTGCAGGCCAGCAAGGACTATATAATGAGACCCTGTTGAGGGGAGAGAGATGAGAAAGAGAGAGAGAGAGAGAGAGAGAAATACCATAAACAATCTTGCCACTATTATAATACAAAAGGTTCAGCACTTGATGAGACTATGGATTTTTTTTGCACAGAAGCCTGTATAGCACCTCCCAGCCCTATGAAAGCTAGCCATGAGGGAAAGGTTCCTGGTCTATGCAAACCAAAGGGTATGGTGTCTTTCTTCAACAATATGGTCTTACCATATAGTTACTGTGGGCAACCAAGAACATTAGCAATGGACTGCATTGTAATGGGTGTCTCTGGGGCCTCTTGACCAGTAACACATAAGAAGGTAACCTGTGCCTGGCACCGAAAAGCTCATTTAATAACCCATGTCTCCTAGTGGAAGAGCATTGTTCATTAATGCGGGGTATCTCTTTTCAGTTTCCTACAACAAACTATGTATACCAGGCTGACTTCCATCTCACAGAAATCCACCTGCCTCTGCCTCCTGAGTGTTGGAATTAGAGGCATGTGCCACCACACCAGGTGTGAAATATATTTTTAATTAGTTTACAAACTAGTGGGGTTTCATAAGGTTTCTTCACACATACTTCATTTTAGTTAACTCATCCTCTATTTCTCCTTTCCCCTAGGTCCCAAACTGTATCTCCAACTTAACCCCCAGGCCTCTCCCCTTGGTCTTTCATATCGCATCTGTTCTCCTAGCCTCTTACTATATCTTAACCTGGATTTCAAGGTTGTACATTCCCAAGAAGCTTCTTCATGAGCTCATCATGTCATTTCTTCGTCTCCGTCATTCCACCAGCTGAGCTCTTCTTTCTCCAGTAGTCCCCCTCTCTACTTTCTTTTCCCCTATATTCTACCATCTCCCCTCCCTAAATGCATCTTCCACAGATGGCCCTTTCCTAGTTTCCTAGCGCCTGCTTGTACACCATTTTAAACTCACAAAACAAAAGACTTGAAGCTAGATCCCTCATACAAGAGACACCATGTGGCTTTTTCTTAGGGAAGCTGGGTGAACTCACTCAGTATAATTTTTTTCTAGTTCCATCCATTTTCCTGAAAATTTTTTTATTTCATTTTTCTTTATAGTTACTATTCCATTGTATATATGGACCATATGTTTAGTATTCGTTTGACAGTTGATTGACATCTAGGGTAAGTCCATGTCTTAACTACCGTGAATGGAGTGGCAATGAACATGGATGTGCCAGTATCTCTGTAGTATGACATAAAGTCCTTTGGATATAGGCCCATGAGTGGCACATCCAGGTCATATAGGAATTATATTTCTAGTTTTTAGAGAAACTTCCAGTCTGACCTCCCTAGTATCTCCACTAGTTTATGCACCCACCAACAATACACAAGGGTTCTCATGTCTCTACACCAACACGGACATCTGTTGTCCTTTGTATTTCTGATAATAGACATTATGACTGGAGGAGATTGTATCTTAATGGGATTTTAGTCTACACTTCTCTGATGACTAAGAATATTGAATACTTTGTTCACTAGCCATATGTGCTTCTTCTTTTGAGAACTTAGCAGAAGTGGGCAGAAAGATCACAGGAGCCAGAGTTGCTGGATGACAAGGAAACAAAGTTTCCCAGACAACTGAGCAGTTACTGCTAGGAGCTCACAGCGGTGGTGACAGCATGCACAAGCACCACATAAGCTCAAGCCAGACAAAACCAGCACAGACATGGGAAAGTGATTAAGAAAGTCCAGCCCTACTTGAGGAACTATTGGCAGCCAATGGTTTCTGAGAGGAGAGTCAGTCTCATTTAAGGGTGAGGCTCTAGGTAGATTAACCAGGCTCCGGTGGATGGACCCACCACTAAAGGACATTGGGAGACACAAATTTCAGTCTATATGCCTATATATATATATATATATATATATATATATATATATATATTACATGAAATTTGGTGAGGAAGCAATAAGTGGTGTAGAGAGAGGAGGGGATTTACATGTGATCAAGATATAGTGATAAAATTCACAAAAATTCAACTTGAAAAACTGCAAGCATGAGGGGGAAATCAACTAAGGATAGAAAACTTTCTCTGGTAGAACTGGCAAGAATTGGTACCAAAAGGGAGTCAGACAGTAAGGTAGTGAGCACCCAAAAGGCTGAGACAGCTTTCCATGAACAAACAATTCAAAGCCACATAAAGATGCTTCTTTGTTCTCATTTAAGAATATAAAGATCTCCATCTCAATCAGTCAGACACGTAGGTATTACACAGAACCAACATCCTAGAGGAGAATCGCTGCTTCACTGGACAGTAGCCAGCCATTCCTTGGAGACCCACAGACTAACGAGGGTGTGCCCTTGAGGTGGCTCTTTGCCAAGCTGAGTTGATTGGAAAGTGTGGCTCTGCTGCCTGGGTCATTGCCCTCAACAAATCCTGATTCTTTCTATTTACCTAACTTTCCTTCTAAGCTCTAGTGCAGGCCACTGGGAACTTAACTCACCTTTGCTCCCTGAACAGCTAAGTGGCTCATTCGCAACTTTTTAATGAGGTCACATATGATGACTGTCCATTAATAAACTGTTTCATCTGTAGCCCCAGGGACTGAAGAAACTAAAGCTGAAGTCAGTCACAGTAGAACTCAGCTGTATGTGCCTTGGTGTGAGGAGAATCAGCTTCTCTTGGTACAAACACCCAGGGTCTCACTGCTGGGTCTCTAAGGTCCCTGGAAGCTTCCAGAAACTTTGGTTATGGAGATAGAGATCCAGAAGGATTAAGGTCTTGGTGGATGCATGTGACAACAGAGCCAAGTCGTCCTAGGCTTGCAATAGATCTTGATCTACAGAAAATCTTGAGGAGATCAGTTGTTCTTCAGGTTTCCTTGGATGTTATGTAAATAAGATATTGCACTTGAAACTTTTTACTATGTACAGTTGAACCTCTACACCTAAGGCTCATGGAACATAGAAGAATGAGGAGTTGAGAGAAAACTAATTCATCCCTCAACTCTCACCAGTGAACCTTATACAACAGCATGTGATGCACAGAGAAGGCCACAACTGGCCACGTTTTAAATAATAAGAATTGTAGAGTGTGCATCCCTGGATAGGACTCCTATATTAACCTCATCCACTCATGGCTCAGGGACCATTTAGGAAAAGTAAGAAGAAAACCTGTAAGAGCCAGAGCTGGTTCATGAACACAGGGAAGCAGAGGCTTTCAGACCTAGGCATAGGACCCATGCCAACTCGATTAGATAAAGGCCAAGAACGGAGAGAGAGAAATTGGTGATGGGCCAGCCTTAGACTGAGAACTGTTGGATTACTACAGGGAAAGGGAGAGTATACCTTACTTATGATCTCTAGATAGGCTGACTGGACTCCAGAAGATGAATTTTCACTGGAAGACATCTGGGTACAAATGCTTGACTAGATAGGACTTAACATGTATGGCTGAATACATGAGGCCCAGTGGGAGGTGGGGGGGTATGTGGATGTGGGGAAGAGATCTAAATCTGATTAGCACTGTTGTATGAAATGTATAAAAGCTCAATAAAAAATTAAAGGGTCAATATTTATTGAGTTACATATTTTAAATGAAGTATCAATGTTATCATTATTTATAAAAATAAGATATTTGCTTTAATGTGATAAATAACGTGTTCAACAGGTACACTGTCAGAACTGGTATTTTAAGGTAGGCCTGGATATAAAATATCATTAAAGTATTGCATGTATCTTCTCTGAAAAGAAGAGGTAGAAGCTATGGTTCTAGGAAAATGAAGATTAACATGGAGATTAAATGAGCGCTTGAAACAGTGTTGATGAAAAACTATTGAGGCTGACTTAAAAGGAAATTATCTAGTCTATAGTATTAGATGAGCCAGTTCTTTGAGATCATTAAAAAATACCTAAAAAGTGACTTTTTTATTGTCTAAATTCACTTGTACAAAGTGTTCAAGAAAAGGGATTAGGATTAAACCCTAACTTTACATAAATTTTCTAAAATTGCCCTAACCAGATTCATCCCAGATGAACTTAATCTATGCTTATCTTTGAAGATTAGGCTCTGACTCTATTCTTTGGAGTACAATTTAAATATATTTTCTTCTAGAAAATCTCTGATTCCCCTGGCAAGGTTTAGTCAATTACTTTTGCCTTATGCAGTATTTTGGTTTTATTTTGAATTCTTTTGGACAATGCAACTGTATTTTTCAAGGCTATCTAACAACTAAGCATGAAGTCAAACTCTCAGGTCTGTTCTTATGGATGTATATCATTTATTTATACTAAATAAATATCAAAATGAATGATCAATTCCTAAATCATTGTGTCTATCACTGACCTCTTTCCCAAATGTTTCACATTTACAACTTCCTCTAAAACACATATACTCAGGTAGTCAGAAGAATGTCTTCCTAACAAAATGCTACCAATAAGAATTACAAAAAACACAGTAAATATGTTGAAAATTTATAAGCGATAACCTAACAAAACATTCTTTTGTATATAATTGGTTTTACTCAAAGTCTTCCTATTTTTAAATCAAAATGGCTCCCAAGAACTGTTACCCAAAATCTCACCTTACTGATAAACATCTGAATGTTGTAAGGGTTTGTTTGCATACAAAAAGATGAACACCTATTGTGCAACAACGTGGAAAACAACTTTGAAGTATGTGAAGGTATTTTGAATATGATATATGATTAATAAGAAAAGCCACACTATTCAGAACATTGGACAAGGAAGGTTGGTGTCAAGAGTGTTCTGATTTGGTTGGCACAGAACCACATACAGACCATTAGGTGACTCTCATCCCTGTGTACATGCTTACATGAGGACATTCTGAACTCAAGAATTACAAGAAAAGCTTCATTCTTATGATCAAGTCTGAACATTTTTCTCTTACTTTTATGCCTCTCTAGGACTTAAACATTACACTGATTTATTTCCACATTTTATTAGGGAACATTTATGCCCTTGTCCTGTGAGCAGCTGTGGTATTTTTAAACTACTTTAATGTGATGCTTACAAAAGAGATAGTCGATAGCCTCATTCAGCATTCATAAGGGCAAGAGCTGATCAAAACTTCTGAACAGCCAATGCTTTGGATGTCTCTTGGAACTGTGAGCCCAAGTCAGACTTCACTCATTCTTTTATTAAAACAGTATCTCTAGCATGGAATGGGAAAGAAGTCAGGATCCACCTTTATCTTATCAGAAAATCTTGCACTTTGATCCCTAGACCTAGAGTATCACACCCATAACTACAGACTTGTCAATTTCTCTCATTGCTTTAAATGAGATAAGCCCAGTTTTCAGCACTTTGACTTGCAAAGCATTCATGTATACATTCACACTATCATGGGTGGAGGTTCGCTATCTTGGAGGAATCCTGAGGGTTTAAGGTCATGTGCCCAGGTCATAAGAGGAGCACATGTCTCAGTGAACTTGTTTACATTACAAACAGTAAATTTTTGGTTTTAAGATTAGATTTTTTAAAAAGCCTTTAGGCCAAATTATGTCTACATTGTAAGAGTCATTCCTACAGATACTGTGATGAATGAGGTGCTCCTGTCTAGTTGATATTGGTCCATTGGTGACTCAGAAAGACAATGACACAGTGAAAACATTCCACTATTTTACAAAGCGCCATTACGTGGATAATGCCATCAGGAAAATACTCAAGCACTCTGTAAATTCTGCTAATTCTTCTTTGGTAAAACTTTTTGTTTATATTTCATTTGATTCTCATCTTCAATACAATTGCCTTTAGAGTTTATTTCTGAATTATCACAACAGCCTCCTCATTGTTCCCATGGATTCTCTGTCCTTCTTCAGACATACCACCAAGTACTGGATTTATAGTGTTGGACAAAACAAAGTCTGCATCTCTGAGTATATTATAGTCCAATAAAAATGTACTTAAATAAATGATTCACAAATAATAAATTATAAATAAACAAGTATGTAACTGCATATTATAATTGTTGTTGAGGAAAATAAAATTTTCTGAAGTATGTTTGACTGTCAATACAAAGACTTAAAGTAGTCATTTCTGAAAACATGAAAACAAAATATTGCAAAAAAAAGTAGATAAAACTTGAAGACATGAAGAAGCTTCACTGGTGAGAGTTGAAGGATGTATTAGTGTTCTCTCTACCCCCTGTTCTGTGAGCCTTAGGTGTCGTGGTTCTGCTATAGATGTGTCACTTAAAGCTGAGCACCTCTCAGACATATAGTCTGTGTGACTAGTTGTGGAACTCTGTAATAGCCTCCATCTGTTGCAAAAAGAAGCTTATTGATGAGTGTATGGTATACTTGTCTGTTAATATAAGGATTCATATTTAGCATAGAGTAAGAAGTTTCATTGTCTAGAGATATCACAGAGATGTGGTTTTCGCTAGGATCTAGACTTCTCTAGCCGTGTGCATTTGGTTATATTTACAGTTATATTTACAGGGTGCATGAGTTTCCTCTTATATACTCTGATGTAGCAGCAGGAGCCAGGAGAATGGAAAGGAAGCAGGAGTAAAGAGAAAGCGCCCAGGAGAGGGGAATACAAGGAAACAGGTGATACCAAGGGGAAAAGGAGAAAACGGGGGCATTCAACTGGGAAGGGAGAAAGGAAATACACGAAACCCTGGGAGTAACAGGGCAGACGGAACTCAAGAGATGGGGATAAAAGGAGACAAGTATTTCAAGGAGAAAGGGAGGAAATGAGGTCCTTAAACTGGGGAGGAGAAAGGGAGGCTAGACACAGGGCATAAATAAATCTCAGGTCACATAAAAAGTAAGAAGGAAATGTATTAACCCAAATAACCCTGAAAAATACACATAAAATATCTGAACATGAGTGCATGTGTACACCTGAATGCCATATAACAGGAAACACAGCACAGACAAGAGAAACTTCCTTTCAATTTGTTGGTCAGAGTAGTCCATGAGATTCCCAAAATAACACAGGCTACTGCCACAGTCCTTGATTATCTCCCAGAACTTGAAGGTAAGACCCTACTGCTGAAGACAGGACAGACTTCAGACACAGATCTGACAGCAATGGAGCTGGAGCTGACCTGGAAACCTCCTCCCTAAAATGCACATTTCTTAATAGAGAGACAATAAGCAAGGGTTCAAGAAAGGATTAGACAGCAGAGAGGGCTCTGGTCATCCTCTTCCTTGGCAGCATAGTCTTCTTAGACACCTTTTGTTTTTGTTTGTGATTTTTTTTATTTGTAGTTAAACCATTTTGATGATACCACTAGCCAGCTCTTACAGAGTTCCGAACATAAAATGGTCTTCCAATATTCTCCACCCTCCTCTAGCTTTACCTGAGGGATGCCCCCCAATCCTTCCCTTGACCTCCCCAGACTCTTCCCCACAACCACAGGCTGGGCCCTCTCTTGGGACTGGCCTGGTGAAGTCTTGTACAAGGAACATTTTGCAAACCGGATTTCGAGTATGGGCATGTGGCTTACTGTTTGTACCATGATTTTGGTAACACCAGGTTTCATTAAACATACCAAGTTCAGATTTTTAAAAAATTAATAAAATAAAATGCATATTAATATATAAATGAATATGTGCTACAATATGATATGCTAGAATGACATAATATCGCTATCATGGATGTTATAAAACACTGACATCAATATTAATATTTTCCCATCTAATTATACCAATGCTGTAAAATAAACCAAATTATCTTGGCTAGAGAATATGGAACTAAAATTCAGAAAGTTTAACAAATCACTATCTCAAACCACTAAGTTTCAAGGCTCCTTTAAATTTAGGTTACTTGGACTCCAAAACGTGATTTTTTTCTCTATGCAGCAGTGATTTTTGCTCTCCTGAACAAACTGCATCCTTTTGCCACCTGACATTCTTTAAGGTCCCCAAAAACAACAGAGTCAAGCAAGGTCAGGTCTCCATGAGGAAAGGAAAGAAGAGGAACTTACTCAGGGGAAGACACAGGTTCCAACCCTGCACTGCCCCTCAGGACAAAGAAGAGACAGCTGGGAATAATTCTGCGTACATCAAAACTGGAATAGAGGGCTCATTTGTGTCTGACACAGACAGCAGCAATGGCCTGGCTGTGTCTGCAGCCATTAACCGCTCAGACAGAACAGGAAGTAGGCCATCCCTGCTTCTTCCAGTGACTCTTCTGCAATAGAACCAGAGCTCAGATCAGTGAGAACGTGCATGACACATGACGGTCAGGCAGAACTGTGGAAGCTGTCCCTACAGGTAAGGCTCCTTTCCAAAGGTCAAGTCAACCATGCTGAACTGGACAAGTTTTCAGCAGATTTTAGAGGGACATCTCACACTTTTCCAATATTCACACTGTGCGGATCTCTAGCTTCTTTCTTCTCTGATCCTCTGGTCACTTTGTTACTGTTACAGAGGAAGCCATATAAAAGGCCACAGAGGAAATGCATTCTCCAATTCCATATAACACATTCTGTGCACTTGCGCCTTTTGAAAAGTGAAAATAAATAACCCTCACATATTTAGATAAAAAAAAGTATTACTTCAGTTCTGAAAATATAGCAGAACGTAAGTAAGCAGTGAAAATATAGTATTTTAAATGCTGATTATCAGAAAAGTTTACTCCACTTCACAGTTCAGAATTTTCTTTTATTTCAACTTTGAGTCTAGATTACTTTGCCAAATAAATGCATTATTTTCATAGTGCAATAAAATATAAAAGAGAAAGCAAATGAATGTTTTTGTTGTCCTAGAGAGCAAGACCAGAAAATTGGTATACTGCTTTTGTCTTACAGAAAGGTAAATAAGACACAAGAAGACCCAAACATCAAAGAAATATTATTTATCACAAACTACAACCGTTGACCTGTGTGGCCAGAGCAATGGAATTGCGAATCAGGGAGTCAAAACCATACCATTGGAAAGGTATGCCAGAGATCCTGGGTCAGAAAGTGTGGCCTGTTCCTGCACTAAGGTCCAGAATGTTTTATTTTACTGGTGTAGATAGGCATGTATGTATGCATTTGTAAAATCAGCAGTTTTTCAAATAATGTAGCTATGATATACTAGTTTAGTTAAAGGGACTTGGGCAAAACTTGAAGTTGAAAACTGCAGTGTGAGAAGATGGAAATGCAACCTGCGGAACAAAAGCAAATAATTCTGGGTAGTGCTTCAAATTGTCTTCTGAGCAGGAGTTTCTTAAATGCTTCGGTTTTGACAAACTGAAGGGAAGTTTTCGAGATTTGTGCTAATCATAAGATGAATGCAAAGCACCTTGTAATTTCATATGGAATTAATAAAATTAGCTTTACTGGGTTATTTGCCTGATAAGAATACTAGTATATATTTCTTAGAATACATACACTTCAGATTGAAAAACAATCCTTATGCTTCAGAGTTTTCTTTTATTTCAATTCTGAGTCTAGATTACTTTGCCAAATAAATGTATCACTTTCATAATGCATAATTTCTTTTAAAATATAAAAGAGAAAACAAATGAATGTTTTTGTTGTCCTGGAGAGCAAGATCAGAAAATTGGTATGTTGCTTTTGTCTTACAGAGAGGTAAACAAGACACTAGTAGCTTGTATCTGTTTGACCCAAACATCAAAGAAAAAAAAGGTCCTTATGGTCAGATAATGCAAGGCCCTTTTGCTTCTGATAGATCCTGACCTTGCCACTTTCCCTGACTCTAAACAGAAATCTAAAAAACAAACCCAGAATCTGACTCATGCAATCAAGAATCTGTCTTCATGAGCCCTCTGGAGACTACAGGAAACTGGACAAGACTGACGGAGTTTGTCCTCATGAGCTTCTCTTCTCTACCCACTGAAGTACAGTCCTTGCTCTTCCTGGCATTCCTAGCCATCCACCTGCTCACCCTGATGGGAAACAGCCTCATCATTCTGGTGACCTTGGCTGACCCCAGACTGCAAAGCCCCATGTACTTCTTCCTCAGGAACTTGTCCTTCTTGGAGATTGGCTTCAACCTGGTCATCGTGCCCAAAATGCTGAGGACCCTGCTTGCCTGGGACACAACCATCTCCTTCCTTGGCTGCGCCACTCAGATGTATTTCTTCTTCTTCTTCGGAGTGGCCGAATGCTTCCTCCTAGCCACCATGGCATATGACCGCTACGTAGCCGTCTGCAGTCCCTTGCATTACCTGGTCATCATGAACCAAGGCACACGTGCCAAGCTGGCTGCTGCCTCCTGGTTTCCTGGACTGCCTGTGGCCACAGTGCAGACCATGTGGCTCTTCAGCTTTCCATTCTGTGCCACCAACAAGGTGAACCACTTCTTCTGTGACAGCCCACCCGTGCTGAGGCTGGTCTGTGCAGACACAGCCTGGTTTGAGATCTACGCCATCGTTGGGACCGTTCTGGTTGTCATGACACCCTGCCTGCTGATCTTATGTTCCTACACTCGCATTGCTGCTGCCATCCTCAAGATCCCGTCAGCTAAAGGGAAGCATAAAGCCTTCTCCACCTGCTCCTCACATCTCCTTGTTGTGTGTCTCTTCTATGTGTCCTCAAGCCTCACATATTTTCGACCTAAATCAAATAATTCCCCAGAAAGCAAGAAACTGTTATCATTATCTTACACTGTTGTGACTCCCATGTTAAATCCCATCATCTATAGCCTGAGAAATAATGAGGTGAAGAATGCCCTCAGCCGGACCTTTCACAAGGCCCTCACCCTCAGAAACCACATCACATAGGCATCCTCTCTCCTTCTTGGCATTTCCATCATAATGAAACCCAGAAGTTGAATGGCTGCTCTTAAGCTATGTGGAAATGAAGGAGCAGAGTAATTGAGATCAATCGTCTCCATCTACCAACTTCTCTGAGTGCCCAATGTACAGACATTGTTTTCTTCTTTAATTTTTTATTTAATAATTTTGTTTTATACATACGAGCATACTTCCCATGTGTGTAAGTGCACCCTTGTTGTGAAATGCCCATGAGGTCAGAAGGTATCCCTTCCCTGAAAGTGGAGTAACGGATGGTTGTTAGCTACCATGTAGGTGCTGGAATTGAACCCGGGTACTCCTCAAGAGCAGTCAATTCTCTTAACTGCTGAGCCATCTCTCCAGTCCTGAGACATTATTTTTATATGGGTGCATATTCCATTTTTATGCTTCTGTGGCCAATTCATTTCCAGGTATTTATGTTGCTCGTGGGCATGACAATGACACACATTGCAGACAGTGTGCAAGTGTTTATAGTGTGCTCTCTTGGTGACATACACCAGAAAATACAGTAAAAATCATTAAAAGTCATCTTGGCCCTTTAATTTGCTTTAGATTCATTTGACTCCAGTGCTCAAGAAAGAAATGGCCCTATCCTTCTCCTATACAGTTCTTCTTGCTCACTGGTAGGCAGCTTGGGACCTTATACAGAGGAAGCTCCATGACTAATTCACATTCTTAGTCTTTAGAATCCCAGTAATCATGGTTATTCTGCCCAGATGGAATGAGCCTGGTATACAGTTTTTTCACTACTGTTTTCAGGTTCTTAACCCTTGTGAAAATAGTTTCAAATTTTCACATAGTATCATTTTTCACAGTTCTGTGTTCTAACAGTCTTTTCATGGATCTTCACAGATTCCGATATAGATTCTTTAAACAGCCTTACTGTATTAAGCTTAGTGTCTTTACATCTTGAATTGTATGTGCTGTTGGTGGGAAAATACACATGACATACCAAATGAATAATTTAATCAATGTGAAACATTCAGATGAAATAGTTGTTAATAGCAAATTGCTCTTATGACTGAGGAAGGTAAGATTCAAAGGCATTATAAATATATGTATAATTGGATCTAAAATTCTGAAATTCATGTGTTTAAATATTAGTGCTGTAGGTTTTCAGTGCCATATAACATATACAAATTAATTCAGATTGAGTAAAATATTTTATAAAAGTAGAATGACAGAAACATGAGGAAACATGAATATATTAGAGAAAGATATTAAGGGTATAAATTTAATACATATTTAAATCACATTTAAATACAGCTAGATTTATAATGATTCAAGAACGAACATCTTCACATCATGCCATGTAGATTAGACCACATTTGGAACACTCTCCACTTAAGACACACATTGATAAAGTAGAAAACAGAAAAGTTTATAGAAGGATGGTCACGGCTTACAGACCTTAAGATTACAAGAGTTCAAGTAAAGAGATGAGAACATTATAAGAAAAGAATGTTCAGAAAAGAACATTCACAAAATCAAGTCAAGCTAAACTATGCTATAAGAAATCAAAGTAGTCATGCCCTCAAAGTGTGAGAAAGCAGTGTTGTCACAATGTGTCATTTTCAATACAGTGGGGAAGAAAGAGTTCCTAAGAACACACTGAGGAAATGTAAAGTACAGAGATTTCAAGGACCAGAGTTTGAGGGAGTCAGCGTGCAAAGTACAGAACTGCACATGAGGGTCTGACGGTAAGGACAAGGGAGTGCGGCTGCAGTGTTCTGTCTCCAAACTTTTTGTAACATTTCACTTTATTTTACTTTTATTCTATGTGTATGGGTGCTATGGCTGCATGTAAGGGCATCCGTGTTGTGCAGTGCCCTCAGAGGACAGAAGAGGGCGTCGGATCCCTTGGAACTGGAGTTACTGATGACTGTTACACACCATGTGCTGCAATTCAAACCCAGGTCTTCCACAAGAACAAGTGTTCTTAAATGCTGAGCCATGTCTCCAGGCCCTGTCTCCAAACTTGTTACAAGAATTCACTCAGCCATCTTGGTCTTTGTCACCTTATTGTTATAACAGTCAAAGGTTTTCTAAAAGCATTTAGTTCCACAGACTTAATTATGTTTTTTGTTTAATCAATCCTAAATAAACTTTTTAAAAAGTCATCTTTATGGTTAGCTTGCAGATCATAATTTTAATGTAGAAAATCAAATAAATATTTTGCTAATATCTTGTCTTTTGCAAATGTGGCAAGATTTTGTTTCTTACAATATTTTTTATTTTGTGTTTAGAACATGGGTAAATAGTAAATTTCTATGCTGCCAGAAAGAGAGAAAGGATTTATGTTATTACAGACTCCAAACATGGGAGGGCTTAATAAAGAATAAAGACTCCTTAGTGCTGTTTCCCAAGGTCAGGTGCACAGTGAATGGGTATAAATAATCATGGACTGCTCTCACCAAGTCATTATTTTGTAAGCACGTTTTTCTATGCTCAACACTGTGGAGAAAGTGATGTTTTCTATCAGTTCTCTTATTCCTGTAGGAATTGGGCCATATATCCAGGGAAGTTTAATACAAATGGCAGAGATACATGATATCTGGAACTCTCTGTGGTCAGGGATGAGACATCAAGCTTTGTTCTAGTCAGGAAGCTATTATATCCATTTCTTCAATACAAAGCATTTTATATGTGTATATTGACGTGTAAAGCAGCTCTCGTTCAATATATCACCTAAAGTTCCCGGACCCAGTACTACAGTGCCTTGACCTCCTCCCTTTCTCCAGTATAAGTACATGGAGTGTACACATATCTTCCCCTACCTTATTTCCCTTTTAAGAATACATGCTGACACAATTGCTTTAATATTTAATGGTCTTATTTTTTAAATGTTGAAGTAGGAAATTCCTAATGAGATGATTTATAGAATAAAGTCCAAAAGCACTGATTACAATTTGAGAATAAAAATGAAAACTAGAAAAACATCAAATTCTTATTACCCAGAGAAAACTGCTGGTAGCATTTTACTGTACTTACCGTAATAATCTCTAACAATTGCAGCCTTATTATATGTAAACGTTGTAATTCATTTTGTCACTTAATATCATAACTAAAGTTCCAAGATTGGATATTCAACAAGTTATTTGTGAGATTAAAATAGTTTTCTCATCTAAAAATGGAAAAAAGAACATGAAGATTTGCACACAAAACTGTAACATTTGATATGGGTAATGAATATAAAGTATTAACCCTAATCATGGATTATTTTTCATCCTATATAGCTATTTATAGAAACAGTAAGCTTGTAATATTTAAATAGTATGTAAAGCATATGAACTTGTTTAACTGTCATGGCTCAGTTTCTATACATTTTTATTATCTATAATTTGACTGTTTTGACACTTATGTATCAACAATAACGTGATAAATTTTTGTACTTTGAGGTTTTTAGGTTGACATAAAATTCAAAATAGAATTAGTGGGATAAATGACACGAAAATATCCAAATTTAATTATTTTTCCTGTATATATACAGTTACTACGAGCCAAGCACTGTAGCTATGAGTGTTTCCCAGAATAAAGTTGTGCAAGTTTTGGTGATAAAGAAGTTAATTTCATAAGATGACATAAATAATATGAGAGTTTTAAAATAGCAAGGAAAAGGGGAAGTGGAGAAGCCCTTAAGGGTAGTTAACAATTTCTTCACTCGTTTCTCAATAATCAGTAGAGTAAGTAGACAGAAAAAGAGCAGGCTTAGTAAATACATGAGCAGGACTTACTATCCCAAAATAACATTAAGAGAGGACACCAGGAGATGGAGAGATGGCTCCGCAGTTAAAGTACTTGCTGCTCTTGTACAGGTCTGGAATTTAGTTCCTAGCTTCTGCATGGTGTGGGAAGGGTATTTAAATGAACAGCATCACATATTTTAAATTAAAAGTTGTGCTGAACATGGGGATGCATGCCTGTACTAGCAGCACCCTGCACATGGGGGCAGCAAGACCAGAAGTTCAAGGTCATCCTCAGTTACATAGAAAATTCAAGGATGGCCCAGACTGCATAAACTCAGTCTCAAAAACTAAAGTTAAAAGTTTCTTAAATTGCCATGGAATTGGAGTTAATGGCCAAATACATAATAACAAAGGAATAGTTTAGAAGCCTTTGTGGGCAGTTCTGTTACTTAGGGAACTGGCACCCCACACTGAACAAAATCACAAAAGTAGCAAAGAACTTGTACTGTGAATACTCAAGAAAACACTTGAGCTGAAATTTTGTAAACTGGAAAAGAAGTCAAAAGAAAAAGTAGTTTGATACATGGGCAGAGTCAGCAGAAATAGGAATTCCTACTGATCATGTTGATCACTTTGGAGTACTTAACCTACATGAAGTAAGCAAACTTTCAAAAACTTTATTTATTTTTATTTTATGTGTATGAGTGTTTGGCCTGCATGTATGTAAGTCTACCTGTGCTGTGCAATGCCCATGGATGTCATAAGAGGGCATCAGATAACCTGGAACTGAGGTTCCAGAGAGTTGCTAGCTGCCATGTGGGTGCTGGTATTCAAACCCAGGTCCTCTGCAAGAGCAGTCAGTGCTCTTACTTGCCATGCCATTTCTCTAGCCCAAAATCAGTAAACTTTGAAAACTGTTGATAAAGAATGTTTGTTACTTAGATAAAAATGGCATTTGTTGGAAACTGGAAGCGTAGGAAGAGGAAAAGAAATGTAATAGTGGCCTAGTTTATAACAGTGGCACTAGAGAAAAGCTCAGCTTCCAAACATGATTCTCTAATTTATTTTTATTTTATGTATATGAGTGATTTCCCTGCATGTATGTAGGTACACCACGTGAGTGCAGTGCCCATGGAGGGTAGAAGAGGGCATCAGGTCCTCCACGTGGGTGCTGGGAGCCAAACCCTGATGTACTGTAAGAGTGCTGCTGACCACTGAACCATCTCTCCATTCCCTATAAATATATTTTAACATGAAATTCACAAGGTTGGTTGAGGTCGGTTATGGCAATTGAAGGAGAAGGTAGCAAAGACTCCATTTACAATTTGAACATATGAAACCTGTCTGATGGGTCTTCCTTTTATCAGGATGGAAAAGAAAGGAAAAGGAATCCATTTCCTTAAAAAAGGGTGAGGTCTGGAGAGACAGAAGAATAGAAAACTTGATTTCCAAAGTACCAGAGCCCAGTTTTGTGAATGTACATGATTGGCATTATAATTAATATCACCCCAAATATACACTAGCCACATGGTTAAACCATCAAGAGGAAAGTGGCTCATGGCTCAGTCCATGCGGTTCAGTGGTTTTAAAGAATTTTTTTACATTTAACGATTGTAATTTTTTTTCACATGAAACTTCTGCTCTGTCCATATCTTAGCACCATTAATGACACTGCATTTTAATAATAGAGTTCACAACTTGTACTAGACAGTGTTTCCTGACTTCATTAAATATTATTCCAGCCTCACATAGTTCCATGTAGTGGTTGGTTCTTCAATCGCTTCAAGCTTAGCACTCTGAGAAAAAAATTATTTGCATGAATAATATTTTTTAACTAATCAAGAGTCACAGAAAACAAACTGATTTGCATTTTCAAGTGTAGTATTGGTTCTGTTTCCAATATCTGTAAATCTTCAAGGATCCACTTTTATCAAAAGGCTAGTGGTTGCAGGCAAGTTCATCTTATCTAGACTCATTCTCTTTGTTTTGGCAAACAAGCAAGACTTATTTAACTCATCACTGGTGTAGGCTATTTGTGTTTTCTTATGACTGTGGGAGTTGAACACAGAGCCATGTACCTGCTAGGAAAGCACTCAACACTGTTATCTAGTTGGCTCACAAAGTGATGTCTACTCCATCGCCCTTTTGAAAGTAGTAAGTAAACTCCCTTTCTATTCTTATTTTGCTGTGATATACACAGACAATAAAAATGAATGTATAAAACACTGCTATTCAGAGATATGTGCATGCTCAAAACACCGACAAAAGCCGGGCACACACCTTTGATCCCAGTACTTGGGAAGTAAATACAGGCAGATCTCTGTGAGGTCAAGGCTAGCCTGGTCTACATAAAGTTCCAGGCTAGCTGGGGCTGCAGGGAGACCCTGTCCTAAAAGGAACAAACAAACAAACAAACAAAACTGACAAGTATTTATATATGTATTTATGAACAATTTACTGTATTATTGCACCTGTCAGTGCTTCGGGAAGCAGAAGACATCTCTAGTGGAAAAAACTGTCAAAACTGCTTAAGTTCGCTATTATAACTTTAGAATTGCCATAATGCAGAAGAAAAGAAAGGCGGCTATAACTTAATTAAACATTGCTTCTGGATACTGATTTTCAATTAATATGATATACATTTGAATGGATAAAACTAATATTGTTATTCTTACCACTTAAACTGTAACTTTTTCATTATTGACACATATATCATAAAATAATGGGTTTCATTTTCATTTGTGACATTTTCATACACACAAAACATATCATGATCATATTCACCTCCCATTCTTCTCCCTTGCGCTCATCACTCTTCAATCCTATTCATTCTCCTGAAAACATTCTTAACTGCTAAATAATATCGTATTGTGCATGCACAGCACATTTTCCTTAGTGATTCCATAACTTACTTATTATGAATAGTGTCATGGTAAACTTGAGTCGTTGTCACCAGCATTTGGCGGGTTTTCTTTTTTATTCTAAAAGATTATTGATCTGCATTTTAGCTTCAAATACGTTAGTATTTGGCTTGATCAGTTATTGTCAAATCATTCTACAGAAACTTGAAGTCGACTTGGAGGTGGCGTCAGTGTCTTTTACTCAAGGACAAAAGCTGACCCTACAGTGCCATCCTGTGGCTAAGTTAATGCTGTGTGTTCTTTGTCTTCGTTTCTTTATTTTAGTTATACAAAGTAATGTTTCATGGTTCTATTTTTATACATACCTTGTTTTGGTTGATCTATTTGAAGTGAAATGAACTCTGTGTTAGTTTTGATTTGCTTTTCCCTGATGGCTAAGAATGTTGAACATTTTTCATGCAGTTTTGACTATGTTCTTTTTTTGTGAATTTACCTATTTCTTACTTGGATGATTTGTTGTTTGCTGTGAAATATTTTGGTCCTTTATCTCTTCTGCATATTAACTTCTGCTGGAATAATAGCTGCAAAGATCATCTTCATTCTTTAAATTCTCTCTTCACCCTGCTGTTTTCTTTGCTAGTCAGATGCTTTTTCACTTAAGGTAATACTGTTTCTCACTGCCTCCTCTTCCTGAGCTGTTGGAGACCCGTGAAACAACGCCTGTGCCTGTATGCGGAAGTGATCCAAAATGGTCCCTCTATTTTTTCTCCATTAGTTACAATTTTTCACATCTTACATGATTATTGATTTTTATGTTGATTTTTGTGCAGAATGAGATCAAAATCTACTTTCCTTTTTCTGCATGTAGATACCCTGTTTTCTCATCATTTGCTGTCTTTTCAGCAACATAGGTCTCTTATACCTTTGTTGAAAGTCAAATGTGTGTAGCAGTTAGGTCTATTTCTTGATCCTCTATCCTACTGTGAATGTTTCTGTGTTTATTCCAGTACCATGCTGGTTTTCTTAATATGACTCTGTGTTTATTTTGAAATCAGATACTGTGACCTACCCAGCATTGCTGCTGTTGCTTAGGACTACACTGACTATTTCAGGTCTTTTATGTTCCCTATGAATTGTTTTCATTGGTTCTGTAAACAATGTCAGTGATACTTTGGTGGGCACTGCATTGAATTTGCAGTTTACTTTTAGTAATATGTCCAGTTTAACAATATTAATTTCTTTTCATCTGTGCACTTTCCATAAAGACTGATGGAGTGTTGAATTTGACCCATTATCCGCAGTTTTCAAATATCTCTCCATGAGCACTGTGCCAGGTAGTTTTTGTAAACTTGACACAAACTGAGTTACCTGACAAGAGGGAACCTCAACTAAAGAATTTCCTAGCTCAGACTGGTCTATCACCATGTCTGTGAAGCATTTTCTTGCTTGCTAGTTTATATGGGAGGGCCCAGTCCACTGTAGGTGGTGCCTCCCCTAGGCAAGAGGGTCTGGGATATATAAGAAAGACAGCTGTGCCAGATGTGATTGCCCACATCTCAATCCTAGCACTCTGGAGGCAGAGACAGAGGCATAGAGATCTTGGTGAGACGGAGGCCAGTTTACATAGTGAGTTCCAGGCCAGCTGGGGCTATGGAGAGACCCCCGTCTCAAAAAACCAAAAGGAAAAAGAAAAGGCAGCAGAGCAAGTCATGGGAAAGCAAGCCAGTAAGCGGTGTTCCTCCATGGCCTCTGCTTCAATTCCTGCCTCCAGTCCCTCTTAAGCTTTTGTTCAGGCTTCCCCTGATGATGGACAGTAACTCGTGAGATGAAATAAAACTTTTGCTACTCAAGTTGGTTTGGGTCACAGCCACAAAAAGCAAGCTAGAATAAGCATAAACCTTGAAACGACAGTGCCTAGATTTAGCCCTGATCTTGTCACTTATCAGCTCCATAATACTGGACAATTCACTTAGAAATACTTGTACTTCATTTTCTTCTCCATAAAATGAGGCCAATCATTGTCCTATTTGGTAGCTTGGTTGGGGGACTTCTTGAGTTAATGTGTGAAGATCACTGAAGAACTATGCTAGGCACAATAGAAAGGTATTCTCTTACAGTGATGCTGACAGTGTTTATATTGGTGAGGATAGTAACAATAACAAAAACTATGACATGGGAGAGAAAGCCTGATGATTATTGGCATCTTAGGGTAGCTAGAAAACAAACCTTGAGTGGGATTTTATGCTAATATGCATGAGCACAGTTTTGAGAACCCTGTAGATCAATTTTAGGACCTTACAACAGAGAAATAATTAGATCTGTGTTTTGAAATATCACCTTGGCAGCTATGGAAAGAAACAAGGGGACACACTGTGCAACAGAATTGGAGCAGAATTAACTGCAGGAATAGCCACCTCTTAATCTCAATAATTGAAGCCCTTATCAATATAGATTGGCAGAGTAGGCATTAGGCAGAGCCAACAGCCCAGAGGAAACCTGCTGCTGCTCTGGAAAGCAGCCATTCCTGTAAACCTGCAGGCCAGCAGGGACGTGTGCTCCAGAGGTGGCCCCTTGCCAAGGTGCATGCACGTGCATCATGAGGTGTGGCTCTGCTCCCAGATCTCATCCTGTCTGTTCACCTAGCTTTCCCTCCAGGCCCCAGTGTAGGCAACTGGGAGCCTCAGTCCCCTGTACTCCCTGAACAGCATAGTGGCTCATTAACAACTTTTTAATTAGGTCACAGCCAGTGAGTGTTCATTAATAAATTGGTTATTCTGAAGCCCCAGGGACTGAGGAAGGCAAGGGCAAAAGTCAGTGACAATAGATTTCAGCCCAGGCATAGCTGTATTGGAGGGAGGAGAATCAACTTCTCTTGGCAGAGACTCCCAGGCTTTCACTGCTGTGTCCCCAGGGCTCCTTACAGCTCCCAGAGACAAAGTCTAGAGATAAAGATCTGGAGGGACCAGAGCCTAGGTGGGAAGAAATTTCAACAGAGCCAAGGCTTGTAACAGTTCTTTGCCCAGAGAGACTCTTAAAGAGATCAGTTGTTCTTCAGGTTTCCTTGAAATTGTGAGATCAAGATATTGTGCTTGAAATGTTTTAGCATCTTGTCTTCCACATTCATGGATGTCCTTGCTATTTCCCCCAAATGTTACCATGCAGACTTTTTGTACCATTTTCTAAGTCCTTAAAATTCTACTTGTCCTAGGAGTCACTGGCCTTCTACCTGTCCCCTCCCTGTGCACATCCCTTAGATGTTCCTTCCACTCTCAGGATTTCAACAAACCACCCTTGTGGAGATAAAACTCAGGTAAAACTTTGTATCCTGCAAAGGTCAGTAGTGAAGCCTCCTCATTGTCATATCTGCCTGCCTGAGTGCTGAAGATTTTATCTCTTGCTAATCCGTCCTCCTTAACTGCAGAGAGTTCTTTCTAAATTCACATAAAGAAATCTGTCATTATCATGCTCAAGATCCTTCTAATTCATTTCATCCTCAGCATAAAACTCATATTCTGAGCATGTCATCCAAACCTGCTTTCAGTTTCATTCTAGCCTCTTTTCAACAGCTTTTCATGTTATTCCCAGCCGTTTGTTGAATGGATATTCAATTATTGTTATACTATTTTACCATTATATCATGCGTTTTTAGCCTTATTTGTTAATCTCAAAAATTCACAATCTGTAAAATGTCAGTTCAAATCCTGAGTTTCCTATTGACCAGATACACAAGGACACTCAAATTGCGTTAAATTTCTGGTCTGCTGTGATAGTACCTTAAGTAGTAAATCTAAAGATGACTTGTAATAATGAACCTTATCCTGAAATCGTTACAGAGTGTGTTCTTCAGGGGCAGCAGAGGTACCAAGTGGAGCTAATCAAACAATGTTAGCCAACCCCTTCCACTGGAAGAACATTTGATGCTTTCACTTCTTTAATATTCTTTCCAAGACAAAGTATGCCTCAGGGACACAGAATTGTCAACAGGTGTTTCCCACCATTTGCAGCATAAGTAATCAGATTTTCTCCTTGTACAAGGGAAGTAGCATTGGAAAAGGGCACTAATGTGCAATTGCTGCCAAACTTGAGCTACCTCTGTGTTAGCACAGTGCTACTCACAGGTGTAGCCAGGAAGCATAGAATGAGAAAAAGCAGCAACCAGTGAGTGGCAGAGCCTAGGCTTGACCAAGACTACCCAACACCGATATTGTGTTATTAACCAAGACTACCTGACACCGATATTGTGTTATTAACCAAGACTACCTGACACTGATACTGTGTTTTTTCCATATGGCTCATTCCTTCTCTAAAATACAAAGACAAAAGTTTAACAGGAAGAAGGAAAATCAAGAGAGGGCGACCAAAAGGCTCAGAAGAAAAATGTGGTGAAGCCAATTAGTATATATGAGGAACTGATTTTCTGGGGTCATGGAACTTAAAAAGCTACATTTGTTTTATAAATAAAGTTACTTGGAGCAGAATAAGTCTTCAACAAAGGGTGCATTTTTGTCATTAACTTTTTGTCGTTTCTCAGTTTTTCTCAGAGTTCCTGCTTTCTACCACCCTATACCAAGTTAATTCAACCATAGCATTTAAGATTCAACTAATTCTTCCCTTCTATGAATCTCTGGGCAATTATGCTTGCAAATCCTTTAATGACTTATAGTATCTGGCATATAAGACAAGTTAACATTGATACTGCAGTTGCATTTTTACTCACATAGAGGAAATAGGATAGTTTAATCACCTATGTTTTTATTTCTAAGACTTAATCTACTGCTTGGCATATAGTATAGTACTGTATAGACTACTCTTTGAGAAAAAGTCACTACACTGTGCTCAGAATCTAAAGGGAGGGAGTTGGACTGGGAAGATGACTAGGTAAAGCACTCTCCATGAAAATGTGAAGAACTGAGTTCCAATCTTTGGAACCCATGTAAGGGAAAGGTAGGACACATCTGAAATCCCAGTAAGCCTTCTGTGTGATGGGAGACAGAAGCAGCAGAAATTATTTGGGATCTTCATTGTTTTTTTCTTGATTTTTATTATACTACAATATATTTTTTCCTCAGATTATTAAAGCTTTGGCTACAGAAAGGTCTTTGAACACTTGGCTTCTATGTCTCTTCCTATAACATCATAAAGATTTCTCTTTCATTCTTACTTTATTTTAGAATTTTTTTAAATGTCATGCATGTATGCAATGGATTCTGTTCATATTAAACACTCCCTTAACCTCTCTCATCCCCTCCTACTCCATCAAGATTTCTTCTTCCCAGTAACTCCCCTTCTACTTTTCAATAAACTAATTTCCAGGGGATTGTATGAACATGAGTGTGACGTTATTTAGGAGAATATGGACAACTTGCCAGTGTCTAAACCACTGAAAAAATGATGATTCCTCGTTCCCCCAGCAGTCACAAACAGCCAATAGCTCCTCAGCCGGGACAGAGCTTCCTGAACTCTCCCTACCACCATCCATTCTGAAATGTTGACAGGCTCTTCACGCACAGGTCTTATGCAGGCAACCTCAGATGCTGAGTTCATGAATGCAATGACCATGTTATGTCCCAAAGACAGCATCTCACAGCTCACCTCAATATCCTCTGGCTGCTACAGTTTTTCCAATGTTTATTTATATTGAATTCTTGTGCATTTCATATGAAATATCTTAATCATATTTAGGCCCCTCCCCCATCCTCAACCCATTATATCCCCCAAACTGGATTTCATGCATTCTGCCATTCCGCCACATTCATTAAGGCCTATCAAGTCAAGTTTATGTGCCCAGATGTCCCTCAGTACAGGTTCATCCACTGTAGTCTAGTCAGCCTATCTAAAATCTCTTCATTAAAGAAGATCAATTCTCCCTCACCCAGCAATAATCAGCTTCCAATAGTTCTTCAGCCAAGGTTGGGACCTGCTGCCCATTTCCCTGGTTCTATGCTGGGTATTCGTCTGATTGAGTTTGCATGGGTCTTAGACATGCTGTCACCATTGCTGTAAACTCATATGAGCAAGTTCCCAGCACCCTGGAAGACTGTTTCTGATCATGTACCAACCCTGGCTCTTACAATATTTCTTCCCCCTTTTCCACAATAGTCCCTGAGCCATGGGTTGGTGAGGTTCAGTTTAGGCATCCTGTCCAGAGACACACATTCTGCTATTTCTTATTCTCTACACTTTGGTCAGTTGTAGCCTTCTGTGTGCATCATACTCTGTTGCATGAGGAAGTTTCACTGCTAAGAGTTGAGAGATATATTAGTATTTTCTTTACACCCTAATCCAATGTTCCATGAGCCTTAGGTGTGGCTGTTCCACTGTAAATGTGTCACTTAGGGCTGTGCATTTCTCAAATATATAATCTGTGTGTGTGACCAGTTGTGGAACTTTTTAGGAGTCTCCATCTTTTGAGAAAAAAAGAACTTCCTTTATAAGTGGTGAATGGTATACTTGCTTGTAAGTATAAGGATCTATATTTAGTATACAGTAAGAAATTACATTTTTCTGGAGCTGTAACAAAGGTAGGGTTTTCTCTAGTCTATCAGTAATCAACAGCTATCAAATTGAACTTGAAAGGTTCTCAGTAGGAGTGAATTCGTGTGTGGCACTGTAAACACATGAGTAGAGAGGTCATAGGTCCGAGAAGGAACCCTACTTCTGACTTTTTTTTTTACATTGAAAAAATATTTTTATTGATTCTTTGAGAATTTCATACAATATATTTAGATCACATTCAGGCCCTATCTTTTATCTCCACTCTGCCTTACTATACACCACCAATTTCGTGCCCTCTATTTTTTGTAAGGCCCATCAAGTCTATCTTGTGTCCACAAATGTCCTTTGGTATGGGTCCATCCCCTGAAGCCTGGTCTAACTATCCAGGATTACACCCTTAAAAACATTGATTCTTTGAACTGCTTTTACAAGTTTTTACAATTAATTACTAATCGATAAGCAGAAGCTTCCTACATGTAGTAGTAGACTGCCACATGTTTTGACTACCATGATTGACTGGGCCTGCTGCTGTTCCTACTAAAATATTCTAAATTCTGTTTTATCAATACAGCTTGATTTAGCAAACAATAAAAAAGTGACTCCCCCTGCTCCAGCAGCTATCAGTTATTAGTAGTTCTTCTGCTAGAGTTGGATCTACTTGCCCACATCTCCCATCCATGCTGAGCTTTTCTCTAGCTTGGGCTTGCACAGATCTTGTGCATATCTTCACAATTCCTGTGGGTTCATATGTACAACTGCCCCGCTGTCTGGGAAACATTGTTTCCTTATAGATGTCCACAATTCTGTCTATTACAATCTTTCCACCCTTTCTTCTAAAATGATCTCTGAGGCTTTGAAGAAGAGGGTGTGATATAGGTGAGCTATTTATGCCTGAGCACTCTACAGTCTCTTTTTCTTTACACATTGTAAGTCACTATGTTAATTACTATTTGTTGCAAGAAGCTTCTCTGGTGAGAGTTGAGACATGCATTAATATATGGGTATAACAATATCATTAGAAGTCAGGTAAATACTACATCTTTTTAGCAGAATAACAGAAGCAGGATCTTCCCTTCCGCTCATCACCTGTCTAGCCACAAGTTCTTGGATGTGATAAGTGACAGGGATGGGCTGCATCTTGTAAAGCAGGCCTTAAAATGAATCCAAAGATGACTGGTTACTCACTTAATAATCATGTTACTTCTGCACCAATGAGTGCATCTTAACCAGTCCAGTCATTACTGTGACTTGACAGGTTCACAGTTGTGTGAGTTGATTACTTTTCTCTCCCAGGGGCATCCATAGCAACTTCCAGCACTGTGAGCGCCACCCAGCAGCTGGAGCTTCAAAGCCAGCACAGCTTGATTTCTCCATGTTTGTTCTACAACTCACATACCTAGGGTCTTCAGCAGTAGGGTCTCAGTGTCAGGTTCTGGAGGGTAACCAAGGGCAGGGGCAAAAGCCAGTATCATTTGAGAGGCTCTAGAACCTCCCTGCCCAACAACTCCAAAATACAGAGTCCATTCTTTGTATTTGGCTTTCCATTTGCTAGCCCTTGGTGTCTGGTAGGGGCATTGAACCCCCACTGTAGAGTAACTCCATTTGAATTCCTTTCATATATGCATATGCATATATTCGTAAAGCTGCTACAGGACTAGGTTTCCATAAGACACTTACAAAGTTCCCCTGCTCTTTGTTATCCCTCCCCACGCTCCTTTCTGTGCCCTGCCCTCCCTTCTCCCCCACCCTTCCTTTTCCATTATTCCCTTTCCCTTTATTAGGCTTTCTTCTTTCTCCCATACTGTGAAGCCCACCCCCACGGTCCCTTACTAATTTCCTGACATGTATGGATTGTACAATTGAAGCATATATGAAAGATTCAAAGAAAGCCTTCACGTAAAAGACTGCACCTGCAAGATTTCTGCAAGATTTGTCTTTCTGGGTCTGGGTTACCTAATTCCAGGTGATTGTTTTCAGTTCAATCCATTTAACTGTGAATTTCCTAATTTCATTTTTCTTAACAGTTAAATAATATGCTATTGTGTAAATGTACCATATTTTCATCAGTTTATGGACATCCAGAACATCCGATTCCTGGCTATATAGAGTAGCAATGGACATGGATAAGCAGGTATCTCTGCAACAGGATGTAATGTCCAGTGGGCATATGCCAAAGAATGTTAGAGACTTTTGAGACTCCTCCTCACTGATTTCCAAACTGATTGCGTGAGTTTACACTCCCTCCAGCAGCAAGGAAGTGTTTCCCTGTCCCCTCGTCCTTGCCAGACTTTGCCATGATTATCATTTTTTTGAATCTTAGTCATTCTTACTGGGCTAAGATGAAATCTCAACTAGTTTTCATTTGCGCTTCCCTGAGAGCCAATGATTTTAAACATTTTTATAACATTTCTCAGCCACTGCTGTTTCATGTTTCAAGAACTCTTGTTTAATTCCATGCCCCATCTTTTCATCGGGTTGGATGTCTTCTTGATGTTCTTTCTGCTCCCTCTTCCATGATGCTGTCCCAGCTTTGCTGAGTTGGGAGTGATATAGGTATAAAATTTAGGCCGAACCATCAATAGTCATTCTCTGTACTTTGAGTCTCTCCGTATTAACTGCTTCCCACTGTGAAATGAAGTGTCTCTGACCTTGAGAGAAGCACCAATCTACTGGCATAAAGACATTTAGAAGCAGTTTCATATACCAGTTTAAAAACAGAACTATTAGGTTCTCTCCCTTAAACCTGGGAGACATTTCCCCAGCCACAGTCTTTTGACCAAATTTACAATACCAAGCAAGAATTACCTCTTGTGGAGTAGACCTCAAATCTAATCAGAAAATGGTTGGTTACCCACGTAACATGCCACTTTTGCACCAGGGGCACATCCTGCTTGACAAGTCAGTATTGTAGCCTGACTTTTCTCCACCAGCAGTCCATAGAGCATGTGCCAACACTATGAATGCCAGCCAGCCAGGAGGAAGCTTCCAGATCAGCTCCAATTTGATTTTTCTATTCTCTATAGCTGATGTGTGCTGGGTCTTTAGCAACAGAATCTTCCTATCTACCTATGGCTATCAACCAAAATCAATAGCAATAGTCTGTATTGTTTTGGGAGGAGGGGGATGTCACTGGGGCCTTCCTAATCAATAACTCATAAAAAGATATCTCACACCTGGCCCTAGGTATTTCTTTAATAATGTATGGCTTCTGAGAGTAACATTATCCACCCATTCAGAGTAACTCCATTGGGACTCCTCTCTTAAAAAGTTATATCTTGTTAAAAAGTACGAGGTTTCCATATGGCTTTTCACAGTCCTTAGTTCGGGTTAACTCTGCCTCCCACCCTCACTTACGTCCCAGTCCCAAGTCCCATCACTGTTAAGAGCACTGGCTGCTCTTGCAGAGGACTCAGGTTCAATTCCCAGCACCCACATGGCAGCTAACAACCATCCATAACTCCTGTTCTAGGGGACTAGACACCTTCTTCTCACCTCCACAGGAATTGCATGACACTAGTACACTTACATACATGCATACAATACACTCCTATATATAATATAAAAATAATAAATAAAATATTTAGAAGTAATTTTAGGCCAATTTGGATAGTGTTTGTTTTAAAATAGTAATCTCTATTCATAGTCATAAATTTGTAATTTATAAATCTCCCTATTGATGGGTTTAAAAGGCAGTTCCCACTCTGTTTTGTTATTTAAATGGTGCATTTACATGGAACTAAAATTTTAAAAATACATTAAGGTTCTTTTTCTTTATCTAATAAAATGACTTTTAAAAGCCTGAATTAAATAAATTCTGGCTCCACTGGAAAAATACCTAATGCAGATGACACTGCGTTAGGAGGAGGCCGTGCAGAGTGCAGGAGGCATGGTGGCTTCCACAGAACCTTCTGGGCACGGCCACTGCCTGTGCCTGGCCAAGAAGAAACCACTGCAGTTGTGGAGACAAGGGTAAAGACAAGGAGTGGATCGTCATCACCAAGGCCACCATCATCCTTTCTAGTCAAGGATATGAAGATCAAGTCCCTCTTTTCTCTGGCTTTACAGGATCTGGGACTATTGACTTTTTCTTGTGGTCATTTCTCAAGGATGAGATTTTTGAAGATCGTGCCAGTAGTAGACCCATGCTGGCCAGAAGACAAGTTCAATGCCCTTGTTGCCCTGGAGACTACAACAGTCATACTCAGTAGTACAGGTTCTGAAGGTCCATCTGAAGGTCTACCACTTTGGCCAAGCTCTCAATTTCCCTGGGTAGAAAGGCTACTGGGAAAGAGGTCAGTAAACCCCACAGTGCCCCATACATGGTGACAGGCTACTGCACCTCTCTGTTGGTGTGCCTCAGTCTAGTCCCCAGAAGCACTGGAAACAGAAGTGCTTCTGATGGCCGGTACACATGACCACTGTACTTCAGAGGGGCTGCACTGCCTCCCTGGGCAACTACACCAAAACTATCTCTGATGCTATTTTTAAGACATGCATCTACCTGACCCCTGACTTCTGGAAAGAGATCATGTTCACCAAGGTTCCCTGTTAGGAATCCACTTGCCATTTTATAAAAACCACACCAAAGTCTCTGATGGTAGGTATCTTGTACTACCAGCTGTAGCTACAACATATTTTCACACAAGAAAACTAAAGTAAATTAAGCCTATTAAAAAACAAAACAGTGGGTCTCAGCAGTTAGGAGCACTGACTTTTCTTGCAAAATCTGGATTCAAATACCAGCACCCACATTGTAGGCAACAACTGTCTATAATTCCTGTTTCAGAGGGCCCCACATCCTCTTCTGGCTTCTATGATCACTGTACAGCACAAATGTACTTACATATATGCAGGCATAACACTTATACACATAAAATAAGCAATTTTAATAAATAGATAAAAGAATAATAATTTAATTACATTTTATTTCTGTCTTATAATATTGCCTAGTTATTTCAAGAGTCAATAGACTTAAGTTCCCTGAATGACTAAGGACCAAAGTTTATCACATCTCCTCTTTATACATTGTCCTTGAGAATAATCATCATGCAGTAAAACAACTAAAAATTATAACTCTAATATTAAGGTCTATGTGTTTGAAACTATTTTAGCCTGTAGTTTTATATTTCTTCCCTACTAGACCGAATAAAAGCCACTTGGTCTTAATTATGTAGTACTATTCTAACTGGATTTGCCACTAAAATAAGCTTTGTGCTGGGGATGTAACTGAGTTGACAGTATGCTTGCCTAGCATTCAAGACACCCTGGTTCAATCCCCAGATCTGCACACCCTAGGCATGGTGGTATATGTCTGTGATCTCTGTAATTAGGAGATAAAGACAGGAAGACCAGAAGTTCAAAGTCATCCTTTAGCTACATGGTAAGTTTAAGGCCATCCTGGGTTATATGAGACCTTCTTCTCAAATAAATAAATACATAAGTATTGATTGGCTTGGTAACCAAATCTGTTTGTTTTACTTATAAAATCTAATGGTCCTACAGGTGCCTGACAAGCAGTCGTAAGTGGTATAAATATTTTTTAAATGTTTAGCTGTTGCCTGCTTTTTATAACTATGTTATTTGATTCTAATTCAATACCAATTCTACAAATTATTTTTAAGAAATATGGAAACTGGAGCAGAGAGTTTAACAAAGCTTAGGAGCATCATAAGCTGGGGATTCAGAGCTGGGATAAGATTTCAGTCACTCAAACTTTTCGTGCTTCTTCATTACACAGTGATGATTCCCTTTAATCTACAGATTAAATTTTTTTCTTTCTTGAACTTTATCCTGTTGGCACTAAAAATTCATCATGGCCTCAAAGGAACAATAGATTCAAGAAAGGTCAGGTCCCATGAGGAACAGAAGAAAGACGCTTTTGTGAATCCAGTAACACCTGGGAAAGCACAAGTTCTAGTCCTTCATCTAATACCAAGGACAAAAGAGACACAGCTGAAAATAACTCTCCTCCAGCCATGGGTCTCATCCATCTGTCAACTTCCCATCCTACAAGTCCCAGGTGAGGAACTTCTCAGATGCTTTTCCAGTGCTCTCCTGCAAGGAAACTGTCTAAACCTTGGAAGAATCAGCAATTGATTTTGATGGGAATAAAGAAACATACAAACATTTGGAAGAAGACAAATAGAATGAGTTTATTATCGGCTCTGCTTCCTAAACTTTGTCATTGATTCTATAATTCTGACCAACACAAAGACAACAATCTTATAGGAATTTCCATTCTCACTAAACAAATTTTTTTCATTAATTAATCAAAATACATTACCATTTATCATGCCTTTATTACCATTGCCTTTTTATTTGTTTTAGTTAACACAGAGGTAATGGGTTCCATTAATCAGTGCCGTTTATGAATCACATTCAAAGCATATTGAAACTCTGGATTTAGCAGATTTTTAAAAAATGTGTTATGAAATTTGATTCATCATTTTATATGAATCAATATAGGAGTTTGGGGGAGACGTTATGTTGACAAGCTGGCATGATAGGAACAATTCCAAACATCCAGTTACCCCTCACAGCGAAGTAACATTTCAGAAACCTGGTTGTCTTCACCTTGAAAACTGATCTTCATTCTGAAGAAGAGACTCTCAATTTCATATTTATGTTTTCAATTTAGGAGATAATTATAGATTTGCATGCAGCTGCAGGAAGCAGTGTAGGGAGATCCTAAGTGCCCTTTCTCCCAAAGGTCTTTAAAAGCTATAATGTGCTATCTCAGGCAGGAGAGTGACAGGAATGTGATTAAAGTCATAGGCTAATCCAACACTGAAAATCCCTCGTGTTGCTGAGCCTGGAGCTTCAGACCTGGACTCCCAGCTACTTGGGAGGCTGATGAAGGACCATGTTAAGCTCAAGGCCTGTCTGGGAAACAGTGAGTTCATGCCAACCTGGACAACTTAGCTAGACCCAATCTTAAAATAAAATTTAAAAGAGAGCCAACAACCTAGCCTAGAGGGTAAAGATGCCACATGGTGGAAGTTGAGAACTCACTCCCTAAACTTGTCTGTTCTCTAACCCCTGCCATCAACAAACACACACACACGCACACACACACACACACACACACACACACACACACATGCAATAAAGTTTTTAAAGAAAAAGAGAAAATTGAGTGTATAACTTAGTGGTAGAACACTTGCCTAGAAAGGATAGAAAAAAAAGACAGAGAGAATATGCTTCTTGGACTTTTCTAACTTACCATCTCCCCCATCCCTCACCTTCTCTAACCACTGGCAGACACTAATTTCTATCCATTTCTGTAATCCCTGCATTGCAAGAATGTTGTGTTTAGATTGATTTTTGGTTTTGTTTCCATTCAACTTTATTCTCTGGGAAATCACTTAGGGAGTTTCATAGTATTTGTAGTTTGTCCTTTTCTACTGCATGTCAGGATACAGCTGCACCAACACACGGTTAATGTGCTAATTGACCATTCGCTGGTTTAGGATATCTGGATTGTTAACAGCTTGGAACTATTATGAACGAGGTATCTATGGATATTTCTGTTTTATATGACAATGTGTACTTTCTCTGGGATAAACACCCAGAAGTGCAAGAGTAGACTTGTGACATCTACATTTCTACCAGCAATGTATGAGTAGACAGTTACACCAAACCTCACCAATACTTACTGCTGTTGCTATTGTTAACCCATAGATAAAGTGATGTATCACTGTCATCTTAATAAGCATATGTGCATTTCCTTAAATGCAAATACCAGTAAGCAGATTTTTTGTTAAGTTGTGATTTATAGGGGCATTGTTATTTGTTTTCCACTACTGAATTATTTTTGGAATCTTGCCACTTAACAGAATTTTCCCTATTCTAATATCCCACAAACTTTAAGATAATTAATACAAAGATGAACTGATTAAAAGAGTAACTTTGTGAGCTTTTTGAATGAAAGGGCTGACTTGCCTTTCAGTGACAGCAAGAGTTTCCACTTAAGAGTCTTTGCTACATCGTCAGTCCTTTTAACTATTTTTTTAAAAAACTATAGGAGGTTATTCTGAGGTGAACTCAAAAACCATAGACACTATGTGCTTCAGGAAACTTTTTGATCGGCTTGATCATAATTATTTTTAAAGAATGATTTTCTGTTCCTTCATTAGCACTTTGGAATTTTAAATGTAACCTTGAAATATACATTGTTGCCAATATTGTTAACCTCTCTTCATTAAGTTTTTCTCATGCTTGAAAGTGGTTTGGTAGTGAATATTGACGACAAAGGGACACACCACCTGCTCTCCTCGCTTCCAGGCACACAGTTTTCAGCCCTCTCCTTCATCCATACTGTACCACCCTGTCTTACAATGTCAAGGTAATCCTACTACATGGAGGCTATGAAGATGTAATTTATGAAATAAAGTCTAAACTCCTTAGCATGCAATAAAAGTCAATTGACGTAAACTATCCAAAATATTGACTGCATCATTTTCAGTTTTTACTGTAGAAATTTTGATTTATTGGCTTTTATTTCTTTGCTTATTTTTAAAGAAAATCTGGACCCACTATGTAGTCCAAACTGGCCTGAAACTCATAGGAATCACCTGCCTTAAAATTCTGGTTTAAACTGTTCCTATTGTTTTTCATTTTAATTTTTTTCTTCTGATAGTTCCCTAACCAAGTCTAGCTCAGTCAATTTCATTTTCAAACTTTATCTCATTGTTTCTCCTTTGGAATTCAATATCTTTAAACATAAAAATGATAAGTGCTTGTTGGTAGTGAACAAAACTGAAATCATGCATGTAAAACTAGGATGTGCCCAGACCTAGAAAACCTCCTGAAAACGTTGATATTAATGATGTTGGCTATTTGGGTTATATTTTCCTCTAGTTTATTGAAGTTTTTTTTTCAGAAATTCCCCTGAATTCTCTGTGGCATCAAGGAATAGGTCCTTAGATAGCAGCATAACAATTCTGTGAAGCGTAGTTTAACAGAAATCAGAATGAACTTGCAATACAAAAGATATGGATTCAAGGTCTACCACATGCCAAGAGTGGTGGTGTGCACCTGTAATTCCAGCACTCAGGAGGCAGAAAGATTGTGGGTCCAAAGCCAGCCTGGGCTACGTAATGAGACCCTTTCAAACACTATGTCATGGGCTTGCTTCTCATCATTTCTCTGAGATCAGTGTGATCACACAGAAAATAGATATTTCTGACATAAAAGTAGTAAAGTAGTAAAAGATCCTAGTCCCTCACTCACCTCCCAAATTACTGCCAATCAAGATTCATGAATATTTTAAAAATCATTCGTTAGCCTATTTAGCATTATCATTCTATTTCTAGAATTTTGATAAACTCATATATTTGTTGTTCTTTCAAGTATGAAAATTGGATTTATTTCTCCAATGTTTAGGTGTATTCAGGAGCATCACTGTCTGTTAAAATGTATCCTATGATGCCCCCTTTGTAGACTCATGAGCCTGACTGGATATGACCCTCCTAGATGTGAATGAGCAAATTGGAAGCCATCAAGCCAGAAGCTGACACAGGTGCATCTCAGAGATTAAGAACTAGTTCATCCTCATCTACCAGCTCCCTGACTCTAAACTGAATTTTTTTAAAAATCCATAATCTGACTCATGCAATCAAGAATCTGTCTTCATGAGCCCTCTGGAGACTACAGGAAACTGGACAAGACTGACGGAGTTTGTCCTCATGAGCTTCTCTTCTCTACCCACTGAAGTACAGTCCTTGCTCTTCCTGGCATTTCTAGCCATCCACCTGCTCACCCTGATGGGAAACAGCCTCATCATTCTGGTGACCTTGGCTGACCCCAGACTGCAAAGCCCCATGTACTTCTTCCTCAGGAACTTGTCCTTCTTGGAGATTGGCTTCAACCTGGTCATCGTGCCCAAAATGCTGGGGACCCTGCTTGCCTGGGACACAACCATCTCCTTCCTTGGCTGCGCCACTCAGATGTATTTCTTCTTCTTCTTCGGAGTGGCCGAATGCTTCCTCCTAGCCACCATGGCATATGACCGCTACGTAGCCGTCTGCAGTCCCTTGCATTACCTGGTCATCATGAACCAAGGCACACGTGCCAAGCTGGCTGCTGCCTCCTGGTTTCCTGGACTGCCTGTGGCCACGGTGCAGACCATGTGGCTCTTCAGCTTTCCATTCTGTGCCACCAACAAGGTGAACCACTTCTTCTGTGACAGCCCACCCGTGCTGAGGCTGGTCTGTGCAGACACAGCCTGGTTTGAGATCTACGCCATCGTTGGGACCGTTCTGGTAGTCATGACACCCTGCCTGCTGATCATATGTTCCTACACTCGCATTGCTGCTGCCATCCTCAAGATCCCGTCAGCTAAAGGGAAGCATAAAGCCTTCTCCACCTGCTCCTCACATCTCCTTGTGGTTTCCCTTTTCTATGTGTCTTTAAGCCTTACCTACTTTCGGCCAAAATCAAATAATTCCCCGGAAAGCAAGAAACTGTTATCATTATCCTACACTGTTGTAACTCCTGCGTTGAATCCTATCATCTATAGCCTGAGAAATAATGAGGTGAAGAACGCCCTCAGCCGGACCTTTCACAAGACCCTCACCCTCAGAAACTGTATCCTATAGACTTTAGGAGGTAAAACTCTTGTTCATGTAATGGACAGCACATATTCATGGTTCATGCCTGCTTCTTAAGCTCTGCTGTGACGAATTCCAGTTTCTGATATGGCTTTCAAAATCTCAGTAGAGAGTGAAGAACGCAGAAGTAGTTCATAACTATTACAGCCATCTGGAGAAACATTTCTGCCTGCCCATTGTAGACTTATTTTCCTTTGCTATTGTTCTGCAGACATTTTAACAACTCTGTGGACAAGGATTTCTAAAGTCAAGTCACTTAATGCTTTGTGACATACACTTGGGACACCACGGAACAGCTAGATTTTAACATGGGGTGAAATACTGAAAAAAGAGGGCAAAATCCAACCAAAATTATCTTGTCATTTTTGCTTGCTTTAAGTCGGTCCATTGTTCAGATTAAAAGTCCTGATCTCTCCCAGTGCATCAGCTTCCTCACTGCCACATTTCACTGTTAATGACTTTCAGGCAGTATTGCTTCTTTGAAACTGACTAGGATGCAGCATGGAAGAGATCAATAACCCTCGTCCAATGCCTACATAAACTCAATGATCTCTTCTTTACCACTAGATGCTTCCCAGGAAGTCCTGGGATTCTCTAAGTTCCCTGACTCATATTTAGGTACTTTGCTGAATTAATATCATAAATGACAGTCATAGAGCTATGTTCATCCTAGCAAGAAGAAGCATCGGTCTTCTCTGATCACAAGATTACTTCCCCCTTTACATGAAGTCATAACACTGTATTTACAGACATGCTATTTCTTTCTTCTTTTTTAAATTATTTTTTAGACAGCCTCCTGTTGTCCCAACTGACCTACAACTCACTCTATAGACTAGGCTGGCCTCAGTCTCACAGAGATCTGTTTGTTTCTGCCTCCCTAGTGCTGGGATTAAAGGTATATGCCACCAGGCCTTGCAGACATACCATTTCTTTACTTAATGTTTTACAAACCATGCTACAAAGATGTGCCTCCTTTACCATTTCTGCTAGTATATCTGTTGAATGTAAGTATAGAAACTAAATTTCTGGGGCAAAAGGTAAATACAAATGTAGCATTAAGTAATGGAAAAGTCCACTCCAACATAAAGGAAATTTATTTGTATGCCTGTTTCTTTGTGATCTCATCAATAACATTTGTTAAGAAACATTTAGAATTTTGACTATTTGATATGTAAAATAAACTCAATAAAATTTTAATCTAACTGATATTAATGTTGAAGAATAAAGGAAAAAAATAAATGTGTGTCAGAGAAAAGGCATGTATTTCATTTTGATTTCTGAATCTACCATTTTGTTCACATAATTAGCACTCACTGATAATGTCTTAGCATCTGGTTTCATTTCTGGAAAGGCCATCACCATTATTTGGGGGAAATCCATCCAATGTTTCAAACTCCCACTATGATCTCTCAAGCAGCGTGCATTATTCCTGTGTGTTTCCAACTTAACAGTAGTATCAGTTTTATACATAGCTTTGTGTAATTGTTTTTACAAGTTTGTCTTTAAACAAAATATCTATAATTCTGGGCTGGAGATATGGTTCAGGGGTTAAGAACATTTGCTGTTTTTTGCAGAGGACCCAGGTTTGGTTCACAGAATCCATATGTCAGCTGAAAACCATCTGTAACTCCAGTTTCAGGGGATCTAACATGCTCTTCTGGCTTCTGTGAGGACATTGAATGTACGTGGTGCACTTATATATGTGCAGGCAAAACACTCACACACATAGAATAAAAATTATAAATATTTTTGAAGTATCTATAATTCTTTGAAAATGCGGACTTTACAAATGTTTCTGTTTATGTACACCAAAAACCTTATTCTACAAAACTGTGCACTTGGGGGTAGAGAGATGGCTCAGTGGTTAAGAGTACTGGCTGCTCTTCCTGAGGATCCAGGTTTGATTTCAGTACCCACATGGTGGCTAAGAACCATCTGTACCTCTACACCCCTTTCTGACCTTTGCAGACATCGCATGACACAGGTGCAGGCAGAAATGCAGGCAAAATATTCATACAGCTAAAATATAAATGAATGAATAAATAAATCATTTTTATATTTGCACTAAAAAACTTTAAGAGGGAAAAGGGATAGAGTCATGTCATATTCAAAAGATAGGCAGCTTCAAAGGTAGAGCATTGTTAGAAATAACAATGTGTACCTGGAGAGGCAACACAGTCCATCCAGAGAGGTATGTGAGTAAGGCTGGGTTTTGCCAGGTGTTTAAACATGCACAAGAAGTAGAATGAAAATACCAATGATTCTTTCATTAGAATGACAATGTCTCAAGCAGAAGCAACACAAATAGATGTGATAGTTCAAATTAGGGAGACACCCTGCAGATAGATGATCATGGGAGTCAGTGCCACTAGCCAGAGATCAAAAGCCACATAAATCAAGGGTTATCCCTATCTGAATGGAGCCCTAAATAGAGGCAGAATTTTAAGATTTTGTAAAAAGAAAAAAGAAAGAAAGAAAAAACCACTATGAAGACTTCTGAAGAAAGAGTTCAACAACAGTTAACCTACTGCAGAATGTATCATGTCTTTATTCTTGCTCACCTTGCTCAAGAAAAACTTTCCTAGTACCACAAACATGTTCTACTTCTTTTGGTATGTGTGATCGTGTGCATATGTATGTATACGTGTGTGACTGTGTGTGTGTGTGTGTGTGTGTGTGTGCTACATTCAGCTGCTTGTATGAGTGTATGCATGTAAGGTCAAGAGGGGGACACCAGGTGTCTGCCTCTGTCACTTCCTGCCTTAAAACAGGAGCTCTCCCTGCACTGGAAGCTTGTCATTTTGGCTAGGCTCCCTGGCTAGCAGGCTCCCAGGACTGTCTGTCTCCACTGCCCTGTGTTGGGAGTTACAAGTATATCCATGCCAGACTTTTTACATCTTGGCTGCTGGGGATTTGAACTCAGGTCTTCATGGTTACACAGCAAGTGTTCTCACTCACTGAGCCATCCATCTCTCTAGTCCCTACTTTTTTGTACCATAAAAAAATGAATAAATGAATGGCAATTTCAACTTAGAAATTATATTTACTTTAAGTGGTATGAGAAGAATTAATTCAAAATAATTTTGAAGGAAGAATTCATGGGATGCAGTGGTCACTACACATGTGGAGAAATGCTCTGCTCGAGCGAGGAGGGTTGATTCTGGAGCAAGACAGATTCCTGTGGCAGAACATAGGTGCCCAGAAAACCTGCAGGAGACATACAAAATATGTAAATGAAGGGATTTTTTGTAGAAGTACTCATGTTTAAACCTTTTGGCTGCACAAGTCTTCCTCTGCCTGGTAAGAATATCTACCCCTCCAAAGAAGAATTCAACTTGCTTGAGGACCCAAAGACTTATCACAAACCAGGTTCTCTCAGAATCAGATCTGGAGCCAAGGAGTGAAGAAAATTAGATTACTAAACTGATGATTGTGTGTGGAAGGAGACAGAGAGAAGTCAAGCTTCTCAGGTAAAATCCCAGAGCAAGCGTGATCCAGTATGAAACGACTAAGCATGGTCATAAGGAGTGGACGATGAAGTAAGACATGTAAGCACCATTGTCTCAGAGTGACTCCTTACAAGCCGAAGGCACTCTTCTAAAAGCCTCAGAAAGCGTGATAGTGAAACTTGTGCTGAGCTTGTAGGTAAGAAGCTTTTTCCAGTTATGGATGTGTTTATTACCTTGGTAGTTTTTTTATTTGGGCATTCTATTTTACAGCATAACTTTAGTTATGTTCTTTTAAAAACTTTTTTTTTTTAGTCCAGGTCTACGAGTATATTGCCTGTGTACATGTAATTGCATCCATATCATGCAATGCCCCCAAAAGTCAGAGGAGGGCATCGGATCCCCTGGAACTGGAGGTAGTATGGTTGTTAGCTGCCATGTGGGTGCTGGGAATTGAACCTGGGTCCTCTGTAAGAGCAGCCAGTGTTCTTAATAACTGACCCAGCTCTCCAGTCCTTGCTGATGTCCTTCGTAAAATCTTTTTAAATTGAGAACTTCATACATTGTATTTTGATCATATCCCCCAACTCTTCACAGATCTACCCCCACCTCCTTACCCACTCAACTTGTGTGAGTGCGCACACGTGTGTGTGTGTGTGTGTGTGTGTGTGTGTGTGTGTTTCTCCAATGAGCCCAATTTGTGTTTCCCAAATACTCTTGGGTATGGAGTCTGCCCTGCTCTGGGGTATGGTCAACCTACCAGGGGTCACACCCTTAAAGGAAGAAAAATCTTCTAATTCTTTCTCCCCAAACCTACACCCCCACACACACCTGCACCGTCCCCATCTATGGAATGTCAGTAACCCCTCAACTAGAGGTGGAACCGCCATTTCTGGCTCCTACGATCTTTCCCATTTACTATGACCACTTAGTACAATACTATAATTTGTTCATTAAAGTTTACAGAAACTGAGGAAGGGTGCACAAAGTCTGGAAAACTAGTTCAAGAGGACTGAACAAGAACTACAGCATTTGTGCTTTCTACAGCTTTACCTTTGAGAAACTCATCATCTATGTGTTTAAGTTGAAAAAAATATACAAAGTTTTTAACCAGAACACTAAATAATATCCACTGGGGAAAAACCCACTGAAACTTTAAATTCAGAACATAGCTGTATGTGTGGTAACTTCGCTAAGTTCAATACCTATCCATCAATGTGAATTGATGTGATGTCTATGTGTCTCCAGACTGGTCCATGAATGATTTAAACTAAGTACAAATATTCAAACTCCTTTTTCAAGAATGCACACTTATTATTTGCAGCAATACAATCTAACTTAAAAAAAATATTTACTTATTTGAGTCATTATTTTAAGGCATCTTTGTTTCTTCAATGAGTTCAGAAATGCATACCATTAAATAGGGGCAGTGATAGTCCTTTATCTCCCACTTACGCATCCAGAAACATGTCATAGTGACCTTATGATTTTTATGTAACTGCGCATTCTCATAGTTTATGTCCAAGAAAATGGAAAACATTGTTACTTTGTGCTTCTATCATTGTCTCCTACTTACATGTTCATCAGAGTTCTAATTTCATACTCTATGATTTTCCATTCTTAACTTATACTCCATGAACTGAGGATCATTCACTACTAATCCCTAGTGCCTGTTACCCTGAAGGACCAAAAAATATTTTTTGAATAAATGACATTCAAGAGAGGAAGACTGACAGAGAGAAGTCGAGTAGCCATAACTACTCTCACATTATCTTCCATTATAGGCACTCTGCTAGATACCAAGCAAGCAGGAATGAACACGTCAGATACGGTTACTGCTTTCAGTAATAAATATGGATCAAATACCTGCTTCAAAGCATTGTGAGAAATTTAAGCCCTTATCATCTGGAACTGCAGTTACAAATGGTTGTGAGTACAATGTGGGTGCTGGGAACTGAACCCAGGTGCTCTGCAAGAGCAGCAAGTACTCTTAACCACTGAGCCATTTCTTCAGCCTGTCTGGAGGAAATTTTATCTTAGAGTGCACTAACTTCACTTTACCAATTTATATCACTGTCCTGCAACTCTCAGAATTTTGGATGGTTCATCTTTCCCTTCTTCGTCTTGATCTGGAGTTAAGTACCTCCCCAACTGCTTAGAGTTATAAAGACCACTGAGTTGTGTCCCTTTGATCGTCTAGCTTTACCACTATAGGAAAATCTGGAGCTGAAATAAAAATTTTCATCAAACATAGAATTGCAGACTCCTCATGAATTTTTGCATTCTTGGGCATTCCCCAAAGCTCGCACCTGTAGGAAAGTAAATGTACAGTTTTGCCTATGAAAGCCAAAAACACTGGGGAAAATCACATGCTCATAATGAACAGCAGGGAATGAAATAGTCTGGAGACCCAGACTGGAATCCTCTGGAGTGACTTACAGAATCTCTGGAGCAATGAGTGTCGCTCAGGGCCTGTTTACAAGGACTGACCCAGCCGCCACCCAAGACTTACTCCTGTGACTGACACAGCCCTGGAACAAAGCATCTTGGAGGATGTGGAATTGGCACAAGCCAGATTCCACAGGCAGTGAGGGCTGAGACAAGCCCAGCCCAGAGTGTCTCTAGGATGACTGACTCATAACAGACAAGGACTTCCCTGGAATGACAGGGATGGACAAAGCCATAACTAGGGCAGGAGGTGAGTAAAGGATGGGAAAGGGACTAGACTTGAAGCCTGTTGTGAAGAGGATGGCTCACCACTGATGTGTCTTCCTGATAGATTTCTAAGAGACAGGAAGACAGACCAGGGTATCACGTAAAGCATACCAATTTTTATAGAACTTGACAAATTAGAGAAGCTGGGAATGGTAGAAAACCTTAATGTGAGGTGCTTATAATAGTATTTTTTATGTTACCTAATTTCCCTCTTACAATCACTCTGGCAGGAGGATGGGACATTTACCAGAATTACAGTTTTATGCATCAAAAAAATAAAAAAATAAAAACCATAACCCAGAAGTTACGTCAGTAACTAACTGCATCACTACTAAAAAATAATAATTTAACAATGAGAAATTTGATCTGAACTTAGGACAACAGTCTTACCATTATGACAATGTGGACTGAAACCATTATTTGTGTGACAGTTTTTGCAAAGTTCAATTAATTGTTTTATCTGATTTTTCAATACTTCAACAAAACATAAAATCTCCCATGTGTTTGCCCTAAAAGAAGACACTGTGGACAGAGAGGTGCAGATGACCAGGCCCCCACCTCTACCAAGTTTCTCCACTGCTTCCATACTTTCCCTTTAGCGCTCCCTCTCTCTCTCTCTCTCTCTCTCTCTCTCTCTCTCTCTCTCTAGTTAAAACTACAATTATCAAAGCTTTGTACTCTGCAATGCTTGTAGGAGAACTCTATGAATGATCCTGCACCGACCTAATGAGACCCTTACAAACATAACTGCCATCGTGGCAAGGCTGTACTCAAACTCATCTCAGGTGCTTCTCTGCCATCCTTGACCAACTCGGGGTGGGGAGTAGAAAACTGATAAAATGAGAGAAGGTTACAGGTGAGAAAAAAAATAGGAGGAAATAATAGCTCAAAGGAAGAAAATATAAAGGGAAGGTTTGAAAGGGATGAAGACAGAAGAAAGAAAATACAAAATTACAGCTGTGGGAAGGAGATGGGCGAAGAGCACTGAATGGGGTTCCCACCTCTTGATGCTTGCAGCCCAAGGGCATTAGGAAGATGCGCAAGGACGCATCTCAGGGAATAGGAGAAAAATGAAGCTGAGTGAATGCAGCTTTGAGTGCAGATCCTCACTGGACTTCATTATTGCCCTGCCCTGACAGTACTTCAAGGGAGGCAGCATCTCTGCTTTGAAAGTCAGAGAACTACAGATAATCATTTGTAAGTTCTCTCGGCTTTACTAATGATTCATTTTTGAGAACTTCTGGAATTTTAGCCTAATAACCATTTCTAGCCTGTTGTCACCCACTCACCAGTGTCTAACTGTTGAGTGTCCTTAGGAATTCTCACACCACACTGTGCTTACAGTGGTTTAAAGTGTCATTGGTCTTAGCTACACTTCATTAGATTGTTTTATGATCATTCAATGCTACTTTACCAGAAGGTTTGTTTAATATTCATGAAACTGTAAAAAATTATAATAATACCAAAATAAAATAACAAAATAATTCATTTGGGGGGCTTTTATATCCACATTATTTCTGTGTTTTTTACTATACATTACTTGATAATATTGCTTAAAAGGGAATTTTCACAAATGCTCTTTAAAAAAATACTGACAATTGTTGCTTGATGCTTTGAAAGCAAAATAGTCACAAATGTTTTTAGGTTATCTCAGAGCAGGAAAAAGAGAAATAGTACTTTGCAGTTAGCTGTAAGCTCTAGCTCTGTTCTCCTCCCCAGATTGTGACTTATTTGTTTGTAGGTGGTGATCACTATGGTGTCTTTTCAAAGTCCCTGTGAACAAGAGAACTAAGTTGATATTTTGGAAATCAAATGAGTTGACAATACCTATAAATAGCTATGTTTTCTCAGTTATCTAATAAAAGACTTAATGTGTAAACACACACAAAAATACTGATTACTTTAATCCATTATATATTCACTAAGTATTTCATGGCAAAGACCTTAACTTCTTAAGATAAATATTACAAACATGAGCCAATTAAAGTATGTCATTAAAATTAAGGTTAGTAATTTTATAAACATATATTGTTAGTGAGTAAGGACCAGGAAACACAGTATGGATTCTATGATGGATTATTTAGTCCATTTTCATAGAATGCTACAGAAAAGAAGACATTTGTAAAAATAATTACAATATAAAATTGCTGCTATAATTAAGGTATTTTAAGTGCTATGCTATGATAGGCTTAAGGAGACAGTAATTAATCATACACATGTGGGGAATAGGGATGACCAAAAGCAATTCTACAGTGACACTGCCATTATCTCTCATGTCCTAGAATAAGTGTTGGTATGGTTGTATCTGTATATTATGAGGGCATTTCATGAACTCTTTCCTGAGATCTCACTGGGCACATCAAAGAGATGGTTCTCTAGCTGGGAATGATAGAGTGCTTGCCTAAGAATGCCCTGGGCATGACCTCCAGTGTTGGAGGGGGCAATGCAGGGAGACAAGGGATGAGAGAGAGAGAATATGAGAATACAATTCAGTGTCTCTGGACCTCAGCTTCCCCGGCTGTAAAATGCACCTGATAAAAGTATCTGTATCTTCAAGTTGTGAAGGTTAAATAACATACATCAGAACAGTAGCATGATTGCTTTTGTAGTACTTCATTAATGTTCTTTGCTGCTCTGAAAAATACATATCAAGGATGTTATCATAGAACTCTGGGCGAGTTTTTAAAAATGAACAGAAATCCAGGAAAAATGAAATATTTCCTCGCTTGTCTTCTCTTAAACTCCCGCTCTTCATTGTGTCCCCTCACCTCTTGCACCTGCGCAAGTCTTTGCTTAAATGCCATCTTCTCCATGAGGCATTCCCTGACACCCTCCACGTTCCAAATGCTTAACTTCTCCAGTTCTTTATTCTACACCATTGTTCTAATCACCATCTAACATAGCAGCCATTCTACTCCCTAAATGTGTTATAATCGGTCTCCTCATGAGATGGTGGCTCCTATGAGCACAGAGACTTTTGCTTTATTTACTAATTGTGATCTTCAATGACTACAGAAGTGTAGGGCACAGAGAAGATAAACTGGTTTTTTATGTTTAATGATATGTTATCTTAAGGGGGGGGAACCAATACTCTCTTTGACCTAATAATTGTACTTTTTCCCTTTTCTTTTGAAAATGTGAATTTCATATAATATATTTTGATCAAATTTAGATCCCCTCCCCATCTCCTATGACCTTCCATGCAATTACCTGTAGTCTAATATAAATATATATATATATATATATATATTACAGTGTGTATATATTGTGTGTATATATATATTTTAAATATATATATTAAAAGTACAGTATGTAGAGAGAGAGACAGAGAAGACAGAGAGACATATAGAGTCAAGTTTGTATCTGTCCCCAGTTGCCCTTCAGTGTGGGTCAATCCACCAGAGTCTGGTCAGTTACCAAGAGTCTCACCCTTAAATGAGATCCACTCCTTCCCTCCCAGCAGCCATTAGTTGCCAATAGTTCCTTAGGTAAGGTTAAGATTTCTTACCTGCTTCCCCATGTCTATGCTAGAATTTTGTCTGGCTTGTGCATGTTGTCACCATTGTTTTGAGTTTATATGAGTAACTTCCCAACTTTCTCAGAAACATTATTTCTTTGTAGTCATTTACCTCCTCTGCCTCCTGCAGCCTTTCTGCCCCCTCTGCCACAGTGATCTCTCAGCCTTAGAGAACAGAATTTTGATACAGGTGTCCTATTCAGGGAAAGTAAAAGGCCAATGCTGGGAATGGACTCCTTCTTTTGAATCTGTTGACCAGGCATCCCAAAGACCCTCAAACAATACTGACTGTTGGTCCTACTCTTGGTTACACACCAGAACTTCACAGTAAGATCCTATTGCTAAAGACACTACTTACACGAGCTATAGAACAAACAAGGAGAAATCAAGCTGGTGTTGACTTCAAAGACTCATCTCCACTGACATGCTTTCATAGTGATGAAGGTGCTAAATAAGCCACCTGAAGAAAAATATATCACCAACTTTACCCAGCTGTAATCCCATGAGCTACAATAACAACTTGCCTGGAAAGGTATGCCCACCTGTGCAATAGTGACACGAATATTATAGGCGTAATCGACCACTTTCTTATTCAAGATCAGTTTCAAGGGATGAAGTCCATCTTTGGACATTGATATCAGGCCTAGGAACCTGAGGCTCAACAGTTGACAGACTATGGGAGAGAGCCTAATATATTCTACTAAATAGATATAGTATTGAACTGAATCCTAATGACTGATTGTTATACCTATAGATTAATGTATCTCTCACCTGTCAGCAGAGAATCTTCCTTATACAACGGATGATGATTAACACATAGAACCACAATCAGTATTCATGGAATAATTATTACTTTGTCTTAAAGATTTAATAGCAGGAGCTACACAGAGTTTGGCAATGAGTTGAGTAAATTTCCTACTTAACCTAGGAAATAGTTATCATCATATTATCATAATCAGAACAGCTAATATTTATGGAGCATAGATAACATACCACACAACATGCTACACATTTTAATTTATTCTGTCATCTGAATTTATCATTACCAAAAAGCATTTCAGTTTCTCAGTTTTGAAACTTAGTTATTGATGAAATAATGAAATCTTCTATTTCTTTCTCATGGGGAGTTTGTCTCAATACTGGCTCCTGAATGTCTGGTTAGGAATTTATTGACATGTAATATAGGAACCTCAAATTTCTTGAAAGTCCAGACACAGATTAAACAAGAAGCTGATGTAAAGGTTTATACTTAACACATCAGGATTTCTCCATGAGTCTGATATTATCTCAACTCTGTATTCTCTTTGATTATAAACAGATACATGAAAAATTCTTTACACCTAAGATGAATATGAGTCCATTTCTATGTGGAATTCTATCTAGAGTGCCGCTTCCTGAGTATCGAAATAGAGCTTCCTAGATTGAAATGAAATCCTCCTTAGCATGGCCTCCCTTATATTGGGGGGTCTTCAGGCCTTTTCCCTGAGAATCATATGTCAATTGTTTCACATTTTCCTCGATTTTTCTCTTTCTGTCCTTCTGTTTTGCAGTAAAATGTCCTACCTGACCTCATCAACTTCCATTATGTATCAAGACCCCTCTCTGCCTGTCTTTCTTAGCACCACTGGCTATTGAAGAGGCTAAAGTTCAGCTGTGCCTTTGTGCTTTGGGGCATTCTCTACAGAACAGTGAAAAGTATGGATGTTGCCGTTTAATCTGGAAAAACATTTCTTTCAAAACTACTGTGAACTCAATGGTCAAAATTATTTTCTTTTTTTTTTTTTTTGGAGAGAACAGATGTTTGACCTTCAACAACCATAACAAGAAAGAGTATGGAGCCAGAGGAGGTTCTCTTACTTAAAGTACAGTAAGCTTATAAAATGACATGGGGAAACCTCTACTTTCCTGAAACTCAAATGCGCAGTAAGATCTTGGGCAGAAAAATGACATGGGAAAACTGGACAACCATTAGGGAATTTATTCTTGTGGGCTTCTCAACCTTGTCCACTGAGCTGCAAGCTCTACTATTTCTACTGTTCTTGGCGATTTACCTGGTCACTCTAATGGGCAATGTCCTCATTATTCTGGTTACTACAGCTGACTCTGCCCTACAAAGTCCTATGTACTTCTTCCTCAGAAACTTGTCCTTCCTGGAGATAGGCTTCAACTTGGTCATTGTGCCCAAGATGCTAGGGACTCTGATACTCCAAGACACAACCATATCCTTCCTTGGTTGTGCCACTCAGATGTATTTCTTCTTCTTCTTTGGGGCTGCTGAGTGCTGCCTCTTGGCCACTATGGCATATGACCGCTATGTGGCCATCTGTGACCCCTTGCGCTACCCGATAATCATGAGCCGCAGGTCCTGTGCCCAGCTGGCAGCTGCCTCTTGGTTCTCGGGGTTCCCAGTAGCTACGGTGCAAACCACATGGATTTTCAGTTTCCCATTTTGTGGCCCAAACAGGGTGAACCACTTCTTCTGTGACAGCCCCCCTGTCATAGCCCTGGTCTGTGCAGATACCTCCCTGTTTGAACTGGAGGCTCTGACAGCCACCGTCCTATTCATCCTCTTCCCTTTCTTGTTGATTCTGGGTTCCTATGTCCGCATCCTCTCCGCCATCTTTAGGATGCCTTCAGCTGAAGGGAAGCGTAAGGCCTTCTCCACCTGCTCCTCCCATCTCCTAGTTGTCTCTCTCTTCTACAGCACTGCCATCCTCACATACTTTCGGCCTCGCTCTAACACCTCACCTGAGAACAAGAAGGTGCTGTCACTCTCGTACACTGTCGTGACTCCCATGCTGAACCCCATCATATACAGCTTAAGGAATAATGAAGTGAAGGCTGCTCTGAGGAGGATCACCCGCAGAACTCTGGGCACTCAGAAGCTCTGAACCGATTAAATGGAACCTGAAAGGGGGGAATGTAAGGACAATGCAAAGAAAATGAAATTTTTCAAGTGGGCTTTGAGTCTCCGCTCTTTCCAAAGGACAGGATATGCCTACTAAGATTTTGGACTCCCCATAGGACCCATTTCAGAAGCAAAGAACATGGATGAAAATAATGTAGTAAGCCTCGTATTCTGACACTGCACTAACATCTCTGGGGGTGCTACTGCTGTTTACATAAATTGGGATCCTATGAAGGTTGAATTTTTAGTTAAAACCCCTCCATATTTTTTAATTTTAACCCTGAACTCCTTCATCAGTTCACTGTAAAATCTCCTTTGCTTTTATTTCACTAACTAGACATTCTCAGGGTATATTTATAAGTTAGTTAAATAATTATACTAATGATAATAAATATGTTTTCATTCTTTCACTCGGTATTTTCAACAAAATTTTCATTTGTACCCAGAGTTTCACTCTGAATATCTCATCAGACCCAGTCTAGTCCCTGAAGACAAAAGTCCTGAACAAAACAGATAAAGTTTTTACATCCTAATGAGAAAGTGGGACAGTGAAAAGACTTTCTAAAATTCCAGGATTTATAATGGTTAACAATCGAAAAGTTCTGCCTCAGCTACCAAAATTAGACTGTGTCTGATCTGGAGAAAGAGCCTTCCACACCAACACCTCATAAATCTCAAATTATCCACATGCAAAATAAACAATCCTCAGTAGAAAGGATGTGAAGACTCCCAAGATAAGAAAAAGTAGAGAATTGCAGGGACCTATCAGATAACCCAAAGATTATTTTTCTTACTCAACACTTTTTTCTGTACTTCTACTGTGATTGGATGAAATTATTTGCCCTTACAAGACTGCATATCATTTGACCAACATAATAGACAATCTTTGTGATTCTACTTGGCAAACATACTACAACTCTAGACTTTTAGCAAATAACAAACTTGGAATACTGTTAGCATAAGTTTGCGCAAACACATTCCTAAAAATACAATGACCAATGACCGTGTGACAGGATAAATAGAATATCCTCTCTACCAGTCTATGAACTGCCTGAGTCTGTGCCCTAAGAAACTGGAATCCATTATTTCCTGCACGAAGTGTCCTTCCAGCACTGTGGTAACAAGGACCCCCAAATAACAAACAGCATCAGTAAAACATCATTTATTACAAAATATATATTAAACTTATACGATAACATATTCATATAAAAACAACCCATCTATTCCAAACAATAATTCAACAACAGACATATCAAAACAAATACTAATCACAAGCAAAATATACATATATTGATACTAAGATAATTTTTAAACTATACTGTTTGCCAAAATAATTATGCCCTGCTCTGTACAGTCAATGGTAAATAAGGTCTGGACTGTATTAATGATCAGGCCAATGCTGAGTTAACACAATTCTTGGAGATCAATTCTGGTCTTGATATAATTCCCAAAGGTAATACAGTTCATTAACAGTAAATTACAACCAGAGGATCACAATTGTGTTCCAAAGTCAAGCCACAAGGGACAAATGACTGGCTGGTTACAAACTAGGAACTGTGTATCAAAATTCTAGAGATACAGCCCAAGAAGGCACTGCTGTAAACAAGGTCTAGACACAAGGAGTAGCAAATGTTTTTATGAATCTTATAAAGGTATTACTTCCTTCACAATGTCTGTATTTAGGATTAGTAAACATAACAATTCTGAGAAGAAAGTAGGATGGTAAAACAACTGAGAAATAGAGACCATACTATAAGAACCATTAAGAAACACAATTTATGCAATGCCCCTCAGAAAACCCCTTGTATACACTGTCCTATGGACTCAAGTAGCAAATATATGTCCTAAAGTTCCATCCTGATCTTGAACATCAAAAAGCATGAATATTCAAAAATATGAGAAGGTAAGGTGACAGGCAGGTAAGAGTGCTTGCTGCTCTTGAAGAGGACCCATTCCCTTCCCAGCACCCACATGGCTGCTCACAAATGGCCTGTAACTCCAATTTCATGGGATGTAACACCCTCTTCTGGCCACTAAGAGCTCATGCACCCTTGTGGGACACATAAACTCACATGGCACATATACATACACATAAAATAAATCTTTAAAAATCTTGAGCAAAAGTAAACGAAGCTTGAACATCAAAACATGTGCTTTGACAGATACTGAAGAAAAGTATGATATAAAAATCATATGATACTACAACATTCATCCAGGACAACCATTGTTAAAAACTCAACATTGAGCCACCAGCCTTAATTAGCTCATCCCTATAATTCCAGGCACAGGAGAAACACCAGGCTCTGAAGCATGAAGTGAATGGGACAGGGATATTCATCACTCCAGTTCAGCCACCAGATCACATATCAGTGCTTGGCATTACACCACTAGATTTAGAGCAACCATCTGAAACGTTCGAGGCTGCCTCCAAGGATCTGCAAATGCTGGTGCTGGCATGAGAACTGCATAAACACGCACTCAACAAATTAGAGGAATTAGACCGGGATCCTGAAGCCGCATGACTCAACTCATAAACGCTTTGGATTGGCGGTCTCCAGGTGCATGTCCGAAGTCTTTTCCACAGTAGTCTCCAGTCACTTTGCTTGTGGAGTTCTGGCAACTGACTTAACACACAACTTCTCAGTTCCGCTGCTTTGGCAGCAGCAACAATGTTCTACTGCCAAGGCTTTTTCCAGGCAGTTAAGCTGTGTTATCTCACCTGGCAGCCACGCTCCCCATTCCCCTCCCCCACACAAACACCTGCATGATGCCCAGCACCCTGGACCAGCAGCTTCTGGTGCCGAGGCAGGTAGTCCAGTTCTGGCAGACCGGTCAGCACAACTTTTGACCACCCTCCAGTGTGCCGCCCCTCGGTATTCTGCTTGCCTTTCTCTCACACTTGCCCCTTTGGCTCTGCTGAATGCTGCTTGACCCCAGCTAGTGCTGGTATCTTCTGCTCACTCATCCTAACCACCAGACTCTGTTACTTGCTATCCAATACAGTAGTGAGAACACATTACTGTCACCGAACCCCAGGGCATTGGGCCGCTATACTAGTGCATTCCACTCAGTGACAAGAGTCTGTGGCCACTAAGAGGTTCCAGGCATTCGGGACCCATGTTGGCAACATAGAAGACACACCCCGTCTTTTTTTTTTTTTAAATAATATCAACAAACTAGGAATAAGAAAAAAACTTCCTCATTCTTATAGAGGACATAGACAACAGACCTACAGATAATTTAGTTAAAAGTTAGAGACTGGATTCATCCCCAAAATAAAGATAAGGAGGTTCACTGTTCTCACTTTGGCTTAAGATACTGCAACGAATGCAAAAGGAAAGAAAAAAATAGCATTCCATTTTAAAAAGAAACCATTAGCACTCTTAATCCATAGGCTATCTTGATCATTACTGGAAAAAATCAATTTTAAGAGTACATGAACTAACAGGTGAGATCAGCAAGGTTCCAGGATACAAGCTAATATTGGAAACTCTTTTGTATGTTCAGAACAGCTTTATACATATTAGCCAGAAACCAGAAACAAAACAAATGTGCATCAACTGGTAAATGGGTAAATAATTAAATATGACTTGGTAATAAAAAGAGAGGTGCTGTTGAAAATTACAAGATGAATATACCTCAAAAGTACTGCCATATTGTAAAAGCCAGGGTCGGTTCATGAACACAGGAAACAGAGGCTTTGGGGGCTCTGGGAACTTGCTGTGAACTTGCAACAATGGTGACAGCATGCATAAGACCCATGCTGACTCAGACAGAAACACGGCATAGAACTGGGGAAATGGGCAGCTGAGGAACTAATGGCAACTGGTTACTGCTGGGTGAAGGAGAGCTGATCTTTAAGGGAATGACTCTAGATAGGCTGGCTATAATCAGTGGATGAGCTTTCACCTAGGAACATCTGGGTACAAATGCTTGACTCGATAGGCCTTAACATATATGATAGAATGTAATCCTGGGAGGGGTGCAGGTTGGGGAAGGAGGGAGTCTAAATTTGATTAAGATCTTTTATATGAAATGTACAAAAACTCAATAAGAATATACATTAAAAATTAAACGAAATAAACAATAAAATTCATATATATTAAAAAGAGTTTGAGATCTATAGCAAGTGTTCAATAAATAATTTTTAATTTTGAAAAAAAATGATCTTATATAAAACCAGGTTGAGAAAATCCATACTGTTTGGATACATTTACAAGAAATTTTAGAAAAGTTGAACACAATAGAAAGTAGAACAGTGGCTGCCAGGACTGAAAGAAAGACAGCATCTCCAAGGAAGCAACATGAATCTTCAAAGGTACCGAACGTCTTTTGCATCATGCACAGTATTGACTACATTATTGTTTACATTTCTTAAAACTGAGCCCAAAATGGCACAATTCACCAAGAGAAACAGATGAGCTGATTACACTGGACAAATGCCATCACTGAGAAGTCAGTTTTTGTTCTCCTTTCCCTGTGGTAACCAAGATAAATAAGAGCAGGCTTGAGTCCATTAAACTTACTTATCTCCACATACAATCCAGGATCGAAAAGGAGTTGCCTCGGCAGAACTGCTGAGAGAGATTGTGGTGCTATGCTAGGCTTTCAAACAGCAGTCAGTACATGGTGCCATCTCTACAGCTGCCAGATTGCAAAGCTTTGCAAACCTATGTCTAAGCTGCAGTGGCTTCTTACATTTTTAAGCCAAGTAACCCCTGGCTGTTCTCTTTGACATTCTTGGACTTAAGTTTGCACTCCCAGTATAATGCCATGCTCCACCCCTAAAATATCCTCAGCCCTGCTTGACATCATACTGCTTTGAAAAAATTGTTAATGAAACTTAGATTTAAAATATTCGTACTGATTCTTCAAGAATTTCATATAATACATATTGATTACATTCAGACCCAGTGCAGCATTTCCACCCCCAAGCAAATGCGTCCCCTGACTTCATGTCGTCCATTATTAGTGTGCTTTTGTAAAGAGCTGTCAAGACTAACCAAAGGCTCTTGAATGTGGGTCCATTCCTCTGAGTCTGGTGAACCTGCCAGGTATCACACACTTAAGGAACACTGACTCTCTCTCTCACAGTAGCGATCAATTGCCAGTAGATCTTCATCTAAGGCTGGGATTCCTTGCCCACCTCCCCATTCATGCGAGGTACTGAAAGGCTTGGGTTTGCACAGGTCTAATGCATGCTGTCACAAAATGCTGTGCGTTTATATGTGCAACAACCATGTGGTGTCCACACAAAAGATTCCCTGTATTTATCTACCACTCTGGGTTAATTGAATTTAGTGTATTTCCTTCATTTAAAATTGAATTAATCACTGGACAATGAATGAATGGCTGCTGAGGGCAAAGGAGGTGTACTTCGCCTTCTGCTGCCCTTTCAGATGCACCCTCTATCTTCTCACACTGATATGTGATTGAAACTGCTTGCTTTTTATGGGGTGCATATATAGGCTCCCTCGCTCTCTGATTTCTAAGTAAAAAGGAATATCACACAGTCAGAAAGTAGGTGGACTCTCTGCCCACCATTTGAGCTCCCAGGCTACTCAGCTCATACAGCTCAGTGTACACTTCAGACCTGTGGGCTCCCCCAGACTCAGGAGTTCCCTAACCCCAGCATTCCACTTCTGCCATCCCAGCTACCAGGTCAGTTCCTGTCCAGAGCTCCATGTACACTCTAATGTGCAAACTACCCCCAGATCTGTGAGTTCCCTAACCCAGCATTCTGTGTCCACCATCCCAGACCCCAGACCTGCCGCAGTCCTGCAGCTCAGTGCAGCACCGCCAGACCTGTAGTTCCCCCAGACCAATGAGAAGCCCGACCCTGTTGTTTCCCTTGCATCATTCCACTCCACCAGGTCTAGCTGGAGTTGCTGTCCTTGGGTCTGGGTGAACTCCCTCAGGATGATTATTTCTAGTTCCATTCACTTATCTGAGAATTTCATAGCTTTGTTTTTCTTAACAACTGAATAATTCCCATTATGTAAATGTGCCGTATTTTCATTAACCATTCATCAATGGATGGACATTTGGGTTGTTTCCATTTCCTGGCTATCGTGGGTAGAACAAAAATGAACATGGATGAGCAGGCATCTCTGTAGTAAGATACAGAGCCTTTTGGGTGTATGCCCAAAAGGAGTATAACTGGATCATATGGTAGATCTAGTTTTTAGTTTTTTGAGGAACTTCCACAGTAATTTCCAAACAGCTGTATCAGCTTACATCCCCACAAACAGTTAATAAGTGTTCTTCTTTCCCCACAGTCTCCCCAGCATTTGTCATTGATTGTGTTTTGATATTCCCCTAAATTGGAAAATCTAAAGGAAAGATACAATTCTAGATGGGTACAGGCCACCAAAGTTAAGTCAAGAGGAAATAAATAATTTAAACAGATCCATAACAACCAATGAGATATAAGGAGCAATTAAAAATATCCAAATTAAAAAGCCCAGACCAAAGCTGATGGAATCAGGACGAAATTTTCTACTAGAACTTTAAAGAAAAACTGATAACACTCCTGAAATTATTCTGTAAAATAGAAAAGGAAGACAGACTTCCAATTCATGTCCTAGGACATAATACAAGGAATCAAATAAAGGAGAAAGTAGGAAATGCACTGGAATTTACAGGCACAGGAAAGAACTTTGTAAACAGAACCCCAATAACAGAGGCATTAACACAATAAAACAATAACAAATAGGAAATTAACATTAAAATCTTTCTGTACAGCAAAGGAAACCATTTATTGAGTGACAAGACAATCTACAGAACGGGAAAAATTCTTTATCAGGCATGCATCTGGCAGTGGCTTAGAATTAGAACATACAAAGAACAAAAAATCATAAAAATAAAAAAATGGGGACATGAACTAAACAGAGTGATGTTTTAAACATGTTCACATCCTTGTCAATCGGGGAAATGCAAGTTAAAATTCCCTTGAGATTTCATCTTACCCCAGTCAGAATGGCTAAAGTCAATGGTTAAAAACAATGGCTGCACTTGCAAAGGACCTGAGTTCAGTTCCCAGCACTCATATGGTAGCTAACAACCATCTATAACTCCAGTTATAGATGTGCGCTGCATGGCACAGGGACACTTACATACATGCAGTCAATACACTCATACACATAAAATAAAAAAGAAATTTTTTTTGAAAAGGATGTCAAATGCTGGTGAGGATGTGAGGGAAGGGGAACACTTATTTACTGCCAGTGAGAGCACATATAAATACAGCCACTATGGAACCCAGTGTGGATATTCTGCAAAAAGCTAGATGTAGAGCTCCCACATGATCCAGCCATACCACTCTTGGACATATGCCCAAAGATCTCTATGAATATGCTCCAGGGATACATGTTCATCCATGCTCATTACTGCACTATTCACAATAGCTAGGAAATTGAAACCTAGATGTCCATCAACTGAAGAATGGATCATGAAAGTATAGCACAGTGAAATATTATTACAATATTAAGAGAAAGAAAATTATGAAACTCATAGGCGAACAGATGGAATTGGAAAAACATCATTCTGAGTGAGGTAAGTAATCCAGACCCAGAAAGACAAATGTCACTTGTCTTATAAGCAAATCTTAGCTATCTTTGACTCTTTAGATAGGTATGTTTCAAATGGAAAATCCTTAGAGGTCAAAGTTTGAGGTGGTAGTTCACAGGATGAAAGACAGTATATAGTGATGTAAAATATAGTGATATAAATCAGGAAAGGTGAAAAATGGGGTACCAGGTTTAATGGGGTGGGGCAGGGCAGAATAGGAAGTAAGAAGACAGATAACTAAAGGCCTTTTGAAAGAGTCATATGGAAACCTATTGTAGAAACTTCTTTCAATTACAATATATAATATAGAGAGTTTAAGTGGAGTTATACAATGACAGAGATTCAGTGGCCTACTAAACATCATTGGCTATCAAATAAAAAGCCAGATGCCAGGAATAGACTCCCTCCTTCAATGTTGTTGACCAGGAAGTTCTCACAGACCCTCAAAGAAAACTGGCTATTACCACTGTACTTAGGTACCTGCCAAGACCCTACTGCAGAAGATATTTGTCCTACAAGTGCTGTGCATGTTGCTGCCAGAGAAAGGGAATCATCAGCCTCATCCAGCTGTGAACTCTGCAAGCCACAATTAAGAAAGGCCTAGAAAAATATGCCTACTCACTAGGCCTTTTAAGAAAAGACAAATAATAATACAGGACATGAAGTTGGGTGGTAGAAAGGTGGATTTGGAGATGGGGGGTCTAAATGTGATCAAAATACAATGTATGAAATTCTAGAACCAATAATGTTTTTAAAGAAAGTAGGTGGAGAATTGTACTGAAGGCATTTTCCTGTGTGTTGCTCACATACAACACATTTCCTGCCTGGCTGTCTTTCAAATACTACTCTCCCTGGGTCATATTTCATTCCTCTTGCTCCTTAAAACCTAGAATTGAATACAAACCTGAGATATATCATTGCTTGACGGTGTTTTCTAAACTTGTGTATTCATATTTATGAAGGTTTATTCTGATAAATAAAATCCTCATAGCTCCAAAAAGAGTGAGAGGTCATATGTCCTAGAGGAAACCTACATCTGTCATATCCCTAGAAAAATACAAATTCTTATATGATAAATATGGAACTTTATATGTATAGACAAGTATGCGGTTCGCCACTCATCAAAGACATTTCATTTGCAACACACGGAGACTATTACAGAGTTTCACAACTGATCACACACAGATAATATATGTCTGAGAGATGAACAGCCCTAAGTGACACATCAACAGTCGAATGTCTACACCTAAGGCTCATAAAACAGAGCAGAACAAGGGATGGAGAGAAGACTCCTGCATATCTCAACTCTTACCAGCAAAGCTTCCTTGTGGAACAGAACACCATGCATATAGAAGGCCACAATTGTCCAAGGCATAGAGAAAAAGAGACTGCAGAGTGTGTGTCCCTGAATAGGACTCCTATATTAAACTTCACCCACCCATCGCTCAGTGACCACTGGAAAAAAGGTGATGGAAAGATTGTAAAATCTAGGATTGATGCAGGAACATAAGGAGACAGATTCTACCAGGGTGCTGGGAATTGAGTTGTGAACTTCAGCAAATGGCGACAAGGTTCACAAGTTCCATGCTGACTCAGTCAGACAAGAACCCAGCATAGAACTGAGAAAATGGGCAAAAGGTTGCAATCTTAGCCAAGGAACTATTGGCAACTGATTACTGCTGGCTGAAGAAGAGTAAATCTTCTTTAAGGGAATGACTAACTAGACGGATTAGATTCCACTGGATGAACTTGTACCAAGGTGCATCTGAGAACAAATGCTTGATGGGATAGGCCTTAACATATATGGCAGAATGCAGGAAATGTGGCAGTGGAACTATGGGGGCTTGGGGATGGAAGAGGGTGTCTGAATGTCATTAAGATGTATTGTGTGAAATGCACCAAAATCAGTAAACAATTAAAATTTAAAAAGCACCTTCATCTGTAGCAACAACTATTAATTATGTATCATATTAGTGTATATAACATGTGAATTATTTTATGATAGAAATGAACCATGTTCTAATCAAAAAAATAATGTTGGAGGAGAAAAATAGGACGTAAAAAGTGTATTTAGAATGAAGCTGTTTTCAAAATATACCTTTTTATTTTTTAAAAAATGAAGCCTCTTTGATGAGTGATATACTTTATGCTTGTCTGTAAATAAAAGGATCCATATTTAGGATATGGTAAGAAATTTCCTTCAAAGTTTCACAATTAGTCATACATAGAGAATATACATCTGAGAGATGACCACCCCTAGGTGACACATCTACAGTGGAAACTTTATACCTAAGGTTCACAGAACATGATGGAACAGGGAGTGAAGAGAATACTCCTGTGTCCCTCAAATCTCACCAGCAAAGCTTCCTTATACAGCAGAGTGTCATACACACAGAAGGCCACAACTGGCTAAGTTTTAGAGAATAAGAGACTGTAAAACATGTGTCCCTGGATAAGACTCCTGTATTGAAACTCATCCATCCAGTGCTCCGGTACCATTGAGAAGAGGGGGCAGAAAGACTGTAAGAGCCAGGGTAGGTCAATAAACATAAGGAAACAGAGGCTTTCAGGCCACTGGATGCTTGCTCACGTAGACTTGTGCCAATGGTAGCACTGAGTACAAGATCCATGCCAACTCAATCAGACAGGAGCCCAGAATGGAGCAAGAGAAATAGCCTGGGGATGGGAGCATCCCTAGCGTGAGAACTGTTGGAAACTGACTGTGAGTGGGTGAAGGAGAACACACCTTCCTTAAGATCTCTAGATAGGCTAAATAGACACCAGTGGATGAACTTACACTGAAGGACTTCTGCGTAAAATGCTTGACCAGATGGGACTTAACAAGTATGGAAGAGTAGGTGAAGCTGGTGAGGGACCATGGGGAGCGCTGGGGGCTCTAAATTTGATTAGGAACTGTCGTTTGGAATGTATGAAAGCTAAATAAAAATATTTTTTTAAAAGAGGAGGACTTGAGATTCGAAAAAAAAAAGTATGAGAAGGTCACAGAGCCTCATAGATTCTTCTTCGTTGCTCAGAAGCTCTTCATCACCCACTTCAGACACATCCAAGTACAAATTCATAGACAAACGCATATTGCCTAGCTCATAGCACAGTATTTGATATTTTTAAATTTTTATTTTATGGTACAAAGAAATTCAGAAATATCAAAAGATAAATAATTTGTATTAGGATGTGGAAAAGATGATTATATATATCATGATTTAAAAGATATCATTGTTTTAGGAGAGTTTCTACTTCTTGGAAAAGACTTCCAGATCATGCTGGTAAGGTAATACAAAGGTTGAAGATTGCCACATATCAATCATAGTACATTACTGTCATAGGGGCACATTATGTAGACACAAAAATGAAAAAAGAACAGGGCTTTGCTGTCAAAAGTAAACCAGAATGAAGCATCTCTGCCCTCCTATTTTTCCATAAATTATTATCCTTCTTCTACAAAGGAAATGTGAGATAAAACAGTGCATGTCTAAGGCAAGGCTGAATAGTGACACTCTTACCATATCTTAGATTCACAAAGAAAGTCTTACACACAGGAAGTCAAAGGATCTCTAAGTCAGTGGGAGACTCTAAGATTACGTGAGAAATTTCTCATAGCTACTTTCCTCAGAGCTCCCTTTACATCTTTGTTCCTCAGACTGTAGATGAGGGGATTAAGCATGGGAGTCACCACTGCATAAAAGACAGACACCAATTTCTCTTGCTCTTTGGAAGACTTTGGTGTCATGTAAGTGATGATTGCTGACCCATAGAAAAGGATGACAACCATGAGGTGGGACCCACAGGTGGAAAAAGCCTTGAGCCTCCCTGCAGCTGACTTCATCTTGACCACAGTCACGATGATGTGGCCATAAGACACCAGAATTAGGGAGACAGGTAGGAGGAGAATCACGACCCCCATAAGGAAAATGGCCATCTCTGAAGTGTGAGTGTCTGCAGACGCCAGGATCAACAGTGCGGGAGCCTCGCAAAAGAAATGAGCGATGCTGTTGCGGCCTCGGTAGGGAAGGTGCAGCGTGAAGGTGGAGTCCACCACAGACACCACAATGCCACTGGCCCACGATCCTGCCGCCACTTGGATGCACATCCTCCGGGTCATGATGCCAGGGTAATGCAGAGGGTTGCAGATAGCCACATACCGATCATAGGACATCACTGCCAGAAGAGCACACTGGGTACAGCCAAAAATGAGGAATAGTAGAAGCTGAGCTGCACATCGAGTGAACGAAATGAGCTTTTTCCTTGAAAGCAGATGAACGAGGGCCTGGGGAACAATGTTGGTAGAAAAACAGAGGTCAGCCAGAGACAAGTTGCAAAGAAAAAAGTACATGGGTGTGTGAAGCCGAGAGTCAGACTGAACAAGAGACGTGAGAAGTAGATTTCCAAACACGGTGACCAGATAGACACCCAGGAACAAGATGAAGAGCAGATTCTGGGTGTGGGGGTCATCAGAGAGGCCCAGGAGGAGGAATTCTGTCACCTGTGAATGATTTGTCTGTCTCATAATTTGTCCCCTTTAGGAGAAAGAAGTCACCATATAATAAACACAGGTGGGCATAACATATGAAGTTATTTTGTTCAGAATTTGGGAGACTGAGGGATAGTCCTGATCCCTAGGATCATTTTAAAACTGCCCTATACTAGACCTTTAGTGGGGACAATCATTGTAAAATAACATTTTATAAGATGGTGTGTTCATCAGTGGTCTTCTCTGGCCAGTGTAGAGTAGATCAAAAGAATCATCTTCCTTATTTTTGATATCACACTTCTAATGATACAGCAATTAATCATGGGATTTCAGTTTATTATCAATGGACTCATCTGTGGCTCATCACATTTCATCTATCCTTTGGTGAGTTGGGGCTTTTTCAAAGCTATTTTTGACATGTTGTCTCTTCCCTGAAAGAGCAGTGACATAAGTGTAAGAATCTGAAAAGAACCAAAATACCTCTTGGACTCACTTGCTTCTCAGAAAAATAGCCTGTCTTGAAGGGCAACATCAAAGGTAACTCTGGATATCCTTTGGCAATCTTGTCCACAGGATCAACCGTAGCTCTGTAATACCAACCTCATCTGTGACTCAACTTCCAAGATAGTGGGTACATCTTTGCAGCAGAATTTCTGTTTTAAGCTACCGGTGGTTGGTTTCCTGCTCAGATCAAACAGGACTAACTTGCCACCTTGAGTCTGTCATCTCTCAGTTCCTCCCAGTATTATCATTTCCTTCTCCCAAAGACAAAGGCCTCCTCTAAACACATCATCTTCACTGTTAGGAAATACAATGAGCACATTGTTCAGTTCATGACTGTGAATTAAATTAGGCAAATCAAAACAATTTGAGAAAGAAATATCAAATTCCATTAGTGGAGATTGAAGATTTAGAAGTAGCATTTCACATCCACACTGAAGAACAACACCTTGTACTCCTGGCTGAGAACTGCTAGAAGAATTTTCCTTTAAAAACAATAAAAAGACAAAAATGTATCCCACATCGTCTACTAACATTATTAGCATCTGGATAGACATGGGATTCAAAATAACTAAGGGTTTCAACTCATAGCTGGCCTTCAAAATCAAGTCAGAAAAAGGCATCAGAAGGAAAGTTCCACTGCCCTTAATTAAGTATTTCTTACTTTAGCTGCTGGTGTACTCTGTGTACAGAAACACTAGAGCAAACAGCCTGGTAATGGAGTAAGCTACACTTTATTAGGTATTTCTGTTGCTGTGATGAAATGCAAAGCTAAAGAAGGTCATGGAAGGAAGGGTCAATTCTACCTCACAGTTCAAGGATGCAGTCCATCCTGGCAGGAGTATGAGGTGGTTCTTCACAGTCCATCACGGTCAGGAAGCGAACACAGGCGCATCCTGGTGCTCAGCCTGCTTCCTCCCTTTATTCAGTCCTGGACCTTCACACATTAAATAATGCTGCCCACATTCAAGATGCATCTTCCTTCCTCAGTTTCTGGAAATGTTCTCACTGACACTCACAGTGATTTCTGAGTGCAGTCAAGGTGACACAGAAGATTAACTATCACAACTACCTATCTGACAAAAGCCAAACTCACAACTCTGCACCCTAACCCATAGCTGGTTACTCTTAGAATTTCTCTCAGAATATCTTTCCCTTCCGAATTCTAAAAATTCCACATTAGAAATATACGCAAACATACCTATTCCCAAACATTTAGTCTCTCTTAGATACACACATATGCCTGCAGCATTGTGTACTTATCTCCACAGTAGACCTTAACGAATTAAATTTTAAAATATTTGCCTTTCTTTTTGTACATAAGCTGATCAAAGGCAGGAATCATAGTGAATCACAATTATTCAGAGTAAATACAATCAATCATAACAATGCATAACAATAATATAACATGTTTCTTGATCTGATTTGACCTGATGAAGCATCTCAGCAAACAGAGATGTTTCTGAGTCACAGACAGATCTGAGTATAACTTGATGGATGGCGGAGCTCTCACTCATTCTGGCATTGCATTATAAGGCAACAACCTGACCTCCATAATGGTCTTTAAGAATGGTATTCTCTCATGAAATGCAGAGGTGAAATGCTCCCCAGGTGACTGTAAACTTTCCCCCAGATCAAGAATCCTCTGTTAAAGAAACACTTTCACTGCCAAGCTTCCTGCGATTTCATTTTACGTTTCTGAAGATTTTATGAAAACTTGTCAGTCCATTTCTTTAAAGCTAAACACTTTCCCTTTCATGTACATGTGCACACACACATGCACACACACACACACATACACACACACACACACAAAGAAAAAAACCACACCTGACTCTGTAGAAGTTCCCTTGTGTCTTCATAAGAACCACGATTCTTCCTCACTGGAAATTTCACACTGTAATTATGTTTTGAAAAGGGAAAACCACTGTGACAAAAACCTTTGTCTATATGTTTCAGAAGAGAGATAAATCATAAAAATCAAATCTAAGCAAAACCAATCCACTTCCAATATGTTCGATTTTCCCATCTTAGTTCACCTTAGACTTCCTGTTTTCCTTATTCTGCTAATCTTGCCAAAATTTTCTATCATATAGGGGCAAAGATCTTAAAGTAGCATGTCAAAACCAGTGAGTACATAAAGAAGAGGGCCATAGAGCAACACTGGCTGCAGCACTGGCCAAGCAGAGAGACCAGGCATATAGCCAGAAAGGAAGAGAGCTCAATAAAACCTTGGAAATTAAGTTCAAAACAAGACAGGGAAGGGTATCCTCAGAACTCTCCCATCCTCCTCTATATATAAAGGTCTCATCAATGGCTTCAAAATATATTTTACAGCAGTATTTCCTTTTTAAGTGGCATGAAGTGGGGAGTGGAGATAGTACAAGCAGTCTCTGGAGCAGGTACACTACTCAGGAGAATTCAGAATCAGTGTGAATGGATCCTGAACTGAATTTTCTCTCAGAAGTCTCCCAAATGGCTGTGAAGAAGACATTAAAAAAGCATGTACTTACAATTCCCACCTTGCTTATAGGCCCTCCCATGTGTTCTTTCATGTCTTCTTTGGGGAAATACTGTGTTTTTCCAATTAAGCATGTGGTTTCTAACAGAAAAAGGACTAGGTTGAAGGTCATTTCGGCCATAGCCTCACCATATGATTTTAAGAAAGTTCATCATTTGCAGAATGTAAAAGTGATAGGTCGGACATGGCATCAGATGAGTGTGAGTCCCATAATATCTGCATACAGAAAGAGCTTAATAAATATTTTCTCTATTACAATCAGAGTTAAGCGATTAGTGGCAGATGTCCCATGTTTTACATTGTTCTGGAATCTTTCAGAATCTTAAATCAAATAAGAAGCTGAAAATTCAAACACAAATCAACTGCAAAAGTCAGTTCACATGAGTGATTGAGTGTTGCATGCAAGCGGAGTAGGGACTGTGGTCTGAGATAAGCTTATTCTAGTTCTCATTTCTTTGGCGTTTTCTTCATGAAGAGTTATTGGATTTTGTCAAAAGCCTTTTTCTACAGCCGTCTCATGATCATGTAATTTCTATTCTGAAGTACATTATATGTTATATTTATTGACTTACATGTGTCAAGCCATCCCTACATGTCTGGGATGACACCAGTTTAGTCATGACAAATGTTCCTTTTGATGTGTTCTTGAAGCAGTTTATTGAGAATTTTGCATCTGTGTGCACTGAGAAGATGGGTGTATAATTCTCTTTTTTGGTCATACTCTATTCTGATTTCAATATGAAGGCAACACTGGCTTTGTAAAATGAGTTCGGTAGCATTCCCTCCTCCATTTTTATAGACTAGCTTGAGACATGTTGGCATTACTTCTTCAAAGGTAAGGCAGAATTCAGCAGGAAATTTATCCGGGCTTGAACGTTTTTAGTCAGGAGATTCTTTTGGGTTTTTTTTTCCTGCTTCTGTATCACTATTTATTATAGATCTGATCAACTTACATGCATCTGTGACCCCAGTTCCAGAGGATCAGACACCCTCTTCTGACTTCTGTGGGCATTTATGCAGGCAATAAACTTATACAAATAAAAAATAAAATAACACAATACTTTTACTTTTTGAAATTTTTATACATTCATACTGCTTGGATGACATTCATCTACCACGACCTCCCTCTAGCTCCACCTAGAGTCTCCAACCTTCTCTTCTTGTAACCTTCATTTCTGTATTTTTCTGACTGTTCTAATAAGCTCCTAAGTTCAGCTGGTGCTGCCCATATGCACAATGGTTTGGTTTCATCCATTTTGGCATGGGCATGACCACATCCCCAAAGTAGAGTGTCCCACTAGCAGCCATTAATGTTCAATATTTCCACAGTTGGGGTGAGGCCTTAGGGGACTTTCTCCCATCCATTGCTGAAATTTGACTGGCTTGATCTTGTGCAGACAACCGTGGTTCCTATGAGCTGATGTGGGCATCAGCCATGTCATACCCACAGGTCAGCATTTCACAGATACCTCCCCATCTTCCAGCTCTTATGTTTTTCTGCTTCCTCTTCTGCAGTGTGTCCTGAGCCTCCAATGGGAGGAGGTTGATAGAGATGACCCATCCACACCTGAGCACTCACAGTTACTTATTCTCAGCACTTTGCCCACTAAGGAGTCTCTCCATTAACCACTAACTACTGCAAAAACCCTTTCCTGACCAAAGTTGAGAGCAGCACAGTTCTATAGATATAAACAGGTGTATTCTGAAAGCAGTTTGACAGCATGTCCTTTTTAGCAAAAGACAACAGTAGGTTCCCCACAAAGGCTTATGACCTCCTGTGTCATGGGCTTTGACCAGGTTGCAGTACCAGACATGAAATTCCTCCTGTGCAGCAGACTTACTCTCCAATCTGAAAGCCAGCACTTGTTACAAAACTGGCATGCTACTACTGTACTAGTATGCATAGCTTGCCAGGCAGGTTGGTATTGCAGCATTCAGGGTCTATCACTGGGTAACACCACTGATGTCTTTTCTCTCTAGCAAAACTACATAGAACCCTGAAAGAAGTCAGCATGGAGAAGTTTTCTAGTTGGTTTGAGGTTGATTTCTCTACATCCTAAATTTGAAGTGTGAGGTGTCCTCAGCAATAGGGTCTTACTACATAGTTATGATGGTCTGCCATGAGCAATTGCAATACCCCGTGTTGTTTGGGTGCCTTTGATGTCTCACTCGCCAATAACTCATGTCTGTCCAGGGAGATCTTTATTAAATAAACTGTCTTATGGGAGCAGCATTGTCCCCCAATGCAGGGTTCGGTGTATTTCATTTATAAAGCAGCTTACAAAGTAGTGTATTTCCATAAAGTTTCTTCACATATCCTTTGTTTTGGCTATACCAACACCATATGAGCCCTTCCTCCATCCATGCTGGAATTTTGGCCTGTTCCATCTTGTACAGATCCTGTGTACGTTGCCATAGCTCCTGTGAGCTCATGAGTGCAGTCGATATGCTGGGTCCAGAAGACAGAATTTCAGAGCACTCCCCAATCCCTGGCTCCCACATTCTTTCCACTCCCTCTTCCGTGATGATTTCCAAACCTATGGAGAGATTGTTGAAGATTTCCCATTTAGGGTGGATCATTTATACATATGCTGAACACTTAGCCATTTATGAGTCTCTGCACTGATCTCTGCCCACTGTAAAAAGAAGCTTTGCTAATCAAGTTTGAGAGCAGCACATATCTATGGGTATAAACACAAATATTTAAAAGGAAATTGTTGCATAAATTTTCTCACAGCGGGACCCGGCATTCAGCCTCGTCCCACCACCAGGCTTGAACCAACTGAACAAATAGAGAATGTTCTTAAGAGAGATTAGTTTATTCCATGTTACTCACAAAACGTTCAACTCCAGATGGAGTGGGAAGGAGGTTTCCTATGACAGAACTGGCATTTTGATCATGGGAACCCCGGAGTGTGCGTCCAAGATTGTTATCTAGCCGCCCCACCTCACCCACCTCTCTTCTTCCCAGCCTCCCCTGTGTTTCCCTTAAGCAATTGGCTACTCAGTTGTCAGTCAGGCCGAAGGCCATCCCTCATAGCAGACAGAGAGAAAACTGCTCTTTGCTTCCCTTTTTTTATGCCACAGCAATTTAAAGACATGGCCATTTAGCAAATATAACATTAGTTGGTTCCTCCCTAGAGCCTATGTCATGCTCTCTTTACCAGATTCACAGTATTAAGCATGAATTCCCTCCTGTGAAATGGCCTCAAATGAAATTTTAAAAAGAAAAAAACACGGTTGGTAGCTCCCTTACCAGTCAGGGTTGCACATATGTACCCCAGGCTAGGCTGGAACTTACTGTATAGCTTATCATGGCTTTGAACTTGCAACAATCCTCTTTTCTCTGCTTTCTAAGTGCTGAGATTGCAGTCGTGAAACACCATGCCCAATGCCCAGCACCTTTGTACTTTCTAATTTATCTGAATACCTTCAGTTTTTACCTTATTTATCTTTATTTTGTGTGTATGCAATCTTAATTTCTCCTTTAAAAATCCTTTGGTCATTTGATTCTCAGGTGCAGAGAACTGACTTCATTATATTCCTTAGTACAGGACACTTTACTGAAGGAATTTCAATTTTTCTTTTGTTTATTTATACATTATTTAATTTGTAATTTGCATAACTTATATCAATACATTATTCTCGGGGACCTTGTAACCATTCTAATGAATCCAATGCTTTTACTTCGTCCATTCAAGGAAACTTTTGTTGGTTTGTACCTGTGTGTTTGACTTATGTAAGTGGGATGTTTGTTATACTCTCTTCCCTCGTACCTTTCTCCTTTCCTCTACGTCTTTGGACACTACCTGTTCACATAGACTCTGTCTTCTTTCCTCTGTGGAACATTCCTTGAGGTGCAGCAGCCACATTTTTCACTTGCATTCTCTCCTGCTATGAATCTAAATTACACAATACTTTATGTACACAAATGACAGAACAGTACCACCACAGGAATTCAGATGTATAACTCTGTAAGAACTTTTGTCTGCATATTTAGCAGAGCTTCATTCATCACACAACACATATAAGCATATTGTGTCCAAGTACTGCTGGGATTCTTTTCAAGTTGTCTGTTCCTCTACTTTTCACCTGTGACTATTATTTTGGGTCCTACTTTCTTGATAATTTATGGTACCTGACTTTAAAGTTTCTACATATCTAACAAGATCACTAGATCTATCTTTGTTGCTTTAATTTGAATACATTTACTTACCATGGATCTGAGCACTGATTTACAGTCTTGTGGCCTTCTGAAGTGACCCTTGTGAAAATTCACTGTTGGTCTCTGTTTACTCTTTCCTTTTACCTTGCTCTTTTCACTAGTAACTCTCTTTCAGTTCTATTTATTTTTAAAGGTTTTTTGCAAGGTTCTTATCAGTTTTACATAGGGTAAATATCTCATCCATCCTTTCAGCTGTCTTTCAAGTCTGTCCACAATTTCCCCTCACTAAAGGCAAATTCTAGAACTGACACAGTCAGAAGGAGTTTTCACTGAATTGTGCTTTGGAAATTCCTCGCTGTATCTCAGAAAGAAACTCTTCTCCTTATTTTCTTTAAGACCATCTTTTTATTTGAAACTTTCAGGTATCCGTTCAGTGTTTGATTTCATGTGTCATTATAGTGAGGAATGCTATTTCTTTTCCTAAATTTAACATGCTCATTTTACCATAATCATTTATTAAACTGTCTTTTCCATAAATGTATTTCATTCTTTAAAAAATCTTTGCTGTACATTAAATCACACATGGGTCAATCTGTGAGTTCTAAATTCTACTCTTTATTAGTCTCTCTCTCACTCTTTCTGTGTGTGCATCTCTCAGTATTTGGCTTTAATTTTGTGTTTTATATATACATCTTAATCTCCATTAGAGAGTTTCATACCAGCTCCATTTAGCATTCTAATCGTGAATTGCTATTCCCCACATAAATATGAAACTATATCTATTTAGTTACTAAAACGGATCAACTAGAATTGGTATGTGGATGTTCTGCAAAATCTAGACATAGAGCTCCCACATGATCCAGCCATACCACTCTTAGACATATGCCCAAAGATCTCTATGAATATGCTCCAGGGATACATGTTCATCCACAGTCATTACTGCTCTATTCACAATAGCTAGGAAATTGAAACCTAGATGTCCATCAACTGAAGAACGGATCATGAAAGTATGGCACAGTGAAACATTATTACAATGTTAAGAGAAAGAAAAATATTAAACTCATGGGCAAAGGGATGGAATTGGAAAAAAATCATTCTGAGTGAGGTAAGTAATCCAGACCCAAGAAGACAAATGTCACTTCTCTTATAAGCAAATGCTAGCTAGCTTTGACTCTTTAGATAGGTGTGTTTCAACTGGAAAATCGTTAGCGGACAGAGTTTGAGGTGGTAGTTCACAGGATGAAAGACAGTATATAGTGATGTAAAATATAGTGATGTAAATCGGGAAAGCTGAAAAATGGGGTACCAGGTTTAATGGGGTGGGGCAGGGCATAATAGGAAATAAGAAGAGAGATAACTAAAGGTCTTTTGAAAGAGTCATATGGAAACCTACTGTACAAACTTCTTTCAAATACAATATATAATATAGAGAGTTTAAGTGGACTTATACTATGACAGAGATTCAGTGGCCTACTAAACATCATTGGCTATCAAATAAAAGCCTGATGCCAGGAATAGACTCCCTCCTTCAAAGTTGTTGACCAGGAAGTTCTCACAGACCCTCAAAGAAAACTGGCTATTACCACTGTTCTTAGTTACCTACCAAGACCCTACTGCAGAAGATATTTGTCCTACAAGTGCTGTGCATGTTGCTGCCAGAGAAAGGGAATCATCAGCCTCATCCAACTGTGAACTCGGCAAGCCACAATTAAGACAGGCCTAGATAAATATGCCTACTCACTAGGCCTTCTAAGAAAAGACAAATAATAGTACAAGACATGAAGTTGGGGGTAGAAAGGTAGAGTTGGAGATGGGGGGGTCTAAATGTGATCAAAATACAATGTATGAAATTCTAGAACCAATAATGTTTTTAAAGAAAGTATGTGGAGAATTGTACTGAGGGCATTTTCCTGTGTGTTGCTCACATACAACACATTTCCTGCCTGGCTGTCTTTCAAATACTACTCTCCCTGGGACATATTTCATTCCTCTTGCTCCTTAAAACCTAGAATTGAATACAAACCTGAGCTATATCATTGCTTGATGTTGGTTTCTAAAACTGTATATTCATGTTTATGAAGGTTTATTCTGATAAATAAAATCCTCATAGCTCCAAAGAGTGAGAGGTTATATATCCTAGAGGAAACCTACATCTGTCATATCCCTAGAAAAACTCAATTTCTTATATGTTAAACATTGATCTTTATATGAATAGACAAGTATACGGTTGACCACTCATCAAAGACGTTTCATTTGCAACAGACGGAGACTATTACAGAGTTTCACAACTGATCACACACACATAATATATGTGTGAGAGATGAACAGCGCTAAGTGACACATCGACAGTCGAATGTCTACACCTAAGGCTCATGAAACAGAGCAGAACAAGGGATGGAGAGAAGACTCCCGCATCTCTCAACTCTTACCAGCAAAGCTTCCTCATGGAACAGAACGCCATGCACATAGAAGGCCACAATGTCCAAAGTATAAAGAATAAGAGACTGCAGAGTGTGTGTCCCTGAATAGGACTCCTATAAACTTCACCCACCCATCGCGCAGTGACCACTGAAAAAAAGGTGATGGAAAGATTGAAAAATCTAGGATTGATGCAGGAACATAAGGAGACAGAGTCTACCACAGCCCTGGGAACTTGAGCGTGTGAACTTCAGAAAATGGCGACAAGGTTCACAAGTTCCATGCTGACTCAGTGAGCCAAGAACCCAGCACAGAACTGAGGAAATGGGCAAAAGGTTCCAATCTTAGCCAAGGAACTATTGGCAACTGATTACTGCTGGTTGAAGAAGAGTAAATCTTCTTTAAGGGAATGACTCTAACTAGACTGATTAGATTCCACTGGATGAACTTGAACCAAGGTGCATCTGGGAACAAATGCTTGATGGGATAGGCTTTACCATATATGGCAGAATGCAGGAAATATGGAAGTGGGACTATGAGGGCTTGGGGATGGAAGAGGGTGTCTAAATGTCATTAAGATGTATTATGTGAAATACACTAAAAATTAGTAAACAAAAAAAATTTTAAAGCCTCTTCATCTGTAGCAACTATTAATTATATATATATTAATGTATGTAATGTGTGAATTATTTTGTGATAGAAAGGAACCATGTTCTAATAAAAAAAATAATGATGGAGGAGAAAAACGTGATTTTTAAAAGTGTATTTAAAATGAAGCTGTTTTCAAAATATACCTTTTTATTTTTTTAAAAATGAAGCCTCTTTGATGAGTGATATGCTGTATGCTTGTCTGTAAATAAAAGGATCCATATTTAGAATATGTTAATTAATTTCCTTCAAAGTTTCACAATTAGTCATACATAGAGAATATACATCTGCGAGATGACCACGCCCAGGAGATACATCTACAGTGGAAACTTTATACCTAAGGTTCACAGAACATGATGGAACAGGGAGTGAAGAGAATACTCTGTGTCCCTCAACTCTCACTTGCAAAGCTTCCTTATACAGCAGAGTATGATGCACACAGAAGGCCACAAATGGCTAAGTTTTAGAGAATAAGAGACTGCAAAACATGTGTCCCTGGATAAGACTCCTGTATTGAACCTCATCCATCCAGTGCTCCGGGACCATTGCAGAAGACGGGGCAGAAAGACTGTAACAGCCAGGGTCGGTCCATGAACATAAGGAAACAGAGGTTTTCAGGCCACTGGATGCCTGCTCACGTGGACTTGTGGCCATTGAGCCATAAGATCCATGCCAACTCAATCAGACAGGGGCCCAGAATGGAGCAAGAGAAATAGCCTGGGGATGGGGGGCATCCATGGCCTGAGAACTGTTGGAAACTGACTGTGAGTGGGTGAAGAAGAACACACCTTCCGTAAGATCTCTAGATAGGCTAAATAGACTCCAGTGGATGAACTTACACTGAAGGACTTCTGGGTAAAATGCTTGACCAGATGGGACTTAACAAGTATGGAAGAATGTGTGAGGCTGGTGAGAGGCCATGGGGAGCATTGGGGGATCTAAATTTGATTAGGAACTGTCGTTTGGAATGTATGAAAGCTAAATAAAAATATTTTTTAAAGAGAGAAGGACTTGAGATTCAAAAAAAAAGTATGAGAAGGTCACAGAGTCTCATAGATTCTTCTTCATTATTCAGAAGCTCTTCATCACCCACTTCAGACACATCCAAGTACAAATTCATGTACACAGGCATATTGCCTAGCTCATAGTACAGTATTTAATATTTTAAAATTTTTATTTTATGATATGAAGAAATTCAGAAATATCAAAAGATAAAGAATTTGTATTAGGATATGGAATAGATGCATATATATATATATATATATAATGAATTAAAAGATATCTTTGTCTTAGGAGACTTTGTACTCCTTAGAAAAGACTTCCAGATCATGCTGGTAAGGTAATACAAAGGTTGAAGATTGCCACATATCAATCATAGCACATTACTGCCATAGGGGCACATTATGTAGACACAAAAATGAAAAAAGAACAGGGCTTTGTTGTCAAAAGTAAACTAGAATGAAGCATCTCTGCCCTCCTATTTTTCCATAAATTATTATCCTTCTTCTACAAAGGAAATGTGAGATAAAACAGTGCATGTCTAAGGCAAGGCTGAATAGTGACACTCTTACCATATCTTAGATTCACAAAGAAAGTCTTACACACAGGAAGTCAAAGGATCTCTAAGTCAGTGGGAGACTCTAAGATTACGTGAGAAATTTCTCATAGCTACTTTCCTCAGAGCTCCCTTTACATCTTTGTTCCTCAGACTGTAGATGAGGGGATTAAGCATGGGAGTCACCACTGCATAAAAGACAGACACCAATTTCTCTTGCTCTTTGGAAGACTTTGGTGTCATGTAAGTGATGATTCCTGACCCATAGAAAAGGATGACAACCATGAGGTGGGAGCCACAGGTGGAAAAAGCCTTGAGCCTCCCTGCAGCTGACTTCATCTTGACCACAGTCACGATGATGTGGCCATAAGTCACCAGAATTAGGGAGACAGGTAGGAGGAGAATTACGACCCCCATAAGGAAAATGGCCATCTCTGAAGTGTGAGTGTCTGCAGACGCCAGGATCAACAGTGCGGGAGCCTCGCAAAAGAAATGAGCGATGCTGTTGCGGCCTCGGTAGGGAAGGTGCAGCGTGAAGGTGGAGTCCACCACAGACACCACAATGCCACTGGCCCACGATCCTGCCGCCAGCTGGATGCATACCCTCTGAGTCATGATGCCAGGATAATGCAGAGGGTTGCAGATAGCCACATACCGATCATAGGACATCACTGCCAGAAGAGCACACTGGGTACAGCCAAAAATGAGGAATAGTAGAAGCTGAGCTGCACATCGAGTGAACGAAATGAGCTTTTTCCTTGAAAGCAGATGAACGAGGGCCTGGGGAACAATGTTGGTAGAAAAACAGAGGTCAGCCAGAGACAAGTTGCAAAGAAAAAAGTACATGGGTGTGTGAAGCCGAGAGTCAGACTGAACAAGAGACATGAGAAGTAGATTTCCAAACACGGTGACCAGATAGACACCCAGGAACAAGATGAAGAGCAGATTCTGGGTGTGGGGGTCATCAGAGAGTCCCAGGAGGAAGAATTCTGTCACCTGTGAATGATTTGTCTGTCTCATAGTTTGTCCCCTTTAGGAGAAAGAAGTCACCATATAATAAACACAGGTGGGCATAACATATGAAGTTATTTTGTTCAGAATTTGGGAGACTGAGGGATAGTCCTGATCCCTAGGATCATTTTAAAACTGCCCTATACTAGACCTTTAGTGGGGACAATCATTGTAAAATAACATTTTATAAGATGGTGTGTTCATCAGTGGTCTTCTCTGGCCAGTGTAGAGTAGATCAAAAGAATCATCTTCCTTACATTTGATATCACACTTCTAATGATACAGCAATTAATCATGGGATTTCAGTTTATTATCAATGGACTCATCTGTGGCTCATCACATTTCATCCATCCTTTGGTGAGTTGGGGCTTTTTCAAAGCTATTTTTGACATGTTGTCTCTTCCCTGAAAGAGCAGTGACATAAGTGTAAGAATCTGAAAAGAACCAAAATACCTCTTGGACTCACTTGCTTCTCAGAAAAATAGCCTGTCTTGAAGGGCAACATCAAAGGGTAACTCTGGATATCCTTTGGCAATCTTGTCCACAGGATCAACCATAGCTCTGTAATACCAACCTCATCTGTGACTCAACTTCCAAGATAGTGGGTACATCTTTGCAGCAGAATTTCTGTTTTAAGCTACCGGTGGTTGGTTTCCTGCTCAGATCAAACAGGACTAACTTGCCACCTTGAGTCTGTCATCTCTCAGTTCCTCCCAGTATCTATCATTTCCTTCTCCCAAAGACAAAGGTCTCCTCTAAACACATCATCTTCACTGTTAGGAAATACAATGAGCACATTGTTCAGTTCATGACTGTGAATTAAATTAGGCAAATCAAAACAATTTGAGAAAGAAATATCAAATTCCATTAGTGGAGATTGAAGATTTAGAAGTAGCATTTCACATCCACACTGAAGAACAACACCTTGTACTCCTGGCTGAGAACTGCTAGAAGAATTTTCCTTTAAAAACAATAAAAAGACAAAAATGTATCCCACATCGTCTACTAACATTATTAGCATCTGGATAGACATGGGATTCAAAATAACTAAGGGTTTCAACTCATAGCTGGCCTTCAAAATCAAGGCAGAGAATGGCATCAGAAGGAAATTTCCACTGCCGTTGATTAAGTATTTCTTACTTTAGCTGCTGGTGTACTTTGTGTACAGAAACACTAGAGCAAACAGCCTGGTAATGGAGTAAGCTACACTTTATTAGTTATATCTGTTGCTGTGATGAAATGTAAATTAAAGATGGTCATGGAAGGAAAGGTCAATTCTAGCTCACAGTTCAAGGATGCAGTCCATCCTGGCAGGAGTATGAGGTGGTTCTTCACAGTCCATCACGGTCAGGAAGCGAACACAGGCGCATCCTGGAGCTCAGCCTGCTTCCTCCCTTTATTCAGTCCTGGACCTTCACGCATTAAATAATGCTGCCCACATTCAAGATGGATCTTCCCTGCTCAGTTTCTGGAAATGTTCTCACTGACACTCACAGTGATTTCTAAGTGCAGTCAAGGTGACACTGAAGATTAACTACCACAACTACCTGACAGAAGCCCAACTCACAACCTTGCCACCCTAATCCATCACAATACAAATATATGCAAACATACCTATTCCCAAATATTTAGTCTCTCTTAGATATGCAAGTATGCCTGGAACATTATGTACTTACCTCCAGGGTAGACCTTAACCAACTAAATTTTGAAATATTTGCCTTTCTTTTTCTACAGAAGCTGATCAAAGGCAGGAATCATAGTGAATCACAATTATTCAGAGTAAATACAATCAATCATGGTGCATAACAATCATATAACATATGTTTCTTGATATGATTTGACCTGATGAAGCATATCAGCAAACAGAGATGTTTCTGAGTCACAGACAGATGTGAGTATAACTTGATGGATGGCGGAGCTCTCACTGATTCTGGCATTGCATTATAAGGCAACCACCTGACCTCCATAACGGTCTTTAAGAATGGTATTCTCTCATGAAATGCAGAGGTGAAATGCTCCCCAGGTGACTGTAAACTTTCCACCAAGGTCAAGAATCTTTTGTTAAAGTTTTCACTGCCAAGCTTTCTGTCATTTCATTTTAACTTTTCTGAAGATTTTATGAAAACTTGTCAGTCCATTTCTTTAAAACTAAACACTTTCCCATGCATGTACACGTGCAGACACAAAAAAAAAAAAAAAAAAAAAAAATAACACACCTGACTCCGAGGAAGTTCCCTTGTGTCTTCATAAGTACCACGATTATTCCTCACTGGAAATTTAACATTGTAATTACGTTTTAATAAGGAAAAACCACTGTGGCTTAAACCCTTGGTTATATGTTTCAGAAGAGAGATAAATCATAAAAATCAAATCTAAGCAAAACCAATCCACTTCCAATATGATCCATTTTCCCGTCTTGGTTCACCTTAGACTTCCTGTTTTCCTTATTCTACTAACCTTGCCAAAATTTCCTGTAATACAGGGGCAAAGATCTTAAAGTAGCATGTCAAAACCAGTGAGTACATAAAGAAGAGGGCCATAGAGCAACACTGGCTGCAGCACTGGCCAAGCAGAGAGACCAGGCATATAGCCAGAAAGGAAGAGAGCTCAATAAAACCTTGGAAATTAAGTTCAAAACAAGACAGGGAAGGGTATCCTCAGAACTCTCCCATCCTCCTCTATATCTAAAGGTCTCATCAATGGCTTCAAAATATATTTTACAGCAGCATTTCCTTTTTAAGTGGCATGAAGTGGGGAGTGGAGATAGTACAAGCAGTCTCTGGAGCAGGTACACTACTCAGGAGAATTCAGAATCATTAGTGTGAATGGATCCTACATTTAAAAAACAGACTTCAAATGAATGACTTAATAACACGCATTAGGGCCTTGAAAAAAAGAAGTCAAACTGAAATTTAGTAAACAGAAACAAATAGTTAAGATCAAGGCTGAAATGTTATAAAAAGTGAATTATAAAAACAATACAAAGAATCAATGAAACAGAGTTGATCCTCAGAAAAGATGAACAAGATTGACAAACCCTTAGCCAAACTAATCAAAAGACAGAGAGAAGAAATTAATAGAGACCAAAACGGAGACGTTATAGTAGATACGAATGAAATTCAGAAAAATTCAGGGTTTTTGCAAGAGCAGCCAGTGCTCTTAACCCCATCTCTTAGCCCACCAAAATATTTTTTTTTAATTTCCAGCGTGTGATATAAGTGTTTCATTTAGGGCTGAACACTCAGAAGTCCCTTATTCTATGCACCCTGACCTGATGTATATCTTTGTGTTGATTTCCATCTGCTACAGTAAGACTCTTCTCTGGTGAGAGTTCAGAGATGAACTAACCTATGGGTACAACAAGAAGTCGCTATGAGTCAGTTTAATACTATGTCTATTTCACAGAGCAATACTAGCTATGGCCTGTGACCTGTCTAGCCACAGTGCCACATAGGAACTGAATCTTGTGAAGCATGCTTTAAATCCAACCAGAAGGTGGTTGGTTACTCCCGTAACATTTGTGCTACTATTTCACCAGTGAACATATTCTGTCAAACCAGTTGTTACTGAAGTTCAGAGTTCACAGCTGGGTAAGGTTGATGATTACCTTTCTCTGTCAGTAACATGCATAATACCTTCTAGTACCATGAAAGCTAGCCAGTAGAAAAAAGGTTTTGAGGTCAATGCCAGCTTGGTTTCTCCTTGCTTGCTCTACAACTCAGGTGTGGCTCCTCCCAAGGCTAAAGGATCACTGTGGAAGAGGGAGCAGAAAGATTGTAAGAGACAAAGGTCATAGATTAATGTAACGAAACTGTGTAGTCTGGACCCCGTAAGTGTGGTTGCATATATGAATTCCACAGTGCTTTTGGCAGCATGCATTTGACCTGTACAAATACAAGCCAGACAAAAATCCAGCATGGAAGTTCATATAAGCAAGTTCCCAGCAGACTAGAAAAATGTTTCTTTGTGGTCATCCACGCCCCCTGACTCTTACAATCTTTCTGCCCCTTTTTCTGTAATGGTCTGTGAGCCCTGGGTAGGTGAGATTTAATATAGGGGTCCAATCCAGGGACATGTATTCTGCAGTCTCTTGTTCTCTACCCTTTGGCCAGTAGTGACCTTCTGTGTTAGTCACCCTCTGTTGTACAAAGAAGCTTCACTGGGTGAAAGATGCATTAATATTCTCTCTACCCCCTGTTCCACTATGTCACATGAGAGGTATACAGGTTGCACTGTAGATGTGTCAGTTAGGGTTGCACATTTCGTAGACACTTATTTTCTATGTTACGGCAATGGTGAAAACATGCACAAGGCCCATGCAAGCTCCAACCAGATAAAAATCCAGAGTAGAACTGGGGAAATGGGCAAGAGGCTCTAAGTTTACCCAAGGGAACTATTGGCAGCTGATCACTGCTGCATGAGAGAGAGTTGATCTTCTTTAAGAGAACGATACTCAGTAGGCTGGTCAGGCTCCAGTGGATAAACTCACACCAGAGGACATCAGGGAATGTAAACGATGCCATAGCCCTGACACATAAGGGGGCTATGAAGAGGTGCAGATAAAGGAGGGAGTCTCTGGTGATTTGATAAAAATGTCTCCCATAGGCTCCAAGTATTTAGACACTAGGTCCCCAGTTTGTGGCGCTGTTTGGGGAGGGTCAAGGAACCTTTAGGAGGTGTGGCCACGCAGAAGGAAGCACATCACTGGGGGCGGGCTTTTAAAGTTCTTAAGCTTTGCCAGATTTCCTGTCTCTCTCTCTCTCTGCTTCCTTTGCCTGCTTGGAACTGTGATTGCTTGGCTTTCTACTCTGGTCATCTCTGCCACCATGCTTCCCTCCCTCCCCATTATGGACTCTAATCTCACTGTAATTGTAAGCCAATATGCTTTTCCTTCTGTTAATTGCTTGGCCATAATGCCTTATTAAAGCAACAGAAAAGCAACCAATACAGGGCCTGAATATGATTAAAATATATTGTATGAAATGTACAAAAATTCAATTAAAAATAGATATTTACTAAAAGCCAGCATGAATGAAGGAAATTGGCAAGAACCCCCAGCTCTAGCAATTGGGAGCGGGACAGTCAGTTTCACTTACTGGTATGTCAACTGGTAGGTTTATCACAATCCCAGCACTCAGGTGACAGAGGCAGGTGGATCTCTGTGAGATGGAGGCCAGCCTGGTCTACAAAGTGAGTTCTAGGTCAGCCATGTCTGCAAGAAGACTTTATCTCAAAAAAGCTAAAAAACAATAATAATAGAGGGCGAGAGGTGAGGGGATAGAAAGGCGAGGATGGGATGGGGAAGGGGAAGGACGGAGATGGGAAAGGGGGAGGACGGAGATGGGGGAGGGGGGTACGGAGAGACGGAGATGGGGGATGGGGTCTGAATGCGACCAAATACATTGTATGAAGTCCTCAAATCGCTAAAAATAGTTTTTAATTTTTAAATAAAACTCCCAGCATTGACGAAGAAGGTGCTCATGAGACTCCACTCCTATCTGAGGCTCTTTTGGCAGTTGATGGCTGCTGAGGGAGGGTCTTTTTACATTGGGGGTGTGGCCACTGGTAGGTTGCTCACACTCCAGTGGATGGCGCTATGCCAGTGCACAGTCAAGGACAGGAATGATTGGACTCAAAGGGATATTAAAAACTAGTAAGACGAGGGCATGAGGTAGGAGAGGGGAACGTCGGAGAGAGAGGTGGGGGGAGCTGGAAGGAGAAAATGGGGAATTTGATCAAAATACATTGTATTTACATATATAGAGAGAGATAGATATATGAAATGTTCAAAGAACAATGTCATTAAAACTCCTAATTAAGATTATTTCTCTCATTCAGACAAAAACAAAAGCACAGAATAAGGCAGAACACAAAAATAGAACAGACCCAGCAGAGGTTTAGTATCACATCTAAGAGACATTTTAGATTAAAGGTAAACTCTAGGCTGAAGAGTGCTATGTGAATCATTAGAAGGAAAAAAATGTGTCCCTACTACCTTCCTTCTAGCTGTATGAAAATGCAAATAAAACCATATATGTAAGTAACTACTAAAGTCTTTTTAAAGAGGGTGCTGGTTTAAAAATGCATAACTTTAAACAAGGCCCTTTCAAGTATCATCCAAAAAATCCAATGCTGTAAGGGAAAACACATTAATTTTTCCACACTAGATTATAAAACACACATATAACAATATTTCATTTTTAAAGCCAATTGGGAAAGCAGAGAAAGATTTATTCCCAAAGCAAAAGTAAAATTGTCAAATTAAAATGTTTTAAAAGCTATATATCTATAGATATGTATCTTTTATTAGGCTTGTCCATTTTCTTTTAATGCTTTGCAAAACATATATATATATATATATATAGAGAGAGAGAGAGAGAGAGAGAGAGAGAGAGAGAGTGCAATATTTGTGTAAGGGCTGAAAGATAGGTGAGTACGATTGGCAACTTTAGATTGTGATTTTAAATATAACACAAAGTGCCCCAGGATGGCATTGCAAGAGTTTGAAAAAGATAAAGCTAAAGGCTCTCAAAGCTCCAGGGAATACCATGTCTACATAACTCTTGGGACCTCACCTTTAAATATTCAGAAGTGTGACCTAAGAGAACTTGTAACTTGGGTCAAGTAAAGCAGAAAGGCTTTCTGTTTGTCTCCTATTCACTCACTCATTACTTAGTTTTCTTCTTTTCATATGAAGTACATTTCCATGTATATAATATGCATTAATATATCAATTCCATCTTCTTCATGCAGTTTCCATTCTTTATGCAACAATTCCAACTTCCCCATGATTTTACTGTCCATGACCAGTTATCCATGGTCAATCACAGTCCACAAGCATTTTTTTTCTTTACTCTTTCAAGAGAGAAAGACCACATTCACCCAACATTTATATTATATTTTTATAATTATTGATTATTTTTGTTAATTTTTCCTTGTACCTAATTCATAAATTGGACTTTATCATACGTAGGAAATAAAAGAATTGTGAGGTGTGAGCCTTTCCAGTCTTTCAGGCATCTACTTAACATATTAGGTGTTCCCAATGGATAATGGGGGTAATACTGTATATATCACAGTTTCTACTAGAATTCAAAGTACCGTCTCTTTGTTCTGTGTTAAGAAGTCATCACTGCAGTAAAGGTACCATTGAGCAATCGCTCATTCTTAATTTTCTCTTTTATAGGTGCATGCACTTATACACACTCACCTCAAATACATGAATCATATCCACATCCTACCTTTTATTCTTATTTATTTTTGTGCAAGTATGTATATGTATGTATGGGTAACCTACTTCAGCAATATGTCAGGCATCTTTTCATGAAATACATAGATTCATTTAACATACAATGACTTAAGATATCATCTTCATCATTGTAATAATTTCTTTAATGTAGCTGCCAGATAAAATGCAAATTTCACATTACATTTATATCCACATTATAAATCTTCTGCATAATATTACTTTTACAGATTGGAAAACTGAGGCAAAAGGGGAATTTCTAAGAGTATAAAATAGAGAAAGAAACTGAGAAATAAAGATCGAACCCATGTGAGCATAACTGAGATATCTGTACTCTTCCCAATTCTCTGTATACAGCATAGATTTTATTATTTAGAAAAGCTATAATTTATTTAACCTATTGTTAGATTATAGATGATTTTATTCTATACATAATTATCTGTGTGAGTATTTGAAACAAAGCATATGCATGTCTATAATATTTCTAAAATATAAAGTTCTAAAAGTTGAGATGTTTCAGGAAAAAAAAAGGTATGTACACTTCATAATTTCCTAAGAGTTACAAAATGCCTTAAGAGACATTTTGTTAACATACCTACCTATATTCTACTGAGTGATTACAAGTTATGTCACATTGCCAATCTGATGAGACAGAGAAAACAACTAATAATTGGTTCATTTTACATTTAACTAATTCTAAGTGAAGATGAATATTCTTTACATGGTCCAGTTGCTGTCATTTCCTCTATGAATTGTTTGTTAAAAGTTCTTTATTCAGACTGGGGATAACAATAACAGAGTGATAAGCACACCCAGCAACAGTTCAAAAATATCCATCTGTATCAATTAGAGCAAGCTAGATAGAAAAGATTTTTAAAACCCTACTCTAGAACTTTCCAATTAGATGTCTGTTCTAACATAAGTCCCTTCTACAGGACTTAATGCCATAAACCCAGTCATATTTTGTTCTTGTTTGTGGCAAACAGGGAAACAGTGCAAAGCTCCATGGGAAAAGGAACTGTAGATGAGTTTCTGTTACTGGGCTCTCACAAGAGATGTACAGATTCAGAACTTTTTGTTTATTCTTTTATTCATCATTTATGTGTTGACTCTACTGGGAAACCTGCTCATCATCATCCTCATTTGCATGGACTCTCGACTTTACACCCCAGCGTACTTGTTTCTTGGAAATCTCTCTTTCACAGATCTCTGTCTCTCAACTAGCATTGTTCCCCAAGTATTAGCCCATTTCCTGGCAAAAAGAAAAACTCTTTCTGGGGGTGTGTGATACAGGTAATTGTTACCCTTCATATGGGGTGTACAGAGTGTGCTCTGCTGGCAGTGAAATCCTATGACCGGTTCATAGCTGTCTGCAAGGCCCTGAACTACTCCACCATCATGACCCAACAAGTTTGTCTCCAGTTGGCCTTAGGGTCCTGGGTCAGTGGGGCCCTGTTGTCTCTGATAGACATCACTGCTGTTTTCCATCTGCCCTACCAAGGGTAGAACCAAGTTAGTCATTACTTTTGTGAACTTCCTACCCCTTTGAAGCTGGCCTCAGCAGACACAGCACAGAAATGACCCTCTTCGCAATGGCCGTGGTAATACTCCTGGCACCTGTCTCCCTCATCCTCATCTCTTCTGGGAACATCATTTCTACTGTGTTCCAGATACAGTCTGGAGAAGGAAGAGTCAAGGTATTTTCAACTTGTGGTTCCCGTCTTGTGACTGTTATCCTCTTCTATGGATCTGGAATATCTAATTATATGCAGCCAAACACCAACACTAGGAAGAAGCATGAAAAGATAGTATCTGTGTTCTACATAGTGGTGACTCCAATGTTGAACCCCATCATTTATAGTCTTAGGAACAAGGATGTCAAAAGTGCCTTCAGCAGACTAGCTGCAAGAACGTCCTTCTCTCAGAAGCAGTGACCAATGGGTCTGAGTTTTATCATGCTCGATACATCTTTGGAAAAGGAGTAAGATTTTGGTAGGCAATTATGAATTACCTTATTTCAGGAGAAAATATGAACAGGAAAAACACACTGTAGACATAGTAAGTACCTACACTAGAATACAGGGAAGAAGTAACGAGATGAAAGCGAGGTTATTTTCAGAGTGTGAATGGTATAAGATGAAGATGCTATCTTGATCAGTGTGTAGTTAAATCAGAAACCATGGACCTGTCTGAAGTGCAAGCACAGTCAAACCTGGTAGAACAGGCCTGTAATCTGAGCTACATGAGTGGGTGAACCTGAGGATTAGGAGTTCAAGTCTTGCCTAGAGAAGTCATTGAGACCCTGTTTCATAATAAAAAGTTAGAGTGCTAGGAATATGACTCAGTGGTAGAGTGCTTGCCTTGGAGGAGGGAGGAAGGGAAGGAAGGATGGAGAGAGGACGGAAGGAAGGAAGGAACAAAGGAAGGGAGGGAGGGAGGGAAGGAGGGAGGAAGGAGCAAGCATGACCACTATCGAATCTAGGCAATTTAAACTAGAAAATTCTAAAATGACATATGAATCATACGCATGATTCTAACATCAAAAAACATTTCAAAAGTTAATGTCATGGTCATAAAAAGAATTGGAATAAACAATGACATAATAATCTAAGTATCTGGAAGAGCCTTCAATACTGGGGTCATTTATGCCAAGAACATTTCAAGGTGTGAAATGGACCAGAGGCAGTAATACTTCTTGGTTCACAGTGTTAGCTTCTAAAGCTTCAGAAAATGAGTTTAAATAAATGGTTCAAATTTCATGTCAGCTTAGATTATCACAGTGAAAATCAGTTTAACAGTCATCAAATTCAACCACAATGTGAGGTTTAGACTACTCCATAATGCATCCATCGTCAGGCACTTGTCTAACCAGAAATAACACAACTCTCTACTAATTTTCATTCACATATAGATGGTTCCTACCATTAGCACCTCATAGAAAGTCAAGATCAGTTTTCTTATATCTTAAACCCACTTTCTCAGGTTTTACTGCTGAACAAGTTTCAGTATTCTTGTAAATCACAAGTGCTGAAAGCAGTCTCTACATTTGTTCAAATTCAGTTCTCATGGCCAACTACCCACCTGTTCTTTAACAATTCCTTCTCTAACATGCTTTGGTTCCTGGTACACACTCTTGTCACTCTACACTGAATTATCCCAGCAAAATATTTCTTTAGAAAACTAAAGAGAAATCAGAATTTAAGAAATTGGAGCTTCCCCATCCTAAACAGATCTCTCTGTAGGAATCCAGTTTACCACATGTCTGGCCGATTCCAAGCCCACTGCAGGTTCTCATAAAGAACTGGCTGTGAGCCACATCTATGTGCCACCCAAACTTCTTATTAATTGCATGCTTGATAGGATTCTAAGTCACAGTTTTAGGGAGTTTTAAACTATAAATATTCTGCAATCTCCATGAACACTGAGTCCAGGAGCCATGGGCTTCAGATTGACTCCACAGTAGAACCGACTTGCTCACTGAAGAGCTATGTAGGGCCATACTGACTCTTTCCTTATTTCATGCGTTCATTTCAAAGCCAGATATTGGACTATTCTTTCATTTGTATTTTGTCCAACTCTGATGAATGAATAAGATTTAATGTGTTCTAATGTACCTTTTTAAAATTGTCTTACTGTTCTTTCAAAATTATTAGGAATGGATATCCTATCAGGGGACTCCTGCCTAGAGAAAACAGCAATTGATGAACCCAGGAGTGTTTTGGGGTTACTTGCAGAGCATGAATGAGGGTTACTTACAGGAATGTGGATGATCCCCAAATAGTCCCATCACGGAAAAGTCTCACTCCAGCATGGACGACAAATTCCATAGCTTCATAGATGGAGTCTCCTCTTCAATTTACCTTCGTGCTATATATTCTGTATCATCTCACAAAACCAGGACCCCTGCAGCTTAGTAAACTGGATACAGCTGAGAGAGGTATGTAGCCAGGGGAGGCTGGAGTCTCTAATCTAACCTAACTACCCTCTCTACCTCCTACTGGGGAATGTCAACAGGCCCAGGCTTGAAAATAGTCACAGCTGTGCTGATGAAATTTTCTTTTTCCTGCCTTTTAATTGACTCCATACCATGCTTAAGGATTCTTAATTGCAACACTTGAAGCTTAGATTTTTTATTCTATCCATTTGGTTAAATATAACTCATAAAAATCATTCCCCTCATGAATAATTTAAGTCACATATCCTGGATTTTAGAAAATGTCACTCCACAACTCTGTGTATCTTGCTAATGGCCACCTAAAGGCCCAGACATTGAGCGAGTAGCATTGAAGCAACCATGAAGTGATCTGAATCAGACCTCTAGCTTTAACATCTTTTAGTGTTATAGGTGGGGATGATGGTCTCTATCTCAAGTGTTATGATGATGGTTAACTGAGATGGTATCTACAGCGGTTTAAGAAAGCAACGCATGCAAAGCATGTTGGAACACACACACACACACACACACACACACACACACACACACACACAATCCGAAATCCCATCTTCTTTCACGACTGTCAACTCCTGGCCTAAATCTAAGGACCCCTGTGGAAAGCTTCCCTAATTTCTTTATTTTACTTCCTTCTCTCGGCTCTTGCAGCATTAATGTGCAGGCATCTACTCAAGGTACCAACCACATTATGGTACAATTAATACTACTGATCACACCCTCCTTTGCACACTTCCCCTTATCTCTATACCTACCACAATGCCACTTACCTCTCGGGCTGATCTTCCTGTCCCAAACAAGTTATCCGTGTTCCTAGGATCAGTCTTGGTTCATATTCTCTCTCTCTCTCTCTCTCTCTCTCTCTCTCTCTCTCTCTCTCTCTCTCTCTCTCTCTCTCTCCATATATATATATATATATGTCCAGAATTGACAAAACTTCCACGTCTAGCCTTAGACATACCCAAGCTTGAAACAACTAAATTCAGATGACTAATGAGACGACTTTACGGAACTCCCAAAGCCTCTCACCTCCAGCGAGCCAACCCTGAATCCCCACCCGCAAGATCTTTCGCCTCCAAGCACAACTGAACAGATCCATGAATCAACCAATCGGGGAAGGCCATGCGGTCTGCAAGATGATTTACTTGTGAAAAGCCCTATTCTTGTTGCCGCTCCAGGTAAACAGAGAGGGCAGCAGAAAGTAAGGAAGGTTTGGAATTGAATTAGTTTTTTCAGATGGGAAAGGAAATTTTAAGAAATTTGACTCGTTTCTCCAACACACCCGCAGACCTATGTGAATTGGCTGGCAATTGCTTGATGCTGTTAAGTTTATGGAGTGGGCTGAAGGTGGGAGGTGGTGCAGTATTAGAGCGAAGGTGCCTTCAAACCCAGACCTCGGGACTTCCGCCAGCGCTCTCCAGACCTACACATGTGACCACAAACTTGCCACAGCGATTGGCCAGCCCCTGCGTTTAAGGGCATGGTGAGGCCAGAGATTCTCATTTGCAGCAGCATAGTTAGCAGTTCCCGCAACCGGTCCAACCCGGACCAGGACTGCTCTTGACTTGGCTGTGGCACAGGCCCTGCTGAAAGGAACCCTCTGCCAGAGCGGTGCTCATAAGTATCTCAGGTCGCAGCAGTGGGGTCGCGGGTGCGCTGGTGCAGGGGTGCAGTTCTAAACCATGGGTGGATCCTGGCTCGCTGCCCTGCTCTGGGTGCGGAGCTGAGGAGGTGGGGAAGTGTGGGCTGCAAAGGGGAAATGGACGGTAAATAAGGCTGGTTCTAGTTGCGCTTTTTCAGTCCCACAGGTTGAACTTCACTCCTGCCCCCTCTGCAGCTCTCCGGTGGTAGTCCCCTGGTGCATATCCCCTGGTGGACAGAGCTCTCTAGTCAAATTGAGAAAGGTCTGTTGATGCCCCCCTCGTCTCAGGTTCTACCCTTGTAACAGCTTTTCAAGTTTCTCCAGGCCATAAAATCCACAGTTTATGTCCGTCGGTTTGTATTTTATCTAACCATCCAGATTACTGTCTTCACTTGCTCTGGTCAATTATGACAGTGGTCATAGCTCACCATCTTAATTCTATTTCGAGTTTCCTCGTCACCTTCGGAGGCATTTATTCAGTATTTTACGTTTTGTTCTATGTGTAGAGACAAGATGTTCATGTGAATCTTAAAACTTATGCTCTGTTTCCACTCGCCCAGGGTTGGGCTTACCCCACCAGCCCCGATTATGCGGTGCTGGGGGTAGAACCCAGGACTTCGTGTGTGCTGGGCAAGCACTTTACCAGCTGAGCTACATCCCTAGCCAGAGGCATTTATTCCTACTGTAATTTAAGCGCAGTTTTGGCTTTGGTTATTCCTGCATTCATCACTTCCATGCTATTGTCATAATGGGGCTTTTCCATCAGTAGTTGAAGAGGTAAGTCTTATTATTTTTAATAGATCTTTTTCCATAGCATTATGCTTGTTTGTTCTGGGGGCCTTTGTTTGAAAATAGTTTCAATCTATTTTCTATGTCAATTGGGGCCATGGGCCCTCCAAAAGGGCTTTTCACCTGGTGAACACTTTGTTGTTTTGTGTTTCCTCCTGGAAAGAGAGGTTGGGTAATATGCACGTGAAATAGGTAGAGAAGGATGTATGGGAAAGTAGTTGGTGATCTTAGACAATATAATTGTATAAACCAAAGGTAGATTGACAAGCTTAGAACAGCAGGTGAGACAAGATCAGGAGGACTGCAACAGGTGTGGCAGATTTGATGTCTATTTTCTTAAGTGTGAGTCTCAGCTGATGCAAATGTGGACTGGTGTTACAGGTTGCAGGAGACACTCCTGGAAGAGCTTCAGTATGATAGCATGTTCTCTAGGGACTTCTCCAACCATGGGTACTTGGCTATTTACAGTACCAGGCATGTAATTCCCTCCTATTGAGCTGGCCTTAAGTCCAATTAAATTGCTGTTGATTCCTTCCAAGAGAAAAGTGCAACTATTGCACCAATAAAAGTATGTTTCTGGGCAGATCATTGTTGTGGTTCAGAGGTTTTATAGCTGGGTTAGACCACTGACTGGTTTCTCCCTTGGCAAGTAAGTTGCATAGCATTTTCCTATACTAAGAGAGATAGTCCTCAAGGAGACTTCCAGGTCAGTTCCAGGTCAATTTCTCCAAGTCTTGTGTCCAAAGTATGTGATGTCTTCAACAATAGGGCCTTATCTTCATATTCTGGGAGGCAACCAAGGGTTATGTCATAAGCCTGTATTTTCTGGGGAGTCTCTTGGACTATCCTGACCAACAACTTGAAAGAAGGCTTCCCTTGCCTGGGCACTGGGGTTGTTGTTAGACAGCCTTTAGCTATACATACGCCCTCACCTATATAGTATACATGTAGTTTTAAGTAAGTTTATTAAGTAATACTTTTCCCTGTGTTTTTTCAGACATGCTTATTAATGTATCCTTCATCCTCTCCCCTATGTTTTGCCTTCTCTCCCTTTTCCCCAGCTAAAGTCCCTATTTTTCCCCTTGATAGCACCTGTGTCCTACCATCTCCCTCTCTTGAGTTACTTCTTCCTACCTCCCATGATCTTTCTGCATTCCTGACTTCTGTGATTACTTCAGAATATGTACGCAGATCCAGAGTTCAGAGTTAGGAAAACTGCCATTATCTTGTTAGATCAACAGGGTCCATTTAATGGCGAATGTTACATCATCAGTTGCAGTGAGAGCTTTCAAAGCAGAAGGCAGGTGCCTCTGGGGCTTTCTACTTCTATGGGGAAAAATGAGGAAAAAGAAGTTTCTAAGTTAATAAAGTTACTAGATGCAGAGTTTCCAGCATCTAGTATCCCATTAGCAACATGTTAAATTATGTTACTAGTACATTCATTGCAACATAGAATAATAAATAAGACCCAAACTTCATTCCAGTCTCCACTCACTTTATGTAAGTTAGTTGGTGTGGGGACTGGGTCTATCATAAAAAGGTATTGAGCAAAGCCAAGCAACCCTGGATACCGTGAAGGGATGGTAGGAGTCTGGCCTGCTCTACCTGAGATAACTTGGCCCCAGGAAGTCACTGTAAATAGGAATCTTCTTTTCCCCCACAAAGATCACCCCAGACCAGAACCAGATTTTTGGGTTTCATTTCCTCATTCCTAATTTCCATGTCAGCCCTAAAATCTTCCAGCCTTTACCTAAAGACCCCACCTTTAACTTTCCCACCTTCTGTAACAGTCACAAAGGCCTCCCTATATAAACCCCTGCCTTGGTTTTGGTAACTGAACTACCCACTGATGTACTATCCCGGGAGCTCCTCCCATCGCACTCTGAGCCACTTGAGGCCCTGTTCGATTGTCCTCCATTCTCTGGGAAGGCTGGAGCACAACAGCCATGCTGGAAATGGAGAACCACCCACAAGTTGGTATTTTAGTGAGAACTTGGGAAGTTTTTTCAAGCACATTGTCCCAAGTCTGAGCCCAAATAGTCTTCCTGAAGATTTATTCGTTCTGTTTTTTAAACAAAACTGACTTGTTGTCTGACCCAGAATGTATCTTATTCCGATTAAATTATGAAAGTTTTTAATTTTGAAAGGTGAGCTCCTTTACCAGTTGTTTTGAGGTGTCTGTGTTTCTGTCTTTTGCAGGGGTCGTTCAGAGGAAGAGAAAAGATATTTTCCCTGTTCTAAGAAAAAGGAGAATTGGTCCTGTTTTCTTAGGTAAAGAACGTTATTTGTAGTATCTTTTTATACAACTATTTCATACCATGTATTCTGACCATATTCAAACCTCTTCCCCCATCTCTGCTCAGAACTCCTCCCACTTCCCTGCCCCACTCACACACCCACAGACTTACTGTCCTCTCTGTTTTTTTAAGGCCTGTTCAGCCCAATTTGTATTCCCCCAAATACTCTAAAGTATAGGCCCATCCCCTGAAATGTGGTCAACATTCCCAGGGGCACATCCTTAAGGAATTCTGGCTCTCCCTTTTCCAGCACCTATCAATTACCAATCGTTCCTCACCCGGGGCTGGGGCTTTTTGCCTGCCCCTCCTCTCCTTGCTGGGTTTTTTGCTCCCTTGGGTTTATGCAACTCCTGTGCATGCCAGCACAACTGCTGTGGGTTCATTTGTACAGTGGCCGTACTGTGACTGGTCACCACTTCTGTTGTATTCATCCACAGGCTCTGGTTCCTACAGTCTTTCTGCTGCCTCTTCTGCAAGGGCTTCCTGACCCTTTAGAGGAGGGCTGTGGTACAGATGTCCCATTCAGGACTCAGCACTCCAGGTTGTTCTACCTGTTGGCTAGTTGCAAGTCTCTGTTAATTGACAGTGGCTTTAATATTATGCTAATAGATTTGTTACCTGCGGGTCATGTTTGTGGCTTTTTTTTTTTTCATTCTCTAAGGAAGCTATGCATTGGCTCTGTGTCTGAAGTTCCTGGAATTCTGTGGTATAGCCTGGTGTAAAGTATCGTGTATAGTAACGAATCACTTATCCCATGCCTGAGAAGTGTTGGGATATACTATAGTAGGGTGGATTTGAACTACAGTGAACTTTCTATTTGGGAAGACACAGCCTCTCAATAAGTGGATGGATGGCTACTGCAAAGTCTCAAAGCCTGGCCCTCTGTGAACAAAATGAGGTCCTGAGGGCTGACGTGTCTTGGAGATGTATGACTGTCATGGATAGATATGACTCTGAGGCATCTCGTCAGAAGTTCAGACAGTTCCAGTATGTGAAAGCTCATGGGCCCCACAAATCCCTGAGCCAACTCTGGGAGCTTTGTCTTCAGTGGCTGAGACCAGAGATCCACACCAAGGAACAGATGCTACAGCTGCTGGTGCTGGAACAGTTTCTAGCAATCCTCCCTGAAGAAGTCAGTACTTGGGTCTATTCACAGCATCCCGAGAGCAGCAAAGATGTGGTGACCCTCATAGAGGATGTGATTGAAATACTCAGTGACCAAGGTGAGAATGTAGAAAATTAGAGGGAGAATGGTTGACCCTTCTACTAGGAAGCGCAGTTACCATCTGAAGCCAGATGGTGTCCTGTAGTAGAACCTTGATAAAAAGTGGAAAACAAAGAGCAGGGAAGTAAAAATTAAAAGGCTGGGAGAATGTGGGTACAGATTGATTGAAGTTTATTCTCAAGTCAGGATAATTCGAAGTAATATGGACCAGAATATAAACAAAGAAGTATACTGGTTGCTCATGGTTACTAGAAGTGAATATTTAAAAGAACTGAGTTGCTGGAAGGGTTGTCTGCTAGCACTGAAATGACTTGTCATAGTGCTGTAATGATTTGGGCTGGAAAGAAATATGAGCCACATAACCAAAGTACGATTGTTCAGTGTGTTCGTTCACAATAGACTAGGTTCGCTGACAGCAGACATTTGTATGCTTCACATATAAAAGGATATTCAGTAGCTTTGTGTTGAAACATAAATTTTCAGTCACTACATTACAACGGCAAGAACAAAATAACTACAGGACAGAAAAGGGTTTTGCAGGAGGAATCTTTACACAGAAATGAGAATAAGGATGTACAAGTATATCAAAGCTTTGAAGACGATAATACTTAGAGGATGCTAAGAGGTAGGTGATGGTCCAAATCTATTTTCAGAATGAAGGGAGGAGGACTATTCCATAAAATATCTGTGACTACATATGGATATTTCTTTGAACAAAATAAGAGTGTCAGAGAAGACGATTGTAAAGATTAACATTGGAGGGTAAATGGTGAGAATTAAGGGGAGAAAACAATTCAGAGAGTAACAAAGAGTATCTTATCAAGGATGTTCAAGCTTTTCCAAGATACTGCATGAAAGTCCAAGAACATCAAAAGAGACCAGTGTTATATTGACTAGCAATATAAGATCTCTGCTTTATCCTTGGGAATTTTAATTGCTGGGTCTAACCTTATTTTTACCAATTTCTATAGATTATTCTGATTAATATGTTAAAATACTATGTCAGTCATTAAAAGTTTCTTCAGGGCAAAATTTGTTTCCCTACGATTTTCTTTCCTCTTTCTCAGATGCATCCTGCAAAGATTCTACCCTCAGGAGGGTGAGTACTTATGAGAAGCATCTGGAAGCTAACTCATAAACAAGCTTCAGGGAAGTTGAATTATGATCCCACTCTTCTAAGGAAATGTGCCTGCAAGTAGTTCTTAAAAAAAAAAGTTTTTTTTTTTTTTTTTTGAACTTTTGCCAAGTGCATTTTCCTCCAAGGGCACAAGACTCCTACTCTTCTGACATTGAACCTGATTTTGTGGATGACAGACTTTGGAAAATGTTCTCTTAGCCTTATATATTCTCTATGCATCTGTAGATGGTAATTGAAGCTGTATAGCTATCCTAACCCTACAGTATTTAGAATTCAAAGTGGAGGTGCACCAAGGACTGAATCCTGGGCAATCTTACTTACGAAACAGGAACAGAAAGAACCTCAAAGGATACTGAACAGAATGGATCAGAGATGCAGAAGGAAATGTCTCTGAGAGCAAAGCATGAGAATACTGAAAGCAGTCATTCGGTTATTAGAGTAATAAAATCAAACAGCGGTCCATTCATTTATCATGGAAACTGAAGCCAGGTTGCACTACATTGTAGACAGAAGGTGAAAAGGGAGAATTATGTAGACAACTTAGTCATGAACACTGTATGGGGGGAAGAAAAGAAATTTGTGCATTTCAGTGTAGTTAAAGGTGGTAATAAAGACAGAGATGGTTGGGGAAGAAAGAAGTGAATTAATTTATGCTGAGAGACAAGAAGCAATTTATTCATTGACAAATATATTTATACAGGGCCTAATATGCCTGACACTTTAATACAGGCAAAGAATATGGTCAGTAAACAAAACAAAATCTCTACTTTGCGTAGATTATATCCTAGCAGTCGTACATGGATAAATACAATGAAATAAGATAATTTCAGGTAAATGGTTACTGCAAAGAAAACACAAACCTAATACAGTAAAGACTAATCAGTAATCAGGCAATGTTGACTGTCAAAGTGACATTGAGTTGTGAGGAGTTAGAAAAATAAGCCATGCCAGAGAGAGCCTTCATATTTATTATAAATTTCCCTCCTATCTACCTTGAACTCTTCTTTCTGTAACTCCTTTATGTACATGCTTGATACTGTAATTCTTGCAAATATTTAACTTTTATGTCTGAGTGTATTGGATGTATGTAAGTATATTCAGGTCATGCAGTGCCCACAGGGGTCAGAAGAGGGCATTGTATCCCCTGGAACTGGAGTTCAGACAATTGTTAGCTGTCATTGGGTGCTGGGAACTGAACCTGGTCCTCTGCAAGAGCATCTAGTGCTCTTAACTGGAGAGCCATCTCTCCAGTTCCTATACTATAAGTTTTTGTTCCACAGATATTTCTTATTACTTATTTTTGTCTTTTTGATACATGGTTCCCCTGTAGCCCCAGCTAACCAGGAACTCCCTATATAGACCAGCCTGGCCTTGAACTCCCAGAGATCTGCCTGCCTCTGCCTCCCAAGTGCCGGGATTAAAGGCATGTGCCACCAAGCCCAATGTGTTCCACAGTTACTTCAACTACCATTTTGTTCTTAAAGTATAAGAAAGTTTAGAACAAGGACTACATTTCTTTATCACTTTGGAGCCCTTACCAAGCCTATCACTACCAAGTTGACTGTTAACATAATGTCCTAGTGATTTCTTGCATACTCTAGTTTGTATTCTGTTCTTTCCAAATTCACTCCTTCTCTAGTAATATTTTTGGAGTGTCCTTTGGCTTAAAAGGAACTTAATGTTTTAGGAACCAGTGACATTCAAAGATGTGCTTGTGGAATTCAGCGAGGAAGAATGGGGGCAGTTGGACTCTGCTGGAAAGCTCCTGTACAAGGACGTGATGCTGGAGAACTATAGAAATCTGAACACCGTATATAAAGGTGGCTCTATGCATTTGCCTAATCTGTCCATGAGTGCTCACTTCACCTGAGACCCTATAGGGCTGCTAAAGGGGTTGCATTCATTTGATCCTGGGTAGAAATATCCTTTGGGCACAATATCAGATCTCCTTGGTCTCTGGTAAAAGTCTTTTTCCATAGAGAGACAGAAATATACAGGTGCTTTTCTGGTTCTCTCCTTTGGTAGCTTAAGCTACTGGATTGGATGGATTTCTGGTCCTTATGAAAAAAATCCAAATATTGTGTGTGCCTGTGATTTTATTTTTATTTTCCATATGAACAGCTGATATGTTTTCTACATGAGTTGAGAACCACAACCTGGAAGGTAAGAAATGACTGAGGGAGAAATCCCAGGAAGAACTATTTGGGGTAATAAGAAGGCAGATAAAAGGCATTTTTAAGAAAGTACTGACTACTTACGCGTTATGTGCAGCACAGCCTTTGAATTATTAGGGAGATAACAAAATTACACTTTAGGGGGGAAAGTGTCATTACCTTTGTAACAGGTATTCTCTCTCTCTCTCTCTCTCTCTCTCTCTCCTTTCACTTGCTTTTTATTTCTAATATTGACCATGAATTTGTCATTTTGCTTTTCTTTTTAACAAGTACATAATTCCCTAAATGGTATATAAGCATGTGAGTTCTGATTCACATATAGTATCCCATTCTATGTACATAGACTATATTTAACCATCACCACACACACTATTGAACATTCAAGTTGTTAAAATTTTTCAGGCATAGCTGATGATTTCTGTAGTATATCTTGTTAGAAAAAAGAACTTCAGCACCAAAGAGTAAAAACATATTTAACTGTCTTGCTACAAAATGCAAAATTTTCCATCACAAAGCAGAAGTTCTTATAGTCTCACTTGTGACAGAGCATCTCTCTGTTGGCATCATCCTAGCAGACACTGGGTATCATTTACCAGGACAGGCAAATTTTCCATTTCTTGCTTCCTAAGTGCTTGATCCTTTTCCTTGTCTTTTGGGCCTTATTTCCTCCTTACTTTTCTCATTATTTTCCCCATTTGTGCTCCATCTGCTAAAGGCTTGGAGACCTGCTAAAGTTATGTTCATTTGGGTCTGGTATGAATTTCCTGAAATCTGCTGAGCATCATTGGAAATTTCCCTGCTCTGATGAAAACTTTTCTAATACAGAGTTTAAAATACACATTCTGAGCATTTTCCATTCATTCCTGTTTTTTAAAGATGTCCACCCAACCCAGCACCCTCTGCCAGGTGTTACAGCTTCTCGCTTCGGTATAGCCAGTTCTCCAAGCAGTTTACACTTGCTTTTTTTGCCTTCTGGCTTCTTATTCCTCAACATATTTCAGCTGAGCTCTTAATATTTGTCTCAACTAGTCGCTGCTGGGGTCCTTAGCAGGTGCCTTTGTGGCTGAGTCCTGCTGACCTTCCTTTGCACTTTATTGCGCTTCCCACAGCCAGGGGCACTGTTAACTGCTCTTCACTCTTAGAACACACTTAGGTTCTTGGGATACTCCTGATTTTCTTCTTTTTCTGTTTTACTCAACCTCTGCCAATTACAGACATATCTTCCCCTGACTTTCCAATAAATTTCAGTGTCTCAACATCTGATCTCACTTTAACCTCTTTTTACTCTACATTTTTCCCTAGCTTACCACAACTACAATTTACAACTTTCATTACTGTGCATATATAGATGACTTATATCCCCAGTCCAGACCTCTGTGAGCTGAAGATTTATATACATTGTGACCTTTCTCTTGTATACAAAGTCTTAAAGTCCATAAAGCCATAGTCTAATTTTTCACTTGCCTCCTCCTTCTGTTGTTCCCTATCGGAATGAATAATGCCACCATTCATCCAGGTGTACGAGATGCATTTTACTGCTTGTGATATAATTCTTTACCACCCAATATTTTTTTTATTTTATCTTCCAAACATGTCTGAATTTCTCCACTTCTCCCACCTACAAGGCCTCTGTAGTGGTCTCTGTGCCCCCCTCTGTCACCTGAACTATGACCTTGGCGTGCCTTTACTTCTGTTCATCCCCACTCCAGATGGTTGAAGCTATGCTGCAACCAAAGCCCAGATTTTGTGATCTGTTTCCATAAGGGAAACTGAGGTCAGTGTATTGTTTTAGTTTGTAACATTCCAGTCTACCTCCTTTTCCTGTCTCATCTTGTACCATGTATTTCCTTCCTGCTTCTGCACTCCAGTTACTCTGATGTATTATCAGTTAACCAGTAGCAAACATGTGTTACTATTAAGCATCTCTTTACTGTACTCTGAGCACTGTGATAGATGTTGATGTGCACCAAAGACAACCTAAGGGATGATATTAACCTTTTCCTTTGAGTTCTTAACATATGAGCTCATTGTCTTTATATTCTTCTCTAGCTTATTGTATCTGAAAATATAGCTTTTATTATCACACTTGTATAGGAAACAAATGTAAAATCCCTCTGATATACTCCCCCCATTCTTCCTCTGTACTATACCTGTTCTTTACCTAATTGATTCCTGTTCTTCCTTCACAACCCAGATAAGTCCCTATATCCTCAAGGCAGTCTTTTTTAACTAGGTTTTTCTGTTACATATTCCCACAGCCCCATATTCTCCCTTTAGCACTTACCAAAATTATATTTGTATGTATCTATATAAATCTTTTGCCTCCTGTGTTAAACTGTTTCTTGGGGATAGGAGCCATGTCTCTTTGTACCCTATTTTATCTCTATTTATCATATATATAAAAAAGATGAGCAAATAGTGGGTTATGGAAAAATTCAGAGATAGTTCATTTGTAACCTTTAAGTGGTTGCTTTATGTCTTTAAAACTTTGGAGACTTTTAATATGGTAACTTCTACTATACATTTTCACCATTCATTAATATAAACCACTTCATCATGAGTGAATAGTGTTTTTGATGTGCTATTGAATTTGACTTGGTAGTAATCTGTTGAAAATATTGTCTCTCTACTCTTCAAGAATGTTTGTGTATAGTTTTCTTTTGTGTTAGTATCCTTGTGCAGTTAAAGGGGTCCTTTAGTTCTGACTTCATAGAGTAAATTTGAAAGGACTTCCTTTCTTTCAGTTCTATGGAGTAATCTGAGAAAAACTTGCATGTTTTTACCAATAAATTTAAGCATAATTTGTAAAGATCTAAAAGCAACAGTAGGCTTTTGTGTGCTTCCTATAACTCGATTTCAATACATGTTCTATTCAGGATTTTTATGGTCTCGTGGTCGACAACCTAAAAGCCGCACTATAATAGATTCATATGAATGTCCCCTTTGTGGGAAAACCTTCAACCGAACATCATCTCTTATTCGGCATCAGACCACCCACACTGGAGAAAAACCATACAAATGCATTGAATGTGGAAAATCCTTCAACAGACGTTCAAACCTTAAGAATCATCAAAAGCTTCATACTAAGGCAAGGGCCACTGAAGACTGTACTATGGAGAGCCCTTCTGGAACAGTCCTGAGTATTCAAGATTCTGCAAACAAAAGCTATATATGTCTTCATTGTGGAAAATCCTTCAACCACAATTCTTCCCTCCTTCGACATAAAGTAATTCATACAGGAGAAAAACCATTCAAGTGTAACGTCTGTAAGAAAGCCTTCGCCAGACGTACAAGCCTTGTTAAACATCAGGAACTTCATACTAGAAGCGAGTCTTGAAATATGAGTCTACCTTCAGTCAGAGTGAGGACTTAACATCCAGAAATTTTTGTTGAAGGGAATTGTGTGTAAGAAAACATTTGTAAGAAATTATTCCTTAAATGATGTGACAAGAATTAATGTTGGAGAGAAATCTGTTTTGAGGGAGCTTTTCCAGATTCTCAAATGAAGCTAACCAAGAGAGTTTGAAATTAAACATCACTATACAGTTCTTTATTATTAGTTTGATATGCTAGTTATCCTTACCGTTCTCTATTCCCTCAATACAATATACAGCATAACTGATTGGTTATAGAGGAGTCACACAATATGCTTGACATTGATGTTTAATTAAAAGCTGTCAGCCCTTACAGGTCACAAAATATTTAGGAGCTTATGAGAACACTGAATGCCAAGGACTGAAATCCAAATTACTACTAAAGACTATGATGACATTGAACTATTCCACCATATTCTGTCCTTGGCTTGTCAGTATTCTTGAGGACTAAACTTGGAAGAGTTAACTACAATGAAAGATGGATGCAATATTGTTTTATGGATTCTTAAAATTTGACTTTTTAAAAATATACCATGAGATCTAGGCCAGAAGATATTCATAGCCTAGGGTCTCTAATTTATCCTACATATTATAAAGTCAATAAAATGTCCTAAAACTCTGCACCTGAACTGTCTATTATAAGCTAACTCGGGATCCTGAATTATTCCTTGAGTCAGGAAAAATGCCTTAATTGTTCCCAAAAAGATTTGTACTAGAGACATTCCCAATGAATGATAGATTTCTTTTAGTGTTCATACCACATTCTAAAGCAGAAAAAGTGTACCAGAAGGAATATGAGTTAATAAATGAAAAAATATTTTTAACCTCACAATTTGTTGCAAAATCCTACACAAGAAATTGTTATGGAACTTCATCCAACCTAAGGCAATTTATAGAGACATTCTGGATGTAATAAATTACTAGGGTATAGAGCACTCATCAAAGCATTTATTGGCATGTTAACCAGAATGGATATATTTTAATAAAATTTAATTTTCTTTGGGGTGATCTAAACACAAAAGTATTTTCATGTTTCTTTTTTCTCAACAGTTATTTGGGTCTAAATGTTTGTTTTTTTCTCCCAGATCTCCAAGCTTTCTCTTTAAACACATGTTTAGTGTGTGAAAGTTGGCTCTATGGAAAAGAGCACTTGCTCTGCAAGCATGAGGACCTGAGTTCAAAAGCCAGGAAGGCTATGCAGGCCTATAATCCAAGACTTTGGGGAGGTAGAGACAGGCAGCTCCAAGACCTCACTGAATAGCCCACCTAGCTGAAAAGGAGAGCTTGCAGTTCAGTAAGATCCTGTCTCAGACAATGAGGTGTGGAAGGGGATAGAGGAAGACACCTGATATTTTACTCTGGCCTCCACATATGGGCATGCACGTGCACACTGACATGTATGCACCTCATAAAATGTATAAAGTAAAATAAGCTTACTACAGTCACTAAGCTTCAAATAACACCTTTTTGAAATGCATTTAAATTCTTGGAAATCATTCACAACCAATGGACAGCTTTTAGGCATTTTTCCATAAACTTACTAATTTAACATTTAAATCTATGTACCATCAAAGGTTTAAACTGATATGTGATGAACTAGTGGGGAAAGAGTGTGTGAAGGATAGGAATGTTAGAAGTGAAAAAAGGGAACAAAACTACCGAAGAATGAGGATAGGCCACGTTAGGGAGGCATAAGCTCCTTGGCTGGAGTAAGCATTGGGAAAGAATGGCACTTCACTTTGCACACCGATAAAGAGCCTATCTCAAGGGGTCTTGTAAGCCACCTTAGGAATTTGGATTTTATCACATAGGTAAATGACAAAGATTCATATGAACATTTTTTTAAAAGGAGGGTAGAGACAGGAATGGTGACACACATTTTTAATCCCTGTGCTCAGGAGGCAGAGGCAGGCAGATATCTGAAATCCATGCCAGCTTGGTCTCTATAGCAAGTTCAAGGCCAGTTGTTGGGACTACAGGGAAATCCTGTATCCAAAAGAGAAGGAAAAACAACCTTGTAAATGCAGTGTGAAGCTGGTGTAGGAATAGCATAGTAACTGGTATCTCAAGGACTAAAGTGATTATAACTAGACACGTGGTTATAAGAATTCAGCACATCAAATAGCACTTCAAAGCAGTGTGGTAGATGCATGACTATAGTGATGTTTGTACGTTACAATATGCGTGTGTATATATACATACACATACACGTGTGGTGGAAAACCAGTCTGAAACTTCCAACTCCTGCCAAAAGTCCATGAGCTGAGTATTGTCAGATACATTATATTTTTTAAAATATTTTATTGATTTGAGAATTCCAGCACTTGGAGGAGGGTGAAGACAGAAGAATCTGCAGTTCAAGGTCATCTTCAGCCTACAATTGAGATTGAGGCCAGTCTGGGATATATGAGACCATTTTCCAAAATTAAGGGGCAATGGGCAGAGTACAGGTTTATTTTTATACTGTTTATAAGTATTGACATTTTATGGGGGAAAAGCAAGACAGGATGTTAGTAGAGCTCAAAGCCTCATTCATGCCCAGAAAAGATGAAGTCCTCTGAGTGGCCAAGCCCAAGTCTATACCTCGACAGGAGTTTTCAGGACTCCTGACTCAGGACACCTTTCAGCCGGGCACACTCACTGATGCTGGAATTCTCTGTGCCTAGAGGCTTTGGAAACCATATTGTTGTCATTTGTGTTAAGATCAAATTCCATGAAAACTTTCTCCACTTGCCATTTTAACTGTCTTTACACTTTTCAAAGCCTTCCCTGCCTTTTACCATGTTAGCGAAGTACTTTCCTTAAACAGTGCCCTCACTTCGTCTGGAACAAACTGCTGGGCCTGTGGGAAAGGACGCAGAGCCTGTCTCACAAACCTTAACAGTTAACACTAGGGGAGTTCGGAGCGTCTGTCGCGCTTCTGCATGACGGAAACAGTTGGGCCATTGGTGTGGAGTTCTGGTGCCCCAGGCATGCTGCCTTGTTCCTGCGGGAATAGCAACCACCAGACACCAACCAAGATCCATGGCCACCGCCCTTCTCTCCAGCTCCTCCAGAGAGGAGCCCCGGGTCAGCGGCCACATCCTGGCAGCTGCTACTCTAGGTCTCCTGTTTGTCCTGAAGAAAGATCCTGCCCTGGCTGTCGGGAGCCATTTGCCTGCCTTGAACTATGCCCTAGTTTTGGGTTAGGCAGAAGTCAATCTCGTGCACAGAAGTGCTGTTGGAAGCAGGAGTTTTCATTATGCAAATGATTTACACCTGAGGAGAAGTTTATTTTACACCCAAGACTGAGGTCACATGAAGATCTTTGAAGGAAGCCAATCACATCTTAAGTTATTTTGCCTGTGTTAGTATTGTTTTTGAACATCTGACCCATTATTTTGCTCTCTTCACAGTATAAATAGGGGAGACTTAATAAAGGCAAGCTGCTTCAGTGTGAGTGACAGTCCTCCTGAGTCTGTCTTATTTTTTCTCTCTCTCACTCTATCTCTACATTTTCTCATCCTCACTCCCCACTTTAGGTGTGGTTCGATTTCTGCTGGCGGCCTCCAGCACCTGGCCCGAGCACCTCCTGCCCTCAGAGTCTCCCTTGATTCCCTACAAGCTATAAACCTGCATGCCTGTCCCAGGTCTCAACACAGCATCCAAACACACACACACACACACACACACACACACACACACGGGATGCACCTCATCGAACACACTCACACCATGTCCAGACACTTCCCCTATTTGGGATCCCTGTTACAAGTCATGCATATCCTGCTGGCTACCAGCTGGGCTAGTGGGTGCAGCCCTTCCCAGCTAGGATTATTTGATCTCCTTGCCTGTCCTGGCTGATTCTCGGACTCTTCTGGCTAGACCCCACCAAGGCATCAGCTTCCAAGACAAGAACCCAGTCCCACTCAGCATCTGTCCCCAGTGCTGTGCCATCTCCTTTTGGTGCAGAGGTGCAACAATCCTGCCTCTAGTGTCCACTGCACTCCAGTAGGCCACAGTCCCAGCCCTCTGTAGTCTTCTTTGACCCAACAGGTTTGTATGAGTGTAAGAGCATAGTTAGAAAAGGTTGACCAGGGTTCCCGGGCCTTGCTGGGTTCCCAGTGTTACCCAGCCATTGCTCCTTCCCACCAGGAAGAATAAGAGTCACAACTGTCCCAGGATCTCACTTCCCCTCTAGGAAGAACACTTGACATCACTAAGCATGAACTGATTTCACTAGATCAGGAACCTAAAGATCTCTTTACTCCACAGTTTCAACCTTTCCAAGACACTGATCCTTTTAAGAATCTAAGGAAAATGCTCCTTTACCTCCTCTCATTCTAGATTATATAGATAGATAGATAGATAGATAGAGATAGAGATATAGATATAGATATAGATATGTTTATGTGTATGTGTGTGTAACACCTGTGTGGCCACAGAGACCAAAAGAGCCCATTCGATCCCCTGAAACTGGAGTTACAGATGGTTATGAGCCTCAGTGTGGGTTTAAGGAACCAAACCTGGTCCCCTGCAAGAGAAGCAAGAGCTCTTAATCACTGAGTCCTCTCTCCAGTCCCTTATCTCCTCCTATTGAGAGAGAAGAAAGAGACATTTGAATCTGGTTCTGCTTTCCATCAGACATGCTGATTTTCTCCATGATGAGCCACATCTGCTGGTCTCCATGGAGACCCGTAAAGCTCATCCATGAACTCTCCTTCCCAAATTTAAGAAAAGAAAAAATAGACTGCTTTCCAATACTTTAAGTCTTCTGTGACAATAGACCAGGCTGGCCTGGAACTCACAAACTCAAACTCTGCCTCTGGAGTTTTGAGATTAAGGACACCACCACCACACCTTGCTTGACAATCTGCTTTTGACTTCTGTTCTGAGAAAACTGAAATCGAGCCTTCCTCGACCCTCTGAGCTTTCAGCTCCCCATCCTAGGTCAGCAAAATGGTTTAAAATCCTTATGATGTTTTACTCCTAGAATTCTCCCATCTTCATAATCATAAACCTGTTGCAAATTGTTTTGCTCTTAACTTCCTGTAGGACTAATTCTAACTCCTCATTTGCACTCGTACTTTAATCCTACTTTTCATTTCCCCAACAGTCTCGGGCTTCACTAATTAACTAGGGCAAGCATAATCTTACTGGGGCTAGCAATTTGTCAGTCAGTGCATGCTGGCCGAAGAAATCTTCTGGAGTCTCAAAGTAGGAGGAACTGGAACTGAGGGAACAGAGAGAGAGAAGAGGAGAGGAGAGGAGGGGAGGGGAGGGGAGGGGAGGGGAGGGAGGAGGGGAGGGGAGGGGAGGGGAGGGGACCAGCAGAATCAAGCAGTTCAGGTCAGCCCAACTTGAGGAACAGGAGGGAGGAAATGAAGGAAGGAATAGAGGGAAGGAAGACGGACAAGGAAGAGGAGGAGGAAGAGGAGGAGGAAGAGGAGAAGGAGGAGGAGGAGGAGGAGGAGGAGGAGGAGGAGGAGGAGGAGGAAGAGGAGGAGGAGGAAGGGAAGGGAGGGGAAGAAGAAGGTTATCTTTCTTGTTTTGTAAAACAGTCATAATAAAACCAAAACACCAGTGTTTGCAAAAGGTGGAAGTCCATGTATGAAAGTTGCATTTTGAGTCTGTGGACTGTTAATAGTGTCCATACTCTGTGAAACTCTTCAGACCTTAAATCTTAAATCAACATTTTTATACTTGATTGTACTTTGACTAAACATGACAATGAAAAATACCCACATTAAAAATAAATTTTAACCCTTAATACAAACCTAAATAGTTTTAAGATTTGCACACACATCAGTTTTCAGACTACAGAAGGAATATGGCGCAATCTGGCAGTGGGTATTGCTGGTTTTGTTTGATAGGGCCTTTTTTTTTAGGTATCATAGGTTTTAGGTATCACAGGGTGACCTCAAATTCACTAAGTAGCTGAGGATGATCTTGAACTCTTGATCCTCCTGCCTCTACCTCCCAAGTGCTGGAATTACAAAGTGTGCACTTAACATGCCTGGTCAGACACTACCTGGCATAATTGCTACTTCTAACCTTCATTAAAGCAATGTCATTTGAGAATAACTCTTCAGTATTCAAGTGGAATTCAAGTTTCCAACATGAAATGATCATAAGAACTGCCAAACTGCTGTGGTGTATCGAGCCATTGAATGTCTCATGAAGGAAACAAATGGTATAACTTTTGTTGCTTATTTAGGGAGACAGATGTTTGAGTAACTTGATGCAGTATATATGGTCCATACCACTGCTGATTATGTTTAGTTTTGAATAAGTATGAGAGCTACCTATAAATAATATCAAAAATATATTCAAGTATTTTCTTCTTTTTTGAAGGAGGGGGGCTTCTTCTGTAACCAGATTGGCCTGGAACTTGCTGTGTAGTTGAGGACCTTGAATTCCTGATGCTCCTGCTTAAACCACACTAGTGTTAGCTCACAGAAGTATGGCACCAGCATTGCTAAGGATCACCCCTAGGGCTTCCTGCATGCTAGCAAGCACTCTACCGACTGAGCCACATTCCTAGCTCTGAAGTTTATCTTGACATCTGTATTCGTTTTAAAAAGGAGAACTGAAGATGAATTTCTACCAAAAGTGGCTACAGTATTTATTACAGTGATAAATATTTATTTACAATCTTTGATGGGATTTAAATAAACCCAACACCGAAGAAACTGAAGTCTGAGCGTGCCCTGTTAAGAGTGAAGTGGTTTTACAGTGTAAACGGGTTTAGACCACAACCCTGAAGGACACAGTTCTAAACACCATATTCCCAAATGCTGCAATCCCAAAGATCTCAATCCTGAAAACATAATCTTGCAAAAATTCTTTTTAAAGATTTCATTACACCTGGTAAGGCAACTCATGCCTATAATCCTGACACTCAGGTCAAGGAATTCAAATCCAGCCTCCGATGTATAGCAAGTTTGAGGTTAGCATGGGCTGCATGGGACCTTGTCTCAAAAAAGACCATTAAAACACATGTATTTACTACTTCTTTTTGAGACAGAGTCTCCCTGTAGCCCCAGCTGGCCTGGACCTCATTGAGATTTACCTGCCTCTACCTCAGGGTATCAGGGTAGTAGAAGTAAAGGCAAACACTCATTTACATTTTTAAAAGACATTTATTTGATAAATAAAAACATTGATAGACTATTTTACATAATAAAACAGGACAGGAAGCCTGGTGATTCACACCACTCTGAAAGGCTGAGATAGTAGGGATGCTGTGAGTTCAAGGTTAGCCTGGGCTACATAGTGAGACACTGTTATGTGTTATATATGTTACACATATATGAACACAAATACATGACATGAAGGCATAAAAGAGACTAAAAAAGATCTAAAAAGAAGGAAAAAAACAGGATGATAGAGAAAATGGAAGAAAATAATCTCATGATTCTCTCATAAAAAGAATCTAGATTTGTATGTGTATGTGTGTGTGTTATACATATGACATGAAGACAAAAGGGCAGACTATTTATGGGGCAGAAGGGGAACAGCAAGCAACAGGGAAGAAGGATGCGGTGGCATTGGGTGGAGCAAACATGAGTAAGATACATAGATCAGTAGATATAGAAAGCTAATAATGAAGCTCATTACTTTGTACACTACCCGAAACAATTTTAAATTTTTGATGCTAAAATAAAATGTAATAAAAATAAAATAGACAATGCTGTTTTAGCTTTTGTCACAGTGACAACATGCCTAAGATAACTTACAAGGAGAAGGTTTATCTGACTGACAGTGTCACAGGGGCATCTGCTCGACACCGTTAGCTGCTCCTCTCATCCTGGTTACACCTGTCTCAGTCTTTAGAACACCACAGAGTTCCGATTTTCTTTTTACATCACTGGTAATGCTTCCTTGTGATGAGCTGCCTCTGTTTCACTGATGAGCTGAAGTTCCAAGCCTGGAAGACGGTTCCATTTGCAGGATTCATGAGCTCTTTGATCATAGCCTAGGGAATGCACTGCAACCCAGCTGCCCAGACTTGGAAACCTGTCTGTTCTCTCTTCCCATAAACCTGCACTCTGTGTATTACTAAGTATTCTGCTGTTACCCAACATATATCCATCCAACTTCTACGAGTAGAGAACATCATCACATGGTCACCTAACTTTAGATTATTTCTCCTTGTCACTACAGGTGACTAATATGTCACTTACAGGTCTTGCCTTTCAAACAGGGGCTACACTTCCCTTTCTCAGCTAAGCAATGGAAACTGTAGTAACTAAATCAGACCACGAGAGAGCCAGTACTAAGAATTAAAGGCACTAATTACAGATTGCTTCTCTATTTCTAGACTGTTAATAAAAAATAAATATCAGATCCCCGACTCTCATACTCTCATGTATATAATTTCTGGCAAACTAATGTGTCTGCTTTGAAACTCATGAAGTGTAGTCAAGGGTACTTCTGAAATACAAGTTTTGGTATTATACACAAGAATTCAAGTCAAATCTAAGCTCTGACAAATGTCTTTGGCTGCCTTCCGTGTCCTAAGCTGTAGGGGTAAATTTACAGAGTTTCTCATGCCTCCAAGAATGTGATTGACAGCCAACCAACCAATGACTTAAAGGGGAGTATCTAGTGGGAAAGCAGAAGAAGCTGGGAAGGAGACGCTGGAGGAGGGTCTCCATCTTGGTTGTGTGTGCTGGAGGTACACCAGACTTCTGATCAAAATGCTGGCTCCCCCATACAAAATTTCTGTCTCTCTCCCCAGGGATAAATCCGCTGTAAGTAACCCCAAAGAAACTGGTTTCTCTAATTGGAGAGCATTCTCCTTTCACTCAATTGGCTCAAACCTCGGGGGATGGGGCTGAACCCCAGGCCTCACTACCAGAAGAGAATTCTTAAGACATAAGCCATACTCATCCTTCTCTTATCAGCGGCTTCATGTGTCTGCCATGCCAAAACTTTCAACTCCCCAGCTGTGCCAGAGGTGTCACTCTACTGTTTCCCATTTGCCGCCTCCTGCTCAGGAGGCACTGCTCCCTCTGCCCCCATACTTCCTTCACCAACTTCAACTAAAATAGTTTCTTGTTCTAGGAAGTCTTCCCTGGCAAATTGATATTGAGATAGAAAATCTATGTGCCACATTCTGATGCACTAGTCCTCAAGGACAGAATCCAAGCACAGTCATCGGGCATATTGAAATCCAGAAAGATCAAAACCCCCAAAGCTCAAAATCCTGGAAACCATAATTCTGAAATATTAAATCCAAATGCTGAGCCCTTGAAAGTCAAAATCTTGGGAACTACAACTCCCATGGAGGAGAAAGGCAACATGCAAGGAACCGAAAAGTAGATTCTGGGGGATTGGTCCTGTGCAAAGGCAGCTATGAAAAGTTCTGTAAAAATGCATCATTTGTTGGCATTGCTTCCCTTTCCAGATGATGAAACTCCAGGCTCTGGACACCAGGCAGGTCTTTAATCTCAGCACTCAGGTGGCAGAGGCAAGCAGATCTCTGTGAGATCCAGGCCCGCTGGGGCTGCAGGGAGAATCTGCCTCAAAGCCCCTTGCCTCAAAATAGTAAGTGTGGTGTGCTGCGTCAGGTGGAAGATATGAAAAGCTAGATGGTGTTTGGCACCCCACCACATGTCTCTGCTCAAACTTAGCCTGTACATGAGTGCATGTACAGTGTAGAGGGGATTTCCACAACCAAATGGCAGAAAAGAATGACACAGGAAAGGTGGAAATTTAATAGACATTACAAATGTCGGTGTGCAGCAATCATGGAATTCTTAAATGACTAGCATCAGAGTAATCAGTGTTAACATATTCTCTGAGGAGAGACGTGTTCTAAATGAAAAATATTGGTGGAGATTCAAGCCTTCCAAATGCAGTTCATGATCATGAAAGCAGGATCATGCTATGCAGTGGCCTGAAATCTAATCCTGCCTACACTCTCAGAATTCAGGTTTTGTTTTTGTTTCCTTTTCTGTTTTCTTCCCCTGTCCTAAAGCTTTTCCCCTCTATCTTAAATTGCCAACCTTGTTTCATCTCCAATACTGGAGTTATCACAGAAAAAGCTGTAAAGAGTTCTAATTGGTGGTATGCATTTTTTTTTTACAGATTTGACTTGGTGAAAGTGCATTACTGCAACATTGACTTTGTATGCAAGTGTTATGCATTTATATTAAAACATTGAAATTTCCTCAAAAAATAAAAAAGAAGATGCCCTTCTTATACCTCTGTCTGCATTTGGGAAAAATAAAATTACTCTTGGTTTTGCTGAACTGCTGTCTCGAAATTTATTCTCCACGCCTTAGCGGGCGGGGTCTGGTTATCTGGCTGGATAAAACGGAAACTGATCTTCCATTTAGAGAGACTGATTTATTTAGGATGGGCAATTTACAAAGTTACTGGTTACCTGCAGCCCGCCTGCAAAGTCTGCGACAGCCAGGCACAGGGCTCAGTCCATCCCCAGCCAGAATTTTGCTTCCACTCACATAGTTCTTAGAACTGGGGGCACTTGGAACACTGCCTCAGAAGTCTTGGCCTTCCATTTGGGCCTGGGGCCAGGGCATATTTCTTCTCTCACGGATTCAATCCCTTCCTGTCCCCGGGACTCACCGCCATGTTGTCTCTCCTTCTCCCCGCTTTCCTTCCCCCTTATTGGTCAGAGGGCGGGACTTGCCATGGAATGAACCAGTAGAAAAAAACTCAGAGAGAACCCCGAATTTACCATACAACTGCCTATGCTGTGGTGACTCATGGTTTTGATAAAAAATTTAGGAGAATTTTCTTTTGCTATGTTTTTGTTGTTCTATAGAAAACAACTGGACATGTATCCATATGGGACATCTATAAACATTTTAATGGATTCTTTGCTTCTAAATCCTAAAATTCTATAATCTTTGTCTACAAATTTGAAATAATTTTGTTAGTTACTAAGCAATAGGTACCTTCAGGGATAGACTTGTGCCATAATACACCAAAATATCCTAAAACTCACGCACCCACAGTTCAGGGACCATCTCAGAAGAGGGGAGGAAAGACTGTAAGAGCCAGGACTAGTTCACGAACACAGGGGAGCAGAGGCTTTCAGGACATAGGAAGCTTGCACATGTCAAATTGTGACAATGATGGCATCGAGCACAGGACCCATGCCAACTCAAACAAGGGCCCAGAGAAAAGGAGAGAAATGGGTGGTGGGCCGGCCCTAGACTGAGAAATGTTAGAGGCGGGTTGCTACAGGGTGGGGGAGAGTTTGCCATAGTTGGGATCTCTAAATGGGCTGACTGGACTCCAGTGAATTGGTTTGCACTGAGGGACCTCAGAGTGCTGGTGCTTGACTAGATGGGACTTGCCCTGTGTGGCAGAGTGCATGGGGTCTGCTGAGAGGTTGGGGAACATGGATGCGGAGGAGGTCTGGACTTGATTGAGAACTGTTGTATAAAATTACAACAACTCAGTTTAAAAAGGGGACTTTTTTTAATCCTAAAACTGCATGGTGCAAGCTGAGCATGCCTCAGGACGTTTCTGCTTGTCACTTTAAAATAAGCATATTAGGAATGTACTCCTAAAATGAGCATGCTGAGAAATTGACCCACCCTTCTCTGAACATGTATAGGTATGCTGAACAAAATCCCCATACTTACTCCCATGACATTCATTCCACGATTGCACCATGGGCATACCTTGCCAAGCTGGTGGTTATTGTGGCTTGCCAGGTTCACAGCTGGGTAAGACTGATGATTAGTTTTCTCCTCCAGTAGCATGCATAGCACCTTCCAGCACTATGAAAGCTAGCCAGCAGGGATGACGCTTCCTGCTCAGTACCGCTTGATCTCTCCATGTTTTATGTTTCAAGTATGTGGTGTCTTCAATAATAGGTTCTTATTGTCAAGTTTGGCAGGGTAAACAAAAGCAATGACAAAGACCAGTTTATGCTTGAAGGTCTGTGGGACCTCACTGACCAACAACTCCAAAAGAGGTAACCTATTCTTGGCATTGGGCTTTATTTGTTTGCCTGTGGTATCTGTCAGGGGTATTATCACTTCATTATAGGGTAACTCAATTTAAAGCTTCTTGTTCCATTACTCTCCGTTCCCCCTTTATATCACCTCATTCTATCTCCCCTTCCTTGAAAGCCCCCCTTCCCCACATGGCTCCTTACTAATTTCTTGAGGTGGGGAAAGGGACACGAAGTCCCATCCTAACTGAGGAGCTACTAGTAATTGATAGCTGCTGGAAGAGGAAGAGTCAGGGTTCTTTCAAGGGTGTAGCCATGGTAGGTCACACTCCATGTTCCAGCAGATGCCACACTCCCAAGAGTAGATGGGCAGCATAAACAGGACTAGATGAGTTTAAAGTCAAAGAAACCAAACTGGAATTTTAACAATGCTATCTTGTTATTTGTCATGTTATTTTTGTACTCTTGTAATATTTGCACATCTTTCCCAGGGGAACTTTGAGAAATATAAACCATCTGAAGTCTAAAAAATTATATTAGACAAATCACTACAAATTTTGAAAAAAGAAACACACAAAACTGGGTGAGTAGAAAAGGTAAGTCTGGAAGAAACTGGGGAGGTAATATGATCAAAATACAATTTATGAAATTCTCAAAGAAGTAATAAAACAAAAAGAATTTTAAAGAAGAAAAAAATCCCCATACTTTCTTTTTTAAAGAGAGTCTTGCTTTGAAACTTTTCCCTTGTTCTCTTTGCCTGATGCAGGTAAAAATTCTTTCTCCACTTTCTGTTTGTCATGCCTGTGTTTACTGTGGCTTTGCAATCACCAAGATTCGAATCCCTCCTATTAAGTTACAGTCTGAGGATGTCTGATGAGTCTCTGCATCAGCATCCTTTATGCCAACACCTGCAAGAGACTTGGAGACGACGGTCCAGGAACTAACAAAGCTAAGCAGAGGTGACAAGTTCTAACCCCTTGATGGGGAAGCACAGGCCTGGGAAATGCTCATTGTGCATCACTAAGAGGGAAGGCCAGGCCAGCCGGGGCTACAGGGAGACCTTGTCTTAAAAAGACAAAAAATACATACGTACATACACCCTGATTGAACTCCCAACACTTTAGAAAGACCAGGTTCCAAACTATTCAAGAACAAAATCAGCTCAGCCTAGTGATCTGAGCTCACTGTTTGCAAAGGCACGGAGGTGTGGGAAGTTCAAGGGTAAGCCCTAGGAAATTTTCAGCCTGTGAAACTGCTTTTTGTAGGTTCAGCTCAAAAATAAGCCAAAACAAGACAACCAGGAAAAGACAAAACCTCCAGCGGCCAGCAGGGAAATGGCCGAACAGAAAGCCAGAATTCCCTGCTGCAGGAAAAACCAGAGTCCTTCCCTAAAGAACTCTCTCTTGCCTCCTGAGAGGCTTAAGGGTTCAGGGAGGTGTGTCAGGAGGGGGCCATGATCCCTGGACATGAGCAGCATGGAGCCTTGTGGTCAGTGTGGTTTTGTCTGCTCTGGGCATCACGAAATCCACAAGGTTTCCACAAAAAGGACAACCCTTCTTTGTGGGCTCCCCTTTGGTCTCTATTGCAATTACACGATCAACTCCTGTCCCCATAACCATGAAATACACTTGGCATTTGGTGCCTGAACGCTTGGCAAAACCATGCTGCAGGTTTGGAGGAGTCCAGGAACTAACAAAAACTAAGCAGACCAGGTGACAGGTTCCCCACTGGGCCTCTGCTTCCCAACCAGAGTGAGCTTCTTGGGACCTTTCTATAAGTGATTGTGAAGTTACAATGGCATTAAATTTTTTACGACTTTCCAGAGTTGTCCCACTGAGAACATTAACACAGTGCTTCACTCTGTGGCAGGTGACTTCAACTTTATCTTCTTAATATTTATTTATTGAGACAGTTTCCTATGGCCCCGCCTGGTTTTAACTTGGTCTGTACCCATTAGAACGTTGAACTGCTCCCCAGCCATCTCCCTGGAACCACAGGCTTTCTAGTGCCAGTTCCCAGTCTACAGTTTCTGTCCTTGGGATTTCTGGAGTCTACTGTGGCATGATATTACTTAACCCTGTTCTTTGAAATGGAGGTTCACTCCAATGTGAAGGTCCGTAGGACACTAATAGCTATAGCAAAGCGCACCAACATTCGTCCAAGGAGCCTTCCCTGAGTTCTATTTGCATTTATCTGGAATACAAGTACTGTAGGTATTTACATAGGGTTGGAAAGATGACTCAGCATTAAGAGCACTAACTACACTTGCAGAGAACCTGGGTTTGGGTCCCAGAATTCACATGGTGGCTAACAACTGTCCTTAACTCCAGTCCCTCTTCTGACCTCTCCCACATGGGTGCATTTACATACATGTAGGCAAGAGACTCATACACAAAAATAAAAATAAAGCAAACAATTCTTAAGTATATACCTTTTTATGAGACAAGGTCTCACAGCTCACAGAAATTGACATGTGTCTGCCTCCCAAGTGCTGGAATTAAGGGTATGCACCACCACATCCAGCTCTTAGTTACATACTTTTACCAAAAATAGCCACTATTTAGTTAATAAAAGTGAAATTTCATTGTTCTCTGTAATTCTCAATTCCCATTTGATTTATAAAATTCATACTTAGTCATGGCAAATATGTTCCCTATTTTTGCCCAATTTCCATGTTTTTGCACCATAATACTTAAACTTGTGTATGAGCACTTGGGAGGCAGAGACAGGGCGCTCTCTGTGAGCACAAGGCTAGCTTGGTCTACATAGTGAGTTCTAGGCCAGCCAGGGTTATCTAGTGAGACTTTGTCTTTAAAAATTGTATATGGTCAAACTGATATCCATAGGACACAACTTGAAAACTTGTGCTTTAATAATCATATATCTTATCTGACATAGATCTTGAAATGAAGGCCTAGTCTCTCCACCAGAGTTTAAATAACTGAGGGTAATTTACTCAATAGCCCTTGAATTTTTATAGATTTTTGTATGTGACATATATAGTCAAAAATACTAAATACAAATATAATCCATTTTCTGGTATTTCTAATTCAGAATTCTAAGGTTTTCAAATGTTCGATCAAACTATTATATTGTATGTATGATATTTATTATGTGAGGGCATTCACAATGATCTTGTAACTATTTTTCCTTTTCTCCTATGTCTACTCAAAATAACACCTAGATTTTGCAAATTGCTATTTAGCCCAGGATAGCCTCAATCTTCTGCCTCAGTCTTACAAATGCTGGGATTACAGGTGCATGTTGCCATGCTTGGTGTAAAAAAAAAAAAATCAATGACATATCAAAGATTATTTTCCAGTCATTAGACTTTCATATTGTTGCAAGAGTTTAGAAAATTCTGGACTTTGTATTTTTACTGTCCTTAATGTATTCAAGTAGTTCTGTTTTTAATTGTTCAACAAAGATATTGTAAGTACTCCTTCGTGTTTGTCTAATAAACCTTTGCCCATTTATGTTCTTCCCACTGTAAGATAAGTAAGTCTATTAGCATTACTTTTCCTGTTTTTTTCATTTGTAATAGCATAAGAACATTTGTCTCAGTTCATTCCTGCTGCATATTCTATACCAATCACACTCATTGTTTGTCTAGGGAATCTGATAATGTTCCACTATTTTGTGTATAGAAATACCTCCAACAATTGCCGGAGCCCGTTGGCAGAAATCAAACCGTACCTGAAGCGGGGAGTGAGGATGGAGAAATGTAGAGATAAAGACATAGAGAGATAGAGATGAGAGGGAGGGAGGGAGGGAGAGAGAGAGAGAGAAGAGAGAGAGAATAGGATAGACTTGAGAGGGCTGTCAGTCAACACTGAAGCAGCTTGCCTTTATTAAGTACCCCCTATTTATACTGTGAAATGAGGAACAAAACAATGCATCAAAAGCTCAACACAAAAACAATACTAACACAGGCAAAATAACTTAAACCAATCACATCTTCCTTCAAGGGTCTTCAGATGTCCTCAGCCTTGGGCATAAGAAAGACTTCCCCTCAGGTGTAAATTATTTGTATAGCAAAACCTCCTGCTCCCAACAGCACTTCTGTGCACAAGACTGACTTCTGTCTAACCCCTAAACTAGGGCATAGTTGAAGGCAGGCAAATGGCTCCCGACAAACAATAGTATATAAACTTGAGATTCTTTTATCTTCCAATTCATGAACATTTCTCATTACCAGCTTTTTTTATTTAAAGACCTTTTCCAAAAAGATCAGTTAAAATGATTCTTTATGGGTCAAAGCTGCCACCGTGTTGGTGAAATAGGTTTCTTTGATGGTGCAGTGTCTTCTCAGCTGATGGGCTCTGGAGACCCCTCTTCCATGAAGCAAGGCAGTCCTAGTTGCAACAAGGACAGGGTCAGAGAAGGCTGCAAAAAGTGTAGCTACCCTGGTCATCTGACTTTTGAATGCCCCAGTTTTCTCTGAGTACACACCAAAAGGGACATCGTGTTGGATGTCAGCAACACAGGCAGTGAGGACGGCGATGAAGAGACGGTGGAACTAAATAAATTACAGGCTTTACAGGAATAAAAAATAAAATAAATGCAGAAGAGAAGGAAAAAGAGAAAATCAAATTGAAAAAGAGAAGGTCTTATTCCAGTTCCATTGAAGAAGACTCTTCAGAACAAAAGAAACAAAAGTATCAGAAGAAAAAAGAAAACATCACAAAAAATAAAAACTAAAAGGAGAAAGCAGTCTTCCTCTAATTGTTCAGAATTCACCAAAATCAGTTGTTGCCCTAACTCATGAAATTGAAGAATTATTTTTTTAATTATTTGACCTTCTTTGGAATTGTTACATAAGCATGCTTTACGGAAAAGCCCAGCTGCCTCCATTTTGATATTTTTCATGCATTGGGCCTATGATCCTTCTAGCCACTTGCATGAAATCCGTCTTGTTACTTGACAGGCCTCAGGTATAGATATTTGTATGTGCAAAACACACCATTTGGTATCTGTGTCTCTGTGTTTGGCTAATGCTGTTACTTCATAAACTAATTGTAAGAGGGCTTCACTGGAGTCAACACAAGTAATCTACACAGCAGCTATTACGTATTCCTGACTCAAGTGTCCACCTTCTAGTGATAAAGCGAAGTAGTTGGTAATGATTTGCTCTTGATAGTGAAAAGTTTAGTAGCTTTGTGTACTATGCAATGTATAAAGATGGTGAAATTCTTTTGTTTGTAAATCTCTAGGTTTTTTTTAAGATATTGAAGATAAAGCTGCCTTACTTGAGTAGTACTTTTAAGTGAATGGTATCTACAGGAAGTTATTTAAAACACAGTTTCATTGTTTTATGAAAAGCAGGGTTTATGATACCTACCGTCATTTTTTTTTTAACAATTAAAATATTTGCTCTTTTGAAAAGAGACTGGCTTAGCTTACTAGAAAGTCTGGCAGAGGTCATTCTATGTCAGTCAAGATTTTTAAGGTAGACTCCTAGGTTGATTTACAAACCTGCCATATTGGCAGGTCTTACAGTGATACCTCAGACAGGAATTGTCTTAGGAAAATAGCAAAATTGTCATTAGAACTGATTTTATTGTCTATGTGTGCCAATGGGTATTGTGGAAATCTTTTATAAATATTAGCACATATAAAAAAATCATTCTTTATGAATTTGGACTTTTGATTGTAATATTGTCCGTTTTTACTGTATACAATTTGAAATACATTCTTAGCCATATATTTCTGATTAGTACATTCCTTTAAATCTTCTAATTTTTGTCACATCTATTTACTGCTTATGTGCATGGGTACACCTGCCACAGTGTTCATGTGGTGATCAGATGACAAATTGTGGGAGTCCCTTTTCTCCCTTCTACCATGTGGGTCCCTAGTACTGAACTCAGGTCATCAGGCTTGGAGGCAAGTGCCATAACCCACTGAGCCATCCCCGTGGCCCATCCCCTTGAACCTGTATCACTAAGCGAACATTATTTCTCTTTAGTTAACATTGCTTCATGTTTTTCACTTATTTTGTATGTTCACTTCTTATGATTACTGACATCTAGACTTGGTTCTAAAGTTTCAAGTCCTTGCTTTTTAAAAATTATTCCTTTGTCCTCTCTTTCTCTTCTTAGCTTGGCAGTTTTATGCTTTATTTACTCCAAATTCCAGTGTTTCAAAGAGGAACACAAATATTCAAAAAGTGCAACTAAAAATAGTCAACTTTGCTAAATATTAAGGGAGAGGCAACATGGGCAAATTTTAAAAAGAAATCCAATGCTCACAAAGCTTCAGCAAGCAAGGGTCTTTCACCAAGGGAGTGTGGAGTTTAGATTTATGTAATAGTTCTAAAAAACAAAATTTCTAAAATGTTTGTATCCACTCACTCTGTCTTCCTATTCTTTCATATTATATATATATAAAGTAAATTATATATAATAATGTTAGAAATTGCTTATAACATCAAAATATTTGGAAATGCTTAAAAATTCCCAATAAAAGGAAATTTATATAATGCTAGGTACCTAAAATAGTATATTAGGTAGTCGATAAAACTCATGCTCCAAGAAAATGCTTGGAAAAAAAATGATAAAATATTTCCTTTGCCTCATGGTACCTGTTTGTCATAATTAAATTTTATATATCTATATCTATATATATATATATATGCTCATCTTAGATGAATGTGTATTTCTACATAGGTCTATACACATATATGCATACATAGTAATATTGATACAAATTATGGAATACATATGCACCTTAGGTATTAAAGAAACACATGCAAATGTTAACAATGCCTCTAGCTGATGTAAAGGGGTGTTTGGTGGTGCCTAAGCATAAGGAGCACACTGTGGCTTTACTTTATCTGTACTTTACACCTCTACAACTAGTTCCCCTATTGGTCCCTTCAAATTCTACCTGAGACTAAACAAATGATCTCCCGGGTGGAAATACCTTCGTATTCATGTCTTTTCAAATCTAGGTTCCTGTTGCTGTGCTCTTAGTATCACACATTCTGGCACTCTTTTATGTGGATACCCTTGGAATGATTAATGATCTTAGTTTATTATTCAGTACGAATACATTCTTATACACAAATTAGAATAAAGCAGAACAAGTTCCGTATATTATAGACTTCAGTGACTTGATGATGAATACACGTTGAGAAAGGACCCTGGTAGGAGGGAGGCGCATGCTACATAGGAACCTCGCAAACTTCCTTGAGCCTTGGAAGAGCATTTCCTAGCCATCCTTTTCAGTATTTCTATATCCTCACTACCCTGGAGAATCCTGGGTACTTTACAAATCGGACAAAAACACTCTGACCTGAAATCAGACTGAGAAAGCACTGTACTTCCTCATTGTGTTCCGATGACTAAGCTGATGATGGAGGATGAAAATAACTGAGCATCACTTTAAATTCCCACACAAACCACAACTTCATCACACAAAGTGGGTGTGACCATAGACTTTCCTAGGAAGGAGCCAAAAAGGCCCAGGACCAGGATCGCAGCTGCCCTCTTCAGGGTTAGAAAGGTACACTGGCACTTTGGAACTTATTTCTGACCCTCTAGAAAGCTCCGAGGGATATTCAATGCTAGTTTAGACACGAAAACACAGAACTGAGTTTCACGATTTGTTCTCTCATTAGATGCAGACATTGTGTAAATTAACTTCTCTGAGCCCCAAGGTGTTGCCAGTTACAGTTATTATATAGTTTATAAAGATTAGTAAGATCGACAAAAATTTGAATAGCAGTAGCACAGTTAAAAGGCATCTGGAGACTCAAATTAGACTCTGTGCATCTTATACATATACATATATATGTACATTAAGTTGCGCGAATGGGGGGTAAGGAGAGGTGGGGTTAGCGGAAAGGACCTAAATACTATCAAATTATGTTGTTTGAAAAGCGCAAAAATTCAACTTAAAAAGAAAAAAGCGTCTTTGCATTCTTAGAATAGCTTTTATATCTGGTTCAATCCAGTTAAGGAGAAAATAGTTGCACTGCCCCCTCTACAAGAAAGAAGACTGGCTTCACAGGTGCCTGGAGTTTTGGCAAAGGGCTTCAGATTTGGCGTTCTTAGATGATCAAGGTCTCAACACTGCTAACACCCACTACAGTGTAACTTTCAAAAAGACAAAACTTGTGCCCTTCCAAGGTCTCAGTCTCCTCTCCTGTAAAGTGGGGATATAGGTCTTTGCTGGTTACAGGTGAGCGCCTTGGGAAAAGATAGGCAGTTACCAAAGATCCCGCTTCCTTCATCTAGAGATAAAAAACATTCTGTGCTTGCCCAAGACAGTGTGGGCCTAGCAACACGCCCGGGCTGCAGCACCAACCAGATCTGCTCCCAGCAGGAGCAGGACCTCTGAGCTACAGACCGGCGGTGCCTCTGCACCTCGGGAGGAGACAGAAGCCCAACTTCCGCCAGCATCCCAGTCGCTCAGCCAGGTTCAAGGACCAAGCTCTGCTGCAACACCTGCTCCAGCACAGGCGCCCAGCGGCCTCCCGCCTCTCCTCCGCTCCATTCCACCGCGGAGCAGCCCTGGGGGACCCGCCTCCACGGATGTTTCTTGGCTTTCTAAACTGGAGTCACCTCTGGGCTTTTCTGCTACTCTTCTTCAGCTACTCTTCCCGCCCTTGTGCTTCCGCCTCTTTCACCTCCAAAGTTCGCCCCTCTAGGAGACAGGAACCCGCCCACACGTCCACACAGACAAAGCCGCACCCCTGATAGACTGAAAAGGGTCTCCAGACTTGGCAGAGATTCAGGAGTTTCCCATGAATGTGGAAGGAGTGGAGCCAGCCGGGGCGTGGCTCCAGCTTGGCTAGGACAGAGCCTCCGCTGTGACCGCCTGCTTTCATTAACGAGGAGTAGTGCTAGGTGGCGCTCCGGAGCCAAGGATGGAGAAGAGCAGTCCTAAGATTGCCCTTAGCTCCGTAGGGTCCCTGGTAAATGCAATGCCTAGCCCCTCACAGCCTGCAGATCCAGAACCCGAGGAGACATTTGGGTCGTCTTTAAGTGTTAAGGGTAGTTGAGCCTTTGGTCCCTCGCTTTGGCACTAGCTAATAAGCATAGTCCCTGAACTGAACTTGGGATTGGAAGCAAGGAGAAACAGCTGGAAAGGACCCTGGAGGTGTCCTAGAACCGCAGAGAGTTGAAGAGCCTGGACTTCGATTAGGATGTTGGAAGTGTTATATTAGTCAAATGTTTTCGCTTCCTTCAGGTCTCTTCTTTAAATTTGGACTGAATCAGCAACAACCAAACGTCTTATCAGGCAAAGGAGTTTTGGTTAGGGTAGTTGTTAAAAGAAGGGAGTCACCTGGCAAGGTGGCACAGACCTTTAATCCCAGAACTTGCAGAGGCAGGTGAATCTCTGTGAGATCAAGGCCAGCTGGTCTACATAGTGGATTCCAGGCCAGGTGGGGCTACAAAGAGATCCTGTCTCAAAAAGACCAAAAGAAAACAAGCAAACAAACCTAAGAAACAGGAACTCCTTGGATTCTGAATCCTGTTATTGACCTTGGCTGAATTGCTTAACCCTTTTGTACCATGTTAATAGCCATAAACACTAAAAGACATAATAACAGTAGCTAATTCACCGGCTTGTTAGAATTAAAGGGTAGAGGCTTGTGAGATGGCTCTTCAGGTAAAGGTACCTACTGACAAGCCTGAAGATCTAAATTAAATTTCCCAGAACCCACCTGGTGGAAGGAGATAACAGACCCAGCAAGTTGTCCTCTGACTTCCACCATTCCATAGTGACTTGTGGCTCACACACAGGAAAGAGAGAGAGAGGGGAGAGAATAAAAGTTTTAAGATTAGTTAATATAGTTAAAATGCTTAAATTGGACTGGAGAGATGGCTCGGTGGTTAAGAGCACTGCCTACTCTTGCAGAGTACCCAGGTTCTAATCCTAGCACCCACATGGTGGCTAAGAATCATCTGTGTAACTCCAGTTCCAGGGGATCCAACATCCTTTTCTGACCTACAAGAGCATCACATGACATGGGTGCACTTACTTACATGAGGGTAATACATTCATACAAATAAAATCATAAAAAAATTTAAATGCTTAAATTGGTCTCTAGCACATTGGAAGTACTCTAAGAATATACAGTAAGGGTGGGTGACCCGGAGTCTGATTGCCTCAATCCCAGCATGCTGTGAACACCTAAATCTGTTAAGACTCTAAAGACCCTACTTGGAAAAAACTCAAAGTGAAACCTCTCTCCGACTTAAGTGTTCAAAGATAATAAGATCCGAACTGACTTTGAAACCTTGGTCAAGCAGGCAGGTAATTCACCTCACCTCATTCTTCTCATCTAGAAGATGATTTCAATATCAATAGTTCCCATCGATTGAGGCTCAAATGTTCTGACACTGGCCAGTAATGAGCACTGGAGCTGGGCTTTTCTACCATTCGGCTTTCAGTCTGTGAAATACCAGTCACCATTGTTGATGCTCCATGTAACTAACTTTTCAGCATTCTTGACACATAAGTGCATCAAATACAGCTGATGTCATTATTTAACTTACATTCTTACTTTGTAAAAACATATTTGTCAGTATTTTATATCAGGGGATATGGAAGGTGTGATTAGCCTTTGAGCAGTTTTAACTCATTTTGAGACAAAAGTGGGACCTGGGATTTTGTTTCAAACAACTGATTGCTAATTAAGAACAACAATCCATGAGACACTTCCGGGTAATGTCTTTCCCATGCCAAAGTTGGTGAGAACTGGAGAAACGAGAGCTTTTTCATCTAAAAGAAAGTGAATCAGTTTCCTATTCAATAACAAAGGAGGCTCTCCGTTAATGATATTCATGCAATGTTATAGGAGACCCTAAGAAATGGCTACTTAATGAATTCCTGCATTCCCTGGACCCAGCCATCAGCCTCTCCTAAACTGGAGAACTGAAGCTTGTAGTGATCATCCCTAGGGTTTGAGCAGTGACTTACAGACCCAGTGTTGGACCTCTTCCTAGCCCCTTCCCAGTAGGCTGGGTATAAATGTGGCGAACAGCCTGAGAGAGCCTAGCTGTGAAATGTAAGATGTGGTGTATCTTAGAGTCTAGATCTCCGATCCTAAGAATGCCTGGGAGACCTGTACAAATTCACTGGACTTCTTTGACTGCCATAAGATAAAGAAGCTGCTGAAAATGCAAGCTGACTTTGCTGTGCTTAGTTGGAATATTCAGAGACAAGAGAGAGCAAGGTATTATGCACGTGTTTCTGTGAAAAAGTGGAGGGCTCAATACTCCCACTGAGTGGCTGACAGAGGTAGAGACCGATTTGTGATTTCCTCAGGTGTGGAACTACTGCCACTTAAAAATGTTCTATTAACTAGACCTGAACCTCCATGAACTAGCAAATATAAATGAATAAATAAATAATACTTGGAAGGATCCATTTGTCAGAGAAACAAACAGGTTGTGCATCTGAGGAAATATGACTGTTAGGGGCAGAGGACAAAGTGGAAATGAAGTATAGCATACACAGGAGACTTTGGAGTTAGCTAAATTCCATACAGCTTCCTAAGTAATGATTTTACTAGTTGGATTGGAGAAGATGAGTTCTTTGGACCCAAAACATAAGCTATATGATTTAGTTAAAGTTACATGCTAGGGTGAGCTTGATGGCTCAGCAGCTGCCAAGTCTGAAGCCCTGAGTTAGATCTCTAGAATCCACACAGTGGAAGAGAAGAACCAGCTTTTTCAAGTTGTCTTCTGATTGCCAAACTTGTACTGTGGCAAACACACACACACACACACACACACACACACACACACACCAATAGATCTATGTAAAACAAAAAAATTAAGTCACATCCCAAAAGCATAAAGGGAGAAAGCAACGGAAAAAAAAACATTTTTAAAGTCTTAAAGATTACGTCTATGAATGCTAACATGTAGCCACAGAAATTCAGGAGAAAACTGAATTGATGGAGGTGATCAGCTAACAATTCAAAACTTTCTCTTAGTTAAAAACCTCTCAGAGGCCAGAATCTGAACACTGTATTTCATTTAGATTAACAAGTAAAAGCACATTAGATACACAAAGTATAACTCCTATATTTCACAGATGAAGAGAAAACAAACTTTTTAGGCAAAAAGAGTAAGTTAACTAAAAAGAAAAACAACATTTGATTTCCTGAAATACTGTTCCACAGGAGAACAAACTAGCAAGTTAAACAATCTGCAGTCAATCAGCCCAAATGCCATCACCTGCTCAGGTGAAAGACCTATTTGCAGATTTGCAAAGAATCAGTCTGCATCACTCAGCTCTACTGAGTGGAGGGAACAATTCCAGAAAGGACTATAAACAAGTAACCCTACATATGCCCCCCCCACCTCCCAAAAATGGATAAGGAAACAGAAAGCTATGACATAAAACAATGATCAAATGAAGGTAATATAAACAGAATGAGACAAATTGTGTTAAATATCAGGGCAGGAAGCAGAGTGGATGAAGCCACAAATCCCTGCCTTTGCACTCTAGAAGAAACACTTGCAAAGCTGCTTTTTAAAAATGGTAATAAGCAAGTAGATCAGAAGTTTCATCTAATTAAAGGTTAATTTAAGAGCCAAAATAAAGCAGTGGATTTTACGTGCTGATAAAGGGCACAATTTATGAAATAGTATACTGGTATCAACTTCGGTAGGGTAGGAAAAGAACACAGTAAGTGAAATAGTTTATCAGGTAAGAATGGGAAACATGGAATAAGATAAGACAAATCTTGTAGCGTTTGTATGTATGTTTGCGTTCCTACTCAAGTACTGAGCTCAGAAGCCCTCACATAGCCTCCTTGGGCACAACCCTATCCGGAAGAATAGGAGGCCTAGGCCTAGAGGAGTTGTAGTCCCACTCAACCAGCCAATCAGAAGAGAGACTTGCTGGACAGGGGGTGAGGCCCCACCTCACTGGGCCAACCCACACGGACCTCCTGGAAGGCCTGCCCCGCCCAAAGGCGGGGAGAAAGGAGATACTTAAGGGCCAAACGGGGAACCTCGGCCTCCTCCTGAACAGCAAGTACTTGTCTTTCACATTTCCCTTTCCCTCTTTAATTCTTGGCTCTCAACGCTGAGACAACTTTCGTCACCAACACCCACTGAGATCCGAGGTATGGAATGATCTTCTTGGATGTGCATTTTGTCAGCACTAGATTAACAAGGGCTCAGTAGAAATCCTTCTGGAGCCCACACTGAGCATGAAAACAAAGAAGGGATGAGGCCTGCATCTGAGATCTCAGAACTAGGGCCACCAGGACCCCTGGAGGGGCCTGACACCTATAGCTTTTGTTGTGATAACTGCCCCAGGTCTGCAGCCGTTTGGGGTGGAGGTGGAGTGAAGGCCAGAAATGGGGATCACCCCTAAAGAGTGGTCTTTGCATGGAGACCTACCTAGTATTGTTGGGTAACTCCCAAGTTGAGGCCCTGAATTAAAATGGCATGATAGTCCTCATCAGCAGTCCTGATGAACTCAGGCCATCCCTCCCCTCCCCCCTCCCTACCAGGACAGGTGTTTGTCCTCCACTCTGACTCTACTGCAGTCACCTGTGCTAGCTAGAATTTCACTGCTCTGGGCTTGCCCAGAGGGCTTTCCCTACTGAAAGTAAAGCAAATTGTTTAGGAGCGCTGTGGTCCCTGTAACCACACTACCAGTATGCCTCTGTCCTCCTTTTCCTAGCAAATCTGTAGAAAGGATCCTACGTCCTTGCTGCCCATGGTCACACCTGTCTCTGTCTAAGCCATGATGCAAGCGTTTCTCACACCCACGATCCCAGTAATGACCAGCAAAGGTTACCAGTGATTGTGCACTTGCCAAACTCAAATGTGGCTGGCACATATTCCTTTATTTATCTCTGGGATTTGATCAATGGGTATTGCTTGACTTATTTTTTACCATATTGTTTGGCTATGCCCTTCCGATTTTACTGTTACCAAGCCTCCTGGGGCAAAAAAATACATTTAGGATTTTTTTGTGTTGGATAAATTCCCGGAAAAGGTATGGATTGAAGAGTCTCCTGTTTTAAATGTTCTCAATAGTTCTGGTCCTGGAGTTGTCCAAGAGCATGAAAATTAACATTTGTGCGGTCAGGTTCCGTTTTGCTTGTGCGTCTCACGGACTCATGTTTAAAGCTTTTTATAAAACTATTTTGATCATTGAGAAGTGGTGTCCTCTGGTTTGCGTTAGTTCAGGAGTCTGCCTGAGGTCGAGCATTTTCTAAAATTCTAACCTGCTTGGGTCACTTGTGCGCATTCGCTCCTTTTCAGCTACCCACAACAAATTCGTTTTTCTGCTTTCCTGAACTATTCACATGACACACTTCAGGTACTATACCACTTTTAAGAACGGTATTCTAGCGTGATGGAAATCACAGAAGTGCTCATTGAATGAAATGCAGCGTTTCCTGTAAGCCATTACCACTTAAAGGAATGGATTACCAGCACCTGAGAACCCCATTGCGCATGCCCACCCTGTGCTCACACTTCCTCAAGGACAGCCAAGCTGCCTTTTATGGACCTTAACTGACTGCAGACTAGTCCATTTAAAACATAAACACTCATTTAAAATCAGTAGATCATGAAGCAGTTGTGTTTGGTCTTTTTAAAAACTGGGGTTCTATAGGACATCTTGTTGATTTGACTTCTTGTCCCCATTCTAGCGGCATGTTGCAGATACTGTATTTTGACTGCAATATAGGATTTCATCAGGGCTGAGGGTACAGCTCACTCACTGTTTAGACACTTGCCTAGCATATGCGAGGCTCTGATTTCAGTCCCTAGTATTGCTTTTTAGAATGTGATTTATCACAATTGATTATTACCATGGCAGATGGACCCTTAGATATTTTTCCGGTGCTTGGGAATTCTACAGTGCCGCTATAACTATTCATGTCTGTGCTCTGTACTGGCGTACACATTTCTGTTAAATAGTTTTTTACAACTTTGTTTTCTGAGGATGCATGTCTAGAACTAAAAATAATTTTACTTTAGAATTTTTTTGAGGTCCTGAAAGTGTTCTTGTGTATGTTTCACTCAGTGTCCTGTTTTCAACATCCTACATTACTGTAGGATATTTGTCACAAGACAATTAACTACGACTGAGATGCACTTAGTTTGGATTTCACTAGCTTTTTCCTGGTATTTCTCATCCCCAGATTCTGCCAAAATACCATCTGACAACTTTGTCTCTTTAGTCTCTCCTGGTCTGTAATGGTTACTCAGTCTTGTCTTGTTTCTGATGACCTGGAAAGTTTTTGAGGAGTACAGTTAATTCTGTAGCATGCCCTTTAATATGGGTTGGTGTGATGTTTTATCTATCATTAGACTGTGACTATGGCTTTGGAGGAGGAATCATACTGATGTGTCTTTCTTATCACATCAGTAATACAGTAGCATCACCAATGGCTCATGACTGATGGTACCAACCGTGATCATAAGCCGTTTATATTGTGAGATTTCTCACTATGAAGTTGTCAACTTACCCTCAATCTCTTCTCTTCCAAAGAAAATTAAGAGTCTACTGTGGAAGGTGCAGAGGATTGGATGGGGTTAAGATCTTCCTCTTAGAGAACAGAATCTCCGTAAATTATGTAGAATTCTCCTATAAGGGAGATTTTTTTTGCCTCATTTGTTCAGTCATTTATACCACTATGAACTGATAGATCTTTGGGTTTAATACAATATTCCATATTTACTTTGACTATTGAAAGCTATCCTTGTTTGGATGGTTTCAGCATCCCCCATTCTTTCTGGAATTACAAGATAATGCAGGCTTGTTGCTTCCTTCTTTCAGTAGTAAAACCAGAAGAATAATCTTAGAAACAAAGATTTGGGTCTAGGTACATCTCTCAGGTTTTTTTGTGTGTGTGCTTAATGCCAATAGACTGGAAGTGGGTTTTATTAACTTACAGTCACTCTTTATGGCCTATCTCTGGCAAACATTTTTTACATACTGAGTTTGCCTTTTGTGTTGGAATTCTTATGGTCAAGAGGTTTTAATTTTACCATAGTTAAAATGTATCTTCTAATAACCTGATTTGGGTCATCTTCCTTATTATACCCTAACTGATCAGTCTCTTGTACAGTGTAGTGAATGTTCTCTATTCTCATTTCTTGTTAACGTGTTAAAAACAAACTGGTTTATTATATCTGGAATTTAGATTTCCAAATTGAAATCCTCTTAGGCCATGTGTTCCCATTTAATTGAACATGGGGGGTGAATGAAAAGCCTTCAGATAAAAGAAGCAGAACTAGATACATTGTTCTCTTTTAAAAACACAAAATGCCCTCAAAAGCACCACCAAAATTTTGAGGCTAGATAGAATGTCTTGTGCTCTGTCACCATTGTGTATGTTAGTACTATGTAGTAGAAATGCTGTAAAATTCAGACTTATGTAGATCTTGGCCCAAGGGATATCCAGGCAGGATAAAAATGAAAATGTGGCATTATGTGTCAAGAGGAGAGAAAATGGCATAATCAAGGTCATGCTAAAATGCACCTCACATGACATGTTGTAAATTAGTGCAGGTGTTTAGCTTCTCTACCCTTCCAATGTTGGCTTCTTTTATCCTTGTTTACAGATAAAACAGGTGAAATCCCAAACTTTGTGGGGTTTTGCAATAGGACCATAATAATGTCTACAATCTCAGTGGAATATCGTTAGCAGAAGTTCAACAGGTGTGTAGTAGATTGAGAAGGATTAATAGGCAAAGTGTAGAAGACTGAAGAAGTTGGACTGTGAAGATGGAGAGTGTATAGAGGACAGGGAATGTTTGCTAAAGATGTAGTCGAGATTTTTATGCATTTAAAGCTTAATGGAAGAACCTGGGAGACAGGTTGCAGAGAGAGTTGTGATTAGTAGATCACATTGAAGTAGCTGCTGATAACTCAGATCAAAGGTGGAGGCCTGGACTATAGAAAAGGGCACACAGTTCTGTTAGAGGAAAGAAGAAACAGGCCCATACACAACAGTGCCTGTAAAGAAGAAACAGGCCCATACACAACAGTGCCTGTAAAGAAGAAACAGGCCCATACACAACAGTGCCTGTAAAGAAGAAACAGGCCCATACACAACAGCCTGTACACTGCTGGGCAGGAAGTAGCATGTTCTGTTCTCTGTATCATTATCTCTCAACGTATCTGTAGATGAGGAAAAATTTCAGTGTTCTTTGAAATTTCTTCATATTTATTCCAGTTTACTTATTTTAAAAATGCCAAGACCTGCTTTTGTAACATCTGTAATCTGAAATATTTCTACAATGTCATCAAAAAACTCTAATATTGATCATTGTTCTGTAGGATGAAGTCCAAATTTGCTATTTACAGATAATTTCAATTAAGATAATTTATGTTCCATTATAAGTTCTCCCTTCTGTTCTTTTTGTTCCACTACCTTTTCCAATAAAATTAGCAAGAATAGAGAGATTATAAAATATTTCAAAGGGCAGGAGGTTTAGAGAAAAGTCTTAGTTGAATTCTCTGCTTCTTACTATTTCTGTCTTCAAACAAATCATAAAAGACAGATAGAATCAAAGGTCCTGAGAAAATGTTAAGTGATTAATTAGAGTGCTCATACTGAGTAAGAAATGAAATAAGATTAAGATGGTTGGTAAAGGAAAGACAGATTTTAGGACTAGGATTTCGTTTTGTTTGAAGAGCTACTATTATTTGAGATTAGGAAACTGTTCAATTAACTCTATGTGTAGTAAGAAATAGGTTATGGAAGATTGCAGTTGAAGAGTTTAGCCCACCCACAGCCTGGGGACCACTGTAGAAGAGGAGGCAGAAAGGTTGTAATCTGGAGTCGATGCTTGAACATAAGGTAACAGAGACTTGCTCATATGAACTTACAGCAGTGGTGACAGTATACACAAGACCCATGCAGACTCAGAAAAAAGCCCAGCATAGAACTGGGGAAATGGGTAGTGGGGCCCAGCCTTAGCTGAGGAACTATTGGTAACTGATCACTAATTACTGTTGATCTTCTTTCGGGGAGTGACTCTAGATAGGTTGACTAGACTCCAGTGGATGAGCTTCACATCAAGGGGCATCTGGGTACAAAAGCTTGACTAGATAGGCCTTAACATATATAACAGAATTCATGAAATCTAGTGGGGGGGGGTCTGATGGGGGCATTCTAAATATGATTAAGATTTGTATGAAATGCATAAAAACTCAAAAGTGTTCATTAAAAAGTTTGAGTAGTTGTTGCTGATGAAGCTTGAGGTGAGAACGTCAGGGAAGTTCTGGAAAAGCATGACTTTTGATGTCAAGGATGTGAGAAAAGGCTCTTTCTGGTGAGCTTTAATATTGAAGATGCAGAATAACTGATGTTGGGAAATGTGGAAGGAGCTTGTGAGCTTACCAACAGACCCACAGTGATTATATATGGACTTTTAAAAATACTTATTTTGTGTGACTATTGCCTGCATGTAAGTGCACCCATGTCATACAATGCCCATGGAGGTCCAAAGAGGGCATCAGATCCCCTGGAACTGGAGTTATGAACAGTTGTTAGCTGCCATGTGGGTGCTGAAAACCAGGCCCATGTCTTCTACAAGGGCAGCCAGTGCTCTTTACTGTTGAAGCATCTCTCCAGACACATGGATTTTTTTTTTTAAACTGGAATGATGTAAGAAAAGATGGTTGCATATTTCAGTTGAGGGCACTTTAAGAAGAATTACAGTGTTTCATGCTAGACTGAGACATCAGGTGTTGGTGAGGAAGAGGGAGATGAAGAAAGTAACCAAATAGTTACTGTAAGGAAGCCTGTTCTGTGCTGGATGATACATGAAACTAGCTTTTTTGATCCGTGCTATACTCCCCTGAAGCTGGTGATGTTATTTCTTTAGAGAATAATAGACTGCGGTTCAGAGAGATGAATTGCCTATCTTAATAATTGTTTCTCATAAGTGGGGGCTAGGAATGATCCCCCAAAGGATTCAGACATACTATACAGTGCTGTTGTAGTGGAGAGATAGTTTATGATAGAAAGCGTGCTACAGAAGGTTCTAGGTCAGTCCTGACCCTATACAATAGACTGTAATAAATGTTTGTTGGATTAATGTATATTTCTAGAGATAGTTCATTCTCTATTCAAACTTTTCCCCGTAGGTACCATTTACTCTAAAATTTTTCCCCACAAACCTGAATCCTGACCCAAGAACAAGATGGCAGATTCGATGTCATTTTCCATCTTTTCTGAATTTGGGCTGCTATTTTATTTGGAGGAGCTGAACAATGAGGAATTATATCAATTCAAGTTACTCCTAAAGGAAACCATAGAACCTGGGTGCTGCCCGATACCATGGACCACTATGAAGAAGGCCAAGTGGGAGGAGCTGGCTTCCTTGATGAGCAAATACTATCCAGGCGAGCAGGCTTGGAATGTGACTCTCAAAATCTTTGGCAAGATGAACCTGAGGGATCTGTGTAAAAGAGCAAAAGCAGAGCTCAACTGTGAGTGATGCTAAGGATATTTGGGGGTAGGGATGGAGGTGCTTTCCTGGAGCCACCAGATCATGTGAGGAACACTGAAGTGGCAGCAAAGTTTCTTGATTACTGTTACTCAGGCTGCGTCCTTACTTGGGGACGATTCATCCACCTCTACCTATTAAGAATTTAAGGAACACAGTGATAAGATAATTCCTCTTGACTGTGCCTGTGCCTAAAACTACAGATAGTTATAGACTTCAGAGGAATGTCAGATAGGATATTTTCTGAAATGTGCAATGGGCTAAAAAGGCAAAGCCAAATAAGTACTTTTGGTTGGTCATTCTCCTATGAAATATAAACATCTAAAATTCCTGGGCAGCACCCAGGTTCCATATGTAAGGCTTTACAGCTCCAGGCAAATATCAGTTATCTCCTTTGAGTTTTACTGTCTTCCTGTGAAGTCAGGACAGGCAAATTTTTGTGCCTGATGTTAAAGGGTGAGTATGTGTACATGCTTGAGTGTTTGTACCGCATCCCTGTTCCCTCTGCTAAGCTGGTGTAGATTGAGCCTCTCTTGGTTCTAGTGTTCCTAAACCACATGGTCATAGAATTGCAGCACTCAATACTGATCCCCATTCTGATCATCCCCAAACTCCGTTGTTGGTGAATCTCATTCTGTTGGAACCTATTGCAGGGCAAATGCAGACCATGAGCTCAGAGGATGCTGAGGCCATGGAAGAGGATCAAAATAATGAGGGGGCAGTACTGGGTGAGTACATAGGCTTCTGCTTGCATCTGAGTTTTTGTATCCTTGTGAAACAGAGTTAGCCCCCTGGACCCTTGTTCAACTGAAGAGTTAACTTCCTGTAAACCACTACTATGGCTCTTGACAAAGTAAGACAGGCTATATGGCCAAGATCAGAATCAGAACCATATTGAGTCAGGATCTCAAGAAAGCAGTATTAGAAATGACCAGTTGAAAGTTGACAGTCTAAGGAACATGTATATTTGTGTGTATTTTCTTTGTATATGTGTATTTCTTTGTGTATGTGCTTTTCTTTGAGGTGTGTCTGTGTATGAACACTCATGGCATGCACACATGTATAAGTCAGAGGACAACTTCTGGGAGTCAGTTCTCTCCTTCCACCATGTGGGATCTAGGAATTGAACTCAAGGTGTCAGACTTGGCAACAAGTGCCTTCACCCAACGTGCCATCTCTCCAGTCTCCTTTTTATTGCTTTTTCTGAAGACAGGGTCTCACTATGTAGACCTGGCTAGCCTGAGGCTCACAGACCCACCTGCCTCTGCCTCCCAGTGTTGGAATTGAAGGTGTATGCCAGGCCCAGTCCTTTATTTTTTGACACAGTCTCTTAGTTTGTAACTAAGGCAGGCTGGTACCATATAGGCCACAGTGACTTGAGCCTACTTGAGGTAATTACTTGAGGTAATTCTCTTTCCTCAGCAGGTTATTTTGATCACAGATTGTCAAAAAATAATATAGAAATATTGATTTGTGTGAAATACATGAAAATATGAAAGAAACAGCCATTAGTTTATAAATAATGCAACAAAAAATTAAAAGTCATTTGTTAGTCTTCATGCCACAAAAATAAACTACTAATCATAAATTAAGGTTAGAGTAGGGAGTTTTACACTATGTCATATAATATGTTAAGAAATGGTGGGAGCTGGAGAGAATGGCTCAGTGGTTAAGACCACTTGATGCTCTTGCAGAGGACCCAGGTTCAGTTCTTATATTCCTACTTGGCAGGTCACAACCACCTGTACCTCAAGTTCCAGGGTTCCAGCACCCTCTTTTGGCCTCCACAGGTACTGCATGCAAGTGATACACATTTGTGCTGCTCATGCAGAGGACCCCAGTTGGGTTCCCAGCAGCCACATGGCAGCACACCACTGCCTATATAACTCCACTTCCAGGGAATCTAATATTTTCTTATCTCTGTAGGCACCTACACACACGGTGCACATAAAGTCATATAGGCACATACACATAAAAAAACTGAAATCTTAATGAAAGGGGAACTATTTACTATAGAAACTTTAGAAAGTACTTTAAGTGAAAAATAGAACTGATTTGATCACATAACTGTTTATGTTATTACACTTTCATAATAGTTTTTGGTTAGTGATCCCTTCCTCTCTACTTGGCCATCACTATTTTCAAAATACTTTGAGTCTTGTGTATTTATCTTTGTTTTTCAACTTTATGCTAGCAAAACAAGTATATTCTTTGTGTGTGGTCCATGCATGTGTATGTTTTCATGTGTGTGTGCAAGTGCACACAGAGACCAGTAGTCAGTGTGAGAAGTCTTCCTCTATTGCTTTCTAACTTTATTATTTATCCGTGTGAATGTGTACATGTGTGTCAGTGCATACATGGCACAGTACATGTGTGGAGGTTAGAGAACAACTTTTGGGAGTCAATACTCTTTCCAATGTGAGTTCTAGGGTTCAAACCCAAGTCATCAGGCATGGGCAGCAAGTACTTTTATCTGCTAAGTCATCTTGCTGGTTCTCTATCTTTTTTTTTTTTTGAGACGGGGTCTCTTACTGATCTTGGAACCTACCAGTTTGGCAAGGCTAGCTGGCTGGCAAGCTACAAGGTGCTTCCTATCTCTGCCTGGCCAGCACCAGGATTTTAAGTGCACATCACCATGCCCACCTTTTCTTTTCTTTTTTAAACATGGATGCTGGGAATCCAAACCTGAGTCCTCATATAGCAAATACTTTCCTAACTGAGCCTCCTCCCTAGCCCCGCAGATTAGTCCTAGAGCATTCAGATATTATTGAAGTTCACACGGTAAGTTTTATCCCTCTACTCCTTATCTTCAATCTTGCCACTTAGAAATAACTAGTACTGTTAATTCCAGCACTGGCACTTGTTTTGATGTCCTAAGTTTCAGAGCAGTCTTAAGCTACAAAGAGTTTGAGAATAGCCTGAGCAACATTTTGGGCCTCTGTCTCTTTAAAACAAAATAAAGCAAAGGCCATACTAATATTTTGTTGCTTATCCTCCAGGTTCCAGGTTTTGTGATAGATAAAATTGGTTCACTTTTGGAGGAGGCAAAATCATATACTACCTTTTTGTTTTCTTTTAAAGCTATAATTAACTTTTTCATATAGTTTCATTTTTGCATTTATTTGCAGTTTTATTCAAAAGTCACATAGTATTCAGTTGCATAATTGCATGCTTTCCTTTTATATTCAGCAAATTTATTTGCTTTTATGCAAAGAAATGCATTGTCTTCTGGGCATAGTGCTGAACTATGGAGCCTCTATCCCAGTGCATCACGTATTTAGAAAGATAAAAACCAGGAGTGGTGCTGCAGGCCTGTAATTCCAGTCCCTAGGAGACAGAGTCTGGAGGATCATTGCAAATACAAGGTCTTCCTCGTCTACATAGCAGGTTCCAGGCCAGTCAGCACTTAGTGAGATCCTGTCTCAAAAATATAAAAAAAAGTTTTTGAAACTTTCTTTAAATAAAAATCACACTGAGCTTTGAGAATGCATAAATGGGAGAACTCTCCTAACGTGGAGGTTCAGAGAAGGCATCCCTGAGACAGTGTCATTGAAGATCTGAAGTCAAAACCAGACTGAGCCAGGTAAAGATGAAATTGCATTTTTATCCTAATTGGATACTTGGTTTCCTAGTTTGCTTTATGTTGCTGTGATAAAACACTGACCAAACACAGCTTTGAGGGAGGAAAGGGTTTATTTTGCATACAGATTTCAGTCCATGATAGAGAAAAGTCAGGCAGGAACTCAAGTTAGGAACCTGGAGGCAGGAACCGAAGCAGAGACCACAGGGGAACACTGCTTACTTCCCCTGCTCTGCTCAGATGCCTTTTATCTTTTCTATTTTCTTTTTGTTGTTGTTGTTGTTGTTTTTGAGACAAGCCTATAGCCCCTTCTGGCCTGAATCTCAGAGACTCGCCTTCCTCTGCCTCCCCAGTGCTGGGATTAAAGTGTGTCACCATGTCTGTAGCTCAGCTGCCTTGGGAAGGCACCACCCATGGTGGCCTGGGTCTTCTTACGTCAAGGCCCGTCTAATGGAGGAAATTCCTCAATTGAGGTCCATCTTCCAGGTATCTCTAGTTTGTCAAGTTGAGAAAAAAGTAACCAGCACATTTGGGGTCCCCCGCTTTGTTCAAAATAGTCAGGCTTTGCTCCAATGTTCATTTCTATAACTTTTTACTTATATAAATTAAACTTCTTCCTCTGTTGACCTGTGGAGTCAGGATGGTCTTAGTCTTCCCTGATGATGATCCTTAATTGTTGACTTTGGCTCATCATTCACATAGGAAATATTTTCCAGAGGTATTGAGGCTTTCTTGTTCTGTAAAAGCACCAATAAGAGACTATTTATACAATGAATCTAATTCACATCATGGTTGTTTGTCATTGTTTGAGCCCCCCCCCACACACACACAGTTTCTAATTGAGGCCTTTTAAAAATATAGAGGAACATTTTTGTTCTATATTCCTTTAAAGTCTAACCTAGCATTGATGTCAGCTTGTATTGTTTTGTGTATTTGTGTGTGCATGTGTCTCCATGTGTGTGCTGGTATGTCCCTGGAGATCAGAGTTTGTGTCAAGTGTCTGCTCAGTTACTTTCTACCTTGTTTTCTGAGACAAGGTCTCCCAGTGAACCTGGAGCTTGGCATTTATGCTAAGCTGACTGACCACTGAGCTCTGGGGATCCATCTGTTTCCACAACACCATGCCCTACTTTCTACCTGGGCTGCAGGATCCATGCTTGTACAACAAGCACTTTACCCACAGAGCCATCTCCCCATCCCCTATATATTATTCAAGTCTGATATCCTTAACATTGAAATTAATAGAATCTATTTTGATGATGTATATCTTTGTTGTTTTTCCTCCCTGCTCTATTCTAACGGACTTAGGTGATAAAACAGGGTACAGAATTCAAATAAAGGAAAAGTTTTGTGCAATATGGAATAAGACTTCTTTGCTTGGAGAATCTGCAGATTTCAGTCATGGAATTACCCAAAAAGACAGAAAACTGTTGGAACATGCATTTGATGCAAATGTCCAAACTGATAAAATACCCAAGATAGTATTGCTTCTGGGAGCTGCTGGGATTGGGAAAACAACGTTGTTGAGAAAGGCAATGTTAGACTGGGCAGAGGGCAATCTCTACCACCAGTTTGCCTATGTTTTTTATCTCAATGGGAGAGAAATTAGCCAACTGAAAGAGAGAAGCTTTACTCAGTTAATATCAAAGGACTGGCCCAACACTGAAATCGCCATTGAAAAGATCCTGTCCCAGCCTAGCAGTCTTCTTTTTATTATTGATAGTTTTGATGAGCTGAACTTTGCCTTTGAAGAACCAGAGTTTGCACTGTGTAGAGACTGGACTCAGGAACACCCAGTGTCCTTCCTTATGAGTAGTTTGCTGAGGAAAGTGATGCTCCCTGAATCATTCTTACTAGTAACGACAAGACTCACCACCTTGAACAGACTGCACCCTTTATTGAAGAAACCTCATTCTGTAAGGCTGCAAGGACTGTGTAAGACTGCAAGAATGGACTATATTCACCAGTTTTTGAAAGGTAAGACATGGGCCATGAATGCAGTCCATTCAATAAGAAAGAATGCGAGGCTTTTCAGCATGTGCCATGTCCCCCTAGTGTGCTGGCTCGTGTGTACATGTCTGAAGCAGGAGATGGAGAAGGGTGGTGATGTCGCAGTGGCCTGCCAAACCACCACAGCTCTGTTTACGTGCTACGTCTGCAGTTTATTTCCACGGGTAGACGGATACTCTGCTAATCTGCCCAATGAAACCCTGCTGAGGAGTTTGTGCCAGGCTGCTGTCAGTGGCATTTGGACTATGACACATGTGCTCTACAGGGACAACCTGAGAAAACATGAGTTAACCAGATCTGACATCTCAGTTTTTCTAGATGCAAAGGTTCTTCAGAAGGATGCAGAGTGCGGGAACTGCTATGTGTTCACTCACCTCCACGTTCAGGAGTTTTTTGCAGCTATGTTCTATTTGTTGAGAGATAACCAGGAAGGAATAGACCATCCCTTCGAACCTTTTGAAAATCTGAATGTGTTACTCGAGAGTGAACATTGTCATGACCCTCATTTGGCCCAGATGAAATGCTTTTTGTTTGGCCTTTTGAATAAAGATCGTGTGAAACAGCTGGAGGAAACATTCAACATTGAGATATCACTGGAGATAGAAAGAGAGTTACTTCAGTGTTTGGAAATACTGGGAAGTGATGATTCTTTCTCAACGCAGCTGAGATTTGAGGATTTGTTTCACTGTCTATATGAGACTCAGGATGAAGTATTTATAACCCAGGCAATGAGCTATTTCCCAAAGATTACCATTAAAATTTGCGAAGAAATCAATTTGCTTATATTTTCATTCTGTCTTAAGCTCTCCCAGTGTTTACAGACCATTAAGATGACTGTAACGGCACTGCTGGAAAGCATTTTCAACTCAGACCCTACATCTGATACGTGGTAAGTGTGTTCATGTTCAGTTCACTGGAAGTGAAGGAAGTAGACTTTGGAGAGGTGCGAGTTGGAATGCTCCTTGAGACTTGTCCCACTTGAGGCACAGATATCTAAATCTCTTGTTGGCCCATCATGGTAGCTGGTGAGGAACAGGAAAACACCAGATTGAGAGTGTTCCAGCCCGAAGGCAATTCTCACTCAGGGATATTAAACTAAGAGCTCTCATCTGTCAAAATTCCCAGCAACTTGGGGAAATGAATGCTTTAGTCCTGAGGGAGTCTTCTGTACAGTGAGAGTAAGTGGACTCATTATTCAATCTTATCCAGAAATCTCTTGCTGAGAATGGCATATAGAGGTTATCTGCCTGTCCTGTGTCCCACTGCACTTTTCTGACCTTCCCATTGCCTACACAAACATTTACCTTTTGTAGTTTATGCAGTCTCAGCTCTTATTAATATACATGTGGAAAGAATCAGAGGTTAAAAAGATAGATGGTGAATGAATATTTAAAAGAATTGAGACTTCAACAGTTAATATATTTGTATTGCATAACAGTAATGTATTTCTATATTTATGTAATCAGTTCATATATCCTTTATATATATATTTATACATATATATTTATGCATTATATATTTATACATATATATTCTTTCATTATATTTATAACATGAAGTTGGGTTTTCTGAGCCTACCCATCTAAATCCAGGGGAAGAATTAAACTATAGAATTCAGTTCTGGATTTAACTAAAATTACTCTTGTGGCACAGTGAACCAGACACTTAACAAATCCCCTAATTTCTGATTGCAACAGAATCATAATCTCACACATAGTTAACTAAATTTATTTTGAAGATTCCCAAACTGAGCTCAGTGGGGCTTACCTAGAAAATAAGAGTATAACTTGTGATTCAAACACACTGAACAGTACCGTTTGCTGTCTGTTGCTCACATACCTGGCAGTTTTCTAATTCCAAACAATTAACAGTCCACCAGGTAGATGCTCTTTTTTTTTTTTTTTCAAAATTTTACTTATGAAAAAACTGATGTGAAGGTATATGCCTGCCTAAGGTCAGGTTCAATTTCAAGACCTTGACTTCCAACTTTTCCCTACCTGTTCCACTGTCCTTATATATAACTGAAAAGCATTCCGCTATTAAAAGAACATATTTCATTCCTCTCAAAACTGGGGGAATAGAAATTGTGGGATGGAATGCTCTGTCCCTTACCTTCCTAAGGGAGTTAAGAGTGATTTCCTTCAATACGTTTCCTTAGCTCAGACCTCATAACTGTTTAAAGATGTGATATTACTCTATCTCATTAGGGCATTAGAATATCTTTTATACCTAATAATAAACGTTAGGATGGTAATCTGGCCACTGGCCTTTCAGATCAGACCTCATGCTAACCTCCCTCACCCATGCTGTACAGTTATCTAATGCTAGAGTTAGATTTGTTGCTACGTTTTATAAAGCATCTTCAGAACCCTAGTGTTTGAAGAGACATTGTAGGTGTCCTCAGTCTATTCTACAGTATAACTACTATACGTTAAACTTCTGTCTCTATATGGATCAGCATTTGTCTACAATATTTGTAAATAGGATGCTCTTGAGTGGTTGAATCATTTGCTGTTATGTTTTCATGAATTTAAGACCTCAAGTAACAGCCCACCACTCTGCAGTGTGATGATTCATTCCCTTCCCCTTTCCCCGTGTTAGGAGCCAAACTCAGTTTCTTATACATACTTGGTATTACCATTAAGTAACTTCTCCAGCCTCAACCATTCCTACTTAATTGATACTGGAGACTAGGGTGTTAATTCAGTTGCTTAAGGGCTTGTCATCAAAGTATAAGGGCATTTCCATCTCCAGAACCCATGCAGAAAGTGAGCAGGACAGAATGCCTGGGTAATCCCAGCACTGGAGGGTACAGACAGACCCCTGACTCACTAATCAGTTAGCCTAGCCTACTTGGCAAGTTTCAAGCCAGTGAGAGACCATGTCTCAAAAAAGAAAAGGACTATGCCTGAGGAACCAGCACATAGTGTTATCCACTGGCCCCCATACACATGTGCACATGTGTACACACAGCTGCTTGAAGACATATGTACAGACATTGATACAGGGATCAGTACTGAATAGTCATTATATGCATTCACAAGGAAATACACTTCTCTTCTAAATCACATAAATGATAGCTACCAACCATTAGAAACACAACTAGAGACATTTCCCCAGGATTAGCCTAGTTAAGATTCTGTCATTTCCCAACATGAATAAGCTGAGGTTCACCATGGTCCATAAGTTTGCCAGTTAGATGAATGGCAGAGCTGATCTGGGTCTTGGATGATCTCATGTAGAGTGTATACCTACAGGCACTAGGCTGTCCATTTTATTCCTCATTACCACTCATTTGTTCGTAATGTTCTGTGACTATTATGCATAATTTATGCTACACTGAAATGTTTTGACCCCTCTAAAGTTGACTATTAAATTCTGACAACTCTATGAAGGGAAATGACATTTCTATTTAATATTTTCTTTTTATGTGTATGAGTGTATTGTCTGCATGTAGGTAGTTGCACCTGTGTTGTGCATTGTCTGCGGAGGTCACAAGAGGGTATTGGATCCCTGGAACTGGAGTTACAGATGGTTGTTAGCTGCCATGAGGGTGCTGGGAATCTAACCTCTTCAAGAGTAGCCGGTGCTCTTAGCCTTTGAGCCCTCTCTCTAGCCCCATGACATTTCTATTTTATATATGGAAAAAAGTTGAACTTTGTGATTATGGACTTAAGGTGATATATAGCTAGTTAAGTGGTGAACTTGGAGCTCAAAGCCTTAAAAAAAAAAAAAACCTTTGTTGGAGATCAAACCCAGAGCCTCTTGCATGTCAGGTAAGAACTCTACTATTGTAGTGTCTGCCAGCTCCTTAAGCTTATAGTTTTTAATCTTCACCACATTGCACTTAATGTCTTTGGCCCACTATTTATAATCCTACTCTTTATAGTCATTTTTGTTTACTGGCTCTTCAGATATTTGAAAACTTCTTTCTTCCTCTGAGTTTCTCCCTTCAAAGTGATGTGATGTCTCTATAGTTTCTCTGATTTCACATGTTGAGGGGATAGGAGATGGGGAAATGGGTAAATAAAGCCTTTGGATGGCCAGAGAGGATGTCCCAGCAGACTTCCCTCAGCAAAAATGCACTAGGGCTTTTTAATGGCATGCTTACTCTTACACAAAAAGCATATTCAGTGCATCACATGGGCAAAAATAGATTTCTCTGGTCTTCTTCCAATTACACAGGCAGGAAGATGTCAATCGTGTTACTTGTGGCTGGCAAGATCTGTTTTCTGTGCTTCATAACAATGAATGTCTACGAGAACTGGATCTCTGTAACAGCAACTTTGATGAATTAATGATGAATATTTTAAGTCAAGAACTACGGCACCCAAAATGTAAACTACCAAAACTATTGTAAGTCTGGCATGAGAAATTTTAATGTCATTTCCCCATTTTTCCTTGTCTTACCCTCCACTCTTATTTTTAAGCAGAAATCAGTAATAAACAGAAGCTGTTATCTAACATGGACTTTCTGGACAATGAGGAACGATAATGATTCCATATGATTCTATTGCCTAGTGACCTTAGAGCCATCCTTCTTGTTACACAATGCCAGAATCACCTAATATTAAAAACTTCTCCATCTTTAAGTGAAATATGATTGTACTTAAGACCCATTGTGTAAAATATTCTAAGAACATGAATGGTAGCGATTCCCTCGGATGTGGGAGCATAACGCAGCAGTTCTGGGACAGACTCCGTGGGTGCTGCCGCTGCTGGCGTGGGCTTTTTGAGGCTTGATAAGGAATAATTCTTTAACTAAAAAAGAGCATGGAATTCAGGCACAAAAGCACATTCAAAGACATGTTGTGAAACATTTAAATTTTCTCTTGAACCATTTCTAGCTTACAAATTGCAGACATAACTAAATGTGAGGCATGCTAAATGACAGTTACAAACATCTGTATAACCACGTGCCCCAAACAAGGTGCCACAGTCTTGAGGTGATGAAAGTGCTCCCTCTGCCCTTGCTTTCATGCCACCCAGTTCTGGTGGCAATCATTTTCTAATATCCGCTCCCACACGTTAACTTTGCCTCATCATGGGCATCATTTGATTAATACACTCTTGTTTTCAACAAAATATTTTAAAACTTTGGTTCATATTGAATAGTCTGGTTGTGGTTAGCATTGTTTGTATTCATTAGCATTGCATGATATGATGTTACTACAATTCTTTGTTCATTGCCTAGTTCATTGCCAGACTGACTAGTGCTTTTTCCTGTTAGCTATTAAGAGAGTTCTGTGAATGTTTAGTTTTTTGTGACATGTGTTCATTTTAGCTAATGCTTGGGAATGAAATAGTGAGTCTATAGATGTGTACATGTTAAGAAACTGCCACACAGTTCTGCAACATGGTTTATACCATGTTCCACTGGCCCCTCACACGTGCCAACGTTCACCGTCAGTCCTAAAATTTTAATTTGATTCTAGATACACTCACTTTTTAGGCTGTATTTGCATGTTGCTTGCTACAGACTTTCCTGGAAGCCAAACTGTTTCTACTTGGCTTTCTATTTGGTTAGTACCTGTCACTTTCCCAACATCTGCTTGATGGTTAGAGCATGTGAATGAATGCCAAATGATCTGTTTCTAGAATCTCTGAGATAGATGTTCTCTTGGAGATGAGCTTCCTGCCAAATATTTCTCCTTAGAATCTCACTGTCTTTAATGAGTTCTGATACTAGATTTCAAATATGCAGAGTGGGTCTAAACCTGCAGACAAGAGAGGCCCTTGGATGCATTAGTCCTCGTCACTCATCCCCAAGTATCTTTAGTGTATTCTTTCCACATAACATCGCCAATCCAAATCTTGATAACCAATGTTACCTTTCACACTAAAGTACCAACTTA